>OX375827.1:1440922-2869344 GCA_947359405.1 Antitype chi | reverse complement strand
GAATGTGAAAGTTTAATAAATATTATAATTATCAACTTGTCTAGTTTCATAGTGAAGAAAAATTAGTAATTAGTAAAATTAGTAAAAATTTGTAATTAGTAGTAAATGCGTGTGAGATGAAAAGTTTATTTTGTGATTGTAAACATGCAATTGTGTGTTTATTAGTTAAACAAATATTAAATGAATTTTACGTTTTATACATAATTATAATACTTAAGAATTTTTTGATTATCTTTAATTGTGTTTTTTTTTTTTTGTTTTTGTAATATTTAAGTATTTCATGTAGCTAAGTATGAATGTGAAAGTTTAATAAATATTAAAATTTTCAACTTGACTAGTTTCATTTGTGTTAGACTGCATGAGTAGTAAAATAACATAATAAAACACATTTATTTGAATACAAGATAGCTATTTATTTTATCACAAAAAATACAATAATGGCTTAATTTCTAGATTTTACACAAATATTATCTTATGAAAAATAAAACAAGAAATATTACAATTCATGAGATTATATTGGTTAGGCAATAATATATTAATGTAACTTTATAAACATAAAAGAAAGTAAATAGTAGATAATAAAAATTAGGTAGGTACTATAGTCAAAATAACAGCTTAAAACATAGTACGATGATGACCCCAAGGTACAGTATAAATTTTATTTTTTATTTGACGTTTGTCATCATTTCCGTTAAGTACTAATTTATTAATTTTCTGTGTATACAACTTATGATTTCTAGATCGAATGACATACATAGTATCTCTGAGATTTATATCATTAATCAAAGTATTTTTATATTTTTCAATTGTGAGTTTATTGGAAACCGGTTTTTTAACTCCTTTAGCTTTTTTAATTGTCTTGTTTAAACTATTTATACAGTATAATTTAGCTCGCAAACCAATAAACTCTGTAATGACATCTCCACCCATCTCATCCTTAAAATAGCCCGGTATTTGTTTATTCGCTTTCGGAATACCATAAATATTATTTTCTTCAAAGTTGCTAGTATCAAAATAATTTATATTTTGTTTCATGTCTTTATAAAAATCATCAGTATGTATTATATACAAGAGACTATCAGTATCAGTATAACAAAGGTTTATGCCATCTTTATATATTTTCTTCATAACAGAATAGTGAAATTGATATAAATGACGCTTTGCTAATTCCAGTATTGTAAAACCAATGTATATTGGTCGATCTAAAACAATTTTAGCAAGCTCTAATTGAATAGCAACAAGGTTCTCTGAAATAATAGTCATATTTTTAAAATTAGGGGCGCTCACATATTTTTCTGCCCCCTTCATTTTATTGGTCTTATTAAAGCCATCTTTCCACACGTTAACTAATTTAACATTCACTTGTTTCCTTTTGTTTTCAATCGTTTTACCAAATATTGAATTATTTTGCTTCTTGAAAAAATCTCTTTCGAAATCTGAGTTGGCTTTTTGTCTGAGTACTGTATTAAGATTTATGTATGGTTCTAAGATATTTTTTTGTGTAAATGCTAGAATTTTGTGGATATTTAATAATATAAGACCATTCTTTAAACATTCTTGTAAGTGAACATAGTGAATGACATACCTATATTTATCATACAGACTAGCAATTAGTTTTGTGGTTTTGCTAGCACATGGAATAGGAGCGGATATTTTTTCTGGCGCAAATGGTAAATCAGAATGCTCGTCATGTATATCAGGAGGATAATGAATATCAACTTCAAGTATGTACCCTTCATCACTATCAGCAGAAACGGATGCAATTTCAAATAAAGCAATTTCAGATTTAGTTAAAAATCTAAAATTTCCAGTGGGGAGTCTTTGTGTCATAGCATGACCATATAAATTGACACAATCTAAGTAAACTAAAAATGTGCTGGGTTCTTTTTCGTCATAGTCTGACAAATATTTATTATTAGCCTTTGCATATCGAAGCGAACATTGAGCAAGACCTCCTCTGATACCTTTTTCTAGCATTTGATATATTTCTATATCAGATATTAAATCTAATTCTACTTTTGTTAGCAAGAGCATGGCGTCCCAGCTTAATGATGGTGATGAAACATAATGACAAGGGTCAAGCTCATAATGACATAAACTCATAGATCGGAATTTCTCAAATATGTCACACAATAGTAAGACATCACATTTCAAATATAAATCAGTATATTCACCTAAATTCTTAATATCAAATTTAGCCCACACATTTAAAGCGTGATTGTAATCGTCAGTAGACACTGTATCGGATGTCAGTTTATTATAAAAATTTGAGCGATCTGGTAACCGAGTTTCCGCATATCGTTCCCAGGAGTCTATATAATCATAGCAATACACACCTTTCCTAAGGCATAGTCGAAATAAATTTACATCAGTGAAAAATGATTGTAAATGCTTTAAATCATTGGAGTCCAGTGTCTTTACTAAGTTGTCTAAACTTGAACTTAAGAAATTAAAAGAATCTATGAATTTTAATTGGGCTACTTTCTGAGAATTAAATGGGAAAAATTTAGTAAAAGAAATATATTTTTCCTTGGTTCTTGCAATTAAATTGATTCGACCCCAAACACTTGAAAGTTCTTTTATAAATAAATGACAGTCATATCCCGAAAGATTATGAAATATTATGGGAATATATTTTACAGACTTATTATTTAAGTTGCATGAATTATGAGCTGGACCGCGATATTTACCTGTGAAATGATCGTGGTCATGAACGATACGGTCATTATTAGAAAATGTTTCTTTACAAATATGACATACTGTAGCACTGTTAAATAAAAGAAGCTCTTCATCATTCAACGGAGACATGTCTCTAGGCAAAGATAAAACGTCATATAAGCTTTCTAAATCCTTAGCAATAGATTCTACGAATTTTTTCGAACAATTTGGTCCTCGATAAGATACTAAATTATTAAGTTCTGGATTAGTCTCACAGCATATATAATAGGCAAAACAAGTTGCTTCATGAATTTGTATGTTTTCGACATGCTGACTTCTATTTTTATCTGAATATTCTCGAAGTAAGCTTTCAAAGTCTCCATAAATAACAATAGGAATTCTTTGAGTCCTTATGTAATTAGAAAAGCGAAGCTTGCTATTCTCTTCTGGGAGCACTGTTTGGATTCGTGCACAATTATGATTATCTAATTTCGCTTCTGAATCAAAGTATATAAAACATTCATCACATAAGTGAATTTTAGATTTGTGTTTTGTTAGTTGATCATGAACTAATCGTGAAAATTTTTTTATTAAACAGAAATGATTTTTGTCTCCTCTTTCAATTAATAATAAATTTACATGGGTCAGTTTCCGTTGTAAAGTTTTGTATAATGGTCCAGTAATAGTGTTTTTTTTCTCTAAACCATAAACATTTACACTTATGTAGGGATTTTTTTTTTCGAATTCTTTTATATCATCAAATGTTGGTGGGAACGATATACCATTTGTATTTAATAATTTAGAGTAATGTGGATATGATGAAACTCTATTACGGTTATGTCGTGCTGGATACATATGCGCTACAATACACCAGAGAAAACAATGCCTATCTTTATTGCAAATGTTAAGACATGACTTTGTTCTAAGAATTTTTGTCGGTAAAGTTAAGTAACTGCCAGCTTTTAAGGGATTATACTTAACTATATTCATTTCCAAATGATTAATCGACTCTATAGCCCAACCAGATTCTGATAACTCAAATTCTGTGCACTTATACAGCATTTTTTGTACGCATTCTTCAAAAAATGATTTTATGTTAGTATTCTGAATGATCACATAATACTTTGTATTGAAAGATTTCAAAGACAATTCTTCATTTTTAGGTAACTTGTACAATACAAAAAGCTCAAATTGTATCTTAATTGCTCGATGTTTTAAACGCAATGTCTCAATAATCTTGTAAATCGTGCTTGAAATATCTGATAAAAATATCTCTGGTGATATGTTATTTAAACTTATTGGATTAAATCTGTAACTAGCAATTCTATTTTTGAAAGCAGTAGCTATTAATTGCACATTATCAAATTCACTACTCAACAAACAGTTTGATTTATGTAAATTACTTTTCTTATGTGATGAATATTTTTGGACATAAACCTTACAATCTGGACAAAATTTCATGTTCACCTTAACTATATTCACCAGAATAATATTTTATACTTATATTTATTTCGACCGAAAGTTCGAAAGTCGCTTTCTCACTTGTGCGCGATTTGTTACTGTTACCGCTTTAAAAATGTAATCTATAAATATGACTGCATTTAATCATTTCATTTAATTAGTGCGCATCCCGGGTACTTGCTGCTTTTTCTTTTTTCAATATTATTGTGATTTTTAAGTACTTAATGCACAAGATTCAAGGTCATCATTACTAGTCCAACATTTTAAGCGCTGAGATTCATTAATTCGAGTTTATTGGCTTTTAGTTTTTAGTTTTTCGTTTTTAGTTTTTGGTTTTTGGTTTACTGAAAGAAAACATACAAATAAGTAGTGATTAAAAAAATAATAATTAAGTACCTATGCAAGATAACAATCACAATTCAATTTCAAAGTTTTGATTTAAGTACTTAAACATCAAAATCTATCTATAATATTTAACAACTTCAATATTAAGGTTCAAGGTCACAATTACTGATCTGAATTTATTTTTAAGTACTTAATGCATAAGATTCAAGGTCATCATTCTAGTCCAAAATTTTAAGCGCTGAGATTCATTAATTCGAGTTTATTGGCTTTTAGTTTTTAGTTTTTCGTTTTTAGTTTTTGGTTTTTTGGTTTACTGAAAGAAAACATACAAATAAGTAGTGA
Organism: Antitype chi; assembly: GCA_947359405.1. Classification (NCBI taxonomy): domain Eukaryota; kingdom Metazoa; phylum Arthropoda; class Insecta; order Lepidoptera; family Noctuidae; genus Antitype; species Antitype chi. The sequence goes on along the minus strand of OX375827.1, from coordinate 2,864,538 downwards.
TTAAAAAAATAAATAAGTAAGTACCTATGCAAGATAACAATCACAATTCAATTTCAAAGTTTTGATTTAAGTACTTCAACATCAAAATCTATCTATAAGTAATATTTAACAACTTCAATATTAAGGTTCAAGGTCACAATTACTGATCTGAATTTATTTTTAAGTACTTAATGCATAAGATTCAAGGTCATCATTCTAGTCCAAAATTTTAAGCGCTGAGATTCATTAATTCGAGTTTATTGGCTTTTAGTTTTTAGTTTTTCGTTTTTAGTTTTTGGTTTTTTGGTTTACTGAAAGAAAACATACAAATAAGTAGTGATTAAAAAATAAATAAGTAAGTACCTATGCAAGATAACAATCACAATTCAATTTCAAAGTTTTGATTTAAGTACTTCAACATCAAAATCTATCTATAATATTTAACAACTTCAATATTAAGGTTCAAGGTCACAATTACTGATCTGAATTTATTTTTAAGTACTTAATGCATAAGATTCAAGGTCATCATTCTAGTCCAAAATTTTAAGCGCTGAGATTCATTAATTCGAGTTTATTGGCTTTTAGTTTTTAGTTTTTCGTTTTTAGTTTTTGGTTTTTTGGTTTACTGAAAGAAAACATACAAATAAGTAATGATTATACAAAGTAGAGACAACAATCTAAAATACGTTAGACTGATAGAGTATGGGCTGTATCTTCTGATAATCTTCTTTAGCAGCGGTCACAAGTTTTGTGACTGCTTTCCATACCGGACTGCTGTCATCAACAGCCGATTTGAAGGTAACAAGTGCCCGTTTCCAACGGTCGGTGCTGAGCACCTCCGCTTCCTGAGCGTTGTAAACACGCAGTTCCACGTAGTAGTTGCCCTGCCGGGTGGGATCCCGCTGGAGTGTATAACCGGAACCGATACGTCTTGACAAGAAGCTCCGCAGTGCAGCCGCTCGGATGGGTTCACTACCAAGTTCTTGTTCGTTCTGAAATGATCAATGGTTATCATTAGAACAATAAAAAAAAATATGGAAAAGCATGAAATAACCTTCAAAAATATACTGATCCATAAATTTGAACTGACCCGGGAATCAAATTTAGAATCTCTTAGTCATTAGGTATGTGAACTAATATGTAAAAAGTGAAATTCAAAATTCATTTATACGTTACACGTCCACGTTTAGGTCACAGAAATACATACGTGCACCAAATTTCACACAGTCACAGTCAATTTGCTCCAAATCTAATGGACTGACCATTAGATTCGTAGCAAATTGGCTGTGACAGATGAACAGACAGACAAACACCCGAGTGATCCTATAAGGGCTCCGTTTCCTTTTGAGATACAGAACCCTAAAAATAATGGAAAATTAAAATTTAAATTACCCGCATTTACAAATCAACAATAATGGAAAATAAAAATTAAAAGACAATTGCAAATAAAAAAACTTCAACATACCTCCGAACCCGAGTGCTTCCTTTTTTTTACTGATGTCGATGGCGCCGGCAAATCAACGTCCGACTCCGTGTCAGACCCAAAAACGTTAGATTTTACCACCGGAGCGCTGGTAATTTTCTTTATTGCAGGTTTATTTGTTTTGCCAGCAGCCTTTTTCCTCGACTTCTTTTTCTCTACCGGTGGTGCTGGCTGAGATGCTGGTATTTCATAGTCAGAATCGAAAGGATTGGTCGACCTAAAATTAAGAACACCAATAAATTTCACTCATAAGTTCAAATAATTATTATTCGATATAAATAATAATTGTAGAGTTATACGCACATACTTGTTGTTCTATTGTTCACAATAATATTGAAAAAGAAAAGCAGCAAGTACCCGGGATGCGCACTAATTAAATGAAATGAATGATTTAATGCAGTCATATTTATAGATTACATTTTTAAAGCGGTGGTAACAGTAACAAATCGCGCACAAGTGAGAAAGCGATTTTGATATGTGTGCTAAAAAAAATGTTCTATGGTATCAGCAAATAGGGTCTGAAATGAATTGATTGTTACTTACTCAATATAATCGCATCCTTACTTTCCTTATATGTCGACGGCGCCGCTCTGTCGCGTATACCTGAGACGATTTTCTAAAAAGGTAGTGGTATGTACTCTCTCAGAACAATAAGTGGCAAATTGCTGACGCGGTATTATTTTATTGCGATAATGGAATTAATGATAGAACTGTATGTATTATTTATATTAAATTAAATAATGACAAAAATAGAACATGAAAACAAAATCCAGATCGGAATAAAAAAGTATTTGCTCCGATCGGTGCGGGGAATCGAACCCGTGACAGTTGGCGCATTCAATAGTAGCACGTTTATAAACCATTTGAGACTTGCTTACGTACATAGATACATTAATTTAATTGCATTAGTTAGAGCAGTGGTGGCCCAGTGGTAACGCCCCGCGACTTATGAGTTGCAGGTCGTGGTTTCGAACCCAGCCAGACGCTTTACTTTGTGTAATTTATTTCAACACCACTGCTCTTAAAACGGTGAAGGAAAACATCGTGAGGAAACCGGCATGTCATAGAACCAAAAAAATTCGAAGACATGTGACATCCACCAACCCGCACTGGGCCGGCGTGGTGGATTACGACTCACTCCCTCTAATAGAGAGGAGGCCTGCGTCCCAGCAGTGGGAACAATATAGGCTAATCATTGTATACATTAATATGCATTTGTAAAAAAGAAAAAAATATCAGATGCGCGGGGATCGAACCCGAACACATTGACTATATTAAACTCTGCCTATAAGTTAACCTGTGATGTAGCGAGTTGAGCCAATGCGCCAAACATGTCGACAAAGACTCAATAAAATTTTTGGACCACTTTCCAACATCAACCTGCATACCTCAATGGGTTAAGTAGAGATGTGTACCCATAGATCACACAGTAAACCTTTATAAAACAAAAACCAGAACCGTCTATCGTCTATAAACATGAACAAGCTAATTTAGAAAAACGTTGTCATCGTATAATGAAACAAAAGTATTCAATCTGTATCGACGACGACAAAAATAATTGGGGGTTTTGTATCACACAGTTTCGATCTGCTGTCAACTGTAACGCAGTCCCGACGGCAAAAAAAGATTGGGGCTTTTGTATCACCAATGGATATAGGACACGAGATTTGCACCGCATCGTTTCGATGTAACGTGGGCGATCGAACTTGATATTACTGTTTATATTATCATTAACCGCATGCAATATTTTTTTACCACTGTATCAGTTCAACGTTGCGCTGTAGAATTAAATACAATATTCAATCTGCAAACTGTATCGCAGACCGACTGTATCGTATGTGTGGAGAATTGGGGGTTCTGGATCACAGTCCGAGCGGAGCGAGGATGCAGTGATCCAGAACCCCCAATTCTACCCTACTCAGACACTTGGTAATATAGTACCCCTTGATAAGACTGGTTGTCATATTTCCGGGTTTCTGACTACCGGTAATGACTGTCAAAGATCTACAAATGACAGCTGGGACATTTATATTCTATGGATGGTCACCCATCCACGGACCGACTTCGGTAAGCATAGCTTAACCTTCGATGGAATCGAGTAGCTGTTATTATTAAACCACGAGCACCTTCTTAAACAGTTTACATGTCCGATCATATGTATACCTGTACAGTACTATAAGAATTGGTTCTAGTTGGAACATAGTATGGTTTCATAGAAAAAGTGCATGAGGTGATATTTACCGCCTTATCAAGTCTAAAAACTAGTCGCTAACAAAGCTAAAAATAGTCCTCAAAACCTCTCCAACCCACACTTAATCAAAACAGCCACTTCTTACAACAAACCCATCCATTCAAAACGATTTCAAACAAATAGGTAAGAGCAAAAACTTATACATTTCGCATCTCCAGGAAAGTTGCGTCGACTCAGCAAGAAAAATGCCCTCCGCTTTGTTACCGAAACGTAATTTGTATTACTAATAGTTTGTGTTTTCCGATCCCCCTTCCTCTTGGGGGTCGGCGGTTATTCTTCGGTTATTTGCCGGTTATTTCTCGGTAGAGTGTGTTCTTTGTTCGCCTGTCTGCCTGACTGATGTCATAACTACTCTTTGTGAACGTTTCTGAAAGTAGTTCGATTGTTCTGCCGTTGGATGGCTGTTGAGATTAGGATTGTGATTTCAGAGTTTTTTGTTTACTGAAGTTTTTTTTATATTATATCTGTGATAGTTGTGTTTTTTTGTGGGCTCCTGGCTAAGCAATAACAGCTACAAAGCTCAATTTTTAAGGTTAGGCAACGCTTGCCGGCGTCGGGCCTTTGATGGGGGTGCTCCCGGCTGTCATTTGTAGAGCTTTGACAGTCGTTACGGGTCGTCAGAACTTCGAACGTCTGACGACCAGTCTTACCATGGGGTATCGTATTGCTCAGTAACTGGGTGGTGGAGGTCAGCAGATAGGCAGTCGCTCAATGTAAAATACTGGTATTCAGCTGCATTCGGTTTGATTGGAAGCCGACCCGAACATACCTAGTGGGGAAAAGTTTAGGCAGATGATGTTGATCTGTGATAGTTGTGTTTTTCAAGTGAAAACTTCTTTAGGCGCGTTGAGCACTTTTGGGTGAACAAAAATCATGAAACTCGCGTCATCGTCACCGAACGCTTTCCATGAGCTATATGTATACTGTGTATATATGGGTACTTTTTGGGTGAACAAAAAGCGTGAAACTCGCGTCATATCAGATTATGAGCCACCGCAGGGGTCTATTTAAAATGGTGGTTAGGTGAACGAGCACACGGATTAGTCGCGCGTTGATGTCTTTTGGAAAAGTCCCTTTGTTTGATTAGGAAATTCTAATTCTTTTATCCCTTTCTTTCCCTTTGTATTTTTACCGTAAAAATCTTCGCCCTGAGGACACGGTGGAGCATACGGTGGCGGTCTGCCCAGCTTGGGCGGAGCACCGCCGTGTCCTCGTGAAGGCGATCGGCGGCGGCGATCTCTCGCGTCCGGCCCTGGTGCAGGCCATGGTACGGAGCGAGAGTGAATGGCTAGCCGTCACCTCCTTCTGCGAAGCAGTAATGCTCGCGAAGAGGGAGGCGGCGCACGTGAGGGAGAGGCAGTATATGCGCCCTCACGGCCGTAGTCGCCGCGGGAGAAGCCCTGGGCGTCGGGAATCCCAGGCTGATTCCCGGCCACCGTAGGCGCGGGCTTGCGGACGGCGAGTAATGGGTAGCTCGCTGTCCGGTAAGGACCAAGCCCGGGTCGACGGTGCGTTGTGTTCCACGCGCGCCTCAAAGAGATGTCAGCACCAAAGGGTGGGGTCCGCAAGGGCCGATGCCTGCCAGGGGTGCGGGTTGTTCGAAAGAGATACCGCGGCCCCTGGCACACGGGCAACTGAGGGAACACGGGTGGGTTTTAGTCAGTAAAAGTCTGACACGCCCTCTCGCTCCACCCAGAGCGGGAGAAGTTATTTGATGATTTCCCACCGAAAAAAAAAAAACCGTAAAAATCTGTGCTGTTACCTTTAATAGCTGAAGTCGATCGCCCGTTTATAATTTTTTACCGAGAGCAATCAGGACCCAAGGACCCAATGTGAGATCCTGTATTGACGATTAAAAAAATACACACGTATTTGTTCAAGTTTTCACTTCTGTCGGCACTCCCGGAGTGCCACTGTTTTGTTTTTTTTGGGAACACTAAAAGAGCCTCTAAGAACCTAGTTTTTTAGTAGCCGGAATAAAATGACAGCTGTTTTTATCGATTAGCTATCATATACACAAAAAACAGTCGACCGCAGCTGTCATTTTGTTCCAGCTAATTAAAAATCAGAGTTTCGTTCTTAATATGTTATGTTACGGCAGCCATAGTAGTACACACTCTGTTAGCATGTATTTTAAGTGTATAACTATTATGGTCCTAAGATAAAACCCTGTGGCAGACGGACAGACCGATCGATGGATGGACGGACAACGGAGTCTTAGTAATATGGTCCCTGTGGCACCCTATGGGTACGGAACTCAAAAAATTAACACGAAACTACAATTTATAAATTCATATAAATATTTTATACAGCACTCGAACGTTTAGTTGCTAGTTTCAAACTGTAATTTAGAATGCAAATGAGAATTTTAAATTGAATTGCCTCATTAGACTCAATAATTAAGCCCTTTACAGCTTATAATTTACCAATTATTGCTCAAGTATTCCTGGATATAACTTGTGCAGGCAATTTAGATTTAGTTAGCAAGTAACATAAAAAATAAGAGTTTAAAAAACTAAAAAACACGCTTTAAAAACCAAACTAAAAAAGGAGAAAATAATTTAATTCAATTAAAAAGCGTGGGGTGCTTTTTGAGGTATTTTTATAATCAATTAATGTCAAGCACCCCAAGCTTTTTAATTGAATTAAATTATTTTCTCCTTTTTTAGTTTGGTTTTTAAAGCGTGTTTTTTAGTTTTTTAAACTATTATTTATTTTCTATTTTTTAGTTCTGCTAACTACAAAAATGTGTTTTTTTTTCTAATTTTTTTTTAAATTATTGAATTGTCATCGGTCCTCGACAAGTTTACAAAGTTTCAATGTAATCTGACCGTTTAAAGTGGGTCAAAATCGCGCTCAAAGGAGTCGGTTACATACAAACATACAAACAAACATACAAGTGAAGCTAATATTAGGTCTTTACCTATGAAATTGCCGTTTTGCAGTACTGGCCATTTCAAATCAAAATAATTTTTGTTTGGGTAAGAATTCTAATTTCAAATTAATTTTATTTTAAAAACATGGATTTTTTTTTCCAAAAGTAGTCATTTGTTTATTTATTAGTGTTACATTTTCATCGCATTTCAATCTTTTTCGTCATCATGGATACGTTAAAAATTCGAGTAATTATGGAATATGAGTACCGTCGTGGCAGCAACGCGGCACAAGCGGCACGCAACATCAACGACGTTTACGGAGCTAACACTACAAACCAACGCACCACCTGTTATTGGTTTGCTCGCTTCCGTTCTGGAAATTTCGACCTGAAAAATGAACCTCGCGGTCGTCCGAAGACTTTGGTCGACAATGACGAATTAAAGGCGATTGTGGAAGCTGATGATACACAATCTACGGCTGAATTAGCAGCAGCTTTCGACGTTAGCGTCAAAACAATATTGGTCCATTTGCGTCAAATTGGCAAGGTAAAAAAGCTTGACAAATGGGTGCCCCACGAACTCAATGATCGTCAGCGCGAAGTACGCGTCGAGACGTGCCTTGCAATGCTCAACAGACACACAAATGAAGGAATTTTGAACCGCATTGTTACCTGCGATGAAAAATGGATTCTGTTTGATAACCGCAAGCGCTCAGCAAGTTGGTTGGATCCTGGTTCAGCACCTAAACAATGCCCTAAACGAAAACTTACCCCTAGAAAAGTGATGGTCACTGTTTGGTGGTCTAGCGCCGGTGTGATTCATCACAGCTTCTTACCAAACGGGGTGAGCATTACTGCAGATGTGTACTGTGAAGAACTGAACACAATGATGGAGAAGCTGGCACATCTCCAACCAGCATTGGTCAATCGCTCGTCTCCACTGCTCCTGCACGACAACGCGCGACCTCATACTGCACAGCAGACGGTCTCCAAGTTGCAAGAACTGGGGTTGGAAGTTCTCCGTCATCCGCCCTACTCACCAGACCTTGCGCCTACAGACTACTACTTTTTCCAGAATTTGGATAACTTCTTGGCGGGAAAAAAAATCAATACCCGAGAGGCAGTACAAAATGCCTTTGAAGAATTTGTTGCCTCCCGTCCAGCTGATTTCTTTAAGAAGGGCATCAATAAACTGCCACTGCGATGGCAAAGATGCATTGATTGCATGGGTGATTACTTCGATTAATACAAATAAAAAATACATGAAAAAAATTCGTTTAAATTTTTTCATACAAAACGGCAATTTCATAGGTAAAGACCTATTATAAAGCGTGTAAAAATTGGCTTTATCCGACTGCGGCGAAGCCAAAAGAAGGGTAATCTTTTCTGCGTGTTAAGACAAACATTAACATTTTACTCCAGTCAATTTGGAGACTTGAGGTAATCTTTGTTTTTCTTAACCTTAAGTTAAGCTTCGAAGCTTAAAATTGTTTTTGTGAGAGAAATCACAAAAGTAAAATGTATGAAAACAACTAATGTGTTTGAGAGGTTTTTCGATTGATTTCTTTTTGAGTAGATACAATCTTAAGTATACTGACTTGGTTATTAATTACAAGTTTCATTGAAACTGAGTACTGTTTTTACGTTTCTGAAGTTGTAAAAGAAGCTCTTAGGTCTCTAACAAAACATATATAATAAGTACCTAGTTTATCAGAATCAGTCCACGTAACTTTTTAAAATAATCTATATTCAATAGCGCTGTCGCCGTACCGCATATACAAAAGTTCAAACTGTTTTTCTACGGTGCGACTATCACTCCGAAACGTAAAGAAACCGCGCCGTGTACAACGAGCCACGTACAAACGGGCTGTAAGTAGATATCTATTTAAGTAGGCTGTTTGTTTAGATTTAGCACTAAAAGTTCTTTAATAAACGTGCAAATAACTTTGTTACAACTATTTGTTTACTCGACTTAGTAATTTGATTGTCTATTCTAGAATACTTAGGAATTCTAGAATGGTAATGTAGTGTTTATTTTTACTCGGAATTTGGTAGATTTTAGATTGTACTTTGTTTTACGTAGATATAGAAATGACATATCCATAACACATTTTGTTATTTTATGATAGTTTATTAAGCGTACAAAAGGCGGCATGGCTGTGGTTATAAAACCTAATTGCGTAACTGACAATTCATCAAAATCAAAATCAAAATATTTTATTTCACATAAGCCTGCATGGGCACTTATGAAACGTCAGAAGCTAGGTGCACGGTTCCAATTTGTCGTTTCCTATGGAGAAGAGCCGGCAAGAAACTCCACGGTTACTCTTTTAAAAATAATTGGATTGGATTAATAATTAAATAACATCATAATTTATTTCGTTTTGAAACAATTGGCTAAACCATTGCTTCATATGTTCGAAAAGTGTGCCTGCTCAACAACGTAAATAACGCAATGAATATTGTTGAACTGTCAAAATGAAACCGATTATGATTAATCGCGTGTTACGCAATGAGGGTGCTGTAGCATTATCAGCATATACTATTCCCACTGCTGGGATACCGGCTCTCTGTAAGAGAGAGTGACTCGCCCCCCGGCCCAGTGCGGGTTCGTGAATGTCACATGTCTTCTTGAGCAGTCGTGATGTAATAATTTACATCAAATAAAGAGCCTGCTTGGGTACAAACCCAGGACAGTTATAAGTCGGGCCGATACCGCTGGGCCACTACCACTTACAAAACCAGTGCTAGCCTAGTGTAATCAATTGCAAACTTCTTACTACGCTGGGTCAGGTTCAAGGTCAAAGTCGTACCTGCGGCCTACTATAGATCGATCGTAATTGTGGTTCATTACAAGAATTAACATTTCTATAACCAACTATCGATTGATCTTTAAGTGGCTTGTGACGAAGTAATAACAGCCGCACGGATCGATCAATCAAGTTAAGCTACACTGCCGCGGTTGGTCTATGGATGGGTGATCATCTTTGCCCCCGGAAACCACGTTAAGCTATTGGTCCCGGCTGTCATTCGTGGATCTTTGACAATCGTTACGGGTCGTCAGAAGCCCGAAAGTCTGATAACCAGTCTTACCAAGGGGTATCGTGTTACCCAGTAACTGGGTTGTGGCGGTCAGATAGGCAGTCGCTTTATGTAAAATAATGGTACTCAGCTGCATCCGGTTAAACTGGAAGCCGACCCGAACATATCTGGGAAAAGGCTAGGTGATAAAGATTGATCTTTATGTTTATACAGGGGGGCGAACATCGACGATCAAGCTATTACCGGCTCTGTACAGAGCATTTAAAGTTTTAAATATTTTGTATGTTATTTAACTTTTTTGAAGTGAAAAATTCTTTAGACGCGTTGGGCATTTTTTGTGATGGGAAAAAACACTTGAACTCGCGACACTATTACCGTTACCGACACCTCTGTATATAAGTATGTTCATATATTGTGTATAATATGTACGTACATACACATGCATGTTGGCATTTTTTGAGATGGGAAAAACCACTGAACTCACGACACTGTTACCGTTACCGAAACCGCTGTACCTACGAATTTGAAGTGAATACTTCTTTAGACGCGTTGGGCATTTTTGAGATGGGAAAAAAACAATTGAACTCGCGTCACTGTTCAAAAAATACACACGTAATTGTTCAAGTTTTCACTTCTGTCGGCACTCCCGTCGCCACTGTTTCTTTTTAGCTGTCTCACATATTTTGATCGCGTAGGTATAAAAAAAAAGTATCACGTGTCCCTACCAGCATTTAGCATGTTTCAAGTACATCACTATAAAATGAATACACAATAATTTCTCACATTTGAACAAAGATCAATACGACTCACAAATTACCCACAAAACCCTACCCATAGGTAACATATTTCACCATATTTTCTCCTAAAAAAATTGCACCAAAAACACATATCAATCCATGTCGAGAACAGGTAAGCTTTACTTATCTAAATGTCAGTTACTAGTCATGGTTGGCACAGAAAATATCTGCAATGCGCTCCGTTTCTACTTTCCGTCGAATGTAAGCATTACTCGCATTTAGATTTCATTATTAATGTTTGAATTTTCTTCGGCCATTTGTTCCAAGAAATTGCTGGGGTAAGTTGTTCTTGTTTCATTGTGTGATCGTGTAATTTTTTGCATTTTGCTCGTGTTTTTAAAGGTATAAAGGATTGGAGTTATGGAGCGGGGTATGTTTGGGGTTTCTCTGAAGGATAAGATCCGGATTTACTGGCGTATCTTGCACAGTAAGCAAGCTGAATTGGCAGTGGACTGGCTTTGGGGTGCAAGGAGCCACCCGAGCGTCATATCTACTGAATGTCTAACGCACCCTTGGCAATCAGCGAGTTTCCATGCTGTTTGTCTTAATTAAACCTTTCACCACCATGGCAATCCAAAGTTCACCTATAAAGCCAACTTTGTGCTTTGTGCGTAGTCTCGATTATCAACATGCTAAGAAGAAGTGGACTGGCCATACTTGTCTAAGGCCTGATGGCCGATGGAGCAAACAAGTCCTGGAGTGGAGACCGCGGTCCAAGCATCGTGTAGAACACCCCCGTAGCAGGGGACTGCGATATGCTGAGTTGATTAAAAGGATTCAAGCTTTCGTTAAAAATGGTTTTACCAGGTATTCTGGTCGATTTAATTAAGTGCCAGTTATTTAAAGTGCATTTTACAGCACCTCAGAAAGTACTATCTAAGTGGGTACTTTTCTCCCCCTGAGGTTTTTTTTTATTCTCAGAATCAATGCCTGATAATTATAAACGCAAAAGTAACTTTCTGCGTTTGTCTTGGTGTTACCTTTAACTTTATGAAGGGCACATGCTACATTTTATGATAAACATTTGTATTCAAATTAAATTGAACACAAAATACACGCAGACGAAGAACAGTATTCTATGAACGCGCAGTCTTGCTCAAAGAAGTACTAAAGTGAACTAAACACATTGCTTGACAATTGTAAACTCGCAACAAAAGTTAAGCTGTTTCGCGCTAAACAAGCTGTTCAGAGTTTAGAAGAGCCAATCTTGTGCTGGAGTACAAACAGGGTTAGAGAACGTTCAAGTTTCCAGGTGGTAACCGTTTTTATTTCACAATAGATATCAACTTTTCATCATTTGCGTAGCTTTTTTCCAACTATTTTTGAGATCAGCTAGGTTGTGGAGGTCAGATAGGCAGTTCATCATTTCAGCCGAAAGACGTCCACTGCTGGACATAGGCCTCCCCCAGGCTCCTGCACTTCGACCGGTCTTGTGCTTCCCACATCCAGCGGATTCCCGCGGCCTTCACAAGGTCGTCGGTCCATCTTGTGGGAAGCCTTCCCACTCTACGTCTTTCGGTACGCGGTTGCCACTCTAGAACCTTCCGGCCCCATCGGCCATCAGTTCTGCAAGCAATGTGCCCTGCACACTGCCACTTAAGTTTGGCAATTCTTCGGGCTATGTCGGTTACCTTGGTTCTCCTGCGGATCTCTTCATTTCTGATTCGATCGCGTAGGGAAACTCCGAGCATAACCCTCTCCATTGCCCTTTGGGTGACTTTAAGCCTTCTGACTGGCAACACACACTGGTCAAAGAGTTTCGTCTTGAGACACTGCGGTATTTGGTACGAGAAGATATTGCGAAGCCTCCCAAACGCTGCCCAGCCGAGTTGGATTCGACGATTGACCTCTTTCTCGAAGTTGGACCTACCTAACCTGCTTACCTACCTGATAAGCACACGCACACGCACATTTTATCTATGGATGACGCTTCGAAATGTTGCCACTACATAAAGAGAAAAATGTTTATTGAGGATGATATTCTCGTAGCATGTATGTCTATTTCCATTTTCTTTTTATATTCCTTATTCTATCACATTAACATAAAATTTATATAATTTTTCTATTAGTTCGCTGTACCAGTAGTTTCATAATTATTGTTTAATGCACCGGGTGACGTCATTACGTCAAAGCCGGCTATCCCTGAAAACCAGCGCTGGGGCTCTGTCTTGCATAGGGTCGCAGCATAATGCTGAGTGATAGCCGTTTTGCGTGGATGTGACGCATGTTTCCCTCAACCTTTTCTTATATTTTTTTGTGTTCCTTATCTTTTTGCGTCATGTTTACCGCAAATAAACGTTTTTTCTTTCTTTCTTCTTTTATAAGCAGTAGCTCCATATAAAATACTGGTATTCAATTGCATTTGGTTAGACTGGGGGCTTAACCGGATGCAATTAAATACCAGTATTTTTTGTGGAGCGCTTCCACAACCCAGTAACCGAATAACACAATACATACCCCTTAGTAACACTGATTGTCAGACTTTTGGGGTTGACATGTCTTTAATATTGATGTTAAAAACAATCAAACCAAGATTCAGTTTTTGCGAATTAATGTTACCTTGAAAGTCTATTTTGACCGAACTATAGGTGCACTGTTCCAATTTGTCGCTTCCTATGGAGAAGAGCCGGCAAGAAACTCCACGGTTACTCTTTTAAAAATAATTGTCTGTTACAATGTTTTCAGATGACAGTGTTAATAGGTATGAGAGGACAGTGTAGCCTGTTAACAACACGGGGGACTTGATATATAAATATGGTTACCCATCCAATAACTAACCGTGGCAAATGTTGTTTAACCTAATTGATCGATCCGTGCGGCTGTTATCACTTAGTCATAACCCCCTTCAAAGATCCAGCAGTATATCAACGTATATTTGCCTCACACATGCTGCACTGGACACATCTGATGCAACCTTGAGACGCACACCGCACTGTGTATCTTCAAGATGTCATATAGTGTAATTTTTTTTTGAATGTGTTTTTTTCTGTATATTGGCACCTTGTATTTTCTTGACATGCATCATCAGCCAATCATATCATCCAGCTTTTGTATGTATTGCTATTTCTTTTGCACTAAATAAATGATCTTCATCATCTTAAGAATCATCTTAAGAAAAATATTTTTCTCAAATCTTATGAATTATCACCTAGGCTTTATGGGCTGGTTAATTGTTACAAATGGGTCACACTATGACGTCTTGGAAGGAATACGTCAAATTTCATGTCAGCCTGTATACGTCTAATAATGCTTACCTCCTCTCAACTCGCAGAGAAGCGTGAAGTTGCCTCCCTCTTCCAAAGGACCGACCACGCCGGCGACATCGCGCCCTTGTTCATCGTACAGGAGCAGCTGATGTGGTGGCACTGTTACAAAATAATGGTATTTTTGAGTTGATGACAATACTCAGCTTAAGTGGGACTGGGCTGTACATGTCTGCCGCATGTCAGACGGCAAATGGGTTAAAAGAAACACTGATTGGGCCCCACTAAATGCACGACACCTTCGCGGCAGGGCAAGACGAGGATGGTGGAACGAGCTTGACTGCTTCCGAAGGGACTGGCCAGTACTGGCAAATGACAGAATTGTGTGGAAAAGGGAGAAGTTGGCATTTTCCCTGCAGTGGGACTGTTCGGGTGCTGCCAGCTTTCTTCGTCAGGCGTCGGGTGGATGCGCGGCTGACAGCGCAGGCGGCTGCGCGAGTCATGGAGAGGGGCCGAGGGCCCATACACTTCACTAGCGAGAGCAACCGACGGCAAACGCGCGCCATATATCTTACATTGTACAATTATTTTGTATATACCTTAACAGTTAATACAGCCCACTGCTTTTATTTCAAAGTCCATTTTAAGACCGATACAGGGACAATGCCGGCTAGTTAACTAACTAGCCGATAAAACTATTAACTCAACTAACTAGTTGAGTTAATAGTTTTATCTTTCTGAATGAAGACATCACTCTTTTTATCCTCGAATAGATAGACAGAGGTGTTGCTAGAGTACACCCACATTTTACCAATATTAGTAAGACTCCGCGGCGGGCTGCTACTGAGAATATCCTGATAGAAAAACCAAATAACAACCTGGGAATAGAACCAAAGACCTCATGCTCTGCAGTAGTGCTTGTGACCACTAGACCAAAGAAGCAGTCATTTAAAATAAGTGACATTTTTTTTTATATTGAGGTTCAAATATTAGGACCCGAATTATGTAACACTATTAATCAAAATCTAAATCATTTTGAAGGTTAATCCATTCTTTCCGATGTAAGAAAAAATTGTGTGCTTACAACGTAAGTAAAGCCATGGATGTTGTGGAACTGTCAAATCCTATCCACTGTGTCTATCTACTGTCGATTCCTATTGATAGTGTTATGCAAATGCCCCTCTGCACAGCCCACGCCGTGAACGGCTAGATAACTTATAATATCTAGTTAATATTTTTTCAACCTTACTAATATTATAAACGCGAAAGTTTGTAAGTATGGATGGATGGATGGATGGATGGATGTTTGTTACTCTTTCACGCAAAAACTACAGAATGGAATTGGATGAAATTTGGCACACAGATAGATTATTACCTAGATTAACACATAGGATACTTTTTATCCCGGTAGTACGTTCCCGCGGGATAATTTCCGACTTTCATGTGGGCGAAGCCGCGGGCGAAAGCTAGTAAGTCTATAAGTAGACAAAACAGTACCATATTTTATCCCTGAAAACGTAAACACAAACTCACCTACAACATTCAGCTTAATCTGAAAGTTCCTCGTCGGAGAGTTCTTGAAGTCCACCCTGCAGCGATAGACCCCTTCATCATCAAGCTGGACAGCATCCACCGTGAGGGCCGAGGGTCGGGACATGGTAACGAAGTAGGCTCTTCGTCCGAAGGCCAGGGGATCCGACCAATGGAGGGCTTTGTTGAAGCTGCGGCCGCGAACGTCGAAACTGGAGACAAAAGATGAGAGTTGGGTTAAATAATTTTTCAAAATACACATAACATTGGTGGAGCTTTTGGCTGAGTTATAACAGCCGTACGGGTCGATCGAATAGGTCAAGATACGCTTGTCGCGGTTGGTCTGTAGATAGCCCTTTGTGCCTCGCTTACCCGTTGATATCAGCAGTTATTCGTGGATCTTTGACTGTTGTTACGGATCGTCAGAAGCCCGAAAGTCTGACAACCAAGCGGTATAGTGTTACCCAGTAACTGGGTTGTGGAGGTCAGAAAAAATCTCAGTATTTCGTCAATTAGTAAAACAACGTCGGATCGCTAGTATCAAATAAAAATCTTTGTCTCACCTCAAAGACAGAGCCCAATGACACAACGATCGATATCCCAATTATACTACCCTCTAAAACAGACCCTTCACCCTTTAACCGCAACATTTTTCATCAAAACCCACAAAAGAAAGCCTTTTTTAAAACGCCTTATCTAAACGCTATGTATTTATCAATGTTCTGTCTACGTTGCACCGTAACATCAACCAACAACACTTAAAATTCAACCTTATTTTTTAAGTTTTAAAGTCCAAAATCCAGCGGTGTTGCAGACAATGGGTGTTGGGCCATTAAGTTTGCCGTTGAGCGGGCGACAGCGATTCAGTTTGCGCTTTCCGTTTGTGTAGTCACGCCAAGTTTCCGGTTGTTTGCGACTAGTAGTATTACTGGATTCTAGATATACCTAGATACCTAGTAATTGTAGTGTAACGGAACAATGGGCCTAGATTTATTGCTGTATGTGTTGTAAGTATCGCTTTTGTGCTGTTAAAGGCAAAGAAAAACGCTGTGTTGGTTTTTGTTGGCTGTTTATTAGACTGTCTTGTCTTGTGTAAGTTATGTTTCCACCCAGGTGTATTCAGTTGACATGTTTGTAGAAGAAAATTATTATAGACTCGTACTTTTGTAACTAATTTTACTTTTAGTCTCATATCGGCAAGAATAGCTTAAGCCGTATGTCAAAAGTAAAAAAAAAAAAAATAACAACTAAAAAAAGTCCTACAAAGTGTGAAATAACTTTAATTTCGGAAGTTGGTGTTTATGGTTTTGTTCTTTAGTTTTTTTGCCACCAACTTCAGTTATTAAAGTTATTTTTAATTTTGTGGTGTTTGGAAGTCGGTTGTTTTTTTTAAATAAACTTTTATAAAGAAGAAAGAAAGAAAAATTAATTTATCTGTGACAAGAAGGCTTCCAGTCAGCATGGTGCTGTGCTATGGGACCCACAGCACAGCGCTGATTTTCAGTGGTCCCCGAAAGTTTAAAATTTTTACTTTTTAGGTGTGGTACGTGCCCCACACAAATTCGTACTAGTATACCTTGACTTAAGCTAAGTAAGTAACAGTGAAAGAAAGTTATTACACCATAATCAACATACACTAAGTGGAAAAAATACGTCGCCGTGCAACCATGCATTAAGGCTTCTTCAGACAGGAGTGACGCGATAGCGCAATACGACACTTGTTGAACATTTTTAATGAAGTTTGCATAAAAATTGTTCTACGAGAGTCGCGACGTGCTGTCGCTTCGCGGCTGTCTGCGGGACCCTTTAAGCGCACTTAAAATTGGAAAACAAATGGTAGTATTTTTCCTAGCAACTACTCGAAACGGAAGTCTATATCTCTTTTTGTTACCGATACTTTAAACTAGAGTTTTTTTTGTTTGACTAGACTTAAAAGTCTAGTTTAATTTAAAGTAAGTACCCAGGACGTAGAATTGATTGCCTTTTGTCAGTACTTAAATAGGTATAGAGTTTATCTTTGTACAAGCAAGCAGTAACACGAAGGCTTTTGAAAGTGATATTTTAGTAAAAAAACGGTACTTAATTTATTTACGAGCTGGTCTCCTGAAGTTTGTTTTACCAGGGTTTTAATTAAGTGTGTTTGTTTTTTGTGACACTAAGCAGTGGTTTAAATAGCAGTTCTATCTGATTTTACATGTATTCTTTAACATTGAGGCTTGTTTAATTTTTTTTTTATGTACGTTGTAATAATTTATTATGTTGACCTAAGAAAGTTTATGTTTTTCTTCGTTTAGTCCACTCTCGGCCCCTTGATCCCCAATAAATAATGTGTCCACTTGACCCGTGACTATAGTTTCTTCTCGACCCTTGGGAGTCGAGAGTGGATTTTATTTTCCAGCCAAGTTTTAGTTTCTTTTCGACCTCTAAAGTAGCTTGTAACTTACTGTACCAAAATATTAATTTTACGTACTTACCAAACTAGGAGTTGAAAGCGGATGAGGTTCTTTCTATGAAAGTACAGTATCACCACCTGGGGGTCGAGTGTGATCTATGTTTATGGGTTGAGAGGAAGCAAATAAACAAATGTTTTTTTGAGGGTCGAGGGGCTGAGAGTGGACTAAACGTTTTTCATATGCAAGTCAGGATCAGCCGAAATATTCTGTAAAAATCTCACCTTGAAAACTTGCGTGAAGTGAGTTGCCAATCATGTTAATCCCTAGCATCAGGTGCTCACTTCACCTACGTTTTCAAGGTGAGCTTTCTACAGAATTGCTATGCGGTATCTCCTACCGCTGCCCGTGTAGCCCACACGTAAACTACTGGGTTGTGTACAACATAAACACGCTACACGATCAGTCTCGTTAGCAGCCGCCAAGAACTACGTACTAAGACATCACTCCTCCATGGTCCAGGTTACATTATCACGTGGTTTTGTTACATTATTGCAACTGCAATAAAGTAAATAACCGTAGCTAGCATACCTATATCAGCAGTCAAGAAGCGTTGCTTTGTAATTCACACACACACACGCAAACACCCTCATACACACACACACACACAAGACACATGAAACATTTCAGCTTTAATAAATGATTTTATTTATTACTGTAAATTTTATTGGCCTGTGAAATTGTTTGTGTAACCTATATGAAAACACTTGTATAATCAGCTTATATGCTTACGCTACAGAGGGAATGGGCCGTAGTCATGTGTCATGTCTTCAATTTTTTACACGCTTTATATTAGCTTCACTTGTATGTTTGTTTGTATGTAACCGACTCCTTTGAGCGCTATTTTGACCCACTTTAAACTGTCAGATTTCATTGAAACTTTGTAAACTTATCGAGGACCGATGACAATTCTATAATAAAAAAAAAATTGAGAAAAATAAAAAAGGAAAACAATTTTTTTTTTAAATCACGTTTTTGTAGTTAGCAGAACTAAAACATAGAAAATAAATAATAGTTTAAAAACTAAAAAACACGCTTTAAAAACCAAAATAAAAAAGGAGAAAACAATTTAATTCAATTAAAAAGCGTGGGGTGCTTGACATTAATTGATTATTTTTGGTATAGCTGTAAATCCTTGTAATGGAATGCAATTAAAGATAATTATGAATATGAAAAGTAATAAATAGCTAAAAATAGCTATATTAGCTAATATTTTTGCTGTCTAATTATACAGAGACAGCAAGGTACAGCATAAACCTAGGTGCACACGATGGGCCTCGTTAGCAACTGTCGACTACATCGCAAAAGCCTCCGCCCGGCGATACTCGATAATCTCCGGGTAATAAATAACTGATTCGATGTACACCTAGCCTATTATGTACATACGACGTGATTTATGTAATATATAGATACTTAACAGAAGTAAACCTATAAATTGTATGTTACTAAGTCAGGTTGGAGAGGGTATTTTTAGAAATGTAGCATGTTTAGTGTAACATTATAGCTTTATTATTATGCAGTAAGTGTAGATGACGAGGACGACGATAGACGAAGTCGTGGATTCAAATTCGGGAAATTAATAATGTGACCTTTTCAATTTTTATGTACTTTCTGAGTTTATCTTGAATATTAATGACATCGGTGTTAGAAAAACAGCGTGAGTGAACCAGCACCCTAATTGCGTAACACGCGATTAATCATAAACGGTTTCATTTTGACAGTTCAACAATATTCATTGCGTTATTTACGTTGTTGATCAGACACATTTTTCGAATATATGAAGCAATGGTTTAGCCACCTGTTTCAAAACGAAACAGATTATGATTAATCGTGAATTACGCAATTAGGGTGCTGGACTTATCCCTATTTAATATTATAAATGCGAAAGTAACTCTGTTTGTTTGTTACGTTTTCACGCCTAAACCGCTCAACCGATCGTCATAAAATTTGGCAGAGATATATAATCTGGGATATGGAGAAGGACAAAGGCTAATTTTTTTCGTGATAACCTAAATCCACGCCACATTTCTACCGGTTCTGTGCTATACATTAGGTAATATGTGAAGCAAAAACTTTGTACCCCTTTTTAAGAAAATTGCGCGGACGCAGGATTCGAAATTTGGCACAGTTAAAGTTTATACGGAGAAGGAATGCAAAAAGCAAATATTTTTGATTATTGTTCATTAAAATTTAAATGTTTTATGGTTTAATTTTGACCACTGGGCGAGCTCTAGCATAAGTAAATATGCGTTTGCAGTTTTGTTCTTGGCAATAAACTTATTGGCTTATGACCTAGAGGGGGTAACTACCGCCTCTAGGTCTTAGTAGAAGTTCCTAGACAACCTATATTTCATACATTGCCATATTTCTAGAGGGATAATTGTGTGACACACTAACAGGGCCTCAAGTCTGCTATTACAATAGTGTCAGAATGGTCTATCATTGATTTCATAATTGTTGATTTTGACAAGTTTGGTAATCTATTAATAAAATGGCGTCATTATGACTTTCCAATGGTCAGCCACTGACACTCCATTGAAAGAAATGGCATTTATTGGTAATCTCGTACATAATGACAAATGAATGACTGACTTAATTTACAAACTTCCTACTACTTTAGATTGCCTATAACACTAATAAATAATATGTAAAAATATATATAAATAAAATCTGGCATGAATAAATGTTCAAATTTGACTAGCCAATGATCGACCATTATGAATTTAGCAGATTATGAACCTTTAGCAAAATGACAATGGGATCGTGTTGGAATGACGAATTTATAAAAATAGCAGACTTGGGCCCCAGTAGAAATGGTATTCATTTTGACAGTCAACTGCAACTGTCAGATTATGTTTTTCATTAGTTTATACTTGATGATAGTGAAAATTCTCCCCCAAATAATAGCAATAGTGGAATTTACAGGTTGATTGTATCGACACCATTGTTATACAACAGTCTCGAATAAAAGCACTCACTCAAAACTGTCCCCAATCAGTTCATCGGTTATGATAAATCATTTTTTTTTTGCAAATTCAGCGTTACACGCATGACTTAAAGTGTTTTTTTACAAACTAATGTCCAAAAAGACTGACTGACGATACGCGCACATTGCGCCCTATTTATGCGGACATTTTTGAGACGTTGATTGTGTATCTTGGTTTTTTGTATATCAATGATCGATTTATCCAGTATTCGAAAAAAGTTCATACTTTCAGACCTGAAACTACTCCAACGCGATTTTTTTTTAAATTGTCCGGAACGTACCGTTTAAACATAAAATTAATTGTAGTTTCTAAAACTTTGGTTTCCTAAGAAAGCGGTGAACGGTCACAAAACGCATTTTTCTTTCAGTTAAAAGTCAAAATCAAAGTCAAAGCATTTAACTCAAATAGGCACTTAAAAGGCACTTATGAACGTCAACATTTACATTAAAATAGAATTGATTCTAGTCGCCCCTTCCAAAATGTAGTTTCGTATGGAGAAAAATGGGCAAGAAACTCCACCATTACAATAAAGGTTATCCAACTACGAAACGTTTTTTGACACCTTGACGTGAATCTAGTCGATATTTTTACCACGCAAACTTCGGGAGTGTATTCATCACTCCACTGTTCAACAATGTACATCAAAAATTAAACATGGTATGGTTTTGTCTCATTATTAATATTGCTTATGCGGAAACAGAATACTAAAATAAAAAGTCATTAAATAGTTATAAGCCAACAAAGATTACCTTACTAAGACTAAGACCTAACTTTGGGCATGTTTAATTAATAAGATAAGTGTAAAATTTCCAAAACCAAGTCGGTACTGACATTAATGCTCTAATATCGAAAAGTTCAATAAACTTTACTGGTCATTGATTAATGCAGTGGTTTTTTCATAAAACTCGATCTTCCGAAGGACTTTTCTTAATTTTTCCGGTCCTGTTTTACTATAAATGATCCTGTCACTCGCTCAATATCGTTGTGCGTGTAGACCAGCGTCTAACTGCTCATCGCTGATACTACCTATGTCGCACACAATACCTGGTGAGACAGCATGCTTTTTAGCCAGGCCCACCAGTGAGTTCGAGCCCGCAACTAGATTCCCCTTAATGACCAATACTAGTCAGATGACACATTTTCATGAGAGCTAATATAATATAATACGGCTAATAAAAGATCTTATTTCTGTAAGAAGACTTGTATAAACGCTTACACGTCAATCATATTTTAAAAACTAGAGCACAAGTCGGCGCTTAGCTTTCCATCACGAAAAGCGTAGGTCTTACAAAAGCTTTCGTGAAATATACAGTAGGCTTAACATCGTTACTTACATCTAGAGATTCAACCCATCCTCCGAGGGAAAATTGGCGTAAAAATAATTAAATTATTCATAATGGCCAGGTGTAAAGATGCCAGAGTAACCGAGCAAAGTGTTGTTTATGAATACTAAATTGACTGGAAATTATACATATTTTATTAGTTTGTTAATTTTGGATATTTTTCTTAATTATAAAGTCCATTTATTTACGGTTAACGGCGCCGGCGTTTATAAATTTCTTTTTATACGCCTGATGGACGCTCTCATTGGCATTTTAAGTTGAAAGGTTCATGTTACGTAACAATTAATATTCAGGCAGTTTTAAAAACATAACTTTTTCAGCGAAAAAAACGCCCAGCTAGTTTTCAGTTATTTTTGGCAGCCAAAAATTCGAAGATATGTGACATTCACCACCCGCACTGGCCGTGTGGTGGATTTATAGCCCACTCCCTCTCATAGAGTGGAGGCCTGTGTCCCAGCAGTGGGAACATCATAGGCTGATTACGGTATTATCCGTTTTGATCAATACAGAACGGATACTCAGTCGGTACAACGGAAGTATCGCCAATGGCGGATGTTTTATTTGTACGCAAGCCATTAATACACTCCATACAAATCCTTTCGAAATGGTGCCAATGGGACCTTAATACTAAGGCTGCTGTCTGTCTGTGCGTCCGTCTGCCGCAAGGCTGTATCTTTTAAATCGTTACAGACCTTTGAAATTTTCACAAAATGGTTACTACTTTGGGGGCTATACTAAGTATGCCAGCGACTTCGTCCGTGTTAACCATTATAAACAAAACCTTAACAAATTACAAGTGTATATTTAAATCTTCCTCATGAATCACTCTGTCTATTGGTGAAAACCGTGTGAAAATCTGTTATGTACTTTTTGAGTTTATCGCGAACAGACAAACAAACAGTCAGTCAGATGCGGTGGGGAACTTTGTTTTATAATATGCAAAACGATGATAGTGATATTAATAAATAATAGTTTAAAGAACTAAAAAACACGCTTTAAAAACCAAACTAAAAAGGAGAAAATAATTTAATTCAATTAAAAAGCGTGGGGTGCTTTTTGAGGTATTTTTATTATTAATTAATGTCAAGCACCCCACGCTTTTTAATTGAATTAAATTATTTTCTCCTTTTTTAGTTTGGTTTTTAAAGCGTTTTTTTAGTTCTTTAAACTATTATTTATTTTCTATTTTTTAGTTCTGATAACTACAAAAACGTGTTTTTTTTTTCTCAATTTTTTTTTCAATTATTGAATTGTCATCGGTCCTCGACAAGTTTACAAAGTTTCAATGAAATCTGACCGTTTAAAGTGGGTCAAAATCGCGCTCAAAGGAGTCGGTTACATACAAACATACGAACAAACAAACAAACCAACAAACAAACAAACATACAAGTGAAGCTAATATAAAGCGTGTAAAAAGGGTCCTCATACAAGAAACTTGGACTTTCCGGCGTTTAAAATAAAAATGTAGTGTTAAATATTGAACCATGGTACGGCCTCTCAAAGCCGCTTCTATTTCTAAGAAAAAGAGTCCCCTAAAATTAACCTTTTCCTAATGCAAGCAGCCAGTCATCAATTGAACAGGAATTATATTTAATTAAATACGCAGCCATAGCTCACGTACGCTTAACGCTTCGTTAACCCGGCCGGCTAACGAACCGCTTTGGATGTTGGATCTTGGATGGGTGCGGGCTGGTGGAATATTATGCGTGCTGGGCTGGTCGGTTGTTAATTGTTGAATTACGAGGTCCGGTGTTTGATCCTCGGGCTTGACAAAGGAGTATAAGTAGACAATTTTAATTTTTTGCCCACTTATATGAAGACAATCGCTTTCAAAGCGTTTCATATTGCTACAACGACAATAGGACTCACGGTTTTCGGTAGTTTAAGTTAATCTCTCTCTCTCTCTCAACATCTACCTTAAACACCACCTTTAATAGCCCTCTAACACGTATGGCAAGGTTGTATAACGAAAGGTCAAACTTGACGGCTTACCCTATCGAAGTTTTCTCTATGAGTTTCGTTTCATACAGACGCTCCCTATATAAACAGTGTGAGCAATGTACGCCTACATAGCTCAAACTGTTTAGATTTCCGTAGTGTTCTAGATTTAGGTTTACTGGACACACTTTTTATGAAATGTAAGTGACAGTGCTGTTGGTGTGCTTATTATTATAAATAAATAAATATGGTAAATTCAATTCATTGCAGACTTTTCCATGTGCTTTTCCATCATAGTTATCGCTGATATAAAGTCTCTTTATGTCTTCTTGACAGAGCAAAAAATATGACCGAGAACCCAAAAAAAAACACAATAATTTTCGTTAGTTTATATTAAACCAATACATTTTTTACTTTTCCATTAGCTTTTCCATCATAGTTATTGCTAATAGATTGTCTCTTTGTCAAGATCCTCAGGTTAGGAAGTTATAAATTCACGTCTATACGACTTACACGAGCATATAGATCAGGGAAGTTTGTTGCGCCACTTCTACTTCCCAGCTAAAGCACTAGGAAGTGGTGTAGGGCGGGCGTTTTCGGGAGACTGTCTGATGTAATGTTGGCGTTAGAAAAGGCTGATCTTCATCTTAATTTGAATAAATGACTTTTGATTTAGATTTTGCTAATGCTGTGGTTTAAAGATTAACCAGACAACGAGGTTGCTTTTGGGGTCAATTTCGTCTCTTCAATCTGGGTCTACCCGTCACCGGACGTATTTGAGCTTACTGTTTCACTTTTTTTTTTACTAAACCTTATTTTTAGTTTCTCAGCGGACGCTTAAAATTTATATCTTCTATACATATTCAAATAATATCTCTTCTTGTGTTTGGTTGTGTGACCGCGTTGCTCTTCTAAACTACGCAACAGATTTTGCGATGTTGACCATCATTTATAAAATGTTTTCCGAAAGGCTTATCTGGTTAATAATCTGTAGGTAGGTAATTAGTAATTTACAAAAGATTTATATAAAAAAAGTAATTAATAAAATAATTTAAAATGAGGTCTAATATCCCTGCTGGGTAGATAAGATGACCGACCCTTTACACCCTGGAAACACACAAGGCAGTACCAAACCCCATTACCGACACACATCTATAAGATAACACTAAATCGTGACAAATAGAGTCATTACGATGATTTTATATCATTTTTATAGTTCTCAATTTAGTTGGGAGTTATGTCTTAAAGTCGGATCGTATAAATCTAACATATTTATGGATCCATTCTGCGCGGAAGAGGATGTTTTATTATTTTAGTTGAATATTGTTTTAACGGCTGTGTTTTGGTGAGTTTTGATAGCGTACGTGTATCATCAATTTAATGTACAGTCAGGGAAATTAATCCTTACTTCCCTACTAATATTATAAATGCGAAAGTAACTCTATCTGTCTGTTATGCTTTCATGCCTAAACCGCTGAACCGATCGTCATGAAATTTGGAGAGATATAGCCTGCGATATGGAGAAGGACATAAGCCACTTTTTTACGCAATAACTGACATCCACGCAGGCGTAGCTGCGGGAAAAAGTTAGTTTTTATATATGTCTCAGATGGATTGTTGAATCCGCTGTTTTATAAAACCGCTAGTTGTTTTACATCACAACTCCGTTATGTAAAACAACAGACTGAACGATATTTAGCGGTTTTACATAATTACTGAACTTTGACACGCAGCAAAGGCTAAACGTTTTGCATTTATCAATGCAGCAGGTCAACGATTACACGTTACGTAAAATAGCGTGAAACAAACCGTATAAAACGAGTTATAAGAGTGAAAATTATCATAATTCATGTGAAAACAGTGGTTTAAAGGACCTATCAAAAACATAACTTGTAAAAATAACCAAGTCTCGCGTCTCAGTTCGACTACCGTAAAAAGTTGTGATATCCATGTAATACCAAGTCAGTTAATTTATTTAGTCCCTACTCTCTCTAAAGTCGGCGGGCGGCACGGTTGGCGCAGTGGTTAAGCGATTGACTGCTGCGCTGCGTGTCGCGGGTTCGGTTCTCGCACGGAACAAATATTTGTATGACCTACAAGTAGTTGTTTCGGGTCTGGCTGTTTGTGTATGTGAGTTTAAATGTTTGTAAACGTACCCACAATACAGGAGAAATTCCTAGTGTGGGGCAACGTTTAAAAAAAAAGCTATTACGTAATTATATTGTATGTTTTTTTCAAAATAAATAAATATTCTATTCTATTCAGATATCATAATCACAGTTATATGAAAGTCAGTCCTAATAAATACTAAATAGCCAAGTAACTGCAACCAACTTGGAAGTATCGCTCGTCGGTCGCTGCCGCGGCACCGCTCGATTCGCTCGCTCGGCTCACGCGCGCGGCTGATCACAGTTCTAACCTAACCTAAAACAATTGGTCAGGGTGCCCTTGCTTAGTTACTTTGACCGATTTGGCATTAGAAGCCACACCAAACGCTTAGTGTGGCTGCAGATAAGCCATTCTACATAACATCTACACGCGGGTAGCCGTTTTGAGAAACGTAACCAACCCAATGCCACCAGTCGGTATGCATTTAATCGGAAATTGCAGAGGTATTTTCTTAACAAATAGCGTAGATTCGTCTCAACACCTCTGTCCCTTGAATTTGTATATATATATACATATTAAGTATATATTTTAGTAGATATGTATGTATGTGTATTATTAGTTAATAACCTATTTCTGTAATATTATAACTTAAATCATTATGATATATTTTATAGTTTTTTTTCATCATTGTTCCTCTCATCCAAAGCACCTGCCATCTAATCTCTGCACCACCCTTGGTTGACTGGTAGAGAAAGCCTAAGTCATTAAATAAATAAATAACGCAATGGAAATCCAGCTGAACGTTGTTGTTTCAGCTGTTTTACATACTGGAACTATGAAATCTATCTGCCTAGACAATTCCCAACTATGTTCGGGCCGGCTTCTGGCCTAAACGGATGCAGCATTCACCAGTATTTTATATGAAGCGACTATCTAACTGATCTCCAATACCCAGTAACTGGGTCACATGATACCCCTTGGTAAGACTGGTTGTCAGACTTTTGGGACTCAATCATTATCACCTTCTCTTTCTCACACAATCGATCCTTCTTTTGTTTAGCCTTTTTTCTCCCGCTCCATCCTTCAACATTTATAATCATCATACTTTTATTCAAATGCGTTTCCTGCCTCAAAAATCAAAACCAAAATCAAAATAATTTATTTCACATAAGCCTGCATGGGCACTTATGAAACGTCAGAAGCTAGGTGCACGGTTCCAATTTGTCGTTTCCTATGGAGAAGAGCCGGCAAGAAACTCCACGGTTACTCTTTTAAAAATAATTGGCCTTTACAATGTTTTCAAATTACAGTGATAATAGGTATGGGAGGACAGTGCAGGCCAGTCAATAAGTACCAGGGACTTAGAGGAATGAAAATACAGAATAGAAAAACGTCTACAAATCTAGTCCTAAGGCCTACAACGTTCTCTCATTCACAATATGTAAAAGAATCTACCTATGTAAAATGAATCTATTTGAACCAAGTGACATGATTTCGATGACAATCACTAATAATAAATAGTCGAAAGTAATGGACCTTGTTCCCGATACCGGTGGGCTACTATTTATTATATTTTTAAATGTTTTTATATTTTTATATTAATATTTAAAAATGTAATTTATATGTGTTTTAAATGGAATAAAGGAAATAGTCGAAAGTAAAATTGTTGTATAATGTCAAATAATGACGAGAATATGTCAGACATTGTAAAAAATAAAAAGAATAAAAATTAACATTGCAATTTGGGAGCAGCCTCCTCATCACATGCCCTTACCAAGTCAAACGATTTCCTTTCAACTTTTCTGTCACTTGCGCCAGATACCCGTAAAGCCGTCCCATAGTCAAGGAGCGATATTCCTTTTCCTGCCAACACACCTACCGAACTCCTCGACTAAATCGCGTCTCCTCGCGTTTAGCGGAACCCTTTAATCTTAGATCCCATTACGATTAATCTCCACCGATTTATCGTTCCTTGCAAATATAACTTTTGCTATCTTAAAACCCAATAAGTTATTGCAAACGACTTTCGATGTTGATGTACTGAGTTCGTATTTGTGTTCAAAGATTTCTGTTTTTATTGTTAGGGGAACTGCGTGATGGTATATCTGCAAGAATTGTTGTTACTCTGACTGGTAAGTTTTTTAATCAAACTTTTACTAAGTGCGAGAGAGGATGAAACTATTTCATGAGAGAGTCATTCAATAGGATTAAATGAACGTAGAGGGTGGCATGGCTAAAAGCGCCATGTCTGAGCTTGGATAAATCTGGAGAGATCGCAACATTCCTGTAAAAACCAAAACCAGACTGGTACGAACCCTGGTCTTCTCGATCTTCTCGTACGGCGCTGAGACTTGGACGATGGAAGCTGCTGACTGGAAACGCGTTGACGCTTTTGAGATGTGGTACTGGAGAAAGATGCTGCGTATCCCCTGGACAGCATATCGGGACAAACGTCTCCACACTGCGAGAGTTCAAAATCTCCTCAGGGCTATCATCCGAGTGCCTGCGCAGAGTCTTGGAATACTTCGGTCACATTGCGAGGAAAGACGATGGCAACCTAGAAAAGCTAATCGTGATCGGCAAGGTGGATGGGAAAAGGCCTCGTGGACACAGCCCAATACGATGATCTGACCAGATCCGCACCGCCCTTGATTCCACAGTCCACAGTGCCCTTCACACAACCAGAGACAGAGACAGATGGAGAAAGGTCACCCGAGAGAAGGTGATACTGAAGGGAGGTTACGATCCTCAGCATTGAGGAATACGACACAAAGAAGGAGAGGGTGTATTGATGATTTTAATAATTATAATCCTATAAAGCCTAAGTATTACGGTAGCGAATTTTATTTTAATCAAAAGATTGCAAAAAACGTTAAAAAAAATTGAATGCGTCGGGCTAGCCTGGTGCTTCCCCCTTGATAAGTTAAACACGTTTCGAATTACCGGTGATAAGAAAGACGATGATAAAGATTTTGCTGGAATCACCATGCTTGCTAGATGCAGGTGGCTTTCAGTAGCTTGTGCCTACCGTCATGAGAAAAGGCGTGTTTATGCATTTAGAGTAGGTACCATGCTTGGCAGATAACGATCGGTTGTTATGTGCAGCTAAAGTATTACCACAAATACATCATTATCATCATTTCAGCCGAAAGACGTCCACTGCTGGACATAGGCTTCCCCGAAGCACCGCCACTTCGACCGGTTCAGTGCTTCTCACATCCAGCGGATTCCTGCGACCTTCACCAGGTCATCGGTCCATCTTGTGGGAGGCCTTCCAGCGCTACGTCTTCCCATGTCATCAGTCCATCTCGGAGGCCTTCCAACGCTACGTCTTCCAGTACGCGGTCGCCACTCCAGAACCTTTCGGCCCCATCGGTCATCTGTGCTGCGAGCAATGTATCCTGCCCACTACCACATAAGTTTGGCAATTCTTCGGGCTATTTCGGTTACCTTGGTTACCACAAATACATATAATGCTGATTATTGCGTAAGAAGAACAGAAAAAAAACCGTAACAAGAAAAAATGCTCTGCAAGTAGTCTTTACTATAAAAACGATATGAATCAACAAATAAAATATATCGTGACCCTTCTGTCTCTGAAAGAACGCTAGGTTTTGTTTTTAAGAAATCAAAATGGCGGATTATACACGTCCATAAATAAAATTTTGCAAAAAAAAAAGTACCATGACTATGTAGGGTAAGTTATAACAGCCGCATAGATCGACCCGTGCGATCAGGTTAAACTACGCTTGCCGGAGTTGGCCCACAGATGGGTGACCATCTTTACATATCGAGATTATCTAAGCCGTTGTTGGTCCCGCTGTCATTCGTAGATATTTGACAGTTGTTACTTTGAATAAGAAACCCGAAGCTCTGATAATCAGTCTTACCGAGGAGTATCGTGTTTCATGTAAAATACTAGTATTCAGCTATATCCGGTTAGACTGGAAGCTTACTCCAACACAGTTAGGAAAAGTTTAGGCAGATAGAAATACAATAACAACACCAATATTTTAGAGAGATTGTCAGAACTAGTGATCAAATTCGAGCGTATCGGATTTATGAAAAGGTTTAAAACTGTTTGTTCCGCGACTAAAATCGCTTAGAAATTTATCTAGTTAAAACGTAGTTCGTTAAATAATAAGTATATTTCAGAAACATTTCCTAGATTTGAAAGTTTTCGATATTACTAGAACATAAATCTCTATTCTTCCCCGAAATAAATTAAACACGATTATAAATTCGAATTACTGAAGCAAAAAGGACACCCTCCTACGCCTTAGTTACTGAAAACGCCTGAAAACGACGATTTCCTATAATTAATACCGGCAGCGTTACAATAATTAAAATGGTAGCCATGTTTTACGTATAGGGTGTGCTTTTTATACACCAAAAAATAACTGAAGGAAAATGACACAATATTTTAATATCTGGTCTAGTGGTAAAAAGCGTTACTGCTGAGCATGAAGTCTAAGGTTCGATTCCCGGATCGGAAAAAAGTGATATTGTGTTTTTTTATCTGGAATTTCTCAGTAGCAGCCCGGACTCTGGATTCGTACCCGGTTGATGACAATAGGCTTGAAATAGCTAATTTGCTCCTATTAAATAGACTTATGAGGAACAGGCTGTAAAGTTCACTTATTCGTCATAAAAATGGGCGAACTCTTCAACTCTATTAGTGTCTGGTGGGCTATTGCACTACGGTTAATGTCGGTACGTTGTATATGTGTCGCAGCCATGTGGTTAAATTAGCCAGGTAATTGGACGCCTAGGCCGTGCATTAAACGCGGCATCCAATTAAATAGCTGAAGGACAACTAGCCAAGTAATTGAGTGCAACGTTTAACCAGATGGCTGAATGTCGTATAGTCATTAAGTTAAATTGGATATTGATGTATTTGTGATGTTCGGTCAGGGTGACGATGAGTTTACAAATTTTGTACGACTATTTTTTTAATAATACCTACCGCTAAGTAACTAGTAATAGTGAAATTTTTAACTATATAAATAAACTATTCTACTTAAAATTGCACACAAGAACGAAAAATAATATTCACGCCACGGTTTGCGCTATTGACGCCATATTTGTTTTAGTGACTACTAGCGCCGCAATGGAAAAAACTAAACTAAATTTGAATCACCTGGCTGAGTCTTGGTCAGTCATTTTAAAGGGCTGACTTTCAATACGCCAAGTTGTTAAACGTTGAATGATTCTAGTTCAATTAACTATCGGAATAGGCATCCAATTGGATGCCGGCGTTTAATGAATGCTCTAAGCGTCCAATTAGCGGGCTAATTTAAACAGATGGCTGCGAAATATGTTGCGCGGTAAAATCTACTTGCTTGATGCAGGATTTTTTTGCGTGACGTCAGTGTGATGCGTTGTTCGCATGTGCCACACATACAAGCTAAAAGCCAGATAGTTGGCGCACTTTTTGAAATCACTCTTTTTTTATTTTTTGGGTGGGAAATCATCAAATAACTTCTCCCACTCTGGGTGGAGCGGGAGGGCGTGTCAGACTTACACTGACTAAAACTCACCCTCAGTTGCCTGTGTGCCAGGGGCCGCGGTATCTCTTACGAACAACCCGCACCCCTGGCAGAACCCGCACCCCTGGCGAAATCAGTCTTTATTTCTCAATACAAAAAGCAAAATACCTTATTTGTAAAACTGGCCAATACTTTAGTTTTATATACACAATTTTTTGTAAAAATGAGTACTGTATAGACAATTATAATTGTAGAACAATCAAAATTAATAATTAATTAAAGTTGCGTTACCACGCCCAATAGGAGCTACTTTTGATCACGTCCGAGAGCGACTTGCTAATCTCAATACGCCACGCTCCGTTATCAGAAGTGGTATTTCCAACGAATTAGCGATTTTTGCGGATATCTATATTTTGGGACATCAATCCCACATAGGGGATAATTTGCCTCATCATCATCATCATTTCAGCCGAGAGACGTCCACTGCTGGACATAGGCCTCCCCCAAGCTCCACCACTTCGACAGTTTCTATGCTTCCCGCATCCAGTGGACTCCTGCGGCCCTCACAAGGTCATCGGTCCACCTTGTGGGAGGCCTTCCAACTTTACGTCAATAATTTCCCTAATCCATATAAATTACGTTCAGGATATTACGCAATTAATCATGATCGGTTTCATTTTGACAGTTCAACAATATTCATTGCGTTATTTACGTTGTTGAGCAGACACATTTTTCGAACATATGAAGCAATGGTTTAGCCATCTGTTTCAAAACGAAACAGATTATGATTAATCGTGAGTTACGCAATTAGGGTGCAGGACATCTATCCCGCAAAAACTTTGATCTCATTTTGCCATCCCATGCAATGACACAGAGACATGCGACATGGTCGACTTAGTGATAGTTGGAGAGTCTTTCGATACATATATATATATTTTTATTTTATTTTTGAAAAAAGTTTGCCCACACTAGGAATTTGTCCTGTGTTGTGGGTGCGTTTACAAACATTTAAACTCACATACACAAACAGCCAGACCTGGAACACTTACTTGTAGGTCATACAAATATTTTTTCGACACGCAGCGCAGCAGTCAATCGCTTAACCACTGCGCCAACTGTGTCGTCAATATTAATAAAATAGCATGCGATTCATCCGCGAAACTAGAATTACAATCTGGGCAACTATACCCCTGGGGCAACTGTCCTGGTTTTACCCTGTCATAGTATTAATTTCTCCTAAATACCAGATTCCTAGTGAATATAGGATAGCAACAAAATAATTATGAATTCAATATTCCAGTAAACAATTGACTGAGTAAAACGCCACACTTCTAAGAAACAATTAATTTGAAGCACCGTCTTACTACAATATAACATTAATAAGCCTGGATTCTTCGAAAAGTTAAACAGATGAGGATCACACCCACACATTTCTCCAGCTAGGTTAAAGCCCCACGTATTAGGACGTGATAGTAGCTACTGGCTAAGTAGTAGAGGCAACGCGGTTCGATCGATCAGGTTAATCTGTGCTTGCCGCGGCTGGTCGGTGGATGGGTGACCGTTGGTTGGAAAGATTGGAAGCTGACCTCAACATAGCTGGGAAAAGGCTAGCGAAATTATGACGTAGATGATTTATTATGAGGCGAGCCAGCAATCAAACAAATAATATATTGTCAAGCCAACGGACTGCTACTGAGTAAGATATTCTCAATACTCAACATTTAATTCACTTAAACCATTTATAAACACTTTTGAATCGTCAAGGAGTCGATCAATTAGTCAGAAATTTGAAGCTAGTTGCCCGTTCCATAACTCAGATCTCTATAGAGAAGAACGGGCAAGAAACTCCAAGGACTCTTTAAAATCAAGATTTCACAAAATCCTCGTTATATTATTTTTGTTGCTTCTATGTGTAAAAGGGATTTTCTTAACAAATAGCGTAGCGTCGTCTCAACACCTCTGTCCCTTGAATTTGTATATATATACAGGGTGTTTGGTAGATGGGTGCAAAGCCTGAAGGGGGTGATATCTTAGACCATTTAGAACTTATTAAGCTAAACTTGTCTTAGACAAAGTCTGTTCCTTGTATTTTTTTTAAACTCTAAGGTTTTTAACAATAATACCCATTTTTTTTCAATGAATTGTTAATAGTGTCCAGTAAAAGCTGTTATGTTATTATTTTCTATTTATTTTTTATTTATGTAATGTGACATTACTCAAACAAAATAATTCCTAAGCATCTGTATCATCAGAGAAACATTCTACGCCATATTCAAGTTTAAGAAACTTTTAAAAATCAAGATAATGTACATCCTAATTCCAAGAGTTGATGAGACAGCTGTGTAAATAATACCTCAAAAGAAAGGGCAATAACCAAGCATGTTTCTAAAAAGGTATGAACAACTGAGGCAATTTTTTTAATTTTTTTATTATGCCGTAAACAAAACATTATCTTGATTTTTTATAGTTTCTTAAACTTGAATATGGCTTAGAATGTTTCTCTGATGATACAGATGCTTAGGAATTATTTTGTTTGAGTAATGACACATCACATAAATAAAAAATAAATAGAAAATAATAACATAACAGCTTTTACTGGACACTATTAACAATTCATTGAAAAAAATGGGTATTATTGTTAAAAACCTAGAGTTTCAAAAAAAATACAAGGAACAGACTTTGTCTAAGACTAGTTTAGCTTAATAAGTTCTAAATGGTCTAACATATCACCCCCTTCAGGCTTTGCACCCATCTACCAAACACCCTGTATATATATATATGTATATTTTAAGTATATATTATAGTAGATATGTATGCATATATGTGTATTGTTGATTGGTAACCTATTCATGTAATATTATTTATAATTCATTATGATATATTTTATAGGCATTTTTCATCATTGTTCTTCTCATCCAAAGCACCTGCCATCTAATCTCTGCACCACCCTTGGTTGACTGGTAGAGAATGCCTAAGGCATTAAGTCCGCCTTTGTAGCTTTTTTATTGTATGCGAGAAGTTTAAATAAATAAATGTAAAAAAAAACAATCCAAAATTTAAGATAAAGAAAAAGATTGAAGATTTTTTTAGATTTATGCTGTATTTGTATGTATTTTACTGTGTGTACATAAATAATAAAATAAATAAATAAAATATAGAATCCGTGTAGTTAACGGAAAACCAAAACAAAACTTTGCCTTGTCTGCGAATCGAACCCAGGCTCATAAGATCAGAAGTTGTGCTTCCAACCTTTAAGCCATTGAAAAATTCGTTAGTGTAAAGTCTTAAACACAAATTCTACAAGAAATCTCCTACGAATTTTTTTACACCCCCTGTATAAGTGCAGAACGATATTATTAATGAAACGAATTATTGACCCATAAGTTGTATTTTAATTGAATTTTATCTAATCTAATTAACTTCTGTCGCCTCTGATTGTATGACAAGATAATTAAAATTATTATAGGTTCCCATATTTCAGTAGATTTTTAGTGTTGGATCGTCTTAGTTCTGACCTCAATTAAGTACCTACAGCATTTTTTCGATATAATGTCCGTGTAGCAACAAAATAACAGGCTTCGCGTAATAAATATATTATGTAACAAATTGTACTGGATGTTTTTGTTATTATAATAAGGGCTATTTTCGTAAAAAGCCCGAGGGCAACTACGAAAAAAGGGTACAATTCGTAATAATACGCCTAATGGGTAATAAAATAAACAAAGAGTAAAAGGCAACTAATGAAGTATACACAATTCACGCCTTCTTCCCATAAGGGTTGGCAGAAATCAACGGCATCCGCTTCGATCCCTACATTATCCTTTTGCTCGTGCATCATCATTTACCTTCATACATCTGGTCATACATGCATGCCGGTTGCGAGTACTACGAACCTGATTGTTCAAGATAAGATAAGATCTTATCTTAAAGAGAAGTGTGTAAAAAAAAGATATGAAGTGCTGACCCCAAATAAAAGGGCAGAAGAATGTAAAACGAACCGAGAGGCAATCTGCCAGGGGTGCGGGTTGTTCCAAAGAGATACCGTGGCTCCTGGCACACAGACAACTGAGGGAACACGGGTGGGTTTAAGTCAGTAAAAGTCTGATACGCCCTCCTGCTCCACCCAGAGCGGGAGAAGTTATTTGATGATTTCCCACCAAAAAAAAGGGAGCAATTCTCGTAATTTTAAGAACGTTCACAGTCTGATCTCAGTGTCAATCTGTCAAAAATACCTCGATTTTGCATAAAATTTTGACATTTGCTTGTCGCTGAGATGAGACTGCGACTAGATTTTGAACGTTTTTAGTTACGCGAATTGGGCTTTTGGTTACTTTTAAGTAATTTCGTGCACGGTGGGCCTTAGGCTTTTTTTGTGTTATCCTTTAATTGGGTTCTGTAAGTGTTTTGCTAGACTTTCAGAATTATTTACAAACATTTTCATACTTCGTGACTAAAATAAAACAACTAGATTCTATCCCAAGTTTCAGTCTAAAATGTAGTCTAGTGACTAGTCGTTAGCCCGTCCAGTTTGGGTCAATAGCACGCGTGGGGGTAAGAATATGCTAATTACGTGGTCAGACACGTCATTATGGTTTAAGTACGTACTGTTGTAACAATAGTGTCAGTTACTGTGATATTCTGACAAAGGACTGGCATATGCCAGCTATCAGACTATTTTTATAAGACTAGTATATGGTCGTAGAAAGCATTTTGGTTTTATAACTTGGTATGGTATTTGTTTTTTTTTATTTTTATTTATTTATTTATTCACTTATGGTAAGTATAACTTATAAATAAACTAAGCCCCACAAAACCGTAGTAATGGTTTGACTGTGGGGTCGGTGAGTCTCTATACTCTCAATAAACTTAGTACTTATAGTTAATTATTATTTTGAGGGTCGCACTTTAACATATTTCCAAATAATATTTTTTTAATTTATTTTTAAAACAATTTTTGTTCACTTCACTCCTTATGTCAGCTGGCAGATCGTTCAATATATATGGTATTCGTTTTTTTAGGGTTCTGTCACCAAAGTAATTTTTTTTTTTTTTTTAGTGACTGGGTACATTGTATTTGCCGGCAGCCATAGATCGAGTGTTATGATTGTTGATTACATGAGTTAGGTTATGCTCTTGGGTACCATGGTGGTTAACTGCTAAAAGATACTTATGTTTATAACTAATCGGTAGAATTTTACATAATTTAAATAGTTTCCTATAATCTCCTTTACAATTGTTTTTGGTTTTTTGAGTAACAAGTAGTTTCAAGAATCGAATTTGAAGAGTTTCTAATTTATCCAAGTTAGTTTTGAATGTTAATCCATAACTGTCAAGAGCATAACTCATAATAGAATCCACTAATGACATGTATACACATCTTAATATGTTAATGGGAACTTTAAAGCTTAGGTGGTACATTTTACTTAATAATATTCTTAATTTACTACAAATATAATCTATGTGTTGTGATCAAGCAAAGTACTCGTCTATTTTCTTGCCAAGGTAAGTTACACAGTCAACTCTTTCAATAGGTCTACATTTACAGTCTAGTAAGTTATTATGGCCACCATACATAATCATAATACATAATTGATGATGGCCGAAAGCCTCGATGAACATCTCTCGAGGCTCTCGTTAGGCGGTTGGGTCAAAGGCCTGATTCAGAAGGCAGTACTCCTCGATAAGGCTCGCATCGTGAGGAGGTTCCTGTCTCTGAAGCCCTAACCACCGGTAGCTTGGACCCTGCTCCCGATACCGGCGGACGACTATTTTTTATATTTTTAAATGTTTTATGTAAGGTTATTTTATAAAAATATTTAAAAATATATTATAATATGTAATGAATTAAATAAACGAAATAATACATAATAATAATACATAATCATGGGTAAATAAATTCTATGAGTAAATTACAAGCCAGTAGTGAGAACAGTGGTGGCCCAGTGGTAACAGCTAAGACTTAAAAGCTGTAGGTCAAAGGTTTGTACCCGAATAGGCACTTTACTTTAAGTAACTAATTTCATCACCACTGCTCTCAAACGGTCAACGAAAACGTCGTGAGAAAACCGACAAGTCCTAGAACCAAAAATCCGAGGACATGTGACATTCACCAATCCGCACTGGGCGGGGTGGATTACGGCCCACTCCCTCTCACTGAGAGGAGGCGTGTGTCCCAGCAGTGGGAACATTATAGACTGGTTATGGATTATGGAAATTACAAGACTCCCTTGGTGTACTTGACGCAACTGCTGTACGAGAGTTATTGTGTTCAATCGCCAGTTCGGGCAAAGTGTTTGTGGGATTCATTAGGAATTGAAGATAAGATAATAATAATAGTTTATTGGGAACAAAAAACAAAAGCATTCAAAGACAAACAATGTTAAGCGATGATAACTGCAATAATAAGAACTGTGGCGCAGCTACCAACGCCCGACTCCTAGTCAGAGGGTTGGTTGTTCCAAGACGAAAGTTCATAAGAAAGGCATTTTAACAAGAAGTTATACAAAAGAAAAATTATAATAATACATTTTAGGATAAGTCCCGTGTGTGAGTACCTAATGTTAAGTAAAAGAGGGTGAAGGTGGGTTGTTGTGTGACATGTTTATGTGTTTTGCGAGACGTTAATTTCCACAAATTACTCAATAAAAGCCTGGTTTTATGCCCAGTTATAGGCTTAGGATTTACTTTTTGGCGAAATGTTCATGTACCTTGTATGTCTTTGGCGTATTCCTTTGAGGAATATGTGCGAGATTTAATGTTATGTTAACTAGAGTGTATACAGTTCTTTAATTTTACGAACTAAATCATCTTAGATGTTTTGTTTTGTTCGAGTTTCGTCTATAGTTTGGTTAAGTACGTAATTATATTAAGTGTTGTGTTACATAAAATGGACAACTTTCCAGTCAATTTTTGTAAGAAGCGAAGTCGTCTTTAGCTTACCGACTTATCAATAAAGAATACTTATTATCATTCTAAAATTAATATAGGAATGTAAAGAATTAAATACAATAAAATTTACCAGCTGTAAACCAAATAAAATGTGCAATGTTCCTCCATCTCGTTCGCGTTGACGCATTTTTCTATATCTGGAGGATGGGAAATCATCAAATAACTTCTCCCGCTCTGGGTGGAGCGGGAGGGCGTGTCAGACTTTTACTGACTAAAACCCACCCGTGTTCCCTCAGTTGCCTGTGTGCCAGGGGCCGCGGTATCTCTTTCGAACAACCCGCACCCCTGGCAGGCATCGGTCCTTGCGGACCCCACCTATTGGTGCTGACATCTCTTTGAGGCGCGCGTGGAACACAACGCGCCGTCGACCCGGGCTTGGTCCTTACCGGACAGCGAGCTACCCATTACTCGCCGTCCGCAAGCCCGCGCCTACGGTGGCCGGGAATCAGCCTGGGATTCCCGACGCCCAGGGTGTCTCCTGCGGTGACTACGGCCGTGAGGGCGCAAATACTGCCTCTCCCTCACGTGCGCCGCCTCCCTCTTTGCGAGCATTACTGCTTCGCAGAAGGAGGTGAGGTAGATATTTTTAATATGAATCAAAAATGGTAAATCTGGCGTAAAATAATAATGCTATATTAAATCGGATTACGAGTCATTGCTAATTATACATTTTTGACAACTTCTGTCAAAGTAGCAAAGAATTTAAAAGTACATTCATAGTTAGAGGTTTTCATAAATTAAAGAGGCGCACTACGAACATCAATCTACCTAAATTATTTAACTCAAAATGATTCAACTACGTACATATCGTGCAAAGTCAACATTTACTAGAAATAACTTAATTTAAACACTCCAAGATCTTAGTAATCACTGTGCTACGGCGCAGCGCCTCTACGGTGCTACGGCGCTACGTCGTAGCTGCGTGGATCGGATTTAATGAAGCGTACAGCAAATAATACTTTAATTTCTGAGCTGTAATACAGGGTGTTCTCAATTTACGGTGGATTACGTTTCGGTAGTGTACCCTACAAATGTATTGATGTTAGTTGACGATATTTGGGTTAATTGGTAGATCATCATCATTTCAGCCGAAAGACGTCTACTGCTGGATATAGGCGTCCCCCAAGCTCCACCATTTTGACCGGTCTTGTGTTTTCCGACAAACTACCCGAATTTTTGACGATTCAAAAGTGCCTCTAAATTGTTTAATTGAAATACCTAAGTGCTTTGAGTTTCAGTTTGATTATTAGTTAATATAGGAAAATTTATATGCCACAGACTACCCGCAATAATTTATCTCCTTCTCCCTCTAACTCTATCCATAGGTTGTCTTTAAAATATCGCTTGGGATAAGACCACCCAATGTGCCATCCTATGTAAACCTACTTTTATATTAAAAAAAAGTATTTATTGTGACTCTCACAGGAGTATCACAAAATAAACTACACAATATGCTTAATAAAATTAGAAAGTAATAAAATAAAAATTAAAACAGAAAGATCTGTACGAACTCAAAATAGCACTATCTCAGCAGCGCTCGTATATATTAATTATATTAAATCTATAATTTATATGTTTCACAAAAAAAGAGTATTATATTCTAATAATTGTAAGTATTTCGACGTTTCTAAGAACAATGTTAAGGCTGAATTATGAATTCAAGTGAACGTCTACTTTAGGGTTCTTCGGAATTTCGGCTCACATTGTACCACTTCAACTTAAATTGATTTGAGTACTATCGATTGTAATCAAAACAAATATTTCGGGCCAATTTGTTTAGAACTAGCTTTTGCCAGCGAATACGCCCGCGTGGATGTCGGAAATTATCCCTCGGGACCGTATTACCTGGATAAAATTTATCCTATATGTTAATCCAGGTAATAATCTATTTGTGTGCCAAATTTCATCCAAATCCGCTTAGCCGTTTTTGCGTGGTTGAGTAACAAACATCCAAACATCGAAAAGTGTTATGACAATGGGACCTGTCATTTATAAAAAATAAATAAATAAATAAAATAAAATTCATTTATTTCAGGCAAAACCCATATTACAAATAAAAATAAAATAAAATACAATTAAATTTAAAAATGCTGCCACAGAAAACAATAAAATGTTATAAACAGAAAATTAAATCAAATAAAATCACAGAATTGGAATAAAATAATATGTCACAAAATTGAAATTTTAATATAATGTCAAATTGAACGTTCACAGAGTTAAAGTCAAAAATATATATATGTCCAAAGTCAAAAATATATATAAGTGCAGGCACTGGCATGCAGCTGCAGCCATCTCCGCAAGAAAGGAGAATCCCACCGCTCGGACAACACGCTCAGGATCCCGCACGATAATAAAATACCTCATAATTTTAAGGATTATTCAGTAAACATTTTTAAATCTAAGGTTACTGCACTACTATTAGGCAAATATTATTACTCAGTGAAAGACTTTCTAAATGATAAAAATTGATCCTGATTATGATTGTTATAAATAATTACAAATTTGACCAATTATGACTTATGTACCTGACTATAATAATATTAATTGACTTCACTTTAATTTCTGTTTTGTTCTGCTGACATTATTTAATTTGTATTAATAGTTTAATTTATGTACCTAATAATTTGCACGCCGTAAGGTAGACTGTAGCCGATCTCATTTATTTATGTACAACATCTTATACCTGTACCTACACTCATAGCAAATAAAGTTCTGATTCTGATTCTGAAACATACAAACTTTCACATTTATAATATTATTATAGTAGGATGCTATGTTATTTAGAATAAATAATTGTAAATGATTGAGCTTTTCGATCGGTACAATAAAATTACAGGTTTCTTATTTCACATAAACCGGGTTTAATTTTCGGGTTTGACAGGCGATTATATAAAATTCTTTGAAAGAAAGAAAGAAAAAGTATTTATTAGACTCGCACAGGAATATCACAAACTACACAATATGCTTAACAAAAAAAAAATGAAAGCAGTTCGAATTATTTTTAAATTTGAAAATTAAGTCTTCATTCAGTAAATTTACAATCTACAGTATTTAAGGTACCATGTAGCATAGTCGTGGGACGCCCTGTATATATAAACACTACAAATAGGCTTGTTTGTTCATGGTAACGTAAATTATATTGGTTCTGATTGTCCTGAGAGCAATAACATAGTTTGAAGATTCACATTGTATGGATAATTTTTGAATAATTTATCTCGCTCTATTACTAATTGAATTTAGTACTCAGTTTATGTATAATTTTTATTATTACATTGGAACGAAGTTCCTTATCGCGCGTTGTGAAAGGGGGCTAGACGGAAAAAATTCTCACGAAAAGTTGTAACGACACTTTTTGCTATAGTAAGCTATTGTAAGCCGTGCAGCGTGCGCATGTTTCTCTGTCTGTCCCTCTCTCTCTCTCTTATAGAAAGAAAGCCAGATATTTGCATTTCGTGTTTTTTTTTTAACTTTGTTCCATCCGGGTGTCCCTTGACACCTCTCAAGTTTTTATTTTTTAAATTATTAATTTTAGTTACTAAGTTTTAGATTTTAGCTATGTATCAAATAATAGGGACCTTTTGCTGTGCCCTAACAGGGTTTACAACGGCTCTTAGCTTTAAGCCTTTTGTTAATATATTTTTTTTACCTTGTGGAACACAACTAAATGAATATAAATATGAATACTATCTAACTGCTGGCTAAAGCCTGCTTCTCATTCAAAGTAGGCAGAAGCATTGATCACCACGCTTGCTCGAGACGGGTGGGCGATTTCAGGCTTGATTTCCTCACAAAGTTTTCTTTCACCGATGTCGGTAAAAAAACGTAACATCACGCCTTGTTTACCCGAAGGTTTAGGCAGAGGTGTAGGTACCTATAGTAGAAAGAAAGAAAGAAAAAGTATTTATTGTGACTCGCACAGGATGATCACATACTGAACTAAACACATCAAAAAATAAATAAAAATAAAATAGAAAGTCCTGCACGAGGCCAAAAGGCTTCTACCTCAGCATGATGTTGCGATATTTAAAAAGTGTCGCAGCGCTGCTGCAGTACAGTATAAATAAATAATCAATACTAAAGATAGATATAATGTATTATGTTAGCGAATAAAACAAAAAACCATCAGCGCCAAACGTGACCTCATTATTTGTCAATGCCTTAAGTGTCTGAAGCACTCTGTGGTATCCCTGTGACAAGCAAAGGATCGCAGGCGCATTAGAGAAAATCAATACAAAAAACAATACGGTTGTTTATGCACACCCGAATTTCGCCAGTTATTATGTTTAAGTACCATGTATTTGAGGGCGACCCTATTGCCATCAACTGGACAAAAATCCAGACTCCAGACTGCTACTTAGAAATTCCAGAGGGAATAAACTTAATAACACTTAGCCCGACATAGGCATCAAACCCAGGATCTCGTGCTCAGCAGTAAAGCTTGCGACCACTAGCCTAACGAGACAATGATAAAAAATAGTAGTCAGTAATGTCCAAGATAAACTCAGGAAGTACAAATTGATCTGAGTTGAACTGACAACCTCGAGCTTGAGTGACGAGGATTTAATCACTGGGCCGACGATCTAATTAATTTTAAAATATATAAATTACGCGTCACGTTGTTTGTCCGCGATGGACTCCTAAACTACTTAACCGATTTTAATCAAATTTGTACACCATGTACAGTTTGATCTAACTTGAAAGATAGGATAGCTTACATCTCAATTTATAGTCGCAATATTATTTTATTACAAATTATTTGTTTATTATTTCACAGTGACATTTATCCGTTAGCTCCAAACGTATTAGTATATAAAAAATAAAGAAAATTGCGCGTAACATATATATATAAAATGAGAATTCATAGTTAAGACTGAACAACGTCTGTCAGGTCAGCTAGTAAAATGTATGTTTTATTGTTAGTAACTAGATTCCGCCCGCAGCTTCGCCAGCGTGGAAGTCGAAAATTATCCCGCGGGAACGTACTACCGGAATAAAAAGTATCCTATGTGTTAATCTAGGTTATAATCTATCTCTGTGCCAAGTTTCATCCAAATCCATTCAGTCATTTTTGCGTGAAAGAGTATCAAACATCCATCCATCCATACTTACAAACTTTCGCGTTTATAATATTAGTAGGATGGTGGCCCAGTGGTAACGG
This sequence comes from Antitype chi, assembly GCA_947359405.1. Classification (NCBI taxonomy): domain Eukaryota; kingdom Metazoa; phylum Arthropoda; class Insecta; order Lepidoptera; family Noctuidae; genus Antitype; species Antitype chi. The sequence continues at coordinate 2,820,956 of OX375827.1, read as the reverse complement.
CTGCGATTTATGAGATGTAGGTCGTAGGTTCGAACCCAGGCAGGCGCTTTACTTTATTTAAATTATTTCATCACCACTGCTCTCAAAACGGTGAAGGAAAACATCGTGAGAAAACCGGCATGTCCTAGAACCTAAAATTTGAAGACATGTGACATCTACCAACCCGCACTTGGCCCGCGTGGTTGATTGTGGCTCACTCCCTCTCACAGAGAGAAAGCCTATGTCCCAGCAGTGGGAACATTACTCGTATAGGCTGATTATAAACGTTAATTATTTACCTACTATTGTATAAAATCAAATTCTTGTAACTGAACAGACAGCTGTACTGCTGGAGAGTTTGTTGCACCACTTGTTCTTCCCAGCTAAAGCACTAGGAAGTGGTGACGGGTGGGCGTTTTGGGGGACTGTCTTATGTAATTTTGATGTTCAAAAATTGCTTACTCTCAGCCTATTTTGAACAAATGAGTTTGATTTTGAAGAACTATTTAATAAATTAAATCGCACAAAAATAAATTTAAATATTATTTATTATTGATATGAAACGTAGAATTTTTGTTTCCTAATGGAGTAGATTCATCCTACATATTTGTTTTAACTTATTTATGTTCTTATATGTAAATATTATTTTATAAATACAACACAGCACTCGTCATTAGCTACAGTTCAGTTAACTAACAAGTACAACAATAATTACTTGTTAACTACTAAGGTTACAAATTAACAAGCATGTCAGAGTAGCAAAACATAATTAGTAACCGTTGCTACCTAAGTGTTGCCAGCATTATGCATGCTGCGGCTCCAGTTCCTTTTGGGGTTGCCATAATTTACGGGGTTAGAGATACTATTCTTTGACACTTTTAAGTATTTTTTTACTTAAAAAGTAAGAAAGAAAGTTAAATATTTTATTTGAGACACGCACAGAAAATACAAACAGTAAAGAAGTACATACAAACAATAAAATAAGAAAATGGTTTTAACAATAAAAAAATAAAACAGAAAGACCTGTGCGAGGCCATAAATGCTCCTCCAAATCTCAGCATAATGCTGCGGTATTTGCTAAAACGACTACCGCAACGCTGGTATTCAGGTAGGGATCTAACTACTAAAATCCGCTAAGCTAACGAGGGGCTGGGCTGGTCACGTCTGCCGTATGCTCAATTAGCTGTGGGCCAAAATAACTACTATGATGAGCCGTGACACAGCCAGAGGGCGTCTCAGCAGACCCTGAAGAAAACAAAAGACCAGTAGTCTACTTTAACCCTGGGTCGTAAGAGCTGGAATTCATGGGAAGAGGCTTTTGCCTAACAGTGGGATGATGTAGGGTAACAGTTACAGTATATTTATTGCCTACGTAGCCTTTACATACAACATACTTATGTTGGGGTCGAAATGAAGTCTGACTGGATTTAGCTGGATAGCAGTATTTTACATGGAGAGACTTCCTATCTGACCTTCACAACCCAGTTACTGGGTAATACGACACCCCTTGGTAATACTGGTGGTTCGACTTTCCGGCTTCTGACGACCCGTAACGACTACCAAGAAAAATCCACGAATGACAGCCGGGAACTAGGTTCTTACCTACTTTTTAAAAACCTTAAATTCATTAATTTACTGACAGACAACACGCAGCCGAAACCGCAGAAAGCATTGAATTTTACACAAGAGGCCCCTAAGAGCACTAAAAAGATTTTGGAAAAGTCATTCCATTTATTTTCAAAAGAAGTTATATAGGGGTTAAAAGTTTGTAGGGAAGGTCGTCGTTTTTGCCAATGGGTAATACCATCGGGCACACACCTTGTAAATGAAATAAAACTTCAAAAAAATTGAGGTTCTTCAAAATTGATTATCAAGGTATGTTGGTACTGTAGGATAAGAGCGTTCATATGAATTGAAATACATGAAACAACAACATAAAACTCGAAATCCACGAGTTGATGTTCAGGAAAATAACTATTGCCAGTTTTTTTTTTTTTTGTGGAGGTGTAATGCGACGTGAATTCGGAGAAAATATAAACTAATATTAACAGCTTACAGACTCAAAAAGAATCGGTTGGGGATCAAAACGCACGATTATGCTAAACTTGCCGCGGTTGGTCCGTGCATGAGTGATCATTTTTACATACCTCTTGGTATGGCCTCTTGGTCAACCCGCCGTGCCTCAGAAAACACGTTAAGCCAATGGTCTCATGCAGATGTCAATCGTAGGTCTTTGACAGTCGTTATGGGTCGTCAAAAGCCCGAAAGTCTGACAACCAGTAGACATCGTATTACCCAGTAACTGGGTTTTGGAGGTCAGATAGGCAGTCGCTCCATGTGAAGTACTGGTACTGGAAGCCGACGCCAACATAGTTGAACAAAGGATAGACAGATGATGAGTTTTCGAAGACCTGCCAAATTTAAGTGAGTGGTGCAAAAAACCTAGGCTAATATATTGGAGGGCTAACTCTAAATCAGCTTGACAGTTCGAATATGATTAAAGTTATTTTATAGCTAGAGTGTACAACGTATGGTCGTTTTTTGCAGACAACCTGTACAGTAACTACCTACACCCCTGCTAAGGCAGTGTGGAAAAAACAAGGGTGATATTATCTGTGTAATTGTAAATATGTAATTTTTTCTGGAACTATCTTTGATTTCAGTCCTCAAAACATATTTAACCTAACGCAGCTACTTGCAAGTTGTTTTACTCCATGCGACCTTCCACGAATTGAATTAGACGTCGACTAAACCAACGGCGACACTAACTACAGTTCCCACAGAAATAACACTACCGCATTTAGTACAGGGTGGAATACAAACACAACTCATGGAGTGTGAGTTGCGTTTCACATAAATATAATAATTTATACATAAAGTAACATAATCATTTATGAATAACATTCCAACGACGTAACTTCTAAACAGCTCCTATAATTAACTTAGGAGATATTGTCGTTTTAATCTCACGCGCCCGACTATGCGCAAGCGCACTCAGAATGGCTGACAGGATGCGCCATGACAGTTTTTTGTTCTAGACTGGCGACGGGTTATAACTTCGAGTTTAATTTATTCAAATCAAAATTAAATCAATTTATTTTTTCATGCTTACACCCATAAACAAATCACACCAGATTACAAATGAATAGTTGGGGAAATACTAGGTGATATAATTTCTGCACTCCTACTTATAAACATTAACTGTACAAAATTTCATACTTACTCCTCCATGCTCATAGTTTTCGTAAAAAGAGGTATACAATTTTTGCTTCACGTATTAATTAATATACAGGAAAAGTTTTTATCCAGTGCGCAAACTGTAACCATGAATTCAGCATACCATGCCTGCTGAAATCAGCTGTTTCATAGACAAGTGCAATACCTACGCGGTCTAAATGTACAACAGCTGTTTTTTTTTTGTATAACCGACGAAAATTTCTGCGCTGGGGAGTCTAGAATGATATGGTGAATTCATAGTTACGGTTTGCACGCTGGATAAAAACTTTTCCTGTGTAGATAGATTACAACCATAATTACGTAGTCTATACATAAATGATGATTGGGTCCTGAATTGAAACCGTTTTCCGCTACATCTGCAGTGGTTTTGGATGGTTAAAATGTGCCTATCTCAATTCTGTTTAAATTCAAGACCCTAATTAACGCATTTCCGTTGGATTCATATCCCGAACATACATCCTTACTATAATATATTATAGACGCGAAAGTTTGTAAGTATGGATAGATGGATGGATGTTTGTTACTCTTTCACGCAAAAACGGCTGAACGGATTTGGATGAAATTTGGCACACAGATAGATTATAACCTAAATTAACACATAGAATACTTTTTATCCCGGTAGTACGTTCCCGCGGGATAATTTCCGACTTCCACGCAGGCGAAGCCGCGAGCGGAAGCTAGCATTTCATAAATATAATGATACAGATCCTCCTCGTTAAATAATTTAAGGATGACTGCCTCGATGGTTTAGTGGTCACAAATGTAACTGCTGAGCGACCTTGGGTATTGAACTCCAAGCCAGGACATGGGACAAGTGTTATTGAGTTTCACGATTAAGATTTTTTTTTTAATAGCCCAGATTCTGGCTTATCTAACTTGACTTATATACAATCCCGTGGAGGTCGGACATTATCCCACGGGAATGTAGGTAATAACGGGATAAAAAGTATCCTAATGGGTCATCCAGGTTATAAACTATCAGTGTGCCAAATTTAATCCAAATCCGTTCAGCGACTTTTGCGTGATTGAGTAACAAACACACAATCACAAAAAACTTTTTACAAAAAAAAAACAACCGACTCCCGGAAAAACGCTACAAAGTGAAAAATAATTTTAATTTCGGAAGTCGGTGACTTTGGATACGTATTTTAATTGTACAAAATGTTTTAATTTTTCACTTTTTAGTTATAATACCTACCCCACACCAATTCGAGATTTCATCATCCTTGGGGTCAAAGTTTTCGTAGAATTAGTATCTTTGTTGCGGCGGCAACACTAGTGAAACAAATTTGAACGCGTCTGCCTACCCCTTAAGCGAGTATAGTAAGATATTATCTATCCATCACGAATTATCTGTTTATCTTACATTCTGGGACATACCGCCCCTAGGATCAATCCTTTTACATAAAATATTAGCTTTCCCTTTCGTGGTGTGCAAAAAGTGTATTCGACTCTATCTACTCACGTTAGTACGTTCCAAAATAATCTAGAAACTAAGTGAACAAGCTAGTTGTAAGTAGTTTATCTCGTCGACGTTCTGCGAATTGAATTACACTGTGCCGCCGTCTAAACCATTCTTGACACTCACGCGACGGTATCTAAGCTTTTTGTGATTTGTTGGATTAACTAAACATATACTTGCTAAATAGACAAACATAGCCAGAACTACTGGTGCTGTACGTGTCACAATATATACATAGTTAAGAGTTGATATTGTCATCGCTTTCAATTGACTTGTTCGTCAATTTGCACGAATTACTCTTCCGTAACGGGCGAATCGACACTTTTAAATAATATACTATTTTCTGAAGGTGATCTGCACGAAGTTATTTAATTGTGGACGAATCGATCATTCCAGAAATACGTAGGTACTAGACAATTACCACGTTTTGAATTGTTTGCTAACTGCTAACCTGTAAAGTTTCCCATACAGATAAGGCATGAGCGTTGATCACTATGCATATTCAATACGAATTGGTGATTTTAAACTTAATACCGGGGTTACTTTGATTCGCGGGATGACTTTGATCAAAACTTCCATTTCCTATAAAATCGCTAATTGCGTAAAACGAAACGCAACATGGTAGTTTTTTTTTCTAGGTTAGCAACACTGAAGAACTGTCAAATCCTTTTCTGAGGATTATAATTATTTTAATTAATAATTAAACATTTTTAATTATTAATTATAATTAAAAATGCTTAATTATTTTTCCTGTTGGCAGTATTTGATTGTTGGCATTATAATTGGGATTACTTTGTAATTACGCAATAAAATAGGAGGTATCAAAGTAACCCTTCATCCAAAGTATAACTCATCATTCAGTTTTTTTTTTCTCAAAATAAAGAAATATTTTTCACGTATTACCTATTACAGGGATCGAGAGTTATAAAAAAACCCGATTATAGGACATTTTTTGTATTTTTATATAACGACCAATTTAAGAAATATGTGCCTTCAAAGTTCAATACTGATTAAAGTAACCCCGGTTTACCGTATTAATTATAAATCCACGTTACCGCACGATATTCTCCTTCATCAATGTCAGTGATGTTCAGGATTAAATTAAAAAGTATGAAAATCTTGATCAACTGTCTAGCCTTTTCCCAACTCAGTCGGAGTCAGCTGACAGTCTAAACGGATGCAGCTGAATACCAGTAATACGTAGAGTGGGAAGGCCTCCCACAAGGTGGACCGATGACCTTGTGAAGGCCGCGGGAATCCGCTGGATGTAGGAAGCACAGGATCGGTCGAACTGGAGGAACCTGGGGGAGGCCTATGTCCAGCAGTGGACGTCTTTCGGCTGAAATGATGATGATGAATGCCCATCTGAACTCCTCAACCCAGTTATTGAGTAAAACGTTACCTCTTGGAAAGACTGGTTAAGCTGGTCTGGTACGTATGTATTGAAAAAAGTACATTAATACTTACTCAGATTTGAAACCAAACGCTCGTGTATGAGAGGCCGTGCAAGAGGCCGTAATGACTAAGCCATCACAACATTTACATTAGATTAATATTCTTTTCAAAATATCTGATGACGTAGTAATCCATTATTAGACACAGCCTTTAAAAATCTGAGACAGATCTCAAAGTGCACCTCTGAAACTATTACATAATACAAAAAACTAGACTCCTATACATTCAATTTATCATTGCACATAAAAAGGTTGTAAGATATTGCTTCTAGCAATAAAGGTACATTGTGACATTTCTATAACAAAATATATGTGTTGTTTTTTTTACCGACCTCAAAAAGAGGAGGTTTTCAATTCTTCTGTATGTTTTTTACGCGATATCTGCGTTAACTGTGGATGGATTTTGGAACTTATTTTTTTAGTTGATAGAGTATGTTTCAGGGGTGGTCCCATATAAATTTTATTACCTTTGCTTCAGTCGTTTTTGCGTTAGCCTCGATAATACGTTTTTAATCCACTTTATGTACCTCGATGATATGCTGCTGTTTCCTGACACTGTTGTTCACATAGCAAGTAGTGGTATACGAATTGGTGTGGGGTTGGTACTATAACTGAAGAGTGAAAAATAAAAAAAAAATCCAAAAAAAACAACCGTTTTCCGAAAAAACACTACAAATTGACTTGAGATTAAGATTCTATTACTTTAATTTCGGAAGTCGGTGTCTTTGGATATGCGTATTAGCTTTTGTCACCGAGTTCGTGTTTCGAGTTTCAAGTGCAACGTATTGTGCCCAAGGTGAATACTCGTATAAGTTTGATCTGAATCTAAAGGCAGTTTCTACTATTCTTAGTTGTAATAGAAAATGTTCTAAAAGTTTGGGGATTGATATCTCTAAATCTCTATCTAGAAGTTGGTGTTATCGGGTGTAGCGGGAATATTGGGCGATTTTGGATGTTATATTTCGTTCTGAACGAGGTGCCTACGGTTTAGCCCGCGTGAATGTACATTTTATTGAAATGAAAATTTCTTTAGGCGCGTTGGGCATTTTTTGAGATGGGAAAAAACAATTGAACTCGCGACACTGTTACCAACACCACTGACAACTCGAACGAACAACGTTGAGCGTACGTTGAACGTTGTTTAATCTGACGATTCACAATATATTTCTTGACGATTCAAAATATATTTCCTGACGATTCAATTAATACACACGTAATTGTTCAAGTTTTCACTTCTATCGGCACTCCCGGAGTGCCACTGTTTTTTTTCATTCGTGTAGAAGGTATTTAGAAAGAACCAAAACACTCACCCTCTTACTAATAAACACGGAATAAAGTTATACCTGGAAATAACAAAGGAATAACCATACATTTTCGTAGGTTTAAACTTAGAATAACTTTATTCTGTGTTGATTAGTAAAACGGTTCTTGTTCTATTTCGTACAAAATAAAATAACCAATCATTAGGTTGGTAAGGCAGTGCTGAATGACCATGATCAGCCAAAGTTTAGACAATTTTAAGCTAAAAACAGGAAAAAAGATGGCAGATGATGACTAACACACCGAAAATCTTTTAAAGTTGCTTTATTTAGGAAACCCAAGTAACTTTTAAACCTACCTAAGTTAATGCTTCAGTTATCTGATATCATTTCTATATCTGCTAAGGTATCAGCTACAATGCGGAGACTCGTAACAGTACTGCAGTAATTCCCAACGCTGGGCTAATAAGACAACAGACAGCGTCCGAACTCGAGCAGAATAACAACTATTGACGCAGTGACTAGGTATATCTAGACTTTAGAATATAGAAGGTGATCTGTTTAGGGGGATACGCTAAGGTCGGTCATGAAATTCTAATTCTTTGCGTCGTTTTGCAATTTGCAACTCAGTACCTATGAGGTTGTATTGGCAATACACAAATATAATGCAACAGTAGCGATTGCAATGTTTTCTTCACGAATGTTTTTAATTTATTTTCAAACAGGATTATATTTACGGAATACTGAATCTAACATAATTTATATACTTAATGACAGTAAAATGAACAGGTTTAACACTTAGGTATATAAAAAGAAGGGCAAAGAATCAGCAAAGAAGAGGAAGAAATATAGGTGTACTATAAATTCACTTCTACCTTGTCAAATATAACAAAGTAGAAATGAATTTACTACTATGCGAATGGTTTTTTTTTTGGGTGGGAAATCATCAAATAACTTCTCCCGCTCTGGGTGGAGCGGGAGGGCGTGTCAGACTTTTACTGACTAAAACCCACCCGTGTTCCCTCAGTTGCCTGTGTGCCAGGGGCCGTGGTATCTCTTTCGAACAACCCGCACCCCTGGCAGACTATGCGAATGGTGACGTCAATATTTTATTACATTAAATACATCAATTCCGTCCTCGTTGGTTTAATGCTTTACTGCTGAACCGTAGGGTAGGTACCGTGAGGTCGTAAGTTCAATTCAATTCAAACAAAGTGTAATCGAGTTTTTCTATAAGGAATTTCTTTTAAGCAGCCCAGAATATGGATTTATGATCGGTCGATGGCACTAGCCTCGCCATATATTACATGGGACGATCCATCCATCTAAATAAGGCATTATAGTTCGGTCTATTAATTATCCGCTCCAAAAATCATAAACCAAACAATGCGATTTCACACATAATTACGTGACTGCGGTGTCGAATATTCCTACTATGTTCGCTCGCTGTTTCAATCTAGTTAATTACTTGAAACGTGACGTCAACGCGATGATCGCTTCTATTTGATGGTTTTAATCATATGTGAGATGGATATTATTTCGTTATTTGTGATTGCAATGTGAGTATAGAGATATGAGTAATAGGGTCTTATGACCTGGGGCCCTAGTCTGCTATTTTTATAAATTCGTCATTCCAACACGATCCCATTGTCATTCATTTGTCATTTTGCTAAATTTCGTAATCTGCTAAATTCATAATGGTCGATCATTGGTCGGTCAATGGTCTCGTAATAGAATTGTGTCATAATGGCATTTTCGTATTGCCATTATTATAAAACTCGTTAGTAGAAATGTTTTTCGAAAAACTACTACTAAATTTGAACATTTATTCATGCCAGATTTCATTTTTATATATTATTACATATTATCTATTAGTATTATAAGCAATCTAAAGTAGTAGGAAGTTCGTAAATTAAGTCAGTCATTCATTTGTCATGATGTACGAGATTACCAATAAATGCCATTTCTTTCAATGGAGTGTCAATGGCTGACCATTGGAAAGTCATAATGATGCCATTTTATTAGTAGATTACCAAACTTGTCAAAATCAACAATGGGCATTGTTCATATTTTTTAATATGTTGTAATTGAAAAACCATTTCGAGGAATAGTGTTACTGATCATTGCGGACTAATTAATCATGAAAAATATTTATATTTTATTGATATATTTGATAAAATACGATTAACCTTGTTTGCCCTTCAAATTACGTCAGCTTTGGCCGTACAGTTTTGTATCGTTGCCGCAAAAAATAAAAAGTAAGTGACAAGTATTTTCTATGGTCTGCCAAGTGTCAAATTAATATAAATGTCAAAAATATAAACATATGAATTTACATATTTATAAAGTTTTTACAATTATTATTCCTGCGACTAACCTCATGATCTCGTATAAATCTCATTACACTATCATTATTTTATGCTGTATGCATTACTTACATTAGAACTTTTGGTTCCCTTATTTCGGGTTGTTCCCAAAGGTTGACGATTCTATTGTTCTTGTTTTCTCACCGGGTCCATGAAAAAATTATAATGTTTCAAATGCTTCTCAATGAATTCCCAACGGGTCCACCGGATGTATCCAAAGTACAGTCAGTAAAAACAATTTCTCGTAAAAAGACAATCAATCAACCAGTATTTTTTTGTATTCTTATAGGTTTTTTTATCATTGTTCCTCTCAATCAAAGCACCTGCCACCTAATCTCTTCAACACCCATGGTTGACTGGTAGAGAATGCCTAAGGCATTAAGTCCGCGTTTGTACCTTTGTTTTATATGCGAGAAATTTAAATAAATAAATACTAGCTGACACTACCATGTAAAGTGTGCTCCTAGCGATTTATACCAACCTGGTACTTCAAAGGCATAAAGCGGTTTCTAGCTGACACATCTATGTTAGGTGTGCTCCTTCCGTGGTATGATCACCTGGTACTTTGACGGCGTAAAGCGTTTTCTAGCTGATACCACTATGTTAGGTATGCTCCTACCAAGTTATGACAACCTGGTACTTGGGAGGCATAAAGCGTTTGTAAAGCTGACCTCGTGATTTTTTTCATGTTTAATAATTATTCTACTATTTGGGGCGGAGGCAAATCCAACAAATCATCCCTTAGCGAAGCGTTTATTGTTGACTGTACCAAACATTCTCATGGACCAGTAGGGAAATAAAATATTTTATATTTTAAAAGATCGTGGACCCGTTGGGAAGACAAGTGTTCATTTTATTTTTTTCGAGAACAATACACTCGTGAACCAATGGGAACAACCCGATTATGTATGACGTCTACTGACACTTTAACAGATGAGATGGATGACGTTGTGTTGACAGATTTAAATTTCTAATTATGTACTGGTGAGGCAAAGGCAACGATCTTTAGTGCCACTGATGACGTCATTTATCTCAAAAATTTTAAATGAATAAATATTAAATTAAGAAATAACTATTGAGCCCATCATCAAAATATTCAAATTAGTTTTTCAACATGCTCTATATTTTCGAAAACTAAAATAAAATAGAATGGTTAAAAATTTTAGACAATCCCCATTATGAAATCAATGATAGACCATTCTGACACTATTGTAATAGCAGACTTGAGGCCCAGATGGGTATTGTGTCTGGTGGACAGCTGCCCGACGATTGATGACGGGACGTTGTATATCTGCATATGGGGATTGTCTAAAATTTTTAACCATTCCATTTTATTTTACGACACAGGGAACGACACGACTACCATCTGAATCTCCTCTACCCAATTAGTAAGCATTAAGGAACTTTGAATACTAGGTAAGTCATCTAGTCGTCTACCCAATATCTTACTTTTCTTCGTTTTACATTCTTTATATTAGCTTCGCTTGTATGTTTGTATGTAACCGACTCCTTTGAGCGCGATTTTGACCCACTTTAAACGGTCAGATTTCATTGAAACTTTGTAAACTTGTCGAGGACCGATTACAATTCAATAATTGAAAAAAAAATGAGAAAAAAAAACACGTTTTTGTAGTTAGCAGAACTAAAAAATTGAAAATAAATAATAGTTTAAAAAACTAAAAAACACGCTTTAAAAACTAAACTAAAAAAGGAAAAATATTTTAATTCAATTAAAAATCGTGGGGTGCTTGACATTAATTGATTATAAAAATACCTCAAAAAGCACCCCACGCTTTGTATTAATAATTACAATTATTTTTCCTTTTTTAGTTTGGTTTTTAAAGCGTGTTTTTTAGTTTTTTAAACTATTATTTATTTAAGACTGATATACGTTTAGTACACAACTTTCTTGAGTTTATCTTGGACATTACTTGGACAGATGGAAAACAATGTGAGGAAGCTAGGACGCAAAAGCATAATACAATGCCTAAAACTATTTTTTTTAAAGCTGACATTTATTATTAAGAAAAACGTGTTGATCCAAGCATTACTTTATGAATTTAAAATTGAGTGTTATCGCCTTGAAATGAGATTGAATTTTCTTTGGCTCAATTAGCGGTAGGTATAGGCATGGCAAAAAACATAATTTTTGTAAAAAATATGTAAATTAAATCGATTCAGTAGTTAATTAGAAACAAACTACTTTCAGCACCCTAATTGCGTAACACACGATCAATCATAATCTGTTTCATTTTGACAGTTCAACAATATTCATTGCGTTATTTACGTTGTTGAGCAGACACATTTTTCGAACATATGAAGCAAAGGATTACCAATCTGTTTCAAAATCAATCATAATCTAAATCAGATTATGATTGATCGTGCATTACGCAATTAGGGTGCTAATCTTGAGTCTATTTTGTTACACCTTGTATATCTATACGAATAATAAAACTGAAGAGTTTGTTTGTTAGAACGCGCTAATTGCTGGAACTACCAGTAGGACTTGTCAAAATATTTTTGTATTTGATAGCCCAATTATTGAGGAAGTTTATAGGCTTTTTATCATCACGCTTGGACCTTTAGGAGCCTAGCCAAAAGAAAAAAGTCCAAAAGAATGTTGAGTGAAAACGAAGTAAGCGCGGGCAGCTGATGCGATACTAAGGGGTGGATCGGGAGAACAAGAAATTAGACGAAATCGCGGGCAAAAGCTAGTTTTTAATCATCTATGTTGGGGTCAGCTTCCAGTCTAACTGGTTGCAGCTGAATACCAGCATTCTGATTATAAGTCTGAAATTGCCAACCTATCTTGAGCAAGCGTGGTGATCAATGCTTGTGCCTTCTCTTTATGAGAAGAGGCCTTTTCCCGACCGTGGGACAGTAATACGCTCATATTAATTGTTTATTTTAATGTTCGGGGCAGCGCGGTCATAAAACGTGGGAGCGAGATGACACGAGACTCAGTAGCATAGTAAGCATCCACCGTTCACCGCCGTGTCCTTGAGGAGGAGATCGGCGGCGGCGATCTCTGCGAAGCAGTAATGATCGCGAAGAGGGAGGTGGCGCACGTGAGGGAGAGGCAGCCCTCACGGCCGTAGCCACCGCGGGAGACGCCCTGGGTGTCGGGAATCCCAGGGTGATTCCCGGCCACCGTAGGCGCGGGCTTGCGGACGGCGAGTAATGGGTAGCTCGCTGTCCAGCAAGGACCAAGCCCGGGTCGACAGCGCATTGTGTTCCACGCGCGCCTCAAAGTGATGTCAGCACCAACTGATGGAGTCCGCATGAGCCGATGCCTGCCAGGGGTGCGGGTTGTTCCGTTATTCGAAAGAGATACCGCGGCCCCTGGCACACAGGCAACTGAGGGAACACGGGTGGGTTTAGTCAGTAAAAATCTGACACGCCCTCCTGCTCCACCCAGACGGAGAGAAGTTATTTGATGATTTCCCACCCCAAAAAAAAGCGTTCACCGTTCTCATTCGCACATTTTATGACTGCAACTGCTAAGAGTCTTGGCGTTCAAAGTATAGTCTATAATATCTATGGCTTTATCTGAGTAATTAAGTTTTGGATAAGGTCCATGACGATGTGCATCTAAATCTACTTGTACATTAATAATGATGGAGGTAATAAGGTCACTTAGCTTGCCAAGTTTCGGCACAGCGGCCCATAAGATCAATCGATTTGAGACATAACCGAATACGTGTCACCATCATTTTCTGTTGTTATTTCTATTTTAACCATAATTCTCCTCTAATAAAACAACGTAAAGCTATTTAATGTGTAAAATATAATTCTTGCTTCATTTAAAACCACTTACAAGAAAAGTCCCCCAGGATAAAGCCACCACAGACATAAAAAGTACGATACATTTAACGAACCTATAAATCCGCCATCTTGCACACAAATTAAAAGCAAAACATTTTTGAATTTCGAACGTAATATCGCCCGCGGTCCTACACTTACACCAACCACGGTTGTAGGTTGTAGCGTGGGTAACGAGGCGTGACGGCGCGACGCGTCCCGCTCTGACACACGTCTAGTAATTGAAAATTTATATCGATACACGCTAAATTTGTTACGCTACGGTGTGATACGCGGCACATATTGTTATTTATGGTCCTCATTTGGGAATAAGGAGATTATTTCGATATAAATTAATTTGTGGAATTGAAAATGATTACGAAAATGTCACCATTTTCTGTGAGCTATAAATAACTTAGAGGACGTATCTTCTATGGGTTCTTTGAGGAAGTCAGAATATACTTATTGCTTTGATGTAGACTTTGGAGCAAATTCACGATTTTAATCACATGTAAAAAGTGGCCAACTGCGAGTCGGACTCGAACACGAAGGGTTCCGTGCCACCGAAAAATATTTAACAGTAGGTACATTTTTTTTTAATACAATGTAAGAAAATTACATGTTGCGCCAACCCCAAATAAATTGTAATAAGGGCAGGAGAATAATGATGACGTTAGTAAAATCACGTTTTTTCATTCTTAAATTTTTGTTTAAATTAAGCTATTAAAATTAATACTTTAAACAAAAAAAAAATACAGAACATACATTTAAAATACTTTAGTAAAAAACAACACGTTCCTTGTATGGGGATGCGTTTAATTTTATACTGTATTTAATTTTTACTGTTTATTGGTATTTCTGTAGTGGCCATAGTAGTAGGTACACACTCTGTAAATTTCAAGTGTCTACGTATTACGTTTCAAGAGATACGTCCTCGTGACAGACGAACGGACAGCGGAGCTTCAGTACCTAATAGGGTCCCGTAAGCACCCTTTGGGTACAGAACCCTAAAAAGTACGCGTAGCTACTTCATTTAATATTTTTAATAATAAACATTACAGCCTGGAGCTGACGTGTCTTGTCAGTCACCTTCTCCTTTATGAGAATAAGCTCTGAAATATTTTTTACTCATAATATGACGAAACTTAAACGCAACTAGGTCATGGCTCAGGGGTGTCTCCGAACAATAATATAGGATACGTAATTAAGACTACATAATATTATAAAATATGTATATATAATCTATCTTCTTCTATACATACTAATAAGAGTTGAAGCTGAGGCGTGTGTTTGTTTGTTTGAACGCGCTAATCTCTGGAACTTCCAGTTGGATTAGAAAAAAAAAACAATTGACGGTCCAATTTTTGAGCAAGGCTATAGGCTACTTGGTACCACGGTAAGACCTTTAGGAGCCGAGGACAAAACAAAGTAAGCCAGAAGGAACGGTAAACGAAAACGAAGGAATAGGCGATGCGATGCGATGCGGGGTTGATTGGGGAACAAGAAATTCGACGAGGACGAAGTCGCGGGCAGAAACTATCAAGCTAGTAACCGTTTTGATAGCAAAATTACATCTCTGCCAAACGCCAAATTATGTTAAAAGACGCCCATTCATCCATCTAGCCAAACTAGGTTTAGGTAGATTTCCAGTCTAACGAGGTGCGGTTTAATATCAGAATATTGCAGAAAACAACTACCATCTGAATCTCTTCTACCCAATTAGTAAGCATTAAGGAAATTTTAATACTAAGTCATCGAGTCATCTACCCAATATCTTATTTTTATTGTTTTTTAAGACTGTTGTAACGTTTGTAGGTACTTGCTGAGTTTATCTTGGACATTATTGACATCGGAGAAGGAATACATCGTGAGGAAACTTGGACTCATATAGCGATCTATACTAAAAATAAAGCTGAAGAGTTTGTTTGTTTGAACGCGCTAATCTCTGGAACTACCAGTCGTACTTCGAAAAATATTTTTGTCTTTGATACCCCAATTCTTGAAAATACTTGTCTAGTTAACAATTACACTTGTATTCTAAGGAGCGCAACAAAAAGAAAAAGAAAACCGATAGAACGCTAAGCGAAAACACGAAGGAATAGGCGATGCGATGCGATGCGACGGGGTGAGTAGGGGGATATAAAAAATTCACGCGGTCGAAATCGGGGACAGAGGCTAGTAACCGTTTTGAGAGCTGTGGTGATGAAATAATCTGCTCAAAGTAAAGCACCTGTCAGGGTTCGAACCTACGACTTGACAACTCGTAAGTCGCAGCCGTGACCACTGGGTCATCACTGCTCTAAAATCTGGATTAATTAATCCCATAGCCATTAATCACCTGCCTATTGAATCTCTGATATTGAACGAAAAAACTGTCACTCAAATAACAAACTAAACAAAACGAAAAACACTGCATTCGTTTTCAATATTCCAAAAAATTTCAAAACACAAATCACAAATTTTTCAGTGCATTTTAATTGTCTTTTTTTTTGCTCACTGTCCATCGGTACGGAAATTATTGTTAAAACAGCTGAGCGATCTCGAACGCTGCAGATTCAATAGTTACCCGCTCGACAGTTAACACCAGATAGGAAAATATTTATGAGAAAAATACTGCAGGACTCTAAAAACACTTGCCTGTGCTTTTACAGAAGTAAAGTTTTGGCTTTCATAAATAATTGTTCGAAATTCTCGCAGCCGTTGGTCCCGGCTGTCATTCGTGGATCAG
This sequence comes from Antitype chi, assembly GCA_947359405.1. Lineage (NCBI taxonomy): Eukaryota > Metazoa > Arthropoda > Insecta > Lepidoptera > Noctuidae > Antitype > Antitype chi. The sequence goes on along the minus strand of OX375827.1, from coordinate 2,804,670 downwards.
TCGTTACGGGTCGTCAATAGCCCGAAAATCTGGCAACCAGTCCTTACCAAGGGGTATCGTACTACCCAGTTACTGGGTTGTGTAGATCAAATAGGCAGTCGCTCCATATAAAATACTGGTATTCAGCTGCATCCGGTTAGACTGGAAGCTGACCCCAACATAGTTGAAAAAAAACTAGGCAGATGATTCTCGCTAGATTACCCATACTTCTATATTTATAAAGGGTCAAATTAAATTACGTTAAGAACAGTTATGAAATTAAAAGCATAAGCAATGAGCTTAAAAATAACGGAAAAAAAATATTCTTTTACTTTATAGGTAGAAATAATTACAACAAGTAACCCGCTTCGCACGGGAGCAATAATACCGCGATACTCAAAACAACTCGTTTTTTTTTTAATTACATCTCGCTGGTCAACTTATGAGATTGTCTGCTGCTTAACCGGACTTGTTTGTGACTACCTTAATGAATTAAGGCATCCAGCCAGGACTTGAACACTAAGGGCACCCCCTGTGGGGTACGGACCTCGGCTTTGGCCGTCGTTAGAGGAGGAAAGCAAGGGACGCGCTGGATTAGTATGATTATTATTCAGGGACGAATTTAACCCTACGGGCTCAGCGGCGCGGCCTAGCTCACAACCAGACTTGTGTTCTATAACTGTTAAATATTAATTTATTGTACACATGAACCTTCCAGAATAAATGATCTAAATGATGGTAAAAACAGCAACAATATCCATGAACTTAACCAGTCATATAGACACAAAAAGCGACATTGTTCAATCAACCTATTTATAGTTTCATTAAGAGACACTACAAAACCGAACTCATAGCATTCCACTCCGGCATTTCAAACCATTTGGAAGAGGAATACATCTCGTTTGTTCCCCAAGGCGAGCCTGACTGCCAATACGTGCACAAAGGCATTGTGGAAGCCGAACGGTTTAAGTACTGCTTTGACGGTCTACAACAGACTGTCTTACCGCAAGACTGTATCGATGCTTCATATGGACTTGATATTAGTACATGGTACATTTTATTTAAATTAAAACAGATTTCAGAGATTGTTTTCTCAGTAGCAGCCAGGTATTCAGCTGCGTTCGGTTAGACTGGAAACTGACCGCACCATAGTTATCCGGATGGTCCGGGGTATGCACGATCTCCGGTTAGGTGGCGGGCCTCCTTGCCGGATGGCCGCCATGGGACCTGGAGGCAAAGGTCCTCGCGCGCACTTGGGAGTAGCACGAGGAGGCCAAACCGCGGGGCGTTACTCCGCTGCCGCGAGAAATCGCGATACAGCTGACAGAGCTCCGGCGGGATCTCATGGCGACATGGAGAGTGCAATTATCGCAACCCAGTGCTGGGCACGCCACGATTGCGGCGGTAAGTCTCCTCTTTGAGGAGTGGCTTGAGAGGCAGCACGGCGTCCTCACCTTCCGCTTGACACAGGTCCTCGTCGGACACGGTTGTTTCGGGAGGTTCCTGTTTTGGATAAAGCGGGAGGAAACGCCCGGGTCACCTCCTTCTGCGAAGTAGTAATGCTCGCGAAGAGGGAGGCGGTGCACGTGAGGGATTGGTAGTATATGCGCCCTCACGGCCCTAGCCTCCGCAAGAGACGCCCTGGGCGTCGGGAATCCCAGGCTGATTCCCGGCCCCCGTAGGCGCGGGCTTGCGGACGGCGAGTAATGGGTACCTCGCTGTCCGGGAAGGACCAAGCCCGGCCCGGCCGACAGCGCGTTGTGTTCCACGCGCGCCCCAAAGAGATGTCAGCACCAACTGGTGGGGTCCGCAAGAGCCGAGGCCTGCCAGGGGTGTGGGGCTGAGGGAACCTGGGTGGGTTTTAGTCAGTGAAAGTCTGACACGCCCTCCTGCTCCACCCAGAGCGGGAGAAGTTATTGATGATTTCACAGGAAAAAAAAAACTCCACCATAGTTGGCAACAGCCTAGGCAGGTGATGAATAATGGGACTGTACAACTTCCTACGGGAACGTACTACGATGATAAAAAAGTATCTTATTAATCCGGGTTCTAATCTATCTGTTTGCAGAATTTCATCCAAATCCGTTCAGCCTGTTTTGCGTGATTGTGTAACAAACATCCAAACATACAATCTTTCACATCTATATTTAATAATATTAGTAGGATTGAATAAAAACGTAGCTAAAAAGTTTCTTTGAAACTAGCTTCAGCGTTGACTAACAACTTGTGAATTGAGCTTTATAGTTTGAAGTATCAATAGTCTAAGGCTCAGCAATACTGGCCAAGGAAGTGTCGACCGCAGGCCTGGAAAAGCGTTAGAAAATGCAGAATAAAATAAAATAAAATACTGATATTTTGCTACATAATTTAGAGGTGTACGAAAAAACACTGAGAAATTAAAAAATCTAATTAAGTAAAGAGATTAGAAACGATTACTAACTCAAGGTACATTACCACATTACAGAGTATAGCAGATATGCTTTATAATAATAGTTTAAAAAACTAAAAACCACGCTTTAAAAACCAAACTAAAAAAGGAGAAAATAATTTAATTCAATTAAAAAGCGTGGGGTGCTTTTTGAGGTATTTTTATAATCAATTACCACGCTTATTAATTGAATTAAATTATTTTCTCCTTTTTTAGTTTGGTTTTTAAAGCGTGTTTTTTAGTTTTTTAAACTATTATTTATTTTCTATTTTTTAGTTCTCCTAACTAAAAAAACGTGTTTTTTTTTCTCAATTTTTTTTTAAATGATTGAATTGTCATCGGTCCTCGACAAGTTTACAAAGTTTCAATGAAATCTGACCGTTTAAAGTGGGTCAAAATCGCGCTCAAAGGAGTCGGTTACATACAAACAAACAAACATACAAGTGAAGCTAATATTAGGTCTTTACCTATGAAATTGCCGTTTTGCAGTACTGGCCATTTCAAATCAAAATAAGTTTTGTTTGGGTAAGAATTCTAATTTCAAATTAATTTTATTTTAAAAACATGGATTTTTTTTTCCAAAAGTAGTCATTTGTTTATTGATTAGTGTTACATTTTCATCGCATTTCAATCTTTTTCGTCATCATGGATACGTTAAAAATTCGAGTAATTATGGAATATGAGTACCGTCGTGGCAGCAACGCGGCACAAGCGGCACGCAACATCAACGACGTTTACGGAGCTAACACTACAAACCAACGCACCACCTGTTATTGGTTTGCTCGCTTCCGTTCTGGAAATTTCGACCTGAAAAATGAACCTCGCGGTCGTCCGAAGACTTTGGTCGACAATGACGAATTAAAGGCGATTGTGGAAGCTGATGATACACAATCTACGGCTGAATTAGCAGCAGCTTTCGACGTTAGCGTCAAAACAATATTGGTCCATTTGCGCCAAATTGGCAAGGTAAAAAAGCTTGACAAATGGGTGCCCCACGAACTCAATGATCGTCAGCGCGAAGTACGCGTCGAGACGTGCCTTGCACTGCTCAACAGACACACAAATGAAGGAATTTTGAACCGCATTGTTACCTGCGATGAAAAATGGATTCTGTTTGATAACCGCAAGCGCTCAGCAAGTTGGTTGGATCCTGGTTCAGCACCTAAACAATGCCCTAAACGAAAACTTACCCCTAGAAAAGTGATGGTCACTGTTTGGTGGTCTAGCGCCGGTGTGATTCATCACAGCTTCTTACCAAACGGGGTGAGCATTACTGCAGATGTGTACTGTGAAGAACTGAACACAATGATGGAGAAGCTGGCACATCTCCAACCAGCATTGGTCAATCGCTCGTCTCCGCTGCTCCTGCACGACAACGCGCGACCTCATACTGCACAGCAGACGGTCTCCAAGTTGCAAGAACTGGGGTTGGAAGCTCTCCGTCATCCGCCCTACTCACCAGACCTTGCGCCTACAGACTACTACTTTTTCCAGAATTTGGATAACTTCTTGGCGGGAAAAAAATTCAATACCCGAGAGGCAGTACAAAATGCCTTTGAAGAATTTGTTGCCTCCCGTCCAGCTGATTTCTTTAAGAAGGGCATCAATAAACTGCCACTGCGATGGCAAAGATGCATTGATTGCATGGGTGATTACTTCGATTAATACAAATAAAAAATACATGAAAAAAATTCGTTTAAATTTTTTCATACAAAACGGCAATTTCATAGGTAAAGACCTATTATAAAGCGTGTAAAAAGGAATACTCTTTGTGTGTCCAAACCATAGAAATATAAATCTACGATGTAAACACTTATTTACTGTAAATATACAGTAAGTTAGTTATTTAATTTTATAGTACCAAGGGTAAATACTCAGATGTATAATAATTTACTATTGTTTAAATTATGATTATGAAAAAACCCTTCCTGATAACTAATCCATTAATAATCAGTACTAATAGTAATAGTACCAAACACAACGTCTCTTGCGTAGCCTTTTCCTAACAATGTTAAGGTCAGCTTCCACTCTAACCGGATGCAGCTGAATCCTTGACAACCCAGTTACTGGGTAAAACGGGACCCTTTCGCCAGACTTTCGGGCTTCTTCCGTAATAACTGTCAAAAATCCATAAATGGAAGCCGGGTCTTGGTATATAAAGATAGTCACCTATCGTTGGACCAACCGCAGCAAGTGTAGCTTATCTTGATCGATCGAGCCGCTGTAATCACTTAACCACAAGTACCAAATATAAAAGTGATCGCAAAACTACTTTAGACTTGCCTTCATTTGTACAAACTCCAAGAAAAATATCAGGCGAATAAATTCACTACATTTCCTACATTGGAAGCCAAAGCAAAGTAAACACCGATGCAGTCTATAACTTGCACCACACATCCTGATGGGTAGGTAACGAGCCGTAAGGGTACCCCGTCACTTGTCTACCGAGCGTTCCTCCGATGAAATTTCAATATACACACCCTATCTCCACCCACACACCCTAAAACATACTCTATCCTACAAGTCTTAGAGTTGAGGTTCGCCCGAGACACGACACCTTTCAATACAGGATGTTGCTCCGTCAACTATTCGGAAAAACGTTCCGTTTTACTAAAACGTGATTTCTGTCAATAATAATGTGTTTTTGCTTTTCACTTGAATGAACTTGCTGCTGGGAATAACTTTATTTTGTTTTGCGGAATGTGTATAGAATAATTTGTGTTGAGAAAATACGGTGGAAGAAATATAGAGGAAGGAATAACGATTGATGTGTAACAGTTTTGTCTCAATAATTGTGTAACTTTGAGATGGTGAATAGCGTAGCGTGTGTTGACATTCGTCAGGTACTTTAACACTTTGACAGCCGGCCGGTTTTTGGCACGCATCCCCTGATAGGCCGGGCATTTTTTCAAGATATTGTAAGATTTTTTTTTATAACTGTAAGTGCTATATACATAACTGGCGTAATATCGGTGTAGTATAAGTACACCTTTGCCCATCATTTCAAAAAATAAGGCGTTATGTTACGTTAGTTAAAACAAGTTATAGACACGACAAAAAGTAACAAAATCACTCATAATTTGGTCATATAAATCTGCATTTTTTAAAAGAAAGAAATTAACTACATGTTTTTATTTAGCACAGATTACAAATTACACACTGCAAATAAAGAAACCGGTCCATACCACAAGGCAAAAAAAGGCCGGAAAAACTCACGTTTCTTATTTTATTATTTTTTGTTATAGTGCCAATAGAAATACACACTCTGTGAAAATGTCAACTGTCTACCTATTACGGTTCATAAGAAACAGCCCGTTAAAAAACAAACAGACGAATGGACGGACAGCAGAGGCTCCCATTGAACCCTTTCTGTGAGTATCGAACCATAAAAAAAAACAAATGAAAAGCGAAACGTTTTAAGAAATTTTATGATAGTCGGCTTAAAATAGGAGACCAAAAAAAAACTTTTTTTTTAAAGCATAACTACACACCTTCCAAAAAATGTTATCCTAGTTACTACATCATTAACAAGCCTCCATTAAAAACTCTCCCAACCATCACACAAGCCTGGACTTGTCGTTGCCCTGTCAAACATCACGCTAACAAGACGGTTTAGTCGATCGTCAGAGCGAGCACTCGACACAATGCCGAAATACTTCGCAAGACTCCGTAACTGCATTCCCGAACTTATGCACGTAATTTGAACATACTTCGGTACATTCAATTTATCACATGTCTTCTCTACGTAACGGTATTTACCGGAACTTTTACTTGGGTAGTTCGGTACTTTGGTATATGAATATCGGTTATTTTGAGAGAAATTGCGTGTTTGGAGGTTGAAATAATTGACTTGAATGTTTAAAGTGGCGTGTATTTCGACATTAACCTCCTTGTTTATAAACTTTACTTATAGTTAAGTGTTAGAGGGGCTCATAGCTAAGAAATAACAGCCACACGGGTCTATCCATAAGGTTAAGCAACGCTTGCCGCATTTGGTTCGCGGATGGGCGATCATCTTTACAAACAAAAGAACCTCCGCGCCTCGGAAAGGACGCTAAGCCTTTGGTCCTGACTGGGATTTATTACCCAGGCAGGTATTGTATTACCCAATATCTGAGTTGTGGAGGGCAGATAAACAGTCGCTGCATGTAAAATAATGGTATTTAACTGCATCCGGTTAGAAAAGGCAGATGATAGTATGAAAAAACTTAAAAAAAAAAACACCCGACTCCCAAAAAAACACTACAAAGTTAAAAATTACTTTAATTTCGGAAGTTGGTGACTGGTGACATGAACATTAAAAAATAATAGTTTAAAAAATAGAAAATAAATAATAGTTTAAAAAACTAAAAAAGGAGAAAATAATTTAATTCAATTAAAAAGCGTGGGGTGCTTGACATTAATTGATTATAAAAATACCTCAAAAAGCACCCCTTTATTTTTCACTTTTTATATAAAGTACCTAGCCCACACGAATTCGAAATGTCGTCATCCTTGGGGTAAAAACAATGCGTATTTATGCGATAGCAGCAATCGCGGTTGATTTGCTGTAATTTTTTGAAGTGTTCCGTTGTCTGTCTCCGAAACGCGTCATCAGATCTATATGAAATTTAAATGGAACCACACGGAAAGCACTAGCTTTAAAATAAAAAAAGAATCATCAAAATCGGTTCACCCAGTCGAAAGTTCTGAGCCAACAAATATTAAAAAAAAACAGTAGAACTGAGAACCTTTTCCTTTTTTTGAAGTCGGTTAAAAAAAGAGAAAAAACTGACAAATTAACAACAACATGTAGATAATTGACCCAGTGCAGGACAAAGGCTCATAAAAAAAAGAATGAGACATACACTAACTCGCTGCGCTCTGTCGATTTAGCTAGCGAACTCTTTATACATTTATACTACGTAATTTTCAATAGACTATAGTGATAATTATATCTTAAACCTAGCTGGAGTGTTTTCATAGCTTTGGCGTTTCTGCTGGGGAGTTTTTTTGCGCCACTTCTTCTTCCCAGCTAAAGCAGTAGAAAGTGGTGAAGGGTTTGGGGACAGTTTAATGTAATTTTGCCGTTCAAAAAGGCCTGATACTCAGACTAATTTTCATAAATGAATTAGAAAGCTACTCGACACTTTATCGTCTCTCATTCTAACCATTCATGACTTCCCACCCAAAAAAAAAAAAAAAACCATTCTACTTCCCCTGCCAGGGGTGTGGGTTGCTCGAAAGAGATACCGCGGCCCCTGGCACATAGGCAACTGAGGGAACACGGGTGGATTTTAGTCAGTAAAGGTCTGACACGCCCTCCTGCTCCACCCAGAGCGGGAGAAGTAGTTTAATAAATTCCTACCCAAATAAAAAAAAAACCATTCTATTTCCCACTAATATTATAAATGTGAAAGTTGATAAAGATAAAGATAACATGATAAATAAATATGCACATAGGGATGGAAATTAGTTTAAAATTGCTTGTTCAACATGTTTTGCCATATTCGGCGTAGAAAATAGTTTATACTCGTAATATTTAGTTTAAAACTATAAATATGAAAGCTGAACCAGTAACGTTGTTGTTAAAAGTTGATGTGATATTTAGATGTTTGGATGTTTCTTACTCAATCACGCAACACGATGGTAGTGTTGGTAAATATGTCTATTTTGTTTGATCACCTTTTTCAAACTACATAATATATAAAAAATATATTTTATTATTAAATAAGCACTATTAGATTCGTTTTAGGTTATAATCTTTTACATTGCATATCTTTTTTCTCCCAGCTTCTACGACTTACTGCCCATTTGCTTTTTTGCTACTTTTATATAGTTCTACAACTAGGTATAAGTTTCCATACTGTACGATGCTCCTATTAGTGGGTCCCATTATACATGCAACCTCGCCATTCTCCTTTGGCACACAGATATTATAGCCTGGATTAACATAGGGTACTTTTCATCCCGGTAGTACGTTCCCGTGGGTTTATTTCTGACATCCACGCGGGCAAAGCCGCTGGCGAAAGCTAGTGGACATACAAAATGAGAACAGGTCACGACATGTCTTGGTACAGTCAGCAATGAAAGTTTCGTCTGCCTCGTTGGTCACTAGACCAATAGACCTAGACCTAGACCTTAGCAGTAGCCCTTGCGACCACTAGGTCGCAAGGGCTACTGCTAAGAATTAGGTCCTTGGTTCGATTCCCAGGTCGGGCAAAGTGGTATTGGGTTTATCTGGGAATTTCTCAGTAGCAGTCCGGAGTTTGAATTTGTGCCTGGTTGATGACAATAGGCTCGCCCCCTATTTTATGGGGATTAAGAATCTCTGACAAAATGTGGGTGTACTTAAGGTAGATACACCTCTGTCAGAATCTTCGAGGAAACAAGGCTTGAATTTATATTTGTGTTTTAAATCCCTACTAATATTGTAAATGCGAAAGTAACTCTGTCTGTCTCTCAGTCTGTTACGCTTTCATGCCTAAACTGCTGAAACGATCGTCATGCAATTTGGCAGAGATATAGACTGGGATATTCAAAAGGACATAGGCTACTTTTTTATGCGATAATCGACATCCACGCGGGTGGACCCGCGGGCAAAATCTAGTACTAATTATAAAATTAAAAGTATATGCGCCTCAAATGATTTTGTATCAGTCTAATGACGTTTAAAAAATACACACATACAGTATCTTGTCACTACTAATCTTATTAACCAAATCATGAAACCAGTTACAAGTAAATTGGTGTCCAGAAAACCCAGTCATCATCTGCGTAGCCTTTTTCCGACCGTGTTGGGGTCAGCTTGCAGTCTTACCGAATGCAGCTGAACACCAGTATTTTACATGGAGCGACTGCCTATCTGACCACCACAATCCAGTTACTTGGTAACATGATACACTTGGTAAGACTGGTTGTCAGATTTTCCGGCTTCTGACAACCCGTAGCGACTGTCAAAGATCCACGAATGACAGCCGGGACCAACGGCTTAGCGTGGTTTTCGAGGCACGGAAGGGTCTTGGTACGTTAAGATGGTCACCCATCCACGGACCAACCGGACCAAGCGCAGCTTAACCTGATCGATCGACTCGTGCAGCTGTTATTGCTTAAGCCCAGTAAATAAATCAAAACTAAAAGATAACAACCGATCGATACATTTTCCGTACTACAACGTATCTTTTTCACATTTTAAATAAACCAGGCAATAAATAAAGCCAGGGTTTTACCGATAAACTGTTTGTATAAAACGGGCCCAAGTTTCTACGTCCTGGGAACAGTTGCGAAGTTAAAATGTTAAAAACAACTGTCGTTTTGAAGATAGGCTTCGGATAGCGAGGAATTATGAAATGGCGAGAGGATACTTTTAGATTGTGGTTGTATCTTTATGTTTTTTTTTTCACTTTGCTGCTGTGATAAAAGATTGGAGTTTTTAGGGTTCCGTAGCCCAAAAAGCCAATGCCCATATGACTTAGGCTCCGCTGTCCGACCATCTGACAGAAGGCTGTGTCTTTTGAACCGTAATACATAATAAACACTTGAAACTTTTACAGAGTTTGTACTTACTACAATGATCGCTAAAGATACCAATCCTAATAACCTATTAATAGTAAAATAATAGTTTAAAAAACTAAAAAACACGCTTTAAAAACCAAACTAAAAAAGGAGAAAATAATTTAATAAAATCAAAAAGCGTGGGGTGCTTGACATTAATTGATTATAAAAAATACCTCAAAAAGCATCCCACGCTTTTTAATTGAATTAAATTATTTTCTCCTTTTCTAGTTTGGTTTTTAAAGCGTGTTTTTTAGTTTTTTAAACTATTATTTATTTTCTATTTTTTAATTCAGCTAACTACAAAAACGTGATCTTTTTTTTCCTTTTTTTTCATTTTTCTATTTTTTTTTTAAATTATTGAATTGTCATCGGTCCTCGATAAGTTTAGAAAGTTTCAATGAAATCTGACCGTTTAACGTGGGTCAAAATCGCGCTCTAAGGAGTCGGTTACATACAAACAAACATACAAGTGAAGCTAATGGTAAATGTAATAATAAATGTGAAAGTTTGGATATTTAGATGTTTGGATGGTTGTTACTCATTCACGCAAAAACGGCTGTACGCATTTTGATGATATTTGGCACACAGATAGTTTATAACCTAGATTAACACATACGATACTTTTCATCCCGGTAGTACGTTCCCGTGGGATAATTTCTGACCTCCACTAACTAAGCAAAGCTAATAAAAATAAAACACAGTAAAAAAATACTAGAATAAGCATAATGCAAGAAAATTGTTTTTTTTAACTGAAGTATTAAAAAAAAAATGTACGTTGGTACGGAACCCTTCGTGCACGAGTCCGACTTGCACTTCGTCGCTTTTTTTTCACTGTGCTGTGACAAATGATTGTTGTGTTTTTTTCACCTGAATTTTGCTGAAAGTTTTGGAGATTGTGATTTTTGTTGAGTGTTTTAGGAACTAAAGTAAAGAAATAAAAACACAGAAGATAATTAGTTGCGTAAACAATACCAGTGGCGAAAGCACCCTATAACACGATTTCTACCGGCTTCCCTTCGGGAATTCGCATCGGCAACTGTATTGCTATTAAAAAAACGGCACGTCAATAGTGGCTACTATTGTCAAAAAATATACTAACACTGCGGGTATTTAATTTACCATAACATTCAAATAACAAAAACAGTGGTTTTCAGCTTTGTATTACAACAAAAAGAAAGATGTTCTAAACTAACCCGGCGCCAAAACGTCATAATTGGGAACTAAAAATTCATACAACAGCGATCTCATAATGATGTCACTTTAGGTCACGTAGCACCGCTTGATATGTACGAGAGCAAGCCGCTGTACATCGGAATATAAGACAGATGTAGAAAAATGCGTCAGCGAGAACGAGATGGAGGAACGTTGGACATTTTATTTGGTTTGCAGCTATTAAATTTTATTGTATTTAATTATTTACATTTCTTTATTGATAAGTCAGTACGTTAAAAGCGATTTCGCGTCGGCTTCTCTCTTAGAAAATTTGACACCTCGCCGCTGAACAATACATTCTAACAGTAGTAAGCGATTATAAGCTTTAGTGCAAAGTGGCATTGGACTACGGCATTCAGATGAGAATATTTTCATGTTTCATACATTTTAGACTGTGATTCTTCAGTACCCGGTTGGGTTTTTTAAACTCACTTTTATCCAACTACGTTGGGGTCCACCAGTATTTTGCATGAAGAGACTGCTTAGCTGTCCTCCATGACCCAGTTACTGAGTAACATGATACCCTTGGTAAAACTGGTTGCCAGACTTACAGCTGACGGCCTGTAACAACTGTCAAAGAACCACGAATGACACTCGGGACCAACGGCTTAATATGCTTTCCGAGACACGGAGTTTTCTAGATATATCATGGATCCATCCACGAGCGGACCACAGCAAGCGTAGCTTATCCTTCGATCGACCCATGTGGCTGTTATCGTCTGGCCATGATGAGGCCCTGATTAACAAGCAATTCATTTTTATATCAACAAAATCAAAAGTAATTTATTCAAATTAGGTTGAGAATCAGCACCGAGGAAGTCTCTATAATTATAAAAAAATGGTCACCTATCCAAACATTGACCGCGACAAGCGCAGCTTAACCTCACAGATCGACTTATCCATAGGTAGATACAGCCTATTCAATTTCGTAGATAGTTTTACCTATTCCTTCTTATTGAATTTCGCCCACGGAGCGAAGTCAGGTTATATAACAAGTATAAAATAAAATAGTTTTCAGGGTAGCTGTCCCAATTCACAGTACGAAAAATGTTTACGAGTCGCGCGGGTTATAAATAAACTACCTCTTTGTCTTGTCTGTTTCCCTTCCAATCTCAATTTTAGGGTTCCGTACTCAATGGGTACCAACGGAACCCTACTAGTAAGCCTCCACTGTCTGTCCGTCTCTCACATCAAAAAAAAACATCTGTTCCCTACATTTATGTTCGCATAACTCGTCAAAATGTAGGGAACAGCTGTTTTTTTTTTGCGATTGCATCATTGGTCCCTTAGTAAAAGTTGTTCATAATGATGAGTACAATCTCCCATTTCGGTTTGTCGCATGTTTTCAATTTCACCCTGTATAATATTATAAAGAGGTAAAGTTTGTGAGTTTGTGAGGTTGTAGGGGGTAATCTCTAGATCTACTGAACCGATTTTGAAAATTCTTTTACCAATAGAAAGCCACGTTATTTGTGAGTGTCATAGGCTATAATATTAACCCGAAAAATGAAAAGACTCTTTTCATGGTAGTCGGATTTGCAAAGTAAGTCGGAGAAAAAACGGTCGAACGAAAACGTTTCTTACGAACGCTGTCTTAACGATGAGAGATATAATTATGATTGAGTGTTAGAGAAAAGTTGTAGCTTCATAATGCCTACAAAAAAGTCAGCGACAGCATATGTCTAACTTTTTTATTTAAGTCACAAAAAGTAGTTTTTAATATAAAATAATAATTTCAATCATGTTGCCCAACGAAGTGGGCACGAGTCAGCTATAGCCATAAATAAAATTAAGTAAAAAAATGAAAGGTGGTCCGGTTTTTCTATAAATGGGTTGTATCTCAAAAACCGTAACAGGTAGATAGTTAAAATTTCCACAGCGTATGTATTTCTATTGCAATTATAAAAACAAAAAATTAAATTAAATTTTAAAATCAATGGGCTCCATACAAGAAACGACTTTTTTTTTCATATTTTTTGGTAAATATTGTACGGATCCCGTCGTGTGCGAGTGCGATTCAGATTAGGCCAGTTTTTTCATTCTGTTAGAATAGATAAAACAAATAATATGTCAAATAGAAAACTAGGTATTTATCTTGCCTTTCATTTTATGCTGGAATATTTTTTTTTTGTTTGTAAATAGATTTGCTCTCTTTATGTTCGCCTTGTGGAATTAATAAGAGGTTTACTTTGACAAATTAACACGCCGTAGGTTAAAGAGTATATTTTGCATTCTACCGGTACCTAATAATGGTGGTCATATAATTAAGAACGCTTATTTAAAGGGAAGATTTTTTCAAATTAACAAGTATAACTAATTGCATGTATTTTTTTTAGTTTCTGTCGGTATCGCAAAACTTTTCCATACTAGCTAATACATACGTTGATACAAATGATTGGCTAAAAAATATATAGATAAACTTTATACATTAGCCCCCTTATTTATAAACGTTGCTTAAAGTTAAATAATGATTAGCGACTGTTTAACCATACATTTTTGTCGTTTAATCATCTCTTAACTTTAAGCAGCGTTTACAAATAAGGGGGTAGATCTGAACCTAGTATTTATTACTACTTACTGGCTGGTCACATAATTATGAAAGCTGAATAGTTTATTTCTTTATTCAAATTTAAATAGGGCACACTCTGTGGCTCTGTGTTTAAACACTAACCCATTCTTAACACAATTATATTATTATTATTTATGAAGTTATAAATGTTTCTATTAAAGAAATATTATTTCTGTTAAAGTATGAAACAGTTGTGAAGCTAAGCCAAGGTCACTATTCGTATAATTTTGGCGCTATTGAATGCTGTAAAAGACTTAAATGTGATTGCTTCATATGAAAACAATGAGGAAAAATAAAAGTTGTGATAAATCTACAAGGGAAGTAATAATCAAACTTCACGAGAACCATTGGTCGTATAAAAAGATAGCCGACCATCTGCAATGCTCAAAAACGATGGGTTTACACGCTGTGAAGCATTTTGCCACGTGTCAAACTTCAAATGTTAAGTCATCTCGTTGAGATGATCGAAATATCGTTCGTTTGAAAAAACAAGATCCTTTTCAAGGGTCTAATGAGCTAAGAAAAGAATATGTTGGTGAAAACAGCTCTTCAGAAATCTCGGCACGCACTAGTCGAAGGCGTTTGGTAGAAGAAAAGTTGCACGGAAGTATAGAAAGGAAGGTGCCCATGTTGAAACGGTGCCAAAGGCAAGTCCGACTTGCATTTGAAAGAAGGTATGAAAACTAGACAGTTAGTCAGTGGAAGAATGTTCTTTTTACACGCTTTATATTAGCTTCATTTGTATGTTTGTTTGTATGTATGTTTGTATGTAACCGACTCCTTAGAACGCGATTTTGACCCACTTTAAACGGTCAGATTTCAATGAAACTTTGTAAACTTTTCGAGGACCGATGACAATTCAATAATTTAAAAAAAAATGAGAAAAATGAAAAAAAAGGAAAAATAAAACACGCTTTAAAAACCAAACTAAAATAGGAGAAAATAAGTTAATTCAATTGAGAAGCGTGTTTTTTAGGTTTTTAAACTATTATTTTTATTTTCTGACGAGGACAGGGTATGTTCTGATGGTAAACAATATGTACGACACCATCCGAATAAGGCTTTCGACCCTAAGTACACTAAAAAGACATTAAAGCATGGTGGGTGGGGTAGTGCGGAAAATTGAGGGTGCTTTTCTGGACATGGTGTTAGACCTGTTAAGCTGATAGAAGGAAACATAGCTCAATTCCAATAAAATAATACACTGGAAGAAACAATGTTACCTTATGCTGAAGACGTGCTTACGGGTATTTGGATATTCCAGCACGACAATGATCCAAAGCATACTGCACGCACCGTTAAGGAATTTCTCACATAGCAATCAATTTCTGTCTTAGATTGGCCAGCTAACAGCCCAGACCTAAACCCAATAGAGCATCTTTGGTGCGAAGTCAAGAAAAAGGTTTCAAATCTACAGTGTGGCAATTTAAGAGAGCTGTACGACGTTTTCATTGAAGAGTGAAAATCATCTCTCTTGCGAAATGTCAAAAACTAATAGAATCAATGTCTCGCCCGCCGGTGTAATACAGTAATTAAAGACCGTGGACATGCTACTAACTATTAATTTCATTTCAAAATATATAAAATTGCTTTTTTTCTTTACGCACTTCACATTAATGTGATTTATTTAGTCTAAGTTTCATATAAAACAATTCCCCAGCAGGTACATAAATCGTTCTTAGTTATTTGTCCAGCTTCAATACTATTTGAATTTGTTACTATAGAGAATAAAGAAAATTGTAAAAAAATGTTAGCGATTTTATTTTATATTCCTAATCCCGTTTACTCTATTCATGTGGCTATTTCATAACATAACTAGTTACTTCTAAGAAGGAACACATAACTACACATGACATGATTAAGATAAAAAATCGGGAACTTCAAATCGTTCTTAATTAAATGACCACAACTGTATATGATAAATTATAAATGATTTTAATTCTGTAACAAGATTAGTACAAACACTTTTACACGTCATTTTTTTTAAATAACTATTTAGGTATAAGAAAACATTCATTTTGTGTTTGGTACTATTTATTAACAGAGAACAATAATAAAATTGTTTATTTTTAAAAGGGACACATAAGATTGGGACAAAATATGTAACAGAAAAATAAAAATAAATTGATTGATATCCATTTTCACAATTAAAAACGGTATAAATCAAATTTATTGTTCGTTCTGACGTCACGTGTGGTCACGTGATAGAAAAAAATACCGTAAGGAGCGTTTTGGCGGTAAATTCAAAATATTGAAAAATAATTTTTATTTTATTTTTCTGTTAAATATTTAGTCCCAATCTTAAAATTAAAATAGTTTTTAATAAATTGGAAAATACCCTTTTGTATAGAACCAAGTTCTTATAACTGAACACACAGCTGTGCTGCTGGGGAGCTTATAGCACCACTTCTTCTTCCCAGCTAAAGCACTAGGGAGTAGTGAAGGGCGCACGTTTTGGGGGACAGTCCTAAGTAACTATAAAGTTCAAAAACTTTTGAATCTCAGCCTAGTTTTAATAAATGAGTTTTCTTTTTCTTAAGTAGGTACTTGTGGTGGACATTGCCTATCTGACTACTCTGAGAAGGAAGGCCGAAACAAATTCAGAGATCAGTCTCTTTTAAAGTCCAGATATAATCTTGGTTAGACGAAGACTATTCCAGACACCACCATGACCACCAGACCATGTTTATTGGTCGAAGTTTCGTACTAAGTTGAAGGTCGTAACTTCGAACCCAGATTGGCGCTTTACTTTGTTTTAATTATTTCATAACCACTGCTCTCAAAACAGTGAAGGAAAAAAATTAAATAAAATAAATAATTCGTCAAAAAAAAAACCGGTGACACCTTCGTATAGCTTTCGTTCACTAAGAAAGTACACAACGGTCACACATTAGCTGCTGTCCAGATACAGAGCGTTTATTGACTCCGTAACCAACTACAACGTTATTGCAACGTGCAACCCTACTCAACCTTATTGTAACTTTAATAAAGATCACTTTGATTTTGAAAGATTAGTCAGTGGCAACAACCCACCGACAACCTTAATGTAACAAGAATAAAGATCACTTAGATATTGACAGGTATGCAAATTCAGAGGTAAAATAACTAAACGGACTATGCCTATTACACTGTTCATTCTATTTTCTTTTTTCTACCTCGTCTGTTCCATTTTTAAACAAAATATAAACTATTCAAAAAATAGTAAACCCTCACATGTCAACAAAATATTTCGAAATTAGAACAGCTAGGGCGGCACCCATTCTCGTTAGTGATGCACCCTAACGAGGGCGCGCTCGATTATCGATATTCCGCCATATCGGAGCGACAATCGATTGACAATCGTTCCGGGCTCACTCGTACATTAAACCTATCGCTCGTGTGATAGGTAAATTCTACTCATCTACCTTTATGGTATGAGTTTCGTACTTATTTGCCGATTTTGAGGGTAGTATTTGCTGGGCATTTAAATTTAAATGTCTAGTTGAATATTATTCATAGAACGTTGATTCAAATCTGTTTTCGGGTGACGCATAATGCATGAGCTTTATGAGCTTGAGGGGCTTGTGACTAAGTAATAACAGCCGCACGGTTCAACCGATCAGGTTAAGGTACGCTTGCCGCGGTTGGTCCGTGGATGGGTGACCATCTTTACATACCAAGACCCCTCCGTGCCTCGGAAAGCACGCTAAGCCGTTAGTCCCGGCTGTCATTCGTGGATCTTAGACAGTCGTTTTTGGTCGTCAGAAGCCGGAAAGTCTAAGGACCAGTCTTACCAAGGGTTTTTAGAGATCGTGTTTCGACAAGAATTGAACATTAGCCAATTTTTCCCTTTAAAATAAGTACCATTCCGTTGTTGGCCCACACAATATTATAGCTGATAAGGATTAAATCAAAACCTCGAAAGGAAAGTTAATCAAAGGAAATGATTATTTATTGTCTACAATTTTCCGGGATTAACTAGTGATAGATTAGACAATTTTGTTTTTTTAATCAAATCAATTATTTATTGGAACTAGAAACAGGTTTACAAATTTTTAGAGTTCATTAACAGCTACGATAGTAAAAAAAAAAACTGTTTTGCAGCCATTAGTGCCCACCTCCGAGACGAGACGTCGGCGTTCCAACATTTATAATTCTAAAGCGATAAAATTAAATTGATCTGAATTTCAGTACAAAATATTCACCTGCCCGCCTAGTTAGGAAATAGGTAGGTGAATGACGCCAACCATGGTAGGCTTTAGATATATGAATCCACCTTTATAACTCAACTAATACTATAAAGAGGTAAAATTGTTTGTTTTGAACTGCTTACAAAAGAAATTTGACTGGTAGAAAGCAAACAGGCGGAAAAAGTTGTGGGTATAAGCTATTCAATACTTAGCCCTTGGTGGTGTAATACCGCCGTGCCTCGGAAAGCACGTTAAGCCGATCTCTCTCTGGTCGAGTCAGATTGCGAGCATGAGAGTGAAGAAAGAGAGAGTACACCTGTGTCGTCGCACACACTTGTGCACTACAATATCTCCCACGCCGAAGGCAGTCTCCGTTGAGTTTGGCCACCATGGCCGAAATACTTTCTGGAGGAAACACACATCCCTCATACAATCCATCATTTTTTTATTTGGTGTTCCTCTCCCTTCCCATCACTATAATCACTATTTTATTCATATGCGTTTCTCATAAAAGTTTTACCGATATAAAGTTCAATACTCGATCGCTTATCACTTACTCGCTCCGAAGCAACAACGTCGTCGGCATACGTCCGGCTTGAGACATCGTCTGTAACATTGACGTTACTAGCCGGGACAAGCCAAGCATCTAGTCTATGATTGACGCGTCGTTAATCAGCTTAGAAATACTGCTGTTTAACTCTGGTGTCTTAGCTGCCTTGCACACTATGTGACATGCGAATGCGACAGCTCAATGACTATCCTACTGTTCCTACTTATATTGTAGATGTGAAAGTTTGGATGTTTGTTATTCAATCACGCAAAAACGGCTGAACGGAATTGGATGAAATCGATGCCTGAACGACGCCTGTTGTAACGACTAGACGCAGATGCAATCGGAGTATTTGCGTCTTGACGCACGGTTTGTGCTGGCTCTTAGGAGAGAGATACGGATAAATATTGGAGTTTGAATTCCGGAGATATGAACAAAAGGTTACATCGATCGGGCATCTTTTCGAAAACATGGTCGTATTTTTTTTATTGGTAATTAATTATGGCGTAAAAGGGTGATAGACTATTTGGTATAAGTATTTAAATACGTTTCTTAAAACTTTATGGCTAAGCAGACAAGCTAATCATCACTTAAATGAAAGCAACGTTTATAAATAAACCCCTTAAGTAGCGAAGAGAAACGGAAAAAGCTTTCAAATAAAATGTTTGTTATTTTAAAGCCCGTACTTTTGTAATCAAAAGTTAAATGACATACCGACGTATGTATTTTATTGCATGTGTACAATATATAAAATAAATAAATATACGTCTGAATTTAAATATTCAGACGGATATTTATTTATTCTACAGTAAAGTAAATACATGCAGGAAGTGACAGTAAATACATACATGTCGGAAGAATCACGGTCGTCTACTTGATGTAAGCTGTCAAAATTAAAAACTTTAAAAGCCAACTTCTGGGCTGATTGTATAAAAAATTCTATCGACACGCTAAGCAGAAGACTGTCATTCGGGTTTTGGATTTGTGAACAACCTAAGGACTCTTCCGATAACATTGATTGTCAATGTACGATTCGGGGGGGAAACGTATAGAATGTTTGTGGAAAGCTACGCAGCTCTTATTTGCCAAGTGTGCAAAGTATGTATAACCAGCCGACCGAAGAACTCCGAATCTCACGCAAACGATGCTCTTGTGACAAGTTCTTTTCTTTTCGTGTCAATGTCAATGGTACTCTTGCACTTTTTTAATATAGTTTGAGCCCAATATGTGCCCACGTTTATTACGGCATCAGTGGCATAATTTAGATCATCCAAGGTGCAGGTGAACGGGCCCTTAGGGCACTCCAGCAAGTGGGACATGGTCTGATCAGAAGCATCGGTGTTGGGTGAGTCAGTAATCGCCCATTTTGACAAATTGTGTCTGCAGCGGCTTATTTGGGTCGATAGAGAGCTTTCCATATAGGCCACTGCCACTTGTGACAACTAATAAAGAGGGGCTAAATAAATACTGGACCCGAAAAAAGCAACCATCATGGTAACATCTAATCCACGCATGTAGATGCGAGATTTAAGAGCCATCGTCTACACAATGGCTCTTAAATCTGACAAAACACTCCATTACCACTCTTGCAAGTGCCATATAAACAAAAAGCATTAAACAGAAAAGTTAGAAGAATAACTCTTTACAAAGTGCTATAAAACAACACATCACACACATAAAGCAGGCATAATCAGGTCATAAAACTAACTTATTTTACTTTTACGGAGAAATTGTAGATATCTAAGATCGTTTTTATTTTTAATAACATTCTTTTCCTATTTCTGTAAGGTTTATTTATTGCATCATCTTCCTCTTCCTTCCTACCTTGTTCCCATGTTACTGGGGTCGGCGCAAATGCAGTGGAACTGTCAAAATGGAAGCGATTTTTACTGATAGTGTATTACGCATTTAGCCTCTGGTCAGTTTTAGGTTGATTAAACTAATGTTACACGGCCGTGACAAATATGGCTTTACAGAATTATAGTAATTTAAAACATCAATACCACCCTCAAACTTCAATAAAATCCCACTGAAAGACTTTTTCATGAAATAATTATTTGTTAAACATAAAAAAACGTACACTGACCTGAAAATTGCAATAAACGCGAGAAAATCAGAATGTTGCAGGCTACGCTAGCGCTTTCATAGTTTTACTTCGGGCGGGTCATAAAATATTATTTACTAATCCCTTACTTTTGACGATTAAGACAATAGTCTCAAAATAAAATAATAAAAATATATTAAAAAACACGCTCCAGAAAACATCTTTCTTTTAGAAGTAGTATGAAAGAAAGCAGAGAAGAAAGAAAGTATTGATTTTTCATTTATTTTAAACAATCACGATTCATTCTTGTATTGTTCAGCGCTGTGACTAGTTATTGCTATTTGACGGGTAAAAGTGCTTGTAAGTACCAACCTCAGATTATAAAACAAAGGCAGATAGATCGCACGGAACACCAAAGTGATGCCAAAAAAACAAATACTAAAGCGTCGCATTGTATGTTAGATTCAATGCGACGCTTAATATTTGGTTTTTTGGCCTCATTTTGGTGTTCCGCGCGGTCTATCTGCCTTTTTTTTATAATCTGAGGTACAAACCTACTTACAAAAATAAAATCACTAACCATTTTATCATATTTACGTATTATTATTGATAATGACCTTCTGCATTTATCTTCGTCGTGTTGACACAAACAAGGTACATTATTCTCTTTCATATTATGTTATTATGGGATAATGAACCGTGAGTCCATTTAGGCTTCATAATCACAGAATGTTTAACAGAATTAGGTCATTTGGCGTTTATTGTTTTAATTATTTTGCTGTCTTTAGCACTTGTTGCGTCTTTAACTTTGAACAGGATAGCAAAGTTCATTTTATGTTTAACCGTGTTTAAAAGGAACAAGCTCTTAATTTGGTAGTATTTCTTTAACTTTTAAAAAAATGTTTCTTACCTCTGAACTCCGCCAATTAGGAACCTATTTGGAAAATAGGCCTTAAACATACATGGCGAAATTTTAGTGCACTTAATAGATACACCTGTGCCGAACCATTCGGGGTATCCTAATCCTAACTAATATTCTAAATGTGAAAGTTGATATGTTTAGATGTCTGAATATTTAGTTTTTAACTTTGCCCCACACCAGGAATTTCTCCTGCATTGTGGGTGCGTTTACAAACATTTAAACTCACATATAGAAACAGCCAGACCCGGAACAACTACTTGTAGGTCATAAAAATACTTGTTCCGTGCGGGAATCGAACCGGCGACACGCAGCGCAGCAGTCAATCGCTTAACCACTGCGCCAACCGTGCCGTAAGATTTTTGAATGTTTGTTACCCAATCACGCAAAAACGGCCGAACGGATTTAGATGACATTTGACACACAGATAGCTTATAACCTGGATTAACACATAGGATACTTTTTATCCCGGTAGTACGTTCCTGTGGGATAATATCTGAACTCCACGTGGGCGAAACCGCAAGCAAAAGCTAGTTTAAAAAATTTAGACTTACTTTCGAACTCAAGAAGTTCATTATTTCATTTTAAAACCCTGAATCTATGATAATCATCAATTTATTGGCTTACTAAATCAAATTAAAGGAGAAAAATCCAAAGGAAAAAAACTCTGATTATAATTCCCGCCTTGAGTACCTAATACCCAGAAATTCCCCAGTCACTTCGAATCGCGACACAGCCCCATAAAGTTGATTTTATCTCAATTAATAAATGGCTGCATAAACAAAATTGTGTTAAATTTAAAATGTCGTTTACTTCCATTCTATAAGCCTGTTAAATATTTCGTGGCCGCTTCCTAGGGCGATCGATAGAAGCTTGCAAGTATTTTAACTTCACTTACAGCGAGCCAGCAACCGCAGGCATTGCTAGCCTATTGGTAATTTATGACAGTAGAGCATAATGTTTTTTAATATACTCTTATATCGTAAAATTCGATTAATAAACTTCAAAACCAGTGTTCTGGAATTGATAATTCGCCTACAAATAAATTAACTTCGTGGGAGTCGCCTATAAAAAATATTATGTTATTAAAAAATGTTATTTGAAATTGTCGGTAATGGACGTTGGAATGTTTCATGGCATCTTAGCCAATCCAACTTCTGAAGCAGCAAAAATATTATATACTTTTTTATTAGGTAATAAATAAGAATATGTTACTTTTTGTGTGATTTAGGTTAGTTTATTTAGTTTAAGAGTAAATGATTATTTCTAAAAGCATGATGGGCTTGACATTGTCACATTTGTGTATATAAATCCCTTAAATAAATAAAGAAAAAAAAAAAAAATTTTGTTTATGATTTTTCCGTTTCGGGCGAATTAATTCGTGCAAGTCGACTAGCAAGCCGTTTTTTAGTAGCAACAGAATAAACTAACTTCTCCCGCTTTGGGTGGATCAGGAGGGCGTGTCAGACTTTTACTGACTAAAACCTACCCGTGTTCCCTCAGTTGCCTATGTGCCAGGGGCCGCGGTATCTCTTTCGAACAACCCGCACCCCTGGCAGTCATCGGCCCTTGCGGATCCCACCAGTTGGTGCTGACATCTCTTTGAGGTGCGCGTGGAACACATCGCGCCGTCGACCCGGGCCTGGTCCTTACCGGACAGCGAGCTACCCATTACTCGCCGTCCGCAAGCCCGCGCCTACGGTGGCCGGGAATCAGCTTAAGATTCCCGACGCCCAGGGCGTCTCCCGCGGCGGCTACGGCCGTGAGGACACATATACTGCCTCTCCCTCACGTGCGCCGCCTCCCTCTTCGCGAGCATTACTGCTTCGCAGAAGGAGGTGGCGGCTACCCATGCACTCTCGCTCCGTACCATAGCATGGACCAGGGCCGAAACTCACCTTGACGAACTTAAACGTTATTGTACTAATTATATTTAATCGGTTAAATGTGAATTCTAGTTTTATTATGACACCATAAACAAATGTTAAAATTAGGTTACCATAGCCACGAACCACCCAAAAGCAATACACCAAAGAGGTTACAATACAATAACAGATAATAAATCGAAAGAAAACAGCAAACATTACCTGTTTGCTTAACGCTACTGCTTACATGAGTGAGTCCCAAGAAGTGGGCCAATGTGCTTACACGGTGAACTAGCGACCTGGAACTTTGCTCAAACGATTTAAAACACAAACGGTATAAAAAAACGCAGGTTAAAGCAGTAAACTCCTCGTTTAAAGTTACCAGTGAGGGATATATTGAGTTGGGCCCACACTTGCACTTTTATTTCCAGACGATCCTTGCCACCGTTTTGCCGGAAAAAGTGGTAAGCGCGAAGGGATGCCTGTGCCATTGCAGCATAGCAAAAGAAAAGTCCTGACTGACTGACTCATCAACGCCCAGCCCAAACCCTTGGACCTGTAAAGCTGAAATTTAGCACAGAGGTTCTCTTTATAATGTAGAGAAGGAATAAGGAAGATGTTTTCGAAATTCAACCCCTAAGGGAGTTAAATAGGGGATGAACCGCTGGCAAAAGCTAATGATAAAATAATATTGACGATCGTCTATAGGTATTTTGACTTCTTCGTTTCCTGTCGATGGTAGGTACTCCTACACTTCTTTTTTATAGGATGAGCTCAGTAGCTGGCCACATTAATTTCGGCATCAGTGGAATTCTTCAGATCATCCGAGGTACCAGTGAACAGGCACTTAGGACTCTCCAGCAAATGTGACATGGTCTCATCATGAATTTCGACTAACAGTTCGTTGACAAACACTTAAACAATACCCTCCTTTTGAGCTTCGCAGCAGTCGGGTAAATGTGACTCTGTAGACCCTGGAATTTGTTTCCTGGTGGAATTCAGACACATGGCCCATTTTAAAATGAGCCAACACCATTAAAGCTACTATTCCGATTTAAATTATTATATATTATGATATACTCTTTTTTTAATATAATTATGTTTCACGTAAATAAGACCTATTATACCATTAGGTATATAAGAACTATCTTTAATAAAACACTTATAAAATATAAAAACTTTAATAAAAAGCTTTGAAAATTTTAGTGGGAATGGTTGCCAACCAATTTTAAACCGCAATAGATTCATAATGGTCATTCAAAATTGAAAAGTTCAAGACAAATCTATTGAAATCAGCAAATCTGACCACGCGTTTAGTCTCTGAAGTGCTACAAAGGAACAAGCATACCTACATACTACAAAGGCTCATAAACACAATGCCCTACTTTGCGTCGCGCAGTCGGGTAAAAAGGAGGTGTTGTTACATACTTTCCTTCGAGACCCACACCGATTTACGCGATTTCTTTTGGTTGAGGATGACCGCGAATTAGCACACCATAAGCATTTTTAATGAGTTAAACGCACCCACACATATAACCTACAAACAAATTAAATCTACTAACCTGTACAGCGGCTTTCCCCCAGCATGCCGGAACCACAGCACCATATACACCCGGTCCTCGTTTGAGTCCGGCTCGATGTCACAAGGAAGGGAAGCTGTCCGTCCCACCACGGCTTCGACTTCCACCGTTGACACTGGAACAAAATCGACTGTCTTTTAATAGACTTGATCTTTTTTTGAAGTCGTTGGGGGTAGTGTAATCTTAGCTTAAAAACCAAGATTAGAATACTTCTGCTGATACCTTGGGAGAGCATACCAGCTGATCTATTCTGCAAAACTAAGTTGAATCTCAAGCTGTAGGTCAATGACCGCTTGCTTCACCCAAGTTTTCACGGAGAGATTAGAATAGACTGGCTGGTTTAGGTCAGGTAAAGAAACTGGCCAATAATGACAGTTTTTTATACATCATATTAGACAGTTCAAATATCTCCAAGTGCATACGCATCAGCTTATTGGCTGCTAGTGTGTCTAACCAAATAATAATTTTTAAAAATATCATCATTATCATTCATTCTAGGCGTCAAGGCAATAGTTGCCAGGTACAATTTTTTCTACGGTATTTTTGTTTTAACTGTCAACATGTGTAAAGTGCCAGTAAATGTAGTATTCCGTGGATCGCCCATCTAAATTTACATATTGAGATACCCGCCGTGCCTCAGAAATCACGTTAAGCACTTGGTCCCGACTGTCATTCGTGGATTTTTGACAGTCGTTACGGATCGTCAGAAGGCCGAAAGTCTGACAACCAGTGTTACCAAAGGGTATTTTGTATTACCCATTAATTGGGTTGCGTAGCTTAGATTGGCAGTCACTCCAAACTAAAAACTAAAAGCATTTATTCCAATTAAACCATTTACAGGCACTTTTGAACTGTCAAAAAGTCGATCAGTTGGAAAGTTGAAGCTAGTTGCCCATTCCAAAACGTAGATCTCTATGGAGATGAACGGGCAAGAAACTCCACGGACGCTCTTTTAAATCAAGTTGGATATTAAAAAATCTTGGGAACATTATTCTTATTGCTTCTGTATGTGAGAATAACGTAAAAATAAATATATACAATTCTAAATATAAGATTAAAATAAGCCTTAGAAGTGAGGAGATGGCCAGTCTCAACCGACGGCGCCCGTTCACGAACTTGACGCGTGGATCAGCACCATCCAGCTCAACCATTTTGTAGGGAACCGAATGATCCAACACACGCGCCACCAAAATGCTTCTATATTATACAAAACTATAGTTTGCAATGTATTTGAGATATTAATAAGACCCGATTTCCTAAAAGAAAGAATAACTTTTAATAATAAATTCAAGTATTGAATAAAGAACACTTGGTTCAGTAAAAATAAAAACATATTCGTAATGTCACAAAAGTTATAATAATAGGAACAAAAATGTTCGTAATGTCAGAAAAAATTAAAAAGGGATGCATCTCTTCCAAATGGTTTTTTTTTTTTTTTAATAGTAAGCTATGATGGCTGTGGAGCAGGACCAGCATTAAACTAAGTATTTTTATCAACAATATAATCATCTAACTTATTATAACTTGTCTACATAGTGTGCGTTTAATGCATGATTTAAATTTATTTTCATTTAGTTCAAGAAATCCCTTTAAATCCGGTTAGTCTTGAATCCGACCTTAACATAGGGAAAAAGGCTAGGCAGATAGATTGGTAACAAATAGGTACGGTTTAACTCACAGCCTCTTGTTTATCTGTCTATTGTTTTAACTTTGGGCTACTGGCGTTTAAATCACTGGCGTAAAAATATTTAAAGGTTAAAAGATTTAATTTTTACTTTGAAATAAAAGGTTATGAAAAGGTCATTCATTGATACACCTTCAGTTTTCTTAGAATTGTTTATTCTTTCAAGTTTGTTATGACGCCAATTTCTTTTAAGTCTATTTTCTCTAAAAACAACAAGTCTTTTCGAAATAAATTCTTATGTCTTAGATTTATGTTTTGAGTTCAAAGCTGTTAGTAAAATTTTGTTAAGGTGGAACCTCCAGAGTAGAGCGCGAAATTCATTTTTTTGTTTTATGTTTTTGCAATTTATAGATTAGTTCAAGGTTGTATGTTGAACAAAATATGATTTGCGACCGTTGCAAATATAGGTATATGGCTTTACGTAATTATAATAATTAAAATCTTCAATACAATCCTCTAAACTTTAACAACTTACCTACAACCTCTTCTACCTAATATCTTACTTATCTTTAACTTATTCAATGGAAATTAATGAACTCATTTATTTCCATTGAATTACTAATATCTGGTTTTGTTTTTAGTTTGACGTTTTCTAAAAATGAAACCTAGCTAGATCGATTTATCGCCCCCGAAATTGCTTATTAAATTTCAGGAAAATTGTTGGAGCCGTTTCCGAAATTCAGATTATATAATATATACGTATATACAAGAATTGCTCGTTTAAAGGTAAGTATTAGATTATATTGTTAATTTTAATATTGTTATTGAATAGTGCTCACTTAATTGTTTTTAATCATTTGTATGCCAATATTGGCAAAACATAGCGCACTACCTTATGTTTAAGATCTCTGTATGAAATTACCTATGTTTTACAAGTAAAATTATTGTACTATATTCTATTCAATGGAAATTATTGAACTCATTTATTTCCATTAAATGACTTACATAATCAGACATACATAATCAGCCTCTAATGTTCCCACTGCTGGGGGACACGCCTCCTCTCTGTGAGAGAGAACGAACCGTAATCCACCACGCGGGCCGACACCACTGACAACACGAACACGACGTACGAACGAACAACGTTGAGCGTTCTGACGATTAAAAAATATTTCCTGACGATCCAAAAAATACACAAGTAATTGTTCAAGTTTTCGGTTCTGTCGGCACTCCCAGAGTGCTACTGTTTTTTTTTAGTGTTTACAAATTGGGCTTGAATGATGATTAATACCTAATAGTACTTCTTATTATGTCTTGCAGCCGAAGTTTTCATCAGCTTATGTCATCATTTGTCTAGCCTATTCCCAAATATGTTGTCCAACCGGATGCACCTGAATACCAGTATTTAACATGGAGCGACTGCCTATCTGACCTTCACAACCCAGTAGCTGAGTAATACGATACCCCTTAGTAAGACTGGTTGTCAGACTTTCGGGCTTCTGACGACTCGTAACGACTGTCAAAGATCCACAAATGACAGCCGGGCCCAACGGCTTAACGTGCTTTCCGAGGCATGGAGGGGTCTTGGTGTGTAAAGATAGTCATCCATCCACGGACCGACCGCGTCAAGCGTAACTTAACCTATGCTTAAGCTTATGCTTTCATCAGCTTATGTATTCACACATAATAAAATACCACGCATTGTTATCCCCGACGGGTTGGGCAGCGGTGTGCCTAAAACATACTCACATTTTCGCCGCAGTTATGTTTAATTCCCATGGAATAGGGGGCAAGACATTTGTAAGCCATAAGGCTTATGTATTCATTTTTGCACAAAGCAAACGATTCAAAAGATAAACGAAATATCATTACAAATGTTTCCATTCCACCTGTTCAGACGAAATAAATGTATAATGTATAGATACATAATAGAGAAATAATACCATATAGTCGTAATATGTTTTCAGAACGGGTTCGAGCCCAAAACAACATTGGAGAGATATCATATTAATATATTGTGTTTTCTTTAAGATGTAATAATATTTACTAAGAAATGTTAGAAGGAATAGATGTTATTATTTTACTATAAGATAACGAACTACCTCTGTTTTATGTTATTCGTTCTATTTTCTATTTCAAAAGGAATTTATGCTTAAATATAATTTCTATACTGTAACGGGAACTAAAAAAACAACCGACTTCCGAAAAACCTCTACAAAGTGAAAAATAACTTTAATTTCGGAAGTCGGTGTTTTTGGATATGTATTTAGTTTTTGTCACCGACTTCCGAAATTAAAGTTATTTTTTGACAAAATTTCTCTGTATCAGGTGTTATTGTGGGACCGTTCATCTATTTTTCAGGAATCAAAAGCATAGAATAGAATCTAAATAGAGATGTAGAACTTGTTTGGTTTATAAGGAACATAACAGCCTATAATGTGAGATATCGGGAAAATAAAATACAAAAAAAAAACTCCTTTTTGAAGTCAGTTAAAAATAGAGTAAATTTTTTGTCCTGCCTCATTGGTCTAGTGGTCACGGTACTGCTGACCCTGGTCCAGGTTTCGATACCCAGGTCGGGCAAAGTGTTATTGGGTTTTTCTATCAGGATAAGCCCGGCTGATGGCAATAGGCTCGCCCCCTGTTACATGGTACACCTTTGCCCAACCCGGGTAAACTAGGTGTGATGTAATGTGTTATTCTGTCCTTTTTACACTGCGGCAAAGCTATGAAATTTTTTCTTAGGTATGTTTTTCGAGTTAGGTCATGACTTTAACTCAGGTTAAGTCGAAATATACAGAAATAGCTACGCTAAAAGGCTTTTATTTTTGAGTTAGAAATACATTTAGTATTTTTTTCAAGACATGGCTAATTTATCTTTTCTGGGAACGTAATCCAAGCCCTCCAGGTGAAAGCTAATTCTAGAACCGAAAATAATAAATAAAAATTATTCATTTTATAAATTGTACGTTGTTAAAACAGATATGTGTACCTTTAGACTTCATGTTAAAAATAATTATACTTGGCTGAAAAAAAATAGTAGGTATGTACTTTCATATTTAATGAAATAATCACGAAAACTACTTGACATGCGAATTTGCCAGCCCGCGACGGATGAATGCAATGCAATACAATCTTGTACAAAGGCAATAAGACTCAATTTTAAATGCTTAAAGTAATGTTGGTCAGACAGCACGGTTGGCGCAGTGGTTAAGCGATTGACTGCTGCGCTGCGTGTCGCGGGTTCGATCCCCGCACGGAACAAATATTTGTATGACCTACAAGTAGTTGTTCTGGGTCTGGCTGTTTGTGTATGTGAGTTTAAATGTTTGTAAACGCACCCACAATACAGGAGAAATTCCTAGTGTGGGACAACATTTAAAAAAAAAAATGATGTTATGGGACTCAACACGAATTTCTTAATAATCCTACTATCCTACATAATATATAAATACAATATTATATATAATGTGAAAGTTTGTTACGTTTGTTACTCAATCACGCAAAAACGGCTTAATAGAATTGGATGAAATTTGGCACACAGATAGTTTATAACCTGGAATAACATATAGAATACTTTTCATCCCGGTAGTACGTTCTCGTGTGATAATTTTCGACCACCACGCGGGCGAAGTCGCTGCCGCTGGCAAAAAATAGTAATAGACATATATTTTTTTAAAGTTTTATCTGTTGTATTAGGCTTTTAATAAAGTTAGTGATATGACCACTCTCAACACGGGTGGTTTTAGTTATCATCCGGCTCGAAGGACCAAAAAAATGTAAGATGACTTTCTTTACAATTTAGGATAAATGATGAAACCGGGGATGATAAGTAAAACGAGCGGTTTTACTTATCATCCCCGGCTTTTTTTGGTCCTTCGAGCCGGATGATAAGTAAAACCACCCGTGTTGAGTGTGGTAATATAACTAACTTTATTTTACTTTCTAGTTACAGTAAACGACTGCGCGTATGCAAACGCTATGGTTGCTTAACCTACATAATTATAACAAGTAATATGATGAATGTGCGGGTTCACCGTACAATCTCAATACTCTAATTAGGGTGTATGAGGTCTTGCATAAATTATGTTACACACTGCTACAGTTTTCATGCTAAGAAGAAGAGGACAAAAAAAACACCTCAGTCACAATAATTTTATGAAGTTTCCACCGAAGAAAAGCTACACTCATAATATTTAACTCAATTTTCCATGTAACTCATGTTTGACTCCACGGTAGCGGCATGGCAATGTGTCATGTATGCCATTCCCCTCGATTAATCCTGCCAACTTGTCATCTACTGCAATTTATAAGAAACTTAAGACAGAATTGGGTTATTGGACCTATGGCACGATCTAGAATCTAGCGAGGTAATGTAGGCGTGTAGGTAATACTTGGAGAATTACAGAGGTTTTAATATTTAGGTTTATATAAGGATTGTAGGGTCTCGTGGGTATGTAATTAACAGCCACACGTGTTGCTTGAAAGTTAAGCTACGCTTGCCGCGGTTGGTTCGTGGATGGGTTACGTTGTTCCCGGCTGTTATTTGTAGATCTTTGACAGACGTGACACGTAGTCAGAAGTCTGAAAATCAGTCTACCAGTGGGTATAATATCACTCGAGTAGCAAGTAGGTGGGTGGGCAGTCAATCCATGTAAAATATAAATGATGATGATGATTCAAAATATAAATAAGATTTGTAGTAATATAAACACTAAATATAAAATTAAAAGTATGTGATTCGCCTCTAATGATTTTTGTATCAGTTTAAGATTTAAAAAGTATCCCATTTGACAGTTACCCTAAAAGTACCTACTGGCTTTTTAACGAACGGAACGAGAAGTATGTATTGATATTATGATGAATACCTAATTAAATCGTTTGATAAATATTGCTATATACCATATATGTGTGCAAGATTTTAAATATTGAAAACCCTTTGAAGGAATTATCCAATATCTCCATTGGTAATTGGGTTACCCATGCAATTCATTGAGCCAAATTGGTAGTCAGCAGCCAAGTCTTTTCCTGCCTTGATTGTTAATAATTAACCTTTGTCTCTTGATTACTACCAAAAAATGTTATAACCGTTTTGCTTTGCTTCTGGGGCCGTCCGGATGTATCCGCCATTTTGGCCGTCAGGATTTTGATTTGTCAGGAATTGATCGAGTAAAAGAGATTAAAAAAAATTTGTCAAATTAATATTACTTACTGAGTAAATATAGATAAAAACCAGATCCGTACCTCAAGGCAAAAAATGGAGACCCCCTTAGAATAGAATAGAATATAATAATTTATTATTAGCATAGAAAGAAGGTACAAAAAAAAATGCAGATGGTTTTATAATAATTAAGAGAACTTTATACATTCTACCTTAAATTAGGCATGAAAACATTTAGCACAAGTGCTTAATAGTCTACAATAATGTATTGTATGTATTTGTTGTTATAGCGTCAATAAAACACACACTGAAAATTTCCACTGTCAATCTGTTACGGTTTATGACATAAGGCCCGCTGAAAGACAGACGGATAGGCTTCGGAGTCTTAGTAATAGGGTTATATTGGCACCCAGTGGGTACGGAACCCTAAAAGTGAAATGTCCGGACGTTTTTTACAAATTTTTGAGTAGGTAATTGCGTAAAGGATTCGACGGTCAAAGAAGACGAGATTTAGAGGTACAGACTGATTTATTGGTTCCTCACAGGGACACCCTTTTAGCCCATTTATTTCTAAACGTTGGTAAGCTATTGTATAATGCATCTTTATCTTTTAAACATCCCTTAACATGAAGCAACGTTTAAAAATAAACCCATAATAATTATATACTATATAATAATAGCGAAGAGCCTCGACCAACACCTCAGGAGGCTCTCATTGCGCGGCTGGATCAAGGGCTTGATTCAGAAAGCAGTACTCCTAGACACGGCACGCATAGTCAGGAGGTTCCTTTCTCTAGAGCCCTGACCACCGGCATCTTGGACCCTGCTCCTGATGCCGATGGGCCACTATTTTTTATATTTTTAAATGTTTTTTATAATGATTTTTGTAAAAAAATTTAAAAATATACTTAATAGGAATGAAAGAAAATAAATGAAAAAAAAAATCGATAACTATATTTACCCTTCCTGTCTGCTGAATTTCTAGATAAACAAGTTAGATCTAATTTAATTAGTCCCTATATTTGCTGCCAAATAAGCAAACTATTTTTAGCTATTTAATAAACAAATCTGGTTTATAATCCCGGCAATTTGTCTCTCTGGCTTAAAATAATTCACGTAACGTCGACGCAAGCACTCTAAAATATCTCATCCGTTCCAAAAATTTTCCGCCATCTTTAAACAGAATAATTTACGAATTTAGAACTTGAACAACGAAATTATGAATAGTCTAATTTGGTTACGAGTACCTGTAACCAGATACCATTATTCTGCACCTGTTTCCCTCTTATAAATTCAGTATTAAAGATTTGAACGTTACAATTCGTAACAGTGTTACGTTTGTGGTTACAGCAACGAAATTGTTACTGTAACCACACAAATGTGTTACGTATAGTTTGTATTGTGACCACATAATCTAACAGACTGGGACTTTAGAGTAATTACTCTAAAATGACGCCTAATTTTAGAGAATCTATGTTTTGTAAATACAAAATCTTTATATGACGTTGTTATCTATCTGTCTAGCCGCCAAGACCATTTTTCTCAGAAATGGCTAAATCAATATTAAATATAGTAAGACTAATAGCCCCAGGATTTCGTAATCTATCTAGTATCAATGCAATAGATACATTTTTTTAGTTTCTGTTGGTAATTTTGTAAACTTTTCCTAATTGATTTATTAAAAAGGTTCCGACGAATTAATAACGTCCTCCTTTTTGAAGTCGGTAAAAAAATACTGTACAAAAGCAATGGAGAGGATTATGCTTGGAGTTTTTCAACGTGATCGAATCAGGAATGAAGAGATCCGCAAGAGAACCAAGGTAACCGACATAGCCCCCAGAATTTTCAAACTTAAGTGGCTGTGGGCAGAGCACATTGCTTAGTAAACAGATGGCCGATGGGGCCGAAAGGATCTGGAGTGGCCACCGCGTACCAGAAGACGTAAAGTTGGAAGGTCTCCCACAACGTGGATTGATGACCTTGTGAGGCCGCAGGAATCCGCTGGATGCGGGAAGCACAGAACGAGTCAAAGTGGCGGAGCTTGGGGGAGGCCTTTGTCCAGCCGTGGACATCTTTTGGCTGAAATGCTGAAGGATTATGAAAGGCGGATTTAAAGTTTTGATGCGCTCAGTTTTGGTGAAAACATGACAAAAAAACATATTATGGTGTTTGAAAGATATTCTAGTTTATTTCAATCGAACCCGCAACCCTCAATGCCCTAATTATTATTTTTTACTTTCAATCACAATTTGAGGGTTTTGAAGGAAATTCCTAATCTATTGCTTTATAGGTTTGAAGTTTTGTAGCGCAACAACGTTAATAACGCAATGAACATGTTTGAACTGACAAAATTAAAGGCATTGCGATCGATTGCCATCAAATATGTGTTACGCAGTTACCCCGTAGAGTTTTTTTTACACCCACCTGTAAAATTATTACAATTACAAGTTCCAAAAGAATATCTTTCAAAACATGCGTTTATTAACCGACTTCGAAAAGGAGGAGGTTCTCAATTCGTCTGTATTTTTTAATTGAATGTTCCGCAATATCTTCGGCAGTTGAGGATGGATTTCGAAAATTATTTTATTAATGTATAGGGTATGCTTCAGGGTTAGTCCTATATAGATTGTATTAACTTTGCTTCGGTAGTTTTTGCGAAAGCTTCTATAATAAGTTTTTAATCCACTTTGTATATCAAGATAATGTCCTCAGTCAGCCCTCTCACTGTTCTTTACATACAAAACTCGTGGTATACGAATTGGTTTGGAGTAGATACCAAAAAGAAAAACAAAACAAACAAAACAAGAAAAATAAAAAATAAATTACAAAGAAAAACAACCGACTTCCAAAAAAATCACTACAACGTGCAAAGTAACTTTAATTACGGAAGTCGGTGACAAAAAACTCGATTGTTTTTTTTTTTTAAATCTGATGTCGAATCAAAACAAATTATTTTCAAAACTAACCATTATTTTTGTTATTTTATTCATTATTCCGATATGTATTTAATAAACCAGTAACACGCGACCTTAGCGTAAAATATATCTGCAATTCACCGTGTTGTATTAAACCCTGTGGTTTTCAATCTAAGATGGGATTACCTCATGGATTCCCATGAGTGCTCTGCGGCTTACAGATTATCAGGGGAGTACATACCATGTGATGTGATCGCTAATATACAAGGGAAGAGGATATTGGTAATATTAGCTCGATTCGGTGGGAATGTACCTACATTATCATCATTTGTCTAGCCTTTTCTCAACTACGTTGGGGTCAGCTTCCAGTCTAACCAGATGCAGCTGAATACCAGTATTTTATATAGAGTGACTGCCTATCTGACCTCCACAACCCAGTTACTGGGTAACACGATACCTTTTGGTAAGACTGGTTGTCAGACTTTCGGGGTTCTGACGACCCGTAGCGACTGTCAAAGATCCACGAATGACAGCTAGGGCCAATGGCTTAACGTGCTTTCCGAGGCACGGAGAGGTCTTGGTATGTAAATATGGACATCCATCCATGGACCAACCACGGCAAGCGTAGCTTAACCTGATCGATCGACCCGCGCGGGAATTATTACTTAGCCACAAGTATAATATTGGATAATTAAAAAAAAAACACTCAGCCACATCGTTGGTTGACTACTGAGCATGAGGTCTTCTGTTCGTTTGCCAGGTCGGCAAAAGTATTATTGTTTTTTTCAATCTGGAATTTCTTAGTGGCAGCCTAGAGTCGCCCCCTATTGCATGGGACTTAAACATAACTGGCGACATGTGGATGTACTGTAGGTAGACTACTGCCTATCCATTCGGGGCAACAAGGCGTGATGTTATGTTAATTGTAATTAAAAAACAGGCAGCGCTGTGGTTTAAAAGAACATGTCGTGACAACAATTTAAAAGTGTATGCTTAGATGGTTTTTTTTTTTGAGTGTGGCAAATCATCAAATAACTTCTCCCGCTCTGGGTGGAGCAGGGGGGCGTGTCAGACTTTTACTGAATAAAACCCATCCGTATTCCCTCAGTTGCCTGTGTGTCAAGGGCCACAGTATCTCTTTCGAACCACCCGCACACCTGCCAGGCATCGGCCCTTGCGGACCCCATCAGTTGGTCCTGATATCTCTTTGAGGCACGCGTGGAACAAAACGGCTTGGTCCTTACCGGACAGCGAGCTACCCATTACTCGCCATCCGCATGTCCGCGCCTACGGTGGCCGGGAATCAGCTTGGGATTCCCGACGCCCAGGGCGTCTCCTGCAGCGACTAGGGCCATGAGGGCACATTACTGCTTCGCAGAAGGAGGTAACAGCTACTAATGCACTCTCTCTCCATACCATATCCTGGACCAGGGCCGGCCGCGAGAGATCGCTGCCACCGATCGCCTCCACAAGGACACGGTGGTACTCCGCCCAAGCCGGGCAGACCTTCACCGTATACTCCACCGTGTCCTCAGGGCGTTCTACACAGTGGAAACACCCGGGCATTTCCTCCCACCTTATCCGAAACAGGAACCTCCTGAAACAACCGTGTCCGGTGAGGACCTACGACAGGCGGAAGGTAAGGACGCCATGGCGCCTCTCAATCCACTCCTCAAAGAGGGGACTTACCGCCGCAATCGTGGCGTGCCCAATGGGTAGATAGTTTAGTCATGATGAGAAGTTTCATGAAAGACGACTACAGAAGTTGATTGTGAGTATAAGGCGAGTAGATTTGAGGGGAAAGCCTGGAGGGGACGCCCTGGAAGGACATATTATAGTGACCTTAATGGTGATGATCCTCAGGTAGGTCAGGTGCGTAGTACTCGTAACCGGCGTGCATGTATAACTAGATGTATAAACGTAAACAAACGTAACAATCGTAGCAGATGGTGTTCTGTAGTTTCTGTTACTGCCTACACACATGTCAAACAAGCGTAAATATGTATATAATAAAAAATACGTGTACGTTTGGGGGGAACCGGTCACGAACGTTGTTCCTTACCCTTTTCCTTCAATTTCGATAGTAACGTCGTTTACGCTGTCTTCAAAATCCTCAAACTTAATTTTGATCTCACTTCCGGTTTCAGCACCCTCGAAAACTATGAAAACGACGCCCATGATGAAAACTTTGACAATTTTCACAGCTGCCATTTTTGATTTTATTTTGACCTCATTATCGGTTTAACTCTCGGCTCAACACCCTCCAGAACTATGAAAACAATCTCACTCTCTATGTCTCTTTTTATACTAAATAAAAAAGTTACATGGAGGGGGCGTAGCGCGTTTTCGTGACATGACCATTTCTACAATTTTATTCCTACCGCAAGCTGCGTTAAAAACTTAGTTCAAAACAACAATGTGTAACTCATAATATCAAATAAAAACGAAAAGGTGAACCAATTCCTGAGCACAAAATTAGCTCAACTTAAACTTGATCAGATAGATCTTTCAGTGGAAGGGTAATCTCGGTTTGTCTCGATATTCAATATCACAACTCATTTATTGCATCCCACCACTACCTGATACACCCAAACGAACATGACCACAATCTCTATCCAAATACTGAAACATCCCCACAAAAAATACAGAAAATCTGAACCACGGAAATTACAAAATCCCTTCGTTATTTCTCCCTAGGAAATCACCACCTAACTTCAAATTAAATCCTCCTGTACGCACCTTTACCGAAATAAACCTTACCAAAGCTTACCTTGGTAAAATTTCTACACGGAAATCTAAGAAAGGAGTTCCACAGACGTTCCCATTCCTTCTCAGACACGTTGATGCAAATTTATTTTTACATCCTGTAAATTGTAAATTCAGTCTTATATTTTAAAGTATAAAGTTCCTTTTCCCTCTCCCGATTTCCTGTAAAATATCCTGCCAATATGGAGGTTAGAACAATTTGTAAGTGCTGGGACACACGGACTTTTAATTTGTCTAGTCGGTTCGTAATATGTAGTCGCACGGTGAGTTTTTTTAGTGTAGAACTAACTTTAATATGCTCGTTTGAATTCAGTGGTATGCAAACTCAGTTTTATTCAAGTGCTTTTAGAATTTCATTTTACATGGATGTTTTTATAGATGATACTTGGGTTATTTGTGAAGGAGTTCGTTCAGGGAAGTATACTACCAATCTGCCTAGCCTTTTCCCAGCTATTTTGGGGTCGGCTTGCAGTTAAACCAGTGCAGCTAAATATAAGTCTTACTAAAGAGTTATCATAGTACCCCGTTACTGTGTAACAAGATAATATTTGGCAAGACTGGTTGTCAGACTTTTGGGCTTCTGAGTACCCTTAATGACTGTCAAAGATCATCGAATGATAGTAGAGACTAGTGATGTTCTGGATATCCGTATCTGTATCCGTATCCACGGATATCCGTGGGAGAAAAAAGATCCGTATCCGTATCCCTACATTTTTGACGGATCTTTTACCTTATTAATAATTCCAAATTGCACTACTACTATACAACTTCTTTCTTGATATTTTTTTTAACTCTTACTACAAACAGAAACGTTATCTATGCCGCCCAGTGTCACACTAAACTATAAACAAAACAAAAGACCCGCGCAACGCAATTCGAAACATGTTCTGTCACGCAAAGCGTTAAGTGGCGTCAACTATAATTTCAAGGTCACGCGCACCGACACCGATTGAGTAAGAAAGTTAAGATCCGTATCCACGTCCACGGATTTTGATGCCAATTATCCCTATCCGGATCCGTATCTGCGGATCTACATTTTTAATGATCCGGCACATCACTAGTAGAGACCAACGGTATAAAGTGCGTTCCGAGGCACAGAGGCGTCTCGACGCGTAATGGATAGTCAACCACCCACGAACTGACTACGGCAAGCATTGCTCAAGCTTCGATCAACTCTTGCGGCTGCTATCAGTTAGTCACGCACCCCTTCCGGGAAAGTACTAACTAACACCATAACTATTTCTTTCACCAAGCTCTTTCTTTCGACAACTTTGGTCAGCCCGCTGCCACTTTAGTTTGCTTACTCTGCAAGCTATGTCGGTAACTCCAGTTCTTTTCCAGTTAATTTCATTGATTTCACTGTTTTTAGCGTTCAAAGAAACCCCAAACATGGCCCGCTGCATAGCGCGCTAAGCGAATTTTGAGTTAGTTAAATTATATATTAATAAAAATACATATGTTGCATTTACAGTTAAGTAAGGCTGAGCAGTGGACGTATTTCGGCTGAAAGATGATGCTAATGATGATGACGATTCGTGGCGATGATCACATTATTATGTATGATACAAAGGTGATATAGTACAGACAATATCACTATTTATTCCTGTTTGAAGTTCCTATAACTGCGATCTATTTTGAGCTATTGGTATCCGTGCCAAGCAAACATACAATTAGTGCTTTGTCACGAATTGATGGTCAATTAAATCGATTAAGGACCGTGTGGTCGATTACTGCACTGTTGTTGGGTATTTTCAGACGTTTAACCAAGTCCTCAATGATTTGTTAATGTTTTAATGATTTTAATTTAATGACTTGCTGTGAGCCAAAAACGAAAGTCAAGGTGAATTTAACGTGCATACGTCATGCATTTGTAGAATGTTTATTTGATTTTAAAACACAGAAATAATACGATTTTTGTCCCAAACGATATACATGAATTAAAAACTTTTGTTGTCTTTTTTATTATTTGTTCAGCTTTTAGAAGTGATGTCAGCTAACTAGAGCTAGAATTAAAAAAAATCTGTGTGCACCTAAAGCATAATGGAAACATGCAATGTACCACTGCCCGTAGTTCTTGAATGAGGAGAAGATACTCTTCAATCTTTTTTTTAAATGCTGAGCATTGCATTGCCATGCAACGTGGCAATACTGCCAGCGTTTTGGGCACTTTTCCCATTGACAACGATAAGGACGTACTTTTTGATGCCTTATGATTATTTCTTTCTTTTATACTTGTACATATTTTTATTTTAAATCCAGTAGTTTTAAATTATGTAAATATCCATGAAAAAGTTAATAAAATGCTGAGTATGTATTATAAATAGGGATCGAAATCTCGAGTCAGCTCCGTGTATTAAGTTTGGTGTCGAGATTGGCCATTCGAAATCTCGTCCAGCAGTCAGGCGACATCTCGTTCTCGAGATTTTTTCGTTTTTTTATAATCAAACATTCTGTATCTTAATTAAAATGAAAACTACGGCTACTTAGGGTTATCATGATACATTTTATAAATATAAAAAAAACAATAATCGGATCTGGAAACAAAAAAAAAACCAAGTATATTGAAGTAATAATCTTGATTTCGATTTAATTTGCCTTAGCACGCAACAAATCAGCACACACATCACGCACACCACATATAAATCCATTAATTTATTATACTGAATATGGCTTCTTAAGAAGCAAAGTGGGCTTATAAGCGCGCGCTCAATCTCGAATTAATCGAGATTTCAAACACGAGATTTTCTTCTCACGAGCGAAAACGACTCGTTGATGCGCACGATCTCGAATTTTGCGAAATCTCGATCCTTTTCTCGAGTTTGCATTCCATAATTATAAGCCCATTGAATATCAAAAATTCCGAAGTTAGGTATTAAAACTGCCTTTTGGGTCCAAGTGCAACATATTAAACAAACCTCAGACAAACTCGACGCAATACAAGTTCGTATCTCAGCCGATAATGTTATCGCAATCGGGACGGTATTGAAGCAATTTTCTTTATACTGGTGCCGATTGAATGGCTGCGGTGTGAGCCAACACATTTGTAACTAGAAAAAGGTAAATATTTTCAATGTAATTCAAGTTAAGTTATTGGGGAAGGTGAAAATATAAATTTATGGTAGCTTAAGTTGCATGAACATTCGTAAGATGATAAAAGGGGCTTGTGGCTAAGTAAAAACAGCCGCAAATGGTGATTGATCAGGTTAAGCTACGTTTGCCGTAGTTGGTTCGTGGATGGGTGATCTTTACATAATTATCAAGACCTCCCCGTGCCTCGGAAAGCACGTCAAGCCGTGCGTTGGTCCCGGCTGTTATTTGTAGATTTTTGGCCGTCGTTACGGGTTGTCTCGACCGAAAGTCGACAACCAGTCTTAACAAGGGGCATCGTGCTACCCAGTAACTGGGTTCTGGAGGTCAAAAAGGCAGTCGCTTCATCTACATCTACGCTAATATTATAAAAAGGAAAGATTTGTATGTTTGTGACGAATAAACTCAAAAACTACTGGACCGATTTCAAAAATTATTTCTCCATTAGAATGCTACATTATCCTGAGTAACAATGGGTATATTTATTACTAGAAAAAAATAGGGATCCCACCCGTGGGAAGCCGGGACGGGCTGCTAGTGTGAAATACTGCGGGATCCGGTGACACTAAAAGCTGACCCATACGAAGAGTTAGACAAAGGTTTGCCTATATATGCCTCCTTCGCCAGTTATGTTTAAGTCCCATGTTATGGCGGGTGAACCTATCATTTTACACGCTTTATATTAGCTTCACTTGCATGTTTGTTTGTATGTTTGTATGTAACCGACTTCTCTGAGCGCGATTTTGACCCACTTTAAACGGTCAGATTTCATTGAAACTTTGTAAACTTGTCGAGGACCGATGACAATTCAATAATTTAAAAAAAATGAGAAAAAAAAACACGTTATTGTAGTTAGCAGAACTAAAAAATAGAAAATAAATAATAGTTTAAAAAACTAAAAAACACGCTTTAAAAACCAAACTAAAAAAGGAGAAAATAATTTAATTCAATTAAAAAGCGTGGGGTGCTTTTTGAGGTATTTTTATAATCAATTAATGTCAAGCACCGTGGGGTGCTTTTTAATTGAATTAAATTATTTTCTCCTTTTTTAGTTTGGTTTTTAAAGCGTGTTTTTTGTTTTTTAAACTATTATTTATTTATTTCCAATTCATTCGATAGTCTACTTGCCGCAAACACAATACAGTTACTGTTGAGCATGACCTTCAATCCTAGGACGGAAATTACAAAAGTAACCTAGATTCTAGGCCTATCAACAGTACCTACACCTCAGCCTATTATTATATTCGAAGAATACAAGCGTAAAGTTAACTTTAAATTCATCAACATAAAGAAAAAAAATCGTTTTAACCCAGCTCGGCCGGAGCAAACACAATCTCCACAGATGGTTCAAGTCTCAAGTGCGTAAGCGCCACCTCACCATAGACAATGGCCCACCTTCCATCCTGAGCTACTTGCCCTGTCACCAGAGCATTTGATGATCTTGTGACTACTTCAGTGAGGGAAGTTCGCGAAGCTAAATATGAGGCAAAATATTTTTGAAATTTTGACATCGAACATTAAGAAGAACAACGTGACGAATGGAATGAATGTATAGAATGTGATGATACATACCACGACCCTCAACTTGTAAATCCATGTACCCATTAACCATCCCCATCTCCTCACACTCCCATTTCCTCAGCCAAGATCATAAGTATTAGGAACATCTGTGGTGGGCAATCGCCTCCGAAGTAATGCCTCGCTTAAGGCGAATGAACGAGCCCCATTTGTAAAACGATATAAGAATATGTCGCTCAGCTTGTTTAAGATAATAATGCTACGTGGGAAGAA
This sequence comes from Antitype chi, assembly GCA_947359405.1. Lineage (NCBI taxonomy): Eukaryota > Metazoa > Arthropoda > Insecta > Lepidoptera > Noctuidae > Antitype > Antitype chi. The sequence continues at coordinate 2,762,475 of OX375827.1, read as the reverse complement.
TATTATTATTTAGACATGGTTTGGTTGTTAAATTGTTGTTTTTTTTGATGTGAAGAAGATATTATCGTGGTTTATGAGTTGTGATTTTTGGTTTAAAATAAAAGATGTATATTATTCTAGCTCGGAAAGTACGTTAAGCCGTTGGTCGCGGTTGTCATTTGTGGATCTTTGACAGTCGTTACGGGTCGTCAGAAGCCCGAAAGTCTGACAACCAGTCTTACCAAAGGGTATCGTGCTACTTAATAACTGGGTTGTGGAGGTCAGATACGCAGTTGCTCCATGTAAAATACTAGTATTCACTTACATCCGGTTAGACTGGAAACTGACTTAAACATAGTTAGGTAAAGGCTAGGCAGATGATGATTATTCTTGCTATGTATTTTATATTCGATAACGATTATCCTGTTCAACAGCATTCACTGTGCAGTAATAAGTATGTTTACAAATATCAATCAATATATAACATCACGCCTTTATACCGCGAAGCGATTGGCAGTATTGTATACTACGTCATTTTGGCAGTTATGTTTGAGACCCATAGAGATCTCCACAGATGATGGACGACTCAGACGTGGTGTCTCTCCGCAGATAATGGCCCACCTTCCATCTTGTTGCCGCACTTGAGGATCTTATGACTGGGTCAAACGAAGTTCGCGTGGCCGAATTTTGGGTTAAACATAATTTTTGGATTTTCACTACATATTTCTTATTTGACATCGATACGCTTAAAAGTAGAAAGAGAGGCCTGTGGCTTAGTAAGGGGCTTGTGACCATGTTTACCTACGAAGACACTTCTGTGTCTCAGAAAGCACGTTAAGCCCTTGGTTCCGTCATTCATTCGTGGATTTTTGACAGTTTGACAGTTTTTATAGCATTCTAAGAAGCTAGAAGGTTGAAAGTCAAACATCCAGTCTTACCAAGGAGTATTGTATTACCCAGTAATTGGTCAAGGCTTCCACTCTAACCGGATGCATCGGAATACCAGCATCTTACTTGGACCGACTGACTATCTGACCCCCACAACCCATTTACTAGGCAAAACGACAGCCATTTTTACACGCTTTATTATTAGCTTCACTTGTATGTTTGTTTGTATGTAACCGACTCCTTTGAGCGCGATTTTGACCCACTTTAAACGGTCAGATTTCATTGAAACTTTGTAAACTTGTCGAGGACCGATGACAATTCAATAATTTAAAAAAAATGAGAAAAAAAAAATCACGTTTTTATAGTTAGCAGAACTAAAAAATAGAAAATAAATAATAGTTTAAAAAACACGCTTTAAAAACCAAACTAAAAAAGGAGAAAATAATTTAATTCAATTAAAAAGTGTGGGGTGCTTGACAAAGTGATTATAAAAATACCTCAAAAAGCACCCCACACTTTTTAATTGAATTAAATTATTTTCTCCTTTTTTAGTTTGGTTTTTAAAGCATGTTTTTTAAACTATTATTTTTACTTTTAAAGTGTTTAACTAGGTCGACTCCCACGAGAAGGAAGACACATCTAGCAAAATGCCATTAGCAGCCACACTGCAGCATCAGAATCATTATTCAAGGGAGCGATGTTTTTACGACCCCTCTCTCTTATCGATAGCTATATTTTTTACTATTCTCAATTTCTCATATTTTTATGCAAAACTAGCTGTTGCTCGCGATTTTTTCTGCAATCCAGGTCATGGTCTAACTGTGTGCTAAATTCCAGCCGTACCCGTTTAGCCGTTTAAGCGTGACAGCGTAACAAACAATCAAACTCTTTTTACGCATTCATAATGTTAATTATGATTGTGGCACAAAAATAAATAATTTTAAAGCGATATAAAATAGCAAAGGTGCACTAAATAACATAAGGCACTATCTACCAGGCAACCTTTGGGTTAAAAAGAAATGCTGTTTAAAATGGAATTTACTTTCACCTAGAATTTCAACAAATGCATGCCTCGTTGGTGTAGTGGTTACAAATCCGCCTACAGAAGATTTCCAGGTACGATTCTCGAGTAGGAGTTATTGGGTTTTTCGTTATGAATTATTGTAAACGATTATTAAAACAAACTTATTATTATTTACACTATTAGGTTAACCAAGTTTGGCCTTGGTGGCGTCCAAATATTTAAATATCAGTGGAGTGAATTACAATTCTATTGAATACAATGGTATTGGTAACGACAATGGAATAAAAATGTATTTGAATCTGTGTGTTTGTTCAATACACCTCTTTCTATCTCTTTGGGGAAATCAAGCATGATTTTGTGTTACAAAAATAATTTGTAGTTTTCTGCAGTAATGCAATTTCTTTGCTCACATGTAATACATAGTTCACTCGAACACAGTTTCTTGTTGTACTAGCGTGTCTAGTACTACTTACTGTCGTGTTTTGTTATTTCAATAGTTCTTTTGTATCGTGTTGAAAGTGATAAACAAGTACTTTTGTTTTTACTTAGCAGAGGCACCAAACTATTGTCTGCACAATTTGAAACCCGCTTCGGGTCGAGTCGTACTTGCATACCTTTCAAATTGATTTCTTTGGGAGAATTGCAGGGGATTGTGCACACAGCACAGTTCGATCGATCAGGTTCAGCTACGCTTGCTGCGGTTGGTCTGTGGATGGGTGACCATCTTTGCATACCCCTCCGTGTCTCAGAAAATACATTCCAGCAATCATTCGTGGATCTTTGACACCTTTTTTTTCGTTAATGGTCGTCAGAAGCTCGAAAGTCTGACAGCCAGTCTTAACAAGGCGTCATGTTTTGGAGGTCAAATAGGCAGACGCTCCATATAAAATACTGGTATTCAGCAACATCCGGTTAGACTGGGAGCCGACCCCAACATAGTTGGAAAATTACTAGGCAGATTGAATAGGTAGAATTGCAGTTTGGGACTAAGGTTTTTGTAACATAATATTTTAATTTAAAAGAGTGTCAGTAGAGGTATCTTTTATTATATGTCACTATACATATCCATGTTCAAGACAATAAATGATGCAGAATGATGTAAAATGATAAATGATTTTATTTCTGTAAGTAGGTTTGTACAAACACTTTTAACGTCAAACATATTTTTTTAAACTAGATGAGGCCGGCGTTTCCTATCTGACTACTCTGAGAAGAAAGGCCGAAACAAACTCAGAGGTCACAGTCTCTTTTAAAGTCCAGACATAATCTTGGTCAGATCATGTGAAGACCATGTAGATTGGTGTCTAAAATGGTCTTTTGAGGAAAGAACCACACGGATCGAGAGGAACTATCCAATCAGTGCACGCATTTATCAGTAATCATGCATGATGAAATAAATTATTTGATTTGAATGGTGTTTCTTGCCTGTGCTTCACCATAGGAACCTACTTTACTTAGAAATGATAACTAGCTTCAAGTTTTTACGTGCCTAACGTCTTGTCAGTTCAGCATTTTAATTAAATGCTTTGAGTTTGAAAGTACGTAATCAAAAAATCTATGAAAAATTGTGGTGTATTTTATCCCATTAATATAATAAATATGAAGTTTGGCACACAGATAGCTTATAACCAGAGATCGGATATTCGGATGCATATTTACCTAAAGATAATTTTTAGCTATGAAAGTATGGAAGCGGCTTTATAAATTATTTCTAATATTTATTAAAAAACCCCAGGATTCTTGGATTGCATAACTATTCAGATGTGTATTAATTTAAAATTAATGTTTAACCCGATACAAATATGTGTATGTACTGGAGGAGGGGTGGTTTGTATTAGTTAAAACAAAAAATAAACAAATTACTTACCTAAATTAAGACTTTTTCGATACAAAAGCGCATTCCATGTTAGCTAACATCTCAACTTTAGGTTAATATGCATCTGGATATCCGATCTCTACTTATAACTTGAATTAAAACATAGGATACTTTTTATCCCAGTGGTACGTTTCCATGGGATAATTTTCAATCTCCACGAGAGCGAAGCCGCTGGAAAAAACTAGTAACAAATAAATGAAATCGATTCCTTGTGTCCACATGTTTTAGTAGCCCCGGAAATACAGTCACTATACCAAGGAATTCGGAAAACTACATCAACGCAGACCTAACAACATAAAATCCAGCTCAGCAGTTACATAGAAAAAACACACAAACATTCAACAACTTCACACCACCATTAAAGCAAACAAGATCGTTACCAACGTGTATATTTTACGCCAATCGCGAAAGCGTCTTTTTTCCTTTAAAAAATATATATTAGGGCACATCTACACTGGCGTTTTATCGAGTGCTGGAGTCGTTACGAAATCATTACATTTTATGGAGCAAGCAAATGGGCCTCTTGCTGTTCGAACCGTATTTTAGTAACATGGTGTGTACTAAGCTTTAGTGAGCTGGGTGTAAAAATGTGTCGGTTATCAGTGAAGCTAGGTTTCAGATTATCTGTGGTATAAGTAAAAAATACTTTATCTAAATGTAGTAAATGTTAAACAAACTTTATCAAAAATAAATATTGCGGTACCTTTGTTTGAAAACCTCTGATCTTTATTTAAATGACCGATATTCAATTTAAGTAAATTAGGGAAAAATACCCGCGTCATTGGTACAAAAGTTGAGAATGAATTAATTCACGCATACCGATGAGCTACGATCACAGGCTACGATGCTTGCTACGAGCTACGCCGTAGCAGACGTTGTTGCTATGTCGTAGCTCGTAGTGTATGTTACGCTCAAAAATATGTAATAGATTTATTAGACCAATGTATAAATAAGCGTAACAGCACTAAATAAATAAGATAAAAATATTACCACATCATATTATTCAAAAGAAAACTGACAAAACGAATGAAACGTAGAAAAAACCATGAATACAGTCCATACACGTTTCTTTGGTCATAATTTTGCGGCCGAACCGTTTTGCGGCCGTTTCAGAGCCGTGTGAATAAACATGAGCCGTATGCGAATCGGAAATGGAACGGACGCTATCTAGTTACGGCCCGGATGGAGTGCCGTTCAGTTTTTACTTATGAGGCTGAACTGCTAAGTGATTCTAGTGGGAACTGTACTTATTTTTTAAAGGTTTTCTTTGACCTTGACATTTTGCAAAGATACTCCGTCCGGTTCGGAGTATCTTTGATGCATAATCAACCTACAATGTTCCCACTGATGGGACACAGGCCAGGAGGCGTCCCAGCTTTGGGAACATGGATGGTGGAACATGGTGAATTCCAGCCTACTTCCCTCTCACTGAGGGGACTCTGTAAGTGGAAAGTAGGCCGTATTCGACTAACTGCCCAGTGTAGGTTAGTAGAAGTCACACACCTTCGATTTTTTGGTTCTTGGACGTTTCTTCACGATGATCACATAAAGGTGGTGATATAATTTATGCCATTTTCTTTTTTTTACACGCTTTATATTAGCTTCACTCGTATGTTTGTAACGGATTCCTTAGGGCGCAATTTTGACCCACTTTAAACGGTTAGATTTCAGTTAAACTTTGTAAACTTATCGAGGACCGATACCAATTCATAAATATAACAAAAAATAGAGAAAAATAAGGAAAAATAAAACTGAAAAATCACGCTTTTGTAGTTAGCAGAACTAAACAATATAAAATAAATAATAGTTTAAAAAACTAAAAAACACGCTGTAAAAACCAAACTAATAAAGTAGAAAATAATTTAATTCAATTAAAAAGCGTGGGGTGCTTGACATTAATTGATTATAAAAATACCCCAAAAAGTAGGTACCCCACGCTTTTTTAACCTGCGATTTCTTGTGCAAAAGCAAATTGCTGAAACACTACGTCAAACATAACAAAAAATCGGTTTCCTAAAACACATTTCGACCTGAGCATTGAACAGCTCACTTAAACTTCACCACTGAACCTTTAACAAACAAAGACAATTAATACGTATTATTACCTAAATTATGTAATACATTATGCATCAGGAAGCCTCTACCCAAGTCGGTATAACAAGCCAAAACAGTGCCAAGACAGATACTAAATACATCAGCAAACATATCTATGAATACACAATGCGGTATCTAATACCGTCCCGGTATTTAGGTACCCGGTACCGCTACCAGGAAACTGACGGCGAGGTCTTGTCTTATGTTGTACGAGTGGACGAGTAATGGCGAAGTGAGAATGGTTTTTATAACATCTGGCATTTAGTGGCTAGTTTTTAACCGTCTTTTTACAAAACGAGTTCAAACCTACGTGCCAGTTTTGTACTTCAAACTTTTTGTAGCCGAGGTATTTTTTTTAAACAGATATTTTTAGAAAAACATAAAAAAATCAATGCATATTAGTAGACCACCGGTATCGGGAACAGAGCCAAAGCTATTAGTGGTCAGGGCTCCTGTGAGAGGAATCTTCCAGTCTTTCTAGATCAAGCAGTAACAGTAGTTCCATGAAAACAGAATTTTCATTTTAATCTTCGTCATTTTCGGGGTTAATCAGTAAAGAAAAAATGCGACGAACTGAGAACCTTCTCTCTTTTTTTTTTGAAGTAGGTTAAAAACATTCCGACAAATATGAAATGAAAAGATTAATTATAATGAATCCTTGAACTGAGAGATTCTTAGAACTAAACCACAATTTCGGTATCTATGTACTTCATGTTTAATTTATTTGTAAATTGCTAAGAGACATTAAAGCTACTTACAAGAAAACTAATTTATTGAAGACATAAACAGGTACAGTCATGAGTAAAATTATACTTGGCGTATAATTGACATTTTGTTGCTAAACGCTTATAATTACGAGCAGTTGAGGCCCAGTGGTATCGGCTCCGGTTTATGACTTGTACGTCGTGAGTTCGAACCCAGTCAGGCACTTTACTTTGTGTATTTAATCACATCACTACTGCTCTTCAAACGGGGAAGGAAAAGATCGCGAGGAAATGGGCAAGTACTAGAAACTAAAATTCGAAGACACGTGACAACTACCAACTCGCACTGGGCCCGCGGGGTGGTTTATGGCCCACTCAATTTCACAGAGAGGAAGTCTGTGCCCCTGCAGTGGAAACATTATAGGCTGATAATTAAATAGAAAGAGATGAAAGAAAGAAAGAAAGAAAAAGTATTTATTGGACTCGCACAGTAATATCACAAACTTAAATACAACACGATACAATTATAATAATAAATTCATTTATTTCAGGTAAATAACACCCATTGCCAAACATAAATTAATATAAATTTTACAGATACAAATTAATAAATAAAATGCAATTAATTAAACCAAATAAAATAAAATGAGTAATGTCAAATAAAATAAAATCAAATCCAAATAAAACAACGTAATTTAAACAATAAAATTAATATTTTCTCTCCGACACTGGTACAGCAACATGTCTGCTGGAACAGTGCCGGATGAAGGAGCAGTCCAGCCTTCCCGCAATCATCGCCAGTACCGTGTTGGGGCTAACCCGCACCCTGTGCAACACGGACGCAGCGCATTTGCGCGCAAAGCAGTCGGTGCGCGCCTCTGCGAACATACCCGAGGCACTGCAGTATCGGGGTAAACCCATCACCGCCCTGAACGCGTTATTGTACTGGACGCGGATGGCGCTGTAACTTCTGTTAGTGTAGTGAGCCCACAGACTGCATGAGTACAGCGATGTACAATACGTTCTAAAGAGCGTAGCCTTAACTTCATTTGAGCACCGCGCAAATCTGCGGGCGATCATGTTCGCTCTAACAGACAACGCATAAAAAAACCACTACTACGCTGCGCTACTTAATCAAATTAAAATTAGATTAAAACAAAATAAAAAGTAAAATAAAAAACAGAGTCCTGTACGCAGCCTAAAGGCCACTATCTCAGCATGATGCTGCGACATTTATAAAGTGTCGCAGCGCTGGTATTCTGATATGGCCCGCTGTGATGTCACGGATAGATACAGAAACAAAAAGTAAATAAATTAAAATAAGATAATATGTTGTGTCTAACCACTCACCACACGAACACTCCTATAATTATGTCAAATGTAAATTTATTATTGTCTAGTTTTAGTTTACGGGGAACCATAATTGTGTCCTTGGGGCGGAGACCTGGTGGCCTGAAATACAGCCTCCGGCTTAGCTTAGGCACCAGTCTCTCACAATATTATTCTATGAGCCCATAACTGGACAATATTGTTCTATGTAACTCTTTTATAAGGATATTGTGTTGAGAAATAAATAAATTATATTATATTAAAAAAAATAACTAAAAAAAAAAAAAAAATGTACATGTATAGTAAAAATATTTATATTTTATTATTTTATTTTACTTAATCCGCGTGTCTGCACCCCACGTAATATCTATTACTTGTCTATGCCTTTAGTGACTGTGACACTATGGCATCGATCGAATCATCATCATTCATAGTTCTCCTGCCCCTATCCCAATTTATTAGGGGTCGTCGCAACATGTCTGTTTCAACCACACTCCTCGATTAGTAATCTCCGTAGTCTCACCCTTTCTAACCATATCATCATTCAGAACTATGAGCTTATATGACTATAAAAGTAGAACTTTGCTTTGGACTTTTATGTGTGTTTTAATTTTCATGTCAACAGTCACCGACTTCCGAAATTAAAGTTATTTTTCACTTTGAAGTGTTTTTTTTAGGAAGTCGGTTGTTTTTTTTTTGGAAAAAGTTTTTATTTTTCACCTTTTAGTTATACAGGGTGAAATTGAAAACATGCGACAAACCGAAATGGGAGATTGTACTCATCATTATGAACAACTTTTACTGAGGGAACAAAGATGCAATCGCAAAAAAAAAAACAGCTGTTCCCTACATTTTGACGAGTTATGCGAACATAAATGTAGGGAACAGATGTTTTTTTTTTCGGGATTGCATCATTGGTCCCTTAGTAAAAGTTGTTCATAATGATGAGTACAATCTCCCATTTCGGTTTGTCGCATGTTTTCAATTTCAACCTGTAGTACCTACCCTACACCAATTCGAAATGTCATCATTCTTGGGGTAAAAACATTGCATATTTATACGATAGCAGCAATTGATTTGCTGTAATTTTTTGAAGAGTTCCGTTGTCTGTCTCCGAAACGCATCATCAGATCTATACAATGGAATTGTAAATGGCACCACGCGGAAAGCACCAGCTTTCAAATAAAAAAAAGAATCATCAAAATCGGTTCACCCAGTCGAAAGTTTTGAGCTAACAAACATAAAAAGAAAATGCAGTCGAATTGAGAACCTCCTCCTTTTTTGAAGTCGGTTAAAAAGTATACATATCGCAGAAAGTTCACAGTCAGAATCGTCTTTTGGCATAAGTAAAATAGATAGAATTCCGTTCTGATTACGGAACTAAATACAGCAATTTTAATTGTAAATAATTTATAGAAGAATTCATTTTAATTAAACTAATTCTGTTCGACTGCAGAGCATAGGGTACAGGAAATTAATTTTATGGATAAATTTATTTAATACTTCAAGCACACATTTACAGATCCGGACTTTATGACATTGGCATTTTTAGCAGTCTTTGGCTGATGCGGATGCAAACTGTGGAGCAATTTCGGAAATTGAGATTTAATTAATTATTAGTCTATCTATCTGTGCCTTGTTTTTGCACGAACTTTCAAATCGTGGGCTCAATCAATCAACACAGCTTACCGTAGTCCATTGCTGGACATAGGCCGATCCAGGCTGCGCCAGAACACCTTATCTTCCGTTTTCTGCATCCTATTTGTCCTAGTCACATTCTTATTGTTTTTTTTTTTCAAAAAACCTTGCCCCACACTAGGAATTTCTCCTATATTGTGGGTGCGTTTACAAACATTTAAACTCACATATACAAACACCCAGACCCGGAACAAGTACTTGTAGGTCATACAAATATTTGTTCCGTGCGGGAATCGAGCCCACGACACGCAGTGCAGCAGTCAATTGCTTAACCACTGCACCAACCAAGCTTAAGGTTTTGGATGCATCTAGCAGGGGTGCGTTCCACCTACGCTTACCGATACGCAGACTCCAGAAATCGTCTGCTCCACCGGCCATCGGTCCTTCGACAAACATAGCCAGTCCACTGTCACCTTTAAATGTGACTCAAACATACCTCGCGAAGCATTGTTGTAACTTAATGTAGTATCCAAAATGACTCCGTATCCAACACCGGTTCTCAAATATCATAAACAGAACCTTTGACATTTGAAAACGGTACTTAAACCGACGCACATAGCGTTAATGATGCCTGACAGCTAACGAAGGGTACAATTATATTCAAAATTTGAATATCGTTTGGATGTGTTTCTGATATCGGTTACATGTAGGGAGCTAGTGTGATGGTTTAACTAGGTCAATTTGATTTTAGGACTAGTTTAACCACGATACATGTTGAAGTATTATATTATAATTACTGTTTCATTGAGGACAATATTGGTAAGACGTAGTGACAAAAAATTTAAAGAGTATGCTTATATGGTTTGGTCAAGCTGAGAAGCTAAAAAAAAACAACCAACTTCCAAAAAAACACTACAAAGTGAAAAATAACTTTAATTTCGGAATTTTGTCTTTGGTGCTGTATTTTAATTTTTTTTCACCGCCTTCCAAAACTAAACTTATTTTTCACTTTGTAGTGTTTTTTTGGAAATCGGTTGTTTTTTTTTTGGAAAAAGATTTTATTTTTCACTTTTTAGTGGTTCACACGTGCTGGCGTGGTGTTATGTTATGAACTGATGTAAACAATAGACAAACATGAGATTTCAGCAATCCCAGTCCATTTGCTATCATTTATTGAGGAGTTCCGTTGCCTATCTCCGAAGTTCTTCATCAGATCTTCACCAAATTGAAATTGGACCACTCCAAGAAAGTACTCTTCCAAAAAATTACCGAAATCGCTTCAAGTGCGCCTATAAAATTTGAAGAGTTCTCTTTATTTCTCCAGAATCCCATCATCAGATCCTGACTTGACGATCATGGGACCTGGGAAGTATATACCCTTTCAAACAAAAAAATAAAAAACCAAATCGGTCCAGCCATCTTCGAGTAATCGGGGAACATAAATAAAAAAAAAGGTTCCGACGAATTGAGAACCTCCTCCTTTTTGAAGTCGATTAATTAAGGGCGGCTAACAATAGGTATTAACAAGGCAGCTGTAAGTGGAAACGTCGGGATGGGAAGCCCTAGGAGGAATATAGTGACCTTAGTGGTGATGTTCTTCAGAAAAGACGGGTGGGTAGTACTCGCAACCGGCGTGCATCCATGACCAAATTTATGAACGTAAATGAGGCAAAAGGAGTATGCACTGATCGTAGCAGATGGCGTGCTGTACTTTCAGCTTTCCCCTATGTGAAGAAGTCGTGAGTTTATGTGTGTATGTATGTTGGTGATTTTCTTTTCCTTTTAGATCTGATGATGCGTTTCGGAGACAGACAACTGAACTCTTCAAAAAATTACAGCAAATCAACCGCGATTGCTGCTATCGCATACATTTGCATTGTTTTGACCCCAAGGATGATGAAATTTCGAATTGGTGTGCGGTAGGTACTGTAACTAAAAAAAGAAAAATAAAAACTTTTTCAAAAAAAAAATGTATATGATCTAAACAAGATTATGTCTGAACTTTAAGAGACAATGTGATCTTTGAGTTTGTTTCGATCTTTCTTCGCAGAGTACTTAGTCTATTAGGAAATACTAAACTCATCCAGTTTTAAAACCTAATTTGTAAATAACATGTAAAAGTATTCTTTTTGCCGATTTACAAAAATAAACACCATTTGTAATCTATTTATGTACTAGTGTACCTATCTTCTATAATTGCTATAATTCTATAGGATGATTGTATTTTTAATCATTATTCCTCTCAATCGAAGCACCTGCCATCTTATGTCTTCACCACCCTTGCTTGACTGATAGATAGTGCCTAAGGCATTAAATCCGCTTTTGTACCTTTTTTGTGCAATAAGTTTTAATAAATAAACTTTCATTAATGTTATTAAAAATTGAGGACGAATTTCTCCATTGAAACTGAATGCAATACGCGTATAAGCTATGCGTGACAGCATCATTTCTAAACCGCGTTCAAGAGCTGCGTGTGGCATCATAGTTCTGGAATTTTGACACCTCTTCAACGCGGTTTAAATGAGCTGATCGGTTTCAGTTTAATTGGCGAAATTAGTCCTAAATAGTGAATTGAAATCTAAAATAGGCAAGCAATCTTTTTTCACTATTCCACTAAACTGTTCTGAAACTGACAGGGTCCATGTAGTTTGCAGTTTGTAGTGATGCCGAAGGATCTTCTGCTGTGTCATGCCACCAGTGGGCGCAGGCTCTAATTGTCACAAAGACAAATAGAGCTTATTGTTTTATGAGGTCCGAGTGACACTCAAACGTAGGAGTGATAAAGCAAGAACTAGGTTGAATTTGGAAATCATAATCTTGAACCTGCCGTGGTTATAAGATTGCTATCTGTTAACGTTTATTGTTTTACTTTTATTATTTACTTATTTCTGCTTCAGTTTAATTACTATGTTGTGATGGTATATTGGCGTGTGCTAGCTGACATTAATTTAATTTAATGTTTTGTGTTTAGTGATGTTAATTTCTTACCTATTATTGTATAGAATCAAGTTCTTCTAACTTCACAGATGTGCTACTGGGGACAGATGTGCTGCTGGGGAGTTTATTGCGCCACTTCTTCTTCCCAGCTAAAGCAATAGGAAGTGGTGAAGGGTGGGCGTTTTGGGGGACTGTCTTATGTAATTTGGACGTTCAAAAAGGGCTGGTTCCCAGCCTAGTTTGAATAAATGACTTTTGATTTTGATTTTGCTATGATGAAATCTAGACTTCGGGCTGCTACTGAATGATGTCTGATGGAAAACCGACCGACAGATACTTTGTCTGAACTAGGGATTAAACCTTGAACTCTATGCTCAACAGTCATACTTGTCATCACTACACCACCAAGGCTTTCATCACGACAGATCAGAAGGCCAATTCTCGTAATTAAAAACTTTCAAAATCAAGTCGCAGTCTCTATTTTTGTCTATGGCAACCGTGCCATCTCGGCGACAATCACACGTCAAAAATGTATGGAATCTGTATTATTTTTGACAGATTGAGACTGAAATCAGACTCGAGAATTCCACCTCTGAGTACAATTAAATATTTCATAGGCCATTGGAAGTTTCCGTAAAAACTACGGAGTTTTTCATTTACGTAGAGAGAAAGCCTATAATTAGTCCCAGAAGTGGGCTGCATTTCTCACAGTACACTGATATTTTTTCAATATAAATTCTCTTTAAATAACTTGAGGCCATCGGACAATGTAAATAGCGTTAATGTACATAAATTAAATGAAATAATTTACATCCCATGAATATTGTTCAACAATTATGCACTGAAAATAAAATGAAGGATTTAATGTTTACTTTGTATCGCTTAACGTGCTTGTTTAAAAATGTGTGAATATTAAGTAATTAATTGTTTAATTTATCAAGTAGTTTAAATATTTATAATAGAACTAGCTTTCGCTCGCGTTGAGGTCGAAAGTTATCCCACGGGAAAGTACCTACTACCGGGGAAAAAAAATCTTATATGTTAATCCAGATTATAAACTATGTCTGCCAATTCCGTTCAGTTGTTTCTGCGTGAATGAGTAACAAACATCCAAACATATAAATATACAAACTTTCACATTTATAATACCTATTAATGCATTTTTCGTGAATAGAAATTTCCAATCTCAATATTACGGCAATTTAAAGTACAGTGTGTTTCACCTTACATAATTATCTTTAATAAACAAATATCATCAGATGATGTATTCATCTTTGTATCAGACAAATACGGAATTAATTCAATCAAAAACTGCTTGAAATTAACCATTTAAACACTCAAATTATCTCAACTTTAAAATTTCAGTACACTATTGGTATTTGTTTACCGAATAAGGCCAGTAAAGACTGACTTTGAAAAGTTTGTGCGATGCAATATACAAAGTTTAAAAAATAGACTCGCTTGATAAATAGACTCGTAGCATGCTGCATTGGTGCTACGCGCGTAACCGTGACATCATTCTGTCCGCTACGCCGTAGCGACATGGATATCTTTCCGTAATATCATTTACTAAAGGTCACTATATTATGGATCATGATTAAACTTATATTGTTATTAAATTAGGTACTTTTTAATTCAATACAAATGATTAATTGGACATTTAGTGACAAAAAATTCAGGTGCGTAGTACTCGCAGCGTAGGTACGTGTATGTTTATTTATCTAATGCACAATGTACACGACCATAGTTACACGCTAGGCTTAAAGCTAGTGCGAATATGACCCTGTTAGGGTGCAGCAAGATAACTTAAAACGTATAATAAGTATACCGCAGACCTTAACCTAAACATACATATACTATAATTTTTAAATTTAAACAACTATTGTACACGAAGTGATGACTGTGTCGGCATCATGTTGCGCTGCGTGGTGTCGCGTAACCTGCCACGAAAACGTCGGTACGCCACACCTTTCGGCCAAAACTCTTCCTTCATGTAAGTTTCTAGATACTGAGTTTGAACCCGCACCACAAACGAATTGAAGTTTATGTTATGGCGCGACTCCAACTTCTCTACTCCCAAGGTCCACTTGGTCTTGACTCGGATGTATTTCACGATGTCTTCAGTCATCGTAGACTGATGAAAACGGGATACGTACAGCTCCGTCGACGGTGTTGCAGGCCGCAGCAACATATTTGGTCCCGCCAGAGCCGTACCACATCGATTACGGCAAGTGGGCTTCCTTCGCTTCGACTCCATCATCACGAAACCTTCCTTGTCTGGCTGCCCTCTCTTAGGGCCCAGGGATACAGTGCTGGGAGCCGGTGCAGGGCTCTTAGATGATTGGGTTGTGTAGGTCAGATATACAGTCGGTCCATGTAACTGGTATACAGTCGGTCCATGTAACTGGTATACAGTCGGTCCATGTAACTGGTATACAGCTGCTTCTCGTAAAACTGGAAGCCGACCCCAACATAATTTGGTAAGGCTTTGATGAATCGATTACCCCAAACGAGTTATGCTATACTTATGTAGAGGCACTACAGAAAAATACTTCGCAATAATTTCTAAAAATACAAAAAAGAGAAGTGGCGCCATCTACAATGCCACAGGCGAACTACGCAAGACGCACGTCATTGAAATCCTAGATCGCGCAGTTAAAGTTTACCGCGCGATTTGGATAGGTACAACATCCCGACATCAACCGTCGGGCAGTTGCCCACCAGACACAACACCCGTCTGGTCGGAGGATCCTCCCTTTATCAATAGGTATGAGTGAACTTTACACCTTGTTCCTCATACCACTATACTTATACTAGAGGGTTTAAAAACATAAGTGATGTAATTTGGTAAATGAAAAACCCATTTTATAATTACTATGTCAATCCATTTTGATTATACGTATTGAAAACTAACAAAGCGTTACCAAAACTAAATAATTGATTTGGGTTAAATATTAATTGGTTAGTGATTATTATTTTAATCATTAGCCTGTGTTTGACAATGTGTAGGTAGAGGAGTAAATTGATGTACCGTCAACTGTGGCATCTTTACTGTGCATGAGCAACTTTGCCAATGATAACTGTATTAACATAATTATCTCGCGACTACTAGATATTTGTTTCAAATAGTAGATTATTTTACTTCTGTATCGCTTCAATATTAAATGGCGGCAACAGATTTTTAGTAATCGAGAGAAATTTAAGTTACACTCATGGGTAAAGTTGCTATGGAAAGGTAAAGATGCCACAGTTGACTGGGCATATATTATTTTTTCCCAAATAAGGTATATAAAACGAAATCAATAACATTTTCCACATATCAACAAATAGGTATGCTATGACGAGAGCTCATTGGTAAGCTAGTTATTTTCACGTGCAAGGAAATATTTTATAAATATCATTACAAACTAACTAACTAGTCAGTTAGTACAAGATATATCTATAATAAATCATACACTTCAATCCAATATGAATCATGTTTATTCACTTTTCTACAGTGATCAGATAAATAACAATCACTTACCATTTAATTAGTATTTTATAAACATAACAAAAGTAGCACAGATTCGTCAGATATGCTTACGGCTTCATGCCTCCAAATCGACTGACTCTTTTAGCAAATCGGTCACCCCACTGAATGTTTCCCCCACTTTAAACGGAAGTCAATTCTCGGCCGGCTATTCGACCAATCAGAGCAGAGTAGAAATTACATACAATCATTTGACTAACTAAAATACATTAGGGCTTATGATTAAATGTAAATACTTTAACCTGTTAAATTTAAACAATATGATTTAATAATTATACAAAATAAATATACATTATTACCGATATTCTAAACATTAATGCTTAAAACGGATGTATAAAGTTCCTGGGAACACTAGCGCCATCTGTCGCTTGTGAAAATAAGTCTATACTTAATTATTATTTTAAGAAAATCATTACATATCCAAGTTGTTCAGTACACGTACTGTCATTAAGGCAGCCGCTACGTCAAGTAAAATACTGGTTTATCAGGTGCATCAGATTATATTGGAAGCCGACTCCAACTTGGTTGGAAAAATGGCTAGGTCTACCTAGCCATTTTTCCAACCAAGTTGGAGTCATCAATCTATTGATGTCGTGGATGTGAACCACGGAAGAAACGTAACACAATATTGCAACATAACATTGTTTTCTATTTTATTAACCGACTTCAAAAAGGGGGAGGATCTCTATTCGTCTTATTTTTTTTGTTTGTTCCGTGATATCTCCGTCAATCGTGGATGGATTTCGAATCAGGGCCCTAATTCAATATGACCACTTAACGATTCCTTACCTCGAAACCACGTCAATTGTGTAGATTACACATCTGCAATAAATATCGACAAATTGTCTTGGAACATACAGAATATGACATTTCGATCCCTTACCGTTACATTGGTTTCTATAAAACACGATATTGACGTAGTTTGAACGTAGTAAGATTCCGCGGGGAATCATTATAACCATACATATACATTTATTAACTTCGCTTTTTTTTGTGTGGGAAATTATCAAATAACTTCTCCCGCTCTGGGTGCAGTGGGAGGGCGTGTCAGACTTTTACTGACTAAAACCCACCCGTGTTCACTCAGTTGCCTGTGTGCCAGGAGCCACGGTATCTGTTTCGAACAACCCGCACCCCTGGCAGGCATCGGCCATTGCGGAGATGCGGATTAATTTTTCGACGCTTTGTTTTACTTAAGTGAAGATTTAAGAAATTTGTTATTAAAAAATACATATTAGTTACTTACTATCTATTCTCTAAATAGTATAAAACAAAGTCGACTTTCATATTTGTCAGTGTGACAGCGTTGCTCTTTTAAAGTACGCAACGGATTGTGATGCGGTTTCCACTATCATTTAGAAAATGTATGTGTATTTCATTCATACATTTTAAAATAACCTACAGAAAAAGAAAACTGGATATTTTATCAAGTCGTACAATCCAAGCGAAACAGAGGCGGGTCACTAGTAAAATAAAAAACAATATTTTAATCACAATTCAGGTCATACCGGTCAAACTTCACAATGTGTACACACCCAGTTATATAAATAAAGATTTTATCAGTGAACATATTTTAATTAAAAACTAATTAACTAGCGTTTTGTTCGCGCAGTGTATTAACAAGTGGCGCGTTAACCCTTTTGTTGAGCTTCATATAAAATACGTTCACAAAATGTGCACACTTTCATTTTGGCTATCAGTTTTATGGAGTAACTATATTTCGAAAGGCTCAGAGAGTTGTAAAAAAACATTTTAAAATTGTTTAGTTTTCAGCCAGTCAAAGGCGAATACGAGCAGCGGTGGTCCAGTAGACGGCAGTGGTAGTATAATTTATTTCATCACCACTGCTCTCAAAACGGTGATGGAAAACATAGTGAGTAGACAGATGTCACGGACCAAAAATTAGAAGACATGTGACATTTATCAACCCAAGCTGGACCTGCGTGGTGGATTAAGACCCACTCCCTCATAAAAAGAGAGGAAGCCTGGTCGAGAGAAGAGAGATCCACGCAATGGGAAGATTATAGGCTGATTTTGTAAGGGCGACTAATAACTACGCACAATAACTTTTGTAAAGATCATCAATACATATTACTTCCATATATATTCTTTATTTAATTGAAATTTACATATAAATTATATTTTTAAATATTCGAACATAAAAAAATTTACATAAAAACATTTAAAAATATAAAAAATAGTAGCCCACCGGTATCGGGAACAGGGTCCAAGCTACCGGTGGTCAGGGCTGCTGAGAGAGGAACCTCCTCACGATACGTGCCGTGTCCAGTAGTACTGCTCTCTGGATCAAGTCCTTGATCCAGCTGCCTAACGAGAGCCTCCTGAGGTGTTGGTCGAGACTCTTGGCTATAATTCCATTGGCCGTCACGACTATAGGCACAATGATTGCTGTACCCACATCCCACATGTCGACAACCTCGCGTGCCAGGTCAAGATACTTGATCTGCTTATCTTTTTCAGCTTTCAACTTTTGTTTATTATTATTATGTCTTTCACACTTTTGGTAATCGGCTTACATTTATTCTTTCAACATAAAAACAAAATTTGGAGAGGTCATATTAATAATATGCAACTTGAAGTTGCAGTTCTTTCAGGAGATAACAAGACATTCGACGGGATGTATAATTTCAAATATGTTATAAAACGGGCTAACAGAACCTCATATGCAATACACCACTTTCCCAACCCTTATTTCATTAAGCGAACAGCGATCACCATTCCAGAAAAAAACCCATTTAGCCAGAAGTTCATCAATACCAGACAGGGATGTTACCTACCAGACAGAATTATTCAGAACATTCCCGCCCTCGCGGGAGCGGCCCTGAATCAGACTACTTTATTATTTAATAATATTCCTCCGTTAATCTGCCCTGGCGACGGGGTGTCAGTATTATAAAGCGGCTCTTACATAATTTTTTTTTTTTTTTGATAGGCGATATCAGCTGCATTGAGAGAAACACCTGAATAAGGGATGCAAAGAACCGGGAATTATGACTGAAAGGAACGGACGCCAGCAGTAGGTAGTAGTGAAATGTATAGAAGATTGTGTAATGCCTTGATTTACAAGAGTATCCATGGAGTTTCTTGCCCGTTCTTCTACTTCCTCTCCTTCTTCCTAAACGAAGATCTCCATTTTGAAACGAGCAACTAGTTTTAACTTTCTGACTGACTGATTGACTTCTTGTCAATTCAAAAATGCCTGTTAAAGGCTCATTTGAAATAAATGCTTTGCTGCGTATTTATTGGCGATTCTGGGCTCAAATGATGATGCAAAGTAGTGATGTTCCGGTTATCCGTATCCGTATCCGCGAATATCCACGGGAGAAAAAGATCCGTATCCGTTACATTTTTGACGGATGTTTTACTTCCACCCGCGGCTTCACCCGCGTGTAATCCCGCGGAAACGTACTACCGGGAGAAAAAGTATCCTATGTGATAATCTAGGTTATTATCTATCTGTAGGCCAAATTTCATCCAAATTCGTTCAGCCGTTTTTGCGTGATTGAGCAACTAACATCCAAACATCTTCACAAACTTTCACATTTATAATATTAGTAGGTTTCCTTATTGCACTACTAAACATCTTCGTAGACATTATTTTAACTCGTAAAACAAACACAAACGTTAGTTATGCTGCCCAGTGTCACAACTATAAACAAAACAAAAGAAAGACCCGTTCAACGCAAGTCGAAACATGTTCTGTCACGCAAGGCGTCAAGTGGCGTCAACTATCGTTTCAAGGTCACGCGCACCGACACCGGTTAAGTAAGAAAGTTAAGATCCGTATCCGTATCCATATCCGCATATCTTGACGCCAATTATCCCTATCCGGATTCGTATCCTGCGGATCTATTTTTTAATTATCCGGCACATCACTAATGCAAAAATATAGTTTAAGAAATCGTTGATTTGCTCAATATTATTCTTCTCATTCGAAGACAGTGTCTCTAACCACAATTGCAACATTATTGACAACATATCTTTTAATTACACGATGTTTTGTCACTCCGCTTTACCGAGCAATGTCAAAAAATTCATCACGGCTGAAATGGTCAAATTGAAAACGATTGTGATTATGAGTAGGTTACGCAATTAGGATGAAAGCCCCGCGTTATTCAATGTACAGTCTTTAGAATACCTATTTTCGACATTTTCAATATCATTGCTGAAATACGTCTTGGTTTTTTTTTTATTTGTGGAAGCTTGTAAATGGCAACTTTTGGGTGGCTGTAATGGTTATTTAACTAGATTTGTAAGCTTTCTAAAGAACAAATAAATAGTAGGGTTTATTGCCAAACACTGGCTGCTAATAAACGCATAATTAAATATTAAAGAAGGTTCAAGCAAAGTTCAAGTTAAACCACTAATCATATATTTCTCACATCATTGTTAATACTTGTTTCATTACTAAGAAATAAGTAGCATCAAAGTAAATTGCTTGATGAAATGAATTGAAAAGAAATGTTTATTTATGAAAGTATATTATATAAGACACTTTTGCAACGTGCATCTGGAAGCACGTTAAGCCGTTGGTCCCGGCTGTCATTTGTGGATCTTTGACAGTCGTTAAGGGGAAGTCAGACGCCCGAAAGTCTGACAACCAGTCTTATTAATGGATACCCAATAACTGGGTTGAGGAGGTCAGAGGGGCAATTCCCGCAATTTTAAGAACGTTCGTCGTTAGTCTCAATTTGTCAAAAATATCCCGAGTTTCCATACATTTTTTATAAGTTTTTGACATTTGTTTATCGCCGAGATGAGACTGCGACTAGATTTTGAACGTTTTAAGGTGGTGATTTCTTGAAAACGCTCAAAAAGGTGGTTTTTTAAACCAGTGTATCTCTTTAACCTTAAATAATTTTGAAAGCAATAAAATATGTGATATTTTTAAGTCTCTTTTTCATACAGTCATGGAACTGAAAACGTAATTAAACATACTTTAATGCATCTAAAAGATCATCAAAGTCATCGCTTAATTATCTTTAAAACGAGTTTATCCCTTCAATAACAATATTTAAGAATATACCATAAAATGTGAAATGCCAAACTGCATCCAGTGATGGATTATTAATTATTAAATAGTTAATATTTAATTTTGTACGATTTGATTTGCATTTTTACGACAATGGTTGCTCATTTATTATTCGAATTCATTACAACAGATTTTAACCCGAATCGGATTGCAATAAGAACTATTATCGCTCATAACGACAATATTTAAAGTTACCAGGGCCTTTATTACGGGAATTGGACTTCAGATAGGCAGTCGCTCCATGCTGGTATTCAGGTGCATCTGGTTAAACTGGAAGCCCCAATATAGTTGGGATTTAAGACACTTTAAAACGTCAGTTTTTGTTGATCAATATTTAAAACTAGATGGCGCCGGTATATCATAGCTCATTAATAAATTCATCACAGTTCACAAATATTGCCGTAAAGAGCCCGTGTATGTGCACCTTAACCCTAACTCAACGCCTTTAATTTTTGAACTGCGAAGTTATCCTTCCGGTATTGAAAGTACCCCAGCGGTGACGAAATTTGATATTATTAAAGGGTTGTTTTCATCATAAAGTAGGTTTTGTATGTCCTTGGTAATAATTAGCGCTTTGTAACTAAACACGATTGCGTTAACATTATTTAAATACAAAGTAACTGTGGAGGTAATAACTGTCTTTTGTTTTGAGAAGTTGATGTAGAAATAATCATTTTATTGTACTTTAGAATTGCTATTTACCAAAGTTTTAAAGGCATATTAATAACTAGCTATTTCCAGCGGCATCGCTCGCTTAGAGATCGACAATTATCCCACAGCAACGTACTACCGGGATAAAAAGTTAATCTTATGTGTTGTTAATCCAGGTTATAAACTATCTATGTGCCAAAGGAAATCACCAAATTCGGCTAAGCATGGACAAGATGCCTATATCTATATATCTATTCTAAGGGGCCATAACCGTATTTATTTAAGAACGTTCGCATTCTAATATCAGTTTCTTTCTGTCAAAAAAACCTATAGTGCGTTTCATGAAAGTATTTGCTTCGCCGTAATGTTGGCTCCCCTGTCTGTAGAGAAGATACTAGAAGATAATTAGATCTTAATGAAATCATTTAAAATCTAGTCACAGTCTCGTCTCAGCGACAATCGAATGTCAAAAATGTATAGAAACTCGAGGTATTGCCCTCTTTTAAAACACTGAATGTCCGTGCTACCAATCGCTACTACATATGGACGCCATTGCTACCAATCTGGTCATACACGCACGCCGGTAGCGAGAACTACACCCTGACCTTTCTGAAGACCATCGCCAATAAGGTCAGTACATATCCTTCTAGGTTAAACCCGGCGTTTTCTCTCACATCTGCCTTATAATACTTTTTGTTCGTCGCCTTTTATTCGTCCTCTCAACACGACCAAACTATCTAAGCTATTACGATACTTACTTTCGTAAATAGTTTCCACTGCCGGAAATTGGCCTCTTAAGCACCCAGAAATAATGCTGAGACAGCCAATCATTCACACTTCAGTAATCACGCAATCATAGCTAATAAAATAACTAAATAAACAAAAATATATCCCAAATAAGATACGAAATCCGCTAATACATAACGATTGGATACATAAACGTATTTGTAACGGTTACAGCGGAAAATTGCCTGCCCTATATTCTCATTACCGATATACTTATCAGGAAAATTGTTTGCAAACGAATTTGAACTCTCTTTCAAGGGTATACGGTTTGTAGAATGATGTTAAAGCACCTCGTTATACAAACCGTCAGATTCGGATCTAGAATATTATTTATTATGCAATATAAAATCAATACGGAATGTGTTTTGCGTGTTTTTTATAGTTATGTAAGTCTAGGATAGCACGTGCCTCATAGTCCCAGCTGTCATTCTTGAATCTTTGACAGACGTTACGGTTAATCAGAAGCCCGAAAGTCTGACAACTAGTCTAACCATGCTACTATATATAAGTATCGAAACGGCTAAACAGATGATGAAGATCCTATGGGACCTAAAAGCCGATGGGCAAGCGACTATGGGGTCCGTCCCCAAATTTTTTTTTATTCCAACCGACTTAATTTTTGTCCCATATTTTCCATTACGGACTACATACTAACAAACCGTTCGCTTCAAGTCTTAAATATTTGGGGTTTCCTGAAAAAGGCAAATTTCAGTTGCATTTGTCTAACGATGTACGGATTCTAGGTGCATATAATCTCTACCAACACCTACGGGGTACACAAGCATGAATATGTTATTTCATTGAAAATAAAATACGATAAGGAGTAAAACAATTACGATTTTCACTTGTTTTTTGAGACTACAGTTGTACCATTCCATTTTCTTATTTTCCCTGTAATCCCATACTTTTGACAGTCGTTGCTATCGTAAAGATTGATCAATAAGTTAAGACCTTTTAAATGTGATAACTCTCAAGTCTGTTAACTAAGTTTCTATTTTGGGGACGCCAGAGCTCATCGTGCTTTGCATATCGAGTATTTAAAGAGCAAAACACTAGCATTTTCTTTAAAAATCTTATCATTCTTTACGAATTCATAAAACTAAGGCACCAGTCTGCCATGAATATAGTATAAGCTCCCGGTAATACATTCTAAAGGAAACTGAGGCGGCAAGGTGCATAGTATGCGACAGTTTTCTTATTTAAATTAATCCCTTTAACTCGAACCGGCGTGTTATTGGTCTACTGCAGAGAACGAGTTATCTGTCTGGACCATGCTTTAAATTACGGTACAAAACGAAAGGAAGAAATGAAATTAAATGTTTTATTGTCACAGAAATACGTGTATACACAAAAGCGGTCAGGTGCGAGTCTTCGCATGCTCATCTCTTGAGATTAACCCTTGTTCCTGGGTTCCGCACCACATTACAATAATTAATCAAAAAAAAATATTGCTGACTACGTAAAGTAAAAATAATAGTAAAAAAAACTAAAAAACACGCTTTAAAAACCAAACTAAAAAAGGAGAAAATAATTTAATTTATTTTCTCCTTTTTTAGTTTGGTTTTTAAAGTGTGTTTTTTAGTTTTTTAAACTATTATTTATTTTCTATTTTTTAGTTCTGCTAACTACAAAAACGTGTTTTTTTTTCTCAATTTTAGTTTCAATGAAATCTGACCGTTTAAAGTGGGTCAAAATCGCGCTCAAAGGAGTCGGTTACATACAAACAAACAAACATACAAGTGAAGCTAATATAAAGTGTGTAAAAAGCACGTTTTTTTTGTTTATGGCGGCCATAGCAGTAGGT
The DNA here is from genome assembly GCA_947359405.1 of Antitype chi. Taxonomy (NCBI): domain Eukaryota; kingdom Metazoa; phylum Arthropoda; class Insecta; order Lepidoptera; family Noctuidae; genus Antitype; species Antitype chi. Next base: position 2,738,183 of record OX375827.1, on the reverse strand, counting down.
AGTAGTCCCATCATGATCATCATCATTTCAGCCGAAACACGTCCACTGCTGGACATAGGCCTCCCCCAAGTACCGCCATTTCGACCGGTTCTGTGCCTGTCGCATCCAGCGGATTCCTACGGCCTTCACCAGGTCACCGGTCTTTTTTGTGAGAGGAGTTCCAACGCTGCGTCTTCTAGTACGCAGTCGTTATTTCAGAAGATTCCGGCCCCACCGGCCATCTGTTCTGCGAGCAATGTGCCTTAGCCGTAGTCTCACTCTGTGAAAATGTTGAGTGTCCTTCCTTATGGAAGGACACTCAAAATTTTCCATTCGTCTGGAATAACCAGACGAATGGATAGCGGAGCCTTAGTAAAAAAGTCCCATAGGCATCCTGAAGGTACGGGAAGCCTAAATGACCCGAATTATGGTAGGGAAAGGGGCAGAAGCACTCGTCTACCCCTTACTCTATCATACCATCCTCTATCTATATAAATAAAAAGAGAAGTACTGACTGACTGACTGACTGACTGACTCATCAACGCCCAGTCCAAACCCATGTACCTAGAAAGCTGAATTTTTTCACAGAGGTTCCCTTTATAATATAGAAAAGGATTAAGGAAGGATTTTTCGAAATTCAACCCCAAAGGAGTTAAATAGGGGATGAAAGTTCCGCGCGGGGAAGCCGCTGACAGAAGCTATTACCATATAACCATACCAAAAGCCATACGGATCGATCCATCAGGTTAACTTAAGCTTGCCGCGGTTGGTCCGTAGATGGGAGGCCCCTCCGTACCTCGGAAAGCACGTTAAAGCACGTTGGTCTCGGCTGTCATTCGTGGATCTATGACAGTCGTTAAGGGTCGTCAGAAGCCCGCACGTCTGCCAACCAGTCTTACCAAAGGGGATCGTATTACCTAGTGCAGTCGCTCCATGTAAAGTAGGTATTTGTATTCAGCTGCATCCGGTAAGACTGGAAGCCGACCCCAACATAATTGGGAAAAGGCAGGCAGATGATGATGGGGCGCATTACATTGCGAATTAACAACCGACTTCCGGAAAAACACTACAACAAGGTTAAAAATAACTTTAATTTAGGAAGTCGGTGACTTTGGATATGTATTTTTTTGTCACCGCCTTCCGAAATTAAAGTTATTTTTAACTTTATAGTGTTTTTCCGGAAGTCGGTTGTTTTTTTTTTAGAAAAGTTTTAATTTTTCTCTTTTTAGTTATAGTACTATAAGTTATAGTAGCTACCCCACACCAATTCGAAATTTCATCATCCTTGGCGTCAAAACAATGCATGTTTATGCGATAGCAGCAATCGCGGTTGATTTGCTGATATTTTTTTTAAGAGTTCCGTTGTCTGTCTCGAAAACGCATCATCAGATCTATATGAAATTTAAATGGGACCGTTTCGGAATAAACCCCATTCGAACCAAAAAAATAATTTTGCAAATCCGTCTATACAGGGTGAAATTGAAAACATGCGACAAACCGAAATGGGAGATTGTACTCATCATTATGAACAACTTTTACTAAGGGACCAATGATGCACTCGCAAAAAAAAAAACAGCTGTTCCCTACATTTTGACGAGTTATGCGAACATAAATGTAGGGAACAGATGTTTTTTTTTTCGCGATTGCATCATTGGTCTCTTAGTAAAAGTTGTTCATAATGATGAGTACAATCTCCCATTTCGGTTTGTCGCATGTTTTCAATTTCAACCTGTATATGACGGAGTTATGCCAGAACATACATAAAAAAACATGTCGAATTGATGACCGACTTCTTTTCGAAGTCGGTTAAAAATAATTTTCTACTAAGTTAGTTCATACACAGGCTACACATCACAGTATACCAACCTAATGTCAGCACCATGTTAGAAGTCCTTGTTAAAACTACAGCTTCGTCAGCATGTCTGTGCCGTTATTACATTTTTCATATAACGAGCCGGATTTAACAGCACATATTTTGTGACACTTTTTTAAACGCTGTACACCCAAATAATGCATGGGGAACGAGCGGGTCTGTGTGAAATTTGATGAACAGTTTATTAATTTAAAAAAATTGTCAATGAATATGTTGATAAAATATGAAATGAAATGGTTTAACCTGTAAATAGGATACCGGAATCACTTTTACGCGTCATGTTATATGGCTTGAGAAGAAATGGCGAAACAAACTCAAGTGTCTAAGTTTCTTTTAAATTCCAGGCATAGTCTTGGTCAGGTTATGTGCAAACAATGTAGATAGTGCCTGAAATACGGACCTCGGCTTAGGATGCTGCTGAAGAGGGCAATAAGGGAGGGGCTGGATCGGAATGAGTGGGCTGCGGCAGTTTCATAAAAACTTTTGCCAAAAAAAATACAACTGACTTCCACAAAAACATTACAAAGTGAAAAATAACTTTAATTTCGGAAGTCGGTGACTTTGAATATGTATTTTTTTTTGTCACCGCTTTCCGAAATTAAAGTTATTTTTCACTTTGTAGTATTTTTTTGGAAGTCGGTTGTTTTTTTTTTTGGAAAAAGTTTTTATTATTCCCTTTTTAGTTTTAGTACCTACTAACTGATCGACTTTTTGACAATTCAAAAGTGTCTGTAAATAGTTTAATTGAAATAAATGCTTTGAGTTTGAGTTTGACCGATTGCGACTACTAAACCACCGAAGCTAATAAGCTAAAACTACACTCTACTATACTATTATCAAACAGGCGACGTAATTACCTACATGTCAATGTATCTGCACCGGTAACAAATTGCCCGGAATATCGATGACGTCACACAATACGTCACTATGTTGCAACATGTCACTGTACTCGATACAAAGGATTACAAACGCTAAGTAATTAGGTACAGAAGGTCTAATCAGAGATCTATAACAATGTACCTTCTAGATACATATGTCGCAGCCATCTAGTTCAATTAGCCAGCTAATTGTATGCCTAGGCCGATAGTTAATTGAACTTGAATCATTCAACGTTTAACAACTTGGCGTGTTGAAAGTCAGCCCTTTGAAGATGACTGACCAAGACCCAACCAAGGGAGTCAAATTTAGTTCAGTTTTTTTACCACTGCGGCGCTAGGACACACCAAAACAAATATGGCGTCAATAGCGCTAACCGTGTACGGTATTTTTCGTTCTTGTTTGCAATTTTAAGTGAAATTATTTATTGATTAATTAATTAATTTAAAAACATTTCACTATTACTAGTAAATTAGTGGTAGGTATTATTAAAAGTAGTCGTACATAATTTGTTAACTCATCGTTACCCCGACGAAACGTCACAAATTCATCAATGTCCAATTTAACCAAATGACTAAACGACATTCAGCCATCTGGTCAAACGTTGCGCTTAATGACTTGGCTAGTTATCCTTTAGCTATTTAATTGAATGCCGGCGTTTAATGAACGGCCTAGCCATTCAATTAGCTGGCTAATTTAACCAGATGGTTGCGACTTAATACAAGGTGTAATAGAATATACGCAAGACCTGAAAGTAGTTTGTTCCTAATTGACTCATCATCATCTGCCTAGCATTTTCCCAACTATTTTGGAGTCGGCTTCCAGTCTAAGGGGCCATTCAACTATTACATAAGCACTACGGGGGGGCAGGGGGGTCTTTGCTGTGCTTATTTTTGATGACATGGGGGATGGGGGTCTGGATGGTGATTACGTCAGCAGAATTTATTACATAGAACACAAATGGCAATATGGCAACCCTAATTGTCTATGAATGGCTCGAAGAAAACGATGACAATATTCCAAAATCACACGAAAGTGAGCAGACACGTTGTGTGTCTGCTAACAAAGTTTACGTGACCATGGGAGGGGGGGGGGGGGGGGGGGGGTAAGAGCTTTGCTTACTTTTGCTGACGAGGGGGAGAGGGGGGTCAATAATTGTAAAAATCTGCTTACGTAATACTTGAATGGCCCCTAACCGGATGCAGCTGATGCGACTGCCTACCTTTGTACCTAATTGACTGCTGAATCGATTTCAGTAACTTTTCATAGGTATGAATATTAAAAAAAAAATGTATTTTTAAATACCTGCCGCTGACTGAATCAAAGAAAACTCAATCTTATCAAAATGTGATAAGACTCAATTTTAAATGCATAACGTAATGCTTGGGATAACACGTTTTTCTTAATAATACAGTTAGTTAACTAAAAATAATAAAGTTTTGCTCATTGTATTATGTTTTTAACTCAATTCCCTAATTGGGGTGTATGAGGTCTTGTGTTAATTATGTTACATGTTGTTTATAGTACACCGACATTGGTTTACAAAACCCTTTTAATGAAATCTGTTGTAACCCCCACATTAAACAAGCTCGTTATAATTTGGCTGTCGTTATTCTGGCCACATAATTCAAAAAACTAAACCTCATACTTACATTTTTCTTTTTTCTAAAAGCACTGACAGTTAAACTTGACACATTCCATATTTGTAAAAAAAAACCCGACTGCTGAAAACACGGTCTAAAAAGTGTGAAACAAGAAAATATTCCTGAAATCCGTGGTAGAATGTCACCTACCACAACAATACAAAACTTTTTTTTTTTCAGATCATGACTGTCCTCTAGAAGGCGCCATATTTGTTTTAATGTGACGTAACATAGCCTATAAACAGCGGACGATCAAGGCGCTTACAACGACACATCACTTGTCAAATTATAATAAGAAGTTACGAACGCATTTTCCTGGTGATGCTTTTTTATTTTTTTGGGTGGGATATCATCAAATAACTTCTCCCGCTCTGGGTGGAGCGGGAGGGCGTGCCAGACTTTTACTGACTAAAACCCACCTGTGTTCCTTCAGTTGCCTGTGTGCCAGGGGCCGCGGTATCTCTTTCGAACAACCCGCACCCCTAGCAGGCATCGGCCCTTGCGGACCCCCCCATTTGGTGCTGACATCTCTTTGAGGCGCGCGTGGAACACAACGCGCCGTCGACCCGGGCTTGGTCCTTACCGGACAGCGAGCTACCCATTACTCACCGTCAGCAAGCCTGCGCCTACGGTGGCCGGGAATCAGCCTGGGATTCCCGACGCTCAGGGCGTCTCCCGCGGCGAGCAGTATGATGGTAAAATGCATAAAAAACGCAATAAGAAATGGGATGGTGCTATTCTTTACGTCCGGCACCACGCGGAACATTATTATTAGCAGAAATAACTTTTACTCATTAGTTGTAGCCCTTCCCACTGCTTGTCCCAGTCACTTTTCAATGTACTCAAAAGTGGAGAAAGACTATCTTTTCTTACCAAAAACTATACAAAAATCTCATAGTTATAAACAAACCACTTTAAGAAATCCAATTCAGAAAAAAATTCTAAGGTTTTACCAGCCTATTTACTGCACGATACCCATTTGGTATATCCTGTTGCCAGATTTTACAGGTTCTGATTACCTGGCTACCAGTAACGACTGTCTAAGGTTTGCGTATGACACCCGGGACTAACAGCGAATCGTAGCATGGAGGATTCTCAGTATATAATGCATGGTCACCCATCCATTGAACAACCTCGGCAAGCGTAGTTTAACTTTAATTTAATTTAATTCAACCGACCTGCACAGATCGGTGGAAAGTTAAACTTATGTTACTTAGCCAAGCGTCCTTAACTATTCGATACTCTGAGTCGTGGAGAAAAACTATACTAAAATCTCATAGCTAGTCATAACCAGAGATCGGATATTCGGATGCATATTTACCTAAAGATAATTTTTAGCTATGAAAGTATGGAAGCTGCTTTAAAACCCCGGGATTCTTGGATTGCATAACTATTCAGATGTGTATTAATTTAAAATTAATGTTTAACCCGATACAAATATGTGTATGTACTGGAGGAGGGGTGGTTTGTATTAGTTAAAACAAAAAATAAACAAATTACTCACCTAAATTAAGACGTTTTCGATACAAAAGCGCATTCCATGTTAGCCAACATCTTAACTTTAGGTGAATATGCATCCGAATATCCGATCTCTGGTCATAACCAATCCACTCCAAGAAATCCAATCTTGAAAAAATCCTTAATTCAGAATGTCAGAATACTAAAAGAAGACCAAAAACATTACCAATAAAATGTAAATACCATTCACAGATAGCCTCAAGGGACGTTCAGTTAATACGACGGACTTCCATTCAGAAGTCGAGCGTGAATCGACAGACTTCCGGTTGACTCGATCCTCGCTTGTTTCATGTTTGAATTCGAAAATCAATAGTAGAATGAATGTCGTTGTTTCTGTTCATTTCCTGCTGTAACGGGTTTGGTTAATGGTTTTATGGTGGAAATAAACAGGGGGTTGAAGGGTTCAAGGTTATTTTCAAGGTTAAGGCATGTTTTGAAGGTACATTTTTGGATGGTCGACAGTTCTTTACAAAAAACACTTATAAAGCTAGGGTTTTCTTAGAATGGAGTCGCGGGATTATCAGCTTTTACCAGCTAATGACGTCACTGAAACTTTTTTTTTTAAGTGCCAATTTTTGTTTTTGAAAGCCGTGTATTTTAGTTAATATTGTGCATTTGACTTCTATGTTGCCTTTGCTAATTTATTTGAACAGTGTAACGATTGTAGATAGACTTAAATACATAAAGAAAAAAATTGTGCAAGTTAGTTGGTGTGAAGTAAGTAAGTGTTAAGGAATTGTTTGGGAAGCACAAGACCGGTCGAAGTGAAGGATCCTGTCGGAGGCCTATGTCCAGCAGTGGACATTGGGCCAAATTTCGGCTGAAATGATGATAGTGAATGATAATAAAGTTGGTGTGTGTTCTTTTCCGCCAGCTCGACCGTAGTCAAACCCTGCTGTCAGCATTTAAATGACAGCCGTCACTACGGCCCTTATGTGGTACCACCGCTTCTCTAGGTGACCTTAACTTAAGGGGGAAGTGACAAGGTAGCCTGCATTTTTTTTACAATTTGCAGCTTTGTATACGGCCTGCTTAATATGGTTGTAAATTATTGTGTAACATGTTTTATTTACTAAGACTTTTCGGGGTTGGGGTAAGTTTAAGAGAAACTAAGATTAAGGATTATAAAGATAGCTCTATATTTCAGTGATACAAATGGGATAACGATTAAAACTAATGAGGATGAGATTGAGCCGCGCCCGATTTGCTTTCCGAGAGCGTACTGACTATTTTACTTAGGTAATTAATACACAAAATACTCAAGGCATAGAGCGCAGTGTCGCAATTACGCTGACATGTTTATTATTCTTCGGTGATTGACCTGAACAAAGACCTTTATATTTTACACATAGTTCATCATCTTCTTAACCTTGTCCCAACAATGTTGGGGTCGGCTTCCAGTAACCAGATGCTGCTGAATTCTTAATTCTACATGGAGCGACTGTCTATCTGACGTCCACAACTCAGTTACTGGGTAATACGATACCCCTTGGTAAGACTGGTTGTCAGAATTTCAGGCTTCTGACAACTCTTAACGACTGTCACAGATCTACAAAGACTGTCGGGACGGTTCCGAGGCATGGAGGGGTCTTTGTATGTGAAGATGGTCAGTCATTCACGGACCAACCGCGGCAAACGTAGTTTAACCTGATCGATAGATTCTTGCGGCTATTATCACTAAGACACAAGCCGATCAACATGTAATTACATACCTATAATTAAATAACATGACCATTTAACAGACGAAACACAGGCAATCCAATATGTAACATTAATTTCAAGTGAGTAACGTTCAATATTAAATTCAATACTAGCAGTAGTTTTAGTAATTCCAGACCAGTTTCATTAATAGGGAAAATATGGCCTATTTAATTATAGGTTTTCAAAGAAATCTCACTAGTTATTTAGAGCTTTACAAATAATTTCGTGAGTAACGCCGCCATTTGTAATTGGAACTGTCATTGGTGTTTGAATTTTTTATGTTGGTACAGTCAGCGATATGGATAACCGTGTTTTTGGAACAATTTTTATATATTTATGTTTTATAGTACACCAGAAAAAAAACATAGCAAAAAAATAAATATAACACTAAAAAATACAATGGGCGGCCTGATCGGTTTCTGCGATCTCTTGCAGGCAACCTTGGAACGGACAGTGTTTTAGCCACACGCTTCTTCTGCAAGTGCTTGTGTTCAATGTGTTCTGAACTTTCTCATAGACTCTTCGATTGTACTTTTTGAGATTCATTATTTTTAGAACGTAGTTCATTAACGCAGCTGGCAGTAAACTTGTAGAAATCGTCATGTTACGAAAATTTTAGAAATGGTCACATAACGAAAATGTGTGTGTGTCCATGCGACTTTTTATTATATATAATAGAAAGAGAGAGAGAGAAGGAGAAAGAGTTAGGTCAGATGGCGGCTGCAAAACATATCTAATTTTCAAGTTCAACCATTTTACCATTATTTTCGCCGATTCATTCACTGTTATATTAATAATATAAAAATAAATATATAATATAAAAAATAACTGTCAAGTTATTTATACAAATTAATCAAATTGAAGTGTCTGTTTGTAATGTCAAAATAACAGCTTATTACTAAATACGTGTGAAAGTATTACGGTACTTACAACAACAACAAAAAACAATTTATTAAAAAAAATTGTTTGTCTGTCTATTTGTTCCAGGTAATATCCAAAACGAAGGACCGATTTTGACGGGAATTTCACTGGCAGATAGCTGATGTTAGGAGTAACATACCACGCGGGCGAATCCGCGGGCACAACTAGTAACTTTATACGATTTAAAGTATAATCACAACACGTTTATTACGAGCTGTATTCTATATTGTAGCTTCTTATTCCTTTCACATAAAAAAAAATTCACTTAAAGCAGATTAAATCTACGTTCATCAAAATTTTTAGATTGGCAAGACTAGTTTTTATAACACTTTAATTTATTCTTTATTTATTTTGACATATTTTTGTCGTCGACTGTAACACATTCTGATAATATTGAACGTAAGTGTACGCTTTGAATGTAACAAGGCGTTTTAAATGTTAACTAATGGTTTCAGGGTTTTTTAGTACAATTAACGAATGTAAAACCGCTTATTTGTAACGAAAAAACACCAATTTAAAATAATCTTTCGGAATATTCGAACAATTCTGGCGTAAATATTTAACACAGATTACCTATCATTACAGCGTTTGACAATTCTAGTGACAATAAAAATAATTTTACTATGATGTATTATAAAAACGAGTGTTCGCCTAGTGGTCGAAAATCGACCATATAAGATAAGATAAGATAATTTTTATTGTACCAAAAAAAACAGTGCTTTACAATTCCTTAAAGTCTACATTAGTACCTACGTTAACAAGGAAAAAATAAAAACAGGAATAAGACGCAAAGGAAACATTTTGCTTATGAACTCCACACTAGGTCAAGCCTGTCTCGTGGAGTCCATGGGTGGTATTACCAGATGGTGAAAAGCGTATTACATTAATACTCATGGATTGCTATTGTCGAGATGCCTCTCTTTATTACTTACTTTAAAATAATAATGCATTTTTATGTGCCCATAAAAATGCATTATTATTTTAAAGTAAGTAATAAAATGAGATAATCAAACATTGTCTAGGCTTAAAACAATAGACTAGGATGAATGAATATTTTGAGCGCCATTGTGCACTATGTGTAAGTGTATATGTGTGTGTGTGAGAGAGAGAGTGTGTGCGTGTGTGTGTGAGTGTTGTTGTGTTACGAAATTACCTTTAAAAGAGATTCGGATTCAGTGTATGATTGGGCTAGCAGCCATTTGCGAACAGTCTTTTTGACTTGGTTTATCCTAGAGTTGGCGATGTCACACATTTTCACGGCGTTGTTGTAAATGTGACTGAGCAAGAATTCTTGCATTCTTGCTTGCTTGTTTTTTATTAGTTTAACGTATTGTTAATGCTGTCACTCGTAGATCTTTGACAGTCCGACAGTCTGACAACCAGTCTTACCAAATAATATCGTATTACCCAGTAACGGGGTATTAGAGGTCAGATAGGCAGTCGCTCCACGTAAAGAACTGGTACTCTTTTTTTTTTGGGTGGGATATCATCAAATATTTTTCCCCGCTCTGGGTGGAGCAGGAGGGCGTGTCAGACTTTTACTGACTAAAACCCACCCGTGTTCCCTCAGTTGCCTGTGTGCCAGGGGCCACGGTATCTCTTTCGAACAACCCGCACCCCTGGCAGGAACTGCTGGTACTCAAGTGCATCCGGTTAGACTGGAAGCCGACCCTAAAATAGTTGGGAAAAGGCTAGGCAGGTGATGATCTGCCTACCCCTTTGGTGGAAGCAGGCGTGATGTTATGCTTAGTATTATTGGTAACTAATATATTATTCAGCTTAGATAAGATTGCTTTCAACCAATTTAACTTTGCCTGTATACAGGGTGTTTGCAAGTTATGCCAAAGTTATTTGTAGCCGATTGAGTAAACATTTATGGAAATTATATTTTCGTGAATTCTGATTGCGATGAAGGTCGTGTGTTCGATTTCCGCTCGGTACAAATATTTGTATAGCCTACAGTTATGGGGCTGTTTGTTCCGAGTATATGAATTGAATTGAAATGGTAAATACGATTATATTTACGTATTTATCATACACTATCTGACCCGACAAGCGTTGTCCTGTACAAATTTGTATCCATATTTAAAATCGCTTTCTAGTTTTCCCTAGTTTTACAACTTTAAGGGTGAGTTTTCATATTTTTCTTTCCCAATAAATCTTATTCGGACTATACGAACATGGTCATTATTTATAAGAACATTTTGCAATAAAAACTGATGCACTTACAAACGAACACTGCATTACATTTTTATTATTCCTTCAATGTAGATTAGGTAATTTTATACTTATTGAGCAATGGTGAGCCAATGGTATTGGCCCCGACTTACAGTTGTCGGTCTTAAGTTCGAATCCAGGCTGGCACTTTGTGTATTTACTTTCATCACCACTGCTCTTAAAACGGTGAAAGAAAACAGTGAGAAAAACCGGAATATCTTAGTAGACTTGACACCCACCAACAGGCACTGAGCCCGCGTGATGGATTATGGCCCACTCCCTCTGATAGAAAGGAGGCATTTGTCCTAGCAGTGGATACATTATGGACTGATTATATGCACGGAGTGTAGAAATATGCACGAACACTATAATTTTGTTAGACTTGACGAATAATATCTTTTTCCAGAAACAAGACTATTAGGAGTACGTTTTATCAATCATAAACCTAAAATCATAATACCAGAACTAACTTAAAAAGCCACACTTCTTAAATACCAAAATAATTAAAACAGACTGCCCAATTAAGCCCTAAAAAACTAGATTATCCGCCATTTCTAAACCCATCCTGTATAATCCTAAAAGAAAGAAGAACCAGGAAGTTAATAGTATGTGAGTAACGCCCTGTAGACACGCATAGGGTGTGTGAATGTTGTGGGAAATAAAACTTAGTTTGACTTTGCATTGAAGGGCTATTTAGATTAGGATCTAAATAGTTAAATCCCAAAAAAAAGCGAGGGCTGTTAAATCAATGTTACGATAACTAAAAGAATATGGTATTAAACTCATTTTTGATAAGTGTCTTAATTAGATTCTAGAGTGCTAATAAACCACTAAAAAAGTCACAACATTTTTATTTAATCGATTAGTGCCAAAAAATGCATTTAAATTTTACATTTTCAAATTTCGCGCGTAATTCGACGAAAACGCTGGACGCAGTAGACACCATATTGCTCTGTGGGTATGACGTCAGTTTGCTAAAAACAAATGCGCTGATATTTGGTATGACAATTGTTAATCATTCAAAAAATTCGTCATTTTTCTACTTATCGTTGGTTTGCTGTTCCTGAATGCAAAATATTATTTAAATAAAAATTACTTTGGTTACGAAAATAATAAAAGTACAAAGTTGCTCAGTTGACATGCCGTATGACGAAATAACATGGCGGCTACTATTTCATGGTGTTCAAAAACAGATTTAAAAAACTGAAATCTTTCAATTGTATTTTAAAATTTATTTTGTTGTTTCATGAACTAAAACTAACATTTTCAGACTGCATTTTGGCTAAGCTATCTCAATAATATATTTTTAGATTTTTTCTCGTACAGAGTAAAATACCCTATTGTAACGATGAATATTTTATCATCATCATTATAATCAGCCTATAGTGTTCCCACTGCTGGGACACTGGCCTCCTCCACTGCTGGGACAGTGGGCTGTAACTACCACGAATGAATGTTGCGCGTTGGTGGAGGTCACATGTCTTTGAATTTTTGCTTCTAGGACCTCAATGTTTTCCTTCACCGTTTGCAGATAATAATTTACACAAAGTAAACCACCTGTCAGGGTTCGAACCTATGATCTACAACTTGTAAGTCGGTGCTGTTACCACAGGGCCACCGAATATTTTATACTGGATGTATAAATACCAATAAGTGGGAATCGAAAACCTGCAAAAATGGATAGTTCATGAAATACCAATCATTAGAGTTATATATATGTACTTAGAGGGTTGTCATATCTGACAGGAGTGCGGGTTGTTCGAAAAGAGATACCGTGGCCCCTGGCACACAGGCAACTGAAGGAACATGGGTGGGTTTTCGTAAATAAAAGTCTGATACGCCCTCCTGCTCCACCCAGAGCGGGAGAAGTTATTTGATGATTTCCCACACGGATAAAAAAAGGATTGTCATGTTCGCACTTATGGCGACTGCGAATCATACTTTTTGACGTGAATACGTCTTTAAATTTGCTATCATACGGGGGCAATCCTTTTCGATTGCCCTCTAATGATAACAAAATCGGGGGATAAATTTTGGCGTTGTAGTTTCGAATCTATCCTCTACATCCAAAATTAAATTATACCTCTGGATAGCTAAAGGATCAAAGAATTTATCACAATAATCGAGAACAGTGACGCATCGCGCGCGGTGGAGGGATTAGCACCGCCATTTTGAGGTTATTTTGCTGCGTATCGAGACTTGCAATTAGTATAACTTTTGACTCGGAGAAGCTACGATGTTCGTTTAAGTTTTATATTGTAACACAATAATTATTTATTTCCTTGCTTTTATCCTAAATACATAATCAAAAATATTTTATTTAAAAAAATATAACCTGTTACATAAACGTATTCACGTACAACATACGGCCGTGGCCATGACACAGCCACACCCTATTCTTTTTTAACATAAAACCTGACACTGTCCTGCACATTGCAAAAAAACTTAAAAAAAACATTCGAGCTAACCTGGCGCGTCTACCTGAATATCTAGCAATGTCATGTGACGCGAATAAACAATATATTTCTCCAAAAAGTATAATCAGAGAGTCCATGACAAAGTTCAGTACGGAAGCTGTTGCATATGAAGCGTGTTACTGTAACATGTAACGTATCATACGCCGGGAGATAAAACAACTGCCGCGCTGTGTGCCGCTAGCAATTATTTATTTGGGGGGCGTAGTGCAAGTGATGAGGGGTGACGGGAAAAGAATTAAAGAAAGCTAGACAAACAGATTGTAACGGTCAGGTTGGAAGGTCTCCCACAAGGTGGATCGATGACGCAGGGATCCGCTGAATGCGGGAAGCACAGAACTGGTTAGACTAGCGGGCTTGGGGAAGGCCTCTGTCTAGCAGTGGATGAGTTTCAGCCGAAATGATGATGATGATGATGATTTGCTCTGGGTATACATAATTTATTTCTGTGAATTGATTATACAAACACTTTTACATGTCATAAATATATTTTTTAAACTGGACTGTCTTTTCCTGGTTAACCGGATGCAACTGAATACCAGTATTTGACATGTACAGACTGCCTATCTGACCTCCATATCCAAGTTACATAGTAACAGGAAATCCCTTGGGAAGACTGGTTGTAAGTTTTTCGGACTTCTGACGACCCTTAAAGTCTGTCAAATATGCACGAATGACAGCTGGGACTAACAGCTTAACGTTATTTCCGAGGCAAGGAAAGGGTCAATAACTTGATCGATCGACCCCTGTGGCTATTATTACTTAGCCATGAGCCCCTTCACCGACTACTCCGACAATAAACATCAAAACAAACTCAGAGGCTTATTTTTTTGGGTGGGAAATCATCAAATAACTTCTCCCGCTCTGGGTGGAGCAGGAGGGCGTGTCAGACTTTTACTGACTAAAACCCACCCGTGTTCCTTCAGTTGCCTGTGTGCCAGGGGCCGCGGTATCTCTTTCGAACAACCCGCACCCCTGGCAGGCATCGGCCCTTGCTGGCCCCACCAGTTGATGGTGGAGGAAGATAATGCCTGGAGTTTAAAAGCACCTCAAAGAGATGCTTTGAGGTGCTTTTAAACTCCAGGCATTATCTTTTTCAGATCATAACTATGAGGACAATGCTGATAAGTGTCTGAAATGGTCTATTGAGGCCGTGCCGTGCTTCACCAAAGAAGCTTGTATAATCTTAAATTATCTATGTTTAAACAGAAGCCTATGCTAGCTAGCTTATGCTTAGCTATGAGAAAATGATGTTTTAGTAAAATTGAATCTTTGCCATACAACGTGGTAATGCCGCCAGTTTCTTAGTCTACAGCGATGCGGGTTAATTTTTGACGTCATATTTAGATTTGTTTATAGTTTTAGTTAAGTTACTATTTTAGGATCGGCTTCCAACCTAACCGGATGCAGCTGAGCGCCAGTATTTTAAATAATAAAGAATAATAATAGTAATAAAAATCTTTGTTGCAGACCACATGATCCATAAAAAAAAACCCAAAAACAAATACATAGAGTGACTGCCTATTTCTGACCTCCACCACCCAGTTACTGAGTATTACAAAACCCTTTGGTAAGACTGGTTATCAGTCTTTCGGGCGTCTTTTTGACCAGTATAACGACTGTCAAAGATCCATGAATGACAGCTGGGGCCAACAGCTAAGCGTGCTTTCTGTGGCACGGAGTGGTTTTCCTGTATGCTAAGAATTTAATTCTGAACATAAGTACATTAAAACCTAAAAAAACATCTTTATGAAGAGTTTTTCTTTAACCGACTTCCAAAAAAACACCACAAAGTGAAAAATAAAGGCGGTGACAAAAAATTAAAATACATATCCAAAGTCACCGACTTCCGAAATCAAAGTAATTTTTCACTTTGTAGTGTTTTTTTGGAATTCAGTTTTTTTTTAAGGTTTTTATTTGTCACTTTTTAGTGGTTCACATGTGCTTACCCCTACACAACGTACCGGCGTGATGTTATGTTATGAACTGGTGTAAACAATAGAAAAACGTGAGATTTCAGCAAACCCAGTCCATTTGCTATCATTTATTGCGGAGATCCGTTGCCTATCTCCGAAGTTCTTCATCAGATCTTCACCAAATTGAAATGGGACCACTCCGAGAAAGTACTCTTCCAAAAACTACCCAAATCGCTTCAAGTGTGCCTATAAAATTTGAAGAGTTCTCTCTATTTCTCCAGGATCCCATCATCAGATCTTAACTTGATGATAATGGGACCACCTGGGAAGTATAACCTTTAAAAAAAAAAACGGTTCAGCCAATCGGTCCAGTCTTCGAATAATCGGAGAACATTCATAAAAGAAAGGTCCTGACGAATTGAGAACCTCCTCCTTTTTGAAGTCGGTTAAAAATTAAGATCGAAGGGATTACAGTAAAGCCAAAACGCCAACCGCTCCTAACTCACTCCTATGCAAGGGTAGCGGAAAAAGGCAAGCGCTGAATTCGGGGTCATAAATAATATGACATCCTTATCTATGACAGGTATTGTTTACTTGCGCCTGACCTGATTTACACTTGTTAAAATGTAATAACACGGCCCGTTTGTTTGATGGTCGCTATCTACTCGACTATTAAGTGCTTACAGAAGATTTTTTGTAGGAATATTGTTTTACTTTCTGTTTTGTCTTTACTTTTTACGTTCATAATAACGTGGATACCTTATATCGGACCTTACTTTACTTAGAGCCTTAATATATTTTTTCTTCCACGATCGTATCATCATCATCATTTCAGCCGAAAGACGTCCACTGCTGGACATAGGCCTCCCCTAAGCTCCGCGACCTCGACCGGTTTTGTGCTTCCTCCATCCAGCGGGTTCCTGCTGCCTTCACAAGGTCATTAGTTCACCTTATGGGAAGCCTTCCAACTGTTCGTCTACCGGTATGCGGTCGCCACTCCAGAACCTTTCAGCCCCATCAGTCATCAGTCATCATCACGATTGTATAGTCAATCATCACTCAGTCGATAAAGTTAGAAAAGGGATGACTACCGAGAGGACGACTTATAAAGAAATATAATTTACAAAATCAAAAAATCCGACTGCCTAAAAAGTGAACTTTAATTAAAACTGATGGAAAAAACAAGAATCTTGTTTTAAAAGGATGACTATTAGACTGTACTATAAGCAATATCATGCAGTCGGAGGCATCTTCTTATATTTAACAATAAAGACCTTTATTGCCTCCAACTTTTAAAAGAAGTTCCTTCTTCCATCTTTTTAAAAAGTTCACTTTTTAGGCAGTCCGGTTTTTTGACTTTGTATTTTTTTTTATTGCACAGTTTCTAGTTAATATTTTTGACGTTAGTGAGGCCTATTTATGAAACCCTTTATTTTGATACCCCACTCAATAGGTTTGGCGATTTTATTTTAAGACACAATATGGCGCCAAGAATCACCCATTTTGTTTTCAATTCTGATATACCCACCCAGTGTTACTCTCTCAATAAAGATGAATCTCTCAATCTCTCTCTCAATCTCTCAATCTGAAATCGATCAAGCCGTTTAGGCCACAGAGCGTGCCAAAAAAATATACATACACACATATACTCGTAAAACATAACCCTCCTTCTGGCGCAGTCGGGTAAAAAGCATATTGCGCTGACCCCAAACAAGGCTGGAAAATGATGATTGTATAGTCAATCAATCTACTTAGCCTGTTCCCAACTATTTTAGAGTCGACTTTTAGTCTAACTGGTTCCAGCTGAATAACAGTACCTATTTAACATAGAGCGACAGCTTTCTGTGACCTCCGCAATCCAGTGACTCCGTAAAACTTTGATTCGACTGGTTGTCAGACTTTTGGGCATCTGATTACCTGTACCGATTGTCAAAGTTCTATAGATGACAGCTGGGACCAACGGATTAACGTACTTTTCGAGCGATTTTTTCGGAAAACCAATTTTGAAACTCTAGGTACATAATTGCCAGTGCCGGTCTTCAGAAAGATCAGGTGCGTAGTACTCGGAACCGCCGTGCGTGTATGTGTATCAATTGTATGATAGTGGATTTTTCATAAACTTTAGGAAGTATGCTCTGCTTTCCACCGGGAGATGCCCTAGGCATACCTTATTAAAAATCAAAATATTTCATTTCACATAAACCTGCATGAGCACTTATGAAACGTCAGAAGCTAGGTGCACGGTTCCAATTTGTCGCTTCCTATGGAGAAGAGCCGGCAAGAAACTCCACAGTTACTCTTTTAAAAATAATTGGCTTTTACAATGTTTTCAAATTACAGTGATAATAGGTATGGGAGGACAGTGCAGGCCAGTCAATAAGTACCAGGTACTTAGAGGAATGAAACTACAGAATAAAAAATCGTCTACATATCTAGTCTCTAAGGCCTACAACGTTCTCTCATTCACAATATGTAAAAGAATCTACCTATATAAAACTAGCTGTGGCCGCGACTTCGTCCGCGTGGAATAGTGTCTTTGGGTCTTTGTCTCTTCTTGTAAACTTATAAAAGATTCACATAAACCTTACATATTTCCATAAAAATTTTCATCCCCTATTCCCTATTGTTATTTTACACCCTTGACGGTAATTTTTTTACAAACTTTGAATGTCATATTTATTTATTTTGAATCAATAGCCTAGAAAATAAGATTCAAGCTTCTAGCTCTAAAAATGACGACACTTCCATACAACTTTTCATCCCCCCTTTTCAACCCCTTACAGCCCTTTTTTCACATTAAAAATTAGCTTATGTCCTTTTTCAGGCTCTAGACTATCTGTGTACCAAATTTCATTTAAATCGGTTCAGTCGTTTTGGCGTGAAAGCGCGACAGACAGACAGAGTTACTTTCGCATTTATAATAAAGGATAAGTATAATAAGGATGAACCTATTTGAACCAAGTGACATGATTTCCATGACAATCACCTATAAATAGTCGATATTAAAATTGATGTTTAATGTCAAATAATGACGAGAATATGTCAGAGATTGTAAAAAATAAAAATAATAAAAATTTACATTGCAATTTGGGAGCAGTTAATGGACTTTCACATAGTTATGCTGTTAATGAGGTACCAGGGAAGCCACATGTGCAGAAGGAATTAATGCCAAACTTCCCTGTCTTCAACGTAATCTTTTACCTTATAATATGCTTTTTTGATAAGGACACGTTTGATGTGAGATTTAAACTTTCCATCGCTAAGTTCTGGAACCGACTTATTGGTGATGTTCTTAAGAAAGCTCAGGTTCGTAGAACTTTCAACCGGCGTGCGTGTATGACCAGATGTATGAAGTAAACGAGGCAAAAGGAATCGTAGCAGGTGGCATTCTGTGGCATCTGCCAACTATCCATAGGAAGAAGGCGTGAAATTTATTTATGTATGAATGTGTATAATTACACAAGTTTTTTTACGCCAAGTGACATGATTCTTACTCACCCTTTTTGCTTAGTCTACGTCACTAAAGATAAGTATTTATATTACAAAAAGTTCAACGGATACGTACACAAAGAAGCACAATACTTGTGCAATTCTGCTTAAAAGTGGGTAAACACTTGCAATTCCCGCGAGAATAACCAACTGATATATTAAATGTCACGGTTTTCTTTATCTCCTGAACATTTTCAAAATAATGGACACTGAAAGTTTGCGCTGGACAATTTCTGTAACAATACAGGGTGGGTTTTAAACCTTTCCATTTCATTTTATTCGGATTAAAGATATTTTTTAACTCCTTGGCTGAGAGAAACCTATTTAGCCTAGACTGAGTAGTTAAGTATAGCATAAGTATACACATGCCTCTGAGGCCTTCTCTCTTCCAGAGGCAATGGGATGTGGGGAATCCACCACGCGGGCCCTGTGCGGGTTGGTAGATGTCACGTCATGATGTCATTGTTTATATAGTAAGTTCTGTTTACGTTTTATTTTAATTATTAATTTCTACTTGAGTACCTATAGTTTTCAATGTTTTGATGGTATATTGGCGTGTGCTAGCTGACATATGGCAAATTTAATGTTTTTTGTGTTTCGTAATGTTAATTACCTACTATTGCATAGAATCAAGTCCTTCTAACTTAACAGACAGCTGTGCTGCTGGAGAGTAAACCCGAAACTCGAGATACATCGAGCGTTAATAATTCTAGCACATTTACCTACCTAACCTTACCTAAAATGTAACATTCATATTTTTTGGACTTCGTTGCGTTTAAATCGTAAAATGACTATATGACATTATTTTCTAAACTTACAGTTAGTCTTTCTACCATACCTTATAACTATACATAAACTTTCATTATCAGGTTTTAAATGTATGGGACGTGGGCATTGTTCTTTTGAAACATATTGCTTGACACAATAAAAAAATCGAAAGAATAAAAGCTCGTGCAGACTAGCGCGACGCGACGATCGCCGTCCGGTGAGGACCAGGCCCGGGTCGACGGCACCTTGTGTTCCACGCGCGCCTCAAAGAGATGTTAGCAAGAACTGAAGGGGTTCGCTAGGGCCGATGAGATGCGGTTTGTTCGAAAGAGTTACCGTGGCCCTGACACAGGCTTTGCACAACTGAAGGAACGGATGGGTTCTAGCTAGTAAAAGTCTGACACGCCCTCCCGCTCCGCCCAGACCGGGAGAAGTCATTTGATGATTTCCCATCCAAAAGAAAAGCTCCTTTTTTCGCATTATGTCTTTGTTCATTCATTTAATTCTTTTACTCTATTGCAAATAAAAAAAAAAAAAACTAAATTTTGAGTATTTAAAAGATAAAGTAAACGACGTGTGTATATTGTCGCTTTAATAAAGCTAAGTTTTAATGGCAAATTAATACTGACAAACTCATAATCCAGATTTTATCTGACATCAAAATTCATAAGCCATTTACCACAGACACAGCATAAAAGATCCAGCATAACAACTTACAAATATAGCCACAGCATATCAGTATTCAGTGCGAACAGACACGCTAAAGTAACGACCGTGTGAGAACGAATTGGCTTATTTATTTTATTAGCGTTCCGTATTGGGATACGAAAACGAATTTCGCCAAGTCCCGTTTCGAGTTTGGCCAAGACTAATTTTATTTTGCACATAGATATTCTGTACAATTTTATGTTTAGCCCAAAATAGGGAGAACATTTTTGGTTGGCAACACAGAAATAAGTCTGTATCTGTGGGTGGAAATAATAATTAGGCTTTGTATGGTAGGAGATAATTGGATTTAATAAATAAATATACGAAATTACATTCATTTATTAAATCCAATCCATACGTAATTATTAAGTAGGTTTTTTTATGGGAGGGAAATCATCAAATAACTTCTCCCGCTCTGGGTGGAGCAGGAAGGCGTGTCAGACTTTTACTGACTAAAACCCACCCGTGTTCCCTCAGTTGCCTGTGTGCCAGGGGCCGCGGTATCTCTTTCGAACAACCCGCACCCCTGGCAGGCATCGGCCCTTGCGGACCCCACCAGTTCGTGCTGACATCTCTTTGAGGCGCGCGTGGAACACAACGCGCCGTCGACCCGGGCTTGGTCCTTACCGGACAGCGAGCTACCCATTACTCGCCGTCCGCAAGCCCGCGCATACGGTGGCCGGGAATCAGCCTGGGATTCCCGACGCCCAGGACGTCTCCCGCGGCTACTACGGCCGTGAGGACGCATATATAGCCTCTCCCTCACGTTTGCCGCCTCCCTTTCGCAGAAAGATTATTAAGTAGGTAAGGTTTACTTAGATAATTATATAAGTTACAGGCTAAGAATAATAATAATATCTTTACACATGGCTACACATCAAGCTATACATTTCCAGTATAAGCTGATCTCGCATTGTATAGGATTTCCGTACAGTGCGAGATAAGCATAAACTGGAAATTTTTAGCTTGATGTGTAGTCGTGTGTGAATGTATATTAAAAATTAAGGAGAAAAAATCATAGGACATCAAACAATTCGTCCGCATTGTTTTCAACAGGAAAAGTGCCCAAAAGGCTGGCAACAATAGGTATTTTTTTTAACTACGCTTAGGTTTTGAATTGTGCCCTCCACCTAAATAGATCATCAATCTACTTAATGACATCCTTAAACATAAATTCATTGACAAACAAGGCACAGCTTTAACCGTATAGAGGCATTCAATTTTGCAAGAGAGTTCCTTATACAGTATGCAAAACTACATCTATATATTATTATATAAATAAAAAGAAAAGTCCTGACTGACTGACTGACTCATCAACGCCCAGCCCAAACCCTTGGACCGAGAAAGCTGAAATTTTCCACAGAGGCTTTATAATGTGGACAAGGAATAAGGAAGGATTTTTCGAAATTGAACCCCTAAGGGAGTTAAATAGGGGATGAAAATTCCGCGCGGGCGAAGCCACTGGCAAAAGCTAGTACTTACATAATGTAAATGCAATAAATGAAACCACAAGTAATACTAGTCCAAAGAAACATAGCAAAATTAAATATTAAATTAAAAACCGTAAATTAAAAAGTCTCATTTTCACACAAAATAAATTTCTGTAAAAGTAAACAATCTGTTTAGACAGCGTACCTTCGTACCTTGTCATTTAGGAGTACCCATTTTACATTTTAGGCAAATAAGTAGAATGACACGTTGGTCTTCTGGTCACAAGTGCTGCTGAGCACCAAAGACTTCTCTGTATAAAAAGTACTGTTATCTTATGTGTGGACTTATCTATAGCAAAATACCGAAGAATTTCAAAGAGTTACATAATAATTTATTTTTAATTAAGTTAAAATTTTGGCTGCTGCAAAAACGTTTTTATTGCTAAGAATGATGTTTCGCATCTCGACCACTATGATGCGACACATAGATTGCCATCCAAATTCCGAACATAAGTGACTTATGTGGTTAGGTACCATACACATTGAGACACTAAAGCAAGGCAATTTCCATTTGAAAATTATGTCTTTTTCATTTCCCTACTTATGCCTGAACATAAGTTAACCCGCACACGTCTTTAGTGGGCAGATTTAATGATTAATAATAACTTAATGGGCTATTCTGTGTTGAAGTGATAAGAAATTAAGTACTGTTATGCATACATAATATGTACTATTAAAAGCATAGTCATTATGTCTATGCTTTTATGTGCGTAGACTGAGTAAAGACTGTCTTTAAGGACTTTACAAACTCATATCACCAATGAGTTGCCAGAATTTTAGAGCACTTGTATTTCAATGGCCACGTTGGTCCAGTGGTCGCAAGTGCTTGTGCTGAACATGAGGTCCTGTGTTCGATTCCCGGGTCGGGCAACGTGTAACTGGGTTCTTAGAATGTTTCAGTACTAGTCCGGAGTCTAGTTTGGTACCCGATTTATGGCAATAGGCTCGTCTAATAATTGAGACTTAGGCATAAATGGCGTTTCGAGGAGGACGTGTAATGAAATTAAATGTTGATTTTTGTAAGTAGAACTTTTAAGACACTTTTACACGTCATTATTCTGTTGGTCAACATTTATATACTAGCGGGCACCGGAATTAATTAGCTGACTGATCCCTGACAAGAAACTCTGAAACAAACTCAGAGGTCGTGGTTTTTTTTAAAGTTCAAACATTATATTATTTGAATTTTATGTGAGTATAACAATACAAGGTCATGTCTGGAAGAGCATTTTGAAGAAAGAGCCATTGCAGCTTTGAGCTGACCTGTCCCGCAATAAAACAGTGTCATAGTTTAAAGTTGTGAAAATTTTGTCGAAATAGTTCAATAACCCTGCATCCTGCTTCGCAGGCGTGCTGGAAGAGATTTCTGTAGAAATAAGCATTACCTATGTACGTATTTTTCTGTTCCTTTCTTCTTGTCTGTTAATATGTGTGTGCATAAATGGTTAAATAAATAATAAATAAACCCTGTTTTAACCCAAGGCAAAAAAAAAATGATCCTAGTGGGTGTGTGCTGTCATTTTAGTTTAAATTATGTATTTAAAAATAGCGTCTTATTCTGTATATTTTTCTTTAACAAATAACTCTTACAACTTCCGAAAAAATCCTCTATAAACCAACTCAATCCAATACTTTAAAAACTTAGTCCGGCAAACAAGAAAGAATAAAAAAACTTATAATTCACGAAAAAGCTCCAAAAGTATCCAGTACTATCCGGCCAAATCTGGTTTTAATTGCTCCAAGCCGGTAATTTGAAAAGTCTAGACTGAATAAAAGTCTGTAATCGCCTTTTTAACTAAAAAGTGGATTTTTCGTATACAAAGTTAGGGACTAAACGCCGCTTTTCGCCGGGAGGGGACGCCCCTAGAAAAGCATAATAGAGTGACCTTATTTAACAGGAAATCTATACTGATATTATAAAGAGGAAAGATTTGATTGCTTGTTTGTTTTAAAAACGATTTTAAAAAAAATCTTTCACTGTTGGGAAGCTACACTATCCCCGCGTGACATAGGCTATATTTTATCCCCGTATTCCTACGGGAACGGGAAATACGCGGGTGAAACCGCGGAGCGCTGCTAGCATACAATAAATTAATAGAAAACAAACAGTTCATTTATCAAATTAAATATCATTTGGAAACAACCATTGGTTTCTTACTAAACTTCAACTATATCCGACTTCGTGTCTTCACAAGATCTGACCAAGATTATGTCTGGACTTTAAAAGACACTGTGACCTCTGAGTTTGTTTCGGCCTTTCTTCTCAGAGTAGTCAGATAGGAAACGCCTCATCTAGTTTTTAAAATAATAGGTCTTTACCTATGAAATTGCCGTTTTGTATGAAAAAATTTAAACGATTTTTTTTCATGTATTTTTTATTTGTATTAATCGAAGTAATCACCCATGCAATCAATGCATCTTTGCCATCGCAGTGGCAGTTTATTGATGCCCTTCTTAAAGAAATCAGCTGGACGGGAGGCAACAAATTCTTCAAAGGCATTTTGTACTGCCTCTCGGGTATTGAATTTTTTTCCCGCCAAGAAGTTATCCAAATTCTGGAAAAAGTAGTAGTCTGTAGGCGCAAGGTCTGGTGAGTAGGGCGGATGACGGAGAGCTTCCAACCCCAGTTCTTGCAACTTGGAGACCGTCTGCTGTGCAGTATGAGGTCGCGCGTTGTCGTGCAGGAGCAGCGGAGACGAGCGATTGACCAATGCTGGTTGGAGATGTGCCAGCTTCTCCATCATTGTGTTCAGTTCTTCACAGTACACATCTGCAGTAATGCTCACCCCGTTTGGTAAGAAGCTGTGATGAATCACACCGGCGCTAGACCACCAAACAGTGACCATCACTTTTCTAGGGGTAAGTTTTCGTTTAGGGCATTGTTTAGGTGCTGAACCAGGATCCAACCAACTTGCTGAGCGCTTGCGGTTATCAAACAGAATCCATTTTTCATCGCAGGTAACAATGCGGTTCAAAATTCCTTCATTTGTGTGTCTGTTGAGCAGTGCAAGGCACGTCTCGACGCGTACTTCGCGCTGACGATCATTGAGTTCGTGGGGCACCCATTTGTCACGCTTTTTTACCTTGCCAATTTGACGCAAATGGACCAATATTGTTTTGACGCTAACGTCGAAAGCTGCTGCTAATTCAGCCGTAGATTGTGTATCATCAGCTTCCACAATCGCCTTTAATTCGTCATTGTCGACCAAAGTCTTCGGACGACCGCGAGGTTCATTTTTCAGGTCGAAATTTCCAGAACGGAAGCGAGCAAACCAATAACAGGTGGTGCGTTGGTTTGTAGTGTTAGCTCCGTAAACGTCGTTGATGTTGCGTGCCGCTTGTGCCGCGTTGCTGCCACGACGGTACTCATATTCCATAATTACTCGATTTTTTTACGTATCCATGATGACGAAAAAGATTGAAATGCGATGAAAATGTAACACTAATCAATAAACAAATGACTACTTTTGGAAAAAAAAATCCATGTTTTTAAAATAAAATTAATTTGAAATTAGAATTCTTACCCAAACAAAAATTATTTTGATTTGAAATGGCCAGTACTGCAAAACGGCAATTTCATAGGTAAAGACCTAATACGATTGACGTGTAAAAGTGTTTGTCCAATGTTACTTACAGAAATAAAATCAAAGTCAAAGCATTTATTTCAAATAGGCACTTAAAAGGCCCTTTTGAATGTCAAATAGAATTGATTCTAGTCGCCCCTTCCAAAATGTAGTTTCGTTTGGAGAAGAATGGGCAATAAACTCCACCGTTACTCTTTTAAAATGTTTTAAGTACAATATTTAACATAGTACATTCATTGTGTAATTATGCGTGAAAACGATGCACCCAGAATAAAATTACCATACCAAAATAGGTAAAAGAATCAAATTGAAGCAATACAGATAAATTAATTATATGATAGATACATGGTGCTAACACATTTACAAACATTGTATAAAACGTATACGATTTTCCTAAAACATTGACAAGTAATAAGTCAGTCAAGAGTTAAAGTAATAATTTATAATTTACCAGTAAGGGGGCGTCCATTAATTACGTGAGGCGTTTAGGGGTGGGAGGGGGTCAAGTCAAATCTCACCCAATCTCACGTGGGGGAGAGGGGGGGTCTTGGTAAATATCACGTCATTTATATTTTTCCCGCAAAGAAACAATGTAACATTACGAGATAACCGGGTTAACATGTTTTTCCACCCATATGGCAAAATCTTACAAAATAATATTTCTCGCAGTTATGCGAACGCCACAAAGTAGCACAGTACTTCCTCGATGGTTAAACCGCCACCGCCCAGCCAAGTCAGCCAAATGCCACGCATAAATCCAACGCAAATAAGCACAGATTAACGTTTTTACACTAAAACCACGTATTTGAAATATCTCACGTGAGATGATGGGGAGGAGGGGAGGGTCGAGCCAAATCTCACGACATCTCACAAGAGCGGGGGTGGGGGTCGAAAAATCGCGAAAATTTACTCACGTAATTAATGGACGCCCCCTAACGGGGTTGTGGAGATGAAATAGGCCGTTGCTTCATGTAAATACTGGTATCCAGCAGCATCCGGTTAGACTGGAAGCCAACCCCAATATAATTGGGAAAAGGTTTGGCAGATTGATTGTTGATCAAAGCTCGTAAATTCTCTGTATGTGAAAAAGCTTTGGCCTGCTATGAGATAGTTTTTTATTTTTTATTTTTAAAAAAACGTTGCCCCACACTAGGAATTTCTCCTGTATCGTGGGTGCGTTTACAAACATTTAAACTCACATACACAAACAGCCAGACCCAGAACAACTACTTGCAGATCATACAAATATTTGTTCCGTGCGGGAATCGAACCCGCGACACGCAGCGCAGCAGTCGATCGCTTAACCACTGCGCCAACCGTGCCGTCAAAGTAGTAGTAGTACCGTCAAGTTAAAATCATGGAGTATTTATTTTCAGAATTTTTCCATAACTTCACATCTACACACCTACATGTGGTTGGTGTTTTAATCTGAATATATTGAGATGAATTTCATATTTTATTTGCTTTTTATTACCACATAAAAAAAATATACAAACGCTGGAGGAAATTCAGGAAATTGTAAGCGCAATGAAATGCTGGAGCATTCCTCACGGACGTCAAGTATCATCACTATACTAGTTGTAACAGAATGGACGCAAGACCTGAAAGTAGTTTGTTCCTAATTGACTACTGAATCGATTTCAGTAACTTTTAATAAAAGTATTTATTTTTAAATTATGCATTTTACCAAACCTACCACTGATTGAGCCAAAGAAAATTCAATCTTATTTCAGAAGCAATAAGACTCAATTTTAAATGCATAAAGTAATGCTTGGGTCGACACGTTTTTCTTAATAATACTATAATAATTAGAGTATTGAGTTAAAAGCATAATATGATGACTAAAACTATATTTTTTTAAAGCTGACTGATTAGCTTTAAAAAAATATCGTTTTGGTCATCATATTATGCTTTTAACTCAATAGTCTAAAGTCAAAGTCAAAGCATTTATTTCAAATAGGCACTTAAAAGGCACTTTTGAACGTCAACATTAAAATAGAATTGATTCTAGTCGCCCCTTCCAAAATGTATTTTAGTATGGAGAAGAATGTTTGAAAGGGTATACTTCCCAGATGGTCCCATGATCTTCAAGTCATCAGGATCTGATAATGGGATCCTGGAGAAAATCTGATGAAGAACTTCGGAGATAGGCAACGGAACTCCTCAATAAATGATAGCTAATGGCCCGTCCATTGTACTTTCTCGTAGTGGTATCATTTTAATTTGGTGAAGATCTGATGAAGAACTTTGGAGATAGGCAACGGAACTCCTCAATAAATGATAGCAAATGGACTGGGATTGCTGAAATCTCATGTCTGTCTATTGTTTACACCAGGTCATAACATAACATCACGCCGGTACGCTGTGAAGGGGTAAGCACATGTGAACCACTAAAAAGTGAAAAATAAAAACTTTTTCCAAGAAAAAACAACCGACTTCCAAAAAAACACTACAAAGTGAGTTTTTTTCTTGGAAAAAGTTTTTTAATAAACAAGCTTTCTTAACCGCGCGGAGGTCGGAAATCATCCCGCGGGAACATACCATTAGGAAACAAAGTTAACTGTGTTAATCTAGGTTACAAAATATCTGTTTGCCAAATTTCATCCAAATCTGTTCAGCCGTTCCAGTGTGATTGAGTAACAAACATCCAAACATACAAACTGTCACATTTATAATAGGTATAAGCAGGATTTTTAAGTTAAAATCAACCGAATTCCTAATCCGAGCATTGCAAAAAAGACTAATTATTCATGAATTTAAGATAAAAGCCGTGTCACAGACTACGTACACAAATTAATAATAAGGATCTCCAAAGTAAGCAGTGTCGTATGAAAGCCATTACGTCATAAAGTCTGTAACAGGTCTGTTAACCCTTCTAATGTGCGGTCAAATTAATTTAACGGGTTCATTCCATACCTTTTTATCATAAGGTTGAAAGTGCACGATGTTTTTGTATTTTTTTTCTTATTTTCTTTTGAAGTCGGGTTTCTGATATTACTTTTATCTCTTTGTTGAAAATGTTGCCGTTTATTGTGTTTGAAAAAAATTGTGTGACAAGATCAGGGATAAATACCTAAATGAACACAAAAAAAAACTACAAAGTGCGAGT
Organism: Antitype chi; assembly: GCA_947359405.1. Classification (NCBI taxonomy): domain Eukaryota; kingdom Metazoa; phylum Arthropoda; class Insecta; order Lepidoptera; family Noctuidae; genus Antitype; species Antitype chi. Next base: position 2,709,917 of record OX375827.1, on the reverse strand, counting down.
CAGACTCGCTCGATGAAGGTTCCGTACCATGAAAACTTCAATAGTTTACCTTATTTTTATTTGCTATTATAACATTACAATATACACCCTATGGGTAGGGAACCCTAAAAAAGACTATCTTTAGTCAGTAACTTTACTAACAGAATAATCTTTTCACCGCGTCACAAGTTATTATATTCTTAAGCTTGGTGCCAATATGATAGAAAAACAGAGCTCAGATAAGAAACTTAAGTACAAAAACAATTTTATCTCACACAACATTTTTTTACCATTTCCAACTACATGATAAAAAGCTCACGCTAAATTCGTACCAGTAAATCCAATTTGTAAATACGATGAAAATATAAACAGCTATATTTTTTTTCGCCAAACAAAAAATGCTTTTGGCAAAAGTATCCGCCTTTATCAGTCCAAATTTCGCAGTTCACTAGACCAGAAATCATTTACAAATAGTCCAGAGATAACTCTGGGAACTTGTTTTTAGACCAAAATGAAGATAGATAGATTTATTGTAACAGTTGATATCGGTAATGTTGTTTTTATTTATTGGATAGGTTATCGAATAAATCAGTTCCTTAAGTACAAGTAGGTGATGCAGGAAAAGTTATTCGATTTGATAATAATGATTTATATCAAGTAGATTTGTACAAACACTTTTACAGGTCAATCATATTTTAAAAACTAGATGAGATTGGCGTTTCCTATCTGACTACTCTGAGAAGAAAGGCCAAAACAAACTCAGAGATCACAGTCTCTTTCCACTAGGCCACAGTCCAGACATAATCTTGGTCAGACCATGTGAAGACTCTGTAGATTGTTGTCTGAAATGGTCTTTTGAGGAAATAACCACACAGATTGAGTGGACTTTTGCACGCATTTGTCAATAAAAATGCGTGCAAAAGTATGATAATAGTAAATCAAATAATAATAATTATTATTATTTGATTTACTATTATCATACTTTTGGCACCTAACGTAACATACTTAAGGCCCATAGTATCCTCATCTCCCGTCTGAATGCTAATCCACGACTGCCACCCGCGCCCGCGCAGGGCACCTCTGAGCCTTTATCTCAAAATGGGGATATTCCTTGGCAAATGTTGATTAATTTATAGTTGTGCTCTAGCGATTCTATGGTACCTCTAACTATCTATTTTTCAGTGTATTTTTTTTTCCAAATAACGAAGCCGTTTAGTAGGAGTATGGAATAGAAGCCAAAATATTGCGTGTTGGAAAATATTTTTTTACAGCAAAAGTATTAACCATACAAAAAAGTACCCTCGGCAAAATGATCTATATGAATCTATAGCAAAGTCATATATTTTTCAAATCTTCAAGACAAGCCATTAATGAGCAGTACGGTTCATAAAGTGACTGTGTTACGCTACCAAACGGGACTTAGGCCCTTAATTATTAAAATAAATAGGTATGTTACGTAATAAAAAAAACTTTTTCACTTTTCCCGACCTATGAATCGAACACAGGACCTAGCACTAGACCCACGAGGTTTTTGTAAGTTTTATCATCTACTAGCTTCGACAGTCCTGGGTTCAATTCTTAGGTCGGGCAAAGTGTTAATGGGTTTTTTTTATCTGGAATTTCTCAGTAATAGCCCGAAGTCTGGGATTGTTCCTGGTTGATGGCAATAAGCTTACCCCGTATTACATGAGACCTAAACATAACTGGTGATATTTGGGTGAATTATAGGTACACCTCAGCTTAACCCTTCAAGGATTACAAGCGTGATGTTAAGTTACTTACAAAAGACATATTTTTATCCCAATTTCGTGGTCGGCGCAACATGTGTCTGTGACCAACCTCGGCAAGCGTTGACCTTGAAGATCGACCCTTGTGGCTGTTATTATGTAGCCACAAACCCCTCATTCAGAAACCAATATACCAGTATATAATGGGTTTTAGAACTAATCTCAAAGATGGACTATCAATAGCAACAAGCCTTTTGAAGTATGGAATTGGATCCGGAATGGGCTCCACAGGAAATTTTATTCGAAGTAATTTCCTTGGATTCTTGGGATCAGTAGTACGTTCTACGTAATAGTGATGGACGTCGCACGATATTGGTTTCGGCTATTAGCGTTTTTGAAATTGGTTTCGGTTTTTGATACCAGTAATTTTTTTATGGCGATGTATACGATTGTAACGAAAGGGGTCTTCGAATTGGTGAATTCTAACCCTGGGTGTCGTTGTAATGGTGTGTTTTTTTTTTGAGGATTAATGTTTATGGCTTTATGAGTTGACGAAGACCAGAAACAACATCGGATGGACTGTATGAAAGATGATATGGCTAGAAAGGGGAATGTGACTACTGAGATGACGACTAATAGACGATCCCAAATAAACTTGGACAGGTCAGGAAAATAATGATGAAGGGTTTACATTCCTGTTGAACTGCAATCAATTAATGACACAAAAGCTATCATACCGCTTAGTCCATAAATAATTTCTGTATTTATCAATATAATTACAAGTTTCAATTCACTAGACATTGTCAATCCTTTCATTGCATTACTTACAAACACTCACTCACAAAGCGGAGTCTGTAACAGAATAGTACTTGCAATGTAAAAGAAAATGAAACAACAAAAAGTAGAGATTGCAGCCATTGGAACAGTGTTCTGTGTAAAGAGCTAGGTTAACCGAGTTTACACAATAGGTAGTTTTGTTACCCCATAACAAAGGAAGTAAGTAGATGAGTAAAGATAAATGTTAAATTAGATATTTATTGTGGTAGACAGGTGTATAATTTTTTTAGCCAAAATTTGCGTCCTTTTTAAGTACATGCTTTCTGGATACGCAGTTTTTAACCAACAGAAAGTATGTTTTTATATTTTTTTTGGCGCTGTTATTAATATTTTATCTCAGAAAACATGTCATCAATCTGAAAGATCATTCTAACAAAATCTTCCTAAAACTTTTTCATGTTGGCCGATACCAAAAGTCTTGGTATCGGCCGATACCAATACCATCAAACATTATGATCAGCCAGCATTATCTCTGTATTAAAAGAGCAAAAATCCTTTGAACTGAAACGGTGGTCGTATGTAAATACAGTGTTTCCTGTAGGTACCTACCCTGCTTCGATTGCAAAAAACGAAATTGGTTTTAAACGTAAAAACCCCTTTGTGGATAATAAAACTAGGTTTGTATTTGTTTGAAGCCTTTTTTATGATTGGATGATTTGAGTTTAGATTTTTTCAAGTGAAATGTACGTAGAAGACACTGAGCGGTTAGAAAATGTACAAATAGGTTGGTAAATATGCTTTTCAAGTTCATAGTGTCGATGTACAAAGTACAATAATGAAGATAGTCTATAATGTAACATATCTTCCCATTGATTGAAATTATTTGTCGCCGACAAGCCGCACACGAAATAACCATTACTGGCAAAAATAATTAGTTTTATTTTCCGAATAGCTTCTGCCCGCAACTGTTTTGTTTTAACATCAATATACAACGTTATTTTTAGTATAGTGAAACCTGAATATAGTTTATGCAGAATAAGTATCTGGATCGATTCCAATAATTTTTACACCATGTTTTATTTTTTCCCAAAAAAGTTTTGCAAGTGTGATGGAAAATGTTATCACCAGTTTAATTACAATACAATCGCCGTATGATTAGGTACCTACTGCCTAATTATTTTCACTGAACACTATACTACGCTGGATGCGCGAGCGGCGCGGTGTGCCGCGTGGTGACCATGTTTGTGTAGACAACCAGGTAACATAACAAGCTTATAACTTTGTGATTTTCCATGATACAGTTTTGAAATTTTGTACATAGATTCTTTACATCAAATTACTAGACACGTGTTTCGGGTTTCGCATATACTAAAACTAGGGTTGTTTGTACCAGGCAAAAAGTTTTTATGTATCAGAGACTGGCCAGTTTTAGTCTATTTTGAAAATATGATTATTTGTAAGTAAAAATAGGTACGTTCCAATTTCAAAATTTCCCTCCACATTGTTTGCGAGTTAATTTAAAACATCGTGTCTCTTAAAAAAAATGGATCTGCGCCGGGAACATTTTCGTGCTATGATTTTTTACGATTTCAAGTGTCGCCTGAAACCGGACGAATCATATGATAGACTTCAAATGGCATTCCAAGATGAAGGCCATTCTAAAGCAACCGTGCAACATTGGTATAACGAATTCAAGCGCAGTCGACTAACTTTGGGGGATGAAGAAAGAAGGGGTCGCCCTTTGACGGCTGTTACGGAAGAAAACGTGCTAGCAGTGATAAATGTAATCCATGACAATAGGCGAGTTACATATCAAGAGATTCAGCACTTACTGCAGGTTGGATCGGGAAGCCTTCACGGAATTCTACACGTGCATCTTCGCGTAAAGACGATAGTTTCACGCTGGGTGCAGCACAACGTCACCGATTCTCAGAAGCAGGCCCGGGTGGAATGGTGCCGTGATATGATAAACAAATTTGAAGCAGGCTCGTCTCGGCGTGTTTACGACATCATTACAGGTGATGAGTCTTGGATTTATCAATACGATCCAGAAACGAAGCGCCAGTCGACGGTTTGGGTGTTTCAAAACGAATCAACGCCTACCAAAGTGAAGCGATCTAGAAGTGGGGAAAGATTTTGATCGCGAGCTTTTTCAATTTTTCTGGCTACTTGGTGTCAATTCCTTTACGGGACCAAAAAAGCATCAACGGTGAATGGTATACTACCAAATGCTTGGCAGAAGTTTCCCCTGTTGAGAGCAACAAGCGACCACACACAGTGTTGCGCGAGCTACTGCTCCACCACGACAACGCGTCTTCGCATACCGCGCTCAAAACGCGGGACTTCCTAGACGGCACGCCGATACAGCCGCGTTCGAGTAAGCTGTGTCTGCGGCGGACTGGAAAAAGTGTTTCGAAAACTGGTTGAGACGCATGAAACTTTGTATAGAAGCTAGTGGACAGTACTTCGAAAAGATTAATTAAAAAACTATTTATCTATAGAAGATTTATTTTTATTTTCGTAAAGCTTTCTGAGTGTCCCACGTATATCCTATGACATGCGTCAATATTGTAACTTGCCATCAGAGACACAATTTTAAAATATATCCAATGGCATCGCTTCGACCATTCGCGATATTACTTCGCTTTCTCTTAGCGCTCTTTCCGATTTTATATTCTTTTTACTCGACTCCTAAGGGTCATAGCGTGGTGTTAGGGTCTGTCAGACTCTTACTGACTAAAACCACGCCGGCGTTCCGTCTCACACTTGCACCGGGGATCACGGGATCTAATGCGACTTCCGTGATCCCCGGCTAGGGCCATCTCGAGTTTGGGGGGGAGTAAGGTGTTAGACTCCGCCCTTACATCATATAGAGGCGCGCGTGGAACACTACGCGCCGCCATCTCGAGTCCTAAGAAGTAAAGGGCGACGGATTTCCCCAGATCCGTCGCCCCTTGACCCATTTAGGGGGGCTGGAAGAGGGCGTTGTCCGCCCTCCGCCGACGCCCAGTGCGTCTGCTGCGGATCGGGTTAGCGGAAGCCATCTCCCGCTCCCTCTCCGCAGCTTCCTTCTGCGAGATGACTGATTCGCAGAAGGATACCACCGCGTCCCAGGACTCCTAGCTGTCGACCATCGAGTCGACAACGGCCGGCAGCAATAGGTCGCTGCCTACTCCTGAGATGAGTACTAACCGAACCTAACCTTCCCAAAAATCGGGCTATCAAATGCAAAAGGAATGTTTCAAGTCCAGCGGGTTGATATTACCTCCTACATACAAGAAAACAATTTTTACCTCTTTGTAACATTAGTATACGTATATATGGCTTATTATAGTACAGTCAACTGTGGCATCTTTACCTTTCCATAGCAACCTTGCCCATGAGTACTGTACTTAAATTTCTTTCGATTACTTAAAATCTGTTGCCGCCATTTAATATTGAAGCGATACAGAAGTAGAATAATCTTCTATTTATAAAGATAATAATATGTTGATACAGTTCTCATTGGTAAAGTTGCTCATGGAAAGTAAAGATGCCACAGTTGACGGTATAGATATTGATCAGTAGTTTTTACCATTAAACAAATAGGAGCCCAGAACTACCAAGATATCATAGCTTACTAAAAGGTACTTAATAACAAAAGGTACCAACAAACCACGCTCCATCAGCAGACTATCAGGCAAAACAACAAATCCGCTAAGAGGGGTGAAATTTATGCAAACTCGCCATACAGCGACGCGGAGATAATAATCGTGTGTCCGCCCGGATAGACGGGCGGACAAAGCCTCATTTACATAATACCGCCTTCCCAAATGTTGGTAAAAGATACCTATGAGTAGGCACTTGGCAGTTCATTAGGAGATTTTCAAGTGTTCCAGCTTAACTCTGAGTGTATTAAGCGTTTTGTTTTGTGGAGTGGAGATGGTCAGATTGATATTTGTAAAGAAGAATAGGGAAACTATACTCCATTTGAAATAAGATTAGACATTTAACAGAACCTTTTTTACAGTCCGATCAACCGATTTTGACTTCTACTGCGTTAGTGGCATAACAAATGGCAGCTGCAGTTAAATGTCTAATCTTATTTCAAATGGAGTATAAAATATTTGTATGTTTCGCTTGTAAACACTGTTTTTAAAGTTCACGGTTTTTTTAACATAACTTTTGATAACGTAACATTACGCTTCTATTGCCTGACACGATCGGCAGAGGGATATCGTAGGTACAACTAAATTTCACCAACAGACGTGCTGCATGCTGTGCTCTCCTATAAGTGAAGCAGTACAACTACTTAATACCTCGTATTGCCCATTATTTGCATCATAATTGTGTAGGAAGGACATCTTTTGCTGGAGATCCTAAATCAATAAATAATTACATAACAAAATGTATGCAAATATTGTTAAACATTTCAAAAGAGTAAGTAACGGTGGTGTTTCTTACCCATTCATCTCCGTACGAACCTAGCATTTGGAAGGGACGACTTAAAATAAATTCTATTTTAGTGTAAATATTGACGCTCAAAAGTGCCTTTTATTTGCCTATTTGATTTTTAACTTTGACTTGTTCTGAGGCATTCCGGCCTCTGACGACTCGTAACTGCTCGACTGTCAAAGATTTACGAATGACAGCCGGGCCCAACGGCTAAGCGTGCTTTCCGAGGCCCGAAGGGGTCTTGGTATGTAAATATGATCACCCATCCACGGACCAACAGCGGCAAGCGTAGCTTAACTTGATACATCTGCCCGTGCGGCTGTTACACAAATCCAGGATTCTGGGTTGCTACAGAAAATGTTGTAATGGATAAACCCTTTTGCCAGACCTAGGAATCGAATTCGGGCCCCACGCTCAGCAGTAGCACTTGCAGCTAAAACAACAAAATAATTCCCACATAAATAAATCAAGAAATAAAATAAATCACCAGCCTACAACGACACATTACCAGAATCTACTGCCAAAAAAATAAGACATAAAATACTACCACACTTAAAGAAAAAGATTCGCAAAGAAATATCCCATAATACATTTCTATTTATTACATTATCACAAATACTGCTTGTCTGCGAGTGTAGGCAATACAAAGCCTACGCGTAGTGATAAAACACCTAGAGATTAGGATAAACGGGCCTCAGTAACCCAAAAAAAAACTCTAATCAAAAAAGAAAGGTCCCCTACCTTCGTCACAGAGCGAAAATATAGTACAAACTGGACATTTGGGGAAACGTCAGACAAATTCTTTGGTTCCCAAGCCGCATACAGCAGACATTGAATACCAATAGAATAATTCGACGGAATCTTGTGTACCGTATTATTCTTTGAGCCTTCTGAGTTGAAGGTTTGTGCAGACGAGCTGCTTTTTCTTCTTAATTACTTAAGTTTTTTTTTTATTGTCAAGAATACTATAGTCACAATATTTTTTTTTTTTGAAAATAAAGAAGAAAAAAAAATTTACAAAATCAAAAACTCGACTGCCTAAAAAGTGAACTTTAATTAAAAAAGATGGAAACAAGAAACTTGTTTTAAAAGGATGACTATTAGACTGAATACTATAAGCAATCTCATACAGTCGGAGGAATCTTCTTAAATTTATAAGACATTTACTGCCTATTGTTTCCATCTTTTTAAATTAAGATTCGCTTTTTAGGCAGTCGGGTTTTTTATTTTGTAAATTATTTTTTATTTCACAGCTTTTAGTTAATACAACTATTGTTGACGTTGGTGAGACCTATTTATGAAACTCTTTATTTCGATACCCCACTCAAAAGGTTTTGAGAAAAAAAATCGGCCATTTTTTTTTTCAATTTCATATACCTACCCAGTGTCACTCTCACAATGAAGACGAATCTAACGGCACCTCTCAAGCTGAAATCGATCAAGCCGTTTAGACTACAGAACGTGCCAAAGAAATATACATACATACGTACATACACTCTAAAAACTTAACTCATTACTCATAACTATTTCATGAAAAAGTCATTCAATAAGTTTAAATGAACATAGAGGCTCCCTCAGCACAACCTCCTTAAGAGGAAACGCGGTTCCTTCCAAACTAACATATTCCTCTGTTTCCTCCCTGGGTAATGGCGTCATTACATTAACATTTTTTTCTAAATATAATTACACCAAAAATCAAAACATGCACATGGTAGAGATAGATATATCGTATAAAAAGTACTTATATAAAGAATACGTTAAAATGGAATTAACGCTAACCACCACGTGACCGCGTTTCCTGAAGCTTTTTAAACACACTCCCTATTAATCATCGTTCAAACTTTAACATAGCAGATAATAACACTATTATTCTATACTTTTGTCACATTTTCAAAACTTTCACGAACAATTAATGGTAGGTACAGCGACCAGTTATTAAAATTACGATATATGAGGCAACTTTGTTTGTGAAGCAGTTTCGATACGGTACTGCAATGTAACTTAACGTTGGCAATACTGAATATTTAATTAAACTAGGGACAGTTTGTTAATAAAATAGTGCACATTTAAAACTTTAGTGGAGAATATTTTTCAATGAAATGAGTGTTGAATACGGCACTGGTATGTAAAATATTATTTAATTTTAAATGGAACGGAAACGTGTTTGATTTTCGGAGTTTAAATAATGAGTGCAAATCGAATTATGAATTAATAAGTGTTAATTTAATAATGGGTTACAACCCTCGGAGTTACATCGTGGTTTTGTTTAATATATTTGCAAACAATGAATAATGTTTCGCGAAAGTAGGCTATTATTTCACGTAGGTAACTAATATTATGTCGTGAAGTGCGAAATATTAACCAATATTTCTATTTTAACGTTTCTTGTGCCACTTCTTCCCATCATCTAAAGCACTAAGATGTGGTGAAGTGCGGACTTTTTGAAATCTAATTCTTATTTTGACGTTCAAAAGTACTGAGTCTCAGCCTAGTTTGAATAAATGACTTATTTATGTTATTTTCTGCTCGCGACTGCGTTTGCGTGAAATTTCTTGTTTTAACATAAAATATAGCATCGCATCGATCGCTCGCGATATTATTTCGCTCATTCTGACTATTTTTCTTTTTACTTGGCTCCTTAAGGTTGTAGCGTGCAGTTAAATAGCCTATAACCTTTCTCAAACATTGGGCTACGAAATGCTAAAGGATTTTTTCAAACCAGACTGGTAGTTCCAGAGATTAGCCCTACATAGGAAATAACAAACAAATACAATCAAACAATCTTTATTTATAAAATAACGTGTTTTGTTTGCTCAATATTGATTTACAAAACCAAGCGTTGGAGAAAGTATGTGAGAACACACCACTAAACAACTAATATTTTCATTAACTAACCGAGCAATTATTTCTGCAACTTTTAATCGCTTTCTTCTGTTTCTTTATTGGCTCGTCTAGCCCTGGGTGTAAAAAAACAAAGGGATAGTTTCCGTAATTTTGAGAACTAAAAAAACAGTCTGAGAAGTTTTGGTATTAGTTTTGAAATGAGATTGTGTCTAGATTTTGAACGTTTTTAATTACGGAAATTGGTCTTCAGATGTTTCCATTTGCTACAATCACTATAACGAATGGCGACTTTAGGAGACTCCCAATAATAAGGTAAAGTTTCTAGAGTATATATTATGTTAAAGAGTATCCACAAGTCACCACCAGTTCTTAAGTATTATAACTTGTTGATTGTCTCGTACCTACATTGCTCAGTTACACACAATATCAACTTTGCTGACTAACAAAGGCGCGGGCGTTAGCTATAACATAGTTTGCTTGGAACGAAAACCTAAAAAAAACTTTGGTCTTGATGGGTAGTCAGTAACCCAAACATCTTATAAAGGGATATCGTGTTACCCAGTAACTGGGTTGTGGAGTTCAGATAGGCAATTTCTTCATAAAAAGGACTTGGTATTTAGCTGCATCGTGTTTGATTGAAAGCTGACACCGATATAGACTTGTCACTACTTCATTACGCTTTGAGCAACTTTTTCATCGCCCCCAGTGTCCTTGAAGTCGCTCGTCTACCCAAATCCCAAGGGGTGTTAGAAATTCGCAGTATGTTCCCACTGCCCGCAATGAATACTAACAACGGCTTTCAAAGAATACCGATACAGATTAAACCGATGTCTGCACGTTTTGTATTGATATATCAGCGAAGAAAAGTTTGGTAACGTGTCCATAGGCTCATCCTGCAATTATTGTGTGAACAATAACAATATTTGCGTTAGTTACTGTATATTGTTTTGCGAAGTAACTTGAATATTTGCTTGTTAGGGTGTTGATTATGCTCTAGGGAATTTTTAGTAGATAACAATGTTATATTAACGGATCGTGCTCGGAACACAATACTGCTTTCGACTGACGTTGCTCAAAAGGCTGCTCATCATAAATGGCATTGGGCAGGAGATGTCTGCCGCATGCTACTGTGGGCATAAATAGTACAGAACTGGTGCCCTGGGACATTAAGACGGAGCGCGGCTGGCCACGTAGGATATGGTGCGACTAGCTGGATAGGTTCCGCCCAAAGATGAAAAGAAGGCCTATGCCCAGGAGAGGGACAGAGCAGGCTTAAAAAAAAAAAAACTTGGCGGCACATGAATTAATGCTAATGCGCTCTGTTGGATATTCAACTTAAGTTGAATCTAGTCGACATTTTTTTCGAAACTTCGGCAGTGTATACTCCACTGTTCGATTTACATCAAAAATTAAACTACCATGTTTGGTTTTGTCTCATTATTAATATCGTCTGTACGGAAACAGAATACTAAAATAATAAGCCATTCAAAAGTTATGAGCCAACAAAGATTCGTTTTTCTTGCTAATTTAACTTAACATTGGGCGTGTATAAGTAATTAAAAGAAGCATAAAATCTCCAAAACCAAGTCGGTACCGACAAAGTTCAATTATCGAAAAGTTCAATAAACTTCATTGGTCATTCATTTATGCAGTGGTTTTTTCATAAAATCCGATCTTCCGAAGGAATTTAAAAAAAACGCACCTGTTTTACTATAAATGATCCTGCATCTCACTCAATAACGCTTTGCGTGTATACTAGCCTCTAACTGCTCATCACTGATACTACCTCTGTCGGACACGAAACCTGGTGCGACAGCGTGCTTTTTAGCCAGACCCACCTGTGAGTTCGAGCCAGCGCTAGATTCCCCTTACGATACTGAGCCGAGCGTTGTAATTCAACAGCGCGCTTTTATTTAGGCCTTCATTTAGGTGTTGCCTTATTGATAACGGGCATGAAATAGCTAAGACGCAGCGAGCAGCCTGGTTGATTAAATTTTCTGCCTTTCTCTGTATAAAAACCGCATTGTAGTGTGTCAGTTTCAAGCCAATATGTCCTAGAAATAGAAAAAAATAAGAACAGGTTTTCTTGTCATAGAAATACATCATCTGCCGAACCTTTTCCGAACTATGTTCGGGTCGGCTTTCAGTCTAGCCAGATGCAGCTGAATCTGACCTTCACAATACCGTTATTGGACTACTCAATACCCCTTGGTAAGATTGGTTGTCAAACTTTCGGGCTTCTGACGACCCATAGCGACTGTCTAAGATCCGCGAATGACAGTCGAGACCAACGGTTTAACATACTTTCTGAGGTACGGAGGAGTCCTGGTATGTAAAGATGACTCTTTCCATCCACCCATCCACGGACCAACCGTGGCAAGCGTAGCTTAACCTGATCGATTGACCCGTACGGCTGTTATTACTTAACCATATAAGCCCCCACAGAAACACGTCTAAACAAAAACATAATTAACTCGAATAATTATCAGAAAGTTATTACAAAATATATCTACATAATCACGAAAATAATATAGCAAATAATAATAGGTCTTTACCTATGAAATTGCCGTTTTGCAGTACTGGCCATTTCAAATCAAAATAAGTTTTGTTTGGGTAAGAATTCTAATTTCAAATTAATTTTATTTTAAAAACATGGATTTTTTTTTCCAAAAGTAGTCATTTGTTTATTGATTAGTGTTACATTTTCATCGCATTTCAATCTTTTTCGTCATCATGGATACGTTAAAAATTCGAGTAATTATGGAATATGAGTACCGTCGTGGCAGCAATGCGGCACAAGCGGCACGCAACATCAACGACGTTTACGGAGCTAACACTACAAACCAACGCACCACCTGTTATTGGTTTGCTCGCTTCCGTTCTGGAAATTTCGACCTGAAAAATGAACCTCGCGGTCGTCCGAAGACTTTGGTCGACAATGACGAATTAAAGGCGATTGTGGAAGCTAGACCTAATATAACAGAAACAGGTGCAAATCAGACATTGAAGCCGAAAAAACGACTCCACATATTTTCAAGCTCCTGTAACCCCAAGACAATATGAAAAGTTATGTATATTTCTTTAACAATTTATGCATAGGTTGGGATTTAAACTTACCCTCAACCAACCTACCCTATTCAGGTTTTCAACCGCAGTAACATAGAAACTACACCAAAGGGTATTATGACGCAGTACTGTAAACATGCTACTGAGCATGAGGTCCGAGATTTCGATTCCCGGATCGGGAAAAGTGAAATTGGGTGTTTTCCATTAGGAATTTCTTGGTAGCAGAATCTGGAATACGGAATAAGGATTTGAGCCTGGTTGATAGCAATAAGCTTGCCCCCTTTTTCTCTTCATCATGTCGCTGGCAGGATAGTTATAAAATTGCATTGCCCCTAAACTTCGCCACTTCCACGGCGTTATCGGCGACACCACAGAGGTCACATTGGCTACATATTCTGGGGCACAGAGGGCAAGATAGGAGGTGGAACATAATTTGTAACACAGCTCCACATCCACACCCTGCTGCCGTTCCATCGAGGTAGCCCCACTTTACGAGGAAGTGAAACATAACCGGCGAAATGTCGGTGAACCATATGGTCCCCTCTGCCGAACCTTTGGAAGAATACAGGCATGATGTTATGATACTGTATGGGATTTACAAAGGGATATGTTTATGGGATGTCATGTCGTACACACATGATTCGCCTATGGAGGCCAGTCCCATGTAAAAGGGTTTAACTCTATAGCTACCTTACTTATGTGGGGCAATTCGACCCAGGAGATAAACACATAATTGCACTTGCCGACTTAGGCATGGGGTATTTTGCAGACACAACGATCATTTGATAAGTTTTGAATCGTAATTTGTGTATGAACACCTCATTGGTCTTTTTACACGCTTTATATTAGCTTCACTTGTATGTTTGTTTGTATGTAATCGACTCCTTAGAGCGCGATTTTGAACCAATTTAAACGGTCAGATTTCATTGAAACTTTGTAAACTTATCGAGAACCGATGACAATTCAATAATTTAAAAAAAATTGAGAAAAATGAAAAAAAAAGGATAAAAAGTTAGCAGAACTAAAAAAATTAAAATAAATAATAGTTTAAAAAACTAAAAAACACGCTTTAAAAACCAAACTAAAAAAGGAGTAAATAATTTAATTCAATTAAAAAGCGTGGGGTGCTTTTTGAGGTATTTTTATAATCGCATAATGTCAAGCACCCCACGCTTATTCTCTCCTCTTTTAGTTTGGTTTTTAAAGCGTGTTTTTTAGTTTTTTAAACTATTATTTTTAATTTGTTGCTATGAGATATTTTGGGATTTCTGGCTATGTTATCAGGTTAAGCTACACTTGCCGCGGATGGTCCGTAGATGGGACCTTAACATATCAAGACCTCTCCGTGCCTCAGAAAGCACGTTAAGCCATTGGACCCGGCTGACATTCGTCGATCTTGGACAGTCGTTACGGGGCGTCAGAAGCCCAAAAGTCTGACAACCAATCTTATCTTACTTACGAAGCGTATCGTATTATATTACCCAGTAACTGAGTTGTGGATGTCAGGGCAGTCGTTCCATGGATGTCATCATCATGAATGATGACAACCTGACACTGATATGCAAATTAAAAAAAACGAAAGAAAATTTATTTGCATTGGTTTCCTAGAAAAGTGGTTCTGTCATAATTACAACGGCCGATATGCAAATCTCCAGTATTTGACATTGAGCTGTCAAAAAACACTATTTAGACAGCCGTTTTTTATGTGACCTTTATATTTATAGGCTTTCTTAGAAAATCAACCCTATTTTTTTTTCGCATAAATTACTCGCAGTTTTTCGCTTAATACGTAATCCCACAACTGACCAATTAAAACGAAAACACTCCATAATCAAATGAACATGTAAAAGCACAATTCATACTAATTATTAAGCCGGTGAAGTTGAAATAATCCACCATACTTTATGAAATTAACCTAGTGGGAACAATATTTCGATATAATTGGCGGCGGCCATACTGTAAACTGTTTATGGTTTAACACCCGAAACACACGGACGGGCAAAACGGCCAGCGAGGCAGTTAAATTGGTAGTTATGATCCCCAATGCAGATATGAGGATTTGTTTGGGATCTAATTCAATTTTAGCGAAGTAATCCAATAAATTATTTTACTTATTGTTTTATAGCGCTGCTGAATTTTGGAACGAGTCATTGTGCTCCTGCCTTTATTCTTATTTATTTTGGGTTGGTGCACTACGGTTTTTTTTTTCATATTTTATTTAAACCAGCGCTTTTGCTCTGTTAGGGCGAATTTCACCAAATGTTTATACCTAGAATAAGTCTTATCATGCGAATAAATTTTGTATTTTTGACAGTTTTTCCATACTAGAACTGTCAGTCGTCAATTTTATTCCACGGATAAAAGATATTTGACTTTGGTAAAACAGCCCTTAAGGTCATTGCATTATGCTGAGCGATGGCCGTTTATATATATTAAATGTACATATTTTTCCTTTAATTTCTTCGCTTCATGATTACTGCAACCAAAACGTATTTGCTTAATTTTCTTTTCTCTCTCAGTAGTCATCTCATTCAAGAAGTTATTTTTTAAGTAAGTGCTGTGTACACCTGTAAGTGACAAATTCACCATAACTCTGTCCAAATGTGATTTTCCTTATGTTATTGTCTAGTGAATAAGTCGTTGGTGTACCTTTTAAATAAATAAAATAAAAAAATAAAATCTCATGTTTCACAAAACCCATCCAACTTTTCATACCTCAAAAAAACATCTAGTCAACACCTTTCCATTACGTCGCATCACGAAAATCGGCTACTACTTTTGAGAAAGCTGAACTGTCTGCCACTTGTCCAGTTGTCGGGGTCAAGTTGCCAGGGTCAAGTTATCGGGGTCGAATTGGTGGAATCGACTTGTCGGAGAATCGTCGAAAAAACTGTATACGAAAGATAAAGACTGCACGTCTATTACTCTGACTGTCCCTGTGTCTGTAATGTGAAACATTTTCCACCGCTAAATTATCCACCTTTTCACATCTGGAGGACACAGGCCATTGATTGCAGTCAATTAAAAAGTCATCGCTTTTTGATGAGGACTTCAACCTTACAATTCTATTGCTAATAAAGTTCAAATAAAAAGCGGCCAAGTGCGAGTCGGACTCGCACACGGTGGGTTCCCTACCATACAAACGTCATGGAAAAGATTATGGTTTAAAAAATACTTTAGTTAAAATAAACGCGTTTCTTGTATGAAGGCCCCTTTAGTACTTAACTTTATTTTATTTTTGTTGTTATAGCATCCGTAGTGGTAGACACTTAGTGAAAAATTCAATTTTCAAGTGTCTACAAAAGATACAGCCCTGCAGGCTTAGCACGAGAACCGTAGAGAAGCGTTGTGTCGACGAAAGAGTAGAAAAACTACGTTTCCGTGTAGACAGTCGATAGTTTTGAACCGAGAAATGCAGACAAGCGATTTCTATTCTACGGTAGAGTAGAAATAGAAAGCGTCATGCTAAGCCTGCTGACGGACAGACGGCAAAGCCTTAGCCCCGTTGGCAACCGTTCGATACGGAGCCCTAAAAACACAAGGGTACAACAGACAGACAACAATACATTTGAACGTAATAAAGTTCTATAACGTAGGTAATGAATCCGTCTTATTTCTCAGATTTATTTCATTACAAACACATAAAGTTTCTTTTCTTTTGTCGCTGATTTGTTGGTAAAATAAAATAAAATGTGTTGAATAAGTATGTAAATGTAATTTAGGAAGGCACATTCATAAATAAATAAACTTACACGTTCTTCCCATGGGGCTAGACAGAAACTACAGATCCCCACCTACTATGATCTTGACATAGTCCTTTAGCCTCGTTTAATTTCATACATCTCCTGAGCTAAATATTCTATTCAAATCGCACCGTGGAAACGTACGTAAAGTGAGCTTAAAGTGAGCTGTCATTCCACCTGATGCCAGCTCACCTCAAGTTAAATCAAAATCAAATAAAATCTCTAGTCATTTATTCAAACTAAGCTGAGAGTCAGCTCTTTTTGAACGTCAAAATTACATAAGACAGTCCCTCAAATACGCCCGCCGTTTACCACACTCTAGTGTTTTAGCGGGGAAGAAGAAGTAGCGCAACAAAATCCCCAGCAGCACAGTTGTCTGAAGTTGATTCTATACGTCTGTACAACGTGTAACGGAAAGGGTATATACATACCAAGGAATGGATGCTTCTTTGGATGATATCAAACAATTTTTAATACAGGTTAGATTGACATAACTCCAAAATATTACAAGTTTATAAAGTACTAGCTGACCCGACAGACGTTGTCCTGTCTTAAATATGAATATAATATTACGCGCAACATTTTTTTTTTTTCATAAGAACCGTCTCCTGACAATAACAAACACAATAAAAAAAGAATTAGCAAAATTAGTCCAGCCGTTAACGTGTGATGCCGTGACCAAGGGAAATAGGGATTCATTTTTATATATACAAGATGTAACTTAAATAGCGCACAACCTGTTAAGGGGTTATTGTGCTCATCATTATCAACAACTTTTACTATGGGACCAAACCTGAAATCGCGAAACAAAATCAGCTGTTCCATACACTTGTATTCGCATAAATCGTCAAAATGTAGGGAACAGCTGATTTTTTTTTACGATTTCAGGTTTGATCCCATAGTAAAACTTGTTGATAATGATGAGTACAATGACCCCTTAAGAGATTGTGCGTTATTTAAGTTACACCTTGTATAGATTTTATTTAATCCTTTGCAGAGGCTTTGGAAGGAGGGTAGAGAGGCCTTTGCCCTGCAGTGGGACATCACAGGCTTTTAATAATTTTAATAATAGAGGCTTAATAGCAGTGAAACCTTTTTGTTTCTCATAAATAACTTATGCTCAGTTCATATAAACAAAAACGGGTCATTTTGCTTGCAGGTAGCATTTTTTGTTTCCAAACTGGGCAAATAAATAGTTTCGTAAGCTAATTTTAGCTTCAGCTATGAGGCAGTTGCTTCATTTTTGGTAAAGATGCAAGATCGGCCATAAGTCTATTAAAGAGATCTAAAAGCAGTGGAATCAGATTTTTTTTTTATCTCATACAAATAACTATACAACTAAAACCTTAAGTTTTAGGACATTGCCCTTAGATTCATTTTACTAAGAGAAGGAACTATTTCAAAGCAAATCTCAATTTCCTGTAACCGGAAATCTAAGAAAACGCCAGATAATTTAAATATTGAGTTGCAAGCTCCTTCAGACCGTTTGCTAAATCGAATAGCCGCATCCCATTGATTCGGCTGCATTGTGTTGGAGCCATGAATTCATGCTTCAGCTGTCCTTGTGCGATAGAATATGTATGTTCCTATTGGTTACGACTAGGGGATGGGCAGGACCGTCCTTCTGTGTTATAATTTAATGTATTTCGGTGTCTATAGCATAACGAGGGGTGACTGTTCGCACATTCAAAAGAAGCTGGCAGTATCTTCACAACGATAATATTTTCCCATTATTTGTCTTATTTATTTTATTATATTTATTTGTATTTAAGTATGTTTATTGTTGGTTATATCTAATTAAGTGTTTATATCATATGTATAGGTATAATAATATTAGTACCTATATTTACTTATATTTGAATAAATATTCAAAACACGAATTACGTAATTGCACCTACAACTGTTTGTCTCTGCATCACCCAAAGGTCGACTGGTAGACAAATGCCTTTGGTATTAAGTCCGCCTCTGTAAATTTCTGTGCGTGAAGTATTAAATAAATAAATAAATAATAAATAGGCTACGGATGAATGTTGGGAAGAACAGAGTCTCCTAATACAGGCATTGTTTGTTTAAAAAGAGGCTCCAATCAATAACGTGTTCTTTAAATATGGTTACGAAATAAACTTTTTTTTTATGCCATGGAAGATAAATACATGTTCGGCCGACCCCAAATAAATTGGAATAAAGCCAGGAGAATGATGGTGAGATGACTATAGTATAACGGCTTGGATTAAGACCAGCATACCTAGCTATTCACAACAGTTTGAAACGCTTCCGTGCCGAATCGAACATCAATCAATGTGATTATAAGAGTCCTATGGCTTATCAAATAGAAAATTTTAAAATTTGACAGTTTCAATCAATTATACCTACCTACTCGTACTACCGCCATTCTTACGACAGTTATTTGCTGTCACCCCGACAAGCGAATTAGTATTTGAAAATGTGTTATTTTTGATTCGACAATCTGTCGAATGATTTTGAATAGTTTTGCAGTTGAGAGTTTGAAACCTGCACCCTAATTGGGTAACATACTCATCATCAACATCATCATCATCTGCCTAGCCTTTTCCCAACTATGTAGGGGTCAGCTTCCAGTCTAACCGAATGCAGCTGAATACCAGTATTTTACATGGAGCGACTGCCTATCTGACCTCCACAACCTAGTAACTGGGTAACACGATACCCCTTGGTAAGACCGGTTGTCAGACTTTCGGGCTTCTGACGACCTGTAACGACTGTCAAAGATCCACAAATGACAGCCGGGCCCAACGGCTTAACGTGCTTCAAATTGTGTAACAATTGGGTAACATACTATCAATCAGAATCTATATCATATTGAAGGATATTGCTAGGCCATTGCTTCATATGTTCGTAAAACTCGTCTACTCAACAACGAAAATAATTAACTGTCGAAATGAAAGCCATTCCTACCGTCAGTGTGTTACGCAAATATCTTTCTGCTCGTTGCACTAGTTGGTGAGCAATCACAAGCACAGAACATGTTTTAAATTTAATTAAGTTAAAAATGTCATTGTAAATTTAAGTGGCAGTTAGGGGCACCTTGGTCTCAGAACGGATGGCCGATGGGGCCGACAACTTTTGGAGTAACAACCACGTACCGGAAGTCTCAGCTAGACGCGAGAAGGACAAAATCAGTTGAAGGCGATGTTTGCAGGAGGCAAATGTCCTATGTCCAGCAGTGGACATCTTTCGGCTGAAATGTTAATGATGACGATAAAACATATCATGTGAGCCAATTTGACATCTCTACATGCCTTTCACCATTATTCTACCTTTAATTTTGCATCGCTGTCAAAATCACAGTGATCTTTATGGTTGTTGCAATAAGATTGCTGTTGGGCTGCTAAGTCTATCTAACTCACAGTGACTTTCCAGGTAATGGTCTACCCATTTGTCAAATTTAATCTAAATCCGTTCAGCCGTTTTATCGTGAAGGCGTAACAAAGAAACATACAAAAATCAAATCTTTTATTTTATACATTTTTATGATTGGAACGATTTAAATTAATTAGTTGATCTGTTATTCCTGATTTCGTAAGACAGTAGACAAGACCGCTAATCAACAATGTAACTTTTTCACAGATATTGTTATGGAAACGAAGACATTTTTTATTCATTATATTTCGGCGTTACTAGGTAGATAATAGTCGCCTTTTACAAACAAAACTCATGTGGGTATTATGATATTTTTATCAAAACACCTACAGTTTGAATACACATTATTTATTTATGTTTGCGTAGGTGAATCACTGTTATCTTTAGATATTAATAACGTGTATATTGATGCCTAAAATAGTCACCTCCTACTTAAATGAACTTCTTTCTAAAAACACATAAATAAATAATAACCAGTCCCTGCTACGTACGGTTTTGATGACTTGACAAAACATCAAGAATTCGATATTTCTTAATTACTAGGAAGTTAATGAATACATATGAACCCTTGCGCAATGAATTCTCTAAATTATGGTGAAAACTGTATGAAAAACCGTTGTGTAGTTTAGAAAGAAAAATAGGTTTATTTTCCACAGAAACACATGCATACAAAAAGATAAACACACTAAAAAAACATGAAAACAAAACAGATTTGCACCTACTTACGAACACAGAACATAAAAAGTCGGCAGCTGCACGCCGTGACTGTGACATGAAGACTCGCTTCCACTAAGCGTGATGCTGTGCTATGGGACCCACAGCACAGCGCTGATTTATTAGAAGAACAATGCGGTCACGTAGACAGATACATGAAGCGACTTTAATAAATTTTTAATTTTTGCTCATGAGCATAATCAGCCTGTAGTGGTCTGCTAGAACACAGACCTTCT
The DNA here is from genome assembly GCA_947359405.1 of Antitype chi. NCBI lineage: Eukaryota > Metazoa > Arthropoda > Insecta > Lepidoptera > Noctuidae > Antitype > Antitype chi. The sequence goes on along the minus strand of OX375827.1, from coordinate 2,688,998 downwards.
CTCTGTAAGAGGGACTGGGCAGCAATCCACCACGGGGGCCCAGTGCGGGTTGGTAGATGTCACATGTCTTGGAACTTTTGGTTCTAGGACATACCGCTTTCCTCACGACATTTTCCTTCACCGTTTTGAAAGCAGTGGTGATGAAATTATTTACACAAAGTGCCTGTGTTTGAACCAACGACCTGTAACTCGTAAGTCGGGGCGTTACCACTGGGTCACCACTGCCCATTATATTAGCTTCACTTGTATGTTTGTTTGTTTGTATGTAACCGACTCCTTTGAGCGCGATTTTGACCCACTTTAAACGGTCAGATTTCATTGAAACTTTGTAAACTTGTCGAGGACCGATGACAATTCAATAATTAAAAAAAAAAATGAGAAAAAAAAAAAGAACACGTTTTTGTAGTTAGCAGAACTAAAAAATAGAAAATAAATAATAGTTTAAAAAACTAAAAAACACGCTTTAAAAATCAAACTAAAAAAGGAGAAAATAATTTAATTCAATTAAAAAGCGTGAGGTGCTTGACATTAATTGATTATAAAAATACCTCAAAAAGCACCCCACGCTTTTTAATTGAATTAAATTATTTTCTCCTTTTTTAGTTTGGTTTTTAAAGCGTGTTTTTTAGTTTTTTAAACTATTATTTTTTGCGCTCATGTTTGATATCTTAAAAGCAATTCATGTCAACTGTTACTGTTTTCTTTTCCGAAACGAGAGACGAGACTTTCATTGTTTATTTACACCTACACGTGACTGATAATGGCCCCGAGTCATTGGGGGCGAGTCCAATTGTGTGAGCCAAATGACACACTCCTAAACTTCGAACCGACTTTCCGAGAAGCTCTCAACTTATCTGTTGACCTCATAATCTATTCATCATTTTGCCTGACTCCGTAATTATCCAAAGATCTCACAATCTAAAATGAAGCTTTTCATTTTATCATTTAATTTACCCTTTGAAGTTCCATTGAACCTACAAGTATTACATGCGTAGCAGCTGTGGCTAGATTGGGCGGTTGGCGCGCTAATTTAGGTATTTCCTTCGTATTAATAAAAACAAATAAATATTTTGAAAATGTAAAATGTTATAGAAAACAATTACCTAGTTTAGTTATTATTATAAAACTGATGAACTACTGTGAAGTATTTACGCCATACTAAAGGTTTATTTTGTTTTTTGAAATTGCTTTAGATTTTTTATCGAGGAAACTATAAGTAATAGTGTTTCTAACGTGTGATTTTAAAGAGTGAATCCTTAAATAGCTTGCATATTAATTGCTTATCTAAAGGTTAAGTAATAACGATGCAGCAAATCAAACGAACTCAATTATTTCACAATTACGTATCGTTCCCTCGGTACGCTCCTATTGAACATTCTGCACATTTTCTGTGCTTGCGCACGATCTAAACAATCAGTGTGTCCACAACCAAAGTTAAAAGCGAAATATCCAGTGTTTTGTTTACTGCCTCACAAAGAACATAAAATTTAAATCAAAGAAAAGCGTTTTATACTAATTAATATGCAAGTGACGTTTTTTTTTAGCTTTTAGCGATATTTATTGCAGACTGAATCGGCCGGATTAACGTTCTTCGTTTGTTTTTGTGTGTCTAATGTTTTTATTCATTTATTGGCTCGTCGGGATGATGGCGAAAGCTATCTGAAATGCTAGGGAATAAAATTGCAAATGGTTGTTTTGGTTTGAACAATATAATGTTAGACTTTCAGAAGCTAAGATAATTTTAATTTACTTACAATTATAATATTGTACAATTTTTTTTTACCGCCCAAAAATCGGAGCAGGTTCTTGTAAATGTACGAGTATTTTCCACGATATTTCCTGTAATTGTAGATTTGCGATTTGTGCTAAGCAATATTTGTTTTTTTACGACAACATAACAAATCTTTAAAAATCTCGACTATTCTCTACTATACCACAATGCATAAAGCTTCCGGAAGAATTTCTCTAAATTGTAGTGAAAATTGTATCAAAAGCCTTTGTGTGGTTTCTCCGCGGATAAACAGACAGACGAAAACAACGACTTTATACTATTTAAAGATTACATACAGAGAAGCTTGAGATTTGTCATAAAATTTTGTTCTCAGGTGTACATTGGTTTAAAAAAATCCTCCCTGAAAATGTACCTGGTTTACAAATGCAAATAATATAAAAAATGTAATACCTACTACAAAGCCAAACAAACAAAGAAATATTTCAAAATTCACCCCCATTCGAGCAGGGGATGAAAGGTTCAGAAGTGATTAGGTGTAACAGATCCCCTGGGACGAGCACGCTCAACAATCCTGGACACGTTTCCCTACTGATAAATGTTATTTTAAACACGTTCTGCTATCCCGTGATATCGCGTGGTGTTATTCTGATCTTATAGATAAATGAAACCGTCCAAATGCGTGTCTGACCACGCACAATGAAGGGTTCCGTAGTTCTTTGGGTATCCCAAGAACAAACTTACCATAAAATAAACAATCTACCCTAGCCTTTTCCCAACTGTGTTGGGGTCAGCTTTCAGTCTTACCAGATGCAGCAGAATTCCAGTATTTTACATGGAGCGACTGCCTATCTGACCTCCACAACCCAGTTACTGGGTAACACGATACCCCTTGTTAAGAATGGTTGTCAGACTTTCGGGCTTCTGACGACCCGCAACGACTCTCAAAGATGCACAAATAACAGCCGGGACTAATGGCTTAACGTGCTTTCTGAGGCACGGAGGGGTCTCGGTATGTAAAGATGCTCACCCATCTACAGACCATCCCCGGCAAGCGTAGTTTAACCTGATGGATCGACACACAAACAAGCACAAACTTACATGGGACTTAAACATAACTGGCGAAATGTGAGTGCACGATAGGTAGGTACACCTTACTCCCCAAGTCCTTTATTTTAAAAAAAAACTACATTCTAGTCTTCGTATTAATCTATAAAAAATACTTGTAATGTTCATATATTTTGACAAATTTTTTCTTTAATTAATTGTCGCTGAAATGAGACTGCCACTAACTATTTTGAACGTTGTTTATTACGGAAATTGGCCCTCTGGTCATTGAGAAAAACGCGCTTAAGCGCAGGCCACACCGCCAACTAGCGAGCAAGCGAGCCAGCTGGCTGGCTGGCTTTAACTAAGCGAAGCTCTGGCGAGCTAAAATATGTGGATTCACATGAAAACTACGGATGGACGGGCGAGCGAACGGGCGGGCTGGAGAGCTAGGGGAGCGTTCCGTCTCATTGTCACTGGCGCGCTACGCATAGAGCCGAACGAGCATAATTTCACCTATTTTCATACTTTGGTTTACAACGCGATTTACAGAGCTAAAATACGCTATCTAGGTGAACGAATAGCATCGCTGGCATCGTCGGATATTTCGTTCGCATCGTTAGTATCGCTGGCTTATCTCTGTAGTTCGGGGTGAGAACCGAACATGCGCTTTAGAATCGACCAACGCTGGTTTGAAACAAAAATTCGTTCTGTTTTAAATCAAAATCAAAAGTCATTTATTCAAACTAGGATGAGAGGCAGCTCTTTTTGAACGTCAAAATAAAATTACATAAGACAGTCCCCCCAAAACGCCCGCCCTTCACCACTTCCTAGTGCTTTAGCTGGGAAGAAGAAGTAGCGGAACAAACTTTAAGTTACAAGAACCAAGATAAAGGTTGTTTCTTCACTACAAAACAGTGAATAAACTCTCTACAATATACATTAAAGAGCATACATTAAAGAAAATTTCAAAGTGTGTCACAACAGAGGTTTTTCTATTCGTGTAACGTTTTTATGTAAAAAGGCCATCTTCTTTGCAATTAACTTACGTCCTTTGAAAATTGTGCGGCGCTTGTCATTTGTTTTTTTAACTTTTCCTCACTTGAGTTTTCCATTATCGTGGTGCGTTTACAAGTTCTAGACAAATCCCTACTCATATTGTAAATGCGAAAGTAACTTTGTCTGTCTGTTTGTTACGCTTTCACGCCTAAACCGCTGAACCAATCGTCATGAAATTTGACAGGAATATAGCCTGGGATATGGAGAAGGACATAGGCTATTTTACGCAATAACCGACATCCACGGGGATAAATGCTAGTACAAAATCAAAAGTAATTTATTCAAATTAGGCTGAGAATCAGCACTTATCGAATGTCAAAATACTTAAGGCAGTCCCCCAAAAACGCCCTCCCGTCACCACTTCCTAGTGCTTTAGCTGGAAAGAAGAAGTAGCGCAAGAAACTCCCCAGCAGCACAGATGTCTGTTTAATCGGATAGACTTGATTCTATACATACATAGACAAAGTAATATAAGCATTACGAGACACAGACCATTAATTAAATAATTAGTCATACATATGTCAGCCAGCCATGCCAATATACCAACAAATAAAATAAAAACTCAACTCGAGCACAAAGATTTTTTTTTAAATAAAGCATAATACCAAAATAAGAGCCTTCTGGTATTAAGGGAGTGATAGCTTACATATGCAATGCTGGATTATGTTCACATAGCTGTTACGTACCCTTGTACCTTTATAACAGAACTAGCAGCGCTCCGCGGTTTCACCCGCGTAGTTCCCGTTCCCGTGGGAATACGGGGATAAAATATAGCCTATGTCACCCGGGGATAGTGTAGCTTTCCAACAGTGAAAGAATTTTTGAAATCGGTTCAGTAGTTTGTGTGTGAAAACATTACAAACATACACACAAATGTTTCCTCTTTATAATATTAGTTTAGATAAACACACGTCCTGAAAGTAGGTTGTTTCTAATAGTTTCAGTCAATTTTAATACGTAAAGGTATTCTTTTCAAAAATTATGTATTTTTCCATACCTACCGTATATTGAGCTAAATTAGGTCATATACCAAGGCAATAAATAAGACTTAATTTCAAATACATAAAGTAAAGCTAGGTTCAACACGATTTTCTTAATACTAACTTACAGGTAATAAAAAAAGTTTGGTCATTATATTATGGTTTTACCTCAATAGACTTATTGGGGCGTATGAGTTCTTGCGTTAATTATGTTACACGTTGTATATAAAAGGATGTTATATCAAAGTTTGTATGTTTAGATGTTTGGATCTTTGTCACTCAATCACGCAAAATCTACCCAACGGATTTGTATGAAATTTGGCACACATATAGTTTATAACCAGCATCCTAATTGCGTAACTCACGATTAATCATAATCTGTTTCGTTTTGAAACAGAGTGCCAAACCATTGCTTCATATGTTCGAAAAAAAAATCTGCTCAAGAACGTTAATAACGCAATGAATATTGTTGAACTGTCAAAATGAAACAAATTATGATTAATCGTGTGTTACGCAATTAGGGTGCTGGTTTAATACATAGGATACTTTTTATCCCGATAGTACGTTATCGTGAGATAATTTTCGACCTCTTTAGGGGCGAAGTCTCTGGCAAATGCTAGCCATATACACAAGGTGTTTTTATTTATATTGGATGGGTGAAATCAACCTCGTAACAAGTACCTACATACAAGCTGGCAGGGACACCTACCTCTTGCGTTGATGGAAAAGCAGAAAACCAATCGCTAAACAAATCGGTCAGTAGTCACAAAATTCTCTCACGGATTACTACCGACAAACTACTAAAGATATCGATTACAACTCAATGGAGCCCCAGGCCTTCAAGGGCACGTCACAAGTCTTCAAATAACTCAATGCCCCAGAAGATTGGCTAAGTTTAGGGGCTGTGGTTTCGACTAGAATTGCCCTGCCCTTGACCTTCTCTGGTGTTATAAAAGGGGATTGAAATTGATTTTCAATTGTTTCCAGTCAATGAGCCTCTGCGATTTTGGTAAAATAAAACATTCAATGGAGTGAGCTTGTTTTCCAGTTTGGCTAAAATTAGGGTGTTGTTACTTTCTTTGTAATAATTGGCTGTTTTTTTTTAGAGTGTTTAATTTTTAATTTTTTAGTTATAGTACACACCAATTCAAAATTTCATCATCCTTGGGGTCAAAACAATGCATATTTATGCGATAGTAGCAATCACGGTTAATTTGTTGTGATTTTTTTAAGAGTTCCGTTGTCTGTCTTTGAAACTCATAATCAGATCTATACGAAATTTATATGGAACCATTTCGGACAAAAAAAAAATATGTATATAATCATGTCAAATTGATAACCTCCTTCTTTTTGAAGTTCGGTTAAAAATGGATAGTGGCAATTTGAGAAGGTTGTCAATCTTTTAACTTAAAACTAAATTATTGAGTAAAACTTAACTAGTTAGTTAAAATCTGGATCTGGGATACTTGCGCAAAAAGACATTTACGCGAATCAACTTTTGCGCCAACGGAAATTTGTGCGAAAGACACTTTCTGTTCACTTCTTTGTCGGCTTATTAGCCGATTCGTACGAATTTGCGTCGTTTAAATATTTAAGCAATATATTGCATGTACTGCATATAATTCTAAACGTGCCAATTGCCTAGTAGGTATTTCTGAAGTTATCGATTCTCCCATAGATAAATTAACTTATTGTGAGTCGCCTATAAAAACAACAAATTTATAATAAAAACTTTTTCAAAAAAAAAAACAACCGACTTCCAAAAAAACACTACAAAATGAAAAATAATAATTTGGAGCTGTATTTGATTTTTTTGTCACCGCCTTCCGAAATTAAAGTTATTTTTCACTTTGTAGTGTTTTTTTGGAAGTCGGTTGTTTTTTTTTTGGAAAAAGTTTTTATTTTTCACTTTTTAGTGGTTCACATGTGCTTACCCCTTCACAGCATACCGGTGTGATGTTATGTTATGAACTGGTGTAAACAATAGACAGACATGCGATTTCGGCAATCCCAGTCCATTTGCTATCATTTATTGAGGAGTTCCGTTGCCTATCTCCGAAGTTCTTCATCAGATCTTCACCAAATTGAAATGGGACCACTACAAGAAAGTACTCTTCCAAAAAATACCTAAATCGATTTGTGTGCCTATAAAATTTGAAGAGTTCTCTCTTTTTCTCCAGGATCCCATCATCAGATCCTGACTTGATGATCATGGGACCACCTGGGAAGTATACCCTTTCAAACAAAAAAAAACAAAATCCAAATCGGTCCAGCCATCTTCGAGTAATCGGGGAACATACATAAAAAAAAATAAAAAAAAAGGTTCCGACGAATTGATAACCTCCTCCTTTTTGAAGTCGGTTAAAAATGACAATTATCTCGAGTCGGGCGAGTATTCATGCGAATCAACTAAACAGCCCCTTTGTCTAGCCCTGAATTTAAACTACAAAAAAGCGCGTCAACATTATGCAATCGTTGATCAGATCCCTACCCGGCTTATAAGGGAACACGTTCAATCTTCTGTGATGTGTGAATAAACACAATGTTCGGACCTTCATCCTCCTTTATAGAGCAAACAGTTGCTGTTTTACTATGATTTGTTTTGCTTCTCAAGATCCCTTTTTGAATTAGGGGCGGGGATAGTAAACAAGTTTGAGTAAGACTTTCGAGGTGACGTAGGCAGTTTTTCCGGAGATACTTACATATAGGTTGTATTTTACCTGAGCAGGTGTACCTACGTACGTGTTTATTAGTGAAACCCTTTATAGGGCTGTCAAAAATTTCCTTATTGTCTTTTAATGGTCTTGTGGTCTCGAATAGAAAAAACATTGGGTTTGACTGTGTCATGGACACGGCCGTGTGTTGTACGTGAATACGTTTATGTAACAGGTTATATTTTTTAAATAAAATATTTGTATTAATGTATTTAGGATAAAAGCAAGCAAACAAATAATTATTGTGTTACAATATAAAACTTAAACGAACATCGTAGCTTCTCCGATGCAAAGGTTATACTAATTGCAAATCTCGATACGTATAAAAATAACCTCAAAATGGCGGAGCTTCCCCCTCCACCGCGCGCGATGCGTCACTGTTCTCGTTTATTGTAATGAATTTTTTGATCCTTTACCTATCCAGTGGTATAATTTAATTTTGGATGTAGAGGATAGATTCGAAACTACAACGCCAAACTGTATCCCGCGATTTTGTTATCATAAGGTTTTTTTGGATTGCCCCCGTATGGTAGCAAATTTAAAGACGTATTCACGTCAGAAAACATGGAGGTTTAAAGAGGAGAGGACAAAAGTAAAAGTAAGAAACTTGGCGAAGATTTTAACAAGTAGGCCACTGATCCAGCATTAAGACTACCGCAGACAGGAGCGACGTAACTCTAGTAGAAAAAATTCTATAAAATATTCATGGAAATGCTCCTACCAGAATCGCGTCGTGCCTGTCTTCGAGACCTTCAGCAGATGGTAACTGATAACAAAAGGTATATTGGTAAAAAATTCCTAATGTCAACATGGAAATGTATTGCATATCAAATTGACTGTCAATTTAGTGGTAAAGCCATTTCATACAACTGTCAAAGAATGACAGTTGTCATTCACTGACATAACATTTTTTTAAATAAATAAATTACCGCAAGGCGTAACTTCACAGGCTTTGATTATTTAGCTGACCAATTTATAACACGGTAACTGACACGATATACTTTTTACGCCAAAAAATTAAAAAACTTTTAACGCGGTTTTTCATCCTCACTTAATAAATAATTCAAAGAGACATCATAAACATTGAAAAGGGCTTCATATCACACCAAATAACATATTGATGAGCCTTCCAAATATGACTAAAATATTATAAGTTGACAAAAGCGTTGAAAACGTAATATTTTGCGAACATCCCTAATTAAATTGTTAATAATTACGAAACTAGCGACGATAAATTAATATTTACGGCGGATTGTGTTCATAAAGTATATTTAATACTATTGATTTAGTAGTGTGTTTCGAAGTTTGGTGAATATTGTAGTAACAGGTATAATGTGGGAGGAGAGGGCAAGAGGACACGCAGTTGTGGTATTGACCGCAATTGGCCATGGGATCCGCTAGAGTGACCGTAGAGTAACTTGCCCGTTCTTCTTCATAGGAACTTTTTACGCTTTAATAACATTTTTTTTTATTTCTGTGAGTAGGTTTGTAAAAGACTTTTAGACGTTCGTAATATTTTGAAAGCTAGATGAAGGCAGACGAAAATTGCTCTCTCGGTTTCTTATAAAGTCCAGACATAATCTTGGGTCAGATCATGTTATGGTTATGACCATGTATACCGGTATCTGAAATGGTATTTTTAAAAATGAATCACGTCGATTGAGTGGACCTGTTCAGTCAGTGATTGACCGCATTTGGTGATGGGGCCCGCTAGAGTGACGGTGGAGTTTCTTGCCCAGTCTTCTTCAAAGGAACAACTAAGCTTTGGAGTTGGCAACTAGCTTCATATCTGATCGTTTTCTTGACTAAAATGGTACTGTAGCGGCACTACAGAAAAAAAAACACAAAAAGAGAAATGGCGCCATCTACAATGCCACATACAAACTACGCAAGACTCACGTTACACAAATCCTGCATCGCGCAATCAGAGTTTACCACGCGACTCGCATAGGCACAACATCCCGACATCAACCGACGGGCAGTAGCCCACCAGACACAACACCAGTCTGGTAGGAGGATCCTCCCTTTTTATGGATGAACTTTACACCCTGTTCCTCATACCTCTTTAATACATTGTTACCTCATTGACTTGCGTTTATAAAATGTCAACATGTTATAGTTAAATTACTTACCCTTGACAAAAATAAAACCCTTTTTATAACATACATCAGATAATTGACTATAAAAAAATTCTCTCTTCTATCAATAAAAAATCAGCAAAAAGCAAATTGACTGAGTATTTGCCTACCTTTTCAGTAATAGAATTATTTGAAGTAACTTATTGAACTTTTTCAGTCAGTCAGCTTTGCAAATTGATGGAGCTTGATAAATGGTACCGAATGTAGGCGTATGTAGAAATATATTGCTTCTGCGCTTTTTATTAACAGGTAGTTAGGTTACATTACTGTACATATTCACTGTTAATTCATTGTACACGACCTCTATTCCGCTGGTGTAGTGTGTATTGAACGAGTACAACAGTGATCCGTCGATTACTCTGTCTTTAAAATACTCAAACCTTATTTTGACCTCACTATCAACTTCAGCATCCTCGAAAACCATAAAAATAACACCCATGACGATAAATTTGAAATTTTTTCCTGCTGCCATTTAGGATTTTCATTTTGAGCGCAGTATCGGCTTCTGCATCCTAGGAAGCCATGAAAACTATCTCGCTCTCCCTCTATCTATTTCTATTATTAATAAGTAGCAAAATCAAAATCAAAATATTTTATTTCACATAAGCCTGCATGGGCACTTATGAAACGTCAGAAGCTAGGTGCACGGTTCCAATTTGTCGTTTCCTATGGAGAAGAGCCGGCAAGAAACTCCACGGTTACTCTTTTAAAAATAGCATACGGGGGCAAAACGTTTTTCGTTACGTAATGCTATTTCCCTTACGTGACTACTCGTATTATTATAATTTTACTCCAACTGAAAGCTGCGTTAAGGAATTTAATTTCAAAAATGTGTTTTTGGTAATTTTTAATCAAACCATTTAACCAAGATCCTCAACTTTTTAAAGTATGTTCTACTCTCAAACTCTGAACACCATGGCTACATGGCCCAAACATAGAAAAAAGGTGTTCAGAAATTTTAATCAAACCATTCTAACCAAGATTTCCCTTGTTTAACAGTATTGAAACCCTCCAGAATGTTAAGTTTATGTTGGACTTCTACTCTAGGTACAGCTTGCGCAGGCGTTTCCAGCACTAAACCAATTTTAGTAAGCAAAATCTTAATCTAACATAAGAAGAAAATCAGATAAAACAGTGGATTCTTCGTAATTAGAATGGATCTAGGTATTAACCATATATATTAAGGACATCAGAGAGCAGTGGTGGCCTAGTGCTAACGGCTGCGACTTACAAATTGAAGGTCATAGTTCGAACCCTGACAGACACTCTATTTTGCGTAATTGTTTTCATCACCATTGCTCTAAAAACGAAAAGAAAACATAGTGAAATAAATAATAGTTTAAAAAACTAAAAAACACGCTTTAAAAACCAAACTAAAAAAGGAGAAAATAATGTAATTCAATTAAAAAGCGTGGGGTGCTTTTTGATGTATTTTTATAATCAATTAATGTCAAGCACCCCACGCTTTTTAATTGAATTAAATTATTTTCTCCTTTTTTAGTTTGGTTTTTAAAGCGTGTTTTTAAGTTTTTTAAACTATTATTTATTTTCTATTTTTTAGTTCTGCTAACTACAAAAACGTGTTTTTTTCTCATTTTTTTTTAAATTATTGAATTGTCATCGGTCCTCGACAAGTTTACAAAGTTGCAATGAAATCTGACCGTTTAAAGTGGGTCAAAATCGCGCTCAAAGGAGCCGGTTTCATACAAACATACAAGTGAAGCTAATATAAAGCGTGTAAAAACCGGTACGTCTTAGAAACAAAAATTCGAAAACATGTGACATCTGCCATCCCACTGGACTCACGTGGTGGATTTCGGCCCACTCACTCTCACAAAGAGGACGCCTGTGTCCCAGCAGTGGGAACATCATAGGCTGATTATAAAGACATCTAACACCTATAAACACCTTCAATCATAGCTTAGCAACAAAATTCAAATTTATAAAGTCTTAAAGTTAAAATATAAAGGTCAGTCAGATCAGGGATAAAAGTGAATAATGTTGGGCGACCTTTCAACAGGTTATCTAAAATACATCTCTCGTTGCTATGGCCGTAATTACCTGCTACTGGGCATAATTTAATTATAAACAGGTACATATCAACGAGGGTCTCAATGAACACAATTTTGGATAAAGTTAAAGTTAATGAATTAAGTATTTATAAATATTGACCGCAGTGATATTCTTGTATCCAACCCTACAGAGCGAGGCCTGTTTTACCTAAATGTTTTCGAGAGACTTGAATGATTTACGAAGACCTGAAAAACGTAATTCATACAGGAAAAGTTTTTATCCATTGCGGAAACTGTAACCATGAATTCAGCATATCATTCTAGACCTCCAGCGCAGAAATTTTTCGTCAGTTATACAAAAAAGAATCAGCTGTTTCACAGAAAAGTGCAATACCTACGCTGTCAAAATGTGGAACAACTGATTTTTTTTTTGTATAACCGACGAAAAATTTCTGCGTTGGGGCGTCTAGAATGATACATTCAGGAAAATTAATGGATTAGCAAATTGACATCCTACGCCAATTTGCCATGTTGTAACCATTTCATACATCTGTCATTCTCAACTTGCTTAACAATTTCTTTGCTCTTCCTATACTTATATACCTACCAAGACTAAGGTATTTAATGTTATATATTTTATGGTCCTACTATTACTATCGGTTTTCTAAAGCTTTTTCAATCATAAGTATGAATAAAAAACATAAAATCTAGCTCTAAAATAAAGCAAACTCACCCAAATCTTCATTTGTTGTTTCAGTCCAGCTAACCTGGCAGATCACGTTGTCCAGAAACACTGCGAAAAGCAGCGCGCACCACGCCATTTTCGCGCCAATATCACCCGCCATCTTTCGTTCAATGGCGGACTGTCATTTTGACGTACCCGTTCTACATTGTCTTTTGTCACACTATGAAGGTGTACCTGAAATGAAAATGAGTTTCATATTATTTCTTGTTTGCTATTTGTAGACTCCTCATGGACATTTTTTGGAAAAAATATATAAATATTGTTTCAGTGGTTTAGTTGAGAAGGTAATTAATTAATTTATGACCAACTAAAATCAACTAAAGTTTAATTGTCACCATTATGTATGGATAAGCAATCATGCAGTTACCTAATTTTAACCCTTTTCAATGAATCTACTAGAATAATAAGATTGTGGGTGTAATATATGTAGGTAATTAGGTACATCTCTGGCCAACCCTTCGGAGCAATAAGGCGTGATTATTATTATTTATTTATTTATTTAATAGTAGGTACACATACATTGTTTTACATTTAGTTTGGTGCCAACATAAACTCATTAGAGTTTTACCGTGCACCAAGGTCATCGACTACATAATATTACTTAAAACCACTTAAGTAGGTAGTTAGCCTACAAACAAACAACAAATAAAATTACTTCTGGTATAAAATAAATAATATCTACATAACGCGAGACTTCGAACATCGGTGACCAATCTGACCGCCCATCGTTAGAACAAAAGTGGTGGTGGAATGTTTTAAAATTGTTACAGGCTGTTCCAGTTATTTTCAATTTGATGTTATGAGGTTATGTCGAAGAATCTAAATATACCTATAAACGGAATGTTTACAGACATAAATAATGCTAATAAAATATATTTACTAAGGGTCATCATATTGCCGTAGGTTTTCTAGCTACATTTGTTAAAGGTTGCTTTGCACGCAATTTGTACAAAAAAAAAACTTTCTAAGTACCTAATAAAGGGGTTAAAAAAGGGTTCAGTAAACAATAAACAAAAGTAAGTTTCAGAAGTGCTATAAAAGAACTAAGTCCAAACTTTTAATATCTATAGAACAATTAAGCTGAAATATAAACCCTTAGACTAAACTTAAATTAGACAGCACTATTGATGTAAACTATATGAATAATTGTACTTGGTAACTTGACTAAAGCCATTCATGAATTTTTGTGGGACTTATAAGTTAACTCATACTGAAACCATACATCCCTACTAATATTATAAATGCGAAAGTAACTCTGTCTGTCTGTTACGCTTTCACGCCTAAACCGCTGAACTGATCGTCATGAAATTTGGCAGAGATATAGCCTGCTATATAGATATAGGTTATTTTTCTACGCGATAACCGACATTCACGCAGAGGGAGCCGCATTCAAAAGCTACTTTCAAATAAACCAATTACAGGTACTTTTGAATTGTCAAGGGGTCGGTCAGTCAGAAAGATGAAGCTAGTTGCCCATTCCAAAGCGTAGTAGGTACCTATGGAGAAGAACGAGCGGGAAACGAAACAAAATATCGTTATCTACTTAGTATTTTCCCAACTATGTTCGGGTTCCCGGCCACCGTAAACGTGGGCTTGCGGACGGCGAGGAATGGGTAGCTAGCTGTCCGGTAAGGACCAAGCCCGGGTCGACGGCGCGTTGTGTTCCACGCGCGCCTCAAGATGTCAGTACCAACTGGTGGGGTCCTCAAGGGCCGATGCCTGCCAGGGGTGCGGGTTGTTCGAAAGAGATACCGCGGCCCCTGGCACACAGACACGCCCTGCTCCACCCAGACCGGGAGAAGTTATTTGATGATTTCCCACCCAAAAAAAAAAAAAACTATTTTGGGGTTGGCTCTCAGTCTAGCCTGATGCAGCTGAATACCAGTCTTTTACATGGAGCGACTGCCTATCTAACCTACACAACCCAGTTACTGGGTAATACGATACCCCTTGGTAAGACTGGTTGTCAGACTTTCGGGCTTCTGACGACCCGTAACGACTGCCAAAGATCCACAGATGACAGCCGAGACCAACGGCTTTCCAAGGCACGGAGGGGTCTTGGTATGTAATGATGGTCACCCATCCACGGACCAACCGCGGCAAGCATAGGTTAACCTGATCGATCGACTCGTGCGGCTAATAGGTACTTAGCCACAAGCCCCCAAGACCAAAAAAAATGCTTTTGATGAGATAATTAATGTCTGCTGTCATTTATCAAACTTTGGCAATAGTTACGGGAGAAGGCAGAAAGTCTGACAACCAATCTTACCAACGGGTATCGTACTACCCAGTACCTGGTTTGTGGAGGTCTGACAGGCAGTCGCTCCATGTAAAATACTAGTATTCAGCTGCATTTGGTTAGACTGGAAGCTGACCCCAACATAGTTGGGAATAGGCTAGGCAGATAATGATTAATGATGATTCTATGGCACATTTAACTACACCTTGTTTCGCGTATTATCCCAGCTATTGTGCCATTCTAATTATATTTTGTGTGTTTTGTAATTAAAATTGTTATTTAAAAAAAATGCAGTCCTACCAAATGAAACTACTACATCATTACCAGAGATCGGATATTCGGATGCATATTTACCTAAAGATAATTTTTTGCTATGAAAGTATGGAAGCGGCTTTATAAATTATTTGTAATATTTATTAAAAACCCCGGGATTCTTGGATTGCATATCTATTCAGATGTGTATTAATTTAAAATTAATGTTTAACCCGGTACAAATATGTGTATGTACTGGAGGAAGGGTGGTTTGTATTAGTTAAAACAAAAAATAAACAAATTACTTACCTAAATTAAGACTTTTTCGATACAAAAACGCATTCCATGCTAGCCAACATCTCAACTTTAGGTGAATATGCATCCGAATATCCGATCTCTGTGCGTTACCTTACGATGATCCCAAAATCACCACTCATTCACTGTGATGGGTGACTTAATCAAGCTTAAACCTCAGGTCATAACCAGCCTATGAACTTGAAATCCTAAATGTAAGTTAACATGCAGACCTACAACCTTACATAAAGGTTAATATGGTCATAAAAATAAAAATACCGCGCCCTTGGCCGGCCGTGTTATAATAATTTGTCGGCGAGAAACAAAAGGTAAATTAAAATGTTTTGGCATAATTTCTGGTGTTACATAATTAGTGCTATGTTTTAACTGTGGCTTCGCTTTGTGCAAGCTTGAAAGTTTCCAATTTATATTACGTTTTCAGTCTACAATTGGTAATTTAAGGTAATACGAGCCGGCAAAGCGTATATTTTGCGTATGGACGTCACAGTGTAAAAATAAAAAAGTAAGTTGTTTATGCTGTATTTGTATGTATTTTACTGTGTGTACATAAATAATAAAATAAATAAACAAAAACCCGACTACTAAAAAGTCATGCTTTAAAAAACTTTTCCAAAAAAAACAACCGACTTTCGGAAAAACACTACAAAGTGAAAAATAACTTTAATTTCGGAAGTCGGTGACTTTGGATATGTATTTTAATTTTTGTCACCGCCTTCCGAAATTAAAGTTACCCATTCGAAATGTCATCATCCTTGGGGTCAAAACAATGCATATTTATGCGATAGCAGCAATCGCGGTTGATTTGCTGTCATTTTTTTAAGAGTTCCGTTGTCTGTCTCCGAAACGCATAATCAGATCTTTATGAAATTTAAATGGGACCATTCTGGAATAAACCACTTTCGACCAAAAAAAGAATTTAGCAAATCCGTCTATATATGACGGAGTTATGCCAGAACTTCATAAAAATATATATATATATATATAAACATGTCGAATTGATAACCTCCTTCTTATTGAAGTCGATTAAAAAGTATAACACAAGAAAATATTTTCATCTCAAAAGCCGTAGTCTTCGTATGCCACTTTGCCTTAAAGCTTATGATCGATTATACTTATATAATGTATGGTTTTGTTAGGGTAGGTAGTAGCTATAGCTAAATATATGTTTCCATAATTATATAATATTTGAAATGTGCTAAATAAGCCCTTTCATTTGATACCCAACACGACATTTACAACGCCTTATGTTCTCTAGAGGCTGCCATGTTGAATTTAATATGACGCAATAAAGTCTATAAACTAGCGGACGATCAAGACGCTTGCAACACAACCTCATTTATCAAATTATGATAAGTAGTTTAGAAGTTACGAGGGAAACATGAGAACAGATGAATAGATACACACATACCCACACCC
The DNA here is from genome assembly GCA_947359405.1 of Antitype chi. NCBI lineage: Eukaryota > Metazoa > Arthropoda > Insecta > Lepidoptera > Noctuidae > Antitype > Antitype chi. Next base: position 2,672,352 of record OX375827.1, on the reverse strand, counting down.
ATACATGTCCATACCGGTCAAAATCAAAACCTTCCTTTTTGCTTCGCCGTAGTCGGGTAAATAGGTAGATCTAACAAATCTAACCCAAACCATACCCAACCCGGAAATTTTTACCTAAACTTCACAAAAGCGTACCGCCACGAGGCACAATCATTTCATAAAATAATTCCTCCGAAATCAAATTAACTCAATTTTATAACATAACAATGTTTTCATCGCAATTTACTCGAAAATACAACGTGTAATAACATCGTCGTCAGAACTAAATCAACCTTCTGACATGAAATCTAGATAAGATCTTTTAAACCGGTCCTTACGACCAAATGGTAAAACTAGGGGTTAAGGTTGCCTGTCCACTGGAGCGGAGAGAAACTGAGCATAGCAGAAAGGTGCTTTTTTTGGGAATGGCATCTTGCAGGTCAACCTAGGATGTGGTCGAGCCCCCTGTGGGTTCCCGCATTGTCGTTGCCGGGGGGCTCAGTAGCCGTGGCATGGAACCCCACGGTAAAGCGAAGAGGAACACGAGGAGGGGCCGCTCATCAGGGCTTTTCCCCCTAAGCCGACGACGTAGCGGCCAACAAGTAGGTTGCGGTACTGCTGGGCGGCATCGTAACTGAGGCGAGCCGCGATGTCGTATGGGAGGCATCGCGGCTGGGGGTTGCGGGCCGCGGCGGGCCGAGAGGAGTGGTGTATGGATAGCGCCACTTTCCTCACTTTCCGCGGTCTGAACGGGGCCAACACCGTTAGATGGCGGACGCGGTGGTGCCGCAGGGGAGGAGGAGTGTCGGTATTGTGTAGGCCGCTCTCCCTATCCCCTGCGGCCGAAAAATGGTAAGCGGCGGAACTACTGTCCTGACCCGTCGCAGGGAGACCCAGGGAGCCATACACGAAGTCGTCTAATGCCCATTTGCTGTTTAGTCCCTGGGCTGGTCACGGCGTACTATGTACTAGTACGCCGGTGAAGCGGAACGAACCTGAAGCTTGAATATAATGCAGTTTTATCTTCTACTGAATAAAAATCCTGAATTAATTCATTCACTAACAAAGAACGCACTGCCTAAACCGCTGGGTCCAGGATCTTACTATCCTACTAGGAATATTATATAATATTAATGTTAATTTATTAATTAATCCTACTAATATTATAAATTGTGAAATTTTTTATGTTTAGATGTTTGGATGTTTGTTAATCAATCAGGCGACAACGGCTGAACGGATTTGGATGAAATTTGGAACACAGATAGTTTTTAGCCTGGATTAACACAGGATACTTTTATCCCGGTAATACGTTTCTGTATGATAATTTCCGACCTCCGCTGGGAAAGGCTAGAGAAAAATAAAAAATACATCTGGAAAATTACTTGTCGTTTAAGCATCTCTCCGCTCCAATGGAAAAGTAACCTAATAATGTAATATAAAATAAGTTTTGTTAGAAACTCAATCAGCTAGGCGACTTTAGTGACTAACATAATTTTAGAACGTAACTTTGCTCCTGATTATGTTACTTGAATAAGTCAAGGTTAAAACTTAATCGACAATGCCGTGGGTACATTGAATAGTTAACTACTCTACAGCGTAGTTGAATTACTTTGAAACTTCACAGGTATGATGGATATCGATATTTTATCATAATAAAATAATGAATACTAACTCTTACCAGCGGCTTCGCCCGCGTTAACTAATTTACACGTAACCTTAACAAATTGTACACTTAAACCTCCCTCATGTATCACTCTGTATATTGGTGAATACCGCATGAAAATCCGTTGTACAGTTTTTGAGTTTATCGTGAACAAACAGACAGACAAACAGACGCAGTGGCGTATTTTGTTAATAATATGTAGTGATGATGAGACTGGCACATTGTTTTAGTGGTCGCAAGCGCTCCCGCTGATCATGAGGTCCTGATTTCGATTCCAGGGTCGGGCAAAGTGTTATTGGATTTATCCACCGGGTTTCTCAGTAGCAGCCTGGAGTCCGGATTTGTACGCTCATCATCTGTAGCATTATCATAATCAGCCTATTAAGTACCCAGTCTTGGGACTCAGGCTTCCTCTAGGCCTACTCTACCACGCGGGCCCAGTGCGGGTTGATAGATTTCTTTTGTTTTTATGGGAATGACATCTCGCAGTTCAAACCTATGAGGTTGTCGTCTGCTTAGCCGGACTTGCCTGTGATAATCTTAATAGATTAAATTACCAGCCAGGGCTTAGAAAAAAGTTAAAACTAGAGTGACTGCTCGCTAAGGGCACCCCCTGTGGGGTACGGACCTCGACTAAGGGCATCGCTGATAGAGAGCAGCAAGAGACAAACCGAATCGGACTCAATATTATTAGGGGAGGTACTTAATACTACAGGCTCAGCGGCAAGGACGGCAGTTTGTCTATTCCCGTTGTCTCCGTAATCTGTGTCCCCATGACGGGGACAACGGGACGTCAAAAAAATTGTTACCGTTGTCCCCGTTATACAATACGGGCAACAGGGACATCGGACGATATTAATTTTTTAAATGTGGGTAGCGGCAATCCTAGAACTAAAATGAAAGGTATTGTGTGTATAATAGATTTAAATTTAAAATATAGAAACAAATAAGAAATGTTTTTTTATAAGTAGATTTTTCTTGTAAATTGGTATCCTGCACGAAGTACCAGGTAACATAGTTGTGTCAGCTAGAAAACGCTTTATGCCTTCGAAGTACCAGGTTGGCATAAATTGGTAGGAACTCACTTAACATAGTTGTGTCAGCTAGAAACGGCCATAATTTGAGAAGTATATATTAGAATAAATTAACAGGGACAACGAGAAGTAATTTTAATTATTTTTTTAAATTCCCTCTGACATGGCCAACGGGGACAACGGGAATACATGCAGCGGTTTACGACGGTGTACCCTGAGGGTGCTAGTAAGCTAACTACTCTTCTGGAGGACAGTTATAGCGTCGCCGTCGTCGGGAATGGTAAGAGTATGCCTCGGTCGGCGAAACTTACTAATACGGGAGGGAGTGTAGCGGACGGCAGCTGCGATCAGGGGATTGGGATGCTTCACAGCTGAGTCAAAGAAATGCTTTGAGAGGCGTTTCATGAACTGCTGGATAGTGGGCATTCTGAGATCCAGATGGAAATTCTCGTTTCGGACATATAAGGGGGCTCCCGTGACCTTTCTTAGGAAACAGTTCTGGAGGGTCTGCACCCTATGGATGTGATGGACGATGCACGCATAAGTCATGATATGACCGCGGTATAGATACGCAATTTGCACCTAAGGGACAATTTGCTAGGGGTGGTCAGTACGAAGTGGAGCCTACCGAGAGCGAAAGTCGTGCGAGAACGAGCCGTTTTTATGGTCCCTGAAGGTAAGTTGGTGGTCGAGGAACACTTCTAAGTACTTGGCTTGCTTCACCCAAGGGATCGGCTTACCGTACATAGTGATTGGACTGGGTTGGTAGATGTCACATGTCTTCGAATTTATAACTGATTAGCACTTTGCCTGCGAATCTTTTTTGTCGGCTCCTAAGGGTTGCAGCGAAATGTTCCTTTCTCAAAAAATGAACGATCAAAGTCAAAAGGATTTTCTCAAATCCGACTGGTAGTTCCTGAGATTTGTGCGTTCAAACAAACAAACAAACTCTTCAGTTTTATTATTACGTTATATTGAGCTTGTGGCTAAGTAATATTAGCCGCCCGGGTCGATCGATCAGGTTAAGCTACGCTTGCCACGGTTGGTCCGTGGATGGGTGACCATCTTTACATACCAAGACCCCTCTGTGCCTCGGAAAGTCCCGGCTGTCATTTGTGGATCATTGAAAGTCGTTACGGGTCGCCAGAAGCCCAAAAGTCTGACAACCAGTCTTACTAAGGGATATCGTATTACCCAGTAACTGGGTTGAGGAGGTCAGATAGGCAGTCGCTCCATGTAAAACCCTTACACAGTCGGGAAAAGGCTAGACAGGCAGATGAGTACGTTATTAATTATGCTAATAAGTAAGTTTTCTCCAAGAATAAGACGATCAAATAATACCCATACTATACTCTCAAAATGACTGAAGTTAGCATCACCTTAACATACGCCTCCCCAAACACAACGAAAGATAAGCCATCCGAATTAAATCCAGCAGTCACCTCCTTAGAAAATTACAAACGAACAAACATTCAAGTAATCAAAAACGAAGTTTGTAACGTCAGAAGTCAGGTACCAGAGTTTAATTAATGGTACACAAGTTGGAATAACTTTTGAGCTAGGTACCTACTTGTAAATAGATAATTTCAGTATCTTTAAAAGGTCGTTAAACGTTAACCGGAATCTGCTATGAGAGATACGATTCCGGCTTTTTTTTTTCGGGTACAAGCTAAATGACATTGCTTATGTCTTTGTAAAAAGTAGCCAAGTGCGAGTCAAACTCCTATACGACGGGTTCCGTACCCATATTCAACACTACGTATTTATCTTGCACTTCAAACGGTCAGATTTCATTTTAACTTTGTAGACTTATCGAGGACCGATGACAATTCAATCATTTTAAAAAAAACACGCTTTTGTAGTTACCAGAAATAAAAAAATTAAAATAAATAATAGTTAAAAAAACTTAAAAACACGCTTTAAAACCCAAACTAAAAAAGTAGAAAATAATTTAATTCTATAAAAAAGCGTGGGGTGCTTGATATTAATTGATTAATACCTCAAAAACCACCCCACGGTTTTCAATAGAATTAAATTATTTTCTCCTTTTTTAGTTTGGTTTTTAAAGCGTGTTTTACAGTTTTTTTCTGAAGGTATTAACATCTCTCATTCAGGACATCAATGCGCAATCTGTGTAACGTAGCGCAGACATTTTTCGTCGGATATCCAAAAAAAACTGCTATTTCATAGAAAAGTAGTTGTAAGTCGTAACTTACGCGGTTAAATGTATGGTAGCGCTAATTCTGTTCCAGAATCATATGAACTGAATGTATGGTAACAGTTTATGATTTTGTGAATCCCTGCCATCCTGTATACTAAAGTTAACTTGGTGTGCAACTCGAACACTATTCAAAATCTAATACGACTATCAAGTTTTAAAAAAGAACACATGTACAAAAGCACCAACTTTTTCTGCACTGACATGCACTATCAACCTCTCTAACTACAACCTAAAAGATCCACTAACAAATGAATCCATTATACACTGTCGTGCATAAAAACCGTACCACAAATAGCGAAGTGAGCTGTAAAAACAGTTGACCCGTTTTCATAGATTTTTGCGACGGCCCATTCATGGTCAGATTAACTGGGGTAACATAGCCCGCAATGTATGTTAATGCCCCCTATCACTGTCGGACAGCGAAGTGTTATTTGCATTGTATCGAATACGCTGGGGGAATCTGGGGGGTAAGGGTGTGGTGTCACTGATAGCGGGCTAAAAGCGATGAAAGCAGAGATATTTTTTTTGGGTGAATTAATAATGAGAAGCTATTTTGTTTTTTGAGAGGCAGTATGGGTGTTTTTGTAATGGGAATTGAGTGTGGCAATGTATGGAGTGTTTCTTACAAAATAAATGTTAAGATTTCGTCAATAAAACAATACATAAATACCTAATAGTACGGACGAGTAATGGTGTTACTCGTCTGTACCTACTATATGGAATTTATTTAGATAACTAGTTGACTATGGACGTCGAAAATTTTCTCAGGGGAATGTGCTACCGGGACAAAAACCTGTGTTACTCGTTATAATATCAACTATATTTGCCAAATTGGAACCGTGCACGTAGCTTCTGACGTTTCCTAAGTGCCCATGTAGGTTTATGTGAAATCAATATTTTTATTTGATTTAATTTGAATGAAAGTTCTATTTAAATCGGTGTAGCCGCTTCAGAGATTAGCCGGAACCAACAAAAAGACAGACAACATTTATTCTCTTCCATATATACTTAAACACGGTAGTTATTTGTATTTTTTTTTAAACTGTTAAAATATATATGTACATAATATATTATGTAAAGATTATATTATTTATTATATTTAATAAATCTGGTTCTTTCCTAAATAAAACTACGGCCGTTAATTCATAACTCTATTCTTGCGATTACAAACTATCTAACTACAACAAAACTTACAATTATGCTGCACTCCATATTTTCCAACCCTGTTTATGGTCCATCGTAAAATATAGATTGTGTCAGCAGGAACAGTTTCAGCTTATAAGCCAGTCATAAAACATTTGATTGGAGCCCATAAACTCATAAACTGACGTTAACTCCTATACGTAAACATGTCAATACGTTTTTTAACATTTTTATGGGATTATCGTGATATTTTCAAGTAAAAAGATGTTAAAAAAATCTATCAAAGCAGGATGTTCTGGAGATTTACACATTCGCTTGTGTAGGAACTTGAAATTATGGGTTTTTAGTGAGAAAGCTGTTTTATGTGTTATAAATCATTATAAGCTTTCAATTTTATTATGGAAAGGTTTTTATCAGCTTGATGGAATTGTGCATAGAAAAACTACAAAAGTTGGTAATATATTCTAATACAATAAATACTATCCAGTAATGGATTCTAAGCGAACTATAGAAATTTTGTGAAAAGGTGTTGTAGGTACTTGACTTCACAATTAAACAAATCGTTGAGGTCATATTTTGTCTTTTATTTTTTCGCCCGCGTGGATGTCGGTGATTATTCCATGGGAATGTGCCACCAGGACATGAAGCAGCCTATGTTACTCCTTATAACATCAGCTATCTGCCAGTGAAACCAGTCTCGTTTTTTTTGGTCTGATTCGGTGCAGCCGTTTCAAACAAAACAAACAGACAGACAAATAAAATAGATTTTTTGACATAAGTACCGTATATTCTTTCATATGCATTTAATAAACAGTTGTTATTTAGACATTACGTACATACCTTTGATTTATTCAATTCTTTTTTAATTCTAAATATTATCGTAAAGCTGAAATCAAATTGATAAGAATAACTTTCACATATTTCTACATCAAATTATTAATTCGCCTCGCACCCCGCTCGCAGTCAAGCCCCAGTCTTATCAGGCAATCCTTTATGAGTTCATTCGTCCGGGTTAGTTCCACTTTTGCATATATGCGGTTTTTCTTTCCATATTTATGGTCATCACAAGTTTGTGTGTGATAGCGTTCGTCTCGCTTTGTGTACGGTAATACCTTTTTTAGTTTTCAGGGCAACTTTCGGTAGAATTGGCTCTTTGTGTGTTGAAAGGACGATTTCGGGTGTGAATAAGTGAATGTTTGATTTGGATGGGTGGGCGGGGTTATGTAGAGATGGCATGCATTTTCAACCGTGTATTCTTTTTAGTAGTGGTTAGTATTTTTTTATGATGCATCACTACTTTCGTTTTTCTTGACAAATGAAAAGTTTGAATGGTAAAAAGAAAGTGTTTAATCACATGAATACATTTTTTCCAAGATATAGGTACGTTTTGGTAACTTTGCGTAACTGCAAAGCAGTTTGTTGGGGGATGTAGCTCCAATTTTTTTGTACTTGCAAACAAAATTAAAACCATTTTTCACCTATGGGTACGCTATCATTAGCATTATTATTATTAACTATTCATGCTAAACTGACACAGAAACAAACACAAGTTTTTTCAAGTATTCTCTACAGTGAGAATTCGATAAAACACATTAAAGAGGTAGGTATCCATATATTTGACTTTAAAAAAAGTTTTCGTTCTACAATTCTGTTTTAATCGTCTGGATGTTTATTAAAAATAGTGACAATGGTGGCGTTGTAATGATGCCCAAAGCTAGTACCTACATATTTGCAGGGATTTTTCATTTCATCGGTTCACAGAAAAGCTTCACAAAACGGGGCCTAACAACTAGGATTACCATTTTGAAATTTGAAAAGTTCTGGCATAAAGCCGGGCATTTGCAAAACAGTCTGTACTTTTTTACAATAAAGATTTACACACGACTTATATATCAGCGTTATAACGCTTACTCTACCAATAAGATATATCTGATATAGCGGGATTTTATTGAATCTTTATTTATCACTCACTTACTCAATTTTTTAACTACTAACTTACGGATTTAAAGAAATCGTTAGCAAACCCAGCTGTTCTGGAGTTGACAATACCCAATGAGCAGTAGAGTGATTATTATTAAGGGTTTTTCCAACTATGTATACATAACACTTATATAAATCACAGGGGCCGATACTGAGGGCTGCGGGTGTCGACCTCAAGACTAGCTTATCTTGTCACACGGACAACTGTACGTCGCTTGCTCTCGCATCAACCAGTCCTGACTCTCTGTATATTTTGGCTGCTGAGAACAAAACTACAAACGTTGTATATAGGGAAATCTTACAAAATTCTGGCTGATATTGTAGTGGATTATTGTGGAGTCTTAGACTTCCACGCGAAGGAAGTCACGGGCAGAAACTAGTAATACATATATAAGATCAATCACCTCAGCTTATCGCAGTCCACTGCTGGACACTGCGCTACAATACCCAGTCTTCGGCCTTCCGCATCTAGTCTGTCACAGCCACTTTCTTTAGACCGTCAGTCCATCTAGCCACAGAACAGAGGAAAGAGATTAGAAGGGCCTTGTGGGCGGGGCAGGCGCGCCGCACTTATGAGCAAACGCTCGTATGTCAACCGAAATTTGGTTCACCGGTGTTCACCGGACAACAGTCGCGCTCATACTGTGACAACGTGCGAAGCTCCGCGAAAAAAATTGAATTATGCCGTCTTGCGCTATTATAACGTGTCGGAAAAGAAGCAAGGTGTGTAGTGTAGCCCGGGAAGGGATTTCTTTTCACCGGTAAGTCCAAAATCCTTAAAATACAAGCGATATTTATAATTTTTACAATTGTATTATGTCATTTGTAGACAAAAACGATACAATCGCAGCCAGATGCTAAATTATACATTGCTTGTAATGCATGGGTACCATCTTGTACTAGATGAGCAATCGCGCAATGTATTGCGTTCCCTGCGAACGTCGCGGGCGCCCAGCCAATCTGAAATTCTGCGAAATCCATGCGTATCGATAGTGTTGTACCAAGTTGTAAACAATGTCGATATTAAGTATGTGTGTTTGATATAAGTGATAATTATCAGTAATATTATAATTAAAATAACTTTGTTTACTACCATCAATTATTGTTTATTATGGGTTATTAATTTAGTTTCTGAGTCGGTTTTTCGTCTAAAATTTGGTTTAAAGTTAACCATTTATAATGAAAACATACATTATAAATTTTATTTTCAGGTTTCCAAAAGATCCTGGTGCAAGAAGACTGTGGATTGAAGCAACTGGTAGAATTGAATGGATACCTACTAAATGTAGATGAATGTAAGATAAAGGGGGTCTCTTGTACCCTTCGAAAGATCTAATACTAATATGTAAAACGTCGGAAGCAGTTATCAAGATTTATACCGACAATCTCCGGAATGTTAACAAACATAATGTTGACAACAAAGATTTTGTGCAGCTTCGTTGGAACTGAACTATTTAGCAACATTAGTAATCATCAGATTGGATTATATCCTACTGCGAGCCATGTTACAGACCTAACTAAGGCTATTATCGGAAAATATATTAATTTAGACGGCACGGTTGGCGCAGTGGTTAAGCGATTGACTGCTGCGCTGCGTGTCGCGGGTTCGATTCCCGCACGGAACAAATATTTGTATGACCTACAAGTAATTGTTCTGGGTCTGGCTGTTTGTGTATGTGAGTTTAAATGTTTGTAAACGCACCCACAATACAGGAGAAATTCCTAGTGTGGGGCAACGTTTTTTAAAAAAAAAAAAAAAAAATTTAAGATTGCACTTTATTTTGAAAAATTCGAATTTAAAAGATAGCAAGCGCATGTTACTTAATAAATTCGTATTATTTCAAGGACAATAATAAAATCAGCATTGAAATGGAGTTTAAATTGTTGTTCATAATTAAAGTGGTATTGTATTTTTTACTTGTGTCATTTATTTACTTACTAGCCGTAGCCCATTACCTTAATTGCGTAATGCACGATCAAACACAATCTGAATCATTTTGAAGCAGATTATTTCAAAACGATTCAGATTCTGATTGATCAAGCTAACTCATTGTTTCATAAGTTCGATAAGAAAATCTCCTCAACAACGTAAATAACTCAATGATTGTTATTTAACTGTCAAAATGAAACAGATTAGGCGTAATCGTTTACGGAAATGTGTTACGTACCTAATTAAATAGCATGTCTTTTTACGCATAAATGACGTAAAACAGAGCTGCAGTTAGCATAAACATTATTATTTATATGTATTTAGGAAGACCACACTAATTGCCACCCTTTTCAGAAATTATAGCGAAAAATTGCAAATCTTAAAAATTACACTAATTTTATCGATATAAATAATCGACCTTTTGGTCGCCGTAACATGTATGAGAATATGGGCGTGTCAAATGCATTGTTTTGCGTTAGTGTGACAACTAATAGCAAGCTCGCGATCTATGTGCGTGTGGTTCAATTGTGTGCGTAATCCATGTACGTACTAGTCTCTTGCTTGTAGTAGAGTTAAAGAGTGGGAGACATGCGGCGACACGCGTTGTAATACAAATCAGGAACTATTTCCTTTCTAATCTCTTTCCGCTGTTCTGTGCATCTAGCTGGGGGTCGTCCCACGCTACGGTTGCCGATACGCGGTCTCCACTCCAAGACTTGTCTGCCATCAGTCCTTAGACAGACATGGCCGGACCACTGTCACTTCAATTTGCTGACTCTCCAAGCTATGTCTGTAACTCCGGTTCTTGTGCGAATAATTTCATTTCTGATTTTATCCTTCAAAGAAACACCGAGCAAGCCCACTCCATAGCGCGCTGAGCGACCTGGAATTTGTAGACCAGCCCAACTGTCAGTGTGCATGTTACGGCACCATTTATGTCATAACATTTATGAGATAATATACGCAGTCCTGGAGCAGAAGAAATACAGGAACAGCTGCAGTTGAATGTCAGTAATTTGCATGAAGCGACTGCCTATCTGACCTGCACCACCCAGTCACAGGGTAATACGATCCCTTGGTAAGACTGGTAGTCAGACTTTCGAGCTTCTGACGACACGTAACGACTCTCAAAGATCCACAAATGACAGCCGGGACCAACGGCTTAACGTGCTTTCCGAGGCACGGAGGGGTCTGTAAAGATGGTCACCCATCCATGGACTAACCGCGGCAAGCGTAGCTTAACCTGATCATTCGAACCGAGCGGCTATTATTACTTAGCCACAAGCTCCTCAATTACAGGCTACTGTATGAAAACTTGCACAATTTTTTCACTCCCATCTGTATATGGAAATACAAAAGTTATCTAAATTGCATTTCAAGTAGCATTTGGGAGCGCCTGTTACTTGGCAGCAGTCGGGGGCGACGCTTATAATGCACATGCTGGCCAAATGGAGTCGCACCGATCTCTTGGCTACTTTGTACAACAAGATATTTCTTGTGAATTATTGGTTGGAAAATATTTTATATTTTATTTGGAGCTGTAGTGGCCCCATTAGTTGGTGACTTACGAGTTGTAGATCACAGGTTTGAACCCAGACAGGCGTTTTGCTTTTTGTAAATAATTTCACCACCACTGCTCTCAAAACGGTGAAGGACAACCTCGTGAGCAAACCGAAATGTCCTTGAATAAAAAACTAGCAATGGGAACGTAATAGGCTGAGTTTGTATGTGTTTATTTGACTTTGATACTTATTCTGGAAATTCGAATTAGAAAAATGTTTCAAATAGGCACGATGCAAGTCAAAACTTGCCCCTAAGGTAACCTTTTCATTCCCCGACTATACATGTTACGCAATACACAAAAGGGTACATGTGTACTGCTAAGTACTTGTCAAGAATTCGCAATAAGAGTGTGTTTGCTCGCTAAACTACAGAACACTACGTAATACCTACGTTAACGTGAAATACATGCAAATTGCTTGTTCCGACGAATATACATACATACATACATGTGTACATTTGTGATATATACATATAAGGATGATGTTTCTACGAACACAATGACGTGACCCATTCTGTAAGGATTTAGGATTGTCCTAGTATCCTCCTATTATAATATTGCAAATGTGAAAGTTTGTATTTGAATGTTTAGATGATTGAACGTTTGTTACTCAATCATGCAAAAACGGCTGAACGGATTTGGATTAAATTTGGCACGCAGATAGATTACAACCTGTATTAACACATAGGATATTTTTTATCCCGGTATTAGGTTCCCGTGGGATGCCGCTGAAGCCGCTGGCAAAAGCTAGTGTTTATTTAAAAAAAATGTTTGTTGCCTCAGAACTCCATCATTTATAAATCGATTTGAAAAATTCTTGTTTTCTTTGAAAGGGTATACTTAAAGAGTAGAACCACTCATCAGAAAACTTGACATGGGACCACCCGTGTCAAGTTCTCTGATCAGTGGTTTTTGAGTTAGCTTTAATAATACGTATTTTTATTACTTAGTTTTGTTAATAATGTTTTAATAACTTCCTGTCACTACTTACTTAGCAAGTGAAGGCTTTTTTAAGGATAGAGTATCATCAAATAATTTCTCCCGCTCTTGGTGGAGCGGGAGGGCGTGTCAGACTTTTACTGAATAAAACTCACCCGTGTTCTTTCAGTTGCCTGTGTGCCAGGGGCCGCGGTTTCTCTTTCGAACAACCCGCACCCCTAGCAGAGCAAGTGAAGGTTTAAACGAATTTGTGTGGGATAGATACCACAGCTAAAAAGTGAAAAATAAATTCCAATAACAAATCTAATTACAGAGTTTAAAAAAAATTGCTTTAATTTCGAAAGTCAGTGGTAAAAACCAAAAATACAAAACCAAAGACACTGACTTCCGAAATTAAAGTTTTAACTTTGCAGTATTTTTTTGGGAAGCCGTTTGTATTTTGTTTGAATAATTATGGATTCATTTCAATTCAATATTTACAGGTTTATTATTTAGTATTCCTACTAAAGCTCATGAAGTTAGGATTGCTTTAATAGGACTGAGCAAGATAAGTGAGTCGCATGCTGAACAAACTGAGAACTTTTAGCCAAATTGCCCTGACACCGGCAGGCCATGATTGGGACGGGATTCCTCGAACACGGATTTTGAAAGAGATATACGCATGGCTTTACCCCAAAACAAAACACAAAATGAATCAAAACTGGAATACCAAATCAACGTACTGGACTGGTCCTAGAAGTCTGCGTGCCAATTTCACCAATGGAACTGAACGCGATCAGCACATCTAAACAGCGTTCAAGAGCTGTCAGTGTCAATATTCCACAACAATGATGACACTGACAGTACTTAAATGCAGTTTAGATGTACAGAGGGGCAATTCCCGTAATTTTAAGAACATTTTTGACAAGTTTTGACATTTGACTGTCGCCGAGAGACTGCGACTAGACTTCTAACGTTTTTAATTACGAGAATTGGCCTTCTGATCGCGTTCAGTGTCATCGGTGAAATCTGCCCTGAATTTTAAAATCTCTCTGTGTAGAAAAACGGTGACGAAGTATTAAATAGATTCAGGGTATGCTGTGCCATTAGTTTTTTTCAAATTAACAGCCTACCTCAATTTGCCGTGTTATACCCATTTGTGTTTTGTTTGTGATTTAAAATACGGACAATTTAAGGTGGTTGTCAATTTTGAGAAATTTATTAGACTTTACAATTTTACATCCCTGTTATTTCATAGCAATACATGTATGCCTAACAAATCATTTCTAACGGCAATGTCAATTGACATAGATGATTCTATGTGATAATTTTATCCGATGGTTGCACGCGAAAAACAGACCACACCCCTTCGATTGACGTCGAACAATGTATTGATATGCGCTTCCCACGCCACCATCACTGCCTGGCTCTATTTGAAACAGCTATAGCAACATACCACAACATCATGCCTATATTCCTCGCCAAGCGGTTGGTCGAATCTTCACGTGACCAAAGGGCTGGCTAATTCTTAGCTCAAAGAATCAGCGTTGCCATCCAACGTGGCAACGCTGCCAGCGTTTTGGGCACTTTTCCCACTGACAGCGATGCGGACGAATTCTTTGATGCCCAGTGAGCATTTCCTTTTTTACTTTATATACTTGTTCATAATTCTAATATTATTATAAGTTTTAGCGCACGATGTTATTAATCGTATTGTAATAATATTCCTCGATGTGTTCGGCAGAAGTGATGATGGTGTATTATAAATTACAAATGACTTAATTTTTGTAAGTATCTACCTATATATTTTAATAAACTAGATTAGGTCGGCCTTCCTATCTGACTACTCTGAGAAAAAAGGCCGTAACAAACTCCGAGGTACAGTCTCATTTAAAGTTCAGACATAATCTTAGTCAGATCGTGTGAACACCATATAGATTGATGTCTGTAATGATCTTTTGAGAAAAGAACCACACAGATTGAGAAGACCTGTCCAGTCAGTACAAGCATTTGTCAGTAATCGTGCAGCTTAACACAGAGCTTTAGGAGCTTAACGATTTGATGAACAATACCAAAGAAAAGGATTATTCCGAACCTGACCCGAAATCCTAACCCGGTCGCGGGTTAGTTTAGAAACTTGAAAAAAATTATAATATTTGTTCCGAACGTAACCCCATTCCTAACCTGACCCGAAGTATCGTTCCTATCATAACGCGTATGATACAGAGCTTAGCTTTTTTTGACAATTATTATTTATCTATCCTGGACACTACTGCCTTACCCTTCGCAGAATACAGGCGTGATGTTATGTTCTGATACCGTCCATGGTTTTGGATGTAATTGGCTGGAAGATAGGCAGATGGACCTGAAGAATGGTCCCAAATAACGTAAAAGTTCATTCTTTACTGAAACATAGTAAAAAAAATCTACCTTCTAGAGATGGGCAGTAAAATCATTTGTATCGATACACCAATCCCATGTGAATCGGAACGTTTTTAACAGTAACGTTTTTTATAGACACAAACGATTTTTTTATTATTGTCGTTTAAACTCTCCTAATTGTATTTTTAGGAAAAAAAATATTTCAAGTATATTAAAAAAAAAAAAAACAATTTTCTTTGGACAGCATCTAGACTACGCAAAAACAATAATTTGGAGAGAAGTTGCGGACTTATGCGGTTGCGGATTTATGAAAGTGTATTCCCTTATCGAGAAAATAATCGTTCAGATGGCTCTGAAGTCGCAGCAACTGATAATAAGACATAATATAAGTCCATAAATGTTTGTTTGATAGGTTTATGTAAACTTTATAAGTATTCAGTACTTAACCCGAATATGGTAATTTTTTTAGCGAGAAAAATACGTTACGATACGTACAGTTAATATTTATTTCAAATAGGCATATGAAGGCGCTTTTGACGGTCAGTCAAAATTTACATTAAAATAGAATTGATTCTAGTCGCCCCTTCCAATAGGTAGCTTCGTATGGAGAAGAATGGGCGAGTCACTCCACTGTTACTCTTTTATCTACTTTTTTTATTTTGCATATATTAATATTATACATATGTGAAAACGATACACCTAGAATAAAATGACCAGACCACAATACGACGAGGAATACGATACGTAGGTAAGTACCGTTGAGTATCGTATGGTAGTGCATCGATACAAAATACATCAAAATATCGTTGTATCGATACTCGATAATATCACTTATGGCCCATCTTTACTATCGACTCAACAATAAATGTTGAGATGTCAGAAAGAATGCTACAGTGAGTGTATTCCGCAATTAGGATCAGCGTTCACTTGATCCCTTTTGTCTACAAGTGGCACAGTACCCGCATCCGATTGGCTCTCGACTCGAACAATCGTCTAATACACTTTATATTTTTTAGGGTTCCGTACTCAAAGAGTGCCTACTGAACCCTATTATTAAGAATCCGCTGTCCGTTTGACTGGTCGTCTGTGACAGGGCTATATCTTTTAAACAGTAATAGTAGACACTTAAAACTTTCACAGAGTGTGTACTATGACCAAATAATAAAAATATATTAATGCGTGATGCAAAAACTTTGTACGAAATTTACGCGGAGTATGTTTGGCACAGTTAGATTTTATTTGGAGAAAGAGTGCGAAAAGGGAACGTTTTTGATTAAAATGAATTATGGTCGAATTACGACCACTGAGTGCCAACTAAGTTTAAAATTAAAGGTACTCCTACAAGAAATGTGTATTTTTTTTAAATTACTAGCTTTTGCCCGCGACTTCGTACGCGCACAAACTTTACTCTGTCTTTTCCCGTTCCCGTAAGAATTTTGGTAAATTCCCTCTTAGTATTCCGCAACACCTCCCAATGAACCTACATGCATTTCAGTTTTGTGTCATTTATTTCAAACCAAAATACAAATAACATGACCTGCGCTGTCAGTTGCATCGCGTTGCGTTTTGTTAAAAATAAACGGCTAGATTTTTGTTTTGATTGATATTTTTTATTAATAAATATCATATTTTAATACTTATTATCCTATTCCCGACGAAGACAAATCTAAAAAATCAAATATCATTAAAATTGGCCCAGCTGTTCTTTAGTTATAAATGGTGTAACTAACACGACTTTGTTTTATATATATAGATTTAGTGTTCAACATTGTATGGTGGTACGGAACCCTTCATGTGAGACAAACTAGCAGTCAGCCGACTTTTTTATTCGTATACAAAATGGGTGGAATCAATTGTCTGTAGTCGAATAAAACATTGATCTTAGGATGTATTTTATTGTAACTGAAATAATACACTTTGTTTTTTTTTTAAGAGCTGGATTGTTAGAAAATCAGCTGTGTTCAAGTTGACACAGGTTCTCTTTTTGAATGGGTCTTTGTATTGTATGTATGTATGAATGTGTCTTTATATTTATAGTCTAACCCTCTTACTAATACTCGTAAACACAGAATAAAGTTATTCCAAGTTTAAACCTATGAAAATGTATGGTTATTCCTAGTATAACTTTACATACATATATAAAAAAAAATCAGCTGTTTCATAGAAAAGTGCAATACCTACGCGGTCTAAAAGTATGGAACATCTGTTTTTATTTTTGTATAACTGACGCAAAAATTTCTCCGCCAGGGTGTCTAGAATGATATGCTGAATTCATGGTTACAGTTTGCGCACTGGATAAAAACTTTTCTTGTATAATCAGCCTGAAATGTTTCCACTGCTGGGACACAGGCCTCCCCTCGATGAGAGGGAGTTTATTATTTATTTATTCATATAACAATTCGCATTGTGTCTGAAATATTTGTACATTAATTAACATAATAGATATACTTAGCTAAAAATTATAAATTATGAATTAAATTATAAATTAAAATTAATACAAAAAAAAAAAATCTCTATAATGTATAACATCTAATAATATTGCATATATATTTAACGTCATAAACTAATTAATAAATATTAAAACTATCTACTATCATTTGTCCGCAATTCAGATACAGAGTATAAACATTTATTTAAGAGGAATGCTTTAAGTTTAGCTTTGAATAGAGTACCTTTGTAAATCAATGATCGTAAGTCAGTAGGCAACCTATTAAATAATTCTACTGCTTGGTATTTAGAGCAATGTTCAGTAATGTTAAGTTTAGGTGCAATTTTATTTTTTATAACGTTTCTTCTAGTGTTCTCTCTAAGTTCACGTTCCTCTTGTGATTCGTGCTCGTGTATGTATTTTGCAAAGTGGCTGAGTACAACTAGAACATATAAACTTGGTACTGTTAATATACCTAATTTTTTAAAATATTCTTTACATGACTCTCGTTGTGGGATTCTAACAATCGTTCTTAATGCACGTTTCTGTAGTATGAATGCTCTTTGGCAATTATACCCGTAACTGCTCCCCCAAAACATAATACTGTATCGTAACCTGGATTCTACCAATGCATAATATACTGCTTTTAGCTGCTTCAGATTAATATCGTCCCTGAGGTTTCTTAGCGCGTAACAAGCTGAAGATATTGAGGCATCAATGGCGGTGAGCTCTTTCTTCCAATTTAATTGGGAATCTATATAAACTCCTAAAAATTTAACTTCGTTTACTAGTCCAATATTATCCCCTTTGAGCGTGACATCTATGCTATCTTTGTTACGTGACGTTGTTTTAAACAACATAACATGGGTTTTATTTGGGTTTATTATTAAATTATTGGCCGTAAACCATTCATATAGGCTTTTTAAATACATATTTACATTTTCTGACAATTCATTTATGTTTGGCGATCCGATTACGGCGTTCGTGTCATCTGCAAATATTACAAGTCCTGCGTCGGGTTGGGTATTATTCATAAAATTTAATAAATCATTAGTAAAAATTAAATACAATATTGGTCCCAGAATTGAGCCCTGAGGCACACCGCGGCTTATTTTGGTCATTTTTGATTTATATATTATTTCACGCACACATTTTACGTCACAATTGTCTGCAGTAATGTCTTTTACTTCTACGTACATTTTACGGTTTTTTAAATAGGATGTCAAAAGATTTAACGCTTTACCTCTTATTCCATAATACTCTAGTTTAGCCAGAAGTAGCTCGTGATCCACTGTGTCAAACGCAGAACTTAAATCAATAAATAATCCAGCTACCTTCATTTTGTCATTCAATTTACGAATAATGTCATTTACGAGATTATCTATCGCGTCTGAAGTACCTACCCCCTTTTGGTATCCAAATTGTCTAAGGTTTATTATTCTATTTAGATTTAAGTGGACCATTAACCGAGATTTTATAATTTTTTCAAAAATTTTCGATAAAATTGGTAGTAAGGATATTGGCCGGTAGTTTTTAGGATCCGTTCTTGTGCCCTTTTTGTATAGCGGAACCACCTTTGCCAATTTAAGTTGTTCAGGAAAAACAGACTCTTCAATACATTTATTAATGAATTCAGATAGAGGACACGCTAGTATTTCTATGTTATCCCTGATCACCGATATCGGCACATCATCGTGTCCACAAGACTTTTTGTTCGTCATCTTACGTACAATCTTTGTTATTTCCTGTGGTGTTGTCATATTGAATGTGATCTCACTTTCCACTCTCGATGTTGAGTTTCTCAGGAAGGACATCGCTCTTTCTTCTTCTGTTTTTGAAAGCGATGTTTTATAAACAAAAATGTCAGCAAATATATCCGCTATTTCTTGTGTATCTGTAACCACCTTGTTGTCAATGTTCAGAACAAGTTTCCTTCTAACTTTATTTTGCTTTCTCTTTGTCTGATCATTCACAATTTTCCATGTCTCCTTAATTATATTTTTGGCTCTGTTAAGATGACACGATATTGCTAACTTTCGTGCGTGCTTTAAAATTCTTCTATAGATTCTGATGTAATTTATTTTGTAGTTAGTAATACTAGTATTATTGGTGGTGCTCAAGCATAATATTCTTTTCATTTTGCTTGACACCTTAATTCCCTTAGTTATCCACTTTATTTGATTATTTTTCATCAGTTTTACTTTACTAGTTTTTTTTGGGTAACATTCACGAAATTTTTTGTAAAAATAATTGAGAAATGTATTGATGCCTATGATACTATTATTTTTATTTTGAAAGTAACTTTTAAAAGCAGCATTATTTTTTGTGTTAAATGTTCTTTTATTAATCAGTATGGTATGTTCATATTTATTTGTCCTTTTGTCAATCTTATCAAGAATTACATTACAAAGAAGGCCGCCATGGCCATCTGCCAACCCATTATGATCTACCAAACATTCCTCTATGTCGTCCTCGGAAAGATTAGTCAATACATTGTCAATGCATGAGTATGAATTGTTTCGAATAAAAGTAGGAATATTTATAAGGTGCCTAAAATTGTAAGACGCTAATATACTAACAAATTCAAGAGATTTTTTATTGTCCGCAAGTATGTCAACATTGAAATCGCCACATATAACGCACTTCCTATCAATAAAATGTTCTAACAATTTTTCAAGGCTCCCTAAGAAACTGTCAAAATTTTTGTCATTTGGACTTCTGTAACAGCAACAAACATTTAATCCTGTCTCAAGATCCTTTAAACCACAAACCTCAAAACTTTCTGATCTGTACAACTTCTGTATTGCATTAATATTTTCACAGTTTTTATTCATATACGCTAAAATAAGACTACCGCCTCTTTTTTTGTTTGTCCTTGTGTTATAGGATACCAAATTATAATTGTTTAATTGGAACAAAATAACTGATTTATCATTCAAAAAATGTTCTGTTATACAAACATAGTCCAAACCTTTACAAAAAGTTTCAATATATGATTCAAGTTCAAGTTTTTTATTATTTATACCACAAACGTTTTGGTGAAATAATTTTAAACAGATCGTATCTGATAGCAAGGGGTCTGAAATATTTTTGTGCATCAAATGATAATTTCGTGATTCTAATTTATTCTCGAAAACAAATGATATCGCGATAACTGGGGGAATTATTAATCTGTGTAGAAGTAGAAGAATCTATGAATAATCTGGGTGATCTGTCATCTAATTTCTCCTTGTCGCCAGAGGTACCATCTGTTTGTGTGCATACATCTCGTGATTGTATTTTTATTTTTGTATTGTTATTTTTGAGCACATTTTCCATGTAATTTGAATAGGTAATTGTATATTTCACATGTAGTAATTCCCTATATATTAACTTGCATGCAATTTGCTTATTAAAAGCTCTACGGTAATTATCATAGTCATTGTCTAATAAAATAAATTTTGAATTTTTGCAGTTACTACAGATAAATTTTAACATATCATTTAGTTTCAATACATTTACATAATTGTTACGATAGACCTCACCGACTAAGATATTTGTACCTTGCATATTCAGCAAAGTGTGATGTAGAGAGCTTAAAACTTGCAAAGGATTGCTGTCATTGGAACCCGCCATTAATACAACGAAATCTGAGTCGGTAAAATCCTTACACATAGCTAAACTTGAACTTAATATATCACTTAGAGGCGCATTAGACTTAATTAACGACGTTACATGAAATGAATCCCCCACCAGGTCCTGTAGAATTTCCCGCATTCCGTATCCAGCCTGATCGGCGAATATAGCAATTCTGTGTTTCGACGCTATAGCAAAATCCATTTGTACTTCACCTGAATTCCTGTTGATTTGGTTTTGTTTGTTGTTGTTCGAACACTGGTTTTGTTTTGTAGTTGATATAGCAGAACTGTTTGTCTTTGTTAATGTGGTGGAAATATTCAGACAATCTCCTGTATTATGTATGTCTTCGTGTAGTAGGGGTAATTTGTCTTTTGAGGAGCCACAGGGTACTACTTCCGTGCTCAGTTTTGATAAATTGGTATTCGAATCAATATTTTGTAAAAGAGAGACGTCCAACTTGTCATCTGTGTTGCGGCCATCGAAGCACTTTTGTATCGAGGAAGCAGGTGTACCACTGTTGCTGGAAAAGTCTATTTGTCTCGTAACTGAACTACATCTAATATTCTTCTTTTTATAAATTCTTTTGTTGGAAGAACATATCAGCGTAAGGTTATTTATTTTATTTTGTTGCTCTCTAATTGTATTTTGAAGAGACGTATTTTCCGATAAAAGGGTTTGAATTTCGGCATCTGCACTGACTAAATTAGCCCTTAATTCAATTATTATATCCTTGAGTTCTAACATTGCCCCCGTGTCTTTATTTATAGGCAACTCTGGCAAACTCGTACTATTGCTCAATGACAACGGGCTATCATTTCCTTCTGGTAACGAATCATATGATATGTTGATCAAATCTTGCTTCCGCCGAAAAGTGACGTTGTTATTATCCATATTTACGGGATAGAAATTATACAATCTAGGAAAATGTTTGTTGAGAAAATCTTTTATATAGTTAGGATGAGCCCTGTAACGCCCTCTGTTAAGCGTAGAAAGGAAATAATGATAGTGATTGTGCTGCCGTCCTCTGGGTGTGGACAGAATTAGCAAGTGTGCCGTAATCCACCACGCGGGCCGAGTGCGGGTTGGTAGATGTCACATGTCTTCGAAGTGTAGGTTCTAGGGCATGCCGGTTTCCACACGCTGTTTTCCTTCACCGTTTTGAGAGCAGTGCTGAAGAAACAATTTACACTAAGTAAAGCTCCTGTCTGGGGTCGAACCTATGACGTTCAACTCGTAAGTCGCGGCCGTTACCACTGGGCCACCACTGCTCTTAAATTTTTCCGTGTTTATTAATAAGAGGGTAGTGTTTTGTATAGTGTATGACAGTCGTAATTATCTGCTTAGCCTTTTTCTAACTATGTCAGGCCGGCTTCCAGTTTATGTGACGACTGTGTGGGTGTTTCTTTATTTGTGAATGGTTTTTTTTTACACGCTGTATATTAGCTCGGGTTGTATGTATGTATGTAACGGAATCTTTGAGCGCGATTTTGACCCACTTTAAACGGTCAGATTTCATTGAAACTTTGTAAACTTGTCGAGGACCGATGACAATTAAATAATTTAAAAAAAAATGAGAAAAAAAACACGTTTTTTTAGTTAGTAGAACTAAAAAATAGAAAATAAATAATAGTTTAAAAAACTAAAAAACACGCTTTAAAAACCAAACTAAAAAAAGAGAAAATAATTTCATTCAATTAAAAAGCGTGGGGTGCTTGACATTAATTGATTATAAAAATACCTCAAAAAGCACCCCACGCTTTTTAATTGAATTACATTATTTTCTCTTTTTTTAGTTTGGTTTTTAAAGCGTGTTTTTTAGTTTTTTTAACTATTATTTATTTTTTCTCATTTAATTTTAATCATGGTCTAGCAGTATGAGTAATTTATGTGACCTACCCAAATGTCCTTTGGTATTGTTCCTCAAATCATTGAGTTCTGAGTTGAGCTGCATGATTACTGATAAATGCGTGCCCTGATTGGACAGGTCCAATCTATCAGTGTGGTTCTCTTTCCTCAAAATACCATTTTAGACACGAATCCACATGGTCTTCACATGATCTGTCCAAGATTATGTCTGGACTTTAAAAGAGACTGTGACCTCTGAGTTTGTTCGGCCTGTCTTCTCAGAGTAGGCAGATATGAAACGCCGACCTCATCTAGTTTAAAAAATATGATTGATGTGTAAAATTCTTTGTACAAATCTACTTACAGAAATAAAATCATTTATTATTTAACCGGATGCAGCTGAACACCAGTATTTTACATGGAGCGACTGCCTATCTTACCTCCACAACCCAGTAATTGGGTAACATTATACCCATTGTAAGACTGACATAGTGTATGAGAGTGTAAGTAGTATACAAGTTAGGTTTTACATCCACAAGTAATTGTAAATATTCGTATGCCGCTTTTAGCGTCGGTAAAGTCCTGAAGATAATTCGAAATAAAGATGGAAATGCAAAAACTGACTCCGATCTTTAGAACTAAAGTTAGGTCTCGTTTTGTAAAAAGATAAAATTAGTTTAACTTACTATTGGTAAATGGTTCGAACCGGATGCCTCAATACAAAAAAAAAACCCTAACCGTCTAATCTAACTTTTTTTCTAGCCTAAAACTCAGTCTGTTTTTGCATTACTAACTTTTCTTCTATTTCGGTAAAGTTCTTAATACAAAAATGACAATTTAGCACTGGACTAAGTTGTCAGTTTTATAAAAGGAGCTGTATTTCGATTTCAGTTATGTTCTTATTTCAAAAACCGGGTAGATGGTTTAACCCATAACTACCTAAACAAAAACCTTGTTTTGTAATAAGGGGGTATTTAATACTTTAACGAAATAGAAGTTTCTGGATAATACAACAATTATATTAGCATTCAGGAATAAAAGGAACCTTGCCAATAAAATCTATAGGTATCTATACCCCATTTATTATAGCTTTAGAAAAAAGAGGCTCGTAGAAGCAGGAGTGCAAAACATTTTATTTCAAAGTTAAGTTCTAACGTTTTTAGGTAGATTTAAGACAGTACTAAATACTGAGATAAACGAAGTAAAAGTAATGTTTATTTTAATAATGTTCTAATTACGATAACATCTTCATCACACATTACAAACCTACAACAAAACGAATGAATGAAACAAACAATCACATGATGATTTAAATCTAATTAAGATTTTATGGAAGTAAAATATGTTTTTTTTACAATACTTTATTTTAAATAACAACTTACGACCCACAATTCGTTGGTAAAACTTCGTCGTCATCAGCTAATTTAGTTACGCGGTGTTGTTCACTCCTGCTTCTTTTAGGTTTTTAGCATTGACTCTTTAATTTTTTTGGCATTCATCGTAACTGCAACACGTTTAATGTAATTTTGTTACGAAGTGTACATTAAAAAGAACCTTTTTTAACTTCTGTCTAATGCTATTGCAAATGGAGTATATATTAATACGTGAAGAAAAAACGTTGTACACGTTTTTACGAAAATTACGCGGATGGAGTAGTAGGTATGAATGGAGAAGTGCAGAAATCCAATATTTTTGGAATGTTGCTTAAAATTTAAATGAATTATGGTCGCCCAGTGGTCTTATTTCTACCACTGGGCGACCATTAGAATAACTAAACAGTGTAGCGAGTTTCTACATTGATGATCGCTTCACTTTGGTTTTGAGTGTGTTATTTTTTTAACTAAACGGTTGTACCTATGGTGAAAAGAGCCAGAAAGGCCCTTGGTTGGCTGGAATGCTTAAGGCATTAAGTCCGCCTTTGTACCTTTTTGCGTGCGAAAAGTTTAAATAAATGAATAAATAAATAAAGGTACCTCTATCATCATCTGGCTCATCATCTGCCTGCCTTTTCCCAACTATGTTGGGGTCGGCTTCCAGTCTAACCGGATGCAGCTGAATACCAATATTTTATATGGAGCGACTGCCTAACTGACTTCCACAACCAAGTTACTAGGTAATTCGATACCCCTTGGTAAGACTGGTTGTCAGACTTTCGGGCTTCTGACGACCCGTAACGACGGTCAAAGATCCACGAATAACAGCCAGGACCTACGACTTAAGGTGCTTTCCGAGGTTTTTGGTCACCCATCCACGGCTCAACCGCAGCAAGGGTAGCTTAACCTAATCGATGGCCCTGTGCGGCTGTTATTTCTTTTCATTATCAGCCTATATTGCTGAACT
Source organism: Antitype chi (assembly GCA_947359405.1). NCBI lineage: Eukaryota > Metazoa > Arthropoda > Insecta > Lepidoptera > Noctuidae > Antitype > Antitype chi. The sequence goes on along the minus strand of OX375827.1, from coordinate 2,647,310 downwards.
TTGGCCTCACCGATTTTTTATTTTTCTTGCTAACTTGGAGAAGATCTACTTTTTTTGTTCATCCATGAATATAAAAATCTTGTCAGTGGGCGAAGCCGTGGGTAGTGATAGTTTTAAATTATATACCTACCTTAAGAAGAAAAAAACCCACCGTTGTATTTAATTAATTTCATAAAATAATCATATCGACTTAAGTAAAGTAATTAATTAAGTTCCACTCTTCAAATTTACCTGAGGCTTTGATATGAATGAATAGAAAAATTATAATGCCTATTGCCAGTAACTGAAATTCATAAGCAAAAATAAAATCTCCAAAAAATCTTGAAAATAGTCCCAGCACTCAGAAAATTACATAATTGCCTATAAGTAAGTGGACTTAAAAGAAATATTCCCAAAGAGAAGTCGTAGAAGGCTTCTACGAAACTCAATTAGTTACGAAAGCTTTAAAATCCGTACCAAAATTACCTTGAATCGTACAAAAAATTATCAAGTTTTATTAAGTAGGTAAGTATTTCGGATTATTTTTAAGTACTTATAATAGTGTCTAAAATACAGCTTTTGAGGTGTTGAAAACCATAAACGATCGAATTCTTTTGTTTTAGAAAGAATTAGTTCACGGATTCTAAATTCAATTCCACAATTTGAAATCAGAACTAAGTTTTAACGTTTAAAAAATCCTGAAACTACTTACACCAATATTATATTAGGCCGCAAACAACATCCCTTTGCCAAAACTTAAAACAAACTTAACACTTTCACAGACAAATTCGCAATCACCAAAGTTCACACACGATCGGAAAATCGGGGAAAATTCGGGAGCAAGGCGCCCACCCCTACCGACGACTCGTTGCGCACTGATATAAAATATACCAATCGCTTGCACCTTCATGCTGTACCGTAGTATTACCCGACCACGTTCGAAACCCACCCTCGACGTTCCTAACGAACTTTAGCGAGGAAGTTTTTGTTTAGTCGGATTATACACACATAGGTGTGTTTGAAAATGGAACTTTTCCGAGACTCGTTAGGTAGGAGAGTAAACACGCTTTGAAATTTTTTTTCTAGCTTAGTACACACACATACGAATGGAAATTAGATTCTGTGATGGTTTCCATAATGTGGGATATCATTAGAGGCGTGTCATTTGCTGACACGACCGCAGTTATCGCCGCAAATCAGATGCAATGAGATCATTGTGGAGATACAAGCTTTTTGATGTTATGGTATCGGCAGATATCGAAATACCCTCGTTACGTGCCAATGATGAGTATTTACTCAACTATGTGGCTTCCATTGATTGCTACAATCATCACTGGTTTATGCTCATTTGTTGTTATTAACAGAAAGATGGCCGTTTCTGGCTATTATTTTAGACAACCACCATTAGTATTGGTCTTGGTTAGTTTATCGGTGAAGGAAAACATCGTGAGGAAACCGGCCTGTCCTCCTGTCCTAGAACCAAAAATTCGAAGATATGTCACCTCTACCAATCCGTACAGGACCCGCGTGGTGAATTATGGCCCCGCTCCCTCTCACAGAGGTAAGGTCTATGCCCCAGCAGAGGGAACATTATAGTCTAGAGCGGGTTAATAGCTCTGTCAAAAATCTTCGAATTTTTGGTTCTAGAACACGCTTCCTCACGATATTTAACTTCACCGTTTTGGGAGCAGTGGTGATGAAATAATTTACACTAAGTAAAGTTCCTGTCTGGGTTCGAACGTACGACCTAGAACTTGTAAGTCGTGGTCATTACCACTGGACCATTGCTCTAAACTCAAAAATGAATCTGTCTAGCCTTGTCCCAAGTTTGTAGGGGTCAGCTTCCAGTCTAACCGTACGCAGCGGAACACCACTATTTTACATGGAGCCATTTAAAACTCAACTCAAAGCATTTATTTCAAATAAAACAATTACAGGTACTTTTGAATTGTCAAAGAGTCGGAAAAATGAAGCTAGTTGCACATTCCAAAGCGTAGTAGGTACTTAGGGAGAAAAACGGGCAAGAAACTCCATGGACACTCTTTTTAAATCAAATCATCTCTTTTTACAGAAAGTTGGTTTCATCATTATGTTCAAATGATCAATGTGAGAATGATGTAAAAAGACGTGCACATTAAAAGCGTCGGTAATTAAAAACAAAAATCAAATGACAATTTAGAAATTAAAATAGGCCGTGGCAGCTAAGAGATGACTAGTCCTTACTGGCGGCGCCCGTTTCCGAACATCACGTATGGATCAGCACCACTTAGCTCGACCATTTTGAAGGGAGCTTAATAATAATAATAATAAGTTACAGCCAATGGCTTGATAGCCAAGAGCCTCGACCAACATCTGAGGAAGCTCTCGTTGGGCAGCTGGATCAAGGGCTTGATCCAGAAAGCGGTACTCCTGAACACGGCTCGCATTGTCAGGAGGTTCCTCTCTCTGGAGCCCTGACCGCCGGTAGCTTGGACCTTGCTCCCGATACCGGTGGGCCACTATTTTTTTATATTTTTAAATGTTTTTATATAATTTTATACTAATATTTAAAAATGTAATTTATATGTATATTGAAAGGAATAAAGGAGATAATAATAATAATCGTTTAATTCGGAAATCAGGTTCCATTTTGTTAGTATTACAGTCTTAAAAACTAATGTTAGTACGCAAAATATTAAAACTAAACAATACAACACACACGCCACCACCAGCGAGACATTTGAGTGAGCATGACAAATTCTCAGTTGCCAGGGCACATTCAAGTCAATAATGCCCAGATAGGCAGTCACTCCATGTAAAATACTGGTGGACCTACACAACCCAGTTACTGGGTAACACAATACCCCTTGGTAAGACTGGTTGTCAGGTTTTTGGGCTTCTGTCGACCTGTAATGACTGTCAAAGATCTACGAATGATAGCCGGGACCAACGGCTTAACGTGCTTTCCGAGGAACGAAGGAGTCTCGGTTTGTAAAGATCACACCACCACAGACCAACCTCGGCAAGTGTAGCTTAACCTGATGGATTGACCCGTGCGGCTGTTATTACTTGGCCATGAGTCCCACTGCTCTAAACTAACATCATCAGCGATTACTCGCCATTGATGTTGATGCCAGCCCCTTTCCAGTCCAGAACCTTGAAGACACCCTCCAGTGCAGCAGTGAAGAGTTTCGGAGAGATAACGTCTCCCTGTCTAACACCTCGCTGTAGAAGGATACGTTTCGAGGTCTGGTCCTGGAGTCGTACTGACATAGTGGCGTTTTCGTACAAACACTTCAACACCTCGATGTACCGATAGTCAATCTGGCACCGTTGAAGGGACTGCAGTACAGCCCATGTCTTCATCACATGGAAGGCTTTTTCGTAGTCCACAACGCTAAACATAGAGGCAGGTTATACTCTTCGTGATCCACTGACGCCTTTACGGAGCCCGGCCTGCTCGGGAGGCTGGAAGTCGTCAAACCTGCGCGCTAGAGGACTCTAGACGCTAGACGCTCTAAACTATATTATGCTATAAATATTTATACATGCTCTATACAACTAATACTCTTATAAGCAGCTTAAACGCAACTATTTACAGTATCCTTTCAAATCCAAGAAGTGGATCAAATACCATCTGTTTGTATACGATATGATGTCTAAAGCTTCCTCATCTCGCAGCGGGTTCCTCATAATATTTACATTCTATATAAATTTTATTTTAAAATCTTCTGAAGAAGTTTGTGGAATATTCTAAGCGTATTCTTGTGGGTTTGAGATAACTTTAAAATGTTAAACGGGTTAGCCGATCAATATCTGAACTGTGTTGTGGATTTAGAGGGTTTTTAAAATTTTCTCAGGGATCTTGATCATCTCAATCAAAATCAATCTGCCTAGTCTTTTCCTAACCATGTTGGAGTCGGCTTCCAGTCTAACCGGATCAGCTGAATACCAGTATTTTATCCCTATTTGACCTCCACAACCCAGTTACTGGGTAACACGATACCCCTTGGTAAGACTGATTGTTAGACTTCCGTTCTTCTGACGACCCGTAACGACTGTAAAAGATCCACAAATGACAGCCGGGACCGACGCCCTAACGTGCTTTCCGAGGCACGGAGGGGACTTGGTATTTAAATTTGGACCCATTCACAGACCAAGCCTGAGGAGCTATTATTACTTAGCCACGATCTCCTCTACTTGAGTACGTTACGTATCTTGATCATCCATGTATACAAATATTGTAAAGTGGTAAAATTGATCGTTTGTATGTAGGGGATAATTTTCGGAACTACTGGTCCGATTCTGAAAATTCTTTCACTAATGGGAAGCTACAGAGCTGCCGAGTGTCAAAAGATAATAAAATCGCCCTATAATGTTCACACTGCTGGGACACAGACCTCCACTCGATGGGCAGTGCGGGCTGGTAAATGTAACATGACCTTTGATTTTTTGGTTCTAGGACATGCCGGTTTCCTCACGATGTTTTACTTCACCGTTTTGAGAGCAGTGGTGATGAAATAATTCACAGAAAATAAAGCGTTGGCTGGCCATGTTTGTCGAAGGACCGATGGCCAATGTAGCAGAAGAGTCCTGGAGTGGAGACCGCGTATCGGCAAGCGTAGTGTGGGACGCCCCACAGCTAGGTGGACCGAAGACCTTAAAAGGTGGCTGGGACAGACTGGATGCGGAAGGCGGAGGATAGAGTGTTGTATCCAGCAGTGAACTGCGATAGGCTGAGTTGATTGAAAGCGTTGGTCTGGTTCGAACCTGCGACCTACAAGTCATAACTCGCGGCCGTTACCACTTGGCCACCACTGCTCTAAATCTAATTAAAGGAAATATTTTGTGCTAAAACAAGAAACACGCAGATGAAGTCGTGGCAGAAGCTAGTGTGATATGTTACAAGACATCTGATATTCTGTGCCATCTGAAGACTTAGGGCTGCCACCCTTACAGTGACCTAGGTTGGCACCCGGTCCTACTGGCACCCTTGGCTACAGAACCCTATAAACGAATGTTTTTGCAAAATTTTAATCCTTACTAATATTATAAAGGCGAAAGTTTGTAAGTATGGATGAATGGATGGATGGATGTTTGTTACTCTTTCACGCAAAAACGGCTGAACGGATTTGGATGAAATTTGGCACACAGATAGATTATAACCTAGATTAATACATAGGATACTTTTTATCCCGGTAGTACATTCCCGCGGGATAATTTCCAACCTCCACGCGGGCGAAACAGCGGGCGGAATCTAGTAAGATAATATACATATGGCTAGCAAGAAATCTAAAACTCTAAGAGCCAGTTGCAGAAACGAACTTAAACTTTTAAAGCCGCCATTGAATAATAATCTTCTAATAACTTGTTGCAAAAAAGCAACATCAGACTCGATTTGAATGTTTTTTTTTAAATAATTAAATAAAACAAACGAGGCAATCTGTCACAGGTTTTGTTGCACAAAGCAAGCACCTTTAGCGCCTTAAAGTTGTTATGTACATCATCATTAAATTCTTTGTTATATGTTCTGTGGTTAAATTAATTAAATCAGTAGCGATAATGATCCATTATGTAATGTGGAATTAATGTTTATCTTTCTGCAACTGGGTGTAAAGCGACTAACATACATAGACGCAACAAATACTCTTTGCAAGTCAATTGACAAGTCTATAACATAACATGCCTATAATCCCCGCGGGTTGTTCGGTCGCAACCACATTTCGTCAGTAACGTTTAAGTCCCATATAATGGGGGGTGTGCTCATTGTCATCAACTGGGAACACATCCAAAATACGAGCAAAACTTTTTAATGCCATCCAACTATGAAACCAATAGAAAAATACTGTTTGTCTATAAACAAACAACTGAATATCAATGTCAGAACTTTTATGCATTTCGAATTTCGAAACAAAAACAGCATGGCGGTGCGCGATACCGCGGCAAATTTTTTACCGCTACATTTTTCACGGAAAGGGAATTAAAAGAAAATATAGTCTGTCAAACGCTTGTCACTCGATGCACGGTCGTAGTCAGCGTATGGAAATTGAGCTCAAAATTCAAATATACTGGCGTTATTTTTGACGTACTGACAGTTTAAAGTTATCGTCAGAATTCTGGAAGTCTGGCAGCTACATAGTCTAATAAAAGGGTATCCATTATAGTTTCCGTTGTTCGGTTTTTGAGGCCAGTTATTGTTATGTGCTTGTCACGATTACAAGATTTGGTGCATTTAAACGTTCTACAATACTGATGTTTTGTGAGTACTTCCGGCACACTCTGGGCAGTCAGTAATCAATATACTTAGTTAGTATGGTAGGTACTTTTTTTTTTTTGAGGATGGGAAATTATCAAATAACTTCTCCCGCTCTGGGTGGAGCAGGAGGGCGTGTCAGACTTATACTGACTAAAACCCACCCGTGTTCCCTCAGTTGCCTGTGTGCCAGGGGCGACGGTATCTCTTTCGAACAACCCGCACCCCTGGCAGGCATCGGCCCTTGCGGACCCCACCCTTTGGTGCTGACATCTCTTTGAGGCGCGCGTGGAACACAACGCGCCGTCGACCCGGGCTTGGTCCTTACCGGACAGCGAGCTACCCATTACTCGCCGTCCGCAAGCCCGCGCATACGGTGGCCGGGAATCAGCCTGGGATTCCCGACGCCCAGGGCGTCTCCCGCGGTGACTACGGCCGTGAGGGCGCATATATTGCCTTTTCCTCACGTGCGCCGCCTCCCTCTTCGCGAGCATTACTGCTTCGCAGCAGTAAGTAGGTAGGTAAGGTCAAACGCTTGTCACTCAATGCACGGTCGTAGTCAGCGTATGGAAATTGAGCTCAAAATTCAAATATACTGGCGGTATTTTTGACGTAGTGGATTAACTGACAGTTTAAAGTTATCGTCAGTATTCTGGAAGTCTGGCAGCTACATAGTCTAATAAAAGGGTATCCATTATAGTTTCCGTTGTTCGGTTTTTGAGGCCAGTTATTGTTATGTGCTTGTCACGAATACAAGATTTGGTGCATTTAAACGTTCTACAATACTGATGTTTTGTGAGTACTTCCGGCACACTCTGGGCAGTCAGTAATCAATATACTTAGTTAGTACGGTAGGTACTTTAAGTATACAAATCGTCGGACACAGAAGTACAGAGAAGAAATTAACAACTTCGAAGAAATATGGAAATCCATTCCTAGACAAGATTCGTGAATTTATAGGAACACGTTTGTATAATAGCACTATCTGTTACAACCTATATGCCAAACATTTTATTCTCTTTCTATGCTAGCACATTCATTTTTCACTTCTTTTTCATTAGGTACTAGCAAAATGTATCACCAAATTCAAATTTTATACACACACACACACATATTATGCACAGCATGTTTTCTCTAAATTGCTTATAATGACAATTCACGTTCGCTAAAATACTGGAAAAACCTCGCTAATACCAATTTTCGGATTTAAGTTTGTGCTTAAAATAAACTTTATCTATTTTATACAAACAAAAAAAATGGTGAGGAAACCGGCATGTCATAGAACCAAAATTTGAAGACATGTGACTTCTACCAAGCCGCACTGGGCCCGCGTGGTGGATTACGGCCCACTCCCTCTCGAAGAGAGAAAGCCTGTATCCCAGCATTGGGAATATTATAGGCTGATTATATAAACGACTAGCAGCGCTCCGCGGTTTCACCCGCGTAGTTCCCGTTCCCGTGGGAATACGGGGACAAAATATATCCTATGTCACCCGGGGATAGTGTAGCTTCCCAACAGTGAAAGAATTTTTCAAATCGGTTCAGTAGTTTCGGAGCTTATTCAATGCAAACAAACAATGAAATCTTTACTCTTTATAATATTATAAATAGTATAGACAATCCACGATCGCTAAAACACTGAAAAACACTCGATAGTACCAATTTTCGTTATAAATTTTGTGACTAGCTTAAACCCCACTTTATTCATAATAAAAATTGGTATAAAAACCGTAGTAATCTCATATATAATGCACTTCATTTCCAGCCAGCCAATAATTGGTTCCAGCTGTACCCACCACGGCGTTATGACTGCTGAAATTTACAAACATTTGACGCCACACCACTTTGTTTTAAAATCATAACGCTTCTGTTTTTAATGGACGCCTAAAATATCTGTAATTTGTTGTGGGATAAGAAACAATGCCATGATTAACATCGCCTGTCAAATATGATTGATTATTATGTAATATACTTTTACTGGATTGAAAATGAATGCAGCGTTCTATAGTTTGGTCTGTTAAAGAGAAGACACTTAAGAAAAGAGAGGCAGTGTCATGGTTTGTTATCAATAACTCATTACTATTACAAATGGTAGTACCCACTTAAAACGCCTTTATTGCTAAACTATAGAAAAAGCCTGCCCAAGTCCGAGACGTTCCGCACACGAAGGGTTCCGTACAACAAGCCAAAGAACGCCGAAAAACAACGTTTCTTGTATGGAGACCCCTATGATTTTAAAATTGTTTTTAGTTTTATTATTTGTTGTTTTATCGTGGAGAAATGCTCAAGCATACTGTGCTACCACGGGGAGATAGAGCAGTTATGTGGGACTCTAACCCACTAAAACTCCACGGTGTCCTCCAGTGTCGCTTGCGGCATAAACACGGGAACGCGCAAGACATCCGCGAACCCGCCGCCGCCGCAGCCGTTCGTAACTGGACCCTCTGGGGAGTAACCCTGTCACTGGCGCACCAGAACACATAGCACGCCGTGACCACACCAGAGACCAAACAGCACATGGGCGCCAGACTGTGACGGGTCAGGACAGTAGCCTCGCCGCCTACCACTTTTGGCCGCAGGGGATAGGGAGAGCAGCCAACGCAATACCGACACTCCTTCTCCGCTGCGGCCCAACCGCGTCCGCCAACAGACGGTGGCGGCCCCGTCCAGACCGCGGAAAGTGAGGAAAGTGGCGCTATCCATACACCACTCCTCTCCCGCCGCGGCTCGCAACCCCCAGCCGCGATGCCTCCCATACGACATTGCGACCGGCCTCAATTGCGATGCCACCCAAGCGGCACCCAACCTACTTATTGGCCGCTACGTCTTTGGCTTGACGGGAAAGGCCCTTACGAGCGGCCCCACCTCGGGTTCCTCTTCGCTTCACCGTGGTTGTCCAAGCCACGGCTACTGAGCCCCCCCGCCTCGAAAATGCGAAAACCCTAGAGGGGAACCCTTTTCTTTTATTACGGGGATCCCGGGATCTAATGTGACTTCCGCGATCCCCGGCTAGTGCGCCGGCCCGCCTCTGCGGGCCACCTCGAGTTTGGGGGGGAGTGAGGTGTTAGACTCTCCCCCTTACATCATATAGAGGCGCGCGTGGAATACTACGCGCCGCCATCTCGGGTCCTAAGAAGTAGGGGGCGACGGATTTTAGAGGGGGAAACCTAACCTAACCTAATGAGTAAAGATGGAATCAGCATCATCGTATTACAAAGCCTCCATTCCGTATGCCACGTGTAGTATTTTTTTTGTTCAGTTTTACCAAACTTCAGCCACCACACGCCAAGCCTAACGCCACCAAATTCATGTAACACATGTTTTAATTGAAACCAAAGAACGCACTCTACCAAGTAGAAATAAACTTTTCTTTTCAACGTGTCTTCATTCTAATTTGACTAAAACAAATAAGCCAGAATTATTATCTAAAGTACATTGTCGCCATTTTGAGGAGTCGTTAATTATACACCGTTGTACAAGTTGTAACAAATTGTTGAACCACTTCGCGTTCAGTTATAGAACTTATGGGATGGGCTGAACTTGCGGCTAAGTTGATTTTGTTATCAACAATTGGTGAAGTGATAAGCTTGTGACATAACTTAACGCCGTATTCCCTTAAAGGGTATGTGGTTAGAATTGGTTTTCTCATATTTTGCTAGTTATAAGCATACTATATCGACGATCCCTACGTACAATCTCCTAAGTGGTAGATACGTGACCTTCAGGCCAGCCTATACTATCGTTTAGTTTAACAAAAATAAGTCTAAGATGGCAAAATGCACTTTAAATCGATCATGACATTACATTAACTAGAACATGATTTACACGTTTTTGAAACTTTGAAGCGTTTTCCTGCAAAATTTGTCTTTTGTAGTTAGGGGATTACACGTAGGGACCGTCGATATAATACCCGCCCCTGCTTAGCACAGTTTTCACGACTTGACAAAACATGAAGATTTCTTTATTATAATATGTTAGTTTAATATAATGTTTTATACACAGGTAGGCAGGCCCAGTGGTCAAAATGCGACCATAATACATTTACATTTTAAAGTATTTCTAATGCATTATTATAGGTAGGTATACAAATATTAGCTTTCAGCACGCATTCTCCATATAAACTGTTTGCTGTGCCTCCATGTCACACCGTTGCGCGTGCTCAGTATCCAGTACCGCGTACTCGGGCTGCATTTAATGATCTCTTGGACACTAACCCAACAAACGATCAGTTTGCGGACGAATGGACGAAGATTTTATCGCAAGTCAGAAGTACTGTGAGAGGGATATATGAAAGTGTTGTTAAGTTTTTACCTGAAATTAATAATTTTGATAATCTTATATTATTTTGTCTTTTTTGTGTGTGGTTTTCGTCCCTTCACACTACTTATGTCTTTCATTTTAGTAATTCGTTTTAAACCGTCTTAAATAAATTGGTGAAATTCGCACTAAGTCTTTAGAGGATCAGTTAAATATTCCCCAATTCAAATTCACAATAGACAAGGAAAAAATAAAACGACCACATCAAAACGAAACATTTTGGCTCCATATTTGTCATCAAGGTTAAGGCTTACAGCTCAAATGGACAATGCCAACCCCATGAACCTACATGCCAGGGAACTAACCAACCTGAAAGCACAAAATAGATAGACAGGAACAGAAGTTCAGTTCCAAATAACGAGTGAAAACGCATGCGCACTTACACACACGCACGTCTACATGCGTGTGTGTAGACATATTTGACGCACAGCGAGCAGGTGCAAAAATGGTTTCGTATGGAAATAAGACACTAGTTGTCTGGCTTTTTTTGCTGAACTGTACCTCTTTTGCGTACCCGTGCGGCATACTTTCCTGCAAAATTTTTACGTTGCACTTTACACATTTTATTTGATTTTATTTTTATCTGTTGTATATTGTATGCCTTTTAGTCGTTGCTAAACAAATGTATTTTATTTATTTTCATTCTTTCTTTGTGGGGGGTTGCTCTGTTGCGCCCGTTCGTTCTAATTTGGAAACACGAAGGTTACCGAAGCGCGTACCTTCTCTATTTTAACTGTTTCAGACCTCCATTTGTACGGTCTGTTCTAAAAGAATATGATGAAAATGTAAACAAACTCTGACCAGATTATTTTTTTACGCGAACACTAAATATTAGGTCTTTACCTATGAAATTGCCGTTTTGCAGTACTGGCCATTTCAAATCAAAATAATTTTTGTTTGGGTAAGAATTCTAATTTCAAATTAATTTTATTTTAAAAACATGGATTTTTTTTTCCAAAAGTAGTCATTTGTTTATTGATTAGTGTTACATTTTCATCGCATTTCAATCTTTTTCGTCATCATGGATACGTTAAAAATTCGAGTAATTATGGAATATGAGTACCGTCGTGGCAGCAACGCGGCACAAGCGGCACGCAACATCAACGACGTTTACGGAGCTAACACTACAAACCAACGCACCACCTGTTATTGGTTTGCTCGCTTCCGTTCTGGAAATTTCGACCTGAAAAATGAACCTCGCGGTCGTCCGAAGACTTTGGTCGACAATGACGAATTAAAGGCGATTGTGGAAGCTGATGATACACAATCTACGGCTGAATTAGCAGCAGCTTTCGACGTTAGCGTCAAAACAATATTGGTCCATTTGCGTCAAATTGGCAAGGTAAAAAAGCTTGACAAATGGGTGCCCCACGAACTCAATGATCGTCAGCGCGAAGTACGCGTCGAGACGTGCCTTGCACTGCTCAACAGACACACAAATGAAGGAATTTTGAACCGCATTGTTACCTGCGATGAAAAATGGATTCTGTTTGATAACCGCAAGCGCTCAGCAAGTTGGTTGGATCCTGGTTCAGCACCTAAACAATGCCCTAAACGAAAACTTACCCCTAGAAAAGTGATGGTCACTGTTTGGTGGTCTAGCGCCGGTGTGATTCATCACAGCTTCTTACCAAACGGGGTGAGCATTACTGCAGATGTGTACTGTGAAGAACTGAACACAATGATGGAGAAGCTGGCACATCTCCAACCAGCATTGGTCAATCGCTCGTCTCCGCTGCTCCTGCACGACAACGCGCGACCTCATACTGCACAGCAGACGGTCTCCAAGTTGCAAGAACTGGGGTTGGAAGCTCTCCGTCATCCGCCCTACTCACCAGACCTTGCGCCTACAGACTACTACTTTTTCCAGAATTTGGATAACTTCTTGGCGGGAAAAAAATTCAATACCCGAGAGGCAGTACAAAATGCCTTTGAAGAATTTGTTGCCTCCCGTCCAGCTGATTTCTTTAAGAAGGGCATCAATAAACTGCCACTGCGATGGCAAAGATGCATTGATTGCATGGGTGATTACTTCGATTAATACAAATAAAAAACACATGAAAAAAATTCGTTTAAATTTTTTCATACAAAACGGCAATTTCATAGGTAAAGACCTATTAAATTGAATTAGTAACACATGCATCTGTATTAAAAGGTTCCATGTTAATAGTAACATTATTGAATTGTAATTGAAAAATCATCGACGAAAATTAAGGTTATAAAATTAACCTCAATTGTCAAATGAAAAATATCTTTAGATCATTATCCGACTAATACAATAAATGTGAAAGTTTGTATGTTTGTAACTCAATCACAAAAATGGCTGAACGGAATTGGATGAAATTTGATGATGAATTGCACACAGATAGTTTATAACCTGGATTAACACAGGATACTTTTGTCCCGATGGTAGGTACGTTCCCGTGAGATAAATTCGACCTCCACGTGGGCGAAGCTACTGGTGAAAACTAGTCATTTATAATTTCGGGTTTCGGTATTCAAATAAACAAATCAAAGAACTTAATTTTTAAGTGGCACTACATTGGCATCCACAGGTACGTTTTTACGCGCTTTATATTAGCTTCACTTGTATGTCAGTAAGTCAGTATGTCAGTATGTAACTCTCCGTGGGTAATTTGTTATTATTAGCTTCACTTGTATGTTTGTTTGTTTGTTTGTATGTAACCGACTCCTTAGAGCGCGATTTTGACCCACCCTAAACAGTCAGATTTCATTGAAACTTTGTAAACTTATCGAGGACCGATGACAATTCAATAATTTAATAATATAAAAAAACACGTTTTTGTAGTTAGCAGAACAAAAAATTTGAAAATAAATAATAATTTAAAAAACTAAAAACACGCTTTAAAAACCAAACTAAAAAGAAGAAAATAATTTAATTCAATTAAAAAGCGTGGGGTGCTTGACATTAATTGATAATAAAAATACTTCAAAAAGCACCCCACGCTTTTTAATTGAATTAAATTATTTTCTTCTTTTTAGTTTGGTTTTTAAAGCGTGTTTTTAGTTTTTTAAACTATTATTTATTTGATCTATTTGTTTACATTTTCGTCTGATACTATTGGAACAGTCCATATCTGTGCGTGTGCCTATTTTGGGCCATTTGTATGGAGCCGACCTTCTGTAACCATACATTTTGTGTTTAACAGGACCTTACGGATGGCCGCCATGGAATTTTCAATAAAACATGTCAACGATTGAAGGTTACGTATAGGTACAGGTATGTAAGTGTGTAGGTGCTTATACGTAGTAATAGTAGGCTTGGATGGATACTGAACACAAGTGTAAAATTTTATTTTTAACCGACTTCAAAAAGGTGGAGGTTCTCAATTCGTCGGAACCCTTTTTTATGTTTGTTCCCCGATTACTCGAAGATGGCTGGACCGATTTGGATTTTGTTTTTTTTTGTTTGAAAGGGTATACTTCCCAGGGCTCTTCAAATTTTATAAGCACACGAAGCGATTTAGGTATTTTTTGGAAGAGTACTTTCTCAGAATGGTCTCATTTCAATTTGGTGAAGATATGATGAAGAACTTCGGAGATAGGCAACGGAACTCCTCAATAAATGATAGCAAACGGACTGGGATTGCTGAAATCTCATGTCTGTCTATTATTTACACCAGTTCATAACATAACATCACGCCGGTACGCTGTGAAGGGGTAAGCACATGTGAACCACTAAAAATTGAAAAATAAAAACTTTATCCAAAAAAAAACAACCGAATTCCAAAAAAACACTACAAAGTCAAAAATAACTTACATTTCGGAAGGCGGTGACAAAAAAATAAAATACAGCTCGAAATACACCGACATCCGAAATGAAAGTTATTTTTCACTTTGTAGTGTTTTTTTGCCAGTCGGTTGATTTTTTTTATAATTACCATTAATACATGCTTTCATAATTATGCATTCAATATAAACCTGATATTTTGACATTATAAACAGACACTTTAATTTTATTTATCTGTACAGATGTGACTCATAGATCAATTTTAAGTAATAATTTTATTTTATTAATGTAATGGACTTTGCCTGAAATAAAATCAATTATTATAAGCGGAACTTTTTCTGTTACTCGATGTGCCCAAGTTACGGCCGGATATAGTAACTCAGTAGACGTTTACGATCCGTAAGAAAACTAACATCTGATACACAGGATATACCATAGTTACGTACATTTATGGCTTATTCCCTGTCCAATTGTTGAGGCCACAGATCTATTTTTGTTTTATCTATTTTTGTCGTATTTTTGTGTGTCACGTTTAAATACCCTGAGGAGAAAGGTGTTTTTAGGGTTGGGTAGATAAAGGGAAACTTTTTTTGTATATTTGTCTGTCAAAGGGCTGTTTCTTAGAAACTATAACAGGTAGGTCGTGACGATTTTTGTCACAATATGGGCTTCGGAAGTAACTCCAAATTGTTTGTTTTAAGGGATAAGGACAGAAAACCAAACCATCATCATTATAACCAGCCTACAACAGTCCACTGCTGGACTTTGGCCTCTCTCATTGCATGCCA
Source organism: Antitype chi (assembly GCA_947359405.1). Classification (NCBI taxonomy): domain Eukaryota; kingdom Metazoa; phylum Arthropoda; class Insecta; order Lepidoptera; family Noctuidae; genus Antitype; species Antitype chi. The sequence goes on along the minus strand of OX375827.1, from coordinate 2,632,243 downwards.
TTCAGCTCTATTCCCCGCAACGGCAGAACCCTGCGAATCTACAGGAGAAGTGTTTATCCAGTGCACAAACTGTAACCATATCATTCTAGACCCCCAGAGCAGAAATTTTTCATAGGTTTTACAAAAAAAAAAATCTGCTGTTTCATAAAAAAACGTGCAATACCTACGCGGTCAAAATGTATGGAACCGCTGTTTTTTTAGTTTTTTTATACTAATATTATGGAACTGAAGAGTTTGTTTGGTTGAACGCGCTAATCTCAAGAACTACTGGTTCGAATTGAAAAATCCTTAAAGTGTTGGATAGCCCGTTTATTGAGGAAGACTATAAGCTATATAACATCAACCTGCGACCAATAGAAACCGAGTAAAAATAAAAAAACAAGAAAATAATCGGCGGTTGAAACTGCATGGCACAGCTAGTGTCGGTATAAAACCCCTGAATTGTATCTTCAATTAATTTGATAATTAATTTCATGTAACTAACTGATTTCGTACGTCTGCAGTCAAACACAGCTACAATCACGTATTCACAATTCGAACACGGCTGTTGTTTTACCACGAAAATCGATTGATCTAGCCATGAGAAAGCCATTAAAGTTAACAAACTTTTTAAACAAAAGAGAAATCTTTGACCAAAAAGTTTCTATAACACGAAACACTGACAGATCCCCACCACACGTTATCATGAAGGGAAATAATACAAGATAGCTTATTTATGTAAACTGGCAACACCGAGCTTTCTCTGTATATAGACAACAAGATTTTGTTTATTTTCTGACTGTCAGTTTTATTGTTGACGCTACCATAAATAGAGGTACCGTTTGCATAAGAACGATTTTCGTAACTAAAATTAAATATTAACTTCATTCATAGAACTTTGAGTGTTGCAGGTTTGAACAATGTAAGATATTTTTTGTGATAGTTCAGGAATAGATGAATGAAGGCAGATGGAAGCATTTGGCTTTTTTGCTTTTTATTTCAAGCCCGATGCAGATGGATCTAAATTCATTCGGAATAGAATTTGTCGCGCTGTCAAAAATAGTTTTTTTTTCTGCGCTTAGTTACACGTTAGCTTACCTTGCTGGTCATCGAGTTGATCGAGTCAGTAAAAATAGAAGAATTGATAAGATAAGATAAGATAAGATTTATTTATTTGTCTAAACATTGTATAGATACAAGAGCATGCAAGATATTAGATACACCGTTTGAGTCCATTCATGTTTAGCCGTAAGTATCGGCGTACAAATATTTCCATAAAATTAAAAAGAATTACCAATAAGAAAAATCAAAAAATAATAATACCTGGAATAGGCACTTAAATAGTTTATAATTTAGAAACTTAACAATTAGAAATTATTTTGTGTTATTATGTCAAAATTCCATGTTCATATAAATTTAATCTAGTCAGGAAAAGATAAAATTATTCAAACAAAAAAAAACTATTTCGTCTATAAATTCGGAGACACTATATGAATATGGTTCTACGATTTTATTTAAAAGGATCTGTCTCCAATTACAGCCCGTACAAAATGAGCCAAAAGTAAGCAATTTCAAATAATAGTTTTAATTAAATTTTGCCTAATCTAGACTCGAAACGAATTGATCTTAATATATTATTAATACGTGAACAAAAAGCTTTGTACCTCTTTTTACGAAAATTAGATCATTGCTTTCGGTTGAATTCGGGTGACATTGATAATGTCCGTGACTACACTTTCGGGTCGTAGGTGGCGTGCGCGATGCCCGGCTAGCAGGCGGAATTATCGGGACATGTTTTTGTTTACTTTTCATTTATTCTTTCATTGTTTACGTGCGAGCCGGCGTTTCTTGAAAGTAAACTGTAAGACGGATTCTATAATAAAAATAATAACAGTCATCATCATCATCATCATCATTTCAGCCGAAAGACGTCCACTGCTGGCCTGCTGGACCCCCAAAAGGGGGGTTTTGCCATAATCGCCACGCTTGGCAGGCGGGTTGGCGATCGCAGTATGGTGGTAAAATGCATAGAGAACGCTGCTGCCCATTCTCTGGTAAGTCCCTTAGTCGCCTTCTACGACACCCACGGGAAGAAATGGGATGGTGCTATTCTTTTACTATAAAGATAAAGATATTAAGTTCATTTCAATCAACGTGTTTTACATTTTGAAGCATATTAAAGCGAGTAAAAAATGGACCGACTAGTCGGCTTTCCCGACTAGTCGGTAAATAACTAAAAATAATGCATTACAAATACGTTAAGTTTTAAATGAATTATGGTTGAATTTCGAACACTAGTAGGTACCATTATGTTATTTCTATCTTTCACGTTATCTCTGAGTTCTTGCACGTAGATTCGTTTTATGTTACGGTAAAAAAATCTGTTTTATTTTCCTATTATTGTACACTCAAGAAGTATGTGACACAGACACCTTTTTTACACGCTTTATATTAGCTTCACTTGTATGTTTGTTTGTTTGTTTGTTTGTTTGTATGTTTGTATGTAACCGACTCCTTTGAGCGCGATTTTGACCCACTTTAAACGGTCAGATTTCATTGAAACTTTGTAAACTTGTCGAGGACCGATGACAATTCAATAATTTAAAAAAAAAGGAAAAAAAATGAGAAAAAAAAACACGTTTTTGTAGTTAGCAGAACTAAAAAATTGAAAATAAATAATAGTTTAAAAAACTAAAAAACACGCTTTAAAAACCAAACTAATAAATACTTAAAAAAAAACAAAAAAACACGCTTTAAAAACCGAACTAAAAAAGGAGAAAATAATTTAATTCAATTAAAAAGCGTCCCCACGCTTTTTAATTGAATTAAATTATTTACTAGGCACTATAACATGGCTAGGTCACCTTTCGAACCGTCATTCCTATTCAACTTGTGAACAAAATGAGTGTCGGAAAAATAATAAGGTGTAAGCAAAAATCAACCTTATGGTGTTTAACGTTTCCATAGCTCCAATGTAGGTACGTTGTTTTAATCTTTAAGATATACAGGTAAAATAAACGATTGTACCAAGCTAGGCTCTTTCGAGAAGCTCTTTTAGAACAACCATAGTCTACAACTTAATTAAATACAATAATTAATTACCAAAACGGAAACAACATTTCTAAGATAATAATGATCTTTACGAAAATTATAACCGTTGCGCAGTTTATGGAGCTAATTACGAAAACATCCGGCCTACGCTTAACCTTCATAAATAAGGATTTCCAATTCCCGAATTTAGTTCGATTCGAGTTTATTTCTAATTTAAATTTTCTGTACAAGGACAACGGAGTATTTGGTTAGTTCGATCTTGCAATGTTTTGGTAAAGAAGCCAATGTCCAGAGATATTACTGGTCTCTGAAGTGTGGCCGTGGAATAAGTAACTCGTAACTTCAGAACTGTGTTACAGGTTTATTATTAGGAATAATAGTGTTGCAACTAGTTCGCCGGAGCGGACAACCCACCGATCTCTCGCGTCCGGCCCTGATTCAGGCCATGGTACGGAGCGAGAGTGCATGGGTAGCCGTCACCTCCTTCTGCGATGCAGTAATTCTCGCGAAGAGGGAGGCGGCGCACGTGAGGGAGAGGCCGTATATATGCGTCCTCACGGCCTTAGTCGCCGCAGGAGACGCCCTGGGCGTCGGGAATCCCAGGGTGATTCCCGGCCACCGTAGGCGCGGGCTTGCGGATGGCGGTAGCTCGCTGTCCGGTAAGGACCAAGCCCGGGTCGACGGTGCGTTGTGTTCCACGCGCGCCTCAAGGAGATGTCAGCACCAACTGGTGTGGTCCGCAAGGGCCGATGCCTGCCAGGGGTGCGGGGTGTTCGAAAGAGATACCACAACCCCCGGCATACAGGCAACTGAAGGAACACGGGTGGGTTTTAGTCAGTAAAAATCTGACACACCCTCCTGCTCCACCCAGAGCGGGAGAAGTTACATGAGACTTGAGAATCTGCGTTTTTCTAACAATCTACTCCTATTATTGTGTCCTGCTCCTACTCTGTCATTTTCCTATTACGTAGGTATGTGAGATTTCCGCGTCAATGATTGACGTTTCACTGTCAAATAAAACCAGTAAGTGCGTCAATAAAAGTCAACATTTTATTACAAATGTCGATAAGGTTTAAAGCATAAAATATGTATGAATCTGTTGATTTTCCGCAATAAAATCTGCGGTGACCAATAAAATATTTATTATATTCATAATTCTTTTATGGCAACATTTAAATGTTATTAATCGAATAAAACCTATCGTTGAATTTAAAATCCGAATTGATGTTATTTTTAATAAATTGTAGATTACAGCGTGAATTCAAAATGTCGACAGATTTACTGAAGTGTTTATTTTTGTATTGAAAAACACTAAATGATACAGAGCTTTTAATTTTTTTTATTTACTATGTACGAGCTGAATTTGATTGATTTCGTTCTTTTTGATTGTCAGTTTGCTTATTTTTTTTAATCGTCCGAAAATTATATAAAAATTGTAACATTTCTCTTTGATGTTAAAGTAGTTACGATAAAATAAAATAAATAAAGTTAATAGAACCTATGGGTGTCAATTTATTTAAATTTAAGGATAAATTGATTGAAGTACAGTATTTAACACAACTAACTAATTACGATAAGTACTAAATTAAATTACCCTATACAAATAAATATAAAAACAAGAAATGAAGAAAAATGATTCCGTTATTTATAAATATCAATTATAATTTTTTACACTTTTTTCTTTATTGTTATTTTTTTACTTGGAAAATTGTATTTGTGAACCTTAAATGTGTTTTTTTTACATATTTAAATAAATTATTACAGAATCCAAAATTCAAAAACTAAATAGAAATAGCACGTCTCTGTCTCGCTGCTAACCGTACAACAGTTGGGCGGTATTGTTAGTGGCTGAAACGTAAATATTTACGTCCTATTAATATACAACTGCCATATTGTTTCTTTGGGTCCGCGGTACCGTGATGTTTTCTTTAATTATACCTGTTTATAACGCTTCCTATTAACGAAAGGATTATCAGAGAAATGAGCCATATGTGGTTAGAAAATGGAAATATTTTATATTGGGAAATGTTTAAATGACTGTCTAAAAACTTATTCAATACTCAATACTTAATTTTATTTGCATTCCACAATAGTTATTTATTTTGTGTTATGAGTTCTGATTGATTTTAAATTTAAATGCAATGTTGGCGATGAATTTTCTGTTACTGTATTACTGACGTACAGACGCCAGCACATCAAGCTACCCCAATCTGTCAAATTTCTTTGATAGATTTTCAACTTTATAGCATATAAGCGTAAGGTTCATGTTCAATTGGGAAAATTTGACAGTTTTGTGGTAGCTTGATGTACCAGCGTCTGTAAAATTATTTATTAGTGATATTGTTGCGTTTTATAGGCGTAATGAATTTTTAATATGTTATTATTATTTTATTAATCATCAATGTAATATTTTGTTATGAAATAAATGACTTGTGACTTACGGATACTTTTAAAATGATTCTGTAAAGACTGTTTGCGCTTCTGATGATGCTCACTTTCTTTAAATTATATTGAGCTTTTTTTTACTCTCTGGCCTTTTATTAAAGTTAGTTGCAGTAAACTAATTATACTCTGGTTTGGCCCCCGACCAACCAGGCTAGGTTAGGGTTGGAAATGTGACCAAACACTCGGAGGCAGCGGACAGCGAGCGCTGCATCCAAGTTGGTCTTGCCTATTTATTATTGTAGGATCTCAAAATAAAGATAATTTGAGGTTCACAAAAAAGGCTCAATATTTGGAGGCGGAATTATATTAGAGTCAATAAAAACAACAGCCTAGCCTTTTCCCAACTATATTGGGGTCAGCTTACAGTCTAACCATCCGGTTAGACTGTAAGCCGACCCCAATATGATGCAGCTGAGTACCAGTATTTTACATGAAACGCCTGTCTATCTGACCTCCACAACCCAGTTACTGGGTAACACGATACCCCTTGGTAAGACTAACGAATGATAGCCGGGTCCAACGGCTTAACTTGCTCTCTGAACCCTCTGTGTTCTTGGTATATAAAGATGGTCGCCCGTTAGCCGCCCATCCGCGGAAATCGTAGCTTAACCAGGGTAGTCTGGGGCCCTTGTGCTACTTGGTTCCTGGGGTGGTCACGGCGTGCCATGTGTCCTGGTGCGCCGGACTAGTGGGGTCCGCAAGGGCCGATGCCTGCCAGGGGTGCGGGTTGTTCGAAAGAGATACCCGTCACCCCTGGCACAGGCAACTGAGGGAACACGGGTGGGTTTTAGTCAGTAAAAGTCTGACACGCCCTCCTGCTCCACCCAGAGCGGGAGAAGTTATTTGATGATTTCCCAGCCTCAAAAAAAAAAACCTGATCGATGGACCCGTGCAACAGTTGTTAATTAGCCAAACTCAGAAAGTACATATATGAATTGAAATAGTCGCATTGGTCCTTGTCTGGATTTGATCTCACAACCTTGCAATTGAGAGGCGAGGTTTTAAAACAGGACATATCGATCCCTATCCGATATTTTAAAAAACACACAATTTTCTTCTGCAAATTCATTCTCTATTACCAGCTTCCGAATATAAATAACTAAGCCACTCTTAGATTCGAGGCACGTTCAAAAATTTATTGTTCCCGCTATAAGTTGCAAAGAACCATTGAGATAACGACGAAAGCAAAAGTTCTTCGCAGTTCTGTTTCGTAGGTACTTTTATAAAGCCTCCACCGATAGTGATGCCTTTGGGTAAATTGTTAGAGATCAGGAGTAACGAAGAGTTTTTGGTTGGTGAAAATATTAAGAAAGAAAGAAGAAAGAAAATACATTTATTTAGCACAGACTTCAAGGCACATAATATACAGCAGCTGGCTTAGCATAACGCTTTCTAATTCTACTCTACCGTAGAATAGAAATCGCTTGTCTACATTTCTCAAAAAAAAAAAAACACATAAGTCTGCATGGGCACTTATGAAACGTCAGAAGCTAGGTGCACGGTTCCAATTTGTCGTTTCTCGGTTCAAAACTCAAAGTCAAAGTCAAACGTTTATTGCGAACTAAGTGTACAGTGTTGGTGTTATCTGATGTTAGTACTTATGACTTAGCAGCCTTTTACAAGCATTGCAATTTGCAACTAACGTAATTTTTGTCTACTCTTCCGTCGACAAAACGCTTCTCTACAGTTCTCGTGCTAAAGACTGCAGGAAAGAGTAAATTAAATAAAAAATCAAATAAAAGTGTAAGGTGAGATGTCAGAAACTAGCACCAAATAACATCACGTCTTGTTGGGCATAGCATATGGCGATATAAGTCGGGTAAATGATAGATCATATTCTGGCCGATCGAAAGTTTCAGAGCTATCCATTATTTACGCCACACACTGTATGTGTGTAAGAATTTAAATACAGAAATATTTATCCTGAAAAAGATGTGTTCATTTCACTGTCGTGATTGAAAACACCGATATGCGAAAAAATGCTAGCCAGGTTTTTAACCCAAAATAAACAATAGCACATTGAAACTACAAAGCCACGGTGAAATATGCCAACATTGACGTCACAATGAACTGGGTAGACATTATGCGGACCGGTCAACATTAGCTCTTCAACCAGGCTGTTACAAATCAACAGGAAATCCCATATGCAAGTTGTAACAGAATAAATGTAAGTCCTGAAAGTACAGTAGTACCACAAATCCTTCAACTCAATACTCTAATTGGGATAGGCTTTCTCCATATAAGGGCCTGTGCACACCACGTTTTTTAAACGCGCCGTTGACGCTCGTTTTAGAAACGTGCGACGACGACGCGCTTTTATCCTAGAGGGTCTACAGGCTGCGTCTGACTCGCGTGCGTATCGCGTCTATATCGCTATAAACGCGCGTCAACGGCGCGTTAAAAAAACGTGGTGTGCACAGGCCCTAAGACAACTTTCTCCATAAAACCAAAATCATGATTCCTTGATCATGATTTTGGTTCTATGGAGAAAATTGTTCAGTTGGATTTCACCCTTAAATATGACCACACCTTTCCGATAAAAAGCTGTATACAAGGTCAAATAAAATTAGCTAGCGAATGACCTGATAAAGCAAAAAAAAATTTTTTATAGATGAGTTTTTAATGGGGTCATCGAAAGGAGTTAGTGTAGTTACTTGAAATATCAGTTTAAAGAAAAACTGTATTTTTTTGTTGTAAGTTTAACAAACGTGATTATTTCAATAACTTAACACGATAAAAAAAGAAAACAGATTTTATCAAGTGAAAAAATAACTATTGATGACAGACCCCCAAAAAAACATGGAGAAGGTAATTTTTTTATCACTTAGATTACATTTAGATATCGTCTGTAGAGTTTTGCTAGCTAATTTTATTTGACTCTGTATAGTAAATTAAAAATTAGTATATAACTATAAAACCAACCATTACAATAAGTTAAAGCCATTAAATCGCCCCAATCCGTTAACATCAATAATTCCATTAACATTACAACGCTACCGCAAATAATAACACGACCAGCATCGCAATATTATGTAAAATGGCCGACAAGTGTTATAGATATGTGTATTAAAACAATTAGGCGATGATTTTCAGTACATCGGCGCGCATTCACAGGGGGATGGTAAATGATCGATGGTCGAGATAGCGGCGCAGTTGTTGGTGTGTGGCGCGGGTCATAAGCGATGGCGGAGCGGATAAGAAGCACATTATTTTATGTGATGAATTTGAATTCAAATTAAAATAATTTTATTTTCTCTTCACAAACAAGGGTACAAAAGCTTAATAACTAAAATAAAATAAATAAATAAACATTTATTTTCTCTTCTACAAAGGCGCCTTAAATATAATGAAGATTATAATATTTTTTAGAGACTGGTATCTGCACTAGGAATACCAGTATAGCAGATCTCCAGGGTCCCATCATACGGTATGTAGACATTATTAGTTATTTAGTAAATGTGAAGGAATATAACATAAAAATCAATGATAAAAATCAACTCACAGATTAAAAATTATAAAACAAAAAGATAAGGAAGTAGTAGAAGTGGCTATGGAAACTATCGGGATGGATTATTTTGCGATGAGTTAGTAATTCCTCAGTTGCATTATAATCTAGATTAAGGAGCCATTCAACTAGAGCACTTTTAAAAGCCTTTATTGTTAGATGATAGATCTTTGTATTGAATTGTGTGTACAAAAATAACAAGGTGTTATAAACGAATTATTATTCTTAGCTGTGAAAAGAAAATAAAAGCTTTTACCAGCACCTTAAATGCGTAATGCACGATCAATCATAATCTGAAACATTTTAAAACGGATTGCTAATCCATTGCTTCATATGTTCGAAAAATGTGTCTGTTCAACAACGTTAATAACGCAATGAATATAGTTGAACTGTCAAAATGAAATATTATGATTGATCGTGTGTTAAGAGATGCGCTAAGATACCCCGCGAAATTCTAATTTTTCTACCGTTTTTTGCAAATTGCAGTTCAGCGTCAGGTTGTATGTTGATTAAACTATGATTCGTGACCGTAACAAACATACATACATAACTACATACAGATAAATAAAATTGGAGTGTCTGTTTGTAATATTAAAATAACCGCTTTTTGGATGTATACACGGTACATATACCAAAAAAATTTTTTTTCAATTTTTGTCTGTCTGTCTGTTTGTTTCGGTTAATCTCTGAAACGGCTGGACCGATTTTGACGCGACTTTCACTGGAAGATAGCTAATGTAATAAAGAGTAACTTAGGGTACCTACTTTTATTTTAGAAATTTTATTTATATTGATTAATATTTACATACTTTTTTGTTAAATTCCACTTGGACGAATTCGCGGGCACAGCTAGTAATGATTAAATAAACTCATCAACACAACCCTCTAATTTCATATAATCCCATTGAATTACTTTTTTTTATGAAATATTCGGTTTTTACGGGCTCCAGAATAAAAGGTACTGATTTGACGCTTTGTTTTCTTTTTCTTCTTTTAGTTACTAAACCACATGGACGCGGGATACAAATCATTCGCTTTAGTAAAAAAGAATTTGATCAAAATAAACTTTTGATCTTGTCAACTTTTTGGACCACTTCCATCATATGGTTTAGTTTTAAAAAAGGAACAGCTAGCTTAAATTTTAAAAAAAACTTTCTTTTGTTTTTAATTTCATTTGAGTCGACCATGAATTTATCATCGGAGAGTTTCCATGGAGTATCTACCCCGTTTTTCTCCATAGGAACCTATTATGCTTTGAAATGGACCACTTCATCTTTATCGTAGCTACTGTCTTCTTCACCAAAAGTGCCTGTAATTGGTTTAATTGAAATTAATTATTCGTGTTTTACCCTTTACATGATTTAGTCAATAATCAGCCTAAAAACATAAATCTATATATATAAAACAAAGTCGTGTTAGTTACACCATTTCTAACTCAAGAACGGCTGGGCCAATTTTAATGATATTTGATTTTTTAGATTTGTCTTCGTCAGGAATAGGATAATAAGTATTAAAATATGATATTTATTAATAAAAAATATCAATCAAAACAAAAATCTAGCCGTTTATTTTTAACAAAACGCAACGCGATGCAACTGACAGCGCACGTCATGTTATTTGTATTTTGTTTTGAAAAAAAAAAAATACGCAAAACTGAAATGCATGTAGGTTCATTGGGACGTGTTGCGGAATACTAAGAGAGAATTAACCAAAATTCTTACGGAAACGGGAAAAGACAGAGTAAAGTTTGTGCGCGTACGAAGTCGCGGGCAAAAGCTAGTATAGAATATACTCTTTATTATGTACACTATAAATACCGAATACATATTTATATAAAGTCACGCCTTCTTATCATGGGGATAGGCAGAAACTACAGAACGCCACCAGCGACGATCCTTACATACACTTTTCGCTTCGTTTACGTCAAATAAAAAAAAAACAAAATCAAAAGTCATTTATTCAAACTAGGCTGAGAGTCAGCTCTTTTTGAACGTCAAAATAAAATTACATAAGACAGTCCCCCAAAAACGCCCGCCCTTCACCACTTCCTAGTGCTTTAGCTGGGAAGAAGAAGTAGCGGAACAAACTCCCCAGCAGCACAGCTGTCTGTTAAGTTAGAAGAACTTGTTTCTATACAATAATAGGTAATAAAAATTACGAAACACAAAAAAAAACATAAAATTTGCCATATGTCAGCTAGCACACGCCAATATACCATCAAAAATTGAAAACTAAAAATAATAGAAACTTCCAATCTAAATAAAAGCCTCTAGGCATAAAGGGCATGCCCGCTTACATATGTAATTCTGCATTATGCAAATATAGCTATAAGTAACTTATAACAAAAGTTAAACTAGGACCTCTGGACTAAAATTATTAAAAACTTAATACAATTAACAATAACAAAACCATGGTCAGCAAGACGACCAGTCACCACGAGCAGCTGTAAATCATCTGGTCATACACACCCGCCGCTTGCGAGTACTACGCAGCAGACCTTTCTGTAGAACACCACCAATAAGGTCACTGTATGTCCTCATAGAGCGTCTGCCTCGTAAATTACTTTTGTACCCCTTCATTCATCTTCTCAACATGAATAAACCATCTATGCACACTATTTTAAATTTTTGTCACTACGTCTTCCACACTATAAATTTTACAAAAGAAGTAACTTTTTATAAAACTACGTCCTTCAGACACCAATCCATATGGATTGGTGTCTGAAGGACCATGTGGTCTACACATGATCTAACTAAGATTATGTCTGGACTTTAAAAGACACTGTGACCTCTGAGTGTTTTTCGGCCTTTCTTCTCAGAGTGTTCAGACAGGGATGTAACAGGCCACTCAATTTTTTTTTTATGTAAGAGAGACTGGCCAGTTATAATCTATTTTGAAAATATGATTATTTGTAAGTAAAAGTAGGTACGTTCCATTTTCAAAATTTCCCTCAAAATTGTTTGCGAGCTAATTTAAATTATCTTGTCTCATAAAAAAATGAATCTGCGCCCGCCGGGAACATTTTCCAAGTGTCGCCTGAAACTGGGCGAATCGAACGATAGACTACAAATGGCATTCATGGATGAAGGCCCTTCTAAGGCAACCGTGTACCGTTGGTATAACGAATTCAAGCGCGGTCAACTAACTTTGGGGGATGAAGAAAGAAGTGATCGCCCTTTGACGGCTGTTATAGAAGAAAACGAGCTAGCAGTGAAAAATGTAATCCAAGACAATAGGCGAATTACGTGTAAAGAGATTCAGCACATACTGCAGGTTGGATCGAAAAGCCTTCACGAAATTCTACACGTGCATCTTCGCGTGAGGAGGATAGTTTCACGCTGGGTGCCGCACAACCCCACCGATGCTCAGAAGCAGGCCCGGGTGGAATGGTGCCGTGATATGAAAAAAAAATTGAAGCAGGCTCGTCTCGGCGTTTACGACATCATTACAAGTGATGAGTCTTGGATTTATTAATACGATCCAGAAACGAAGCACCAGTCGACAGTTTGGGTGTTTCTAAACGAATTAACGTCTACCACAGTGAAGTGATCTAAAAGATCGCGAGCTTTTTCAATTTGACTGACTACTTGGTGTCAATTCCTTTACGAAACCAAAGAAGCATCAACGCTGAACGGTATACCACCAAATGCTTGGCAGAAGTTTTCTCTGTTGTGTGCATTAAGCGACCAAACACAGGGCTCCGTGGGCTACTGTTCCACCAGGACACCGCGCCTTCGCACACCGTGCTCAAAACGAGGGACTTACTGGACAGCACGGCGGTCAAACTCCTGGGTCACCCTCCTTACAGCTCTGACCTAGCACCATGTGACTTCTTTTTATTCACGAAAATAAAAAGTCAGCTCAAAGGGATACAATTTTCGTCGCCGGAAGATGCTCTGTCAGCGTTCGAGCAGGCTGTGTCTGCGGCGGACTGCAAAAAGTATTTCGAAAAGTGGTTCAGACGCATAAAACTTTGTATAGAGGCTAGTGGAGAGTACTTTGAAAAGATTTAATCAAAAAATATTTACCTATAGAACATTTTTTTTTCGCAAAACTTTCTGAGTGTCCCACGTAAAAACATGTTTGACGTGTAAAAGTATTTGTACAAACCTACTTACAGAAACAAAACTCATTGTCTAAACATTACGGCAAACGCCAGACAGCGGACTGCGCTAGTCTAACGATACAGTTGGGACGAGCTGTATATAAACAAAGCAATTCGGATCTACGTATGCATGATATACGTGGTGCTGCTATACGATGCAATACTTTTACTTGAGTTTTAGATAAAGGGAACAGTAAATGTAATGTCTGTACAATCACTGGGGTAATTGTAGTCGCGGGCTCGAACTCACTGGTGGGCCTGGCTAAAAATCACGCTGTCTCACCAGGCTTCGTGTGCGACAGAGATAGTATCAGTGATGAGCAGTTAGACGCTAGTCTACATGCACAACGTTATTGAGTGAGATGCAGGATCATTTATAGTATAAAATCCGCGAAAAAATTAAGAATAGTCTTTTGGAAGATCGGGTTTTATGAAAAAGCCAATGCATAAATCAATGACCAATAAAGTTCATTGAACTTTTCGATAATTGAACTTTGTCGGTACCGACTTGGTTTTGGAGATTTTACACGTCTTTTATTACTTAAACACGCCCAAAGTTAAGTAAAATTAGCAAGAAAAACGAATCTTTGTTGGCTCTTAACTTTTTAATAGGTTTTTATTTTAGTATTCTGTTTCCGTACAGACAATATTAATAATGAGACAAAACGATATCATATTTGACTTTGGATGTGCCAAGTCAGACAGTGGAGTAAAACACTCCCGAAGTTTGTATGCAAAAAATGTGGACTAGAGGTTCACCTTAACGTAAATCATCAAAATCATTCTCCGGTCCTTCTACAAATTTTAGTGGGAGTCGGCGTAAATTGTCTTTTTCTTCCATGCTTCACTATTAATTGTCATCTCCGTATTCATCTTTCACACAGTCCATCCATCGTTTCTTTGGTCATCCCCAACTCTTATAGCCATCTTTTATAGCCAGACATTAATTCACAAAACTTCCATCACGCTATTATCCTCCTACCTCCGTAGCACATGACAACCGATTTCCAGACAATATTTCATTTACCGACGCCACTTTCAGACTTTCCATTATGTACTCATTTCATATTCTATCCATTCGTGTAACACCACACATACCACTTATCATTCTCATATCGGTTACTTGCAATTGCTTTTCATTCATCCTTTTTATGCCCCAGCATTCTCACTCATACAAGACAGCAAGTCTGCCATGACCATTGCTTTAAATATTTTGTCTTATTTCGCTATATAGTTGATGCCATTCGAAAGGGCGCACGTAATTACAAGCAACTATGAAGTTATTAGCACATAGCATACCGCCTACAGCTATAACCACATAGCCAATAATAACTGTTTGTAAGTCTTATTTCGCTGTAATATTGACGTCATTTGGTAGGGCGCACTTAATTGCGTTAGTTGGCACTCTTATGTTTAAAAAAGCTACTATGTAGTTTTTAGCTTATAGCATAGCGCCGACAGCTATAGCCACATAGCCGATAGTATGTAACTGTTTGTCTAATTTCGCTTTAATATTGACACCATTTAATAGGGCGCACTTATTTACGTCAGTTAAAAGGTGAATATAGTAATAAAGTGTAGTAGTATGTATGCATGTGTGTATAGTGTGAGTGTAAGTGCAATGTTTACTTTACGTTTATTCCGCGCGTACGTGCTAGGCCCACTTGCACCTATGACGATAATGTTCACGTTCAAAAGTGCCTTTTAAGTGCCTATTTGAAATAAATACTTTGACTTTTTGACACTAAAGTTATAAAATTAAAATAGTAGGTCCCTACATCCAATGACAGCATTCGTAAACCTCTTTTGTTTTCTGTTGTTTTAAAAAACAAACTTTTCACAATGTAAATCTCCCGGTGTTGTTTTCCAGAACAAATAAAAAAGTTAGCAAAAAATAAGTAAATTACTCGCTGAACTCCACTTCTTTGTCTTTGGTTTCCGTATTGAAGTTTAAGTTAAAGAAGACTAGTTTTTTCAAGTATTATGTTTATGTTATTTCATAAACTTGAGGCATCTTCAAAAACATCTACAACAGTGGTGGTCCAGCGGTAGATAATAGCACTGAGTAATGCATTGTACGATTGGTCATCACTTCAAAACTGGTGAACGAAATCATCGTGTGGGGAACCTAAAATCTCCTTCATCTAAATAATCTAAGAAATATGTGGACTACAGCCCAGCAGTGGGAACATTATATGCTACAGTGAAATTTAACCAAAGAAACTTAACACGAGCAGCCATGTAAACGGCGTTCAAGAATTGTCAGTGTCAATATTCCAGAACAGTCTATCAAACTATGTATATTAATATCGACATTCTCACTATACAACGTGTAACGGAAAGGGTATATACATACCAAGGGCACGGCTTCTTTGGATGATATCAAACGATGTTGGAAGTGTTTTTTAATCCTATCTCTACATGTTCAGAAGTTATGAGAATTTTTAATACCATATCAGAAACCGAACTTTTCAAATAGAAATAAACACTTCACTCGGAAGAGATTTTAATCGTTATATTGGCAAGTAACGTGGAAAGTTATTGACCTACGTAGTGCGGTGACACGTTTGTTATGATTTGAATTTAAGAAACATATGATACCGAAAATTTGGTATCAAATTTTAGAGTATTTTATTTTGAGCTGAAACTTAGTATAGTGAATAAGTGATTCTATACCAGCTGTTATCATTATACGGTTACTGTTACACCCTGTATATGGTCTACTCGTTACTATTTTATTTATTTTATCTGACACAAATTTATTTAATTTGGTATAAAGCTGATTTACATCCGTCAACTCACACGTCAGGTCCAGTTGAAAACCAGCGTCAGGCATTAGTTGTCTGGCCTTTATGCTGTACTGGGCCTTTTAAGCGCACCCGTGAGGCACACTGATGCTAGTTTCTGACATCGCACTTTAAACTTTTTGTTGTTTTTTTATTCTTTTGCTGTATATTGTGTGCCTTTTAGTCTGTGCTAAATAAATGTATTTTCTTTCTTTCTCTTGAACGCGGCTTAGATGTGCTAAACGTGTTCAGTTTAATTAGTGACATTCGACCTTATTATGTTACTAGCAGTTCGCCCGCGACTACGTCTGCGTGAATTTCGAAGATACATTCCCTACGTATTACTCGCTGATATTGTAGATTTCTATAGGTGACATAATTTTATAAAATTTAATTTAGGTAGATGTCTAACTAAGTTAAATAGGTATTTAATTTAAAGCTTCCCTGTATACAATGTTTAAGGTTGTTTTATTTCCCGGTAACAAGATAATCTGGTTTTCGGTTGATCCAACTCGTGATAAATATGTGTTAGGTAGAAAGTGTTAAGAGGGGCTTGTGGATAAGGAATAACAGCCGCACGGGTTGATCGATCCATCAGGTTAAGCTACGCTTGCCGCGGTTGGTCCATGGATGGGTGACCATCTTTTCATACCAAGACCCCTCCGTGGCTCAGAAATCACGCTAAGCCATTGGTCCCGGCTGTCCTTTGTAGATATTTAACAGTCGTTACGGATCATCAGAAGCCCAAAAGTCTGACGATCAGCATAAGCTAGGTGTATCGTGTTACCCAGTAACTGGGTTGTGGAGGTCAGGTACATGTAAAATGCTGGTATTCAACTGCACAGGGTTAGACCGGAAGCCAACCACAACATTGTTGGGCAAAGCCTAGGCAGATGATGATGTTAAGAAGAGATAATAATATTACAAGAGGAAATTACCAGAGTTTGGAAAATGAATAGAGTCACTATAGTCCCAATAGTAATATCTACGACGGGTGTTATCCCAAAACAAATATTCAATAGTTTCAATGCACTAAATTTATCCAAATACACATACATAACACTACAAAAAGCTGCCATATTAAACACTTCCCGCATAGTAAGAAAATTTCTACAACTAGACTTAGATAATAATTTAACTGCAGTACAGAACAATTTACCGTCTCAGAATTATAACTACAATCTCACCTTGGTTC
Source organism: Antitype chi (assembly GCA_947359405.1). Lineage (NCBI taxonomy): Eukaryota > Metazoa > Arthropoda > Insecta > Lepidoptera > Noctuidae > Antitype > Antitype chi. Next base: position 2,615,177 of record OX375827.1, on the reverse strand, counting down.
ACACCCGTGAGCTTCTTAAAATGCCAGGTACTAACCTGAGAAAATTCAATGAAAAACAAAAATAATAATAATAAATTGTTTATTACCACAAAGTTCAAGTACATTGCACTGTATACAGATTAAAGATCTTACTTTAGCATTAATTAGGTAAGTACAATAGGTTCAACCCTGTCCCCTAAACTAGGCTAGGCCTGTATCTTAGGGGGTCAAATGGAGCGGGAATAAGGGTTATTTTTTGCTATTTACATCAAGCTAACCTAACCTTATATAAAATCCCCCCCAGTGGGTTCCCGCATTGTCGTTGCGGGGGGGCTCAGTAGCCGTGGTCCGCTCCCACGGTGAAGCGAAGAGGAACCCCAAGGTGGGGCCGCTCGTCAGGGCTTTGGTCTCCAAGCCGACGACGTAGCGGCCAAAAAGTAGGTTGCGGTGAGGTGCACCGCAACTGAGGCGGGCCGCGATGTCGAATGGGAGGCATCGCGGCTGAGGGTTACAGGCTGCGGCAGAGGAGGAGTGCCGGTACTTTTGAGTAGCGCTCTTCCTTTCCGTGGCCTGGACGGGGCCGCCACCGTTTGATGGCGGACGCGGTGGGGCCGCAGGGGAAGAGGAGTGTCGGTATAGCGTTGGCCGCTCTCCCTATCCCCTGCGGCCGAGAAGTGGTAGGCGGCGGGGCCACTGAGCTGACCCGTCGCAGGGGGCCAAGGGAGCCAAGGGTGCCAGGGTAGTCTGGGGTCCTTGTGCTACTTGGTTCCTGGGGTGGTCACGGCGTGCCATGTGTCCTGGTGCGCCGGACTGGTGGGGTCCGCAAGGGCCGATGCCTGCCAGGGGTGCGGGTTGTTCGAAAGAGATACCGTCGCCCCTGGCACACAGGCAACTGAGGGATCACGGGTGGGTTTTAGTCAGTAAAAGTCTGACACGCCATCCTGCTCCACCCAGAGCGGGAGAAGTCATTTGATGATTTCCCACCCTGAAAAAAAAAAAAAAAACCTTATATAAAATAATACAACTACAATATAGCTAATGGTCCACGAGAAAATATCACCTCGCTTGAACACTGAAGTCAACTTTATTAAAATTAAAAAAAGAACCATATACCGTGCAGTATATCGCCGTCCTTGTCACATACGTAGTGCTGTATATAGCCGTCCTTGTCAGCAGTTTTTTATACGGGGACTTAATTAAAGTCATTCGGTTGGTTTACAACTGTGGCAACATATTCTGTACTGCGGTTGTTATTGGTTCATTAATTATGGCGAAAAATTTATTATTTAACGGGTTAACCTCTGGGGGTCAATTGTGGAAATAACTGGTGTGACTTTGTTACTGTAAATGTCGAGCTGTGAAATGGAAAATGGGAAATTGTGGCGTTTCCACACTGTGGTTACTTACTGTCAGGCTGCACCATCCCACTGCTGGGAAAAACCTCGCTCTTTGACATCGGTTATTCCAGACTATCGTCATCAGAGATCGGATATTCAGATGCATATTCACCTAAAGTTGAGATGTTGGCTAACATGGAATGCGCTTTTGTATCGAAAAAGTCTTAATTTAGGTAAATAATTTGTTTATTTTTTGTTTTAACTAATACAAACCACCCCTCCTCCAGTACATACACATATTTGTATCGGGTTAAACATTAATTTTAAATTAATACACATCTGAATACTTATGCAATCCAAGAATCCCGGGATTTTTAATAAATATTACAAATAATTTATAAAGCCGCTTCCATGCATACTTTCATAGCTAAAAATTATCTTTAGGTAAATATGCATCCGAATAACCGATCTCTGATCATCATCATGATAGGTACATAATAATAACCTTTCTTTTTCTCCTTGTTTTTCTTTCTTTCATCTTTTTGTTTTTCGTTTTATAATCCGTTTCATTTTCAGGTTTTTAACACGCTTTTATTAGCTTCACCAGTATGTTTGTTTATTTGTAACCGACTCCTTTTTGGACTTGATTTTGACCCACTTCAAACGGTCAGATTTCATTTAAACTTTGTAGACTTATCGAGGACCGATGACAATTCAATAATAAAAAAAAAATACAAAAACACCTGAAAAATCACGCTTTTATAGTTAGCAGAACTAAAAATTGAAAATATAGTTACAAAACACGCTTTAAACACCAAACTAAAAAAGTAGAGGATGGTGCTTGATATTAAGTTATGCTCGTGAACGGGCAGCTGCTCGTGGTGACTGGTCGTCTTGCTGACTCTGGTTTTTATTGTTAATTGTATTCAGTTTTTATTAATTTTAGTCCAGAGGTTCTAGTTAAACTTTTGTTACTTTAAGTTATAGCTATATTTACATAATGCAGAATTGCATATGTAAGCGGGCATGCCCTTTATGCCTGGAGGCTTTTATTTAGATTGTAAGTTCGGTTTAGGTTTTTTTTTTATTATTATTTTTAGTTTTCAATTTTTAATGGTATATTGGCGTGTGCTAGCTGACATATGGCAAATTTAATGTTTTTTTTTTTTGTGTTTCGTAATTTTAATGACCTATTATTGTATATAATCAAGTTCTTCTAACTTAGCAAACAGCTGTGCTGCTGGGGAGTTTGTTGCGCTACTTCTTCTTCCCAGCCAAAGCACTAGGAAGTGGTGAAGGGCGGGCGTTTTTGGGGGGACTGTCTTATGTAATTTTATTTTGAAGTTCAAAAAGAGCTGACTCTCAGCCTAGTTTGAATAAATGACTTTTGATTTTGATTTTGATTTAATTGATTATAAAAATACCTCAAAAAGCACCCACAGCCCAGTTACTGGGTAATACGGTATCCTTTACTAAGAGTGGCTGCGGGATTCTGACGACTCGTAATGACTGTCCACGAATTGAAATAGAGAATATAAAGGCAATTTAGAATGAACACTATTCAAGTCGCTGAATAATAAGATTTTTCAATCCTATTGACATTGAGAACTGCCGTTTCCCTAACTTAATTATACATTGATGAAAAACGAATCTACTTAGACTTTAAATGCTAATACTTACCTTGAACAGTCTTCTACTAATAAACTCAAATCCTTACTTATAAATATTTAAAAAAGTGTTTCCCTCGCTCCACTTAGAAATACTTAATATTTCATTAAGTATTTCATATTTAATGAATCCCTGCTAAGGACTTCTAATATCAATCAACAAGAAATTAATGAAATATGAAAACTGAAAAATAAATCGTAATATTTAATATTATTTAGAGCTCATAATAACGGGGAAGTACTACCTAATTTCTATTGAGTACTTTTTTATTTTTTTCTCCCGACGGAAACAGAGGGGTATTATGAGTGTAACGTGTGTATCTGTATGTCTGTCTACGCCATCGAGCTCATAAACGGTTGAACCGATTATGATTTCAATTTTTGACACCAATCTACGCCGCCTTCACAAGAGACTGACCTCTGAGTGTGTATTGGCATTTCTTCTCAAAGTAGTCAGACAGGGATTGCCGACCTCATCTAGTTTTTAAAATATTACTGACGTGTAAAAGTGTTTGTAGGTACAAACCTATTACAGAAATAAAATAATATAACATTAAAACTTGATGGTTTGGCCATCAAGAAGTCCTGGTGCCAAACCGATCGAGCACGCCTGGGATGAGCTCGGGAGTCTAGTCAGAAGCCACGGACCACCTCCTATCACCATCAGGGCCCAAAGCCCAAAAACAGGCCCTGATGGACGAATGGGGGAGTATTCCCCAACATCGCCTCCGAAATCTGGTCTTCAGTATGCTAAACCGGCTCGAAGCTGTAATCAGAGACCGAGGAGCCAATTTCAGTTATTAAAATGAAAATAAGGGGTTAAACATAATTATAATTAGGTTTAACACAACGCATAATTATAATTATGTAAACTCAAACAACATTATCTAATTATAATTACAAATGTGGTTTGAGTTTTTTGCTAGTAAGTTAGAAAGGCTATATTTTGTTTTTTTTTTTTTTGTTATACAACGTTACTAAAATAATTATAGTCCTACTATTCTATACCTACTAATATTATAAAGAGGTAAAGTTTGTGAGATTGTAGGTTGTGAGGTTGTAATCTCTAGATCTACTGAACCGATTTTGAAAATTCTTTTACCAATAGAAAGCTACGTTATTTTTTAGTGTCTTAGGCTATATATTAGGTCTTTACCTATGAAATTGCCGTTTTGCAGTACTGGCCATTTCAAATCAAAATAATTTTTGTTTGGGTAAGAATTCTAATTTCAAATTAATTTTATTTTAAAAACATGGATTTTTTTTCCAAAAGTAGTCATTTGTTTATTGATTAGTGTTACATTTTCATCGCATTTCAATCTTTTTCGTCATCATGGATACGTTAAAAATTCGAGTAATTATGGAATATGAGTACCGTCGTGGCAGCAACGCGGCACAAGCGGCACGCAACATCAACGACGTTTACGGAGCTAACACTACAAACCAACGCACCACCTGTTATTGGTTTGCTCGCTTCCGTTCTGGAAATTTCGACCTGAAAAATGAACCTCGCGGTCGTCCGAAGACTTTGGTCGACAATGACGAATTAAAGGCGATTGTGGAAGCTGATGATACACAATCTACGGCTGAATTAGCAGCAGCTTTCGACGTTAGCGTCAAAACAATATTGGTCCATTTGCGTCAAATTGGCAAGGTAAAAAAGCTTGACAAATGGGTGCCCCACGAACTCAATGATCGTCAGCGCGAAGTACGCGTCGAGACGTGCCTTGCACTGCTCAACAGACACACAAATGAAGGAATTTTGAACCGCATTGTTACCTGCGATGAAAAATGGATTCTGTTTGATAACCGCAAGCGCTCAGCAAGTTGGTTGGATCCTGGTTCAGCACCTAAACAATGCCCTAAACGAAAACTTACCCCTAGAAAAGTGATGGTCACTGTTTGGTGGTCTAGCGCCGGTGTGATTCATCACAGCTTCTTACCAAACGGGGTGAGCATTACTGCAGATGTGTACTGTGAAGAACTGAACACAATGATGGAGAAGCTGGCACATCTCCAACCAGCATTGGTCAATCGCTCGTCTCCGCTGCTCCTGCACGACAACGCGCGACCTCATACTGCACAGCAGACGGTCTCCAAGTTGCAAGAACTGGGGTTGGAAGCTCTCCGTCATCCGCCCTACTCACCAGACCTTGCGCCTACAGACTACTACTTTTTCCAGAATTTGGATAACTTCTTGGCGGGAAAAAAATTCAATACCCGAGAGGCAGTACAAAATGCCTTTGAAGAATTTGTTGCCTCCCGTCCAGCTGATTTCTTTAAGAAGGGCATCAATAAACTGCCACTGCGATGGCAAAGATGCATTGATTGCATGGGTGATTACTTCGATTAATACAAATAAAAAATACATGAAAAAAATTCGTTTAAATTTTTTCATACAAAACGGCAATTTCATAGGTAAAGACCTATTATTAACCCGAAAAATGAAAAAGCCTTTTTCGTGGTAGTCGGATTTGCAAAGTTAGTCGGAGAAAAATAGGTCGAACGAAAAAAAATAGGGATCCCACCCGTACGAAGCCGGGACGGGCAGCTAGTAATATTATAAATGTGAAACGGCTGAACGGATATGGATGAAAGGCATTCATCGTAACTGCAACACGTTTAATGTAATTTTGTAACAAAGTGTAGGTACATTAAAAAGAACCTTTTTTTAACTTCTGTCTAATGCTGTTGTAAATGGAGTATATGTAGGTACTTTATTTAAAGAGAAGTTTAAGTTTTGAAGGCCAGTGTAGTATAATATCTACTACTGACAGACATTACTTACCATAATAAATATCATCGATTCTATTTACCTAGTCCTACATAAAACATTTATACATGAACGGAAAAACAAAAATCCATCACCATTTTCCCTCCATTGAACCGGCGTGCTCCATAATATCGGCAAAAGTATTCCAATCTCATGTAGATTCGCTAAATGCCGGCCATACAGGGGCTATTGGCCGGTCAGCTTGGCTGTTTCATTTCCTCTGTACTCATACAAACAAATGCCTGTCTGTGGGGTGCCACTGATCGAAGGGCTGATAGGAAAAGAAAAAAAATAACTTTAATTAAAAGAGATGAGAGGTGCCGTTAGATTCGAGAGTGACACTGGGTATATCAAAATCGAAAACAAAATGGCCGATTTTTGGCGCCAAACCTACTGTCTTAATTTTTTTTTGTGTGGGTTATCAAAATAGAGGGTTTCATAAATAGGTCTCATTAATGTCAAAAAGAATTATACTAAAAACTGTGAAATAAAAAAAATATTTACAAAATCAAACACCCCGACTGCCTAAAAAGTGAACTTTAATTAAAAAAGATGGAAACAAGAAACTTGTTTTAAAAGGATGACTATTAGACTGAATACTATAAGCAATCTCATGCAGTCGGAGGCAATAAATGTGTTTATTGTCAAATTTAAGATGAAAATGCTTAATACTTAGAAAACATCATACATCACTTAAGACAAACTTATTATATCATAATGATGAAAAGTGGCTTTTAACTTTCTTAAACCATCAAAATGAAGATCGGTTTGGTCGCTGCAACTATTTATGACCTTGTATAATCTCGCTTTTGGAAAATTTGCATTTAGTACCGTTCTGCTCAGGTGGGCTGAGATGTGATAGTGAGTGATGGTAAAGAAATACAAGCTGCTTCTCGGTTGCTGTGAACAAAACTACAAACGTAGTACATGGAAAAGTTTTATGAAATGTGGCTGTTATTGTAGTATATTGTGGGGTCTAGGAGCAAAACAGTGGTGGCTCAGTGGTAACGGCTCTGACTCACGAGTTATAGGTCGTGGATCCGAACCCAGACAGGCGCTTTACTTTATGTAAGTAATTTCATCACCACTGCTCTCAAAACGGTGAAGGAAAACATCGTGAGAAAAACCAGCAGAACCAAACATTTTAAGACATGTGACGTCTCCTAACCTGCACTAAGCCCGCGTGGTGGATGACGGTCCACTCCCTCTCGAAGGCTTGTGTCCTAGCAGTAGGAACATTATAGAATGTCCCGCAGTGTGCCCGCGTGGTGGATTACAAGCCACTCCCTCTCACAGAGAGAAATATTATAAGATGCTTAAGCTCCTTCGGAGTCTAGCTGTCACTAGCACCCCACCTTCTTCCGAGGACCTTCAATTTCCTTTTTCCAGTCTATGATATTGAATTGGTTTGGTTCAACCGTTGGATATAATGGAACACTTATGTCATGTGTGAAATTGTCTCACTTGTACATTATGTACGTATACATACTAAATTATTGGCATATTTTATATGATAACATATTTTGGAAGGGAAGGCCAGAGGGTTTTTGAGCAAGCGTAAGCAGGACGAAAAGTTGATAACTGAGTTCGTGCAGCGTGAGGAGGGAACATCGAAAATACATTTGAAAAGTTTCAGATAAGAGCCGGGTGGTCAGGAGGTCACTTTCTGATTTTGAAATAGGACCAAAAATAAAGTGATCTTCAGAACCGTTAATTGAAATAGGCAAACCTGACGGAGAAATTGTGGGCTTGCCCTAAATCTGACGACATTGAAAACTTCGATTTGGACCTTTTTACACGCTTTATATTAGCTTCACTTGTATGTATATTTGTTGGTTTGTATGTTTGTATGTAACCGACTCCTTTGAGCGCGATTTTGACCCACTTTAAACGGTCAGATTTCATTGAAACTTTGTAAACTTGTCGAGGACCGATGACAATTCAATAATTTAAAAAAAAAAATGAGAAAAAAAAACACGTTTTTGTAGTTAGCAGAACTAAAAAATAGAAAATAAATAATAGTTTAAAAAACTAAAAAACACGCTTTAAAAACCAAACTAAAAAAGAAGAAAGTAATTTAATTCAATTAAAAAGCGTGGGGTGCTTGACATTAATTGATTATAAAAATACCTCAAAAAGCACCCCACGCTTTTTAATTGAATTAAATTATTTTCTTCTTTTTTAGTTTGGTTTTTAAAGCGTGTTTTTTAGTTTTTTAAACTATTATTTATTAAAAGGATATTCAGGGTGAATGAACGTTCTTCTGTAGAATAGTGTGACATGTCCTGGTAGTGAATACATAAATATCTGACGCATTGATAGAGCTTATTGGCAAATAATAGTAAAAACATTAAGCAACATGACCAAAAACATGTCACATAAATATAAATCCTAACGTGAGACATCAGAAATTGATTTTCGGAATACAAGTATTCCGAAAATCAATTTCTGAGCCTTACTCGATATACCAAGGTATATCGAGTAAGGCTCAGATATTGCTAAATCCAATACATTTATGTGTATAGCCTCAGGCCTAGTTACTAAGGTGACACGTGTAATTTTTGCGCTAAAAATAATAATAGAACAATATAAGTAGGGGGTTCATTTATAACCGTTGCTTGATATTAAGTAATGACTAACGACTGTTTTGGATTTTATTCATTTTTTTTTGTTGGAAGCTCTTGACTATCATCTCACCTGGTGGTAATGATGATCAGGCTGAAGGGGGAACCGAGATTCACCCGGAATCCTCAACCACAGAGGAAGTGGCTATGTTACCTATAACTGCCGAAACACTGTCGACAAACTTAGATAAGATGGTGGTAACTAGCCAGGCAGACTTAGAATAATCCCTACCACCAACCAAACCGAGCAGAAAGTTTTACCCCGACTGGGATTCAAACCTGGGATTGTATGTATGGGACAGTTGACAATTTTTTTGGGATCATGATGTTGATACTATGGAGAAAGTTGATTGTTGATGTTAAACGGGCTTCGACCGGAATTCTGGCAAAACTTTTTTTTTAAATATTTATCTTGTTATTTGTATAATTATATGTTGGGTTTTTTTTTGGGTGGGAAATCATCAAATAACTTCTCCCGCTCTGGGTGGAGCAGGAGGGCGTATCAGACTTTTACTGACTAAAACCCACCCGTGGTCCATTAATTGCCTGTGTGCCAGGGGCCGCGGTATATCTTTCGAAAAACCCGCACCCGTGGCAGGCATCGGCCTTTGCGGACCCCACCAGTTGATGCTGACACCTCTTTGAGGTGCGCGTGGAACACAACGCGCTGTTGACCCGGGCTTGGTCCTTACCGGACAGCGAGCTACCCATTACTCGCCGTCCGCAAGCCCGCGCCTACTGTGGCCGGGAATCAGCCTGGGATTCTCGACGCCCAGGGCGTCTCCCGCGGCGGCTACGGCGACGGTATGGGTTGTGTGCCTTTTAGTCTGTGTTAAATAAAAAGTAGTTTCTTTCTTTCTTTCATATTTTCTATATGATGCCTCTGGTAGGTACCAACTTATTACAATGTCTAGATATATTATATGCGACGTGGATTACTGATCAATCGGGTAAAGTCTCACAGAATATAAAAAAAAAACTGTCCAGCCGTATCAATCTTTTCAAACTACACATTACGTAGATATAAAATATTCCAATTTTTTTAATATATTTTACCTAAATCGAATTATAACACAGACATTATTAGAAAAAACATCTATTTTCCACCTACAAATAAACTACTAACTTGCAAAATAATTACCATCCTACCGTAGCTTTTGTGGTGGTCTCATTTCAACCGACATTACAAAAGGAGTGTAAAACATTACGGGACAATTTCATTGTGTCTGTGAAGTCGACTTTGTACAACTCAATTTGTATAATTTGCGTCAGCGTGTCCTAGCTGATGAGCTAAGCGAAAGATAATACAATGCGATTATTTACTAACCTACGTAGGTTTAGCGAAAAGTAATGGCGTCTTGAAGTTGGTTGATATTAATTTTGACAGTTAGATAATCCAATTTCGTCCTACTATTTTAACCGACTTCAAAAAGGAGGAGGTTATCAATTCGACATGCTTTTTTATGTAAGTTCGGGCATAACTCCGTCATATATAGACGGATTTGCAAAATTACTTTTTGTTCGAAAGGGGTTTATCCCGAAATGGTTCCACTTAAATTTCATATAGATCTGATGATGAGTTTCGGAGACAGACAACGGAACTCTTAAGAAAATTACAGCAAATCAACCGTGATTGCTGCTATCGCATAAATATGCATTGTTTTGACCCTGAGAATGATGAAATTTCGAATTGGTGTGGTAGGCACTATAACTAAAAAGTGAAAAAGAAAAACGTTTTCCAAAAAAACAACCGACTTCTACAAAGTGAAAAATAACATTAATTTCGGAAGTCGGTAACTTTGGATATGTATTTTATTTTTTTGACACCGCCTTCCGAAATTAAAGTAATTTTTCGTTTTGCGTCCTTTCTGAAAAATTCTAAAAAATTTTTTTTGGTAAATCCTGGTAGTTCCACAGATTGACAAGTTCAAACAAACATATTGTGCAACTTTATTTACAAATATATTTACAATGTGTTTTTTCTATCCCATAACTCTGGGGTTATATCTATAAGTAAAAATTATACAAATAGTATACAGTAGTAGTGTACAGTAGTATACTTACTTACTAGAATATGTAGTCCAAAAATGCATAGTTTCGAAGAAACCATAAATCATAATTAATTTACAACAATTGTCACCCGTATCACGAATCTTTACTTTTGTGACGTTGTCAAAATACTAACACTAGACTTCATGTGTGTCGGTCTATCCAAGTTTAATTGATAAATACGAGTAATTCATCTTCATTCAAACCAATAATTCATTATTTAAAGCTAAAAAATACAACGTTGACTTATTTCACGTAAGAGTGTTTTACATTAATAATCGTGACTTTGTCGAATTATTTTGTATCTTTGTACGAAAAATGAAAACAAAAAAATATAAATATAATTAATATAAAAATATAATTGTTAAATAATTCACATGCCAGTTGGTTCTTTGATAATTATGGTCTCATTCATACCCTAGAGTTATGGGATATAAAAAAAACACCTTGTATATTTATAGACTTACCTATCCAATAAAAATATGGAGTTAGGTGCAGACAGAAACCCAATTTTTTTTTATTAAAAAAAATATCACTCGTAAAAATATCACTCAATTTCAGCGACCATTAATGGTCTGTGTAAACCCCACAATATTAGCCACAGGTATTCAAATGTGTTATTCACAGGAATATTCACAACTGCAGCTCCCAATTGAGAATAAGCTCCCTTTGAAAACACGTACCCATTGCGTACACGTACGCATTTCCGAATATACTCTAGTCTCCAATAGTTCAGTAATTATTCCTATACTGAAACAGAATTCTATTCAGAACTTTTTTTATCATATCTCGCATTGTTTTTGCTTATGAATTGGATATTTTATCAATACTGCCAAAACTGCATGTATAGGCTGAAAGGGAAAATACCGTTGACCTTGAAACCAGTGGTTTGGTTTCGTTTATAGAACGTAAAACCAATGAAAAAATAACCTTTTTTGTAAAGAAAATCTGCTTTTTTTTTCACCCTACGCGCGAGGGCAACCGACTTGCGTCTCAATACGGGAGGGGGCGCTGGACGCGGGTACCACGCCACGTGACCCGACTCCGACATACGGGTCGCGACCCCGGTCAGTCAGCTGTCAGTCTTGCTAGCGAAAGCACGCGCGGCTTTGTCCAAGTCCAGGCTGAGAGCTGGATACTAATTAAATATATCTTGCTGATAACTGCGCGCTACCGTCGTCCTACGGCCTGATACCTATAGGCACCCTTGCTCCTTGCTGCGGCCCTCTGAAGGCCTGGCTAGCCTCTCGCTGAGTCTGTGCTGGCAAACCCTCTTGCGCCCCTGGAACCATGGACGGTATCCTTCCTACATTCAACTGCAAGTGCTCAGATCAATCCGACGAACCTACGACCTAGCCGTGTTCTACATGCATACATAAACTCACGCTTTGTCCCATGGGGGTAGACAGTAACTACAGAACGCGCTTCCTTACATACTCCTTTTGCCTCGTTTATGCCTCATACAGCTGGTCATACAAGCACGCTGGCTGCGAGTATTACGCACCTGACCTTTCTGAAGAACTTCACCAATAAGGTCACTGTATGTTCTCATAGGTCGTCCCCTCCCGGCGTTTCCACCTACACCTGCCTTGTAAATACCTTTTGTTAGCCGCCTTTCCGGAGATTCTTAGCACCCCTTGCCTCGGCTGGGCAGCGTTCGGGAGACTTCGCAATATCTTCTCGTCCCAAATATCGCAGTGTCTCAAGGATAAAGTCTTTGACCAGTGTGTGTTGCCAGTGATGACCTATGGCACAGAAACGTGGTCGCTCACAATGGGCCTTATCAGAAGGCTTAAAGTCACCCAAAGGGCAATGAAGAGGGCTATGCTTGGAGTTTCCCTACGTGATTGAATCAGGAATGAAGAGATCTGCAGGAGAACCAAGATAACCGACATAACCCTAAGAATTTCCAAACACATGCTCGCAGAACAGATGGCCGATGGAGCCGAAAGGTTCTGGAGTGGCGACCCCGTACCGGAAGACGTAGAGTGGGAAGGCCTCCCACAAAGTGGACCGATGACCTTGTGAAGGCCGCGGGAATCCGCTAGATGTGGGAAGCACAAGACCGGCCAAAGTGGACGAGCCTGGGGGAGGCCTAGGTCCAGCAGTGGACGTCTTTCGGCTGAAATGATGATGAATAATGAAGAGCCACCCTTCATTTAGCCGTGTTCTAGTACTTCTATAATTATATGTATAAAGCTCACTTCTTAGTTTCTTTCTCTCTATACTCTAGCCTAGTTGTTGCCTGCGCAGTCTACCTGCAAAGATCTAGCCATTACAGTACCCACCCAGAGTCACCAGTCCCAGTAGTCACCCATCATTTCTTTGGTCTTCTCCTACTGTGATAGGCATCCACTTTCAGACTACTATGTACAGTAAAGAAAACACGTATATGTGTTCAATATCTGCAGGAGTTATGCCTTGTGAAATGTAACAGTTCTCTAATGAAGAAAAGCATTTTGGTGTTGCTTCACATTCTATTCTACTCTACTCAAACGAACCTTATAGCCATCCCTGAAAACCAGCGCTGGGGCTCTGTCTTGCATAGGGTCGCAGCATAATGCTGAGTGATAGCCGTTTTGCGTGGATGTGACGCATGTTTCCCTCAACCTTTTCTTATATTTTTTTATGTTCCTTATCTTTTTGCGTCATGTTTACCGCAAATAAACGTTTTTTCTTTCTTTCTTTCTTTCTTTCTTTATAGCATTTTCGTTATTTCTCAAAATCCCGTTAAAAAATGAATGATCAAACATAGCGCCGCCTTCGCCCATCTTACCTCAGCTGTGACACAGACCTAGAAGGTAATAATAGTAAGAAAAGGGGTGGGATGGGGGGCGATGTTGGAATTGCATCAGAAGTGCGGTCGTTCGTCACGACAGGACAAACTTCACCTACTACTTCACTGAATGCTACAGAAAATAGTCTTCGGTAGGGCCGCTAAATATGTTGATTATCTTAATAAACTTGAGAAGCTTTTGTGTGAAAGATATGCACTTTTGATGTACAGCGGTATTTTCTTTAGAACAATTCAATTCTGTAGGAAGGCTACTTAAACATTACTCTGTGCTAAAAAAACTAAGAGAAAACGAAGATACATAGATCGCAAGTGGACGATGCGATGTTATAGGATATATTTTACGAAATCATGGGCAGTAGAAACTTGTAATAGAAACATCTGGGACATCTGAGCACTTGACTACTGCACTACAAGCATGCTACAAGTCGTAAATTTGATTCCCGCATGGAAAACAAATTGTAAATTCAACAACGTTCAAATATTATTTAAAAAACTACTGACTGCCTCGTTGGTCTAGCATTCGCAAGCGCTATACTGACCATGACGTCCTTCATGGGTTCTATTCCCAGTTCGGGAAAAATATTATCGGGTTTTTCTATCCGGAACTTCTCAGTAGCAGTCCAGAGTCTGGATTTGTGGCCGATTGATGGCCATAGGCTTGCCCCCTGGTACATGGGACTTAAACATAACTGCCGAATTGTGGGTGTACTAGGTACACCTTTGCCTAAGCCTTCGGGGAAACAAGTCGTGATGTTATGTAAAGTTAAAAGAAACTTGAAAAATTCTTCTCCATCGCATCTAATGGCCACGCACAAAAATTAAAACTACATTTGTATTCAAGGGCCCTTACATAAAGTTTTACAGTCTTCGTCAATTTAAATCAATTCCAAAGAAGTTTAGTTCCGCTATAAAACGGGTTCCGTTCGCAAACGAATTAAAACGAGAAGCGGAACTCAACGGAAGTCGGTAAACGTCAAGGACGGAATGTCAATCAATAATTTTGACGTTTGTTTTCGACAGGTATTCAATAAAGGGTAGACAGGTTACAGAAGGTAGGGAACTGGGTAATGATTTAAGCCTGTATTGTCGCTGTTGCAGCGTGCGGCCGTTTTTAACCGACTTCTAAAAAAGGAGGAGGTTCTCATTCGACTGTATTTTTTTTAAATGATTATTAGCTCAGAACTTTCGACTGGGTGAACCGATTTTAATGATTCTGTTTTTGTTTGTAAGCTGGTATTTCCCGCGTGGTCCCATTTCAATTTGGTCTAGGTCTGACAATGGCTAACTACCTATACCTAAAAAGTGAAAAATAAAAACTTTTTCCAAAAAAAACCAACCGACTTCCGAAACAACACTACAAAGTGAAAAATAACTTTAATTTCGGAAGTCGGTGACAAAAAACTGAAATACATATCCAAAGACACCGACTTATGCCTGCCAAGGGTGCGGGTTGTTCGAAAGAGATACCGCGGCCCCTGGCACACAGGCAACTGAGGGAACACGGGTGGGTTTTAGTCAGTAAAAGTCTGACACGCCTCCCGCTCCACCCAGAGCGGGAGAAGTTATTTGATGATTTCCCACACAAAAAAAAACCATTAGGCCTTCCTGATGATAATGTTTTACTAGGTTTTACTAGCGGCTTCGCCCGCGTGCACTTTGACAGTTGTCCGACGGGAACGTACTACCGAGATAAAAAGTATCTTATTAATATTATAAATGTCAAAGTTTGTATGTTTGGATATTTAGATGTTTGGATGTTTGTTACTCAAGCACGCAGCAGCGGCTGAACGGATTTGGATGAAATTTGGCACACATATAGTTTATACCCTGGATTAACTTTTATCCCGGTAGTACGTTCCTATGGGATAATTCTCGACCTCCACGCGAGCGAAGCCGCTTGCAAAGGCTAGTATAAAATATTATTAGGATAGGTAAGTTATCGAACTAAAAAACTTAATTTGTTAACTGAATCTTCGTAGCAATTGAAATAGGGTATTTTCCAATTTATTAAAAGCTATTTTAATTTGAATATTGGGAAAAAATATGTAACAGAAATATAAAAATAAATTGATGATATAATTAAATAAATGAAATTTATTTTTTGTTGTTTCGAATGTACCGCCAAAACGCTCCTTACGATGACTTTTTTATCACGTGACCACACGTGACGTCGGCTTTGTGTAAACGGAACCGGTACAAATACTTTGTGTGGCGCAGTTTTAGAAGTATTTGTGCACAGAGGCACCGCACACCAGTACCATACCACTTTCTATCCATTAAAAATCTTGCTAATTATAAACTCGACATTCACTTGTTTACAACTACTTTAGTGTACACAAAGTTGACGTCACATATATGGTCACGTGATAAAAAAGTCACCGTAGGGGCCTTTTGGCGGTAAATTCAAAACAACGAAAAATAGATTTTAATTAAATCGTTTTTAATTGAGAAAATGGATATAAATCAATTTATTTTTATTTTTCTGTAACATGTTTCGTCTCAATCTTCAAATTAAAATAGGTTTTAATCATTTGGAAAATACCCTATTTGAAATACCTACTTATCGCTGGATTTTAACATTCTAATAGCCATTACTTTTACTGGAAGTGCCACAGAGGTTTAAAACCCGCAAATATTTTCTAGGGTGCGTGCGTCCAGCCGATGACAACCCTTCCACAGAAAGATGTGATCTTTAGCAAGGACTGCTTAAGCCTCCTGATTTCTTCACTGAACCATCATGGAGCCTCTCATCCGGGCACAAGTTACCGTGGTCTACTTGGAAAACCTTAAATAGACTTCGTACCCAAAGAAGTCTCAGCAAGGACAACCTTCACAAGTTCATGGACGGCTCAGACCTCCGGTGTGTATGCGGCGGACAGCTTTTACTATGGGACCAAACATAAAATCGCGAAAAAATAATCAGCTGTTCCCTACATTTTGATGAGTAAACATACCTAAATGTATGGAAAAGCTAATTTTTTTTTCGCGATTTCAGGTTTGGTCCCATAATAAAAATCGTTCATATTGATGAGTACAATGGCCTCTTAAGAGGTTGTTGGTGTTTTTCCAATAACTTTGTATTATATTATTGCTCGTGACTGTACATATACAGGAAAAGTTTTTATCCAGTGCGCAAACTGTAACCATGAATTCAGCAGAACATTCTAGACCCCCCAGCGCAGAAATTTTTCGTAGATTATACAAAAACAAAACAATTGTTCCATACATTTTGATCGCGTAGATATTGCACTTTTCTATGAAACAGCTGATTTTTTTTGTAAAACCGAGGAGAAATTTCTTCGCTGGGGGTTCTAGAATAATATGCTGAATTCATGGTTAAAGTTTGCGCACTGAATAAAAACTTTTCCTGTATACAGTTTTTCGTGTTATTTTACCATCGACAGGCTAAGAAGCTTACTAGAAGTAGATAATACCAATCAGCTAAAAAAACCGTTTACTCATATTCAGAAACTTTCAATACAGTCCAGCTGGAAGCATAATTGGAAAGCAATCCGTAGCAATTGAAACAGTTATGCGCATTAACTGGTAAGTACACAATGCGGCCGGGCAACCTGCGTAGCGGCGCTTAAATAGTACGTTAATTATCTTGCTTCCATAAAGGTAGTCTATACATTGGCGGGAATTAGGTTAGGAGGTAGGTATAGGCAAGTTGCTCTAGAACTCAAAACTATCAACAAAAGAAGCCGAATACAAAATTTGGTCAATTTCAATATCAAAATATTTTATTTCACATAAACCTGCATAGGCACTTAGGCACTTATGTAAACGTCAGCAGCTAGGTGCACGGTTCCAATTTGTCGCTTCCTATGGAGAAGAGCCGGCAAGAAACTTCACGGTTGCTCTTACACTGTATTTCCGTAAGTTTTAATGGGCAACATGAAAAGTCATTTCAATTGTTATCTAATGAAAAAGCTACTTTATAATTTGTATTATTTTGATTAATCGACCTCAAACTGGTCCACCCAGATCGGGAGAAGTTATTTGACGATCTCCTACCATAAAAAAGGGAACCTCAAGCTGGTGAATATTTTGTGAACTTTACTGTAAAAGGTTTATAATCGTTGTTGTTTTATATGTTACAGTTAAAACCAGTTTTTAGATAGAACGCGTTTTCCCTAGTTAGAACTAGTTTTTAAAGGCATTTACTTTGTTAAAACTAGAATTATCTAATGCTTAAAATTTTATACCAGTTAAAACTAGTTCTATAGTTGTATTCTGTTGACTTGTTTGATTATTTTATTTACTTTTTATTAATATTCTCACCTTGGCAACTACTGTAAGTCAATGTTCCCTAAAATGTCCCTTTAGTATAAGATCTGAGTGTACACCTAACCACCGACAGACACTACGCCGACAGACTGAACACCGACAAGACTTTACATCGACGGGACTCTTCGCCGACAGGATACTTCACGGCCCTAGCCTCTGCAGGAGACGCCCTGGGCGTCGGGAATCCCAGGCTGATTCCCGGCCACCGTAGGCGCGGGCTCGCGGACGGCGAGTAATAGGTAGCTCGCTGTCCGGTAAGGACCAAGCCCGGGTCAACAGCGCGTTGTGTTCCACGCGCACCTCAAAGAGGTGTCAGCATCAACTGGTGGGGCCAGCAAGAGCCGAGGCCTGCCAAGGGTGCGGGTTGTTCGAAAGAGATACCGTGGCCCCTGGCACATAGGCAACTGAGGGAACACGGGTGGGTTTTAGTCAGTAATAGTCGGACACGCCCTCCTGCTCCACCCAGAGCGGGAGAAGTTATTGGATGATTTCCCAACCAAAAAAAAAAAAAATCGCAACCAGTGCGGCGCTGGCAGGTTCTAACATGCTGCTGTGTCCTGCAATACCGACGACGTTGCTATACGTGTCCCGTTTGCACCACTCTACGAAGACTGAGGACATCGTAGAGTACATACGGGTGAAGACCAACTGGACCTTGAGGGTAGAAAACTTGGAGGCGCGTCATAACACCAATTTCAAGTCGTTCGTCGTGCGCGTTGCGCGGCTCACCGTTTGGTGACCTTCCTCAAGGAAGACTTTTGGCCGAAAGGTGTGCTGTATCAGTGTTTCTGCGGTCAGCTACGCGACAACTCGCAGCATAACAAGAGGCCGTCACTTCGTGTGCAGTATTTTTAAAATTTGTTTTTATAAAATATGTTTTAGTTTATTGATATTGTTTTTATACTTATATATGTATTGTGTTTTATGGGCCTTACTTGCCTGAAATAAAAAATAAATAAAAAAATCATAAATAAATAAAATATCTTGTTTTCAATCCCAAATTGTTTCTTTAGTGCTAGTTTTAACAAAAGCTCGGAGTGACAACTAGTTTTATCTGAAAATCAAATATATCAGTGGTAAATTCTAGTTTTGACTAGGTATTTCTAGTTTTAACAAAGGCATTTAGTAAAAACTAGTTTAAACTAGGGAAAGCGAGTTCTAACGAAAAACGGGTTTTAACTGTAACATATATCTACATCGAAATTGAATTCGAATTGTTGGTGTGGTATTTACGAATCTTTTTGACGTACCTATACCTACACGGTATAAAAAAAAAAAACAATGTATTGTTGTAAGTCTAATATAAGTGTACAATGTATGAAAAGATCAGTAATTCAAGAGATTGCAAACATCTATGTGTTATGTTTCTAAAACATTATGGTCAAAGTAACACCAATAAATAATACGAAAATAGCGGTATTGGTGCAACTAAGCTTTATTTCGATTGCGAAATATGTCGAATTTGCCCGACAGAGCGTCCCGTGGGTGCTATAAAGAGCGATTATGAGATTATTTTAGGAGAACTGCGTCCACCTGAACTCCAAATAGGTACTTAATAATATGATTATAATCTAGCCCGGTCGTCGCCAAGATCAGAATTTCACTAGATAGATATTGCTTTTTTTTTGGGTAGGAAATCATCAAATAACTTCTCCCGCTCTGGGTGGAGCAGGAGGGGCGTGTCAGACTTTTACTGACTAAAACCCACCCGTGTTCCCTCAGTTGCCTGTGTGCCAGATAGATATTCCTGCAGGGGCAGTATATTTTTATTTTTTCGTTGTTAATCTTATTGCTTTTTAGCCTCCCAAAATTGTGGAAATGCAACACAAAAAATGCTGTAGCTCTGCATTTTTCGGTAGCAAATTGTTACTACACCTTTGGGAGTTTTTTTGATAAAAACGCGGTAACAAACTATGTAGGTAGATTCAACCATAAATAGATGCATTGCATCAGTAACTATTTGCTTGACGAGGTCGGTCCGTGGATGAGTGACCATACATGACATATCGAGATTCTTCTGTGAAACAGAATGCACGCTAAGCTGGTGTCCCGGCTGTCATTCGTAGATCTTTGTCGGGATAAAATATAAAGCTCCTACTAAATGCAATTAAAAAATACGGTTACTTACGCGATATATTTTGCTCGCAAATTAATCAAAACCTATATAATATAGGGTAATTCCCGTTGACATAGCAATTTGACATTTGGAAAGAAGCAAGATCTCACACCACAAGTAAAATGTCCGAAAATATTTAATTTGTAGTTTTATCATATTCATTTTTCCGATTAAAGATTGGAGTTGGAGAATTGACCGTGACGTATATCTATGTATGGGAGATCATTATTTAAATTTTGCAATGTTATGTTTGTTCTTGTGATATATACATAGCAACTACGAAACCCTTCATTGTGCGTAGTCAACACGCACGTAAGCAGTTTTTTTTATTCACCAGTCTTACTCAATATATATTACATTATAAATCAACATATTACAGGAAAAACAGAAATCAAACGATCTTCAATGAAATTAATCAGACAGACAAGAAAATTTTACCAATTAAATTAGCTGAAATCTTCAAAGCAATAATTTAATCTTTTCATAAGCCTGCTTATCGTTAAGCTGAAACCATTTTCTAATCCGCCTTACCTAAAGTTTAATAAAATCATCATCTGCCAGCCCCTTTCCAACAATGTTGGGGTCAGCTTCCAGTCTAACCGGATACAGTTATAACATGGAGCGACTGCCTATCTGACCACATAAAAGAAAGAAAGAAAACCGTTTATTCGGACACAGTCCGTGAAACACAAAATACAATAACAAATAAAAAAGTGAAGATAAATAAATAACTACAACAGTGTGTGCCTCACGGCTGCGCCAAAAAGGTTAATTTCAGCATTAATGCCAGACAGACTGATGCTATCTGACGCTGGTTTTCTAATGAACCTTTAAGGACAAGTGACGAGGAGTACAAAACAGTTTTAACATAGGTACCTCATACATAATTTTATACACAAGTAATCACATAAACTTACAAAACCAAAATAAAACGTAAACAACAGGAACTAAACATCAGTCCAGTACTTGGTATCACAATACCCCTTGGTAAGATTGGCTGTCAGACTTTTAGGCTTCTGATGACCCAATTTTCCAAAATCCACGAATTATAGCCAGGACTGACGGCTTTACGTGTTTTCCGAGACACAGAGGAGTATTGGTATTGTATAGAGATGGTAATCCATTCACGGAGCAACCGTAGCAAGCGTAGCTAAACCTGATCGATCGATCTGTGCGACGGTTAATAATTAGCCACGAACCCCTTTAAAGTTTCATAAAATAACCAGCTAATTTCAGAAGGCGATTTACGGAGCAGTTCAATAAAACACCCTAGAGGCAAGTATCAACGTAAAATGCCCATATTTACAACGTAACAACTCTTGTGTGTGGGGTCCAGCTATTATACAAATTTGCCAGGCAATAAAGAATATTTATGAAGGCACCTTTGCACTGTAATTACCTCAGGTTGTAGACGAACAATTTATATGTTAAGCAGGTATTGTAAGGTTCCCTGTACTTGTATACGTAGTAAATATAGGGTAGGTTGTATCGATAAGAGTAAGATTATTGGTTTGAGTCGGTTAAGTAGAGAGTTAGGTGTTTCGGAAAATATGGTTCTGAGTTTTGCGTGATTTATTTGATAGCGGTTGACGTTGCAAGCTGTTTTGGGGAAGTGTAATATAATAGAGTTTGTCTAGATTTAGGTGCAATGGTGGCCCTGTGGTAATGTCCCACCACTGCTCTCAAAACGATGAAGGAAAACATACTGAGGGAACCGGAATATCCTGGAACCAAATCATTCGAAGGCATGTGACATCCACCAACCCGAATAAGGCCCGTGAGGTGGATTTGGCCCACTCCCTCTCCAAAGAGGAGGCCTGTGCCCCAGTAGAGGGAACATTATTGACTGATTATAATTGTCCAGATGTGGACACCATCTCTTCTAGTTTCACTTGTTTTGGTGCTTATCATGCGAAGGCGAACTGCATCTGTCTATTGTCAGGGTTCGGGTGGCGCTCGCACCGTGCGTCTAGTCGCTGCGACAAGTAGCGAGAAACGAGTGGCTATCATAGCTTGCCGTTGCGACTGTACCACTTCACGCCAAGTTTGCAGAGCTTTGAATTTTTTTTATGAAAATTGTACGGTGCAGCCTGTCGCAATCGCATGTCGCGTAGTGTGCACCATGTCTAAATACCACCTGGAATAATCCCTTGATAATCATTAAAACCATACTCAAACCAAACACGAAAAAGATAAACAAATCCGTCATAATTATTCAGTAAAATAACACTACACCACCCACATTTACCCTACCCACAAAAATGCCCTGACATTTACTCTTCCAACACACGAATACAGTAGAAATTCGTAAGTAAACAAATGAAATTACTTCTATGTATAGACGCCATTGATTACGGAAAGCAATAAATATGTTAGAGGTTCGCACCTGGTCCTTGCCTTGGAGCGAAGAGAGCCGAGCGAGTGAAGCGGGGTAACGTAGCTTAGAAATAAAGCTTTGTGTAGAATAAAGAGCATTTTGTGCTGTCGATTCGATTGTACATAGTAAGGGTAAGTTATTGTTGCAAGTTGAATTGCGAATATCAACGACCTGAGTTCAATAGAGTATTTTACTCTAGAGAAAAAATCTAAAAATATATTATTGAGATAGCTTAGGCAAAATGCAATCGGAAAATGTTAGTTTTAGTTCATGAAATAAGAAAATAAATTTTTAAATTCAATTCAACGATTTCAGTTTTTTTTATCTGTTTTTGAACACAATGAAATAGTAGCCGCCATGTTATTACGTCATACGGCATGCCAATTGAGCAACTTTGTACTTTCATTATTTTCTTAACCAAAGTAATTTTTATTTTAATAATATTTTGCATTCAGGAACAGATAACCAACGATAAGTAGAATAATATATTTTTTTTCAACTACAAATAATAATCATATATAATATCAGCGCATTTGTTTACTTAGCAAACTGTCGTCATACCCACAGACCAATATGGCGTCCACTGCGTCCAGCGTTTTCGTCAAATTACGCGCGAAATTTGAAAATTTAAAATTTAAACGCATTTTTACGGCACTAATCGATTAAATAAAAATGTTTTTTTGGTGGTTTATTAGAACTTTAGAATCTAATTAGGACACTTTTCAAAAATTCGTGTCTATTGCTTTCTTTTCGTTTATTAGTAAAGTTGGGAATAAAAAACAAAGGACAGTCTGCTGGTAGCTTAACCTGATCGATCGACCCGTGCGGCTATTATTACGTAGCCACGAGCCCCTCAAAGAGGGGGGCAGAGGCGAACCAACAGGTGCAATTTTTCATGTGCCTAGCTTTTTCTGAACTATGTCGGGTTGGCTACCAATCTAACCGGACGCAGCTGAATAGGTACTAATATTTTACATGGAGCGACTGCCTATCTGATCTCCACAAACCAGTTACTGGGTAACACGATACCCCTTGATACGTCTGGCTGTCGCACTTTCGGGCTTCTGACGACCCGTAACGACTATCAAAGCCGGGATCAACGGCTTAACGTGCTTTCCGAAGCACGGAGGGGTCTTGGTATGTAAAGATGGTCAATCATCTGCGGACCAACCGCGGCAAGCGTAGCTTAATGTGTTCGATCGACCGGTAAGGTTGTTATCACTTAGCGACTAGCCCTTCAAAGAGGGGGACCGAGACAAACCAGTAGCTGCACTTTTTCATGTAAACCTACTTATACTTTAATTCATTGCTGCAAAAATACGTATACAGGAAAAGTTTTTATCCAGTGCGCAAACTGTAACCATGAATTCAGCATATCATTCTAGACCCCCAGCGCAGAAATTTTCGTCGGTTATCTAAAAAAAAATCAGCTGTTCCATACATTTTGACCGCGTAGGTATTGATTGCACTGTTCTGTGAAACAGCTGATTTTTTTTTTGTATAACCGACGAAAAATTTCTACGCGGGCGGGTCTAGAATTATATGCTGAATTCATGGTTACAGTTTGCGCACTGAATAAAAACTTTTCCTGTATATGGTTATAGTCATTCTCTGAAACCTTATCACTAGTTATCATTATCACACAAAGACATACACTTAGGCACCTACAAATTATGTTAAAAACCTCATATTAATTTTTTAAAGTTTCCTTTTCAATTCTCCACAAAGTTTTACTCAAACGAATCGTTTTCCCCATAAAATGCGTCATCAGAACAAGTCCGCACCACTTGCTATGTAAATCGAAGTGCTCCACTTTTCAGAGTCCCGCATAAAACCGGAAACCGTACGGAACCCGCATGCAACTTGAGTAGGATTACAGTTGGCTGATTTATCTTATAGCCTGGCTCAATAGAAAACGTTATGCTGGTTGTTTGTAATCACGCGTTTGGAAAATGCTTGGAAAATCCATTGATACCAGCCTATTTTTACAGCACTGTAAATAACTCTTCTGATTGGTACAGAAGAGGCACGAGCATTAATAATTTTAGAGATTAGATGACATTGAGACTTTTCTTTTCTTTTTTTTTTTAATGATTAAATAGCCAGTCGTGCCCAAAAACTGTTAAAACCACTCATTCGATTTTTTTGTTATAAAATTGGTTAATGTATGATCAGCTTTTATTTATCACTTAGATTCTTTTTTATACGTTGTTGCTAAACATACCTCTTTTTATTTGTAAACAGGAGTCAAGGGTTTAAGCTGAAAAGCAGCGCTTAGCAACCCGCTAGGGGGACCTAAGTTTTCCTTCCGGTAATATAGTTTTGTGTATAAGTCTTATATCTTACTTGAACACCATGGTGGCGCTGCCAGCAAAATATACACAGCTTTATGGTGGGTATCTCACCAAGCGTTCGATCGGTTGCGCAACCAACCAGACATTTTTGACAGCGCGACTATGGTTGCGCCGCTACTGGTGTCGTAGTGAAATAGGGCCCTAAGTGTACCTACTACTACTAGCTGTAACACTGGAGACAATACACTTTATTCTATTCTATTACTACGCTATATCAGACAGGGTGGTGGTTTCAGGCTTGGATTAAGTAGTAGTACTTCGCCCGTGTCTTTGTCCGTGTGAAATTTTTACCCCCCACTCATCCTATCGCATCTCATCGAAGAAATACCAAGGACGCTATTTCTTCTTTCACATTTAGCATTCTTTCCAACTTCTTCTTTTTACTCGGCTCCTAGGAGTCGTAGCATGATGTTAATTAGCTTATAACCTTTCTCAAGAATTTAACTATTACTTGCAAAAACAATTTTTCAAACCAGACGGGTTGTTCCAAAGATTACCTCGTACTAGGGTTGCCAACCGTACTATAATATATAGTATTGTACTATATTTCGGGTCTGCGTACTATATGTATACTGTTCAAAAAAAATATAGTATGCAAAAATACTACATTTTCAACAATAAAAACTAATTAAAGAAACCCTGAATTAAAAAGATATATGAACGCGCCTTTCCATTAACATTTGACTGATGCCATAGCATGTAGCCGAAGAACTCATCTGTCATAAAACACTTCTATTTTAGACAAAGAATTGTTCAAAAGTGCAAGAAGCTAAAAAAAAATGTTTTTTTTTATAAAATGAATAAGTAACAAATATTTTTTTTGCTTTTTCCGTAATACTTATACTATATTCTTTTGAAGTGTACTATATTTTTTATAAGTTATTTCGAAAAAATATTACATTTCGTCTCAGAAATGTTGGAAACCCTACCCCGTACATACAAACTTACAAACAAACAAACTTTACCTCGTTAGAATATTAGTGTAGATAAGTAGGTAGGTAGGTAGTATAGGTGGTAAGGAGAGCAGTGGCGGCCCAGTAGTAACGGCTGCGACTTATGAGTTGTAGGTCGTAAGTTCGAACCCAGACAGGCGCAAATTATCGTTTACTTTGTGTAAATTATTTCATCACCACTGCTCTCAAAACGGTGAAGGAAAACATCGTGAGGAAACCGGCGTGTCCTAGAACCAAAAATTCGAAGACATGTGACATCTACCAACCCGCACTGGGCCCGCGTGGTAGATTACAGCTTATTCCAATCCAGCATTGCATATGTAAGATATAGCGCTCTTTATTCCCGGAAGCTTTTATTTGATATTTTGCTTTATTTACATTTTTCATTCTTTGTGCTTGAGTTGAAGTTTTCATTTTATTTGTTGGTATATTGGCATGGCTAGCTGACATATGACTAATTAGTAAATTAATCTTCTGTGTCTCATAATGTTTATTACTTTGCCTATGTATGTATAGAATCAAGTCTATCGGACTAATCAGACAGCTGTGCTGCTGGGGAGTTTGTTGCGCCACTTCTTCTTCCCAGCTAAAGCACTAGGAAGTGGTGAAGGGTGGGCGTTTTTGGGGGACTGTCTTATGTATTTTGACGTTCGAAAAGTGCTGATTCTCAGCCTAATTTGAATAAAATAATGACTTTTGATTTTGATTCCCTCTCACAGAGAGGAGGTCTGTGTCCCAGCAGTGGAAACATTACAGGCTGATTATTATGAAGTAAAGGTATATAAGCCCAGGTTTCCACGCGATGTTTTCCTTCATCGATGTCAGTAATGTCCAAAATAAACTTAGAAAGTACATATGAATTGCTTGAATCCATTTTGTGCCTTGCGATGCCACCGACAATTATTGCGTTGAAATCAATTA
This sequence comes from Antitype chi, assembly GCA_947359405.1. Taxonomy (NCBI): domain Eukaryota; kingdom Metazoa; phylum Arthropoda; class Insecta; order Lepidoptera; family Noctuidae; genus Antitype; species Antitype chi. The sequence goes on along the minus strand of OX375827.1, from coordinate 2,588,940 downwards.
TTGCGTTTAGAGCTAAAAGCAAAACATCGTCCTATTAAATAACAGAATGTTATTAAATACTTTCAGTGATTTTTGGTGTGAATTGTGCCTATTAAACCGTATGTTTTGCTACAACCACAGTATTTATCCACAACTTAAAGGCAACTATCAAAATACATGAAATATCGTAAACAAACAGACACAGGTACCACACTCCGAAACGCTTAGGGCGTGTCCACACCTAATCGGATATAGGCACACGAATTCGCGCCAACAGCTCATGTGTAAAGGAATTGTATGGGTGAACTGAGCTTAAAGCCGACTGTCCACTGCTATGTAGGATGTGCAAGGAGAGGTTTGCCTCGTTAGCTTCGCGGCTCATTTGTTTTCTAGCCACACATTCTTGCGCAGCGTGGCCGTCATAAGTTTGGGTTATCATCTTCCTGTATGCGTCCCATTGATTGCTGCTGCGAAGCTGCTGCTGTTCCGGTCGCTTAATAAAATCGACCAGATGGTGTCTCGTCGGCGCGACGGGACAAAGAAAAGTGTGCAAGATATCATCACGCTTCTGAAGGCTACCGATCCTGATGACGTGCCGACGTTTGTGGCGAAGGAACCAACAACTCGTAAGTCGGTGCCATTACCACTGGGTCACCACTTCTCTCTTTCAGTGCCATGTTATATGTGTCATTTTATACATTTTATTAATACTGCCGTCTCTAGATGCTGCCGGGGCAAAGCGATTCGTTGCTCTGTGGTCGCAATGGACGATCCCGCTTAGGTACATTTTTATACAAAGCGAAGCTATGTTCGCGTGGCAAAGCTCAGCCGTGGGCTGCTGTGGAGCGCTGCCTTAATACCTATGGGCTTGTGTATATTCACGGGCAGTCGGTGTGTATTCCATACAAATGTGGTCATTGTTATGTGATTACGGGGTAGGCAGGATTGTAAGCGTTGCAGATAATCTGAGGTAGTAGTGCATTGAGAAGATTATACTGTATCAATGGTCTAATAGTCATAAGCTTGGGTCGTGAAAGTACCGTCCTGGGTTCGATTTCCAATTTGGACAGCGTAATTGAGTTTTCCATTAAGAAATTCTTCGTTGCAACCTGACTCTCCAATCTAGCTCAGTTTTTAGCGAAGAAGACAGTTTAAATTTTTTATCAAAATTATACTTACTTATGTCCTCGTGGAGGCGATCAGCAGTGGCGATCTCTCGCGTCCGGCCCTGGTCCAGGCCATGGTAAGGGGCGAGAGTACATGGGTAGCCGTCGCTCCCTTCTGCGAAGCAGTAATGCTCGCGAAGAGGGAGGCGGCGCACGTGAGGGAGACTTTTCGGAAACAAATACGGATTTTGTTTTCTGTGAAGCCATACATATATGAGCCTTTAACTATCCTTTCGAAAATAATATGTCAAAATGTTTATTTCATACTCAGATGTTGTCTGTTAAAATTTTAATAATTCATACAAAAATCCTAGGAAATACCTAAGAACGTAGAATTTTTCCTCAATTTGATTTTTTCCGAAAGATTTGTAATTTTTCTTTCCTTGTAAATCGAATTCAGACTAAACGAACATTTTAAACCAAAACGTAACCATACCACCAAGTCCAGCCGCGCTTATCAACGAACACAATTTTTGAAGTGAAAACTTCTTTATACGCGTTGGGCATTTTTTGAGATGGGATAAAACAATTGAACTCGCGACACTGTTACCGACATCACTGACAACACGAACGTACGAACGAACAACGTTGAACGTACGTTGAACGTTGTTTTATCTGACGATTTAAAAAATATTTCCGGACAATTCAAAAAATACACTCGTAATTGTTCAAGTTTACACTTCTGTCGGCACTCCCGGAGTGCCACTGTTTTTTATACCCGACTGCGCCAGAAGGAGCGTTATTTTCATACAAATACAGGGTGACAGGGACATGATGCGGCATCTTTGATGCAGTACATAGTTCTGAACCCCCCTGAATATTGTCTAGCATAGACAATATTTGTCGGGTACCAAAATAAAATAACAATAATTTTAAAAAAGCGTAGGGTGCTTTTTGAGGATTTTTTATAATCATTAATATCAAGCACCCCACGCTTTTTTGAATTTATTTTCTACTTTTGTCGTTTTGTTTTTAAAGCGGGTCTACTAATTATTTTTTTTTAAATTGTTGGGCCAACTACAAAAGCATGATTTTTCAGTGTTTTTTTTTTTGCCCAGCATTATGGAACAAATTTATGAAATTATTGAATCGTCATTGATGGTCCTTGATAAGTGTGCAAAGTTTCAAATCTATCCATCGTTTTGAAGGTGTTGAAAATCACGTTCAAAGATTCCGTTACATAGATACATACTAAAAGCTAATTAAAGGCGTGTTAAAAGCTGCTGTTTCATAGAAAATTACAATAGCTACGCGGTCAAAATTTATGAATCAGCAGATTTTTTTTTTTAATCAACCGACAAAACATTTCATCCCAGAACCCACGGTAACAGGTTACAAGTCGAACTCCCAGCATCGGCAGTAGGTATATAGATGAAAATGTACGGCAAGTTATTCGTAACTAGCGAATATTACATATCCATTCGAAATCTTGTTTTTCAGCAAAAGAAAACGAGACTGTCAAATAATCAGTAAAAAAAAACGAAATTCTTAAAAATTAACTTTGGAAAGCACACAAACACATCAAACATCGTTAATAAAACATATCCCATCACTACTATAAATAGAAACAATACAAAACCTTCACCGACCGACGTAGCTAGTGATGTACATCGATAGGTCAGCCCCACTATCGATAGCTGCTCGACAAGGCATAAATAAACCATGAACAACCGTACACCTGCCAGAGTACACCGCTACGACAAATTGGATCACGGTTTTAAAGTTTTTGCTGTCGTTTGAAATTGATAGCGCTGGGCACTGGTGGTTTTTGAAGTTTGATAGGGTTTTAAGGGATTTTAGGGGTGTGGCATGTTTTAGGCGTTTTCTTTTTGTTCCTAAAAGTGAGTGCAAAATTTTTACCAAATGTTGCATAGCACGTTACACTTTAAATGACGTTTAAAATTTGAGTAAATAAGCAGAATTGTAATAAGTAGGTAAGTATGATAAATTGCGTCGCTGATTGATTAATACAGTAAAATACCTAGATTGAATTATTAAAGATCAAAAAGTATCAACACTATAAGTTTATATGCATAATCAGCCGATAATGTTCCCACAGCTGGGACAGAGGCTTCCTCTTTTTGAGAGTGAGTGAGCTGGTGGCTAACGTTTAAATGATAAGCACCAAATTAGCAATCAAAATAGCTTACAAGTAAAGACAACATGCCCTGCAGGTGTACACCAATCGATCGGCTGATTACGGGTACATCAGGTAATCACCTACATCCGTCTATACACACAACTACGCTTGCACTTAGTTGAGAACCATAACATACTGGTTGAAATCAATACTGGGGCATGTACTGGAGATAAATGTAGAAAAGCAATAGTTTTGTGTTCTTTAGCAGCACTGGTAACGGCCGTGACATACGCGTCGCGGTCGTATGTTCGCAACCACGCCAGGCCTACTTTGTGTAAATCATTTCGCCAGCACTGCTCTAAACACGGTGAAGGTAAACATCGTGGGGAAACCGGGATATCCTAGAACCAGAAATTCAACAGACATCTACCAACCCGCACTGGGCCCGCGTGGTAGATTACAGCCCACTCTATCGCGAAGAGCGGAGGCCTGTGTCCCAGCAGTGGGAACATTATAGGCCGATCATGATATAATGTTACTTACAGAGATTTACCGACTAGTCGGGAAAGCTGACTAGTCAGTCATATTTGTAGTCGGCGATTAGTCGGCGACTAGTCGGCTAAAACTGCCGACTAGTCGGCCCATTTTAAAACTCGTATTAAAATGCTTAAAAATTTGAAAGACGGTGATTGAAATTAAACTGAAATCTTTACTGTTATTATTTTTATTATAGAATCAGTTTTACAGTTTACTTTCAGTGCAATCTAGAATAGGGTAGGAAGAAACGCCGACTCGCACTCAAACAATGATAAAATAGATGCAAAGCAAACAAAAACATGTCCTGACAATTCCGCCTGGTCGCCGAGCGCCGCGAACCTACGAGCCGAAAGCGTAGTCACGAACATTACCGATGTCTCCCGAACTCAACCGAAAGTAATGATCGGCTTGGCTGACTAGTCGGCCGATTAGTCGGCCATTTTGCAGCCGACTAGTCGGCTAGTCGGCCAAACTCATAGTCGGTCCATCTCTAGTTACTTTTTTTTTTTTTTTTGGTTGGGAAATCATCAAATAACTTCTCCCGCTCTGGGTGGAGCGGGAGGGCGTGTCAGACTTTTACTAACTAAAACCCACCCGTGTTCCCTCAGTTGCCTGTGTGCCAGGGGCCGCGGTATCTCTTTCGAACAACCCGCACCCCTGGCATATGTATCTTATACATATCAATATACAGGGTGGATTTTGATCGGGTGACAAGTGATCACAATAAATTCCGATTAACACTTGGGTTTATATCTACTCACAATCTTGTCAATTCGTACTAATAGGAACTACTAACTTCTTCTTTATTTCAGCACACTCTATACAGTTAGGCATCGAAATATTCAGTGGTGCCAAATATTGCGCGTGTTCAACGAACGAGCTTCCGTATCGTCACTAATATAGACTTTTTAACTACTTCTAAAAGGAGGAGTATCCGATTAGAAAAAACAGCCGACTTCCAAAAAAACACTAAGTATAAAGTGAAAAATAACTTTTATTTCGTACGTCGGTGTCTTTGGATCTGTATTTTAGTTTTTTACCACCGACTTCCGAAATTAAAGTAATTTTTCATTTTCAGTGTTATGGAAGTCGGTTGTTTTTTCTGTAAAAAGTTGTTTTCTAATTCCATTCCATAAAATTTTCCATACTCACATTCCAATATCAAAAATATAAAAATTTGATCAGCAAATACTCAAATAAGAACAGATTCGAAAGGAAGGCTCTCACTCACCCGTTTGTAGAGACCCCAGGACTTAGCTTTGTAGTGAAGGGTTATCGACACGATACCGCCCGTTGAGAGCATAATCCCACACCGACTTGTTATCGTCGACTTATCTCTACTATGACTTCAGACGTAAGGAAATGTTTGAAGAAAATTCGAGCGTTAATGCGATGGGCCGGGACTTGTGTTAGATATGCGTGATGTGTAATATGTGGATAGATTTTTTTGTGTTTATTTATTTATTTGAAGATACGAAAGAAAGAAAATACATTTATCTAGCACATACTATTGTGGCACACATTATACAGCAAAAGTAAATGAAAAATAAAACATTTTCCAAAAAAAAATACAACCGACTTCCAAAAACCTACTGAATAATAACTTGAATTTCGGAAGTCGGTGTCTTTGGATATGTATTATAGTTTTTGTCACCATTTCCAAAATTTGAGTTATTTTTCAGTTTGTAGTGTTTTTTTCGGAAGTCGTTTGTTTTTTTTTTGGAAAAAGATTTTATTTTTCACTTTTTAGCTTAGCACCAATTGCTATACCACTACTTGTGCTATATAACCAACAGTGACGGACACCCTAGACCTACACTTGAAAATATTTCGTATTAATATTTGTACATAATTAAATGAAAACAGCAGTTTTTCAATATTTTTTTATTTAAATTAGAAATAATCTTTAATAAAATTAACATAAAGTCAAATAATTTAGACACTTAATGGCGATTTTCACATATGACGTCACAAAGCTTTTGAACCCCCGGGCCCTTGTCACACAATGTCACATTTCTTTGTACCTCCTCTCCTGTAATTTATGGATGGCCTCTTATCACAGCCGGGCCCACGTGCTTTCCAAGGCACGGTGGGCTCTTGGTATGTAAAGATGATCACCCATACACGGATTAACCGTGGCAAGCGTAGCTCAACCAGATACCTCTACATTTAATCATCCAGAAAACTGACAACACGTGCACATTCGCCATTCAATACATACCATTGATTACTTCGCCTTTCTTCGAGCACAAAGGCGGGAACTGAAAAATTAATTACGCGAAAAATTCTTTGTATTTTTCTTTTCATAATCATAAAGAAACATTGTATAGAAATATGACGACAAAAGACACAAAACATTCATGTATGTTAATTAATTAGAAATTGATTGAAATCACTGGGTAACACCTGTGTATCACTGATATAATGTTTAGTATATATTAATCCCTACTAATATTATAAATGCGAAAGTAACTCTGTCTGTCTGTCTATCTGTTTGTTACGCTTCCGAACCAATCGCTATAAAATTTGGCAGAAATATAGCCTTTCACGCCTAAACCGCTGAACTGATCGCCATGAAATTTGGCAGAGATATGGCCTGGGATATGGAGAAGGACATAGACTACTTTTTTACGCCATAACCGACGTCTACGCAGGCGAGGCCGCGTGCAAAAGCCAGTTATAAATATGTAGAGAGATAATAAAAAATCGCGTCTTTGAATTGCCCCTTTGGTGTATAGAACATGGAGTATGAATAGGTTCGATGAAGTGCTGATACATAAATACGTGGGCTTTTTATATGAAAGGCCAAATCACCGTGTTCGTAAAGAACCAATTCTGTTTGTGACAAAAACTGAGTCTCTCTCTAATGTTTACGAGCTCTCAGAGTACCGGATTGGTTCAATAAATGAAAGAATTTAAATTATTGCCTCGTTGTCGTTGGTCTAGTGGTCGCAAGCGCTAAGCATGAGGTAGTGGGTTCGATACCCAGGTCGGGCAGTGTTATGGGATTTTTCCATCTGGAATTTCTCAGTAGAAGCCCGGAGTCTGGATTTATGCCCGATTGATGACTATGTGCATAATATCTATACTATATTATAAAGGGGAAATATTTGTTTGCTTGTAAGTTTGTAAATTTGTATGTAGGGGGTAATCAATGTAGCTACTAGCCCGATTTATCAATCTTTTTGAATTTCATAGCCCAAATGTCGAGGATTTTTTTAGGCTATTTAACACCACGTTATGACCCTTAGGAGCCAAGCATAAATAAAATAGTCAGAAAGAACGCTAAATGAAATTGAAGTTAAAGCGCGGCTGGGTGATCCTAGCTTCTGAAGTTTCATAAGTGCCCGTGTAGGTTTACGTGAAATAAAATATTTTGATTTGATTGGATGCGACGAAATTGCGGGAGAAATACTCGTTGATTGTAAATTGCAATCATTTTAACAGAACTTAACACTGGATAGTTAGTTTTAGGTGTAAAGCGGTTACAACACCGAGTTTAGTATTATTATTACAATTCACAATCTATATTCCAGTACTATCAGAGCGACATTTCATAGTTGGGATGCATGAAGAAGCCTCCTCGTGTATCGTGTTCCACCAGTAACTCGAATGAACCGAGCGCTCGGCGCATCCTGGACAGTCACACCCAATACCTTGATGACTGGCTAATTCTTCTCTTGCGATGGTAGAGCTAACGCTCGTCTGGTTCGCGACCACCCTCCCACCGGAGTCCAGCGTCAAGCAGCTTGCTGTATTTCGTCGATGCGTGGGAGTACCCGTGCTTTGAACAAGAGTGAACAGGTATTTTCTGGGCACGCTCGATCCAACAAAGACCTCAGCCAGCGCTTTCCATCAGGCGTGGTCGAGGTCAAGAGCAGGCCCAATTAGTAATTTAAAAATATGGTTGCATTTTGTAATATTGACAAATCAAAGCAACGCAACGCTCTGCAACTTTGCTTACTTTCAGAATGCACCAACATAAGCCTTCCATTTATTTACTATTCCGTGTCCAGTAAGCGATGGCGATTATTTCTGAACTCGTCGCAGATTACTATTATGGCTCATATTAACAATAGTTCATTTTCAGCTATTCAGTTATTTCTTTAGATCATTTTCCACGTGATATCCGTTTCGTACAGCAGAAGTGGAAATCGCAAGTACCTAATACATAGGTTTACAATTTTATGTTATTTTATTTAGGATAAAAACAGTTATATGTACCTACAGTCGTTACAGCATTCACAAAAAAAGTTGTTACATCTCAGTCGAAAAAACGTATAACCCACACCATTGTCCACGAAGTGACAACAGAGTATGATAACCAGAGATCGGATATTCGGATAAAATTGAGATGTTCGCTAACATGGAATGCGCTTTTATATCGAAAAAGTCTTAATTTAGGTAAGTAATTTGTTAATTTTTTTGTTTTAACTAATACAAACCTCCAGTCCATACACATATTTGTATCGGGTTAAACATTAATTTTAAATTAATACACATCTGAATAGTTACGCAATCCAAGAATCCCGGGGTTTTTAATTTATAAAGCCGCTTTCATACTTTCATAGCTAAAAATTATCTTTAGCTAAATTAAAATAAAAAAGTACACATTTAGCAGAAAAAGACTAAATACCGACGAATCGAAGGATGCGGACGACAAGATCATCTGTCTTATAGACGACTTGCAAGAGATTGATACACAATGACAATGACAATGAATAGTTACGTATTATCTAAATACATAAATTGAACATATTTTAGATTTTGTTCTGTTTTGTTCATGTTCAGAGGATGAAAGAAAAGGGACTAACAAGGCAGATGTCAGTAGACAGGCCGGCACCCTAATTGCGTAACACGCGATTAATCATAATCGGTTTCATTTTGACAGTACAACAATATTCATTGCGTTATTTACGTTGTTAAGCAGACACATTTTTCGAACATATGAAGCAATGGTTTAGCCGTCTGTTTCAAAACGAAACAAATTATGATTAATCGTGAGTTACGCAATTAGGCTGCGGGAGTGGACGCCCTAGAAGGATGATTGGTGATGCTCTTCAGAAAGGTCAGGTGCGTAGAACCCGCAACCGGCGTGTGTGTATGAACGTAAGCGAGGCAAAAGCAAAATGTAAGGATCGTAGCTGGTGGCGTTCTATACTTTCTGCCTACACCTATTACTTGCAACTTGTAAGTCGGGGCTATTATTACTGGGCCTACCAGTGCTCCTTAAACAAAGATTTTATTTTATTTATTTATTTATTGTTAATTAAAACGGTAACACCAATTACATCAATTAACATAGAGGTTGCAACAGGTATAGTTAACAAACATATTACAAATACACTAACATAATTATAATAGAGGACAACCTAGCATACTTACTCTCGCAAAACATCAGACATACACGCATAATTTTGCTCCATTCATCAGCAAACAGATCACATTCAGGATAGATGTTCAGGAGAGCGTTAAGCATCCTTAACCTTTTAACCGCCACGTCAAAAAAACAAAAACGTACCCTCGGCGCCAAGCTACGAATTCATCCGTAAAGTCTGTCATGTAGTTGTGACCGTGGCGTGCTGGGCACATGTTGGTTTGTCATCTATACATGACTGTGGCGGTCAAAAGGTTAAAGTACGACACGCAGGGGACCCAGCTCTGGCGACAGTTTTAGATAATGGCGGCGTAAACAGATTGCGTCGAAGCTGTTTATTAGTGAATGAAATCCATAATACATTCGTCGTCTGCCCAGCCCTTTCGCAACTATGTTGGGGTCAGCTTCCAGTCTAACCGGATGCAGCTGAATACCAGTATTTTACATGGAGCGACTGCCTATCTGACCTCCACAACCCAGTTACTGGGTAAGACTGATTGTCAGACTTTCGGGCTTCTGACGAACCGTAACGACTGTTAAAGATCCACAAATGACAGCCGGGACCAAGGGGCACAAAGGGGTCTGGCTATGTAAAGATGGTCACCCATCCACGGTTTAACCGCGGCAAGCGTAGCTTTAAATGATCGATCGACCCATATGACTGTTATTACTTAGCCACGAGCCCCTCATAATACATTTTCCCTACAATATAACATTTCATTCAATAGTGTTTCTATCTCCTGAATTGCAATACATACATCATTCGACCCTCAATATGGAAATTAATAAAAAAAATATTATACCTATGGACAGGTCAAATGTATAGGGTTGCCAACCTTTAATATGGGGTTATTGCCACAGACAATAACGACATTTTCTATTATATTTAGTTAGTCGTACTTAAATAACAGAAATAATTAAGCATTTAATTATAAAAAAAAACATAATTTTATAGATAATTAATGTATTCAACTGCTGAACCAATAAATGATGCAAAAGAAATAATAATATTTAGGGTGTCTTTAAATCGGCTTAAAAGTGAGCGCCACTTTCAAGCCAATTTAATAACACCTAATATAATAATCTAATAAAACCCAATATAATAGTCTATAATAGTATTATTAGCAACTCTGCATTTATATGAAGACGACAGAACTCTCTTATTATCTGAAGAAAAGCTGTCAACCGCAATATTTATTCCACAGATATAAGTTTTCTGACTATTGAAAAATCAGCCCTTATTTGAGCTATCACCAATCTATTTTGTGTCCTAAGCATTGACTTCAATAGATAACACTTGGAAGGTCATTGACGATTGAAAGATTGATAGAATTTCAAACTACCATAAAAAGCTTCGCCAACCATACCCATCGACCATCCCATAAAATACTTAATATTGCTACCGAGATATCCCCATAAAATTGTATCAAATGCACACTCACAGGTAAAGTATTAGGCGGGACGCACACCTGCGGCACACCCGTTGCTGACGTCAGCAGCCCACCGCGATTTATGAAATCCATTGTGTATCCCGCCTTTTGTGACATTGTCATATATGTGAGAGCTGAAAAATTAAAAGGAAAACTGATTTGTTTTCTGTCTTTGTTCGATTTCTTTTTTACTTACCTATGTACTGTTATTGTTTAATCTATGCATCTTTACAAATAAATAAAATTTGAAGTGTTTTTAATGTCAAAATAAAAGTTTTTTTTATTGCTTTGGAAAAGTATGTACGGTACTCGAAAGTCTTAATTTATACAATAATAAACCACAGATAGATGATGTATATAGATGATGAGCAAATACTCACCTTTTATGTCTTCCCTTCGTCCTTTACTTATATCGTAAAGCGTCAAGAATTTGTTTCATTGACCAAGTATATAAAGCACTAGCGTTTGCCCGCGGCATCGTGTTGGGTTTGGGGGTCGGCAACATCCCAGGGGAACGTGTTACCGAAACAAAACGTAGCTATTTTATTCTTATAACATTAGCTATCTGCCAATGAAAGTCCCGTCAAAATCGGTCCAGCGCAGCGGTTCGGAGATTAACCGGAACAAGCAGACAGACAGTTTTTTTTTTTTTGTTAAATGTACCATATATCCTTTCACATGCATATACACATAGTTAAAAGGTTTAATTTTGACATTACAAAAAGACACTTATTTTCATTAATTTGTATAGATGTTTATATAGATTTTGATTGACACACAATTCGATCTGATTTAAAGCTAAAGAAAACAGAAACACTTCTTAAAGGGATCTAGTTTTTGGCTAAAGAATCACTATTTAGGAAATTCTTTGTAACAGCCAAAAGTCACAATTTGTGCTTGATAGCAATTTCGCTCTTTCGATCCGCCCCTATTCAGAACAAGGGATTATTAAACAAAACTGGCGAAATTTATGTGATGTGTATACTATAAACCCCAGCTGGCACTTCAGGGAATAAACAAAAGAAGTTATGATAAAAAAGTACCACAACATCACCATCACAACCCGTCAATCCCCCTGATCCACTGACGAATAATAATAACAGTTCTCAGAGGAACATGTTACGTGCTAACTGCTAATTGGAACAGGCCGTGGAACTGTTATCGCGAGCTGTTACGGGTTCCCCTCTCTATAGTGAGGCTTTGAGGGCCGTTCAGACCCGTTCCGGCCCGTTCAGGGTTGTTTGTGGTCGTGTGTTAGGAGTAAGAAAATTGTGCTGACTAGTAGCTGTTTGTTTTGGTAAAGCGTAATCTATTAACTAATCTAACCTAACTAGCTGGTATTGCCCACTGCTGGAAAAAGTACTCCATGTCCCATTTCCACACAACGCTTTATTTTTCAATTCATTGTTAGTAATATTTCTTATCTACGTTTAAAATCCCTACTTTTTAATAGTATAAATGCGAAATGAACTCTGTCTATCTGTCTGTTACGCTTTCACGCCGAAACCGCTGAACCGATCGTCATGAAATTTGGCAGAGATATAGCCTGGGATATGGAGAAGGACATAGGCTACTTTTTTACGCGATAACCGACATTCACGCGGGCGGAACCGCGGGCAAAAGCTAGTAACATATAAATCGGTGTATTAAAAAGCCTCTAATTGTGCCGATTCTTCAATGTATCTTCCCACTTACGTACAACAACCACCACAGGGATAATTTCATAACACACTACCAGTAGAAATGGCTGTCATTTTGACAGCTCAACAACATTCATTGCGTTATTTAGGTACGTTGTTGAGGAAGTAAATTTTTGTTTTCGTACAAATAAAGCAATGGATTAGCAATAACTTTATGATATTGGCCCACCTTCCATCCTGCGCCGCATGGCCCTGTCACCAGCAGGCTTAGCACGAGAACCGTAGAGAAACGTTTTGTCGACGGAAGAGTGGACAAAAATGACGTTTCCGTGTAGACAATTGACAGTTTTGTACCTAGAAATGTAGACAAGCGATTTCTATTCTACGGTAGAGTAGAAATAGAAAGTGTCATGCTAAGCCTGCTGTGCATTTGATGATGTAATGACTGCGTCAGTGAGTGCATTCAGCACATGGGTGCATTCAGCAAAGGTCGGGTCCGTAATTGGATATTGACCCTTAGTTATGACGAGGTTGACAAAATTCTCAATACCCAGACCCCCTTTGACCCCAAAAACACCCCGTCCGGCACATCGTTAAATATACCCACGTTCGGACACAAACGACACTAGGGAACACTACGGAACACAACTCTGCACAACATAACTCACATACAACACACACAAAAACTCATACAACACACACACACAACAAACACTATACAAATGGTTCTCTCTTTAATTAGTTTGTTTTAGCTTCAGTAAAATCTTTATTTTCTTTCATTTTTGTCTATAGTGTAGACAACACTGTGAAGTCCCGAAATTTTACTTATCTAAGTGTTAACTTGAGAGCCCTGTCTCCCATAGCACAAGTTTAACCTTAGCTTGGGTGACAGAGGTTAATAAATCTGTGTACACCTACAAAAAAAAATACATGAGTGTAGACCTCTTTTTTTAATTATCCTATACTGTCCCACTGCTGAGCAAAGACCCCTTAGCTACGATTGTTTTTGTCGAAGATGCAATACCTACGTGGTCAAAATGTATAAAACAGATTTTTTTATAAACGACCAAAAAATTCAACGCAGAAGGTTCAGTGTTGTGTACTGACTCCATTGTTACAATTTGTTCGTCGATGTCCCTACCACCCAGTATTTTCGTTACTTCTCCATTCCTAAACTGTATTTGAAGAAAGAATAAAACTCCCTAAAATTCCGGAAAATATAAAAAACATATTCACTCATGAAAGCGTCCGAGGCGCGACAAAAAAAACAAGTGAACCAAAACACCGACTCCGGCCGCAAAAAATAAACACTCAAAAATATTAACAACAAAACAATCTCTTTACAATTAACAGATATAAGCTGTCAGCTCGTTTGTTAGCCCCCATCTCATAAATCATGGCTGGGACCAACACGGCGGAGATTAAGCTCCGGTCCAAGTTTTAATCTCTAGAACGAGATTACGTGACTATGAAACAACTTACAAATACTGATGGGGGCTTATTAAGACGTATTCGCCTTTCTTCAAATTTCCCTTAAGGACCCGGCGACGCCATTTTGCGGTATAAAAAGATACCGGTAAACAAGTTATACGGCATTTTCATTTGGATAAAAGTGTCAAGTGAGTTCCTTAATTTTATGTACAGTCGCCAAAAAATATAGGTAACCAGGGTCATCGGATTTAGTTGAAGTTTTGTAAAAAACCGATGGATGCTTCTGCCAGCATCTGTGTTCCCTCCCTTCCACATATGACTCGTCTGCCTTCAAAGCAAGAGTGCACAGGCATCTTCTGAGCACGCCCGTGCTATCATAGACCTCATCCAACGCTTTTCATCAGGCGAGCTCGAGGTCAAGAGCAGGCCCATTCAGCAGGCTTTGCACGAGCACCGATTTGTCGACGGAAGAATAGACAAAAAATGATGTACGATAGGAGAAGATAGCTATGTTTTTATTTTAATTATCACCGTTATGCGTTCTAAACGAATCATGATTTTGTAGATAATTGTATATACTTTGTGGCCGTCGAGTAGAAAGTTTGTTTTCAGTTTGTCAGTGTGATTTTGACAGTTTGGGAAGAAATATTCTTCTGAAATAATATAAGGACCTAGACAAAGATCGTTAAAAACGAAAGACAAAATGACAGATTGTAGAAGGATATCTACGGTGTGATGTCAAAAATGGAGAAACGAAATGTCACTTTGTATTTGAAAAGCACTGTCTATTCTTCGTAGAAATAGAAAGCGTCATTCTAAGCCTGCAGCAATATAAAATTAATAAAATTAAGATTGAAGTATGACCGATAAAAATTGAGTTTATAAAATTAACCTCAATAATGAAATGAAAAACATCTATAAAAGACTTCGATAGTTACATATTATATAGAAATTATATGTTATATTGATGATATATAGTCGAACAAAATTAATTGGATCAATCACTTAGTAAGATTTCATTTGTATGTGTATATCGGATTTATGTAACAATAAACTGTAATTATTTAACAATCTATCTAAATAAGTTAAATCTGTTTTGTAACTGCATTTACTACTCCTATGTTTAATGCATGCCGTGGCAGCCTTTAATTAAGGCTACTCTAGAAATTGTAAGATTATAAATGCTTTAACATGTGTAAGCTTTGTATAATAAATATAGAAATCCGAAATTTTTAGTAGCCCGCGCTACTAGGTAGATACTAGATAGTATGGCACAAGGGTGTGATTTAAAAACATAATTTCGGATTTCTAATAATTAATCAAATCATTTCACCTAATTTGTTACACTTGCACTACAAATTTGGTATTCATAAGTACGATTTCTGATCCATTTGTGTTCATTTTCATCAGCTTACACCACTTAAAATAATTATCTTTAAGTAGGTACGGTATCGGCCCCAATTGTAGGCCGTGAGCTCGAACCCGGCAACCGGCATGTCCTATAACGAAAAATTCGAAGACATGACATCATTCATTAACCCGCCCTGGGCCCGCGTGGTGGATTATGGCCCTCGCCCTCTCACGGAGAGGAGGCCTGTGTCTCAGAAGTAGGAACATTTGTGATGATAATGAGGTACCTAATTAGGAATTGATTCATTCAACATAATAGTCACTATATATGTAGTTTATCCATCTACATTCTAACCGAGATAAACACAACTTATCCTCACGGATTGATTGATCTGCGCCCTTGTTGCCAAGTTATTCGTAATATTTTTCTGTATACACTTAATTTACTTTCTTTAAGGAAAAATCCAGAACTGTGAATTTTGAAGGGTCTTTGATAGGTCAACGGCACAATTTCTTTTATAAATGAAAAAACTTTATTTCCTACTAGAAAATCAGTTTTTTTTTTCGTGTTTGTCTGGTGGCTTAGTAATAAAAGCCAATCGATCTGGTCAAGCTACGCTCCGTGTGGTGCCGGACGTAAAAGAATAGCACCATCCCATTTCTGCCCGTGGGTGTCGTAGAAGGGGACTAAGGGATTTAGGTGCTAGAGAATGGGCAGCAGCGTTCTTTATACATTTTACCACCGACCTGCGATCGCCAACCAAGCGTGGCGATTATGGCAAAACCCCCCTTCTGGGGGAGGCCTATGTCCAGCAGTGGACGTCTTGCGGCTGAAATGATGAAGCTCCGCTTGTCGCAGTTGGTCCGTGGATGGGTGACCATCTTTACCAAGACCACTCCGTGCCTTAGAAAACACATTAAACCGTTAGTTTCGGCTGTCATTTGTGGATCTTTGACAGTCGTTACGGGTCGTCAGAAGCCCGAAAGTCTGACAACCAGTCTTGTTACCCAATAACTGGATTGTGGAGGTCAGATTGGTATTCGCTCCATCTAAAATACTGATATGCAGTTGCATAAGGTTAGACTGGAAGCCGACCCAAAAAATAGTTGAGAAAGAAATTGCTGGCAGATGATGATGATGATTTATATTATCTCTGCGAAGATTTGATGTTCTAATCTCAGGTCAGACAAAGCACTTAATTAGCCTGATTATAGATTTTTAAGTAATCTGGTCACTACTAGCAATCTTTCTTGTATTTTCGCCAAATATACAATCCGACACTGACCTGTAAATTGCAAAAAACTAAAGAAAATTTAAATTGCATGAGATAGACAAGGTGGCCCAGTGGTAACGGCTGCGTCTTACGAGTTGTAGATCGTAGGTTCGAACCCAGACAGGCGCCTTACTTTGTGTAAATTATTTAATCACCACTGCTCTCAAAACGGTGAAGGAAAACATCGTGAGGAAATCGGCATGTCCTAGAACCAATTGAAGACATGTGACATCTACCAACAAGCACTGGACCCGCGTGTTGGATTACGGCCCACTCCCCCTCCTCCCTCTCGCAGAGAGGGGGCCTGTGTCTCAGCAGTGGGAGCATTATAGGCTGATTTTTTTTGTATTAGGGTCAGTAGTTCCCAAAATGACCCCTTACATACAAACTAACAATTTTACCACTTCATAATATTAGTATAGATAAATGATCAAGATACAATGAATGAGATAAGAGAGATGAGGGGCTCGTGGCTAAGTCATAACAGCCGTACGGGTCGATCCAACAGGTTAAGGTATGCTTGCCGGGGTTGGTCTGTAGATGGGTCCATTTTTCCCGATAACTTTGGCGCATGGTCCTTTAACAACCACATCAAAATAAAATGGTGTTTTCCACAACAACTGCATGTCATACCAACATAAAAGATATTCCGAAGATCACCGGTTAGAAATATAGCAAAGTAAGCCCGTCTTATAATCCACCGATGGGTGTATAAGATACGGGATATATCTTAGGATTTGTGGCCCATAAATATTGTGGCCATACAATTGGGAAAATTGATGGACAGTCCTGATTTCCAAATAAACACATTATAATTCATATTACTGATTCTTTAGGGATTTGGGGGAGGCCTTTGCTGAGGAGTGGGAGAGTCAAGGCTAAATAAAAAACAGTGGCTTTCCGGGAGTACCGACAGAAGTAAAAACTTGAACAATAACGTGTGTATTTTTTTTTATCGTCAATACAGGATTTCACATTAATCATAATCATGATTTTGGTCATATCTTCTAAACGGGAAGATTTTCATAATTCCAATTGGAATATTAGTTTCTTGCCCGTTCTTCTCCATAAGTACCTACTACGCTTTGGAATGGGCAACAAGCTTCATCTTTCTGACTCTATGACAAATCAAAAGTGCCTGTAGATGGTTTATTTGAAATAAATGCTTTGAGTTTGAGTTTTGAGTTTGAGTTCTGAACCTAAACCTATCTTTTTAAACTGATTTTATTGAAATACCTCTACTAAAAGCCAGAGGTGTCGGTAACGGTGTCGCGAGTTCAATTGTTTTTTTCCCATCTCAAAAAATGCCCAACACGCCTAAAGAAGTTTTCACTTCAAAAAAAATACTGCCCCACTGGTCTACTATCGGTCGAAGTGTTTGGTATTGGGTTTTTCCGTCTGATCTTTCTCAGTAGCAGCCCGGAATTAAGTGTGCCCACTTGATGACAATAGACATGCCCTCTATTACAGGAGACTTAAACATCATTATCTGCCTTTTCCCAACAATGCTGGGGTTGGCTTCCAGTCTAACCGGATGAGATTATGAGACTTAAACATAACTAGCGGAAATGTAGCTGCAGCTCTGCTTAACTCTTCAGGGAATACAGACATGATGTCATGTTTATCATGCATATTTTGCGTCTATCGTTTTATTGTTTAAGCATCATTATTCAGCAAAAGCAATTGCTTTTATGTAGTTCTAAGTAATGACAGCCATGCGGGTCAATCGATCAGGTCCCAAACATAGTTTGGAAAAGACTAGGCAGATGATGAGGCAGAAAAAGCGATGCGAAAGCGATCCAAGACATTAGCAAAATGCGTGACTGCGAAGCAGTTTTTTGACATTTCTTTGTGTAATAAAGTACATGCGCAAATCACATGCGAAATACCATTTCGCTATTATTTCGGTCCTCCTTTGCTGGAGTATACTTATTTTACTACAGCTAAAACATATCAAAGTCCATCAATAACCTTGGCTCCGTTAGCTAACTTAGGTAAGGGCAGTATTCAAAACTCAATGTAGTAGTTTGAATGCCAAGTTACTGGCTTATTGAGCGATCACAAGAGCTGTTTCTTGTTGCACTAATAGATGCAACTTTGAACAGTCTCTGCAAGATAAATTCATCAAAATGGTTAGAACTTTATGAAACATTAAATTTGTACGCAAAAATGGTAGGCCAAAGCAAAGAAAACCTGCTCAGGTGGAGATTCACAGATGACTCCTTCCATGAGTGTAAATGTGGAACTATCCCACAAACAATGGGGCTTTAATATCTTTTCCAGCGTGTCCTGTTCACTGGAATTGATGGACGCTACTGAAAGTGCTACGCTTGTAGCCAAATTAACTGATAACTGTATATAGATAATGAGTAACCGAAAATACTAACCAAGACCGCGATACGAATTCACTGCGCATAATAATTCAAAACTAATAGATAGCATTGCCATACAATAATACAACGTGATAAAACTAATATATAGCATTGCCATACAACGTGGTAATGCCACCAGTCTATTTATCCAGATGATTTTTTGCGACGCGATATTTTAATTTTTGAAATTTCGGATGTAATTTTGTCGTTTTTATTAATTAATTAGTTTTAGTTGTTATTTACGTAATACTTCTAAAATAAACTTCATAGATTGGTAGATAGAATACTCCTTTTTAGCTCTACTATTTCTCTCTCTCGCTCTATTTACTCTTGCTGTGTATTTGTATTAAAAAAAAAAACTAAATTCAACACCTGGATCGAAAATCTAATTTTGAAGTTTGAAGTGTCGATTTACACATGTAGTAAGTAATTTGACTTGAAAACTGAGGACTTATAATTTTTTAGGAAACTAATGTATGGAGCATACAGTATGAAAAATCAGGATGTCGCCGACACTGCTAAATTTCCTGTTATATCCTTACGTTTTAATTATTTATGACTAGCTGACCCGACAAACCCTGTCTTAACTATGAATATTAAATTCGCATTTTACATATCATATATGTTACGCGCAACTTTTATTTTTCTTTCATAAGAACCTCCTAACAATAAAAAATACGACAAAAAAAGAATTAGCAAAATTGGTCTAGCCTTTCACGTGTGATGCCGTGACCGAGGGAAATAGGGATTCATTTTGTTTATATATAGATGATGGATTTTGACATATTTTTTTATATTACGGAATGTTTTTATAATCCTCGAAAATAAATCTTAAACAATAGTTTTACTAAGATTTTTATCCCTACATAAAAGCAATTAAGTTATCAGTAATAACAATATTAACAATGACGTACCTATTTAAGTAATAATTATTTTTAATTCTCAACACGACAGTTTTCTCATAATGTAATCCGTCACTGCTTTGAGGGCCTATAAAAATAAATTCGCTGTATTTTGTTTGTGCTTTGTTGGTCTGGGGAGCTTTCGCGTAAACTGCTACGATTTTTGGTTGATAAATACACTCGAGAGCAATGAATCCGGGTCACTTAAAGAATGTTAAAAATCTCGGAAACTAAAAATGATAGGTTAATGCAATAAATTGTATTTAATAGACAATGTAATACTCCTTAAATGAAAGTAAAAAAAATATGAGTCACCATACATTTTATTAACACAAAATTACATAAAGAAAAAAACTGCTGATCTCTCCTTAAAACAAAAATAGGAAACATGAAATTTTTGAACTTTATTACGATTTTCTTGAATTTTAATACTTCGTATTGCCTCCTCGTGCTTCCATTACTGCGTTTACGCGGTTTGGCATGCTGTACACCAAGTTCCTTATACGATTTTGGGGAATATTCTCCCATTCCTCTGTGAGAGCAATTTTGAGCTCACGAAGCGTGATTGGGGGAGGGTTTCGTTGTTTTACGCATCTGCCTAGCTCGTCCCAAGCATGCTCGATCGGGTTGATATCCGGGCTGCGCGCTGGCCACTCCATACGAGTAATGTTCATCTCTTGAAGGTAGTCATTCACAATCCTACCTGTATGAGGTCGGGCATTGTCATGCATAAATATAGCATCCTCACCTAAATTGACCATAAATGGACCAACGTGATCATTGAGGATTTCTTCCACATATCTTACGCTAGTTAAAGAGCCGTTTTCTATGATCACCAGCTCTGTGCGACTTTCAGAAGAAATTCCGGCCCACACAAGTACAGACCCACCACCGTAGGCTACTTTTTCTTCGATGCATGCTTGCTTGAATCTTTCCCCTGGTCTTCGATACACTCTGTGTCTTCCATCGTGCTTGTAGAGCATAAATTTTGATTCGTCGGAGAACATAACTTTTGACCAATCTTCAATACTCCAATTTACGTGGCTCTGGGCATATCTTAGTCTTGAAATACGATGCCCACGCTCCAGTTTAGGGCCGTTTGCAGGTCTAAGGGGTTTTAAGTTAGATTCAGCAAGCCGACGTCTTACTGTCCATGCACTTGGGTTACTTCCTCCGAGGCGTCGAAACTGATTTGTGAGTTCAGTTCCTGTGAGAAAGCGATTTCGAAGCATGGTGTTCACCAAGTATCGGTCTTCTCGTGCTGTGGTACACCTGGTTCTGCCCGTTCCTGGTCTGCGTAGGTTAGAACCAGTTTCTTCGTAACGTCGGAGAACTCTTTGTACTGTTGACAGCGACACACCGACAGTCCTGGCTGTATCGCGCTGACTCCGGCCGGTTTCCAGCATTGTAAGTATTCTGGTGCATTCTTCAGGCGTAAGCGACATAATTTCAGCTTGAATAATGAATATAGAGCACTATCAACATGGTTTATGTACCCACATAAATGACAGATTACAAACAAAAGCAAAACCAAATGCTGTAATTTCGTAGTTCCATCTTCGAAAGTGGCCCTTTTTCAAATTAGATTTTTTTATGATATAACTTTACAATAACTATGAAGTTTTAATACCTTCATTTAAGGAGTATTACATTGTCTATTAAATACAATTTATTGCATTAACCTAGCATTTTTAGTTTCCGAGATTTTTAGGATTCTTTAAGTGACCCGGATTCATTGCTCTCGAGTGTATTTATTATATTCATCAATTCAAAGTAATATTAATAGTATGTACATGTATCACTCGTCACGTGTTGATAAATAAGTAATTACAGAAGTTTACACGCTCTTGACAATTTGTCTTATTAATTGTTTGACCATTTTTGTTCGAGAAACTGCTTCTTAAATAGTGCTGACGAAAAAAATTGAGAAGCTATCAAACCATCCCTTTGTCATATTTTATACTCATGTCCCACAACCACCGCACACCATGGTCACCCCAGACATTAATGTTGTCAGCGGGCCCCCGGGACTCCGTATAGACGGGCCCTTACGTTTTATATGAACGCTATTTGGACCCTCAGAGCCGAATTGTGGTCCTTATGAAAAGATGTCGCCTTGCGGTACGAATACATGTTCGTGTCGAGTTTTTAACTGAGATCTAATAAGATGGGTGTCGATGATAGCTGTTGAGTTTGTTTTGATCGGGAGGCTGAGTTTTGGTGGAAGAAGAACCTTTTTACATCGTACTCACATTGATAAATTCAACATAATGATGTAACGAACTTTTTGTAACAATATCATGATTATAAAAGAGTGTCCATGGAGTTTCTTGCCCGTTCTTCTCCATAGGTACCTACGCTTTGGAATGGGCAACTAGCTTCATCTTTCTACCTCACTGACCTTGACAATTCAAAAATGCCTGTAATTGGCTTATTTGAAATAAATGCTTTGAGTTTGAGTTTGAAGGGTTCGAAGATAATACCCTTTTTAAAATAAAAATCGAAAAAAATCGAAATCTCGAAACGATTGGTTGACAGTTCCAGTGTCCCAAGGGTTAGCTTTTACCTTGACCAGAGGCTAAGCATTGCCATAAAACGTGGCAATAACGCCAGTTAGTTTAATCATTTATTTATTTATTTAGGATCTCCAACAAAGGATACACATATACATTATAAATGAAAGTAATAACAAGGTTCTTTTACGTGTGCTCCTTCAATTACAGGAGACCCCAGCATGCATATATAACTAAGTGCAACCACGATAAACATGAAGAAAACAATGATAAATGATGAAAAAAAATTATGAGATGAGAGAAAATAGAAAAAAAAAGTTCAAGTTAAGTAGTTAATGTATATAAAATATTGTAAAACAGTAAAATGGAGTTTGTAGTCCATTCTTCGCAATAATCATCAGCCTGCAACAGTCCACTGCTGGACATAGGCCTTTCCAAATCAACGCCATTTTGCTCAACTCTCGGCAACTTTTGTTGCCTCGTTCCATGGCTTGAATTTATGGACTAGCCATAGGTCCACTCTTATCCATACGAAACTACATTTTGGAAGGGGCAACTAGAGCCAAATCGATTTTTGTTCTACAGTTTGACATTCAAAAGTGACTCTTTGCCTAATTGAAATCTACTAGTGTTTGCCCAGTGGTCAAAAAAAGCATGGTCGGCTTTTTTATTCATCATCATCATTTCAGCAGAAAGACGTCCACTGCTGGACATAGGCCTCCATCAGGCTCCACTTTGACCGGTCTTGTGCATCCCACATCCAGCGAATTCCTGCGGCCTTCACAAGGTTATCGGTCCACCTTGCGGGAGGCCTTCCCACTCTACGTCTTCCAGTACACGGTCGCCACTCCAGAACCTTACGGCCCCAAAGGCCATCTGTTCTGCGAGCAATGTGCCCTGCCCATTGCCACTTAAGTTTGGCAAGTCTTCGGGCTATGTCGGTTGCTTCGGCTGTATTTTTTTTTTATTTAATGTATTTTTAATACATTCGTATATAAAATTATTATTTTTCTCCACTCATTCTCCATATAAACATTAACTGTGCCAATTCACATACTCCTCGGTTCGCGTGATTTTCGTAAAAAGGTACAAAGGTTTTTCTTCACGTATTGAAATCAATCATACAACCAATCAAACGCAAAAGACCTCTGTTAAAATAGTTGGTTGAGTTTTACGCATAATTTATTATATTCTTGAAAAATCTTCAACTGCCTATAAATAATCGCCAACCATTAATAATGCAAATATTTTTAGATTCAAAAACTTCACATTTGATATATTTATAGGACGTCCCCAACATATCACAATTCAATATCTTCTAATAAATTATTCTAACCCTAAAATCCAAAAGTTTCTACATTTTTTAAGTCGTCTCTCCCTAGGCAGTACGGAGAATATATCATTTTTAGGGTTGCGTATCAAATAAGCCTACTTGTGCTTGTGAGGGGCTAGGTATTAACGCAGCATGGGTGAATCGATCAGGTTAAGCTACGCTTGCCGTCGTAAGTTCGTGGATGGGAGACCGTTTTTACATACCAAGACCCCTCCGTGCCTCGGAACACGTCGTTGGTCCCGGCTGTCATTCGTGGATCTGACAGTTGTTCCGGGTCGTCAGAAGCCTGAAAGCCTGAAAACCAGTCTTACCAAGGGGGGGGGGGTCTGGGTCTTACCCAGTATCAGGGTTGTGGAGGTCAGATAGACAGACGCTCCTGAAAATTTCACAATGGCCTACTACGCCAAATAATAAAACGTATAACATTTATAAGTATTGACATTTTCACCATAAAGCTTAGCTGTCGGGAAAACGGCAATAGGTACTTAAGAACCTCAAATATTGTGTCATTGAAAAATACTGAAAATGTAAATAAAAAAAATTCAACTCTAATCAAATCAAATCAAAAATCAAAAGTCATTTATTCAAACTAGGCTGAGAGTCAGCTCTTTTTGAACGTCAAAATAAAATTACATAAGACAGTCCCCCCAAAAACGCCCGCCCTTCACCACTTCCTAGTGCTTTAGCTGGGAAGAAGAAGTAGCGGAACAAACTCCCCAGCAGCACAGCTGTCTGTTAAGTTAGAAGAACTTGTTTCTATACAATAATACGTAATAAAAATTACGAAACACAAAAAAAAAAACATAAAATTTGCCATATGTCAGCTAGCACACGCCAATATACCATCAAAAATTGAAAACTAAAAATAATAGAAAATTAAAATAAAACGTAAACAGAACTTTCAATCTAAATAAAAGCCTCTAGGCATAAAGGGCATGCCCGCTTACATATGTAATTCTGCATTATGCAAATATAGCTATAAGTAACTTATAACAAAAGTTAAACTAGGACCTCTGGACTAAAATTATTAAAAACTTAATACAATTAACAATAACAAAACCATGGTCAGCAAGACGACCAGTCACCACGAGCAGCACCCGTTCACGAGCATAACGCAAAGATCAGCCATTGCCCCCCTCGCCATATTTGAGGGAAGGAGGCAACCCGACCCCCGACGCTACCGCAAGCAGTGACATCTAAGGGAGCATGACGAACTTGCTGCCGGTTGCACTGGCAAGAATAATCATGAATTGTCGAGGTCGCTAGCTAACTACATATTGCAATACTACTCATTAAAAAAAAAAAAACATTGTAATGAGTAGATTAAGTCATAAATAAATGATAAAAAAAGTAAAACCTGAATTATACAGTCAGATAAAAAAAAGCAATTATATGAAATAACATAATGACATAACCTGTCAGTGGGTAAGCTAATTCTGGTGAAAGAACACAAACATTGTCTTGAGTTAATCACAGCGACCAACAATTCTTATCATTTAAGTAGTCGTTAATAGAATAGTATGCCTTTGAACAAAGGGTGGATTTTACTTTAGCTTTAAACGCACTAAAATGCAGATCTAGCAAGGAAGAGGGTAGCTTGTTATAGAAGGTTATACCCAGACCTACAAATGAGTTATGAACCTTATGTAGCCGGTGAAAGGGAATACGTAGTTTGTCCTTATTTCTAGTATTAATATTATGAATATCACTATTTTTAGTGTACAAGTGTATATTTTGCCTAATATATAAGATGTTGGCGAAGATGAATTGCGATGCCACCGTAAGAATCCCAACATCTTTTAAAAATTCTCTCAGAGAAACTCTAGAACCTAGTTGGTAAATTGCTCTAACAGCTCGTTTTTGAAGAACAAAAATATTTTGAATGTCAGCGGCTTTGCCCCACAGCAGAATGCCGTAGGACATAACGCTATGAAAATAACTAAAATAAACTAACCGAGCTGTATCAACGTCAGTGTATTGTCTTACTTTCCTGACGGCGTAGGCGGCCGAACTGAGCCTTCCCGCTAGGCTTGATATATGTAATCCCCACTGAAGTTTGGCATCTACTGTTAAGCCTAGAAAAACTGCCGAGTCTACAGTTTCAAGCACCTCATTATCTAAGACGATGTTGGGTCCTAAATTCCTAACATTCGGTAAGGCGAACTTGATACATTTCGTTTTCTTGGCATTGAGAACTAGGTTATTTACGGTAAACCAATCCGTAACCTTTGAGAGTGCACTGTTTACGTCGTCAAAATCTTGTCTGTTCCTGTCTACTTTAAAGATAAGAGAGGTATCATCAGCAAACAGTACAACGTTACAGATATCCTTTAAATAGAATGGCAAGTCATTAATATACACTAAGAATAAGAATGGACCTAGTATTGAGCCTTGAGGTACACCTAACTGAACTGGTCGCCCGGATGATTTCACACCATTAACATCTACACATTGGTGCCTATTTTGCAAATAAGAGCTTATTACGTTAAGAGCTTCGTTTTGAACACCGTAATGACGTAGTTTACGCAAAAGCGTGTCATGGTGCACGCAATCAAAGGCTTTGGAGAGATCACAGAAAACTCCAATAGCATTTTGCGAGTTTTCCCACGCGTTAAAAATGTGTTTCAGCAGAGCAACACCCGCATCTGTAGTCGAACGACCTTTTGTAAAGCCATATTGTTCATCGTGAAGGAGGCTATTTAAATTAAAATGTCTTAGCAACTGCTTGAGTATTAACTTTTCAAATATTTTACTAAAGGCCGGTAAGATAGAAATAGGCCTAAAATTGCCAACGTTATTTTTATTTCCTGATTTAAATAATGGTATGACTTTACTACTCTTCATGAGGTCAGGAAAAGACCCTAGATCAACACATTTATTAAAAGTAACAGCTAGGTAGGGGGCTACGATGTCGATTATATTACTTAAAAGCTTAATGGAGATGCCCCAGTAGTCTCCAGTGTTTTTAGACTTAAGTGTGTTAAAAATGTTAACCACATCAAGAGGCGTTACATGTTCGAAACTAAATAAGCGACTACATTTGGGCACACTACTGTGCAATAGATTTTCAGCTTTAGACGGGGACGAATTTAAGTAGCGAGTCGTAGTAATAGGTATGTTGGCAAAAAACTCATTAAATGCCTCAGCTACGTCGGCAGCTTTATCAACTAATTTGTTGTTGACCATAATCTCTAATTGTTTTTCCTGTTTAACCGATTTACCCGTTTCATTGTTAATAATTTTCCATGTGGTTTTTACTTTATTACTAGATTTTTTTATAGTATCGCTTAAAAATTTAGATTTAGCAAAAGCACAGATCTTTTTAAATAATATTGAATAATTTCTGACATACTTTAGGAAAGGAGTATCAAACCTATACTTTTTCAAACCATATAGCTCGTATAGTCTCGCTCTACTTTTATAAATACCTGGAGTGGCCCATTGGTTGAAGCCAACGGAGGTGCCATTAATGTCAATGGCTTTGGTCTTGAAAGTAGACTGGTATTCTTTATGCACTACATCGAAAAGGGCTCCATAGATTTCATTAGGATTCTCATGTTCTATTAAAGATGGGGTAATTCTACGAGCTATATTATTCTTAAATTTGTTGCAACGACTAGCTGTATAAGGCCTGCATTCTATTTTATGCAGCTTTTTATGTAAAGGCAAAGGGAAGCTAGCTAATAATCCACAGTGGTCTGACGTTAAGTCACTTAACACTAATTGATTTTTGGCATCACAGTCACTAAATATATTATCAAGACAAGTCGACGAAAATGCCGTAATCCTAGTAGGTTCAAAAAACAAGTTTTTTAAATTAAAAGACCTAAACAGATTGAGAAGTCTAATACTTAATGGAGTGACATCTAAAATATTAACATTAAAATCTCCACATACAATTATACATTTATTACTTGATTTTAATTTATTGAGTGAATCCTCCATTACCGATTCGAAACGAATAAAATCCCCAGAGGGGGGCCGATAAACGCAAATTATCACGTAACGCTCGAGTTCAACACAAGACAACTCAATAGTGCGCTCGATGGAAAGATTAACTAGATCTAAACGTTGTTTACATTTCAACTTGTTGGAAACAAGAACTAAGGATCCACCGCGAATAGCATTTTTCCTAACAAATGCACTTTGCACAGTAAAAAAATCATTGTTGAAACACACTATTTCATGTTCTTTCAACCAGTGTTCGGTCAAACATAACACCTGAACATCGTGATTCTCGATAAATAAACTTAACTCAAGCTCTTTGCCGGACAGACCCTGCATATTTTGATGTACAACATTCAGTATATGCAGCGTACCCGTTGTCGCACCTAATAGTTTAAACTACTAGGCGTGTCAAAAGTAGTGTTAGTACCACTACTAACAGTATTCGATGGTACACTACAGGTACCAGTGTCACGGTGTAAATTGTATGCTAAAAGATTAGCAATTTGTCTCCTACAACTAGGTGGCAAATACATAGTATAATTTGTCAGCTTGTAATCAGTAATAAATTGATTACAATCAAAATATAAAATAGCGTCACTGTGACGACTTGTCCTATTATAAATTAACATATTTAAATTATAAATGTGCCTATTTTGCTCAACAGACAAGCATTGTGAGTAAGGCAAGGCACAGAAAATGAATTTACAATTATTGGTCTCTTTGAGATCTAACATCAAATGGACACATTTAATTATATCCTTTTTTGTAACTGCTAAACTATCCCCATATAATAATATAACAGTAGAACTGGGGTTTAATTTTGACAATTTAATACTATTTAATAATTGGCTAATACTGGCACCGGGTAAACAATTATTAATAACATATTGCTCCGAACACTGATTAAATATACTACCAAAACCTTGACCAAATTTGTCAGAAAAAACATATGTTGTGTTGATTGAATATAAATCAGATGCATCTTGGTTGAGAATACAGTCTTGAGACAAACTCTCAGTCTGGGACGGGTCCTCCGTTACCTCAGGCGGGACAGCATCAGAGTTTGAAACCTTTTGACATGTACACTGACACAATACCAACTCATTCGCAGCAAGAATATGTTCTTTAATTTGGTTCTGAGAACCCACATATTTAATGTAAAGGGAACTAAGTCTGCCCTCAAGTACCTGTATATCAGACTGTAAGCGCTGTGTATCAATTTCATAGATTTTTTTACTGTCTTCTAATTTGATTTGATAATTGTTTAATTTTCTGACTAGATCAACACGTTCTTTCCTCAGTGGAATATTTTTGGAAAACTGTTTGTGTTGTTTCTTAAATTGATAACATTTTTTAATTATTCGATTAAGTTTTGCATATTTTTTAATTTTCTTATGACTAACTTTATTATAACTATAATTCTGTTTTAGCAGGGAATCTTCAGTAAGGTCAATAGTTATCATGGAATGAGTGTTACAATTTGTATTTAGTAATTCATTATATAGGCGGTTAGTTTCTTTAACTTGTATACATTCTTTTTCTTTCTCTAATTGGATAATACGACTATTAGCATGAATTAATTCATCTTCTAGGTCCCTAACTTTGTTTAAAGCCTCCTCGTACAAATTACTACAGTTGTTGAAACCATCCGTGACTACCTTCAATTGATCGCTTTCATCAACAACGTTCAAGTATTGCTGATGTAGGTCTACTAGCTCCCGTTTAAGGCTTGAGTTTTTGTCAACTATCTTCTTGACTTCCTCCTCACTCTCATCATTCTCCTGTAATAATTTTTGATATTGGAGTTGTAATGTTTCAAGCTTTTGGAGGGCCGTTCTCAACTTTAGCTCCATATCCTGAGCAGTAGCCTTACGGGTCATCACAGGCATGGTTTCAGGAATTGTTACTGGAATTAGAATAAAGAAACGGTGAGAACAAGTATGACAAATAAAATGATGTTGGAAATGAAAGGGAAAATGGGAGAAGTTATTGTAGATCAGTGGAGAAATTAGGTTGGCTATTAAATTAGCTTGAAAATAGAATGTAAAATGATTCCTCTAATGTCGTAGAATTTTACTTTTTCTTATGTAGGTAGGTTGCTTAAATTTTAAAGTTTTAATTTATTAATAAAGTATAACGCTAATGCAAAAATAGGGATCATGAACGTTTTTATTGTTGTATTTTATAATAATGATCAGATTGGGAATAATAGAATGTTCGCTAAGTTTCGATTTCTACGATGTAAACAATGCGATTTAGACCCAATGCAGAGTGTTAAATCAACGAACCATTTATGCAAATACTTAACGAGGATTTGTCACAGAGTTATAGAAACGATTTAGGGCTAATAAAAATTAAAAATAAACAAATACTCCCCGTTTAAATCCGCAGTACAAACGTCAGCTGTTGGTTTTAGGTTACCGGTGTGTAACCAAATATTGTGTTTTACTTTATATATTTACAGGAAAACAATAATCCTGAATATTTATGCAATTACGTTACGTTTACACATAAAATTACACCTTAATTTCACTTAATTACTAATTAAAATTAATTTTAAAATACGGAACAAAAATTTGACATGTCACTCGGCCAGTGTTGCCAATTATCCTCTAACTAAACATCAAACAAAACAATCATTAAAAAATCAAATACTGTTAAGTAAATGAAATTAAATGTTTATTTATTTATGTAGATCTTTTAAAATACTTATACGTATCAATGTTTTAAAAGTAGAGGGCGCCGACAAATGCAAAAGTAACTCTGTCTGTTACTTTTTCACGACTTACCGGAATTTGAATTGTATTTGTCACAAAGATAGGCCATGACCTTAATTTCTATGGAAAAGCTAGTAGTCTATGTAAAAACAACAAATAATAAAATGCCATAAAAGTTTTGGTGGTACGGAGCACTTAAGTTTTGCAAGTCCGACTCGCACTTAGCCGGTTTAATTTTTTTTCAGCTCTGTCGATATCTCGATATCTCTGGGGCCGGTGATCGATAGCTATCGGTGAATATTTAAATATTTGTCAACGAAGACAAATTGTAGTCGAGCCGTAGAACGATCACATGACATTAGTGATGAGAAAGGTATCGACAAACAATAAATAATTTGATTTATGTGATATTTGGTATATGTCGGTAGAGGTTAAATTAAAGAATGCCTATTTGTATTTAGCAATTGATTGTTTAGTATCAATTGCCTAGTAGGCTTAACCTAGCTAATGATAGAGTGACACTACGTATTTTTTTTAAATATAAATACTTTATTTAATCGCTCAATAAAAAGCTCCACACATACTGCTGTTCAGAGGAATTCAGGATTCTGCTACATTCAGTAATTTTTCTAGTTTAAGGAAAAGTTAAATAAGAAATTATTCCGCAAAATGGAATCGGTCCTACTTTAATGAATTTAGCGTTTCAGAGAGGACCATCTGAAAGAATAAGAAAATGTGAGCTTACTTCCTATTTAAAGAAGAACGGATGGTTCGGGTTACGTCAAGATGATAGCTGTCTAAAATCCTCTAGCCGTTCTAAAATCAACTCTGTAAGTTTGCATCATTAAACCTTAAGACCAAAAAAGCTTATGCATAAATGTGGAGGCAACACTCTACATACCTAAGTGAGGACGACTGTGGTCAGACGCTCTCTTCCTAAATACACACATAAGAACGAGACAATGATTGTGTTTTCTCTCCCTTATGTGTGTATTCAGAAAGAGAGCTGCCGAAAACAGTCGTCTTCACTTAGGTATTTAGAGTGTTGCTTCCGCTTATATACAAGATGTAACTTAAATAGCGCACAACCTCTTAAGGGGTCATTGTACTCATCATTATCAACAAGTTTTACTATGGGACCAAACCTGAAATCGTAAAAAAAAATCAGCTGTTCCCTACATTTTGACGATTTATGCGAATACAAGTGTATGGAACAGCTGATTTTTTTTTTACAATTTCAGGTTTGGTCCCATAGTAAAACTTGTTGATAATGATGAGTACAATGACCCCTTAAGAGGTTGTGCGCTATTTAAGTTATATCTTGTATATAAGCTTCTTGCTTTAGATGCACCGTCATCGTCATATCGATATCCACACATATTTTCTCGTGTCACATCACTAAAATGTAACCCAGCTAGAGCCAATCCATTTGATCTGTTGTTCTCAATATGAGCGATTACAATTCCGATTGTACTTTATTTGTTTATTTAGCGGATTGTTTTATATTGAAACGATTGTTTTGGTGCTCGCTTAACGTAAGCCGCTTTGCATGGGAAAGGGTATTTGAGTCAGTTAACACTAACAACATCCATGACTACACGCCTGTGTTGTTTTGGATGTGCAAGCAGGTCTGTACTCATAATACATCCACATTTTATAGCTATGTCTCATCAAGCCCGTTTGAACTAGGCTGAGAACCAGACAGAACTAACTCCAAAGCAGCACAGCTATCAGTTCTAGAACCAAGCGCTTTATCAAGCATTTAACATAGGTATCTGCGTACATACCTCTAAGCTTTTAAAAATGATAAAGATATGTAAGTCTAAATACTGACTTTATTTTTGCGGTTATTCAAAAGATGCTAAAACTTATAATAAAATTAGAATTATGAACAAGTATATAATGTAAAAAGGGAAAAGCTCACTGGGCATCAAAGAATTCGTCCGCATCGCTGTCAGTGGGAAAAGTGCCCAAAAGGCTGGCAGCGTTGCCACGCGGGATGGCAACGCTGATTCTTTGAGCTAAGAATTGGCCAGCCCTTTGGTCACGTGAAGATTCGACCAACCGCTTGGCGATGTCTCGAAATACTCGATGAGCACTCGGACCCCACGGCCCTAGTGTTTCAACCCCAAACGGCTCAAACATATAGCTCCCAATAATGTTGTTATATATTTGCGCCGTTTGAGGCTTTCTGCACCTGCAGCAGCCGCACCAGCACAGCCCGCCGTGCTCAGAAGATGGGATGGCGCGAGGGTGTTGACACAGGTAGCATCCCACACCAAAGGTCTACCCAACTTCCAAGGCATTATGGTCATTCCGTCTGGCCTCTTCCCATCGTCGCGTGCCAAGCCATTGGGTTCTAAGACAGCTGGCACCCCGGCGGTGACGAGAGCCCGGCGGATGATGTCATTAATGCTGGCGTGCCGTGCCAGCCGACCAGCGCTCTTGCTGCAAGCAAGGCCATGGTGTCCGAGGCAATCAACTGCTTCACCGCACTGACAGCGATGCGGAGCCACGCATGGAGCATCCAGACGCAGACTTGTAGCGAGCCGGAAGGTAGAGTCACCCAGCATAGTACCTACATTAGGTGACGGTAGCGCCTGAAGCCATAGGCCCGACTCCCACTCTCCCACAGCCAGTAGGCGGGCGCGCTCAGCAGTATTGGTGGACGTATTAATGAGATTATTCCGTACCAACCAGCAGAGCGGCTCATCCCACTGTCTCTGGGAAGATGGGTTCACGGGCTGAACCGTATTCGAACAAGCCATCTTCCAGGCGTTCATGGCATCGGTCAAACACGGCACTTCAGAGTCAACCCGAGAAGGGGCTAAGATTTTTCTGGTTTAAAGAACAAAGAGTCTAAATACTAGCTTAAACAAAAATAAAAACATTTATACACATCACTATCCTGTGCATTCAGCTCTTCACCTTCCCTATCATTTTTCTCTACACACCCACACCCATTAGGCACCAGTCTCCCACAATATAACAATTAATATCAATAGTTTTAATTATGTATTTGTACTTATGAATTGTAGAAATAAATCATTATCTAGATATAGCTCAAGAAAGATACCGGAGCATATCCTAAAATTCACTCGAAGATCCTCCAACAAAGAATGAGATGACAGCATCAACTTAATTGTGGAAGTTCCTCAAGTTGGAGTCGATTAGAAAGAACTTAATATAGCACGCCTGCATACTGAAAAGGGGTAGGCAGTGGTAGTGGTGGTGTCAGTCACATAGCACACTCACAAATTGTCACAAGGTACAGTGGGCTACATCAATTGGGTACCCCAGTTGTATTCAAATTTTAATACAAAGTATATTGTACCTTGTGACAATGGTGAGCCATGGTTGTGCAATGTTGGCCCAATGGTAACGTAACGGCCCCGACTTACAATTCTAGGTCGTGGGTTCAGGCAGGCGTTTTACTTTATGTAAGTAATTTCATCACCACTGCTCTCAAAACGGTAAAAGAAAACGTGACGAAATCAAAATCAAAGGTCATTTATTCAAACTAGGCTGAGAGTCAGCACTTTTTGAACGTCAAAATTACATAAGACAGTCCCCAAAAACGCCCGCTCTTCATGTCGAAACCGGCATGTTCTGAAACCAAAAAGTTCGAAGACATAATGTGACATTTACCAACCCGCACTGGGCTCACTCCCTATCGATGAGAGGAGGCCTCTGTTCCAGCAGTCAAAAATCAAAATCAAAAGTCATTTACTCAAATTAGGCTGCAAAATCAGCATTTTACGAACGTGAAAATTACATAAGACAGTTCCCCAAACTGCCCGCCCTTCACCACTTCCTATTGCTTTCGATGCGAAGAAGTGGTGCAATAAACTCCCTAGCTGTCTGTTTAGTTAGATGGACTTAATTCTAAACATAGAGGGAACAAAACAAAAAACAACATTTTTAAATACACTCAAACATCTTTCAACAAAGAATGAGATTAGAGAATCAAGCATCAAGTTGACTGTCTAAGTTCCCAAGTTGGAGTCGGTTAGAAAGAAATTTGAAGAATAAACCTGGCTGAGTATTATAATTAAGTTCTAACTCATCAATCACTGCTCGCCATCTGTCGGGCGGAAGCTGGAGTTGGAGAGTGTTCATAGTCTGGTTGGGAATAAATTACGTGTTACGTTTTTGTTAAAAAAAAAAACAACTCTACAGATAACCTTTAAAGGTCATCTGTAGAGTTGTTTTTTTTTTTATAAACGTGGAAAATATTATTTAGCGTTTTTCTGAAATTCCAAGGCCAACCACCAAGGTTTGTCATTAAATAATTACAACCAGTGACAACCAAAACCTTCAAAAATTATAGAGAATATGTGATATGTTTGAATCTACAAAAGCATCATTTCAGCCGAAAAACGTTCACTGCTCGACATTAGGCCTCTCCCAAGCTCCACCACTTCTACATAAATGTATAGGTTAATATAATATTTATATGACTCTTCTTCATGAATATATATAATCTAGCAGCATTTTCACTAAGGAACCAGAATTCATTCAGCTACCAAAGAGTTTTTATTAAACTAGCTTTAAGAGTTACTTATGAAATCCATTTTATTGTGTCGTGAATTGGTTTCTAAACTTTGAACAAATTAAGCCTACAACAATTACTCAATATCAACATTCACTAATGATAAGTGTCATCATCTGCCTAGCCTTTTCCCAACTATATTGGGGTCGGCTTCCAGTCTAACCGGATGCAGCTGAATACCAGTATTTTACATGGAGCGACTGCCTATCTGACCTCCACAACCCAGTTACTAGGTAATACGATACCCCTTGGTAAGATTGGTTGTCAGACTTTCGTGCTTCTGACGACCCGTAACGACTGTCAAAGATCCACAAATGACAGCCGGGACCAACGACAAAACGTGCTTTCCGAGGCACGGAGGGGGTCTTGGTATATAAAGATCCACGGACCAACCGCGTCAAGCTTAGCTTAACCTGATCGATCGACCCTGCGACTAATTATTAGTTAGCCCAATGATAAGTATGTGCCCACTTAAATATTCCGTACCTAAGCCTCAACTATGAATACGGCCGACCCAAACAGTTTACCTAGTAAGTCATGGGGAACTTTTGTCGGCAGATGTATTCATCTAATTGATTATTCTTGCTGTGAAATTCAGGTAACTTTCGTGTACATTGACTATTCAGGACTACAGTGCTTCACTTACGGGCTTTTGTGGTGCCTTTTGAATGGAAAAGATGGAAGTTTTAGCGTGTGTAACGTTAGCTAGTCGTGCAGTTATGTTTTTATAGGGTACAGTATTATTTAAGGTAAACTAAGGGGCATTGTTTATAAAAAAAACGTAATTACTTTTAATTTTCTTATTCCTTCTACATCATCATCATCCACAGCCCAATTTCGCCCACTGCTGGGCATAGGCCTGTCTTTACTTGTGCCAATCCCCACGCTCCTGTGCCAGCCTCATTCAGGTTTTGCTCGCGATGGCAACAATGTCGTCCGCGCGTCACGCCGCCGGACCAAAGACATCTTGTCTTCCAGCAGGCTTACCATGACGCTTTCTATTTCTACTCTACCGTAGAATAGAAATTGCTTATCTACATTTCTCGGTACAAAACTGTCACGGTACACGGAAACGTCATTTTTGTCTACTCTTCCGTCGCCTGCAGTACTTGGACGCCACTCTGTCAAAGCCTTGATCCACCTGTCATCACTGCGCTTTGTGTCCCGCCCAACTTCATTTGTGCTCCATATATTACGCTTTCCGATACCGAAGACCTTCTAAATAATTATCTCTTTTTAGAAACATGTTTAAAGTTGACGTTTCATAAAATCTGTAATCTGCGGGATGATTGCGAAACACACGAACAGTAAGAATGGCTTTCATTTTGACAGTTCAACAACATTCATTGCGTTATTTACGTTGTTGACCAGACATTTTTTTCGAACACATGAAGCAATGGATACGCAATAACCTTCAAACTGATTCAGATTCTGATTGTTAGGGTATAACGCAATTACGGTGCTAATCCTTGTTGCAGTGTATTACGTATTACTGCAGGTCACTGCGTCATTCGGTTCATAACTCAAACAAATATAATGTTCTTTATTACTCATTCACTCACCAAAATGAATGAACAAATAAAAATTTTAAATGACGCCATATTTCTTATGGAAACGAGTCGAGAAATGGAGACGGACGCGGTTTTGTGAGACTTGTAGTCTAGAGAGAGCTAAGCGAGCATAAGTTGTAACATAACAAGTATGGCTTGCTTTAAATGTTGAAAGAAAGCGCTGAAAACAGAGCACATTTATTCATTTAATTCTTTATGAACAGAAAATATGTAGAGTCTAGTTCATTAATATTGGCCCTTTCAGGCTTCAAAAATATATGAACGTCAAAAAAGGTAATAATATTGTGACAATTATAAGCACCATTAAATTGTGGTTAAGATTTAGATTCATTAATATGTGATTGCTTTTTCTCATATCTATTTTTTTTTGCCTAATTCACAGCATAGGACATATTTTTGATCTATGGGTTCTATAGAATTTATTGAGCTATCCAACGCTCACAATATTTTGAATCCTTGACAGTGCCAATATATTAATAAAATCGACTGTACAGTCAACCTTCACATTCACCTGTTTCTTGGCTTATTTGGTCAAATATGTATTATTTTAAACTTATTTAATTGCTATCTTTTAGAACCTACATCCGGGATAGAAAGTATAATATTTTGTGTTAATCCAGGTAATGAAGTCTGTGTGCAAAAAAAATCATCCAAATTCGTTCAACCGTTTAAGTTATGGCGGTCTTGATATGTGGATGGGCACCCATCCCAAGCCCAAGCCTAGCTTAGCATTCCATCATTCCATACGGCTGCAATTATTTAGCCACGAGCTATCTTTAAATATATAAAAAATATTTTTAGCATATATGCAAAACGTGAATATAGTTTGTTCAGAATAATGTAACTGAATAGATTCCAATCATTTTTACACCGTGTTATATGTTTCTCAAAAAAGTTTTGCAAGTGTGATGGAAAATGTTATCAAAAGTTAATTACAATATAATCGCCGTACGGTTAGGTACCTACTGCCTAATTATTATCACTGAACATTATACGACGCTGGATGCGCGGGCGGCGCGGTGTGCCGCGTGGTGACCATGTTTGTTTATTTATTTATTTGCATAAAACATGGTATACAAGCTGTTAAATGAGTTAAGGATGAGATCATACATGTTTTGCTTAAAATTAAAGCATGCAAAATGATTAGTACAACTTATGTTCAAAGTATTCCTTAATGCTATAAAAATTATTATTATTTAGCCATTTAAACAAATGAATTTTGAACAGACTGCTATTTAGTAATTTAAGTTTACATGTGTAGACAACCAGGTAACATAACAGGCTTATATCTTTATGATTTTGCATGATACAGTTTTGAAATTTTGTACATAGATTCTTTACATACTAGACACGTGTTTCGAGTTTCGCATATACTAAAACTAGGGTTGTATAGCATTCGCACAAATTCTGCTTGCAGTGGGCCATCGTCTTTAATTTAATACAGTGAATTTAATTAATAAATTAGCAACGGCTATTGTATTTCACCTCCGAGATATGAAAAGACAGGTTACATAAAAATACCGCAGGGAGCTATAGAAAACAATCTATGTTTGTTTTGGGAGACGTTAAAAATACGTACCTATTATTGTTAGTTTAGCAATTACTTTTTAGTGTTCCATTTATAGTTTTGGTTAATAACATAACGTGACGCCTGGAATCCCCGAAGGGTTGAGCAGAGGTATACACCGTGAAATTTAAATGGTTGTTTTCCCGCGGCAGAACAATTTGCCATAAGGAGTACTTTCGAAGCATAGAGTAAAAGTAATTTTTTTTTTATTTTTTTTTTTTATTAAAAAAGTATTCATAAAATCGAAAACGTCAGAATCAATAGTAACAATAGAGGTTACTTGTAGGTACTAATCGAATCGCACGCGCCGCCGACAAAGGAAACAGCGATCCATAAATGTTAGCAAAATAAACTCTCGCACGTGGTGATTTTTCACAATTGTTAATCTGCCATTTTTTGTTTTAAATATTTTATTTGTTTATATAACGATTGTATTACCAAGACAAAACCGTTTCGCTGCGGGAAAACAACCATTAAAATTTCACCGTGTATACAACGAGTAACATAATTAACGCAAGACCTCATACACCCCAATTAGAGTATTGAGTTAAAAGCATAATACGATGACCAAAACTATTTTTTTTTAAAGCTAACTGATATTACTAAGAAAAACGTGTCGACCCAAGCATTACTTTATGCATTTAAAATTGAGTCTTATTTCTTCTGTGATAAGATTGAATTTTCTTTGGCTCAATCAGTGGTAGGTATGGCAAAATGCATAATTTATAAAAAAAAACTTATTTCAAAAGTTACTGAAATCGATTCAGTAGTCAATTAGGAACAAACTACTTTCAGGTCTTGCGTCTATTCTGTTACACCTTGTATACTGCACATACATTCGTACATAAACTCACGTCTTCCACCCATGGGAGTCAGAATCTGCAGACCGCCACCTGGTAAGATCGTAACATACCTATTTTCGATTTTAATCTGAATCATCTAAAGTAGGTAAAGGTTTTGCAAATCCATTACGTTTTAAGTTCGAAAAATGTGTCAGTTCATAACCGTAAATAACCCAATGAATGTTGTTGAACTGTCAAAATGAAAGCCATTACTACTGTTTGTGTGTTTGCCCCGCTGTCCCAACACTCCGTCACACACGCACGCCGGTAGCGAATAGGTACTCTGCACCTAAGCTTTCTAAAGAACATCCTTACTTATCCTACTAATATTATAAACGCGAAAGTTTCTAAGTATGGATGGATGTATGTTTGTTACTCTTTCACGCAAAAATGGCAGAACAGATTTGGATGAAATTTGGCACACAGATAGATTATAACCTAGATTAACACATAGATTACTTTTTATCCCGGTAGTACGTTCCCGTTGGATTATTTCCGACTTCTACGCGGGCGAAGCTGCGGGCGGTAGTTAGTCACCAATAAAGTCACTAAGTGTCCTCCTAGGCTGTCCCCTGCCGGCGTTTCCACTCTGCCTTGTAAATACCTTTTGATCACCTACATTATAGATAACACTAATACTTACCCAAGTACACAAGGGTTCTTGACCTCAAAGTACATAATAAAAAAATTAAAAACTTTTTCCCATACCATAGCTATTAATTAATTTGATTAAACATCGACGAGTATGATTGTATCAATCCAATCAAATCGCGTTTAACTTTGGCGCGTTGAGCGATTTCTGGTAGGGGAAAATCTTACGGGTTCGAGTCACCAACATGCTTATGTTAACAGTATATCCGTAGCTATGAGTATAATGAGTGGAAAGCGTAGAAAGAAAGCAGTGAAAGCATATTTCAAGCATATTCGTAAGTAATCATGTTAATTCGACATCGCGGCAGCCCCAGACGGAGATGGCGGGCTGAGCTGGACTCTCAAAATGTGTACAAAAAAAAAACATAATTTATAATTTTTGATCCTACAATTATTTTGAACATTTTTTAAGTTTTGATTTATAATCCGACCATTAGACGCAATTTATTATAACCAAAGTTTTAGAATTATTTGTTTTTATATTCGATTATTTGTAATCGACTAATTGTGCTGGCAACCCCGCAACTATTCCATTCGTGTGATTGTCTATGGCAGAGCTGTCAGTAAAAAGTAATGACGGGCGTGCGCATGGAAGTTCTCTTGGTCGCAAAGACTACAATAGTACCTATACTGGCAATAGACAGGCAGCTCGCAACTTTTTTTTAATATTAGGAAGTGTCAAACGTAGCGCCATCTAGTTTTTCGTTAACGGAACTAATGAATATAAATATGTATGTATAGATAGGTAAGTCGCTGTGTAATATAGCTACTGTACTGTACGTTGCGTATTAGGTACGTACGTACTTATATGTCATGTGGCGCTTAGGGGAAGAATTTTAAAGGAATTCGAAAAAACAATACATAGTTGTATAAAATTATATTTATTATTACAAAAAATACACATTTAGTACACGATTTTGTGTTCTCCTTTTTCTCCCTTTATGCTTTAGGTAGTGTCGATTAACTGTCTCTCCTAACCACAGTACATTCAGGTACACACACTATTGTAGTCTTTGGGTACACAGCAAGAATTTTGTGATATGGTTGAAGTTCACTGTTCACTATTCGCAATAATTACAAGTCCAAACTCTAAAGAGTGCCTACGCGTAGAGTCCACAGTAACTTCACAAATTCTGGATATTGTTTACAATACGGTGTTCCCAACACGAGCGAACGAACGATTTGTAACGCGGTACAGTAACACGGACGAACGGCAGCTGACCTCAACGTGGATAGCAGATATATAAGTTGCAAAACAACAAGAACTTTATTGCATTTGCAAAAGGAAAATAAATGCGCACGAGCAATTAAACACTCACACGCAGCCAGCCATTTGCAATTTAAGTGTGCCCATACAAAAACAAAATTTTACACGTTTTATATACCAAAACATAACTTCTGTATTATTGTGCTGCTAATAACAACCTCTATAAGGTCGAATTTATGTATTCTGTTATTTCTCAAGATTAACTACAAGAATAACATGTGATCACAATTTTATTTCTTGATTTATATTTTTTCATTGGAAAGGAAACTCCCAGCATAGGAAAGATATATTTAGCCATAGCAACACTGCAATCATTGAATATTTTTTTCCCTTAACGTTATGATAGATGGCGCTGTTTTCAATAAAAAAAACGAAATTCTGATTTTACTCCTAGTTGCCATAGCATGCTTGGTCGTTTGCCGTCGTCGAGGTCGGACGCACAATTGGTCTTTTACGTTTCTGGTCTCCATCTGCTTTAGTATAATAAGATATAAGAGTTGTTACGTTTTAGTACCAAAATAATAAATACCTATACTGGACTGAAACAGTTTTATCACACATTCAAAAATAAACACTGTTATTTCGCACTTTTAAGTTCACATCTGTCGGCCGTCCCCATGACTACCTGTTTTTTTTAATTCTAATCAACTATTGTCACCAGTGAGGGGTCAGATTTAAAAGCGTTACTAAAATACACTTAAAAAAAGGAGAACCATAAATTACCTCACTTTACCTCAAGTATTTCCA
The DNA here is from genome assembly GCA_947359405.1 of Antitype chi. Taxonomy (NCBI): domain Eukaryota; kingdom Metazoa; phylum Arthropoda; class Insecta; order Lepidoptera; family Noctuidae; genus Antitype; species Antitype chi. The sequence goes on along the minus strand of OX375827.1, from coordinate 2,547,694 downwards.
AACACGGTAGAAATAACTCACAAACAAATCACGTTATTTTTTTAATTTTCGCGAAACAAAAGGAATCCATATTTTTGTTTGACACGACCCAACCCTCTCGCTGCGACGGTCGCCGAGGCGGACGATTGTTTCCTTAGAACCCCATAATCATAATTTATTTCGACCTTTCTAAAAAATTCAAAACAATACGAGCTTTACTGAGAGCATTCGTCAGGATTTTAAAATGAGGACTGAGAAGCTCCGTCATTTTCGCTTAAGTGTTTATTATTAATATGGTTCGTTTACTTGGCAACATTTTTCGTCTTTTTGTTTATTTCTGTTGTTTGGGATGTTAATTTGATGCCTTTATTAAAGAAAGTTTTTGCAGTTAACTAAATTTTTCAGTTAACTGCATTTTTGCGCAAAATTCATACAGCAATCAAAGTGAAAACGTTGACACAATCGATAAAGATTTGAGGGATACCAATTTGATTTAAACTTCCAAAAAATAAATTATTTTAGATGGAGACCAAAGCCGTATTGAGAATTTACGGCGAATTAGCATTTATCTTCTCCGAGCCTATAAAAATAAAACAAAACGGCTATCAACGCTCAGATTGACACAAATTTTAAAAGAGCTTGGAACAGCAATTTCTCTCCGAAAATCGCTGCCATTAAAATACAATTACCTCGCTACATTACTAAGAAGGTACTTGAAGAACTCGACTTAAAACGGTTTCGGGGTCAAGTGCGAACTTTTTTTTAATAAAACAAGAAAATTTGAATAGCCGAACGCCATCTGGCAAAGGCAACTTGTTTAAACTCCCCCACAGCAGGGGGAGGGTTAAAACTTGGGATTTTTTTCCCAAGAAATTATGATCTTATAGGTGAAGTTGTGATATTGTAATGAGAATTGGAATGAGATGGCGTGAGTTTGAAAGAGAAAGAGCACGTAAACTGGTGTAGTTATTCCTTAAATGAGGCTGTGAAAAACTGTAGCTTCCAAATTCAAATAATATAGATGGACGATTTATAAGATCTAGCCTTCTGCTTTGGTTTAAATCAATCTGTCTAGGGTTTTATCAACTATGTTTGGGTCGGCTTCCAGTCTAACCTCCACAAACCAGTTACTGGGTAACATGACACCCCTTGGTAAGACTGGTTGTCAGGTTTATAGGGTTCTTACTACCTATGCGTAACGATTATCAAAGATCTACAAATCACAGCCGAGACCAACGGTTTAACGTGCTTTCCGAGACATGGAGGGGTCTCGGTAAGTAATGGTCACCCACCACCGGACCGACCTCAGCAAGCGTAGCTTATATTATGGCTATTTTGTTGATTGATCGAAAATTTGCTTTATTCATCATCATCATCATCATCTACCTAGCCTTTCCCCAACTATGTTGGGGTCAGCTTCCAGTCTAACCAAATGCAGCTGAATACTAGTATTTTACATGGAGTGACTGCCTGTCTGACCTCCACAACCCAGTCACTAGGTAACAAGAAATCCCTTGGTAAGACTGGTTGTCTGTCAGGTTTTGGGCTTCTGATAATCTTTTTTCTTTTGCTTTCTTTTTTTAAATAAGTTGCGCCACACTAAGAATTTCTTCCTGTATCGTGGGTGCGTTTACAAACATAGAAACTCACAAACACAAACACCCAGACCCGGAACAATTACTTGCAGATCATACAAATATTTATTTTGTTCCGTGCAGGGATCGAACTCGCGACACGCTGCGCCGCAGTCGATCGCTCAGCCATTACGCCAACCGTGTCGCCCAATCAATACAATCCGTAACGACTATCAAAGATCTACAAGTAACAGCTGCGCCCAACGAATGAATGTGGTTTCCGAGGATTTTCGAAGGGATAGTACGTTAATTCGTTGGTCTCAATATAAATGAATGGTCACCCATCCACAAACCGACCTAGGCAAGGATTTTGTTGATTATCGATGTTAGACCTTTACCATCACACTAAAACTAATCGCAGAAACAATTTAAAAATATTTTGTTCTGCTTTATTATTATTTTGAAAACAAAAACCACAACATTTTGAAGTAAGCCAACAGTTAATACAATTAACTGTAAACAAGTACTTAATTAACATTAAGTCAACACTTCATTTAAGTGTAATTAAGCGCAAAATCAGGAAAACAATACATTGTGTTTGGTGAAAAAGGTGGAAAGATCAATCTTTTCTCCCGTTTCCTTATAAGGTAGAAGTTTATTATTTCACACTAGCTGACGTGACAGACGTTGTCCTGTCTTAACTATGAATATTGAATTCGCATTGGTATAACATTAGAAAAGTTAATATGGTTGTTAATTTTTCTGAAATTTTCTAGAAAAGTTAATATGGTTGTTAATTTTTCTGAAATTTTCTAGAAAAGTTAATATGGTTGTTAATTTTTCTGAAGTTTTCTAGAAAAGTTAATAAGGTCGTAAATTTTTCTGAAATTTTCTAATGTTGCGCGCAACTATCTTATTTTTTTTTTTACTTTCATAAGAACCTTCTCCTGACAATAACAAACACATCACAAACAGAATTAGTAAAATTGGTCCATCCGTTCACGTGTGTTAATTTTTATATACAGGAAAAGTTTTTATTCAGTGCGCAAACTGTAACCATGAATTCAGTATATCATTCTAGACCCCCCAGCGCAGAAATATTTCGTCGGTTTTACAAAAGACGAAAAATTTCTGCGCTGGGGGGTCTAGAATGATATATTATGCTGTATTTATGGTTACAATTTGCGCACTGAATAAAAACTTTTCTTGTATGGGAGAGCAGTGGTGGTCCAGTGGTAACGGCCTCGACTTACGAGTTGTAGGTCGTGCGTTCGAACCCAGACAGGCGGATTACTTTGTGTAAATCATTTCATCACCACTGCTCTCAAAACGGTGAAGGAAACCATAATCTTGGTCAGACCATCTGAAGACCATGTAGATTTGTGTCTGAAATGGTCTTTTGAGGAAAAAATCACACAGATTGAGTGGATCTGTGCAGTCAGTGCACGCATTTATCAGTAATCGATCAGCTATATTTTTTTTTAGCCTATACTGTCCTACTGCTGGGCAAAAACCTCCCCCAAAAGTCTCTCCAGGAATCTTAAAAAATAAATAAAAACTGAGTAGATACCATCTTCTTTATGATTTACCATTAACCTTTTATTGAAGCAACCGAAAGACTGGAGTACTGAAGATCTACTTGATTATGATATCAAATTAATTATACGAAAAAGGTAAGTTCGACATCAAAAAATCCCCTTCAAATATGAAAAGTTAAAACTACGAACCTCGAACCGAAGGACCAAAATTTCTAAAATCTCCGATCCAAGATAATTCCTTATCAAGTGACGTAAGTATCATTACGGGCGATCCGAACAGGGATTAGCAGTGGGGCCCGCGAAAATAATTAACAATTCCAGCGACAGTTTGGCTATAAACGTTTAAGCTTGAGTCCGCGGGGCCCTCCAAATGGTACCGCCCACGGAGCCTATTACGTTGAAAGGACAACGGACACTGAGATTGTTAAATTAGAAGCCGCGTTTCTTAAAAAAAAAGTTATCAACAAAAAAAATATACAAGCGACTGCCAAAACTGCATGTCTTTCTTTCTACAAGGTCTTTGTGTTTTGGTTTGTTTCCGAAATTAAAGTTAATTTTCACTGTGTAGTATTATTTTTTTCTGTAACTTGCTTTTTTTTTGTATAACAGTTTTTAATAAATTTGGTTTTTAATTTCACCACCTCATTGTCCATTTAGTTGTGGCACCTACCCCACTCAAATTCGTACACCACTTCTTGCTTTGTAAATAACAGTGACAGTTATTTTATCATCATCAATACGTGTGAAAGTGAAAAAAAACGTATTATTGGAGCTAACTCAAGTTAATAAATGTTACCACCCTTGACGCATAGAAAGCTGTGCTGATAAAATTATGTACAAAAACTACAAAAAAAAAATGGTTTATTATTTTTTGCTTTTCAGTTTTTTTCGGCGGTTAATTTTTTTGTTATTTTATTTTTATTTTACAATTTTTGTGGCTATAAACTACTAATTACTACATGCTTAATTTCTGATCACGTTTTGTAATACACCACTTAGCATTAAAATCTGTGAGTGAACAATAAATCACCCCTATTTTCCCACCCTTAGGGTAGGATTATTTTCTTCAAATTTATATGGGACCAACTACGAAGTATACCCTATCCAATAAAAAAAGAATTTTAAAAATCGGACTACACTGTAAACAGTTATGCGTGGTCATACATTACAATCAGTGAGCGAACAAAATCATCCCCTGTTTTCGTACCCTCAAGGTTGATTTTTTTTCCAACTTAATATGGGACCAACATCAAAGTATACCCTATCCAAAAAAAAAATAATTATAAAAATCGAACTACTCTGTAAAAAGTTATGAGTGGTCATACATAAAAAAAAATACCCGTCGGCTTGAGTAACCTCTGCATTTTTTTCGTCGGTTAAAAATAAATCACCACTGCTCTCTCCATTTTTAATAGTGCTTTCTATATGAAGTTGTATTCATAAGGCTACATTGTTCTATTTCTTGATTCTATAAGCTCACAAGTTCTATTTCTTGGTTCCATAAACACCTAACACAATTTTCCAAACACTTCTTGGAAAAACCTCTTTTTAATTCACCTCAAGAGACTTAACCCAATGTGCGTCGCGCCCACTCTTATTGCCTCGCCGTAACGTCGTATGGCCCTACAACGGCCACTTACGGCCCTAAGAGGCATTTACGTGTGCGTCCTACCTTACACGGCTTTCACTGTTAATAATTAAATTCACTTTGCTGTGAAAAAATCTTAGTTCTAATGTTGTTCTAAAATTAGTAGAGGGAACTTTAAGACGGTGAATTTGTGAGATAAATCTTAAACGTAACTTTTGGTGAAATGTCAGACTATGAAGATATTTTTTCAAAAGATTGTAGGATTCATTTAGGTTGGAAAACCTCCTTTGAGAAACATCAATCTCCGGTTTCTTAGAAATAAACAAGAAAAGAGAAGAAATACACAGGATTGACAAGCTGTAGAGAACAGACAGGTAATCCTTTAGCGACGATTCTTCATATAGAGCGTTTTTTTTTTGGGCAACGTCGCAAATAGCTGTCAAATATTTCACTGTTTTGATTAATTTGGCGATATTACTGTATGGAAATATGAAATATCACTAACTAGTGACCTAAAATATTGATTATGAAATGCAATAATTATTATCTTAACACCGAATATTTAGTTTTAAATGTAAAAAAATAACTTTGAAACTTTCCAAACGCCCTTTTTACACCTAAAACGGTTACAACATCAAATTTAGTGTTATAATTGCAAAACATTATTCATATTTTAGGTCACTAGTTAGCGATATTTCATACTTCCATACAGTAATATTAGCAAATTAATAAAAACGGGTAAATATTTGACAGCTATTTGCGACGTTGCCAACTTTCAGAATAAACACTCTTAAACTAGTTTCTGCCCGCGACTACCGTCCACATGGAAGTCAACTATACTATATTACTTATCCTAAGGCACTCGGAAATAATGGTATAGCTTTCTTTTACACAAGCAGCCTATTATGTTCGCTACTGGGACCCAGGCCTCCTCTTTGTGAGAGAGTGTGCCAAAATCAACCACGCGGGCCCAGTGCGGGTTGGCAGATATCATATGTCTGCGAATTTTTGGTTCTAGGATATGCCGGTTTCCTCAAAATGTTTTCCATTACGGTTTTGAGAGCAGTGGTGAAGAAATAATTTACATGAAGTAAACCGCCTGTCCAAGTTCACTGGGCTACCATTGCTTCTAAAGAACTGTCCAAACAAAACTATTGCTTTCCTACATTTTTCTCCTATATGTATGTATACTATTAGTGGATTACGGCCCACTCCCTTTCACAGAGAGGATTCCTGTGTCCCAGCAGTGGGAACTTAATGGGCTGATTATGATAATAAAACTTTAGTACCTATGTTATTATTTTCTTAGAAAGTTTTCGTCGAAAATCTTCGCCTTCAGCCGCATAAATCACAACAAAAAGCTTTAACTGTTTTATGTATTTTTTACGTGCTCACAAAAATCCTTTTCACACATCAATAAATGGCTACCCAATCTAATGAAAACCTACGCCCTTTAATACAAAACAGCCTTAAACAACCAATTTTTAGTTCCACAGAACGTAAGTTAGGAGGGTGGAAAATTAAAAATTCAGGTTCGCACGCCCCGAACCGGGTATACACGCATCATAAACCTAATGTTATTTATTGTGGCAATAAACGGGGAAAAGTGAAAATAACGAGTACACGATCCCTCACCCTCTTTTGGCCCCTCAATCGGCACCCTCACGAATTTCTTGGAAACCCTCAGTTTTGAAGGAAAATCAAAGTTTGTTAGTAAAGGCTCGTTTGGACGATGACGCAATGTCACCTACTGAACGTTCTTTCGGCGTAGTTTCGTTTCAGGGAAAAGTATTTAGTTACCAAGCATACAATCGTGGAGATATTTTTCTGAGTAGGTAACCTCGATTTTTTATTTTTTTTTACCTTTTTCGATTATCTTTTAGACATTGGAGAGAGCGTGTCTTAAATGCTTTTACTGTATGACTATTCAAATGCAGGGAGGTGGACGCTCTAGACGGACATACAACATACATATAGTAACCTTTTTGGTGATGTTCTTCAGAAAGGTTTTTTTTTGTTTTTGGGTGGGAAATCATCGAACAACTTCTCCCGCTCTGGGTGGAGCAGGAGGGCGTGTCAGACTTTAACTGACTAAAACCCACCCGTGTTCCCCCAATTGCCTGTGTGCCAGGGGCCGCGGTATCTCTTTCGAACAACCCGCACCCCTGGCAGGCATCAGCCCTTGCGGACCCCACCAGTTTGTGCTGACGTCTCTTTGAGGTGCGCTTGGAACACAACGCGGCGTTGACCTTGCTCGCTTGATCCTTACCCGTCCGCAAGCCCGCGCCTAAGTTGGCCGGAAATCAGCCTAGGATTCCCGACGCCCAGGGCTTCCCCTGTGGAGGCTAGGGCCGTGAGGGCGCATATACTGCCTCTCCCTCACGTGCGCCGCCTCCCTCTTCCCGAGCATTACTGCTTCGCAGAAGGAGGTGATTGCTACCCATGCACTCTCGCTCCGTACCATGGCCTGGACCAGTCCCGGACCCGAGAGATCGCCGCCGCCGATCGCCTCCACGAGGACACGGCGGTGCTCCGCCCAAGCCGGGCAGACCACCACCATGTGCTACACCGTGTCCTCAGGGCGATCTTCGCAGTGGAAACACCCGGGCGTTTCCTACCGCCTTATCCAAAACAGGAACCTCCCGTAATAACTATGTCCGGTGAGGACCTGCGTCAGGCGGAAGGTGAGGACGCCGTGCCGCCTCTCAAGCCACTCCTCAAAGAGGGGACTTACCGCCGCTATCGTGGCATGCCCATTCTTCAGAAAGGTCAGGTGCGTAGTAGGTACAGCAAGTAAACCCTGATTTTTAATTAAGTAGCTGGAATAAAATGACAGCTGCGGTCGACCGTTTTTTGTCAACATGACAGTTATGATAGAAACGGCTGTCATTTTGCTTCAGCAAATAAAAGACCAGAGTATAGAATCAATTCTTGTAAATTTTGATATTCAAGTGTATTTTATGTGCGTCATTAAAATAAAGGATTCGACTTAAATTCACTTTACCTGCCGACAGTTACCCGCACGTTTTGCTACGAGTGCTTAACGCATCGACCGCTTTCGGCGCTCCGATTGGCTCTTCGTCAATCCAGCACCCTAATTGCATAACACACGATCAATCATAATCTGTTTCATTTTGACAATTCAACAACATTCATTGCGTTATTTACGTTGTTGAGCAGACACATTTTTCGAACATATGAAGCAATGGTTTAGCAATCTGTTTCAAAACGATTCAGATTAATCGTGCGTTACGCAATTAGGCTGCAGAGCCAATCGGAGCGCCTGATGTGGTCGATGCATAAAGTCAAGATGGTTAAAAGAAACTCACACTAGGACCTTAGGTATATGAACATAAACGAACCAAACAAAAAAAAAATGTGCAGATCCTTGTCAGCTCTTCTCATAGGAGATGACCAATTAGAACGGCGCACCTAGCTTCTGATGTTTCATAAGTGCCCACGCAGGTTCATGAGAAATTAAATATTTCGATTTTAATGTACCTATGGATCGTGGCAGGCGGCATTCTCTAGTATCTACCTACCCTATGAACATCACGCATGAGTTTATGTATGTGTATATTCAAACTTAGAAGCGTTTTAGCACCATTTGACCCAAATTCAAAGAATTGTATTCAAACGCAATTAGATTAAAATCCAAGATTTCTGTATCAAGATTCCGAGAACGACCCATAGGACCATTTCCTCTTTTTAATGCAGTTCCCGCGTTTAATAACGTGGCAGATCCTTAATAACATTTGAGTACCCGAAGGACCCCGAAGTCAAATATTGGATAAACTCCAAATTGTCTTTAATACTTTTTATAATTAGACAATTTTACGCATCTGGGACCCTAAGTTCACCTACTTCGAGACTTCTACTTAATTATAAGAGACAATTAAGAGACGTTTACAAGTATATTTGAGGACCAAAGTCTTGGTAAATTGGTCCTTCAAGTCTAGCCAATAAGGACCAGAGAACCGCTTAAACATTTGGTCAAGAACATAATCGTCGTATTAAATAATTTAGACCTTAATAGCTTTCGCTTTTGTAAAATCATTTCCCAGTTTTTGGGGATATAATTGAAGATGAAGGTAGGTATTACAGTAAATTTTATAATACAAACTGTCGGGGTTATAAAAGTATGAATATTACTTAATGACAAAATGTAACAACCTTATTGGTAATTATATTTTCGAGCCGTTTGGGGTTGAAACCCTCGGGCCGTGGGGTCCGAGTGCTCATGCCCCTATAAGGAAATCTTGAAATGGCTGGTTGACACTTCCCGTGACCCAAGGGCTGGTATTTACCTTGGCCAGAGGCTGAGCATTGCTATACAACGTGGCAATGCCGCCAGTCTCTTGGGTACATTACCAGTCAACAGCGATGCGGATGAGTTTTTCGACGCTTTGTTTTAGTTTATTCGGTTAGGTTATAGGAAATTTGTTGTTTTTAATTAATTTGAACTACATTAATAAAGTAACTACTACTTTTATATGAATAATTATGACAAAATTGTTGCGTGTTTGTAGATGGCTTGCATTAAACTGTCGTGCAACTCAATTTTAGCCATTTTCATGAAACTAACATAAATCATTATCATTACATAGACATTGGATTTGGGACATTAATCATAATTACTTATGTCCTTTGGTTTAAATAGGTATGTTTTATTTAACTTATAAATTATGTAGATTCTCACCTTCATCTGTCACGTTGAAAATCGGATGATGGCAAAAGGGAGGGAGTTTTGGCTTGGTAATAACAGCCGCACGTGTCCGTCTATCTGGTTAAGCTACGCTTGCCACGGTTGGTCCGTGGATGGGTGACTATCTTTACATACCAAGTCTCCTCCGTGCCTGGGAAAGTACGTTAAGCCGTTGGTCCCGGCTGCGATTCGTGGATCTTTGACAGGTGGTCAGAAGCCCGAAACTCTGAAAAACAGGCTCCTTGGTAAGACTGGTTTTCAGACCCACACAGATTTTAGTGGACCTATTCAGTCAGCGCCCGCATTTGTCAGTAATCGTGTAGCCCAACGCAGAACTTAAAGGGCCTACGTCCCGTTTGGTAGCGTAACACGGTCACTTTATGAACCGTACTGCTCATTAACGGCTTGTCTTGAAGATTTGAAAAATATATGATTTTGCTATAGATTCATATAGATCATTTTGCCGGAAGTACTTTTTTTGTATGGTTAATACTTTTGCTGTAAAAAAATATTTTCCAACACGCAATATTTTGGCTTCTATTCCATACTCCTACTAAACGGCTTCGTTATTTGGAAAAAAAAATACACTGAAAAATAGATAGTTAGAGGTACCACAGAATCGCCGAAGCACAATTGTAAATTAATCAAAGGAATATCCCCATTTTGAGATAAAGGCTCAGAGGTGCCCTGCGCGGGCGCGGGCGGCAGTCGTGCTTTAGCATACAAACGGGAGATGAGGATACTATGGGCCTTAAGGAGCTCAACAACGAACAATACCAAAGTAAGGACATTTATTTTAATCGAACAGTAAAACACTGTTAGATGTTCGACGCACTGAGATGCTCTCAGTTGGATTATCAACACCGAGGGTTGAAAATCCGGTGCGAAGAAATCCTGCCGCGATTTTATTCCGTACGAGTGAATGTCGACGTACGTCATAAACCGACCGCTTGCATTTTAAAGTTACTCGTTCACCTGAGATAATCCTTTAATCGCCTTAAATCGACTGCCAAAGGAAGGAATCGTGGACTTGTACCTCTTTTTAACTCTTTATACACTTAAATCTACATGAACGTTCCCCAGCATTCCTCGATTTATTAAATTTTAAAGTACTTCACTTAGAAATGAGGGGATGCTTGGGAGACGCTTGTGTTTTCAGCTTTGGACTGCAATAAACTGGGTTAATTGATTGAGTTAAAAAGTGTTGAATATTCTCAGGCCCGAATTGATGTGAAAGATAAGATATGACATTGATTTCTGGCCGTCAACGTCCACTTTTTTCAAGTGAGTGTGAAAAACTGAGTAATAAGACAAATTAGTTTGATCAGCATTCAGTTGAAAATGTTTTCGTAGAAAACATAATATGTCGAATGTGTCGCCGGTAAATGGTAACTTGCATGCTTCTCTCCAGGCTCGGAAATCCCACGGAATCCCGCGCCAGGAATCCTGCAACACGCGGGACCGGAAAATGACTCAGGATCCCGGAATTTCGGTATCTTGGTATTGCGGGGTTGGAAGCCCTAGTTTCATGCCTTCGAATTTTTGGCTCAAGGACATGCCGGTTTCCTCACTATATTTTCCTTCACCGTTTTAAGAGCAGTGGTGATGAAATTATCTACACAAAGTAAAACAGCTGTCAAGGTTCGAACCTGTGACCCACAACTCGCTGTTTCCACTGCCCTCAACCATAAACATTAACATTTAAGACTCGCTTATCAGTAACATCAAAAGCCCTAAAGGTGGCTAAAAAATTCAATGTTATCAGTTAGCCTCCCACCCCTCGGCCCCGCTAAGGGTCGTAAAGCCACCTTTATTACCAACTTTTACAATTTCAATGTGGAACCACTTTCGACAGCTCCTTACGGGTCACGGCAGCTAGAAATTTAGGATTGCAGAGTTATACGCATTTGGGTAAAGAAGTGATGTTATTTGAAGTTTCTTTTGAAAGTTTTTCGCTTTTTCTGGTAACGTTTTCATGCGGTGTATTTTGGTTGCCTTAAATATAAGTCCTGTAGGGTAATTGCGTAAGGTCAGATAGGCAGTTGCTCCATGCAAAATACTGGTATTCAGCTGCATCTGGTTAGACCGGAAGCCGACCAGCTGGTTCGAACCTACGACCCACAAACTCGAAAGTTGCAGCCGTTAGCACTAGGCCACCACTGTCCCTAAAAGATCCAAGTAGCACTGAAATTAAGTGCTCTGTAGTCATTGGTCTTTGCTAATTTCGATCAACGACAGTTTTCATTGCAATAGTTATAATCCTATTTAATACCTATTATAAATGTGCAAGTTTGTGAGGATGGTTTGCCGGATCTTTGTAACTCTTTCACGCAAAAACTTCTGAACGTATTTGGATGTTTTTTTTTTTTGGGTGGGAAATCATCAAATAACTTCTCCCGCTCTGGTTGGAGCAGGGGGGCGTGTCAGACTTTTACTGACTAAAACCCACCCGTGTTCCCTCAGTTGCATGTGTGCCAGGGGCCGCGGTATCTCTTTCGAACAAGCCGCAACTCTGGCAGTCATTGGCCCTTGGGGACCCAACCAGTTGGTGCTGACATATCCTTGAGGCGTGCGTGGAACACAACGCGCCTTCGACCCGGGCTTGGTCCTTACCGGACAGCGAGCTACCCATTACTCGCCGTCCGCACCTACGGACGGCGAGTAATGGGTCGCCCGCGCCTATGGTGGCCGGGAATCAGCCTGGGATTCCCGACGCCCAGGCCGTCTCCCGCGGCGACTACGGCCGTGAGGGCGCATATACTGCCTCTCCCTCACGTGCGCCGCCTCCTTCTTCGCGAGCATTACTGCTTCGCAGAAGGAGGTGACTGCTAACCATGCACTCTCGCCCCGTACCATGGCCTGGACCAGGGCCGGACGCGAGAGACCGCCGCCGCCGATCGCCTCCACGAGGACACACGGATTTAGAAGTTTGGCACACAGATAGTTTATAACCTTGATCAACACATAGGATACTTTTTAATGCTGTAGTACGTTCCGTGGGATTATTTCCGAAATCCACGGGGACGAAGCCGCTGGCCAAAGCTAGTATTATAAATGTAAAAGTTTAAATGTTTGTCACTCACTCACGCGAAAACAGCCAAAAGGATTGGGATGAAATTTGGCACACAGACAGTTTATAACCTGGATACTTTTGATCCCTGTAATATGTTCCTGTAGGATAATTTGCAATCTTCACGCAGGCGAAGCCGCTGACAAACGCTGGTTATTTTTAAACCAGCAGCGAAGGCGTAAACCCTCGGCCCACGGCGCGCGGCGTCCTGCGTCACCCAAGAATCCTTAGTTTTAGAAGCCAATGAAGTAAACAAAACTTTTAAAAGCAAGTCTATTTACGTTACTTGATTGATGTTGTGTGTTTTACGAGTTCTGAAATCTACGGGAAATTGCAATTTATATTCTCAATATTCTCACTCAGTTTATTATGTTTGGTGACCTTTAAAATTGGGGATGATTGAGATCACACCTGCGGAAATTCGTTCTGAATTATTAATTGGTTATCTACTTGTTTGTTCTGCGTTAATTTATCTTTGGCTATTTTATGGACGTTGCTAGGCGGCGGATACGTAGGCATTGTTGACTTTTGTCATCATTTTAGCAACTGACAAACCGCGAACCATTAAAACACCTACAATGCCAAAGTGTTTGTCTAAGCATTGGGTACCGATCCTTGAGACACTGCCAAAAATGCCTCATGAGTCTGTGTTCTTTACGTAGGTATACCTATTAGAAATATATGCATCTTTATATTTATGATTCTATTGTATGGGTATATGTCACTGAACTCCTCCTAAACGGCTGGACCGACTTTGATGAATTTGTTTGTGTGTGTTTGAGTGGATCCCTGGATAGTTTAGTAGAGATTGTATTCCGGTAGGTTTATTCGTACCTATAATTTATTTATATTGTGCCATTGTGACGAATTATGGTAATATGCTTTCTCTGAGTGTATCAAACTTAAATGAAATAAAGAAACGATGTTCTCTTAAGTAGTAAAAACCGTGCCAAACAGAGACGGGTTGCTAGTACACAATATATTAGGTAATATCTTGTAATTCACGCAGTATAATACGCAGTGCGCAGTATAATTTTAGCACTGTTTCTTATGCGTGTACACTAATGCGACACGAAACGAATAATCCCATAAAATTTGAAACCTTTTAAGGTGATTACAGTCAATTTTAACAGTGCCTTTAGCACTTAACAGCTTTTAAACTCAACGACAGTTTTCGAATAACGAACTTAACGACGCCATCTTGATTAAGGTCAGCTGTCAAATTGGCGCACTTTTCAGTAATTAGTAGCGACATCTACCGAATTAGTTTGTAAACATTAAAGACTGTTAAGCTTACAATAAGTGCAAACGTTTTAAGCCTGAGTGCTTAGAACACAAACGAATTAGGTATTTCTTGGAAATTATGTAAGTTGAACATGATCATTCCAATATAACTGCCTCATTGGTCTTGTGGTCGCAAGCGCTACTGATAAGCGAGAGGTCCCGGGTTCAATTCCCGGCTCGGGCAAAGTGTTATTGGGTTTTCCCATCTGGAACTCCTCAGTGGCAGCACGGAGTCGCCCGAGCCTATTGCCATCAACCAGGAACAAATCCCTTGTGGTGCCGTACGTTAAAGCAAGTAAATCCCTTTTCTTCCCATGGGTGTCGTAGAAGGCGACTAAGGGTCTCACCAGAGAATGGTCAGCAGCGTTCTCTATGCATTTTACCACCATACTGCGATCGCCAACCCGCCTGCCAAGCGTGGCGATATAGCAATCTCCTCCCCGTTTGCAGGAGAGCTATAACCTTGGACTCCTTCGGTTGAAATGATGATGATGATGAGGCACAAATCTTATTACCTGGAACTTAAGCAGAACTGGAAAAATGTGGGTTTACTTCGACTTCGTCTTCAACCGGTCTTCAAATTCGTGATTTCTTTTTACTGAATCAGTTTTACAATCAGATAGTTACGCATCACACCTCGTTAGCGGTGAGTTTCGTTAAAAAACCATAACACTTATACTGATTACTTATTTACTGATATAATAATGTGAAAGTTTGGATGTTCAGATGTTGGGATGTTTGTTACTCTATCACGCAAAAACGGCCACTCAGATTTCGATAAATCATGGCACACAGATAATTTACAACCTGCGTTAACCCATAGAATACTTTTTATCTCGGTAGTGGGCAACTAGCTTCAACTTTCCAACTGATCGACTTTTTGATAATTCAAAAGTGCCTGTAAATGGTTCAATTGAAATAAATGCTTTGGGTTTGAGTTTGAGTGCATAACAGTAGTATAATTTCCGTCCTCCACGCGGGCGGCTAATAATAACTCGTATAAAGCATAATACCTAATTACAGTGCTCAATTTCAATATGTCAGTAGCAATCTATGATCGTAGATCGTATCATACGAGTATGTATGTCACACGCAAGCTATTGTGTGTATACCATCCTCATTTGTGTATTGATAATTACCTGTCATAGGTACTTGTCAGAACGTCATCAATGGCATATCAAACCACTTATGTGGTATTCTGGGATCATTATCGTTGAAACACAATCAGAAAAAGAACTTATTTTGATTGGTACAGGCTTAATAGAGGCTTGTGGCTAAATAATGACAGCCGCACGGTTCGATCGATCAGGTTAAGCTACCCTTGCCGCGGTTGGTCTGTGGATGGGTGACCATCTTTACATACCAAGACCCGGACGCGACTCGGAAAACACGTTAAGCCGTTTGTCCCGGCTGTCATTCGTAGATCTTTGACAGTAGTTACGGGTTATCAGAAGGCCGAAAGTCTAATAACTAGTCTTACCCAGGGGCATTGTGCAACCCTGTGACTGGGTTGTGCAGGTCAGATAGGCAGTAGCTCCATGTAAAATACTGGTATTCAGCTGTAACCGGTTACACAACCCCAAACACACATAGGGGGTCATTCAAGTATTACGTAAGCAATACGTGGGGGGCAGGGGGTCTCTGCTTTGCTTATTTTTGCTGGCGAGGGCGAGGGGAGTTAATAATTGCAAAAAATCTTCTTACGTAATACTTGAATGGCCCCTAGTTGGGAAAAGGCTAGGCAGATAGATAGGTATACCATCGCGGCTGTAATCCCCGAACTCCCCGAACGGTTAGGCAGAGGTTACTTCTAGTACATCCATATTTTACCGTCTCATGTAATACGGGGCGAGCCCATTGCCATCAACCGGGCACAAATCCAGAGCCCGGGCTGCTACGGAGAATACTTAATGGAAAAAATAAGTTTTTTTTTTTAAGTTAAACGGTTTTAATGAAAATAAGGATGTAGATAGTGTACTTTTTTTTGGGTGGGAAATCATCAAATAACTTCTCCTTCTCTGGGTGGAGCAGGCGGGCGTGTCAGACTTTTACTGACTAAAACCTCTTTGAGGCGCGCGTGGAACACAACGCGCCGTCGACCCGGGCTTGGTCCTTACCGGACAGCGAGCTACCCATTGCTCGCCGTCCGCAAGCCCGCGCCTGCGGTGGCCGGGAATCAGCCTGGGATTCCCGACGCCCAGGGCATCTCCTGCGGAGGCTAGGGCCGTGAGGGCGCATATACTGCCTCTCTCTCTCACGTGCGCCGCCTCCCTCTTCGCGAGCATTACTGCTTCGCAGAAGAAGGTGACGGCTACCCATGCACTCTCGCTCCGTACCATGGCTTGGACCAGGGCCGGACGCGAGAGATCGCCGCCGCCAATCGCCTCCACGAGGACACGGCGGTGCTCCGCCCAAGCCGGGCAGACTTCCACCGTATGCTCCACCGTGTCCTCAGGGCGATCTTCGCAGTGGAAACACCCGAGCGTTTCCTCCCGCCTTATGCGAAACAGGAACCTCCCAAAACAACCGTGTCCGGTGAGGACCTGCGTCAGGCGGAAGGTGAGGACGCCGTGCCGCCTCTCAAGCCACTCCGCAAAGAGAGGACTTACCGCCGCTATCGTGGCGTGCCCAGCACTGGGTTGCGACAATCGCACTCTCCATGTCGCCATGAAATCCCGCCGGAGCTCTGTCCGCTGTGCCGCGATTTCTCGCGGCAGCGGGGTTATGCCACGGCGTTTGGCCTGCTCGCGCTACTCCCAGATGTGCGCGAGGACCTTTGCCTCCAGATCCCATGGCGGAAATCCGGCAAGGAGGCCATGTAGATAATGTACTAAAAGCTAAAAATAATTTGGTAGGTCCTAGGTACCAGTCATCATACCACTTTCCTCATCAATCTATGATCAATATCAGACAAAAAATAAAATCGTGGGGCGTAGCGTAACCTGATTTTATTAAATGTTTCATTGTGTACAGTAATTTAATAGTCAAGCCTTTTCATTTGAATCCCATATTGAGGGGGTTGTTAAAAATATGTAATCCGCCATTTTGTAGCGGCGGCCATCTTAGATTTACAATGATACTGATTAAATTAAATTGTATTGTTATCAAAACTAAAGGTGTGTACCAAATATCAGATCAATCTGCCAAAAGGAAGGGGGTAAAATTTCAAGTACTAAATTTGACCCAAAAACAAACCGGGCAAGCTAAAACTCTTTACCCGACCTGGGAATCGACCCCAGGATGTTATGCTCAGCCCGCTTGTGACCACTACACCAACGAGCCAGTCGATGGAATTTATAGCTTTTCAATGAAAAAATAATTATGTGAATTCGTTTTGGAAATGCAGAAGCTACAACGATTCGCTTTGATCAAACGGATCAGTGATTGCAGTTAATCATTTCGTGATGGCTCGGTGTTTCAGGCTTCACCCCTCATGAACGAAGTTGTGGGTTCAAATCTGGGCAAGTAGCAATGTGACGTTTTTAATTCATAATATTATGTACTTACAGTGTTTATCTTGGTCATTACTGACACCGATAAAGGAAAACATTGTGAGGAAACCAGGCCGTTTGTTTATGTGAAAACTTGTAGACTGTAGATTTGTAGATCATTTTCAATTTTATTAAATACCTGGTACTTGTTGACAGGCCTACACTGTCCCCCACATCTATTAAGGCCCTGGTAACTTTAAATATTGTCGTTATGAGCGATAATAGTTCTTATTGCAATCCGATACGGGTTAAAATCTGTTGTAGTAAATTCAAATAATAAATGAGCAAGCATTGTCGTAAAAATGCAAATAAAATTAGATATTAACTATTTAATAATAAATAATCTATCACTGGATGCAGTTTGGCATTTCAAATTTTATGGTATATTTTTAATTATAATTATAATTGGTATTGAAGGTATAAACTGGTTTTAAAGATAATTATGAGGTGACTTTGATGATTTTTTTGATGCATTAAAGTATGTTTAATTATGTTTTGAGTTTCGTCACTCTATGCAAAAAAGACTTGAAAATATCATATTTTTTTTTTTCAAAATTATTTATTAACTAACTTTTTGGGCGGTTTCACTGTAATTTCAAAACATTGTTTATGCCAACAGTTTTTTAAAGAGTTACCGTGGAGTTTCTTGCCGGCTCTTCTCCATAGGAAGCAATAAATTGGAACCGCGCACCCAGGTTCTGACCTTTCATAAGTGCCCATATATACGTTTGTGTGAAATATATTTTAATTTTTTATTTAATATTTAGTCTAACTGGGACAGTAATAGGCTGATATTATAATTTTACCGAGAACCCCCCACTCCAACCCCTATCTCGTTAACAATGATCGCCTTTTACGTTAGCTTGTTTTCGTGGTACCTAGGTATACTATACTCCAGTTTTAAATAGTTCAAAAATGATATACTTATTATCTTCTATTTAATCCACTCTTTTGGCTCGTAAACAATATAAATTAACAGTTTTGTACAAGTTTTATGAAAATAATAAGCTTATCTTTATGCTAACACCATAAAGTAACTTGTTACGTTGCCATAGCAACCGAATACATAACAAAACAATTGTTAGACGACACTGTATCGTAACTAAGTATATTGTTGTGTTACAAAATGACGAAAACCAAGACAGGAGCTGTTTGGGAAGACAGAGAAGTCATGTTTGATTTGCCTTTTGCGTAAGTAAGCTTTATTACTTACAATAACTGACCCGGTAAAAGTTGTCTGTGAAAATTACAATATGGTCTTGAGTTCATGCAAAAATGCCCATACATAAAAGTTCGTACAGTTTTTCCTGAATTTCAACATTTTCCGGGTAGCTTTTCCAATTTTTATTTCCAAAACCTGATTCGGATTATAACAAATATTTTAAAACAAGATAAAGCGAAATCTATCCAGCGGTTGTCAAGCGATGCGCTTCTCAACGAACAGCATTTAATTTTATTTAATACTAGCTTTTCCCCGCGGCTTTGCGCGAATGGATGTCGGAAATGAACCCAGACGAATGTACTACCCGGATGAAAAAGTTATAAATGTGTTGATCCTGGTTATAAACTATCTGGGTTCCAAATTTCATCCAAATCTGTTCAGCCGTTTTTGCGTGATTGAGTGACAAACATCCGAACATGCAAATTTTCACTTTTGTAATTACCTATTCGCAAGATGTATTTTTTTTTCACTACCTTTTTTTTCATCTTACTAATTCTGTCCTCATTTAAATAGTCTTTATTAGACTAGGACCAAAAGACCAGTATTATTTTCCTTCGATGCAAGCTAAACACGAGTACGCATTTTGCCAAATACAAGATTAAATACAGATTTTTTATAAAATTTATTGACATCAATCGAATTACCTAACGTTTATCCAACTACATTAGGGTCGTCTTTCCAGTCTATCCGGGTGTCGCTGAATACCAGTTGTTTACATAGAGTTACTGCCAATCTGACCGCCACAACCTAGTTGCTAGGTATTTTTTGTCCTTTTGACTATCCGTAACGACTGTCAAAGATCTACGAATGATAGCCAAGACCGGAGACGGAGGGGTCTCGATAGGTAATGTCTGTCACCCATCTGCGGATGGGTGACAGACATTACCCATCGAGACCTTGGTTCGACCCGTGCGGCAATTGTCATTAAAAAATAATAGTTTAAAAAACTAAAAAACACGTTTTTATAGTTAGCAGAACTATAAGATAGAAAATAAATAATAGTTTAAAAAACTAAAAAACACGCTTTAAAAACCAAACTAAAAAAGGAGAAAATAATTTAATTTAATTAAAAAGCGTGGGTCGCTTGACATTAATTGATTATAGAAATACCTCAAAAAGCACCCCACGCTTTTTAATTAAATTAAATTATTTTCTCCTTTTTTAGTTTGGTTTTTAAAGCGTGTTTTTTAGTTTTTTAAACAATTATTTATTTTCTATCTTATAGTTCTGCTAACTATAAAAACGTGTTTTTTATTTTTTTTTAATTGTCACCGGTCCTCGATAAGTTTCAATGAAATCTGACCGTTTAAAGTGTAAAACCGTAAAACACTCATGATTACATCCTTGTTACAAGTCTCATGAGGTTAGAAACAAATCTGACTAGCAGTATAACAAGTGTGTTCTGGTCCAGCTCCACAGATATTTGCATTTGTTTTACTTTTCTTGTTTTACCTTTTCATCAGGCAAGTGTTGTGTAGTACGGACTACACAACCTGCAATAGGGTATTACACTCTTCAATTTTGAAGTGTCCTAATAAAATCGCGCTCTAAGGAGTCGGCAACATACACGGCAAACACACAAACAAACAAACATGCAAGTGAAGCTAATATAAAGCGTGTAAAAAACCCCTAGGTAGGTATTGATACCATGTTTAAAAACTTAAACATAATGACTTCAGTCTTTTGCTCTTAAAAATCATCATTGTATAAAAACGTTAACGATTTTAATCTGGGGGCCGATTCTACTAATTTGCAACGTTACACGTTAAACTGTGTTTCCACAACAGTTCGATTTCGATCGCCGTTCGATAGTTACATAAAAAGTCATTCTACTATTTTATAAGCAAAATGGAAACTAAACTTAAAACGAATTGCAACTGAACTGTAGCGGGAACACAGCGGGTAACCCGCGTTACCAACATGCCAAAATAATATGTTTTATTAATACCAAAAAGAAAAAAGTTGAATCTAAAAATGTTACTAAACACGAATATGTGGCACTAAAAGTATTTTCTATAATTAAAAGACATAATGATCATAATTTTATCATTAACTTTGTCCTATAGTAAACGTCACGCTCATGTTCGATTTTGTTAGTAGAATAGGTTTTGACATTGTTTCAATCGATCGTTGGCGTAACTAAAACGTAACCGCAGCTGTGTCGCAGCTGGACCGTTGTTCATTTTAGTAGAATGCGAAAACGCTTAAAAGTGGTGATTCGGTTGCGGTTCTATTGCGTTTTTTTAACAAATTTGTTAGTAGAATCGGCCCCCTGATTATAAAATATGACTACAAGATTAAAGCCGCTTTTCTTGTAGTCATAATTATTTCTGTTCTTGCTATTAAGATGTCTCATTTCTAATCTTGAAATGAGAAATTATGTAAGCTGATGTATTTTCCTTGACGAAGATGTCATATTATTTACTTACACGCGTTTCGCTTTTGTTTTGTTGTTGTTGTACTTTTCGAGTTTATCTCAGACATTAAGACATCGGGAAGGAAAACATACTTTCCAGGTTTCCTGACGATACCTAGACATATCTGTTACAAATAAATAAAATTGAAGTCTGGTTGTAAAGTCAGTCAGTGTAAATGTAAATGAAAGTATATCGTACGAGTATTGTAATGGTACGGTTTTTTTTTGTTAATCTGACTGTTTGTTCTGACTAATCTCTGAAACCGCTGGATCAATTTTCAACGGGACTTTCACTGGCAGATAGCTGATGTTAATTAGGAGTAACGCAGGCTTTTTGTCCTGGTAGGACGTTCCTGTCAAATAATATCCGACTTCCAAGCAGGCGAAGCCGCGGGCAGCAGTTAGGAGTGCCCCGAAAGGTTTGCGAAGTCAAAGTCAAAGTCAAAGCATTTATTTCAAATAGGCACTTAAAAGGCACTTTTGAACGTCAACATTTACATTAAAATAGAATTGATTCTAGTCGCCCCTTCCAAAATGTAGTTTCGTATGGAGAAGAATGGGCAAGAAACTCCACCGTTACTCTTTTAAAATGTTTCAAGTACAATATTTACATTCATTATATGATTATGTGTGAAAACGATGCACCCAGAATAAAATTACCATACCAAAATGGGTAAAAAGAATCAAATTGAAACAATACAGATAAATTAATTCTGTGATAGATACATGGTGTTCACACATTTACAAACATTGTAAAATTAAGTATAGGTATGATTTTCCTACAATATTAACAAGTAATGAGTCAGTGTGTGAGTTAAAATAATTACTGAGTGTAAATCAATGTCATAAATATAATTAATTCTATGTACAATTCAATTAGCAACCAGTTTGATTTTGTCTAGACTCTAGATTGTCCTATGGAGCAGGACCAGCATGTTTCCAAGCATTCTTATCTTGGATATAATCCTCTAATTTGTAATACGCTAGTTTACAAAGTTTACTTTTAATGTGAGCTTTAAATTTCCTTTCATTTAATTGCAATATATCACAAGGTATTTTGTTGTAACATTTAACACAGTACCCCATAAAAGATGTATGTACTTTAGCTAATCTGAAAAATGGTTGATCTATTTTGTCTTTGTTTCTAGTATTAAAATTATGTCTATCACTTATTTTATTAAAAAGATGTAGATTTTTTCTTACATACATAATATTTTCATAAATGAATTGGCAAGGTACCGTCATAATATTAATCCTTTTAAACAGTTACCTGAGGGATTCGCGGCGACGTAGATTATAAATGGCTCGAAAATAATTACGTTCGTTTGACCTCTTGCTGAATCGTTATTACTTAACCTTTAGTTATGCAATTAATATGTAAGATATTTAAAGATTCACTTGTAGTTTTC
Organism: Antitype chi; assembly: GCA_947359405.1. Classification (NCBI taxonomy): domain Eukaryota; kingdom Metazoa; phylum Arthropoda; class Insecta; order Lepidoptera; family Noctuidae; genus Antitype; species Antitype chi. The sequence continues at coordinate 2,525,418 of OX375827.1, read as the reverse complement.
TATACAAAAAATCCAAAATAATCTCTAAGAAAAACAGAATGAACCCTTAGTACGGCGTAATCACGGAAGGTGAACAGGGATTTTAATAATAACCAAACTACATGTTTTCTATAACGTTTTTATTTAACATTTTCCAAATGTTTCAATAATACGAAGGAAAACCGAAATTAGCGCGTAAACCGCCCATTCCAACCAGAGCCACGCTTCAAATAGCGCCAGTTTTGTTTTTTTTTTTGGCAATGACCTCTTTCTGGTCAACCTAAGAGGTTGTCTGCTGCTTAACCGAACTTGCCTGTGGTAACCTTAATAAATTAAGGCTTCCAGTCAGGGCTTAAAAACTTACAACTATAGCGACTGCTCGCTAAGGGCACCTCCTGTGGGGTACGGACCTCGGCTTAAGGCATCGCTGGTAAAGGGCCGCAAAGGACAGGCTGGATCGGACTGATAGCGCCAGAAGTTCGGTGCGCCCCTGAAATCGCCAACCCATCTTGAGCAAATGTGATGGTCGATGCTTGAATGTATGCCTTTGCCCTGCAGGCTATTGTACACCGAGAAATTTAAATGGTTGTTTTCTCGCGGCAGAACAACTTGCCTTAAGGAGTACTTTCGAAGCATAGAGTAAAAGTAAAAAAATAAAGATGTTTTTTGTTTTAAAATAATTTTAAAAAAAATCATCAACTCGAAAACGTGAGAATCAATAGTAACACTAGAGGTAACTTGTAGGTACTACTCGAATTGCACGCGCCACCGACAAAGGGAACAGCGATGCATAAAATAATTTTCAAAGCAAAATAAACTCTCGCACATGGTGATTTTTCACTATGGTTAATCTGCCACTTTCTGTTTCTAATATTTTATTTGCTTATAAAATGATTGTATTACCAAGAAAAAACCTTTTCGCTGCTGGAAAACAACCATTAAAATTTCTCGGTGCATAGGCTGGTAGTATTATTTATACACATATTTCCTGTTATTTCCAGATATCTAAGACTACGACCTGGCGAGAAGATATTTGATAGAATCGAACCGATAGAAGATACAAAAGGCAATAGTGGAACCAAGGGTCGCATGGTCGTCACAAACTTGAGGATTATATGGCATTCGCTGGCTTCACACAGGATTAATTTGTGTAAGTTTTAGAAAGACGGCGAGTTTGCCTTGGACTCAACAAAATGGCGGCTGATCTGATAAAAAGAAGTTCTTAAAAACTTCCAAAGAGGTTTCCAACTAAGTATAGTGCCTCTTTGGTCTAGTGGTCGCAAGCACTACTGCTGAGCGTGAGGTCCTGGATTCAGTTCCCAGGTCGGGCATAGTGTTTTTGGGTTTTTATTTGGAATTTCTCAATAGCAGCCCGGTGTCTAGATTTGTGTCCGGTTGATGGCAATAGGCTTGCCCTTTATTAAATGGGACTTTAACTGGAGAAATGTGGGGGTACTTTAAGTACGCCTCCACACAACCCTTTGGGGACACAAGGCGTGATGTTATCCAATGTTATTATAGTGTATCTGTGCACACCAAGCTGCACGTCAGGTAGTTCCAATAGAATAAGAGGCTTGCTTATACTCACTTTGTTTCCACGGATGGGCCACCTACCGTACTTCAATCAACTGAGTGTACCGATGTCCACTTTTAGACATAACCCAAGCTGGGCCACTACGCCCTGTCCTCCGCCTTCAGCACACAGTCTGTCACGCCCATCTAGCTGAGGGTCCCACACTACGCTTGCCGATACAATACGCGGTCTCTACTCCAGAACTCGTCTGCACCACCGGCCATCAGTCCTACGCCAAAGCCTACTTCTAATGAAGCCTACTGTACCCTATCATGTCCCTGGGATTTTACACGCAGTTTTCTTTAAAATATGAAGAAAAAATCTCTACAAAGCACTACCTTCGCTGTAATTGGAGACATGGTCCTACCCTGGACGACCAGGATCACTTGTTCAGCGCTTAAAGCAAGACGAACTCTGATCCAGAAGAAAATTTAAGATGAGTGGCAGAGGAGAGTGGCCTGAAAAGGGGAAAAGAGAATGGGCAGAAAGCTTTTTGTCCAGCCGTAGAATATTACGGGATAAATAGATAGATAAGTACTTGGAGATAGATCGACAGTTTAAAGTCGCATAATGCAGGAATGCATAATGTATTGTTACAGCAATCGGCCTCAACTGCATCCTATCAACCAACACCCAGGTTGTGAACTCTGGTCTGCGAGGCACCACGCAAGCCCTCATTGTGTTGGCAGCCTACAAAGCCAATAAATATGAGTTTATCTTCACCAATGTATCTCCGAACTGTGTCAGGCATTATACTTCCGTTGCTGGGGTGCATAAGTAAGTAAACACACTTAACACTTTTTGTTGGTTTGTTTAATTTAATTATTTTGCTGTATATTGTGTGCCCTTTTTAGTCTGTGCTAAATAAATGTATTTTCTTTCTTTCTTTTTCTTTCTTTCTTTCTAAAAATATGTTTTGACCAGTAATCTTGGAATAGAGAAAGATATAGATCATCTTGCAGTAAGAATGTCCGAATCGATGTGGATTCCGTCGAAGACTATTCTGGGCGACTGCGTCCGTAGGCCTCCCACAAGGTGGACCGATGACCTTGTAAGGGCCGCAGGAGTCCGCTGGATGCGGGAAGCACAGAACCGGTCAAAGTGGCGGAGCTTGGGGGAAGCCTCTGTCCAGCAGTGGACGTCTTTCGGCTGAAATGATGATGATGATAATGCGTCCGTGGGTGGAAGTTTTTTGCAATTTACCCCGGCTTCCGCCATAACAACGTGCTTCTTTTCGTGCCTTAAACAATATTTCACGTCTTTTCAGAGCGTATATAGCCTCCCGAATGTACAGAGACCTAAAACTGAGAGGTGCTATTATACACAACAAACAGTTACGGATGTTGCCACTTGAGAAGGTACACAATATTCGTATTTCTCTTCATTTATACATATATCAGACATTGTCATCTGCGCAGGCTTTTCGCAACCATGTTGGGATCAGATTCCAGGCTAACCGGATGCAGCAGAATACCAGTATCTACATATTTTATATGGAGCGACTGCCTGACTGACTGCTGACTTTTTGACTACCCGTAACGACTGTCAAAGATGCACAAATTGTACAATTTGTATATTATCCATGTTTATGGATGATATACAAATTGCAACAATGCACTGGGTTGTGTAGGTCAGATAGGCACTCGCTCTATGTAAAATATATTTTGGTATTCAGCTGCATCCGGTTAGACTGCCAGGAGTGAGGGTTGTCTGCCAGGGGTGCGGGTTGTTCGAAAGAGATACCGTGGCCCCAGGCAACTGAGGGAACACGGGTAGGTTTTAGTCAGTAAAAGTCTGACGCCCTCCTGCTCCACCCAGAGCGGGAGAAGTTATTTGATGGATTCCCAACCAAAAAAAAAACCCTGTTTGGGAAAAGGCTAGGTAGATCATAGATGATGATGACCGGTGCCGTGGTCCATAAAATTATTCAAGCATACTAGGATATACCATTTTTACTAGAACGGGTCAAAACTATCACTCGCATCGTTTCTTAAGCTTCCTTTCTGCCTTCCTTAAATGTGCTACAAATCAGTTGGTAATTGCGTAACACACTAACAGTAGAAATAGCTTTCATTTTGGCAGTTCAACAACATTCATTGCGTTATAATACAGGGTAAATTTTTATCCAGTGTGTAATCTGTAACCGTGAATTCAGCATATTATTCTAGACCCTAACGTAGAAATTTTTCGTCGGTTATACAAAAAAAATCTGCTGTTTCATAGAAAAGTGCAATACTTACGCGGTCAAAATGTACGGAATAGCTGTTTTTTTTTGTATAACCGACGAAAAATTTAAATGCTAGGTCTAGAATGATAAGCGGAATTCATGGTTATAGTTTACACACTGGTTAAAATTTTATACTGTAAACGTTGTTGAGCCGACAACATTTTTTTATTTAAGTGAAGCAATGGATTAGCAATATCCTTCAAAATTATTCTAGCGTGTTACCCAATTAGGGAGCAGGTCCTTAACTCCTGACCTTTTAATAATGTTTTTTTTTGGGTGGGAAAACATCAAATAACTTCTCCCGCTCTGGGTGGAGCAGGAGGGCGTGTCACACTTTTACTGACTAAAACCCACCCGTGTTCTGTCAGTTGCCTGTGTGCCAGGGGCCGCGGTATCTCTTTCGAACAACCCGCACCCCTGGCAGACATTTTAATACTGTTTACGTAATTTAAATAATCGTTCTCAAATAAGCTTCATCTTATGAAACTTACCACTACCTTTCAGATATGCTTAAACGAGCACAGTATCTGGAACCTGTCTAGTGACTCTGGCAATCTGGGCACTCTGGTGGTAACAAATGTCAGGGTTGTATGGATCGCAGACATCAATGATGCCTTCAACGTGTCCATGCCGTACATTACTATTGAAAGTGTGAGTTCATATCATACTAGCTGTTAACCGCAATCCAGGGTAAAAGTAACCTCAGTCCTTCTTCCTTCATGAAAGTATAATATGTAAATGCTGTGGAAATGCCTTCCTTTCGAAACATGTGTGGTGTGACTATGACTGATAGGCTGAGAAATGATGTGGTAAGGCAACGGTGCGGTTTAAAAGAAGATGTAGTGATAAAAATTTGAAATAGACGATGCTTAGACGGTTTGGTTAGGTTGAGAGGATGAATAAAAGGCGACTTATAACAAAAGTTATTACGAGGCAGATATGAGTGGAATCACTGGGGTGGATGCTCTAGGAGAACATAATATAGCAACCTTATTGGTGATGTTCTTCAGAAAGGTCAGGTGCGTAGTACTCGCAACGTATAAAAGTACTCGAGGCGAAAGGAGTATTAAAGGATCATAGCAGGTGGGGTTCTGTAGTTTCAGCCTACACTCATGACAAGAAGGTATGAGTTTATACAGAATTATTTTTTAGTCACCGTCCAAATTTTTCAGGGTGATAGTACCCGTGAAATTGAACAACTTTCTCCAAGGAACATGGGTCGAAATATGAAAAAAAAATCGGACCTCCCATACAAAATCGACAAGCTAACTATTGATTTTGCATGGGAGGTCGATTTTTTTTTTCATATTTCGCTCCATGTTCCTTGGAGAAAGTTGTTCAATTTCACGGGTACTATCACCCTGAAAAATTTGGACGGTGACTAAAAAATCAGCCTGTATATACCGGATGATTTTTTTTACCGTCTGGAAAAAAATAGGGGTTAATAGGTGAACGGAGTAGAAGCCTATGGCACGGAAATTTAACATTTTTTTTTTTTTTAATTCTAAAATGAAATTAACCTATCAATAAATACTATTACTTATTTGTAGTAAACTTTTCATATAAAAATTAAAAAACAATAAAAAATTATAAAAATACAAAAAATCGACAAATAATAACAAAATCCAACTTATGGGCACCCTAATCAACGCGCAGAAATTATGAATGAATTCGTAGCGAAATTCAATCCTTTGATTGAAGCCGGCCGGGGATAGGTAACTAACATTTTTTTGCAGGCGTACCGCTCAAGTGTCGCCGCATGCGCTCCCCCTCCCACCCGCGCGCCCTTCGACCCGAGTACCGCGTCTCTCTCCAAGTCTCCAGTCCAGTGCGATTAGTCATAGTGTGACGTCGATCGCTGTTTTTTTCCGCGTGTGCTTCAACGTCCAGTATCTTGCCATGATGAGGTATTATTTTTTGTCTGGTGAAAATGTAAATGGTGCAAGGCGAATGTACGCCGACGAAGAACACCTACAATCCCTTAGACGTAACGGTATCCCTGCCCCCCGAATCCCTAGCACAGACTTGATACTCCGCACTTATCAGCGCAGTTACTTGACCATGGCCAGTTTCACCTTCCTGGTCATGCCAGAGGCAGAGGCCGGCCACCCTTATCCATACTCGTCGAAGACGCCATCCTGGAATATTTCCATCGACACCCGAGGAGGAGCACCCGGCAAGCAGCTCGTCGATTTGGCGCTCATCAAGTTCAATTCAGTGTGAATGTTTGGGCCGCGATAATACACGATCGCATAATTGGTCCAGTTTGGATCGAAGGTCGATTGACAGGGATAACGTATCGAGAAATTATACAGTCCGTTATCGACACAATGTTGGAAGACGTTCCTCTGCACTGTCTGCGGGACATGTACTTCCAGCACGACGGATGTCCAGCTCACTACGAGCGATCTGTGCGCGCGTATTTAGACAGTGAATTCCGTGATAAGTGGATAGGTCGCTGGTGGACCTGTGAACTGGCCGGCGAGATCACCAGACGTAACACCGTTAGACTTTTATTTGTGGGCTGAACTAAAACGCTTAGTGAGTGATTGTTATAAGAATTTAACATCAACAGGTTTCTTTACATTTCTATCAAAGCTGATCTTACAAGACGTCATTTATTTGGTTTACGGTTTCAAGACACGCGTCACTCAGTGTATCAAATTATTTGCCTACTAAAACTACATACAGCAAGGTGACGTATGTAGATACACGCGCAAATGTGTGCGTAAGAAGAGTGTAGAGATCAGCCGCGAAATTAATGCTAGCGTCTCGCTCACACTCTCGGCATGCTCCATTCATGGGCCGTCGCAGCTTACGCCCATTTACTATTACCTATTTTGCGTATTATTCGTTTTACGCGAGTGCCGTAGGATGTATTCTTTTTCATGTATTTTAAGGATATTCGGAACTTTTTCTATATCAATGGTACCAGGCAAAGGTTAGCGTATATGAGTTCTATTCTACTTACACAACATGTCATATTGTTCTCCAGACGCTAAAAAAAATCAGCCGGTATATGTCACCATATGATTGTGAACACCGTTAGTTTATAACCTATCTCGCGAGATTATAAACTGTCGATAAATTGTGAACTGCACTATACTGCTTACCGACCGAATAGTTTAAGTTAGAAATGGCAACAATCGCGCGCGAGCCGAGCGAGCGTAGCGAGCGGTGCTGCGGCAGCGGCCGTCGAGCACTTCCAAGTTAGTGGCAGTTACTTGACTATTTAGTAATAGCGCAAAATTCATTGCGTTATTTACGCTTAATTTTTTTCGAATATGAAGCAATGAATTAGCAATAGGGAATTGCTATTTCATTGCTCAAAAATTGATTCTTCCTAAAGATTCCGATTCTGATTGATAGTGTGGACAGGACATTTTTTCTAGTAGTTTTTTTACATGATTTCAGATTTTAATCAAAGACTCAAAGTTCGGAGAAGCCCTAGTGTTTGTAGTTCGTAGAACATCTGGAGGATACGTGCTGGGGTTCAGAGCTGACCCTCGTGAACGACTCGTTCCTTTACTGAAGGAACTGCAAGCCTTGCACCAAGCTTACACCGAGAAACCGATATTTGGCATTGAGCTTACTTGGAATAACGAGGTATTCATTCTTCAATGGTTTAAAAAAAAGTGATATAGATGGTGGCAGAACCATGAATTCAGCAGATGATTCTAGACTCCCTAGCGTAGAAATTGGTTGTCGGTTATCAAATTAAGAACTAGGTACTTACCTGCTGTTTCAGAGAAAAGATTGTTTTTGCATTTTTGTTTTTATTAACTGACGAAAATTTTCAACGATGTGCCTGCCACCCTGTAATGTAAGCTGAGCATTCTAAACGATAAAGGCTTCCTTCCATTTCCTAATTTTGCATGCTCTGTAAAAATATTATAGTCTCCTTTAATCAAAATGGAAGGCCCACAGCTTAATAATAGTATAAAGGCTGCATTTAGACGTTAGTGATCAGGATACACATCCTATTATCCCTACGTCTCTCGTTCGCAGAATGCAAGACCCGCATCAGACGATATAGAAGAACTGGAAGAAATTGGGGAGCCAAGAGGCGAGATGGGACCAAACCTGTATTTAGCATCACAACTGGCCCAAAATAAAGGAGAAGCAGAAAGTCCACCAGTTTATAGCTCATATTTAGGACTGGCCATAGAACCATTAAAGGAAGGATTCACTTTAAAAAGTCTGTTTGAAGTTCAAACTACTTCATAGTAGAACTGATAGAACTGATACAAATGATTCTAAGAAATAATCGTTTTAATTAGAAGATTAATTAGTTGGTTAATTAAAAATTTTATTACTACTTACTTGTTGTTTAGTTTTTTTTAGATTTATTCATGTCATCAAAGTTAATTTCTAACTATTATTCTGTTCCAAACGTATCAGTTAAAGTAGGTAACATTTTTTTCTGCCATAGAAGGTTCCAACTTCAATTCGTACCAATTTTGCCAACAATTGTGGGTTGAATAGATTGTAATTGAAAAATCATCGACGAAAATTGAGGTTACAAAATTAATCTCAATTTTCAAATGAAAAATATTTTTAAGGTGATTTAAAATTAGATTATCGGGTTAAAGCATTCAAATAATGAAATCAAAGCACTATATTTTAGGTAGCACTACAAATCCACAAGGCATCCACAAGTACGTTTTCCGATCCATTCGTTCATATTTTTATAAGTTTAATTTTAGAAATCACCATAGATGCTGGAGATAACAAAAGATTCGTTCAGTACCCAACAAAACGCCATGTACCAAATACTCAAAAAGCCTCTAGCTAAAACATGTAAAAATTAAAAATTACGTCTTATTTGACAGTGACATTCACGTTCATTTTAAATTGACGTTTTTATACTTGTTGCAACTTGTTTGTTCGTAAACTTGCATGCAATAGTCTATTTCACAAAATATTTTCTCGATATTTTAGAGTTTTATTTACAGAAGACACACAATTATGCATTCATAGTTCTATCAAATTACTATTTTTGTTTTAACACTGACAAGAATTGTCATTCTTTTCAATTTGACTTTTACGAAGTTTACAAAAATTGTTTACCCCTATGTTTTGATAGTGAATTTTATCGATAATGAACAAAGAAAATAATAGAGGTGCAGCAGGCTTGGTGAGTGTTTACATTTTAAAAGATTTACTCCAAGAAGTCTACAAATAAAACGCAAAAAAATAATTTAAAAAATTAAGGAATTAGGGAATTGTCAACGACTCCCATTATTATTATGATACTCTTTGGTCAACGCTGTCAAACCTAGACTGGAATTGTGCGAAATTCGAACAAAATGTAAGTAAAAATAATCATACACACATAAATTTATGCCTTCTTCCCGTGAGGGTAGGCAAAAACTACAGAACCCCACTCCACCTCTATGACGACCCACTGACCTACAATCCTTACATACTCCTTTTCCCTCGTATGTCTTTTGTATGTGAGTATGCTAAAAATGCAAGTGACGGACAAGGTTTCATCTCCTTGAAAGTTTTCAAATCTTCACATTCACAACAGTAATTTAGATGAAACTTAAGCCCAGCTTTCAGAGCATCAACAACTTTATCTTTCTCCTCTACTTTTCTCTGAAATGTAGATTACATGTTCACATCTACGCCCACCACTGGGCACACAAGTTCACAGCTAAGTTCATATGTTATACACCTTAAACAGGTGTTTCGAAATCATAAGTTATTTATAAATTTTATATGCACAATCTCCTGCCCTTATCCCCAAATAAATTGAGATAATGATGAATTAACATCACACTTAAGTCTAATCACAAAAAAAAATATGTACTTGTATAGAGGTATAAGGAACAGGGTGTAAAGTTCGCTCATACTCTATTGGTAAGGGAGGATCCTCCGACCAGACGGCTGTTGCGTCTGGTGGGCAACTGCCCGGGGGTTGATGTATGTGAGTCTCGCGGTAAACTCGACTGCGCGATGTAGGATTTCTGTTACGTCCAGTCTTACGTAGTTCGCATTTGGAATTGTAGATGGCGCCACTACACTTTTTGTGTTTCAAGATTTTTGTAGCTAAGTATTTTCTGTAGTGCCGCTACACTTGTTACAAGCTTTGGTCTCAACAAGTTAACCTTTCAATTCCAGCGCCGCTCGGCGATAGCAGAAAGAATCCGTCTCAGAGAAGAATGGTCAGCGTTAAAGGAAGTAGACCCAGCCACAACTGCAAGGCAAGCAGACAAAGTCCTTCGAAAGAAACCTACAAACACTAGGAATACTCCCAGTGTTTCTAGTAAGAAGACTACAAAAATTGTTAGCCAGAAAAAGGTACCGTTTTGGTCATAATACAACTTTAGTGGCTCACAAACCTACTTAGATAATTTTTGAGATTCTAAAAGCTGCATAATCTACTCCAGCATAATATAACAAAATACTTTGACAAATGAGGTATTGTTGGAAGTGTCTTGATCGTCCACTGGTTATAAGGTTATATGAAGACTCTTTACACTGAATATGGTGTCCTCTAGAGGACACCATATTCAGTGAACTAAAAATTTTTAGTGTTTATTTTCTGTTTGTTGAAACCATGGAGTTTTCATGCCTATTCATCTTCATAGAAATCTGGAACAGGCAACTCGTGCTTGTTTTTAGACATCTTGAAAGCGCCTGTAAACATTTTAATTTAAATAATTGTTTTGATGTTTTCAGGAGAACTCACAAGCAATGCAAGCAGCTAGCGACTCCCTCCGTGGGGTGGTAGCCATGGTGGATGTGGGGGCGGAGACCAAGGCTCTGCCCCTGAGGTGCACTCTGGCAGCGTTGGGAGCCACCGTTGTCATCGACTGGAGTCCCCTTGTCACACACCTGGTGTGGACTGACAGTAAGTTGATCCTCTTTCTACTGTTTGTCTGATCCAGGTTTCCAGTATGGGGCCTACTTCTTTTTGTCGAAAACCTCTTGCAGTCATAATTATGGTCATTTGTCAAACCAAATGACCATAGTTATGACTGCAAGAGGTTTTCGACAAAAAGAAGAAAAATCATCAGGAAGTAATAAATCCAAATATGTAGTTTCATTATGGCAAGATCTTTTCAAGAGTGCTTCATGTTTACATAGTCACCTAACTTCTATCAGTCACAATCAGTGAAATTGTTAATTTCATTTGTCACATCTACCCTGTAAATACCCCTTGTTATTCGCCTTTTATTTATCCTCTCAGTATCAGCATACTATTTTTTATTAGGGTTTCGTACCCGAGGATTGCCAACAGAAAGAGAAATCATTTATTTGGCAATAATGTAGGTATACAGGAAACTTAGGAACGCTATTACTAAGCCTCCGCTGTTCCCGTCTGTCTGTGGGCTGTATCTCATAAACCGAAATACATAGACAGTTGAAATTTTCAGTGTGTATTTGTATTGCCACAGTAACAACAAATAATATAAAGTTTTAAATTAAAGGGAACACTAAGAACTTGTTATTTTAAGATAATTATGTAGTGTTAATTTTGTACGGTGATAGTTGGTAAGGAACCCTTTGTGTGCCAGTCCGACTCGATTTCTTTTTATTTACTCTATGTAGGTTTATGTGAACTGATCTGACATCTTTTCATTGTTCCAGGTGGGTGTCGCGCCACCCGCGCCAAGGCTCGCGCGCTGGCCTGCAAGCTGGTGTCCCCGCTGTGGGTAGAGGCCTGCGCGGCTTCCAACACGAAGCTGAACGAGAGAACCTTTCCTGCTGCCTCGCGGCATTCAGATCTGCCTTCACCGAGGACTCTGAGACAATTGCTGGTAATTAAACTTAATGGTTCCTTTAGGAACCACCGGGACGATAGAGATGGATGCGCTAAGTTAGCTCGCGATATTCAAATTTTCTTACGTTTTTTTGTAAATTGCAGGTCATTGAGAGGTTGTATGTTGAATTAAATATAATTCGCGACCGTTAAAAGCATTCATCCGGCGCGGGCCGGCAACTTTGCATTTCAAGTGGTTTTTTGTGAATATCTTATTAAGTTTAAATCAAAGTACTATTTTTTTTATCAGCCAAGCACTAGATCATTCGTATTTAAAAGTTTGTATGCTATTTTTTTACTGTTGATAACGCATTTACTTATAAAATCCACGATTAAAAGGGTTTTATATAAGAGTAAATGTTAGACATAATTGTAAGTAAGTAATAATTGTACTTAAGCTAACTCAAAAAGTTAAACAAATTCATTTGGGACCACCCCTGAAGAAATCCATATCCTATCCATTAAAAAAGAGTTTTCAAAACCGGTCCACAATTGGCGGGAAAAAAGAAGACATTTTGTAGTTTTTAATAAAAAAATGGTTATTGTTCTTACCTTACAGAAAAGAGCAGAAATGGAGAACGTCCCTTTAATAGACTTGCTATCAGACAGTAAGGAAGACGACAAAGACGGCCATCCCCGTCTGAGAATGTCATCCGAGACTGATAACACTACTGACACCTCCCGGGATACTACAGGTTAGTATTATACCTTTAGTTGGAAAACGGCGGTAGACAACGGATATTTATTCCCCATCCCCCCGGCACGCCCGCCCTTCACCACTTCCTAGTGCTTTAGCTTGGAAGAAGTAGCGCTACAAACTGTCCAGCAGCACAGCTCTCTGATAAGTTAGAAGAATTTGACTTTATACAATGGTTTTTTTTTTTTGAGCGTGGTATGTCGTCAATCAATAACTTCTCACGTAATTAACGTTACGAAACATAAAATGAAAATATTGCCATATGTCAGCTGGCACATAATTAGTAATGATATCCTTATTTTTAGAAATTATTTCCAAATTTTTAGTTAAGTTTTTTATTAAAAATTTTTAGTTAAGTATTCTGATTTATGAATTATATTCTATTGTGGATATAGAATTCCGCGTGAACACCGCCCCTCGCCGCGCTATGGCCGAGCTCAACAGCCGCGAGCCTCCCAAGTCGAGACGGAAACTGTTCACGCACAAGGAGGCACAGGATATTGGCAGCTCGGATGAATCTGGTATGTTAGGGTCAGCTCACACCGAGACGCGACGCTGCGCGCACTTTTTAAGATCACGATACAAAATAGATCTTATTTACTTCACAATAAGGTATACGGACTGCACAACACGGTGCATCTCAGCGTTCTTCGACACGCTTTCGCGCTCGTAGTGAAAATATACCTTTTCGTGTTGTAAATAAGTTCGATTTTCTGTTACTATCTTAAAAAGTGCTCGTCGCGTCGCGTCTCGGTGAGAATTGACCCTTACGTGTACAAAATCCTATCCTACTAACTAATATTATAAATGTGAAAGTTTGGATGTTTATCACTCAGTCACGCAAAAACGGCTGAACAGATTTGGATGAAATTTGCCACGTAGACAGATTAAAACGTGGATTAACACATAGGATACTTTTTAACCCGGTAATACGTTCCCGGGGGATAATTTTCGACCGCCACGCGCGCGGAGCCGCTGGCAAAAGTTAGTGTAATATAATTAACGCAACACCTCATACATACAAATTAGTGTACAGAGCTTTTTTTTGGGGTGGGAAATCATCAAATAACTTCTCCCGCTCTGGGTGGAGCAAGAGGGCGTGTCCGACTTTTACTGACTAAAACCCACCCGTGTTCCCTCAGTTGCCTGTGTGCCAGGGGCCGCGGTTTATCTTTCGAACAACCCGCACCCCTGGCAGGCATCGGCCCTTGCGAACCCCACAGTTACAGAGTTAAAAGCATAATACAACGACCAAACTGTTATTGTTTTTAAAGCTGTTATCAATTTTTTTTTAAACGTGTTGACCTTAACATTACTTTATTCATTTAAAATTGAGTCTAATTGCCTTGAAATAAGAGTTCGGAGTTCGGTTCAATTGGCGGTAGGTACGACGAAATACATATTTTAAAAATACCCATATTAAAGGTTACTGAGATCGATTCAGTAGTCAATTATGAACAAACTACTTGCAGGCGTTTATTCAGTACCTTGTATGTTTAGGGAGCCTAGTTGTAAGAAGTGATTGCAGTATAAAATGTAATGGTGGACATAATTAAGTGTATTCTTTTCAAATGGGTCGATCGATCAGGTTAAGCTACGCTTGCTGCGGTTGGTCCGTGGATGGGTGACCATCTTTACATACCAAGACCCCTCCGTGCCTCGGAAAGCACGTTAAACCGTTGGTCTCGGCTGTCATTTGTGGATCTTTGACAGTCGTTATGGGTCGTCAGAAGCCCGAAAGTCTGACAACCAGTCTTACCAAAGGGTATCGTGTTACCCAGTAACTGGGCTGTGGAGGTCAGATAGGCAGTCGCTCCATGTAAAATACTGGTATTCAGCTGCATCTGGTTAGACTGGAAGCTGACCCCAACATAGTTGGGAACAGGCTGGGCAGATGATAATCAGAGATCGGATATTCAGATGCATATTTACCTAAAGATAAAAAACCCCGGGATTCTTGATTGCATAACTATTCAGATGTGTATTAATTTAAAATTTATGTTTAACCCGATACAAATATGTGTATGTACTGGAGGAGGGGTGGTTTGTATTAGTTTTAAAAAAAAAATAAACAAATTACTTACCTAAATTAAGACTTTTTCAATACAAAAGCGCATTCCATGTTAGCCAACATCTCAACTTTAGGTGAATATGCATCCGAATATCCGATCTCTGATGATGATATATCAATACCACTACCAAACTTGCTGCTCTGCAGACTAAGGTTTTCACCAACGACAAGCGAAAAATAACCACCTTTATCGATCATGCCTCGTTGGTCTACTGTTCGCAAGGGCTACTGCTGAGCAAGAGGTCCTGGCTTTGATTCCCAGGTCGGGTAAAGTGTTATTGAATTTTTCTGTCTGGAAATTCTCAGTAGCAGCCTGGAGCCTAGGTTTGTGCCTGGCAATGGGCTCGCCACCTATTACAAGGGACTATATATACCTACTGGAGAAATGTAGGTGTATTAAAGTTACACTACTGCCCAACCCCTTCGGTAAAAACAAGGCGTGATGTTATGTTTATCGGTCAATTTCCAGATGATGAAACAACTAAAAACAAGCTACACCAAAACAAGCTAACTCAACGAGAGCGAAGAGACTTAGCGCGCGCTGAACGTATGGCCAAGAAACTATTAGCAACGTGCAACACGCAACGTAACAACGTTGCAATACAGGCGACGCAGAGTAATTTGAAACCGAAAATTGTGAGTATGATGAATTGGTGATTGTTCTTCTATCTAATCTACTCTAACTAGCCAGTATTCTCCCTCTCCTATTTCCACACAATTTATTAAAAACTTTAAATTTTAAGATTGGGACGAAATATGTAACAGAAAAATAAAAATAAATTGTATGATATCCATTTTCTCAATTAAAAACGGTTTAAATCAAATTAATTTTTCGTTGTTTTGAATTTACCGCCAAAACGCTTCTTACGATGACCTTTTTATCACGTAACCACACGTGACGTCAACTTTGTGTAAAATAAAATAGTTAGTTGTAAACAAATGAATTTCGAGTTTATAAGTGACAAGATTTTTACCCCCTTATTATAAAGTTAAGTAATTATTAGCGTCTGTTTAACCGTACATTTTTTAATGGATAGAAAGTGGTATTACTGGTGGGCAGTGCCTCTGTGCACAAATACTTCTAAAACTGCGCTACACAAAGTATATTTACCGATGCCGTTTACACAAAGCTAAAAAAGTCATCGTATGGAGCGTTTTAGCGGTAAAATCAAAACAACGAAACATAAATTTGGTTTTAATCGTTTTTAATTGAGACAATGGATATAAATAAGTTTATTTTATCCATTTTCACAATTATTAAATATTTTGTGGGACGAAATATTTAACAGAAAAGTAAAAATAAATTGGTTTATATCCATTTTCTAATTAAAATAGTTTTTAATAAATTGAAAAATACCCTATTCTTTCTTTTGCTAGTGCGCCGGCCAGTCCTTGAGGTAGTTGTCAAGTTCGTCCCGAAACTTTCGTCTCGGCCTGCCGCGATGGCGTCGTGCGTTTAGTGCGACCAAATCGGTAGTTCTCTTAGCCCATTTGTCACCTGTCTTCCGGCAGACATGTCCAGCCCAGTCCTACCTAAGCTGACTAGCTTTCTGGGTTACGTTCGTGACCTATTTCGGAATTTTCGGTACTAGGACATGCCAGTTTCCTCACGATTCTTCCATCACCGTTTTGAGAGCAATGGTGATGAAATAATGTACAGAAAGTAGTAAGGAACCTAGGCTACACTGCTCTTAATTTATGTATAAAATAAAATAAAACATATTTTCAGGTCCTAACTGGAATGTCCCGACCCGAACGCCAAGCAATAACAAAATCAATCCAAAAACTGAACGGCTTCATACAAAAGGACGTCAACAAACGGACGACACATGTCCTCTTAGGCTCGTGTCGCAGCAACACAAGTTGCAGCAACCATCCCTCGAACATCACCGGCGTTGGAACGCACTGTGACTTGAGTAAGACTAGTTGCTGGAGCGATGCAACGGATAAGAGAGCGAGGACGTGCAACGCGTTGCAGGGCGCGGCTCGTGGTTGCAGGGTGTTGCATGCGAGGTGGGCTGTGGAGTCGGCGGCGGCGGGGAAGTGGTTGCACCATTATGGTTATGAAGTTGAGCATTTGAGGAAGATTTGTCAGGTTAGTAACATTTCGCTAGTGGTACAAAATTCGCCGTTCGTTCTTCCTGTTTCTGTTCTGCTAAATTACAATGTAGTATTGGATGCCGTACTGCACAAATCTTAGGATAATTCAGACCTATTCATTGAAACTAGTGGTCGAAGTTCCAGAGACCATAATTCATTAATTTTTTTATCAACAATAAACAAAAATATTAGGGTTTTTTTATATTTGCCATTGTTGTGAAAGGATTAGCCAATTGACAGAAGTCGATTGCCCGGTTGTATCAGAAGGTCGGCTCGTACGTCGCTCGGGGAGGCTCCTTTTATGCAATAACTTGCTACGTGCCTCAAGAAGATTACGTAGCTTTTTTCATTCCTCCATATAAACTTTAACTGTGCCTTTAGGGTACAAAGTTTTTGCTTCATGTATTATTATCAGAGGTCGGAGTAGGTAGATTGATTTAAGGTCGTTGACGTCAAACGTAGAGGATAATATGGATATGCCTCCAAAATACCGGAACTTCATATTTATTGTGACATTTGTTCCGGAATTTTGAAATTAGCACGAATTTGTGTTTAAGGTGAAAAACGTATTAATAATATCAATCTACGCTACCAGTGTTAGCTAATGGTGAAAGAAATCAGTATTTTATTTTATACAAAAATACCTTGGAATAGTTACACCGTATTTTGTCCCTTACTGTTGAATTAGAAATGACGCTTGACAGTATGAGACAAAACTTAGACAGGGCCTTTTGTTTTTTATCCGATGAGGATTAAAAATAATGTATTTATGTTTTTGTTTAATTAAAAATAATTGTTCATTGAATTCAATCAATCATTCATATAATAAACGATTTTCTTAGCCTATCTGTATGTTTTTTTATTTTATTCCATAATTCCAATTCCGGAACTTTTTCCGGCACTTCCCGCACATTATGGATAAAATGGCATGTCCATATTATAATATCTTGACGCAAGTATATAAAATCAATCTACCTAATCCGACCTCTGATTATGATATAGATCAAACATCTTTCTTCTATAATATCTTTATAATTTTTACAGAAAGCGCGCGTCGAGCGCACAGCCCTTGGCCGCCTACACTCCGAATACGCATACGACGTATTTTACGGAATGCGAGTCCAATTAAAACCAACCGCCGACCAAAGAGATGCAGCATTACGACTACTGACACTATGTGGTGCTGCAGTGAATAACAATAACCTAAATAATCTAAACACTGGTCCTTTTATCCGGCCAACACAAATTATTGGTCCTTTTATCCGACCAACACAAAACATTGGTCCTAATAGCCAGCAAATTGTAAGTAATGATCAATATGATGTTATTATTGGTTCGAAAGCTGGTGAAGTCAATTCTAAGTGGGTGTTTGATAGTATAGCCGCCGCCAGGATGAGGACGGCGAGACGGTATATTAATATGAATCGGTTTAATCAAGAAAGTAGTGATCTGGTTTTTTATGATAAGTGATGGAATTGGTGATAAGGTCGTGATGTATTTTTTGGTGTGGATTAATGTCTTAAATGCCTCGGTCTTAAGATGAAAGCCCGCGAAATTCAAATTTTCTTCGTTGTTAGATTCTGATATTTTGGCACTGAAGCACGCGCCATTTTCACGGATATTTTGATTTCATTGCTTTAGCAGTACTGTTGACTCAGATTGTCACAATGCAATCCCATGTATCGAAGAATTATCTTCACTTTTTTTTACAAAGCTGGAGACTTGTAATCTCCTACAACTATTATGTGCTCTAAAACCGCGGTCACTAGCGGTGGATTACTTTTCACCCTTTTATGTCTTAAGCAATAAGGTTGAAAAGTGGTAAACGGTCAGTGTCCGCGATGGTACTTAGGCCTCTCCTGTGATGGTCTTATGCCCGGTTTCTGAGGTACTCGTATCGGCAGTTTATCTATTCATTAGCGCTATTGGTTCGATAACTTGTGAAAGTGCGTTTCCGAACACCGCAATGTAATATAAACTCCGTTTAAACTCAGGTTAAGTTAACTGACCAATTTTGGCCGTTTATCGGTTCCATAGCTATTTGACGTTTCATTTCATCGTCAATCTATATCAAATTTTTGGGTTATACTTATAACGTGTATTAAATGGAAAGTAAAAGCTAAATAATTAAATCTAAAACAATGAGTTATTTTAGTATAATGAATAAAAGCAGCTCCAAATCAATTATTATATTTATTTTTAATACATCAGTAGGCATCAAGAAACTTAATACTTAGGAGAAATCCTTTCGAAATATTTACGGACGAGGAAGTTAAATTCAGATAATATAGATTTTATAAGAACACTATGATCGGATCTGCTTGCTGATCTCCTGCTAGGGGTGCGGGTTGCTCGAAAGAGATACCGCGGCCCCTAGCACACAGGCAACTGAGGGAACACGGGTGGGTTTTAGTCAGTAAAAGTCTGACACGCCCTCCCGCTCCACCCAGAGCGGGAGAAGTTATTTGATGATTTCCCACCCAAAAAAAAAAAAAAAAAAAAAAAAAAAACTGCTTGCTCTAGCTCCCCTTATGAATCGCAAATGTCCATTGTCATTATTTTTTACAAAAGAATGGATAAAGCACAAACGATTGGAAAGACAAATACTTTTAACTTAAAATAATAAAAAAGCTTCTTTGAAAAAAAAAAAGAATACAATGATGTCGACATGGCATTGTGACAACATCTGCGTACAAAAATGAATTTTAAACGCGAAATCCTGAACAGACCCATCTGGCGGCAACTGAGGTACTAGTTATGGGTTGCATAGTTATTTAATGGCTTGTCGCGAATTCAGAAACCCAGTGTCAGTTAACCAACGTTTATCTTATACATAACTTTATTGAATCAATAGTTATTGGGAGTTTAACTGGGAACTTCAGAAACCGGGCATGAGTCGCATGAAACGCTACTGGTAGCGACATCTAGGACAACGGGTAAGAACCATCCTGATAAATATTGTTTGTAACAATTATATTATCTTACATTCTTTGCTTCTAAATTACCTACTTAACTCTCAAGTAAATGACAAGATTATTTTGTCGGCCCATTGTACGTAGTTGAGTACATAAATAATGTTACTAAGATTAGTAAAGATTATTTTTGAACGCAACGATTTTTTTGCAGGCAAATAATGACAATGTATTTTTGTAAAAATATGTAAAGTTTAAAGCTAATATATATTTGGAAGTTGTAAGTACTAATTTTATATAAGTTTATTTTTACATTTGTTTGATAAAATAAATAAATCATGTTTTCTAAATTAATTATTTGTTTTACTTTCATTTGATGTTTTCACAATCCTCTACTGTTGAACGAACATTAGTAGATTGAAGCGGAGATAGCCCACTGGTTGAGGAATCTGCTTATTCCGCCCGCCAAAAATAGAACTTACACAAGACATTGATTTGGAAAAAGTATTTTTGCCCTTTCTATCAGTTTTAGTAGCAGTACACGTACACGTCTAAGGATTATAGGGTATTTTCAAAGCTGAGAGTAGCTACACTAGCGCTCAAGACTGCGACGGCCGTCAGTTGAACTATTGAACTCAAATATTTCCCATAAAACTCTCAGTCAAGATTGATCGATTATGATCTAAAGAAAGTTACAAGGCCTACTTCGTCTACGAAACAGCGACGGGAGGTTGAGCCTAGATTTCGTCGACGACAATAACTGCATTAGTGAATACTGTTTGTATCAGCGCTGCAATCTCGGTCGATCTTAAGGGTGTAGTCTACGACGAGCTCGTCGTAGACTACAGTCAAGACATTGTCTCTTAGAGAATAGCATAACAGGAAAGTTATTGCCGTACTACTTTGTGCCGACAAGCAGCTTTGCTATGTGTAATTGTGTTGGTTTGATGGGTGTGCGTGCTTGGGTAGGGTGTAATAAGCCCACCCCACGCTTTTAAAATTAAAATTATTTTCTACTTTTTAGTTCGGCTAACTACAAAAGCGGGTTTCACAGTATTTAAATTTGCTATCCTGGTGATCCTAGCCAGGATAATGGCACACATTTCTGAAATTATTTTATTGTCATCGGTCTTTGACAAATGTGCAAAATTTCAAATTATCTGATGTCTTGAAGTGGGTAAAATTCGAGTTCCAAGGTTCCGTTACATACTTAGATATATAGATACAGGGATGCTAGAGCATAAGTAATCCTATGTCATAGACTATCAAAACATGAGTTAACTACACTAGAATGAATGAAAGGTAATTAATTGGCGTTTCCCACAAATCATGAAAGTCGAATGCGTACTGAGAAATGGCGTTAACAATGTGATCACGAACAGACTAGCAACACCTTCGTAGGGCATGATTCGCAATTTAAAACGCACGTGCTACTGCTTGTCAACGGAATTCTATAGGACTGTAGCGTTCTGGGGTCCGTGCACCAAACTGGAACTGGGGCTGCCCTGGTCCTGGAATCAATGTTACAATGGATACGATTCGCCTGAACCTAGTCACACTGTAGGGGATCCCTATCCTTAGTGATATTACGTAAGTCTGCTGTAAAGTAATGTACGGTGCCGTACACACACATATCCGGAATACAGGCTGTCTCGGGACCATCAGAGATCCAGCAATTGAATACGGAAACCCAAGACCCGGTAGGACAGTTTATTAAATTGGTAGTTTGCAATGGACAGTTTATTAGATTTTTTTGGGCTCAAAACTTCGCCACTTCTACGGCGTCTTCGCGGTGGAAGCGCCATTGGTTACTTTTGCTGCATTTTACGGGGCACAGAGGGCTGAATAAGAGGTGGAACATAGTTTGCTACGCAGCTCTCCGAACAATTAGCCTACTAATCTGATTTTTGCACTTAAATTCCCATTCGATCTGTTGTGCGTGGAGGATCCTGGCTAACATGCTGGGAGCATAACCGCTGCTCCTACTCCTCCATCCAGAAGCAACAGAAGCTTTCCTAGGGCTCCACAGGTTTCGCGAAGCGACCGCACTGTTCCAAGGGTTAATTCACGATGGGAAGCCACGACGCGATTTCCAGGATGACAAAGGCAGCTGATTCTTCGGCGCTAAAGCACCGTCTGAAGAGTGTAGGTACTGGCCGTGATCAGGAAAACCTTCGAAGAGATCAGCGCCTATGAGAGCAATGTAGGCACTCTTGCTGACTGGGTAAAGTTTTAACACGACTGCCCAAAAAAAGGAGTGTTGAGTGTTTTCAGGGTTCATGTATGTCTGTGAGTTTTTGCTATAGGTAGTCGATAGCCCAGCACCTTAATTGCGCAATGTCATTTTGAAGAATATTGCTAATCCATTGCTTTCATATGTTCGTAAAATTTGTCTGCTCAACAAGGTAAATAACGCAATGAATGTTGTGGAACTGTCATAATGAAAAGTCATTCCTACTGTTAGTGTGCTAGGTACGCAACTACCCAGTTACGCAATTAAACCAGAAGAAAAAACGTAAAAAACGTACTTATGGATGCCAATTTGTAGTGCCACTTACAAATAGAGCGCTTTAATTTGATTATTTTTACATTTTAGCATGAAATTCTAAGTCAAATCACTTTATCGATGATTTTCGTTGAAGATTTTTCTATTACTACTTACAATTTAACCATTTTATTTTGGAGCACTGGTGGCCAGTGGTACAGAGCCCCGACTTGCGAGTTCTAGGTCGCGGGTTCGAACCGAAACTCGCGATTTACTTTGTGCAATTTATTTCATCACCACTACTCCTAAAAATGGTGATGGATAACATCGTGAGGAAACCGGTATGTTCCATGACCGAAATTCGAAGACCGACCGCACTGGGCCCGTGTGGTGGATTGTGGCCCACTGCCTCCGAGAGCCACGGAGAGAAGGTCTGTGTCCCAGCGATGGGAACGTTATACGCTGACTGATCATAGGGAGTTTATAAAAAAAAATTGTCGTAAAATGAATGAGACAATATTTTTTAACCTTCTAATAAATTATACGTTATGAATGTGTTACTTATTAAAGAAAAATTGCCAAACTTAAGTGGCAGTGGGCAGGGCACATTGCACGCAGAACAGATGGCCGATGGGGCCGAAAAGTTCTGGAGTGACGACCGCGCACCGGAAGACGTAAAGTTGGAAGGCCTCCCACAAGGTGGACCGATGACCTTGTGAGGGCCGCAGGAGTCCGCTGGATGCGGGAAGCACAGAACCGGTCGAAGTGGCGGAGCTTAGGGGAGGCCTATGTCCAGCAGTGAACGTCTTTCGGCTGAAATGATGATGATAATGTGTTACTTATCTACTCCTGAATTTTACCTGAAAAGGGTTTGTTTACACTTTCGTTAGATACTTTTGGAACAAGCTATAGGTGTACTGCCCTTAACAGTTTCACAAGGATCATAATATCCTATACACAATAGAGACTTGTAAACAATGAATCACTTCGCAAGCCACTGATGCATAACTAACTTCTTTGTTGGTACACGATTCATTGATAAAGTCGACTAATCGTCTCTTATTCTTTAGGACGATCTATGTATTGTTTTAAGGGCTAAGTAATATTAGTCGCACGGTTCGATTAGGTAAAGCTACGCTTGCCGCGGTTGGTCCGTGGATCTTTACATACCAAGACCCCTCCGTGCCTCAGCCGTTGGTTCTGGCTGTCATTTGTGGATCTTTGATAGTCGTTATGGGTCGTCAGAAGCCCGGAAGTCTGACAACCAGTCTTACCAAGGGATATCGTATTACCCAGTAACTGGGTTGTGGAGGTCGCTCAATGTAAAATACTGGTATTCAGCTGCATACGGTTAGACTGGAAGCCGACCCCAACATAGTAGGGAAAAGGCGACGCAGATGATGATGATCTATGTATTGTTTTAAGTACACAGGTACCTAAATAACATCACGCCTTGTTAGCACGGGGAGCAAATAAAAGTGAACTTTATTTAGATGGGCAATAGTTTAATGCCGGACAAACAATTAATAATGAGGTTAGAGAGATTTGTCCGTCGCAGTGGAGTCCGTGGTTGCGACTGCTCGTTGGGCCGAGCCATCTTGCCACCGCGCCGCGCCTCGGCGTGCAGATGATGACGCGTCGACCACGATGCCTGAGGCCTGAGCGTGTAGATCGCGCGCAAGGTCGTGTGTTGGGTTCGATTCCCAACACGCCTCTATTCCCCGAAAGGTTGGCTAGAGGCATACAGTAGTTATACTCACATTTCCAGAAGGAAATCTTGACGAAGAATCGTGTAGAAGTCTATTGCCATCAATATCGTTATCTCGTCCCTATTCCAATTTATTAGGGATCGGCGCAACAAGTCGTTTTCTTCCATACTTATTTCTCTATTGTAGTCATCTCGGTGGTCCCCACCCCCTTTCTAGCCATATCCTCTTTCACACATTCCATCCATCGATTGGTTTTCCCCTACTCTTATACCCATCCACATTTAGTCCATGTTCAACGGACGTACATGCTATATACCCTTTAGGTGGGTTAGCGCCACCAAAAATTCGAAGAGCGGTGGTAAGCTCAAGTGAAAGAGCCAAGATGGCTTCCGAAACACGACAGCCTCTGCACAATAACATCCTCGTGTCACAAAGGCTGAAAAGCCGCAACAGCTTGCTTGTGCTCAATGGCGAAAGGTCTAAGGAAAGGTGCTTCCCTACCAAACCCATTCGTTCCACTTGCAAAAATCCCGCACCTGGACATGAGTCGCCTCGGCTTCACTGAAAGTCTTTAAATAGAGTCAAAACTCAGGTAGGCCGAAGTAAAGAGAACCTGCTAAGATGGAGATTCACAGATGACTCCGCCTTGGAGTGAACATGTGGTGCTGTCCCACAAACAATGGGGCATTTAATATCTTGTCCAGCGTGTCTTGCTGTCTGCACGCTGCAGGAGTTGATGGACCCTGCTGAAAGTGCCAAGCTCGTAGCCAAATTCTGGGCAGACTGTGTATTTAGATTGCTATCGACACGCTAAGAAGAAGAACGGACGTAAAAATATCGCGGCGGTAATTTTTCGCGCACTTTATCTTCAGTGGACTGCTTAGCGCCGAGAGTTGAAAGTTCCTCGATGCTCAGTGCAACACCGACGAGTTGACAATCCAGTAATCCAGGATTTTTTTCTGTATTTTTTTTTTACAAATTCAATCTATTAGGTATCTAAATTTCAGGTCTCTGCAACGATTAGTTTTATAGATCTCCGTGGCCGCGCGGTTCTCGGCGTTTCAATGGCGCGACCACGTTAAAACCCATAAAACTACTTAACCATAACTTTGACTTTATGGTTTTGGGAATCAAGTTTAACAATTTTTTACAAAATCTTGGTAGATTTTTTTTTAATATCACCGCGGTTGCGCTATTGAAAATATTTTTATATCTTTGGTGTTTTTTTATATATCTATTGCAATATATTACGTGGCAAAGATGTGGTTTTCTTCAACCATAACGCCACAGTATGTAAAGACGCCAGCACATCGAGCTACCTCAAATTGTCAAATTTTCCCAATTGAATTAGATGAAAATCTATCAAAGAAATTTGACAGATTGTGGTAGCTTGATGTGCTGGCGTCTGTACGTGGTCTTATGCCAAAAACCTTCATCATATTTTCCTCATTCCTTTACGAGTCCATTGCAATCAATCGGGGACAAAGTCAGCCTGGGCTGCTGAACTTACTAAAGGAAAAACCCCCATCAACTCTTTGACGAACTTGGGAACCCAACCCAGTCGCGCTCACAACCACTACACCAACGTGGTTGTATGAAATACTGATCTATAGTATGCGCAGACGGCCTCGGGTTTCATTGCTCTACCGATCAGACTGTCTGCGCCTGCGCATGTTCTGTAATAAGTGCATGTTTATGATCAAAATAATAACTTAGACGAACCTGTAGCCATTTGGGTATAGGTACCTACTGAACACAAAACTGATGTATGCATGCCGTCTGTTAGGACAGGTCAGCTCAAAGCTGCAATGGTTCTTTCTTAAAAGGCCCTTCGAGACATGGCCCTGCATTGTGCAGCCTTTTCTCAAAAACTAATGTTACCTACCTAAGTGAAATGTATTGTGGTATTGTTTACAAAGGTTTATGGTGTCAATAAAGTTATTTTATTTTTATTTTTTATTATTTATTGTTAGACTCACTTAATATCCTAATGAGTCATTTATTGTTTGGACTTACCTACTCTATGACCTCTGAGTTTGTTTCGGCATCTCTTGAAAATTTCTTTGAAATACTGGCGCCATCTAGTTTTAAAATATTGACGGGTAACGGTGAAACGGGGTGAATCGAGACGAAACTTTAAAGTGGATTTTACTGTTCAAATTAAATAGTTTATTAGTCAAAAAGTAGGTACTCTAACATAGGTAGTTACTGTTTTATAATTAGGTAACGATTAAAAGCCTTTGTTGGCAGAAAACGATCATAATTTCAACGCTAAATCCACTAAAATTTCGTCTCGATTCACCCCTGCATCTCTATTCACCCCGTTTTATGGTACTTATACTTACATAAATAAACGTTTCATTTCAAACCTGTACCTAGGGGAAATTGCCGTGGTTGGTCCGTGGATGATAATAATAGGTACTCCGTGCATGAAAAAGCACGTTAAGCCGTTGGTCCTGACTGTCATTTGTGGAGCTTTGAGTCGTTATGCATCGTCAGAAGCCCGAAAGTGAACAACCAACTGGTGTTCAGCTGCATCTGGTTAGACTGGAAGCCCCCCATGGAACCCCAACATAGTCGGGAAAAGGCTAGGCAGATCATGATGACCTGGGGGAAAGGAAGGTAAAACGACCCCAGCAGGAACAGACGCCAGCACATCAAGCCACCCCAAACTGTCAAGTTTTACCAATTGAACATGAACCTTATGCTTATGTCATAAAGTTGAAAATCTATCAAAGAAATTTGACAGATTGGAGTGGCTTGATGTGCTGGCATCTGTAAAAATCAAAATCAAAATATTTTATTTCACATAAGCCTGCATGGGCACTTATGATACGTCAGAAGCTAGGTGCACGGTTCCAATTTGTCGTTTCCTATGGAGGAGAGCCGGCAAGAAACTCCACGGTTACTCTTTTAAAAATAATTGGCTTTTACAATGTTTTCAAATTACAGTGATAATAGGTATGGGAGGACAGTGCAGGCCTGTCAATAAGTACCAGGTAGGTACTTATAGGAATGAAAATACAGAATAGAAAAACGTCTACAAATGTACATGTACAAAGGTCTACCAAAATAATTTTAAAAGGACGCCATCTCTGAATGAGTGGCGTCATGAGGGAGCTCTGCGTGCTCACCCTCTTGGTCAGCGTACTCTTCGCCGCGGTGCACGTGAGCTTTGTTTTTTTTTTAGCAACGAAAATTTGACCAGGCACAAATCCAGTCTGGGGCTGCTGCTACAGAGAAATTCCAGATAGACAAACCCAATAACACTGCCCGACCTGGGAATCGAACCCAGTACCTCATGCTAAACAGTAGCGCTTGTGTCCACTAAACCAATGAGACAGTCTGAAAATGCTAAGAAAGAAGAAATCCGGCTACCACAAGGGAATATACAAGAAAAGTTTTTATCCAGTGCGCAAACTGTAACCATGAATTCAGCATATCATAGAAAAGTGCAATACCTACGCGGTCAAAATGTATGAACAGCTGTTATTTTTTTGTATAACCGACGAAAAATTTCTGCGCTGGGGGGTCTAGAATGATAAGCTGAATTCATAGTTACAGTTTGCGCATTGGATAAAAACTTTTCGTGTATATACCTACCCTTAGACAGTAAAAACAAATTGTAATGGGAAAACATTATTTTACACCACCCGGGAATCGAACCCAGAACCACAAGCCACTTGAAACCACTAAAGGAACAAAAATAAGGAAGGAAAATAAAACAAAATCGATTTTAAATTCATTCAACGATTTAATTTACAAATAACAAGTATTAATATAAGTATGTATACGTTACGCAATATAAAACATTATCATAAACATTTGTAGGCCTCTAAATATAGAACAATAGGACTATTCACGTTGTTCCAATGAATTTCATATGCGGTGATAGCTACTGTTACTAGTACTACAATGACATTCTCTAAGCTTTCGGCTTTATTAATCTACAGGATAAAATTTTAACCAGTGCGCAAACTGTAACCATGAATTCAGCATATTATTCTAGACTAGACCCCCTAGCATATAAAGTTTTCGTCGGTTATACAAAAGAGAATCAGCTGTTCAATACATTTTACCGCGTAGGTATTGCACTTTTCTATGAAACAGCTGATTTCTTTTACTATTTTACTAAGTACATTATTTATAAACGTTGCTTAAAGATAATGTATGGTTAAACAGCAGCTAATCATTACCACAGAACATATACAGGGTGTCCGGTAATTAGTGGATAACCTTGAAATGGTTCATGGTAGAACTAATGACACCGACCTTGACAATTCAAAAGTGCCTGTAATTGGTTTATTTGAAATAAATGCTTTGAGTTTGAGTTTGAATGGCCATTCAGAAAAAAACAATTTTTATTTGTATTTCATCTGTAAAAAAAAAAATAAAAAAAATCAACCAACTTCCGAAAAAACACTACAAAGTGAAAAATAGCTTTAATTTCGGAAGGCGGTGACAAAAAATTCAAATACATACCTATCTAAAGACACCAACTTCCAAAAAAAAGTAATTTTTCACTATGTAGTGTTTTTTCGGAAGTCGGTCGTTTTTTTTTACAGATAAAATACAAATATAAAATGTTTTTTTCTGAATGGCCATTAGTTCTACCATGAACCATTTCAAGGTTATTCATTAATTACCGGACACCCTGTATACCACAAACGGATAATTACTTAACTTTAAATACCTAGCGTTTATGAATATGGGGGTACATATTTACATTTTAAGTTCATCATCATCATCATATCACCCGACAGACGTCCACTACTGGACATAAGCCTCCCCCACAAAAGGGGGGGATTATTTGCCATAATCGCCATGCTTAGCAGGCGGGTTGGCGGTCGCAGTGTGGTAGTCAAATGTATAGAGAACGCTGCTGCCCATTCTCTAGTAAGTCCCTTAGTCGCCGTCTACGACACCCACGGGAAGAAATGGGATGGTGCGATTCTTTTACGTCCAGCACCACACGGAATAGTAATTTAAAGTTAGCAGACTTAAAATAATATTAATGATAATGTACATGTGCATACTGTCAAGAGTCAAATAATTAACACAATTAATTTTATATTGTTATCAGACTCAATGAGTCTCGACGAGGGGATATAAAAAATTGCGAAAAAGCAATCACTAGGCATAAAAAAAATTGTCCCCATCGCTGTCAACAGTAAAAGTGCCTAAAAGGCTGGCAGTATTGACATAATATATGGCGATGCTGATTCTTTGCCCAAAAATAGGCCAGCGCTTTGGTCACGTTAAGAGTCGCCGAACCGCTTGACAAAAATCAAGTGGACACTCTTACACAGTCTATAATATTTAATAAAGCGCCAGCACATCAAACCACCCCAAACTGTCAAATTTTCTCAATTGAACATGAACCTTAATCTTGTTTTAAAGATGAAAATCTATCAAAGAAATTTGACAAATTGGGGTAGCTTGATGTGCTGGCGTCTTACATTGAAAAAAAAAAAACAATCTACGATCTCGAAATCCTTGTGACAATTTATAAAACTACTACATTTTAATTACATTCACATAATAGTTTGCTTGATGATCAGAGATCGGATATTCGGATGCATATTTACCTAAAGATAACTTTTAGCATGAAACTATGGAAGCGGCTTTATAAATTATTTGTAATATTTATTAAAAACTGCGGGATTCTTGGATTGCATAACTATTCAGATGTGTATTAATTTAAAATGAATGTTTAACCCGATACAAATATGTGTATGTACTGGTTTGTATTAGTTAAAACAAAAAATAAACAAATTACTTGCCTAAATTAAGACTTTTTCGATACAAAAGCGCATTCCATGTTAGCCAACATCTCAACTTTAGGTGAATATGCATCCGAATATCCGATCTTTGTTGATGATTCATGAAATCATGATGTACGCTCAAGAAACTAGACAAAAACATTCTTGGGTTAACTGTAATTGAGCAAAGAGCTTTGTCCTACAATAGATAAACTAGTGTTTGCTATGCTGCATCTTTAAGGGATGCGGTATGGTATCTCATGTATCTCATGTAAGTCTAAATTTCTAACGTTTTTTGCATGATGTGTGCAAGTCACTGTCACATCAGCACTTAATTGCGTAACGCACGATCAATCATTAATATGAATGATTTTGAAACAGATTGCTAATCCATTGCTTCATATGTTCGAAAAATGTGTCTGCTCAGCAACGTTAATAACGCAATGTATATTGTTGAACTGTCAAAATTAAACACATGATTGATCGTGTGTTACACAATTAAGCTGCAGGTTGTATGTTGATCGAAATATGATTCGCAACGCTAAAAAAATTACGTCTGTAAGTACATATTTCCAAAATTATAATTGTTACGCCATCTATTGAATGAATTTTTCATGACATTTGACGCCGATTATAACTCGAGAGAATCGTAAATCGTAGTTTGAATGATTATTTATTCTTTAAAGCCATATTTGTTACGATCACGAATCATAATATAATCAACATAAAACATGACACTTACCTGAAATCGCCAAAAAACGTACTTTTTTTTTCTCTAACACACTAGGAATGTCTCCTGTATTGTGGGGGTTTACAAACATTTCAACTCACACACAAACAGCCGGGACAGTAATTTGAATTTCGCTGGCTATCTTAACGCATTCTTTTTTACGTGCTTTATAATTTATTATCCACGTTAACTGTGGAGCAAGAGTGCAAGGGAATCATAAAAAACAGAAGTGAAAAGTTAAACCAATACGTGTGTATTTTTGCTATCGTCAATACAGGATTTCAAATTTGGTCCTTGGGTCCTGATTGCTCTCGGTAAAATATGATAACCGAGCGATCAACTTCAGCCATTAAAGATAACAGCACAGATTTTTAAGATAAAAACACAAAGGGAAAGAAAGGGATAAAAGAATTAGAATTTCCTAATGAAAGAAAGGGATTTTTTCTAAAGACATCAACGCGCGACTCATCCTGTGTGTGCTCAAGCGTTCGGTGTCGATGACGCGAGGAGTTCCATTATTTTTGTTCACCCAAAAAGTGCTCAACGCGCTTAAAGAAGTTTTCACTTCAAAATAATAATAATCAGTCTATAGATAAAATAAAAATAAAATAAAATAAATAAAAAATCCATCCCAAATAAATAAAATAAAGTTCCCACTACTGGGACACAGGCCTCCTCAATCCGATCCAGTTTGTCCCTTGCTGCCCTCTACCAGCAATGCCCTAAGCCGAGGTCCGTACCCTACAGGGGGTGCCCTTGGCGAGCCGTCGCTCTAGTTTTAAGTTTTTTTTTAAATCCCTGGCTGGTAATCCTAATTAATTAAGATTATCACAGGCAAGTCCGGTTCAGCAGACGACAACCTCATAGGTTGAACTGCGAGATGTCACTCCCAAAAAAAAAACACAGGCCTCCTCTCTGTGAGAGGGTATCGGAATTCGAGAATTTAAATTGAACATTTTGGACGTTTTTTTTTTTTTTTTTTCGGTAATGGCTTCGCACGGTTTGTGCATTTAGCCAGTGTCAAGTAATTTTTCTTTTCGATCAAGTAAATGGCCCGATACCGGGCACGAAGTTACAAAACAGTCATAGTCGTCTTTAGTCAGTCAAGTCCAGTCAAGTCAAAGTTATTCTAAAGCGGTAGTAACTTTACAACAACCTAATATGAGTTTTTGGGGGGAACACGAAAAGTCCACGTTAGTCACTTATTTTCACCTTCACTACACTTGTGCACTCACATGTAACTAAATTGAATAATTCACTACCAAAATTATACAATTTAATTCGCTATTTCACTAAATTTCATGAAAATGAAAATTCGTGCGACATGTTCCAACCGTATCCCGCCAAAAACTCCTTTTTTGGACGTTGAGAGAATTCAGAACAATTTAGCAAACCCTAAGGGGGCGTCCATTAATTACGTGAGGCAATTTTGGCGACTTTTCGACCCCCACCCCCGCTCTGGTGAGATGTCGTGATATTTGGCTCGACCCTCTCCCCCTCCCCATAATCTCACATGAGATATTTCAAATACGTGGCTTTAGTGTAAAAACGTTAATCTGTGCTTATTTGCCTTGGATTTATGCGTTGCATTTGGCTGACTTGGCTGGCCGGTGGCAGTTTAACCATCGAGGAGCTACTATGCTACTTTGTGGCGTTCGCGTAACCGCGATAAATATTATTTTGTAGGATTTAGACATATTGGCGGAAAAACATGTTCGACATCATTTAGCCCGGTTTTCTCGTAATGTTAAATTTTTCCTTTGCGAAAAAAAATATAAATTACGTGATATTTGCCGAGCCCCTCCCTCCCCTCACGTGAGTTTGGGTGAGATTCGACTCGACCCCCTCCCCCCCCCTAAACGCCTCACGTAGTTAATGGACGCCCCCTAATCATCGATTGCAAAGAGTGTGTGGCCTGGTGAAGATGCATTGCCTCAATGATTCAATTTCCGTTACACATTATGTAGTTATTTCAATTACAGTTAAATAGTTGTATGATACGATGTGGTTGGCATATCCGCGTGGATAAAAAGCCCCGGTAACAAAGAATAAAAAAGCACATCTGTTAATATAAATAACGCCTGCATTCGTCGATGGGATGCAAAGTAGAAACTTATGCTTATCCAGATAGTCTTTTTGAGTCCAATCATTTCAATGACATTGGCAGGGGAAGTTATTTCTCATTGGTATATAATAATCGTATAATTATTTTGTGAAAATGTATTGACAAAACAAGAGTGAAGACTCTAAACGGGAATAAATTTAAACTAGGGTGCTACTCAAAATTTCCTAATGTAAAACCCCCATAAAGCAATGTATAATAACCTATTCATGTAATATTATTTATAACTAGCTGTGCCCGCGACTTCGTCCGCGTGGAATAGTGACTTTTTGGGCAGCATATTTTGAATTACATAATAATATACCGTCGTTTGGGTAGCAAAAAATTTACTTTACAGTAATGCTTCTCTGTATACGATATTTGACGTATGGCCATCGGGGATGAATGATTAACAAATGTTCGCCGTGATTCTTTAAATTGACATAACTTTTTTATTTATGAACCGATTGACATGAAATAAACACTAAATGTTAAGTGAAGCTTACTTCAATATATTAGTGAAAACCGCATCTAAATCGAATAAGCCGTTTCTGATATTAGCGTGCACAAACACACAGACAAACAGACAAACCGACAAACAGACAAAAAAAAATTTAATTACAATCTCGGGTTCAGCATCGATATAATAACAACCCCTGCTACTTTTTTTTTATATATTTCGATTGTACAGACACCACTTTTCTACAATTTTATTATATGTATAGATTCATTATGATATATTTTATAGGTTTTTTTTTTCATCATTGTTCCTCTCATCCTAAGCACCTGCCATCTAATCTCTTCACCACCCTTGGTTGACTGGTAGAGAATGCCTAAGGCATTAAATAAATAAATGTCTGACCAGTGTGGGAATCTAACCAATAACCATTTTTCCTTGCTATTCAAACCCCGTACTGTCATCCATGACTAAAAGCGGTAATTTTCCTATGTAATGTAAATAATAGAACAGGGTTGACCTTTCCCCACATTGTAAAGTTTTAGCTGTCAAACTAACCTTAGGTCTTCGCTAGATTTTTTATGAAATAATTATACGGTTTTTAATCATTATAATTTAACATATTTTTTTATAATTATATTAATAACACCTACAAAAATATACAGAGGCGAGCTTAATTTTTTTCCATGCTGACTCATCATCTTAGAAGTTAGAAGTTTGTGTCCGAGTCGAGGTCAGTCCTATTCTTGTTTTGTAAACTAGTTCATGAATGAAAAAAGCTGCAGCTTAATTGCGTAACACTCACTCTAACTAGGCATTTAAAACGTAACAAGGATTTTCTGGCTTACCTAAAACGCCCCCCTGTCAATGTCACTCAGGCAGCAAAAGATCCATGTAACACTGTAGTAGTTGAACAGACCTTTTGAAACAGCAGCAATGAATTTTATTGTATTGTCATAATGTAACCGGTTTGACTTTAATTACGAGTAAGTTATGCAAGTGTTAGTAGGAACAGATATTGTACTAAAGACCAGATATTTACTGATATGTTTACGGCATTAAGATATTGTCCGTAGTCGCCACGGCCCGCGGGTTGGTGACCGCAGAGCATTGCTCTCGCGCCGCTGACTCTGAGGCCACAATTTAACAAAACTGTTCTGAGGCTGTCCGACTCTGACCCAGGGTGTTAAGACTTGGTGGCTTTCAGTTGTCCATTCCATAGTCCATAGTGACCATGCCATCGCTTCCCCTTTACAGGTCTGGCTGAAAATAATTAACAGTTTTTTTTTGGTTTTTTTTTTCATACTGCCTATATCCGTGGATATAATGCCTATCACACTAACCGTCGGAAAGGTTTTAGTTTTGACAGTTCAACAACATTCATTGCGTTAAGTAAGTTGTTTGAGCAGACACGTTTTTCGAAGATATGAAGCAATGGAGCAATAACTTTTAAATTAATTCTGATTATTAAATTAATTCTGATTAATGGTATGTTAAGCAACTAAGGTGATGTTTCAATGGCTAGTGCCATAGAGGACGACTAAGGGATTTAATTTAATTATAAAAATACAGTACCTACTAATTCGAAATCTAAAAACTTGGTTTGGTCCAGTTTTAACCGTTAGTCATAAAAAAGTGGTGAATATGTTTGGGCAAACTTCTTAGTATAACAATGTTTTACACCGCATTTACACAATCGTGTTCGCCATTCGCCTCGTCACTCGACGAACATTCGATGAAACATTCGTATAGTGCCGTCGCGAATTACTGTTCACACATTCGCGGGGTGAATTATTGTGACATTCGCACACGAACATGGAGGACGTGAATATATTGGCGGCATGCGCGCTAAAAAATAACCGTCGAGGCAGACGATGGTGGATGATAGCGTGTCATCGCAATAGAATAATGTAAGTACCTATTTAATCTGTAATTTTGAGCAAAAATTTTAATAAATTACAAACTGAATGCAGGCGAATGTGTAAACAGTAAGTTCGTGTTCGCCATTCTTGCCCTTTGATTCGCGTCCGAAAAACCACTCCCGACGCGAGCAAATCGCGAGGCGAGGCACGAGGCGAATAGCGAGCGCGCTGTACATTAAAATGCGTGTTCATTATTCGCCTCGGGATTCGCACGAATGTGTAAATGCGGCATTAGTGATAACGTGCCACTCTCATTTCCGGACCAAACAGCGAACATGTGGCTGAACAAATAATATTCGTCGCAAAATTGTATTACATTTACACAAAAGATTCGTCAAAAGAGAAGACATCTTAATTCCAAACCCTTCTTTGTGCCGAATTCTGGCCCCTCCGTCACATCAGGTTTTAACAAAGATGCCAAAAACCAGAATCCCTTAGTAACACAAGATGAGGTCCCGAATCTTACAAAAGGCACCCTTAGCTGCTGTGGCTTTGTATTCACGGCCATCTGCGCCTGCGACTGCCCGGTGAAACAGAAAAGGCCATTTGGAGACAGCTGCAGAATCCCGCGCAAAAAAAAAACTGAAATTAAAAATATTCACAGGAAAGTATTGTGCAAAATTTCAAAAGTAGACCATACAAAATGTTACATTCAAAAATAAAATGTGTAAATTAAAATTCTGGCGGTCAATTTGCAAAGCTGTGGTGTGTACCTATGCGTGTTTTCCTGTAGGGTCCGAGTACAAAGAGCTAGCTTTGACAAATGAGCTGACCTGTGGAACTTGAAACATCTGCCAAACCTGACTGGATTTAAAAACCCGAATTAGGTTTACTACTTAAATTCATACAGCAGTTATAAAATCAACATTATTAGGTACAAAACGTACACATGAACAGAAAAAATAAAGAGAAAGAAAAAAAGAAAGAGAGAGAGAGAGTTCATTCAAAGACCAAACAAAAAGTATTTAAGCTGATCTCGCATTGTATAGGATTTCCGTACAGTGCGAGATCAGCGTAAACTGGAAATGTATAGCTTGATGTGTAGCCGTGTGTACTATGTAAGTACAAAAAATCATAATAAATCCAAAAAGTAATCATTGTACACTATGCTTTGACGATACGATAAAAATGAAAGAAGTAATAATATTACTAAAACGGAAACCTTTTTTTTTAACGCTAACTGTACTCTAGGCCAAAACACAAAGTAGGTAGGTACACTAACAAAACAACCAAAAAAAGTAAGTATCAAATAGTTATTATTACATAAATAAACACGTGGTTACACATGTAGTAGGTAAGTTCGTTAGGGTAGGGGACGGCAACCTTGACATAAAACCACCAGACCGTTGTATGCTACACTTTAATTTAATAACAAACGCGCATGAATTATCGTTAACGTATCCATCTTGGCTGAATAACGGATTATCTTGTAGTTGATACAGATTTGATACAAAAAAAGTAAACAAAACAATTATGAATAGGGATGTGCTTTTGCAAGAACTATTTTTAGTCGATATTTTTTTATGGAACGTGTTTTAGTTACGCACAACTTCTATAGAGTTCCTTTTAGAACTGGCCGTCATAAGCTTCTCATTTTAGTGCATTAAAAATATTCACTATAATAGGTAATACGGGCTGGCGTCCGCAACTCCACGTCAAATATTTTGCGTACAAAGCGATATTAACAATCAACGGTAAATAAATTAACAGATTCATTAGAAAAAGACTTCAGTCGTTCAGTTTTGCTTTTCTCTCGTTCTTTTTATCTTTCATCTTATTTATTTCTAAAACGGATTATGGTTACTGTAGCTGATTCACTACAAATAAGCGTAAACGGTTGTAAAATTTCGCAGAATTTTACGCTAGTTTGACTTTGGTGAATACCGGAAAACCCGTGGCTAGTTAAATTATAGGGTACACAATTACAACGATCTTGAAAAACTGGAAGTTCTGGTAAAAAGCTTTCTTATAAGCATTTCTATCAAAGAGAGCAATCATTTTCTGTATAGCTATCTGACTTTCTTTCAAAATGATCAATGGGCACAACTTTTTCTACACGTTATTTATTATGCATCTTGTCTAGCTGCAGTCACTTGTATTAGGAATAGATAGCCATTAGTTGTAATGGCTACCCATTCCTAATGCAAGTGACTACGACACGTACTGGATCGAGTTTTCAATAAAATTATTTACTAAGAAGTAGTTCTTAGTAAATAAGTTGATTGAAAAATCATACCAGTACGTGCAAGTTTACAGAAAAAAGTATCTATCTCACGACACCCAGCCATCATACCACAGTACCTAAGAACGTCTTTAAAAATTAGAATACAAATTTCAACCGATAGAAAAAAAAATAACTTTGAGGAAATACCTACGCTAGATTTAAAAAAGACCATAAACTCTACCGAGAAATTCTCAGGTAAGAATTGACATAAATCATTGATGCTTATACAAACAATTTCACAGAAAGAAACTGTCGGTGACATGCTTTCAAAGACAATTTCTTTTTTTTTAATGTTCAACTAAGTTTTACAACATTAGGAACAGAACATAATTCGTATATACGTTGCTTAGTTGAAAGTTTTTTTTTATATAAATAATAACCTAACGGTTCAATATGTTTTAGAATAATTTTTCGACATTATCAAGCATTCTACAGTACGTGAGACGAATATGCTTTGAACCAATCTCTTCGAGTAGTCGAGAAGTTTCTGCTCTTATTGATTGATCTTTAAGGTTCATAAACACTATTTTGGGTTGAATCTCTGGAAGAATTCAACACCTGCAGCCGTTTTTCTTATCACACTATCACTCATTAATCATTATGAAAGATATTGGTAATCCATTGCTTTATATGTTCGAAAAAATTTACAGCTCAGCAGCGTAAATGACGCAATTAATGTTGTTGAACTGCAAAATGAAAGCCATTCTTACTATTGGGACTTATTTGGAGACGAAGTAAAGTAAGATTTTCACCACAAAAGTTTTATGTTTGACGACACGTCATATTTTACCGAAAATTATTGTATTTCTTTCTTTCTATTGTTGATCAAATAAATAACAAACTACATGAAACTCGTACATTTTCGAAGCTAAATACAACACGAGAACAGCTTTATGATATCAAAGAACACGGAAATAGGAATGCAGAACGTTTCCCTTAGGCACGGTCATTTTACAAGCACCGTTAAAAGATGCGGAATACAGATAAAGCTTGCGACTAGTAATGGAGTTAGGAGTCAGTGTGGCATTGGCAAATCATTAACATATTATGCAGTAGTTTAGTAATTGGCTTACAGGTTTTGAGTTAACGTAACTGTAAACCAATCTAGGAAGTTTTAAACGTTCCTGTGCACTGTGGAAGAAATTTAGACGTGTATAACGTATAAGAAGTTGATTATATAAAAACAAATACATGGTTAGGAAGAAAAATGTTTGTCGAATTTTGGGATTTAGAATAGTAATGAAATGTGCTGTCATAGGCCCACCAATGCTGTAATACTTAGTGTTTTAGCTGTTAGGGCCTTACTTTTGGGTTTAGGGGACTTGTAGGAAGCGCAAGCTTAGTTAGATGCATCGCAAACTAGAAAACAGTTATAGATTTATGAATGCTAAAAAAATTCGTAAGTTTTAAGGTACTGTTTATAATTGAATTTCAGTGTTGTCGACAAAGTTCGCGAGTGAATTGTGTCCCTACTGAAATGTTTAAGAGAAAATCCGCCAAAACAGCGAAAAAATTACAAGAGTGTAGAAAAATGACCGACCAACCAGTAACATGACCTTAGCTCACGAAAGTAAAGTTTTTTGTTAATAAACTCGACCAAGGTATGTAGGTACCGCAATTTGTGAATGCCCCATGACAGCTGTTGCAATTTAAATCATAACGGTTGCACGGTTTCTCAACTTGCTTAGTGAATCATCTTTCCGCTTGATTCACGGCGTCGAGTTCATACGATAATACTATACCAAGTAGAGAGTATCTAGGAATGTAGCGATAAGCTTAATGTAGCTTAGTTTGCATAAAAATGCCAACCGATGTGACATCTGTTGACTTATTAACACGCTCAGCTCAGCTAAATGAGCTCCAATTAAAAAACAACCAGTTATTTGACAGATGCTCGAAATTATCAAAAATACCGAACCGATGGACTTGAAAAGTTATAGGTGTTTCACAATCAATGAAAAAGCATAATTTTAAAATAGAAGGTAAAGATACAAGCGATTTGTACCACTTTATACGAACCTACTTTTACACACATGAGCCGAAAACGTGTAGGCACCTACCGCCATCAGACATAACTGTCGACGCAAAGCCATAATTTACCGTAGGCTCTACACGATTTTGACAGATAACCACATATCGTAAGGTTATTTGACCTGTGACCGATTTTGAAACAGTGTTTTTTATCGTACCGGATATAATGTTACTAAAGTGTTGCACATCACTAGTAAAGGAACAAAGGCACGCTTTTGCCAAAGTTTCGGGGAAAAGGTTCGTTCAAACGACGAAGAACATATCTTGGTTATGTCAAACTAAAAAAGAATGTAAAAGAAATGGCAACATTGTCGGAAAAAGTCCCTGATTGCAAAATTAAATCGAATCGAGGTCAAAATCAAAGCTAGCGGTCAAGTTCATTGTCAAATTAAGTGCTGTCAACACAATGCATTCCGTCAATCAGCTATAGAAACATTGACATTGACGCTGAAAGCGGGCGAATAGTAAACAGTTAGGCCAATTATCATGTGCCTAGCAATTAAAATAGTTAGGTGCTAATCAATGACAGACAGAATGACTATGCAAATAATAATGAATAAAACATGAATGAAGAAATCAGCTGTTCCTAAATTGACCTTCGTAGCCTAGTTTGTGCCAATCTCCGTAAAATGTCCTTCGATTTGGCGGTCTGCTACAAAACACATAAGCATACTTAACATAGCACATTACGATTTACGACGAAACCGGTCTGCCTGCATCGACCGGTGTCTACACTATATCAATTCAGTCACCTCGGAACGAATAACTTTCTTACAATATGAATCACTTACCACAAGCTCAGAAACTTTCTACCATCCGAAATATGTAGGTACCTCTGAGGTCGTACTCATGGTATACGGAAGTACTTATAATAATGGCTATTTATCAGTATTCTTACAAAAAAACCAGACGATGCATTATGAAATACTTCGTCGCGAATACAATTCGACCTTAGAGCTGACCTAGTGTTCACAAAAGTTATAGTCATTAAATTACAGATGCAATTTTTCCATGTGCGGGTACTTGCAGCTCTTAGTATACCTGATTGAGTTTCCTCCACGTGTCGAACGGGTCCCAAGTTCCAGTCCACGACGCGGTGACCACAGGCAGGCCGGGATTGGTGCAATTTGATACAAAGTCACAACATTTGCACCGAATCACGTCCTAAGCGTGGCCACCGCAGTGAACGACCGACCGGCCGGCTAACGGGACTGCGCGCCGCGGATGCTGAGTGCCTGAATAGCGGTCTTCGACGGCCGGGCCCGCTTGGATAGGCCGGGACTGGTGCAATATCGCACACAAACCGAATATAGCGCCAGTCACCGCCCAGCCACACGGGCCTCCCGGACAAAGGATGCCGCGGCCGCTCCTGCGCCGCGCCCGGCCCGCGTCCTTCGACGGTTCGTCGCCTCCGTGCGGACTGCGGACGCGCTCCTCCAAATACGTGAATGAATACTTCATTTATAACTTGAAAGTTTGAAGTCACGCACTCGAGTCAAACGGAATGTTACGCGCGTATTTCACTAGAGAGGCTTCGCGGCCGTGTACTCGCCGCGGCGGTCGGCAACGGAATGGCGAGCGGTGCGGGGAGCGACGCACGCGCAGCTGTCGCGCCGTCTTCCCCCCCGCGCGCCGCCGCACCCTGCGCCGGCCCTTTATCGTTCTGGGAAGTGGTTCCTGAACTTCCCGACAATGTTGTCAGCGCGAAAATTTCACACGGCGTATGGGGAAAATGTTTCTGCAAATTCTTGAGATTTGAAAGTTGTGATCCTTGACACGTTCCGCGCTTGCAACGTGTCGGCGGCCGCAATGACGCATAGCCAAGCTTTTAGCGTGGTTCGATTCAAAGTTCACGTGGTCAGATTGTCGACTTACTATCTGTTTATAACAAAATAATTGTGTAATACATAGACTATGATAGAACAAAAAAGTAGAACACTTTTATAGATTTTGTCTACGTCATCATCGCACACACCTTTTCTCATGATGTTATTGTCATGAATTAGGTATTTCTTCAAAACGTTTCCGGCATAGAAATAATTAATTTACCGATTTTATTCGAAAAATAATCTCATTTATTCAAATCCAGCCGAAATCGTTGGCTTGAGTGTTTAAATGAAGCTTAATTAACATAAACGGTACAATAAATATTAATTTAAGACCACAATCGGTCGAGAAGGCGCTAGGCGGTATCTGTTTCAACTTACTTGCATTCTACATTTCGAGTTCCCCGTTTTGGTAAAAATTACATAGGTAAGTTATTTTTGGAATCTTGCAACCCTAAGGTTCGACATTCAAACCGTCCATCCCGCGCTACCTGCGAGCAATTGCCATAGAATACGTAGCAAACAGAGAGGAACATAGGAATAGGATGCCCATCGAGATTCAAGATCAACCACGCAGGAACCACGTGGTGAAATGATAAAATTATGGTCCAAGATGTGATAATATGACGTAATTTTTTCGATTATTGATCAGCCGTGGTGTTTGGGTGATTCGGTTTGTTTGTCTATTTTTTATGAATGAACTTTTGAAGTTGTCATTTACCTGGTCATCTGTGACAACTGAATTAACAATTTTATCCATTATGGTGATGCTTGTATAGAATAAAATGTGCTTGATAAAAATATCTACCTACAATATTTTATTAAGTACAGACGCCAGTACTTCAAGCTACCCCACAAATTTTGCCAATTGAACATGAACCTTACACTTACGCTATAAAGTTGAAAACCAAGAAATTTTACAGATTGGGGTAGCTTAATGTGCTGGCGTCTGTACATATTTGTAACTCCACAAGTTTGAACCCCAACAAAGATATTAAATAAGTAAATGCTAAAACATGCACTACATAGATCAATAAAAATGTAGGCCTCCACGTAAGTTTTGTAAATAATGTGAGAATCGAACCCTGCAGTCAAGCAGGCGGGCAATCCACCGTTGCGTCATAATTCCGCGGGCAGGGTATGCAAGTATATCTGCATTTATCATTCTGTGGCATTGGTTAATTGGTAATACAGAGAAAATTACCACGGAAAAGTTGAATAAAAATTAATAAAAAAAGGCTTGTGACGTAAGTACTTACATCTATTTTTAGGTTTATTTTCCGCGTAGTGTTTTTACCAATGAGAACTGTATTAACATATCTCGCGATTACTAGATATTTGTTACAAATAGTAGATTATTCAATTTCTGTATCGCTTCAATATTAAATGGCCGCAACAGATTTTTAGTAATCGAGAGAAATTTAAGTTACACTCATGGGTAAAGTTGTTATGGAAAGGTAAAGATGCCACAGTTGGCTGTATTCTATTCCAGATAATTAAGGCCCTGGTAACTTTAAATATTGCCGTTATGAGCGATAATAGTTCTTATTGCAATCCGATACGGGTTAAAATCTGTTGTAATAAATTCGAATAATAAATGAGCAAGCAATGTCGTAAAAATGAAAATAAAATCGTGTAAAATTAGATATTAACTATTTAATAATAAATAATCCATCACTGGATGCAGTTTGGCATTTGAAATGTTATGGTATATTTTTAATTATAATTATAATTGTTATTGAAGGGATAAACTGGTTTTAAAGATAATTAAGAGGTAACTTTGATGATTTTTTTGATGCATTAAAAAAATATTAATTATGTTTTGAGTTACATCACTGTACGGAAAAATGACTTGAAAATATCGTTTATTTTTTTGCTCTCAATATTATTTACAATTAGAAAAATTACCAAGAAAATACCTCATCGATCTCTTGCCCTTACATAAATGCCAATTTATGTTCATCAATTGACATAATTATGTGACACAACATAACTATATTATAGTTTGACAGCACTACGATTGCATTGA
Organism: Antitype chi; assembly: GCA_947359405.1. Lineage (NCBI taxonomy): Eukaryota > Metazoa > Arthropoda > Insecta > Lepidoptera > Noctuidae > Antitype > Antitype chi. Next base: position 2,482,812 of record OX375827.1, on the reverse strand, counting down.
GTTATTATTTTACCTAGTGAGAATGGCAATTTTATTAATATTCTGTTTTTGTCAATTCCATTATTCTACTCAACCTAAAATTTTGATTGTCTAACTATAAATCTGACTATTTTTAATCGCGATTAATAAGGCATGGAATCAAATTTGGTGTCAAGAACTAAAATTCACACCAACACCTCAGGTGCAAAAACAGTACTTACTGTTTCTTTTCTTTTGCTTAGGTATATCTCGAAAATGGTGTGTCCTATCGTAAAATTTCGACCCCCTTTATAAAACTCATAGACCTCTAAAATTCAACATAATGGCAATTATTTTTTATATTTTCCATACAAAAAGTGTAAAATTCCATATTGAGGCTGCAAAAGCCGCGCCTCCGGCTCCAAAAAAATTGCGCGATAGTCAAATTCGATTTTAGTTGTGTCAAAATTATTTTTAAATTTAGAGATATTTTTATGCAGAATAAGCTCTATGATTCTCATAGCAAAAGTAAGGAATTTTAGTGATAGTTTAGTTTGGTGTACACACGGCTATACATCAAGCTATAAATTTCCAGTTTACGCTGATCTCGCATTGTACGGAAATCCTATATGACGCGAGATCAGCTTATACTGGAAATGTATAGCTTGATGTGCAGCAGTGTGTACAAGAGAATCGACACCAGTGTCTTTTTTATAAAAGCATGGTCTTTTTACGAATTGAGAACTTGGGAATGATCCAGAATGGTTCTTGAAGCACAATAATTATTGTCTGACAAAAGGCGGGAGTGACGTTTTCTCTAAGCCTTTTCTTTGGCGAATTATTGAAATTTATTGTTGTCTTTGTAATACTTACCTATTGAGTTATTTACGAAGAAAACCTTTAGATACTTAGCTAGTAACTAGAACAAAATAAGCTCCTTAAATAAACACAATAACAATTTGAAGACACTGTCTTAAATTGAATTCAGTGCTTAGGTACTTACTAAGTCAATAATAATAAAAAAATATGAATAAAAAACTTGTTTACCTACTTAAGCATAATATTCCATTTGCATACGTCGCCTCCTACCTACTTTATATTCACACGAAACAGTTAATAATAGACAAGTATTTATTTACCTTTAAATCGTGACAATATTATTAATGGCGCGCAAACCTACTATTAAAAAAGAAACAAGTGTTGTGGGCACTTTCTCTAGTCTATGGTAAGTATTTTTATTTAAAAAATATTTTTGGTATTTTTAGATTTTCTGGAAAGAAATAATAGCTATGTCCTACAATCAAGGCTATTTTATAATGCAAGTAACGCAACATAGTTAGTTGGGTAGGTACCTAGTACAGAAAGTACCTTTTTCACTAAGAACCTAAAAATAGTTTTATTTATCGAAGATATCAATAGCCTGGCAAATTCATAAATATTATTGGTGGTAAATAAAACCCTCACAGCACACCCATTTTCTACAAGTCTTTTATAAAACCATAGTTCATGCTTCATTGCCGCGTTCATAAACAATGGCATCATAAAAGCTGGCAGTAATCTTTCAATGGAAATCTATCTTTGTCTATTACCGAGCAGATTACCTTTAGAATATCCATCTACCTGCATTCAAAAGTAACGTTATTAAATACCATCGTACCGAAGCTAGTTTTTAAATCCCCGTCCTTCTCCTTTCACAACACTAGTTATTCTATTCTCTTTTTACAATTTCAAATTTGAAAAAAGAATATAATATTTTTGCTACGATGCGAATTTTGTTCCATTTTAAAACAAAAGGAAGTAGCTTATATTTTGCAAAAGATTAAACGCTGTTCTCGAATAGGACATTAAACCTTATTTTTGATACAATAAGGTTGAAGCATTCGTTGGTTGTCGGTAAATACAGTTGTTTAAAGCTATGGCCTCGCCTCGAACTGATTCTGAGAAAACATAAAAATGTACGTTTTGGCCGATCGAAATTTTTGTGAAGAACCTACTAAAGCTATTGTTGCCAGCCTGAATGGATGAGCTAACAGTTTCAAACAATTATAAAAGGTGATTTAATTGCCTGAGTTTCTTTGAAGTGGCGTGGCCTAGGTCCTACGACGTTGACCTAGGTACAAACAGTACAGGACCTATAATAAAGAGACTGTGATCTAAGTAAGAGCTACCCAAGGGTCAAGTACAATGTCAATTACTTACTTATACTAACTTTGTTTTTTCTTTTTCGGTTTTGGCTGCGGACGGTTGGTGTATTTAGCCAGTGTCAAGTAATTTTTCTTTTCGATCATGTAAATGGCCCGATATCCGGCACGAAGTTACAAAACAGTCAGTCGTCTTTACAGTCAAGTCAAAGTTATTGTAAAGCGGTAGTAACTTTACAACAACCTAATACATGAATTTTCAGGGGGAACACGAAAAGTCCACGTTAGTCACTTATTTTCACCTTCACTACACTTGCGCACTCACATGTAGGTAACTATTAAATTGAATAATTCACTACTAAAATTATACAATTTAATTCGCTATTTCACTAAATTTCATCAAAATGAAAATTCGTGCGAGATGTTCCGACCCAGAAGACTCTTTTTTTTTTTGGCAATGACATCTCGCCGTTCAGCCTAGAAGGTTGTCGGCGGCTTAGCTGGATATGCCTGTGGCTACGTTAATAAATTAATGGTAAATGATTTGATTTCTGTAAGTAGGTTTGTACAAACACTTTTACACGTTAATCATATTTTGAAAACTACATAAGGTCGGGTTTTCTATCGGACTATTTTGTAAAGGCCGAAACAAACTCAGAGGTCACAGTGTAATTAAGGCCTCCAGCCAGGGCATAGATACTTAAAACTACTCGGGGTTGTGGCTAAGTAATGAAAGACGCTTGCCGCGGTTGGTACGTGGATGGGTGACCATCTTTACATACCAAGACCCCTCCGTGCCTCGAAAAGCACGTCAAGTCGTTGGTCCCAGTCATTCGTGGATCTTTAACAGTCGTTACGGGTCGTCAGAAGCCCGAAAGTGTGACAACCAGTCTTACCAAGTGGTATCGTGTTACCCAGTAACTGGGTTGTGGATGTTAGACTGGAAGCCGACCCAACATAGTTGGGAAAAGGCTAGACAGAAGATAATACTCTTCGAAGACAAGGAGTGAGAGCCATTTCTATCTTTCCAAAATTACCATGCCAGGATCTAAATGGCTGCTTGCTTTGTTGGTTAATTAGTCGCCAGTGCGCACGATGACTTGCGCAGCCAGCGGAGTTATGACGTACACACTGACAGTAGGATTGGTTTTCATTTTGACAGTTCAACAATGTTCATTGCCTTATATACTTATACGTTGTTGAGGAGACAATTTTTTTGATCATAAAAAGCAATGGATTTGCACATCCTTCAAAATTATTCAAATTGTGATAAATAGTGTGTTCGCAATTACAGTGCTGGAGTTTGATTCCCGTGCAGAATTTTATTGGGTCTTTCGTAAAAACAAGAAATTTCCTGCGGACGAAGTTGGGAACAGAAGCTAGTATAATAATTAAGAGAAAATATTTGACTTTTTGTATCTTTGTTTAGATTGTTACGGATTCACGCTGAAATGACTGAACGGATTTGGATGCAATTTGGCACGTGGGTAGACCAGGATCTGGAGTAGGACATAGGATACTTTTCATCCTTGTTCGAAGACCAAGTCGAGAGCAACAGCTAGTGTGTCATACAAGCGTGATATTATGTTTCTGACTTAGCGTTAGTTGTAGTATTTACTCAAAGATCCATAGGACTACTGACCTACAAAACTATAACTCCGTCTTACTTAGCAATGTGCTGACCCCATCGTTCACTATCAGTTCGATAGCGTGAAGGTATACCTACAGGATGTTTAGACTCGCATCGCGCTGATGTGACGGCTATAACGGCCACCCGATTTGCGCCTACGCATGACAGTGGAAAGAATGCGAGCTTAGCATCGCAAAATTTAGTAAAAAATCGCAATTAATAAGACTACTGGAAATGCATTATTTCATACTATCTTTTGCTCGCGGCTCCGCCCGCGTGGATGTCGGTTATCGCGTAAAAAATAACCTATGCCCTTCTTCATATCTCAGGCTATATCTCTGCCAAATTTCATGACAATCGGTTCAGAGGTTTAGGCGTGAAAGCGTAAAAGACAGACAGACAGACAGACGGAGTTACTTTCGCATATATATAATAGCTTTGGCCAGCGGCTTCGGGATAAAAAATATCCTGTGTTAATCCAGGTCATAATCTATCTGTGTGCCAGATTACATCTAAATCCGTTCAGCGGTTTTTAGGTGATTAAGTAAAAAACGTCCAAACATATAAAGTTTCATATTTATAATATTAGTAGGAAGTAGGGATCATTTCTTTACATACATTTCTCCTGTAGGTACTTCTTGGAGGAAAAGATTTAATAGTACCCAGTACCCGCACTCAGATTTCTCCAGTTTTTTTAAAAGTCCCATGAATCCCTTGTCCCAGGAGCAATATCCCTTTATGACCATAAAACATATTGAGGCATCAGGGCACAGACTATAGTGGTTATACAAGAAAAGCTTTTATTCATTGCGCAAAAACCATCAATTCAGCATACCATTCTAGACACCCAGCGAAGAAATTTTTCGTCGGTTTTACAAAAAAAATAATAATCTGCTGTTTCATAGAAAACTGCAATAGGTACCTACGCGGTCAAAATGTATGGAACAGGTGGTTTTTTTTAGGGGGTCTAGAATGATATGCTGAATTCATGGTTACAGTATGCGCACTGGATAAATTTTATTAAAACAAAAACCTAACTTCGAGCAATCTAAACGCAATCACACACAAACAAAAAGTGCATAGCTTCACAAAAGGTGGGTAAAGCTGCCACGCGACTCGTGCGCACAACAGCTGCGTTAGCATCTGCCGCTCCCTCCCCGCGAGCACACACCCCCGCACACACCTGGCTAGACCTGAGCTGGACAGACGGACAGACAGCCCATCATCGCCAGGTTTTTTAGGTCAGGAGTTGTCACATATGGCTGTTACAGATCCCTTTTTTAAGAAAAGAGGGTAGTTCTAAAGGAATAATTAGCTTTGTTTTTAAGATTTGTTTTATTGTCTGGGAGACAGGTGTATAATTGTCTTTTGGTTAAGGGGGCCTTTCTGTCTTCGAAAAGGGTGTTTTCTTTGAAATGTTTGTTTTAAAAGAGAGGTATAGGGAAGAAAATTGGGGCGTAAAGTATTATAATCAGAGATCGGATATTCGGATGCATATTTACCTAAAGATAATTTTTAGCTATGAAAGTATGGGAGCGGCTTTATAAATTATTTGTAATATTTATTAAAAACCCCGGGATTCTTGGATTGCATAACTATTCAGATGTGCATTAATTTGAAATAAATGTTTAACCCGATACAAATATGTGTATGTACTGGAGGAGGGGTGAAACCACCCCAACTGCCAACATCTCAACTTTAGGTGAATATGCATCCGAATATCCGATCTCTAAATACATTTTGATATCAAGTATTTCCTACTGATTATTTCCTATTGCGTGCGTGGATGACCAACACTCTAATTGCGTTACACACTAATAATTACAAGCTGAATGATATTGCTACCGTCAACTGTGGCATCTTTACTTTCCATGAGCAACTTTACCAATGACAGTTGACTGTAGTCCAATGCTTCAGAAGTTCGAAAAAAAAATCTGTTCCGCATCGTAAATAACGCAATGAATGTTAATGAACTGTCAAACTGGAAGCCATTTTTACCGTTAGTTTGTACGTATGTATGAACATAAACGAAACAAAAAGAGTATGTAAAGGTGCTCTTACACGGGCAATGTTTGAGCAATTATTGCTCGGCAACACTAATGGATCAATCTGGATCAATTAAGTGGAGCAATCTGGAGCAATAACAATAAATTGCGGATATGTTTCGGCAATATTGCTTCTGATTGCTCCATTGTATTTCATGAGTTGCCGAATATCCAATCGGTTTGGATTTTTTTGTATATTTTCTTTCTATCTCGTTTGTACGTATAACTACGTCTCGTTTTTGCGACAGGAACCGGCCGGCGCGGGCGGAGGCGGCGGGGGTGGCGTATGGCCTAGTTTTTTAAGTTGCTCCATATCCATATTGCATGATATTGTGTAGCCGCATCTCTGGCAACAGGTTGTACATGTTGCCATTGCCCTAAATTGCTGGATGTAGTCGTGACGTCATAGTTGACGAGAATTGAGCAGGATGGAGCAATTTTAGTTGCTCGTGTAAACCTTTGGGATCTTAGCAGGTGGCATTCTGTGGTTTCTGTCTACTCCGAAGGAAAGAAGGCGTGAGTTTATGATGTATCTGTGTATTTACTGTTTTATTTTTACACTTTTTACTGTATACTGTACCCTTATTTCGCCTGTTCTTTTGAACCATCACGCATAGGGTGCGAGTCTATTGTTATTGAGACTGCCTAATGGAAAAACCCACCGACAGTTTGGCCGTGAGACCCGGGAAGCAAACCCCGAAGTTGAGCAGTGTTGCTTGCGATTATTATTAGACAAATGACGCTAGTAAAATATTAACAATTTTGCATGCTAGTTGTTTTAGAAACTGTCAAAATACCAGATCATCTGTATTCTGTAACGTACTACAATTCTTGAAAAAAAAAAATCGTTTCAATTCAAATTTAATTTCGGCAATAATGTTTACAGGGTGACAGGGAACATTGACGCGCAAACTGTAACCACGAATTTTGCACATGGTTCTAGACTCCCTAGAGTAGTATTTTGCGCAATGTTCTAGACTCCCTAGAGTAGTATTTTGCGCAATGTTCTAGACTCCCTAGAGTAGAATTTAGCACATACATAGTTCTAGACTCCCTAGAGTAGTATTTAGCACAATGTTCTAGACTCCCTAGAGTAGTATTTAGCACAATGTTCTAGACTCCCTAGAGTAGAATTTAGCACAATGTTCTAGACTCCCTAGAGTAGAATTTAGCACAATGTTCTAGACTCCCTAGAGTAGAATTTAGCACAATGTTCTAGACTCCCTAGAGTAGAATTTAGCACAATGTTCTAGACTCCCTAGAGTAGTATTTAGCACAATGTTCTAGACTCCCTAGAGTAGAATTTAGCACAATGTTCTAGACTCCCTAGAGTAGAATTTAGCACAATGTTCTAGACTCCCTAGAGTAGAATTTAGCACAATGTTCTAGACTCCCTAGAGTAGAATTTAGCACAATGTTCTAGACTCCCTAGAGTAGAATTTAGCACATGGTTCTAAATCTAGAACCATGTGCTAAAATCTACTCTAGGGAATCCCCTAGAGTAGAATTTTTTGTAAGATGTAAAAAAGAATCAGCTGTTTCATAGAAAAGTGCAATAGCGGTCAATATAGAACGGCTATTTTTTTCAAGAGGAGCTTATGGCTAAGTAATAACAGCCGCACGGGTTGATCGATCAGGTTGAGCTACGCTTGCCGCGGTTGGTCCGTAGATAAGAGACCATCTTTACATACCAAGACCCCTCCGTACCTCTTGTTATGTCAATAAAAATGTATAACAAACTACCTGAGGTACTCAGAAATGAGGAAAAGATTGCTGTTTTTACAAATAAATTTAAAAAGTTATTACTAAATAAATGTTAATATAGCATAAATTAATATTTAATTGATAAATCTATAGAACTGACAGGATTATAATATAAATTAATAATAACATTTTAGATTAAATTGATAATTAATAAAATGTTACCTTAGACTATACTTAGAATAACCGATCCGATCCGATCTGTAGCCGATCTCATTTATTTATGTACAACATCTTATAGGTACTTACCTGTACCTACCTACATTCATAGAAAATAAAGTCCTGATTCTGAATAAGTTAGAATTGCTTGTATTCCTCCACCCTAATTGCGTAACTCACGATTAATCATAATCTGTTTCGTTTTGAAACAGATGGCTAAACCATTGGTTCATATGTTCGAAAAATGTGTCTGCTCAACAACGTAAATAACGCAATGAATATTGTTGAATTGTCAAAATGAAACCGATTATGATACGCAATTAGGGTGATGAATAAGTCCTCTTCCTTAAAAAAAATCTGTTGCTGTGCCCGACAATCCACGATTGTTACAACAAATGTTTACTTACCATATACTCGTATATGATTATATGCATATACATTGTGGAATGCAATAAATGATTGAGTATTGATGATTGAAAGCACGTTAAGCCGTTGGTCCCGGCTGTCAATTGTGGATCTTTGACAATTGTTGCAGGTTGTCAGAAGCTCGAAAGTCTGACAACCAGTCTTACCAAGGGGTATCGTGTTATCCAGTAAATGGGTTGTGGAGGTCAGATAGGCAGTCGCTCCATGTAAAATACTGGTGTTCAGCTGCATCTGGTTAGACTGGAAGCCGACCCCGACATAGTTGGGGAAAGGCTAGACAGATGATGAAGATTTTTTTTTTTTTATAACCGACGAAAGATTTTACTGAATCAATAAAAAGTATTAAGTTCAGATTCAGACTGATGTACTGATTCCATGGTAACAGTTTTCGAGTCGATGTCGCTGCCAAGCTGTATAAAATGTATTTCTTTTAATAATGTATTGACATAATAATGTATGTGGTAAATATATACTATTTACTAGCTGTGCCCGCGACTTCGTCCGCGTGGAATAGTGACTTTTTGGGCAGCATATTTTGAATTACATAATAATATATCGTCGGTTGGGTAGGTAAAAATTTACTTTATAAATGAAATATGCAAACAGTCAGTATTCAAGTGAATCGCAATAATCGAATGAAACTATTCGCTTATACTCTCCAGGATACGTGCGTTCGCTACGAATAACTAAATCCTTATGGCAGCAGCGGCCTAAATCTTTTTTTTGTAGGGCATCTCGCAGTTGGCCTTGAGAGGCCGTGACTGCTCAACCGGGCTTTCCTGGGGCTGCCATTAAGAAGTTAATCTTAATGCCTCCAGCCAGGGCTTACAAACTAAATTCATAAACTAAGCGACTGCACGCTGAGGGCACCCCCTGTGGGGTACGGACCTCGGCTCAGGGCGTCACTGATAGGGGGACACCTATCACTATTGGGGACAGGCCGGATCGAATTGGGGCAGCGGCGCGGCTCTCAGCGCGCTTTATATAGCCACGGACGCGCAGGCGCGAGGCGTGTACGTACTGTGATAGAATACCTTAACAAATGTTCGCCGTGATTCTTTAAATTGACATAACTTTTTTATTTAAGAACCGATTGACATGAAATAAACACTAAATGTTAAGTGAAGCTTATTACAATATATTAGTGAAAACCGCATCTAAATCGAATAAGCCGTTTCTGATATTAGCGTGCACAAACACACAGACAAACAGACAAACAGACAAAAAAAATATTAATTACAATCTCGGGTTCGGCATCGATATAATAACAACCCCTGCTACTTTTTTTTATATATTTCGATTGTACAGACACCACTTTTCTACAATTTTATTATATGTATAGAAGAAGATAGATAGGGAGTTCACTATCACGGGTGCTATTTGTCGCCATAAATATTTGTATTTGCAGGACGTCATAAAAGTAGATGGAAGGTAGATAAGGATTTATTGCGATTACGATGCGATGAGCCAGTGACCTCTGCCGGACTTTATACATTACGACTATTACGAGTAAACTTACATGAATATTATGCAATATTCTGAAGTAGATTATTGTTCCATTTGATTGTATACAGGGTTGATTGTATATCGGCGCGCAATTTGTTAATTAAGTACTTACCATGGATTCAGTACAGTAATTTTAAAACCCCCAGAAATTAGCTATTCCATACGTTTTGAACGCGTAGGTATTGCAGTTTTCTATGAAATTGCATTTTTTTTTATAACCATCGAAAAATTTCAAAGTAACTGACGGGAGTGTTCAGAATTGATTATAATTCATGTTGTTGAACTGTCAAAATGTTTTTTTTTTAATCCTTGGAAACAGTTTGCGCGTCGATGTGGTAAAGGTGTTACATTACATTACATAGAGATTCAATTTTAAAGGTTTAACAGTCAGTCTAACAAAACTGAAAGTTTTTCTTTAAATTGGAAGTAATACGTAGGAAGAAGTCACTGGCTCCTGAAATACAGGTATTTTAACCTAAATCAGGGGGCCGATTCTACTAACAAATTTGCTAAAAAAACGCAATAGAACCGCAACCGAATCACCACTTTTAAGCGTTTTCTCATTCTACTAAAATGAACAACGGTCCAGCTGCGACACAGCTGCGGTTACGTTTTAGTTACGCCAACGATCGATTGAAACAATGTCAAAACCTATTCTACTAACAAAATCGAACATGAGCGTGACGTTTACTATAGGACAAAGTTAATGATAAAATTATGATCATTATGTCTTTTTAATTATAGAAAATACTTTTAGTGCCACATATTCGTGTTTAGTAACATTTTTAGATTCAACTTTTTTCTTTGTGGTATTAATAAAACATATTATTTTGGCATGTTGGTAACGCGGGTTACCCGCTGTGTTCCCGCTACAGTTCAGTTGCAATTCGTTTTAAGTTTAGTTTCCATTTTGCTTATAAAATAGTAGAATGACTTTTTATGTAACTATCGAACGGCGATCGAAATCGAACTGTTGTGGAAACACAATTTAACGTGTAACGTTGCAAATTAGTAGAATCGGCCCCCTGGACCCAAAGCCAGCGTCTCACATCTTTCTGTAACCTGCACCCTAACTGCGTAACTCACGATTAATCATAATCTGTTTCGTTTTGAAACACAGTGCTAAACCATTGCTTCATATGTTCGAAACATGTGTCTGCTCAAAAACGTTAATAACGCAATGAATATTGTTGAATTGTCAAAATGAAACAGATTATGACTGTTTTTATAGCAACTTTTCACGAAATCTGGCAGAAGGTTACGGTTAGCCCTAAATTACCCACTAGAAGCTAATAGTGCTGCACGCCCCTCCCACTGCTTGTTGCTTACCTACACATAGAAATTTTAGTGGAGGGGCGTGCAGTTTTAAATTAGTTGATCTCTACCAACTTAGTTTATAAATCTACCATGTCGGTCTAGCTGCCACCCCACTGTCACTCAGTTCATGAAACGCAACTCGAAGCGTTTCTTCGATAAAGCCGAGAAACACCGCAATCCCTTGATTGTGAAGGCCGCCACTTATGTCCCCAGTAGGATTAGCATTGTCCGCCGGCAGAGACATGTACTCTCCGACCCAGACGACCCCATTACTCTCCTCCAAGAAAGCAATAGGGCCACCAGTACAGTTCGCACACACCACACACAACCGTCATACCGACCTCGCCACCGAGGTCCTCGCACCCCGCGAAGACCCCGAGTAACGATTAACGATCAGACCCGCGACCGTCCCTTGCTCGTTAAAGCGCCAGCCCGCGCCGCAGCTGAACCAGTAGAGCCTGTGCCCACTTGCTGTCCCTATCAGTGACGCCCTGAGCCAAGGCCCGTACCCCCCAGGGGGTGCCCTCAGCGTGCAGTCGCTTAGTTTTAGTAGTTTTAAGCCCCTGGCTGGAGGCGTTAAGTTTTCTTAATGGCAGCCCCAGGAAAGTCCGGTTAAGCAGTCACGGCCTCTCAAGGTCAACTGCGAGATGCCCTACAAAAAAAAAACTAGCTGCCCCAAGTGCAAGACTTGCGAGACTCTAAGGTTCGATCAATGTGAGAATTCAGTGGCAATCAGTGTTTGGATGTGTGTCCAAATAGTGACAATAGGCTCGTCATAAAGTCTACTAAACTTTGCCTGCTCCTCCTCCGAAAATTACTATTAATTGCTATCAAAATCATTTTGAAGTATCTCCATTGCTTCGTATGTTCCAAAAATGTGTCTGCTCAACAACGTAAATAACGCAATGGATGTTATTGTCAGTGGTGGATCCAGTGGGGGAGATAAGGGGCTCAATATTTGGTTGTAGGACATGCCGGCTTCCCCACGATGTTTTCCTTTACCGTATTGAGAGTAGGTAGGTATAGGTGACGAAATGAAATAGGTACACAAAGTGCCTGTCTGGGTTAAAACCCACGACTTCAGGATCACTGGGCCACCACGCCACCACTGTGACTACTCTGGCATGATGTCATGAAATTGTATAAATAATTGCTTTTTGTTAACTAACTACCAAAGGGTCTTGTAACTTATTAAACTGAAGAACAGCTCTCGAACTCTTCATTCAAGTGACATAAACATTTCTTTCTCAACTTAATGACGTTTCAAAGTGCGTGGAGTAACACTTTTAGGCGCACTTATGGCACTTCACGTAAGTAGGTAAATGTTTCAATAACCAAATTGTTTGGCGAAAGTGGCTGATTCCTATGAGTGTACTCGCCCGAATCGGGCAAATCGTCGGTTTTAATTATCGACTCGAAGTTAATTTTATTTATTTGTGGGCAATTGATAACTCCAGAAACACTTTTTACGTAATTGGTACGTTTTGAATTAATAAAGTTAGGAGAAAAGCTCGTTATAAGTAAGTAGGTACATGTATACGGAATATCCCTGTGTGAAAGTTTCCCGCTGCGAATTTATTACGTCCGTGTGCGTGGACGCCGAATAATGTCGTTAAATTTTAAAATTAAGGCATTTAAATTGACAGTATAATTGCGTTAGGTACACAATTACCCTGTTGTTCCCACTTATTCCAAATTAGGCCTCGTCTCCAAGGTTCATCATAATAAACATGGCCCGAATTCCGTATGGTTATAATGATTCCCCGCGGAATCTTACTACGTTTCAAACTACGTCAATATCGTGTTTTGTAGAAGCCAATGTAACGGTATGGGATCGAAATATCATTATTCTGTATGTTCCAAGACAATTTGTCGATGTTTATTAGCAGATGTCATGTGTGATCTAAGGAATTAACGTGGTTTCGAAGTAAGGAATCTTTAAGTGGCCATAGTGAATTAGGGCCCAGGTAAGTAAGAAAGTTCCGACATACATTACGTTCCCATCAATGTATCACAGTGTGCCGCACACATGCGCGGGCGCATGCTGCCCGTGCGCACTGCAGCTGCCGAGCCAGCTGTCTGCCAACCTGTCGCTACTCACTGATGATGCCACGTTTGATTTTTCTGTTATACTTATTTATATTGGCGTCACAATTAGCCATTGGAATTGTAGACCTTATTACTTATTTAAATTCCAATTATTTGAGCTTTTAAATGTTTGTACCGTTGTATGCTTAGTATGCGTTTTGTAAGCTAACAATTATTGCTACTTAATTGAAATTGATAGAGATTTAATTCAGTGCAATGTGGAGGTCAGATAGGCAGTCGCTCTATGTAAAATATTAGTATTCAGCTGCATCCGGTTAGACTGGAAGCTGACCCCAACATAGTTTAGAAAAGGCTAGGCAGTTTGATAGTGTTAAACGTATTTATTGATTTGTTGTGTAAGCGAGCTTTAATATTTATACCTATTAGTGTCATAATAAGGATATTGAATTTTAGATTTTATCTATCTATATCTATCTATACATATAATAAAATTGTAGAAAAGTGGTGTCTGTACAATCGAAATATATAAAAAAAAGTAGCAGGGGTTGTTATTATATCGATGCCGAACCCGAGATTGTAATTAATATTTTTTTTGTCTGTTTGTCTGTTTGTCTGTGTGTTTGTGCACGCTAATATCAGAAACGGCTTATTCGATTTAGATGCGGTTTTCACTAATATATTGTAATAAGCTTCACTTAACATTTAGTGTTTATTTCATGTCAATCGGTTCTTAAATAAAAAAGTTATGTCAATTTAAAGAATCACGGCGAACATTTGTTAAGGTATTCTATCACAGTACGTACACGCCTCGCGCCTGCGCGTCCGTGGCTATATAAAGCGCGCTGAGAGCCGCGCCGCTGCCCCAATTCGATCCGGCCTGTCCCCAATAGTGATAGGTGTCCCCCTATCAGTGACGCCCTGAGCCGAGGTCCGTACCCCACAGGGGGTGCCCTCAGCGTGCAGTCGCTTAGTTTATGAATTTAGTTTGTAAGCCCTGGCTGGAGGCATTAAGATTAACTTCTTAATGGCAGCCCCAGGAAAGCCCGGTTGAGCAGTCACGGCCTCTCAAGGCCAACTGCGAGATGCCCTACAAAAAAAAGATTTAGGCCGCTGCTGCCATAAGGATTTAGTTATTCGTAGCGAACGCACGTATCCTGGAGAGTATAAGCGAATAGTTTCATTCGATTATTGCGATTCACTTGAATACTGACTGTTTGCATATTTCATTTATAAAGTAAATTTTTACCTACCCAACCGACGATATATTATTATGTAATTCAAAATATGCTGCCCAAAAAGTCACTATTCCACGCGGACGAAGTCGCGGGCACAGCTAGTTATTCAAATAAATATGAATGGCAAGTTTAGCGTCCGATGGGATTTCCCATCGGCAATGACGAACGTTCAAATAAACTTTCATGCCATCTAGGAGACTAGCTTTTGCCCTCGGCTCCGCTCGCGTGGATGTCGGTTATCGCGTAAAAAAAGTAGCCTATGTCCGTCTCCATATCCCAGGCTATATCTCTGCCAAATTTCATGACGATCGGTTCAGCGGTTTAGCCGTGAAAGGGTAACAGACAGACACAGTTACTTTTGGGATTAGTAGGGTTAAATTTGATAAAATCCTTTCTTAGTGCTCACCTTCGTTATACAGGAAAAGTTTTTATTCAGTGCGCAAACTGTAACCATGAATTCAGCATATCATTCTATTCTAGACGGCCCAACGCAGAAATTTTTGGTCGGTTATAAAAAAAAATCTGCTGTTCTGTTCCATACATTTTAACCGCGTAGGTATTTCACTTTTCTATGAAACAGCTGATTTATTTTTCTCTTGAGCAAAATTTCACGCTTGTAGACCCTGAGGTGTACATGGTTTGTCAGTAAATGTATCTTTGAAAAATCATTCAATATTGTTGATAAGTATACTCCATTTGAAATAAGATTAGACATTTAAATAAACCTTTTTACAGTCCTTTCAACCGATTTCGACTTCTATTCCGTAGGCATAAGGATGGCATTAAAAGCAAAAAAGTGGTTACAATACCAACTCTTTACTGCAGATGCCATTTATCATGCTTCCAACGCAATAGAGGTCAAAATCAGTTGAACGAACTGTAAAAAAAGGTTTATTTAAAAGTCGAATCTTATTTCAAATGGAGTATAATATCATTCTCATGCCTTCTGCAGATTTATTTGGGGTCGGTACAACATGTACATGTAGTTTTCTCCATACTTCTCTATTAGTGGTATTCTCGGTAGTCACCTTCTTTCTAACCATATCATCATAATTATATTAAGTAGATGTATGTACATTATAAAATAGATTATTAGAGGCCATCCATAAATTACGTCACACGTTGAAGGGGTGGGGGGGTCAACGAAATGTGACATTGTGTGACAAGGGCCCGGGGGGTTCAAAAGCTAAGCACCAAGAGCTACGTTATAGTTGTCGTCAAAGTTAATTTTAACGGTAACATTAACAATAACCATAGAATATAACATCCTGCTGTTGCACCGTCATGTCAAATGTGAAAGTTAAAGTTAAAAGGGTGACAAGTGAGAAGGCGTCTTGTTTTCCCAAAATGTTCGTGGGTAATTTTTTTAGCAATGGCAATATTTCAAGTTTGTTGTCATCACGCTGTCAAAGACCGCCAAACTCAAATTTACAGCGCATCAGTTCAAATTGTTTTCCAGCGGGATTTACATGATTTGCGGCTTGATATTTAAATTAAACACTATTTTGCTGTAAAATATTATAAGTAAGCAAAGTTTGAGCAAAATATGGAGAGTTCAGGAATAATACCAAATAGCAATTTACTCCACAACTTCAATACAAAGTGAGTATAGTTTTATAATATTATTTCTTCGGTTCCTGGTTCCTTCTGAATAATAAAAATACGTTACTTATTGCATACAGACGTATGCGAATCACATTTATTATTACATAAATACCTACATAGGTATTTAAGTATTAATAAATGTAATTCGCATACGTTATATATACGCATGTTATATATACGTGACTGAACGTGCGATTATGTTACACTTTAGAATCTATCCACAGCACAGAATGTTTTTGTTGTTCGTTTATTAATTAGATAATTAAACTGTGTTTTCAGAGAAAGAAGTTGTAATTTTAGCCAGGAAGAAGTTAAGAAATTACAGATCCTTGTCGAAAAATACAAAAATATTTTGATGTGCAAAAAAACCGATGGGACTAGCACAAAACAAAAAGAAATAGTATGGGACAACATTGGAAAGGAATTTAATGCCACTGGGCAAATACAAAGGACGACGAAGCAATTAAAATATAAATTTGAAAATATGAAAAGAAATGCGAAAAAGGTAACCATTCCATTTTTTTCCATAAACCATGTATTTTTTTACTTGACTGCCCAAAGAGATGTCAGCACCAAATGGTGGGGTCCGCAAGGGCCGATGCCTGCCAGGGGTGCGGGTTGTTCGAAAGAGATACCGCGGCCCCTGGCACACAGGCAACTGAGGGAACACGGGTGGGTTTTAGTCAGTAAAAGTCTGACACGCCCTTCCTTCCGCTCCACCCAGAGCGGGAGAAGTAATTTGATGACTGAACCCAAAAAAAAAAGCGTGTATCATTTATGCACGTGTTTGTTCCTTTATTCCACGACTAGTTCTAAACATCTGCACCTATTTGAAAGTAGGTACATATGTGGTATTTTATTATTGTTATAATTTGTTTGCAGGAGGCCACAAGGGAGCGCCAAGAAATGAGACGTACAGGAGGAGGTAAACCTCCCGCTCTCCTTCCAGCATCAGAAGATGCTACTGACTGGTTACGGTCAATGATGTCGACTTCAATAAGCGGAAATGAATCGCTTTATGACGATGATGTAATAACTCCGAATTTAGTTTCTGTGAGTTACTATTATGATTGATTCAAATAATACTATTACCTCTCATCATAATCAGCCTATAAAGTTCCCACTGCTAGGACACAGGCCTTCTCCGTGAGAGGAAGTGAGCCGTAATCCACCACGCGGGCCCAGTGCGGGATGGTAAATGTCACATGTCTTCGAAGTTTTCGTTCTAAGAAATGCAGGTTTCCTCACGATGCTTTCCTTCACCGTTTTGAGAACAGTGGTGATGAAACAAAGTAAAGCGCCTGCCTGGGTTCGAACCCAGACATACAAGTCGTAAGAGGCGCCGTTACCACTGGGCCACCGCTGCTCTATTACCTCTGTATTTGTAAGTAATTGAGATTATATAAATAAATTTATTTATACCTAATTGTTTCAGGGCCAAAATAATGACAACAACTTAACTATAATTAATTCAGATGTTGATGAAATTTTACTAACAAAAAAGGTATTCCAGTTTGATCATGTTTTACCATTTGTTGCCTATGGTTTTCTTATAAGTATCATGAGTATAAGTTTTTGTAATGGCATTTATATTACAGAAACCGAAACTGGATAGCAATGCGACTGTTTTAACGGATACTGATTATGCAACTTATAATTTACCACAGGTACGTAGGTGAGACCATTTTAACTATAGAAAACATGCTGCCCATGACCACCTATTAGTATTTTTATTGGTTATTTACAGAATGCAGAGATGGATATAGAAAAGCCTAGTGATCTTATAATTGAAACACCCTTTGACTGCAGTACACCGCATTCTTCTCTGAGGAAACCAATGGCACAACCACTCAGGAGTGAGTAATTTATGTTTTAATTTATTTCTTACTAGCTTTTGCCCGCGGCTCCACCTGCGTGGATGTTGGTTATCGCGTAAAAAAGTAGCCTATGTCCTTCTTTATATCCCGGGCTATATCTCTGCTAAATTTCATGACGATCGGTTATGCGTTTTGGGGGGACAGCGTAACAGACAGACAGGCAAACAGTGTTACTTTCGCATTTTTATAATATTAGTAAATGAGTAAATAGGGATTCAGTAAATTTGCTAACCACATATCCAAATCTGAAAGTTTAATCGGGATGATTCTATGCTTCTATCATTAGAAGAAGCAAACAAGATATGAGCTAAGAGTAGGTATAATAATATGAAGCTACTGTTTCTTATTGTATCTTATCCATTATTTTTGTTTCAGGAAAAATCCAGAAGAAACAGGATGACAGTATTATAAAGAGGGCATTGCGAGAACAAAAACAATCAGTTTTAAAAGAGCTTAATGAAATTGAAATGGATAAAATCAGAACAAGCATTCGAAACCAAAACGAGCTTCATAGACAATTGATGCAACACAACGACGAGAAGCATACACTAGAACTACAACTTCATCGCCAATTAAAGCGACACAATGAGGAGAAGTATAAGCTAGAAGTAGAGAAACTAAAATTGGAAATCGATATTCTTAAGAAAAATGTTAATAAGTAAACAACTTGTCTATGTAACTCATTTTAGTTTCGAATGCTTGTTCTGATTTTATCCATTTCAATTTCGTTAAGCTCTTTTAAAACCGATTGTTTTTGTTCTCGCAATGCCGTCTTTATAATATTGTGTTTCTAACTTATTTTAAGCAAGTAAATTATTTGGTAAAATGAATGTAACAAGTATATTAGGTGTAATTGACATGTATGCAAATAAAATACGTTATTTTTTCAATTTTGCCTAGACTATTTTATTGTTTTCTACCCACGTGCTAACCTACTAAAATAATTGTTAATCAACATATTTCTGTTGTGTTCGTCATTATTGCTACTGGCAAGTGGACGTGCAAATAATTCCTCTTCATCAGAAGAATCCTCATCGTGATGGCGCTCGCGTAGAATTGGCATAGGGTCTCTGGATTTCTTGCAAATATTGTGCAGCACTGCCATTGCAACAATGGCAGCTTGAGCTCTTCTTGGATCAGTGCGGAGTTTCCATGATAAAGAAGGGAACCTTTTCTTCCAGCAGCCAAATGTCCGTTCAATCACATTTCTGGTTCGAATTTGGCTTTCATTGTAAAGCCGCTCCGCTTCTGTGGTTGGATTGCGCAGAGGGGTGAGCAAATACGGTTTGATAGCATACCCTTTATCTCCTAGTAACCAAAAACCTTCAAACTCACCATCTTCTAAGCGTCCTTTAATCACGCTACTATTGAATATGTGGCTGTCGTGGCAGCTCCCTGGCCAACGTGCCACAATATTATTTATGTACAATTGTGCGTTGCAGATTACCTGCACATTCATAGAAAATACCTGTTTTCTATTTCTATAAATTTCAGCATCCGTTCCACCCGGAGATTTAATGGGAATATGGGTGCAGTCAATGGCTCCTATTGTTTTTGGGAACGCACTTATTTCATAAAATAATTTTGCTTCCTTGTCCATATTTTGACCACTAGGCATTACCACACACTGTGATCTCAACCCGGCAATAGCTCTGCTCACACGATGTATGATTCGACATACACTGGATTTATGAACGCCTGCAGCATCACCAATACAACGTTGGAAAGAGCCACACGCATAGAACTCCAGAGCCATTAGTACTTGCTGTTCCGGCGTTATAGCGTTATTCCTGCCAAGAATGAAATGATAAACATTAGATATAATACATAATATTAGAAAGATTAAATGGACTGAATATTATAGGATTTGTCGTAATATAATACCTACTTGCGCAGTTTATTTATTAGGTATTCCCTATGATGTTATAAATTATAGTCACAACGTAGGTAATTAATATAATAATATGGAAAATACTCACTTCATGGTTCTTGTTTTCAGCAAAGGTCCTAAGCTAGAAGCTAGCGCCCTTGCCAAGGTCTTTGAAACCCGGAATCTGTCCAAAAATTCATTCTCATCCCACTTTAGAAATCGATCAATGCGAGGGCGATAAACTTTTCTCTTCCTAACTGGCAAATTGAATTCACTATTGGTGTCACTATCATCGCTAGAAGAGCTCGATTCCCACAATATATCGCGGAGTAAAGACATACTAATTTCGTTTCAATGGTTTATTCAATATTTTTATAGGTTACAACTGCAAATCAGATGATCCTACAATGACACAAACCATAACTATAGCCCTTAACCGCCCGAATTTGAGCGGTTAATGTTATCGTTATTTGTGACGTAATTTTAACAATTGTTAAATTGGTGCAACACTTATTTCGCTTAACCGGGGATTTGACGGCTGTCACGGCGTTGGTTATCGTTAAAGTTAGTTGGTGCAACTCACTCTAAGTGTCTGAATTATTTGACTTTATGTTAATTTTATTAAAAATTATTATTACTTATTATATATATTTTTTTAAATAAAAAACTGCTGTTGTCATTTAATTTATTTTTATTTGGCTGGTACATACAAAATTGAAAAATATGTGACGTCACACAAGGGGGTAGGGGGTTTCACAAGTGTGATCATATGTGACAAGGACGGGGGGGAGGGGCAAAAAACCATAAAGTTTGTGTGACGTAATTTATGGATGGCCCCTTATGAGAGATTCTATTTTACTGTTACATTGTCCGGTATAAATATAATACAAGTTTTAAAGACATTCACGTTATTGAAATATAATGATTGAAATTGGTACATAATTGAATATAATATAGTCTTTGACAACTTAGGTATACCTAAATAATATTTCAATATTAAAATATGATTCCACACATAATTAGCTATTGGAATTTTAGCTGTTATTTAAATGTTAATTGATTATGAGTGACTTTTACTGTTATATTATTATGATAAGTATATACGAGTAGTAGGTTACGGCCTACGGGTATACAGGAAACTTTTCCTGTATAGGCTTACGGTTATTTCGTTCAATAGATACCTACCATTGATTACGTCAAATCCTACAATAATAAAATATTATAAATGTGTAAGTTTGAATGTGGATTTGGATGACATTTGGCACACAGATTTACTAACCTGAATTAACACATGCAACGAGTAACATAATTAACGCAAGACCTCATACACCCCAATTAGAGTATTGAGTTAAAAGCATAATACGATGATCAAAACAATTTTTTTTTAAAGCTAACTTATATTATTAAGAAAAACGTGTCGACCGAAGCATTACTTTAGGCATTTAAAATTGAGTCTTATTTTGTCTACCATAAGATTGAATTTTCTTTGGCTCAATCAGTGGTAGGTATGGCAAAATACATTATTAAAAAAAATATAGTTATATTAAAAGTTACTGAGATCGATTCAGTAGTCAATTAAGAACAAACTACTTTCAGGTCTTGCGACTATTCTATTACACCTTGTATACGACTTTTTATCTCGCTAATACGTTCCCGTAGGATAAGTTCCGATTAGGGTTGCCAACCATACTGTTTTAAACAGTATAATACTGTTTTTCACTAAATTATACTTTTTACTGTTGAACAAAAATAAAGTATACAAAATACTGTTTTCAGTATCAAAATGCTAACACAAAGATTTTCTTGAAATGAGTACTGACCAAAAGTGGAGTCATTTATTAGTAAACACTTCAGAAGAATTTAAAAACATAACTAAAATTGTCTCATATCTACTTTCTGTTCCCGCCACCTCAGCATTTACTGAAAGAGTTTTTTCAGTAATTAATGCTAAGTGGCGGGAGGATAGAAATAGAGCATCTATTAATTTAATAAAAAATGAGCTCCTCATTTATTTTAATTTCAGTTATGATTGTGATGAGGCGTATGAAGTTTTTAAAAAAGATTGTAAATTAGTAAGTTGTGCGAAAAGTTCTAAAAAATATGTATTTAAAACAATAAATAAATAAAACACTGTTCATTTTTCTAAAATACTGTTTAATATTTTTCATAGACCTGAATATACTTTATTTCTTGTAAAAAAAAGTTGGCAACCCTAGTTCCAAGCGCCACGCGGGCGAAGCTGCTGGCAAAAACTAGTACCTAAATAATAAACCTTCATTTCGCCAGAATTGCATAAAAGCAAGTCCCATATACAATGCGTGCCGTGAATTTCGTAATGGAGAAACCCGGAAACATTTTGCGCAACCCGCGTGTCGCACCCGGGACCGCGCTCAGCAGGTAACCACTAGACCATTGTGGCAGTGGACTGTGTCATGATCAGAGATCGGATATTCGGATGCATATTTACTTAAAGATATTTTTTAGCTAAGAAAGTATGGAAGCGGCTTTATTTGTAATATTTATTAAAAACCCCGGGATTCTTGGATTGCATAACTATTCAGATGTGTATTAATTTAAAATTAAGGTTTAACACGATACAAATATGTGTATGTATGTATATTAACCTAAACGCTCTCTTGAACGGGAGGTTCATAGCCTTCGGGACGCTCCGACTTGTCGCCGGCTTCGCCCCTCTTGCCGCCACAACCTTCGCCGTGGAGCTCCATAAGCTTGGACATCTCGAAACGCGGCCTCTTCAGAACCTTGACCTTCCTAATGCAGACATCAGACATGGAGGAGGGGTGATTTGTATTAGTTAAAACAAAAAATAAACAAACTACTTACCTAAATTAAGACTTTTTCGATACAAAAGCGCATTCCATGTTAGCCAACATCTCAACTTTAGGTGAATATGCATCCGAATATCCGAATATCTCTGGTCATGTTTTTTAGATGTTGTTTTAAATGTTGATTCATTTATTTACCCACTTTTATTGAAACGGTTAAAAGACAATTAAATGTAACATCGTGCCCGGTTGACGGCAAAAGACTCGCCCCCTATTACATGTGACGTAAACATATATTATTATGGCGAAATGTGGGTGTACAGTTATCTAGTTATCTACTACACCTCTGCCGAACCCTTCGGGGATTACAAGCGTGATGTTAAGATAAGGTCTACCTACTCAAATAAAATCAAAAGTCATTTGTCCAACGGAGGCTGAGAATCAGTTGTTATTGAACGTCAAAATTACTTAAGAGTCCCCCAAAACGTTTTTTAACCAGTGCGCAAACTGTAACCATGAATTCAGCATATCATTCTAGACCCCCTAGCGTAGAAATTTTTCGTCGTAAGGGCCTACGTCCCATTCGGTAGCGTAACATGGTCACTTTATGAACCCTACTGCTCATTAAAGGCTTATCTTGAAGATTTGAAAAATATATGATTTTGCTATAGATTCATATTATAGATCATTTTGCCCGAAGTACTTTTTTGTATGGTTAATACTTTTGCTGTAAAAAATATTTTCCAACACGCAATATTTTGGCTTCTATTCCATACTCCTACTAAACGGCTTCGTTATTTGGAAAAAAAAATACACTGAAAAATAGATAGTTAGAGGTACCACAGAATCGCCGAAGCACAATTGTAAATTAATCAAAGGAATATCCCCATTTTGAGACAAAGGCTCAGAGGGGCCCTGCGCGGGCGCGGGCGGCAGTCGTGCTTTAGCATACAAACGGGAGATAAGGATACTATGGCCCTTAATGTTTCATAGCAAAGTGCAGTAACTAAGTACCTACGCGGTCAAAATGTATGTAACAGCAGATTTTTCTGTAGAGTGATTTAGCATAAGCACAGAAAAACATATTATGTAATTCGTCTTCTCTGACTATCAAATCAAGTCAATTCCCAATATTAATAGAAGAAACAGTGATAAGCTTTTTTTGGAGATTTCATGTCCAAAGAATGTTTATCACTATATCATGATAGCTCAGTGCTTAAAAAACCTTGCGGTTCGAGCTTTCAGGGTTCAAATCCAGGCAAAATGTGATGTTCAATTTTATAATTTATTTGACACTGGTGAAGGAAAAACATCGTGAGACTTAATCGCCAACCCGTCTTGAGCAATCAGTACTCGTGTCTTCTCGTATGAGAAGAAGCCTTTGCCAAGCAGTGGGACAGTACTAAGCTGGTACAGACGCCAGCACATCAAGCTACCCCAAACTGACAAATTTTCCCAATTGAACATGAACCTTATCCTCAGGGCTTAAAGTTGAAAATCTATCAAAGAAATTTGATAGATTGGGATATTTTGATGTGCTGGCGTCTGTACTTACATGCATTTTTTTTTAAATTTAATAACTTGTCTTAAAAACATGATATGCACTATTAAAAAAGTAGAATTTGTTAAAATAATATAACTTAAACTTAAAAAAAGTGCGTGGAGTCCGCGCGGAAGAAGTGAAGTGAAACCGACTCACTCTCTCTCTCCTACTTTCTACTTTTGTGTATCTATCTTTCTCTCTCCCTCGGTAGCGTTAAACGTTTGACGCAACCTTGGCCACATTCCGAATAAGAAAAATAGCGCTGTGAGCGCTCACATCAATAATTTGCGTTCCGAGATAGATATCACGATTATGGCAGCTAAGAACTGTCATTTTTGCTAACAATACGGAACGCTCGTGAACGCGCTAACAGTGCTCACTCAATGTTAAAACCAATTTACACCATATAAAACTTGTGTACACCACAAATTTCGTCTTCTTATTTGGTTAGGTGGCTCTAGCCAGAAGCACTATATCTAAGTTAGTTAAAGATAATGATATGATTCAAAACAAAACAGCACAAGTGTCATTTTTGACAGCGCTCACGGTGATATTAGTAATAAGCATGGTCGGCGTTATTGCAAGATGGCGCATGTCATGACGTCATCTATGACGATTCACGGGACATCGTTAACGCGCTCACGCCAATTCGGAACGGGTGTGAGCACGCTCAAATCGATATTATCGTATCTCGGAATGTAAGGCTTGTTGGAAGTCGCATAAGAAGTTTCACTTCAAAAATCGTTTGTAAGTGGGGTATGTAAGATGGGAAATATAAGTAAGAATATATTATAAAAATATATTATATTCTTATATTCTACATGTTACAAACGATTTTTTTAAAGTTTTACAACGAAATTTAAATTAAACCATTTTTATCATTCTTTCTTTTCGCAAAATCGTTCTCTACCCCAACACTATTAGTTTTGGTTTTGGTAACATTATTTTAAAATAACGATTCACATTATTTTATAATAATTATGATTAAAAGTCCAAGCATACGTACGCCGCCCGCCGCCGCGCCGCCGCCGCCGCGCCGCCCGCCGTCGGCGTTGCGCTTACAATCTGTCATACTCATTACTGATTAGTGATCACAAGCCAGATGTTGTACGTATACAGCCTAACCTAACTGCTTATAAAATTAGTAGCTTTATGTTACCTGTGGACCCAGTGGTTCTCCAGCACCCTTATTGCGTAACACATGATCAATCACAATCATAATAATTTAAAGGATATTGCTAATCTATTGCTTCCCTATGTTAAAAAAAAAACACTACAAAGTGAAAAATAACTTCGAAGTCGGTGATTTGGATATGTATTTTGATTTTTTGTCACCAACTTCCTAAATTAAAGTTATTTTTCACTTGTAGTGTTTTTTTGGAAGTCGGTTGTTTTTTTTCACTTTTTCTTTATAGTACCTACCCCACAAAATTCGAAATTTCATCACCTTGGGGTCAAAAAATGCATATTTATGCGATAGCAGCAATCGCGGTTTGCTTGCTGCCATTTTTTGAAGAGTTCCGTTGTCTGTCTCCGAAACGCATCGTCAGATCTATATGAAATTGAAATGGGACCATTTCGGAATAAACTTCTTTCGAACAAAAAATAATTTTGCAAATCCGTCTATATTCGTTCGCGCATAACTCTGTCATATTATGACAGAGACTGAACAAACATAAAAAAAAATATAAACATGTCGAATTGCCACTTAATAACCTCCTTCTTTTTGAAGTCTGTTAAAAAATATCTCTGCTCAACAACTTAAGACGGAATGTTGTTTAACTGTCAAAATGAAAGCCAGTCCTACTATGTATTACGCCAATAGCTCGCCGACCCTGGATCACTTTTTGACGTCTAGATTGTCATTTTTTTTCACAGAAGGAAAAAGTAAGAATGAGCTATAAGGGTGAAGTTTGCCAATAGTTAACCTGGCTCCATTCACGGATCGAGCTTGTCATCTATTCCGGTTGGCAGACACCATCGACGGAAATCCTACCAAGGATTCAGTAGGTAGGTACTACATGATTTTGAAATATTACATAAAGCGACTGCTTATCTGGCTTCCACAAGCCAGTTACTGGGTAACACAATATCCCTTTGTAAGACTGGTTGGCTTAACGTGCTTTCCGAGGCACGGTCTCCACCGTCATCTTCTAAAGATCGTCCCCCATCCACTTACCAACCGCGGCAAGCGTAGCTTAACCTGATCAATCGACCCGTGCGGCTTTTATTACTTAGCCACGAGCCCCTAACAACCTAGATTGCTTATAAGTATTTAATACCCATTTAAAACAGTAATTTATTATTATAAATCAGACTTACAAATCATCGATTTATTTGAGCTTGATAGAAAAAGGTCATAGAGAAAATAAATGATGCAGTTTGAAATGAAGTCCATGGTTATTTATGATAATCTGTCGATATTCCAAATAGGTAAATATCTATTTTTAGTATTATTATTTATTTGATCAAAGATGCTGTTATTATTAAATGCATTTTGGTTTTTAAAGACTTCCTAGACAGCTTTTGAAAATCAATCATTTTATGAAAGTGGTTAGAATTTTGGTAATTTTCAAATGAACGAAAGAATGATTTTTGAATGAGAATGTATTCATTTCTTCAGCTTCTTTAAAATGAGTCTGTATAATTGTTGACCGATTATATTTTGAAAATTCCATCGACAATCTAGAATATTTTTTTTTATTAAGTACATTTTGGTTTTTAAATGGATTTGGAACATGTCGTAGAACCAAAAAAATCTAAGACATGTGACATCCACGAACCCACACTGGTCCCGCGTCCACGTGGTGGATTATGGCCCACTCCTACTCACAGAGCGGAGGCCTGTGTTCCAACAGTGGCAACATTATAGGTTGATTATGAAAGAGTTTGATTGGTTTCTTAAATCTATATACTTAAATAAAAATAAAAAGTCCTGACTAACTGACTGACTCATCAACGCCCAGCCCAAACCCTTGGACCTAGAAAGCTGAAATTTTGCACAGAGGTTCCCTTTATATTGTAGACAAGGAATAAGGAAGGATTTTTTGAAATTCAACCCCTAAGGGAGTTAAAAAGGGGATGAAAGTTCCGCGCGGGCGAAGCCACTGGCAAAAGCTAGTCTCTTATAAATCATCAGAAGAATTAGTTGTTTTCAGTTCTCATCTGGCTGCACACTCCATTTCTAGCATGAATGTTAGGAAGTATACCTCAGCTCAGCTTATCCCCAAGGAGATTTTTGTTTTTTTAACCATAGGTAGTAGGTACTTAGTGCAGATTTTTCAATAGCCTTAAAACTTTGTCTGAAACATTGCGGTTTGATATACAAAAGCAGTAATTTTTATTCCTATGATACATAATATAATCTGACGATTTAAAAATCGGCTCTTAGCCAATTTATTAGTGTGACAGCCCACTGAAAATGACCATTCGTCATTCACAAAGGTTCATAGACTTTAATCTAGTTTTTATTGTAGACCTGTTTACCTATACATAATTACTTAGTAAGCCTTTAAACTATGACCTAATCATAACTTTCTCACTTTATCCAAATACCGTAACGTTTGGAATTTTTTCCTCATTTCCCAGTTGCGTTGACTGCCAGTGATATAAGCTTGCACGTGGGCTGGTCGGGTAACGGTCGTCCCGAATGCGACCGGTCTGAGCCGACCCGCGCCGAAGCACCGCGAAGAGGCGAGCTTCGTTTGGATAAGTATTCTGTGGTTCGGATAACTTCGTGGTATGAACTTGGGTTGACGGCAGTGTTCGGATTTTGAATGATGAGATATAAGTATTTTTGATAGGTTGATTGGCAAAACAGTTTTTGGGAGGAAGATAGATTTAGGGACTTTACAGGTTTGAAATTTAAAGAAGTTTTCGCCTTTTTTAAAGTAGGTACGTGGAATATCTAATGTAGGTACTACCTACTTACCTACTTCATATTAAGCAAATTATCGTATTTAAAATAGGTAAGTATGTTCAAATTCAATCAATCTCTTCCCAGTGACAATGAATGTCAAACTCTAGTTAAAAAAGAAAGTTTTTTTTTTAACAGATTGAGACGGCTTAGAATGCGTCCAACGGGGATTGCCAGGGTAGACAACGAAATTCAATTTTCTTAGGTTTCAGGTCAATAGTACCGATTCTCTTGTAACAAAATTCTCCAAACTAAACTAAAACACACCAAAATGTTGTTTATTCCTGTCAAACGTACTATTTCCCATTCTAAAATTGATTAAAGTGATACAACTTAACTATATTTTAGCTTGGCAGCACTAAGATTGCACTGAGTTATTAATTTAGTGAAAATGCCAATTTTACGTAATATTCTGTTGTTGTCAATTTAATTATTCTATTCGCGATTAAAAAGGTGTGAAATAAAATCTAAGTCAAGGACTAAAATTCACACCAAGAACTCGACTTCAGGTGCAAAAACAGTACTGTATATTTTTTCCTTTTTTTTGCTTATTTATATCTCGAAGATGGTGTGTACTATCGTAAAAATAATGAAAATTTCGACCCCTATATAGAGTCCATAGACTTCTAAAACTCAACATGTAAGTAATAATTTTTTAATATTATCCATACAAAAAGTGAAAAATTCCTAAACACGTCGAGGCTGCCCCACCTGCGCGCCTCCGCGGCTCTAAACAAATTCACTGGGTAGGGCAAACAAGTACCACGCTGCGAAGCCAAAAAATACCACGTGGAGTCGCGATTGTCAAATTCGATTTTAGTTGTGTCAAAATTATTTTTAAATTTAGAGATTTTTTTGCAGAATAGCTGTAAGATTCTCATAGCCAAAAGTAAGGAATTTTAGGTAGTGATAGTTTAGTTCAGTGTGCAGAGGCCAGCACATCAATCTACCCCAATCTGTCAAATTTCTTTGATAGAGTTTCAACTTTATGCCAAAATCATAAGGTTCATGTTCAATTGGGAAAATTTGACAGTTTAGGATAGCTTGGTGAACTGGCGGCTGTACAAGAGAATCGGCACCAGTGTCTGGCTGTATGTTGACTAATATGATATGTGACCGTGACACGTACCTATGTATTTACAGAATTAGATCATTAAAATCATCAATACAACCCTATCCAAAATCCCATTGAATTAATGTTTCATGAAAAAGACATAAAAAATACTGGAGTTCCCCCTCTGGTATGTCTCGTGGTCTGATATATCTCGTTCGTTCTTACAAAGGCAAGAAAGAGAGACATCGATACTATCATAATGTCAAATCTGTAGCGGCACTACAGAAAAATACTTCGCAACAATATCCAAAAATACAAAAAGAGAAGTGGCGCCATCTACAATGCCACAGGCGAACTACGCACGATGCACGTCATAGAAATCCTAGATCGCGCAGTTAAAGTTTACCGCGCGATTTGTATACGTACAACATCCCGACATCAACCATTGCGCAGTTGCCCACCAGACACAACACCAGTCTGGTCGGAGGATCCTTCCTTTTCCATAGAGTATGAGTGAACTTTACACCCTGTTCCTCATACCTCTATAAATCTTTAAATCATCATCATCAGCCTAGCCTTTTCCCAACTATGTTGGGGTCAGTTTCCAGTCTAACCGGATGCAACTGAATACCAGTATTTTACATGGAGCGACTGCCTATCTGACCTCCACAACCCAGCAACTGGGTAACACGATACCCCTTGGTAAGACTGGTTGTCAGACTTTCGGGCTTCTGACGACTCATAACGACTGTCCACGAATGACAGCCGGGACCCGAGGCACGGAGGGGTCTTGGTATGTAAAGATGGTCACCCATCCACGGACCAACCGCGGCAGACGTAGCTTAACCTGATCGAGCGACCCGTGCAGCTATTGTTACTTAGCCACAAGCCCCTTATGTCAAATCTTTAATGAATGAATGAAATGCACCGACCTCAGTGTGGTTTGACCAGACTCGATTAATCGAATGAACCCCAAGATTTGCACTAGCTCTTGAAGCCTCATGGTTCATGGTGCTACAGAGACCATTGCATATCAAGGAGTAGACCGGGGGCGCTGTAATGGTAGGGAAGACGAGCCCTTAGGACAGGGAAGGATTGCGAGCCTACCGGATATGCATCCTTGAGTAGCCATAGGACTAGTGGAGAGACGGGTGACATTTATCTATCTATCTTTTAACGACATTGCATCAAAATTCGTTAAGGGCCTACGTCCCGTTTGGTAGCGTAACACGGTCACTTTATGAACCCTACTGCTCATTAACGGCTTGTCTTGAAGATTTGAAAAATATATGATTTTGCTATAGATTCATATAGATCATTTTGCCCGAAGTACTTTTTTTGTATGGTTAATACTTTTGCTGTAAAAAAATATTTTCCAACACGCAATATTTTGGCTTCTATTCCATACTCCTACTAAACAGCTTCGTTATTTGGAAAAAAAAATACACTGAAAAATAGATAGTTAGAGGTACCACAGAATCGCCGAAGCACAATTATAAATTAATCAAAGGAATATCCCCATTTTGAGATAAAGGCTCAGAGGTGACGTGCGCGGGCGCGGGCGGCAGTCGTGCTTTAGCATACAAACGGGAGATGAGGATACTATGGGCCTTAAGTAACTTTTGAGAAACCCGCTCACATACTCGTACACAAGACAAACTAAACCTTTCCTTTTATTCAAAGTCGGTTAAAAAGGAGATCCAGCTGTTGATCCACCAGCGATACAAGAGTTATGAAAGCAATGGCTTATTTAATAGCTTGTAATGTGAGACAAGCTGCCAAGCTGTTGTTAGACTTTAATTATTACAACATAAAGTTTTACGGTCCGTCGGTCGTAAGTGTTACGATTGGTAGATTATACTGAATCAGCCTGTAATGTTCCCACTGCTGGGCAGGCCTCTTCTCTGCGAGAGGGTGTGGGCTGTAAGCTACCACGTGGGCCCAGTGCGCGTTGGTATAATTGTCACATGTCTTCGATGTAAAAAAAAAACCGTTGCCCCACATTAGGAATTTCTCCTGTATTGTGGGTGCGTTTACAAATATTTAAACTCACATACACAAACAACCAGACCCGGAACAACTACTTGTGGTCATACAAATATTTGTTACGTGCGGGAATCGAACCTGCGACACGCAGCGCAGCCGTCAATCGCACAGCGCCAACCGTGCCGTTTGTTTGGTTCTAGGACATGCCGGTTTCCTCACGATGTTTTCCTTCGCCGTTTTGATAGCAGTGGCGATGAAATAAATTACTAAGTATAGCGCCTTCTGGGTCCGAACCATAGATATACGACAGAAGTTTTTTTTATACTTCTAAGGTTCGAACCTACGACTTACAGCTCGAAAGCCACGACCTTTACCACTGGGCCACCAATGTGCCTGCGTTGTTATCAGTCTGTTAAAATAATAAAATTAATAATATTCCTATAAAGAGAAAACTGTTTTTTTTTTTTCAGAAAAAAAATATAGCGTCTAAATTGGCACGAAATAAACCACCCCTGATTTAAAGCACTAGACACGCGCGGGCGATGATTTCAACAATAAAATTCAATACAAACTTTATGGTATTGTTTTTAATTATTATGATTCTTTACCCAAAGGGTAAAACGGGACCCTATTACTATGACTCCGCTGTCCGTGCGTCTGTCTGTCTGTTCGTCTGTCACCAGGCTGTATCTCATGAAGGAACCGTGATAGTTAGACAGTTGAAATTTTCACAGATGATGTATTTCTGTTGCCGCTATAACAACAAATACTAAAAAACAGAATAAAATAAATATTTGATAATTATGATTTTTTTGCCGTTTTTGTAGATAATGGCACGGAACCCTTCGTGCGAGAGTCCGACTCGCACTTGGCCGGTTTTTTCACTGTGTAGATTTATGTTTAAAATACGTAATGTAGAATACTTAGGTAGCTTCAATTAATGTGATAACCTAATTGCCACAGTGTATAAGTTAAACTTCTCTGAAAGAATGTCTGAAATATAATAGATAAGGGACCATTCAAGTATTACGTAAGCACTACAGGGGGGCGGGGGGGTCTTTGCTTTGCTTATTTTTGATGACATGGGGGATGGTGGTTTGGATGCTTATTACGTCAGCAGAATTTATTCATAAAATTTTGGATTTTCTACAAAATTTTGTCGATTTTGGTTTGAACACATAATTATGGCAACCCTACTTGTCTATGAAAGGCTCGAAGAAAACGATGACAATATTCCCAAATCACACGAAAGTGAGCAAACACGTTATGTGTCTGCTACCAATGTTTACGTGAGCATGGGGGGGGAGTAAGAGCTTTGCTTACTTTTGCTGACGAGGGGGAGGGGGGTCAATAATTGCAAAAAATCTGCTGACGTAATACTTGAATGGACTGCACACAACTGGACACAACAGCTGAATATCCCCATTAAAAAATAACTAAGCCATTATCATTCTTGATAAAAAATCAAACTCGTAATGTAAATAACTCACGCTATCTCTATGAGAACATCGCCCAGTTCCAAGGAATGTAACTGTCCACCCCGTTAGAGTTAGGAAGGCGTGAAGATATTAAAGTAAATAAGTCATTATGTCCTATCAAAATCCACTTAACTGAAATTACTTAGGCATGTGAAAATGTATGGTAGGTAAGGGAGCTTTAATTTACAACTCTATTCAGAGGCTGATAACATCGGTTTTCAAATGCTCTAATTCTTAATCATATTTTTTTTTAAGTGAAATTGGCGCGTTGGGCATTTTTTGAGATGGGAAAAACCAATTGAACTCGCGACACTGTTACCGACACCTCTGACAACACGAACGTACGAACGAACAACGTTGAGCGTAGGTACGTTGAACGTTGTTTAATAAGACGATTCAAAAAAAGAATCCTGACGATTCAAAAAATACACACGTAATTGTTCAAGTTTTCATTTCTGTCGGCACTCCCGAAGTGCCACTGATTTTTTATGCAGTTTTTTTTTACATTGAATGTGAACAGAGAACCTAATTAATACATGTAATGAAGATTGCAAGCAGATAAGACTCGCACCCCAAAGGTGCCTATCAATCAGAATCTGAATATTACATTTGAAAGAAATTACTAATCCATTGCTTTATATATGTTCGAAAAATGTATCTGCACAACAACGTAAATAACGCAATGAATATTGTAGAACTGTCAAAACGAAAACCATTCCTATCGTTAGTGTGTTACTCAATTTTCCACTGAAAAGTTCTGAAAGAGTCTTTGGATCTCTCTTAACTTCATACATAGGTCCTATCCGGGACCTCCATATCTCTACACCTTAAGGACTATTTTTGCTTGCAGCGCTCGGCCAGTAGGCGGTAGGGGGCGGGCGGTCAAAAATGTGGTCATCGTGTTCACGGGATTATGTTTTCAAACTGTATAGTTATGGATGTCTTCGATAGTACGTACATACATAAACTCACGCCTTTACGCGCGGGGGTAAGCAGGATCTACAGAACACTACTTGCTACGATCCTAACAAACTCCTTTTGCCTCGTTTCTCCGATAAAAATTTACCATTGTATTCTCCATTACATATATTTTGACGTTTTAACTAGAATTCGCTGACTCATCCATATAACTTATTATACCTACCTACAAAACTAAGACGTCAGTCAATCCTAATCTTATTTTTGCTTAATACATATATTATGTAGCATAATCAGCCTTTAACGTTCCCACTGCTGGGACACAGGCCTCCTCTGTCAGAGGGAGTGAACCATAATCCACCACGAGGGCCCAGTGGTGGATGTCACACGGTTTCCGACGCAATCTATAAAATGGGGCCTCGCGGGTCTCTTAGAATTAAATTCAACGAAATTGATACTAACTCTGCCTTCTCTTTATATCCTAGAAAATATCTTGTATGTTCGCAAAAACTTAGGTCTTTTAAAAAAAAGATGCGATTTCCATAGGTAGGTAATCTAAATAAACGTAGTAAAGATGAAATTGTGATTCCAAAATTTAGATTAACTAAAACTAGCAAGTCATTTCTAATAAACAGTAACTTCTATAACAAGTTGCCAAAGTCGGTTACAGAACTTAGCGATAGAAAGTTTAAAACTCACATCAAACGTGTCCTTATCAAAAAAGCATATTATAAGATAAAAGACTACGTTGAAGACAGGGAAGTTTTTCTGCACATGAGGCTTCCCTGGTACCTCATTAACAGCATCATAACTATGTGAAAGTCTATTAGCTGCTCCCAAATTACAACGTGAATTTTTATTCTTTTTATTTTTTACAATGTCTGACATATTCTCTTCTATTATTTGATCAATTAATTTCGATTATTTAGTGATTGTCATGGAAATCATCTCACTTGGTTTAAATAGGTTCATTTTATATAGGTAGATTCTTTTACATTATTGTAAATGAGAGAACGTTGTAGGCGTAAGGCCTAGACTAGATTTGTAGACGATTTTCTATTCTGTTTTTTCATTCCTCTAAGTACCTGGTACTTATTGACTGGCCTGCACTGTCCTCCCATACCTATTATCACTGTAATTTGAAAACATTATAAAAGCCAATTATTTTTTCAAAGAGTAACCGTGGAGTTTCATGCCGGCTCTTCTCCATAGGAAGCGACAAATTAGAACCGTGCACCTAGCTTCTGACGTTTCATAAGTGCCCATGCAGGTTTATGTGAAATAAAATATTTTGATTTGATTTGAATTTGGTTTGAGGACATGCCGGTGTCGTTCACCGTTTTGAAAGCAGTGGTGATGAAATCAAATAGGTGGGTGAATTTCAACAAATGCCATTTTTCTTATCATATCGGTGAACTTTTTCATTTATATATATTTTTTATTTTTTTCATGTTTAATGTAATATTTAGGATACTAAATACTCCCTTATTGGTAACCATCAACGTATCTTTTAAGACTATGGAGAAAATTCAGTTTGAATTCTGGTTTCCACCGATGTGACAATCCGGCACCGATTATCTTTTCTGTACACCGATATGATAAATTTATTCACCGATGTGATATACATATACAGCGATATGATAATCTATCCACCTTTGAACATCAAAAAAGAAATAGTAGGCTTATACATTTTTGAAGGAGTGACTAAGAACTGAATACCTGAACTAAGGGTATTATTTTCTTAGAATAAAAAATAATGTTTTTTTTTATTATCATTGTGTTTATTTAAAAGAAGTATAAAAAACAAAAATTTCTTGTACGTTATTGTACAATACACATTTATTAATGTGGCGATCAAGCTAATTGTTTTGCCATGTGTACACTTAAAACATTGTGGCGTTCTAGGTTCAACAATACTAAGAATAGAAACTTTATATAAGAAAACTTTATATACCTAATTAATCAGCCTTTTAAGTTTAACCTTAATCATAACAACACTACAATAATCACAGCTTTAATTATCACTTAATTTAATATTTTTAAAATCTTTGTTCTCAGTGCGTAAGTATCATAGATTACATAGAGATCGCTTATATCTTACATCTAGCAAATAATCTTTACCCTTAAAAAAAAAACTTAAATTAAATCTGTCAGTATAATTTGGTTATTATGTTAATCAGCCTTTAAGTTCAACATAAATCACTACAGAACTTGAACCGTCTTCGTACTCCACTTTTATTAAATTGCACCATAATTAGACTTTTAAGTCATAGAAGACTATGTAGTATACCTATAGTTAATCACAGCACTTAATTACGTACTTTTATAATTATTATCTGTTACAACAATTAAACCTTTTTTTTTTCAATTAAAACTAAAAACAATAAAAATAAAATTTTTAAAAACAAATCAGCCCAGATCAAAATAAGTCATCATCAGTGTCACTGCAACCAAATATATAATTAAATCTCTGTTTGATGTCAGGAGTTGGTTTACGTGGCTCATTTTTTTCTTTTTTAAAGTTAATTTTAGATTTTATTCTAAATATTTCCTCATCGGTGTCACTGTCTTCCACGGTAGGACTTGAAAATCTATTAGATGCTTTTACCGTATCCTCTTTATTTACGAATTGAGTTGATTCCTCTAAACCAACTAAAATGTTCGTGTCAATTTTCTCTAAAAATGAACAGGCAGGAGTACTTTGATCAAGATCTACATAGTTCAATAGCAAATTTTCAGACATTTTTGTCGAAGAGGATGATCTGGGTGCCGCATTTTCCGAGATTTTTAATGTATTTGATGGTGTAAAATACTTTGAATGTGATGGCTGTGGGAACAAAATTAATTTGTCAGTTAACTTTACTGGTCGCATTTTAGTGATATCTATTTTGGATTTAGTTCTGGATTTTTTATTACTCGAAGTAGAAAGTTGAGGTTTAGACTTAATTTCGTGTTCGGTTGACAAATTGTGGAAGTCTAGATGTTTGCCATGTGGACATTTAACAACATATTTCATACATTCATCTTCTATACAAGAAAGTCGACGTAAAACTATACGATTTTTAGCTTCTTTAGTCCAAATGACTTGTTTGACTTGCAATGTTCCACGAAATGTGTTCAAATTTGTAGGGAGAAGCCAGTCCTTTTCTTCAACTTCATATTCTTCTACAGTACTAATTTTCACGCCTTGGACAGCAGATTTTAAATAGTTTACAAAAGAGTCTATATTATTCATATCACCATCGTGTGCAACAAATCGATCCGCCGTTCGCTTCAGTAGCCCACCTACTCCATCTGGCGCACCTTTTCCATGACCACATTCACTATAGTTCCATATTATGTTAGTCAGAGAAGAGCAGTAAATACTGAGTTGGGACATAATATAAAAAATTTTCTTATTCCGATACTGGCCTGATGGAGAATCAGAAATAATAATAAGATTCTGAACAATTGGAGCTTCCTGTTTAATTTCTTCTAATATTGGAACAAGGTGAGCCCAAACGGCGGCAGCATCATGGCGCAGTGAAGAACTAATAGTGCAGAAACATTGAGTTGTTATATTCTCTTCCTTATTTTTATAGTAAATTACAGCAGTGTGTAATGTGAATTGTTGACGACTGCCACCAAAGTGCATAGATTGTATTTCGGACCCGTACTTGGAGCTATAGTTCTCACTAAAGTCAATGTGAACGACACAATCCTTTTCAGTCATGTTTTGTTTGTAGTGCTTAAAAGCTTGACTTTGATTTCGTATATTACTACAATGTGTTAAGAACGGTTTCAGATTGTTTTCAAATATTTTGATTAGTTGTAATGGTTTAACGGTTATTTTTACTTTTTCTACATTAACGGCTATTTTATCGACTCCATTTTTTTTGTAATTCTTTTTTATCTTCTTCCAATTCCAATAAATAACATCTTTGGAATTATCAAATTCTTGATAATTTAAATGACGATTCTTACAGACAGGACATGTTCTTTGCAGGCATTCTACCTTAAAAATATCACAGCAAATACTACTTAGAATTTCAGTCGTGGTGTTTTCTTTTATGATACGATTTCTTTTTAAAGATGATATAACAAGATCCATGTTCTCATGTTTCTCACATAGGCATGTATTTCTCAAGTTTAATTTTGGCTGCGTGACCCAAAACGGCCTCATTCTTGTAAAAGTGACGTAACTGATTGGAGGGTAGCCCGAAGTCAAATACTTTTTGTGTAAATTTTTAATTGTGTCTTTCATCAGCCTTTTCTGTTTTGTTGGCGCCACTGCTTCCGGCGTCCAAAAATAGCGCTAGTATCACGAGTCAAGCGACGCACCGTAGGTCCAGTGCTGCCACCTGCGTCGGACCGCACGTTGGAACGTTGCTAACGAGTCATTGGCTAACGTCACTTTGGCGGGAATACCAAGCTTTAAAAACTCCGAGCCGAGTGGGCTGAGCGAACTTTTGTTACTCGCGCTTCGTCATAGAAACAACTTTTATACTGTTAATTATTGTGAAATATATATTGTAATTAATTAATTGGCTGTATATTAAAAGTGATCAAAGTACCTATCTATCTATTCTTGTTTAAAATAGACTTAACCTACATCAGAAGTGCTTCGAATTAACGCCTACAAATGGGCCGAACATCACGTACCCGTCTCCGGGAGCGAAAAAGGAGGAAACGTACAAGATCTTCATCATCATCTTCATCTACAAGCAGTAAGTCCAGTAGAAGCTACACGCCTTCACCCATTCGTAAAAAAACAAAGAAATCAGTCGATAGTCAAGTAGCGGGTTGCTATAATATGGTTTTGAACTCAATGGTACCAGAATTTGACCCCCTTACAGATAAAGTAAATAACTGGCTCAATATTGTTGATTTACATGCTAAAACATTTAATTGGAAGGATCAGGTGATAATTTACCAGGCTGTCAATAAATTCAAAGGAACGGCAAAAACTTGGTATGACTCCTTTTTAAAAAATGAGAGTATTTGGGCTAGTTGGAAATGGAAACAATGGCGAGATAAAATATCGTTTACATTTCAAACAAAACGTAACATGTTCGCGTTACTTAAAGAAATCATTGATTGTAAACCTACAGCACAGCAACATTTGTATGAATTTTACTTTCAACAAAAATGTAAAATTGACAAGTTAGGTGTGAATTTTTCCGATCGGGACATCATTTCTATTATTACGGGCAATATCGACGACCCTAACATAAGTGCGTCGGTGGATGCCGGAAGTATAAATACATGCGACCAACTAGCATCTTTTCTCCACGGTCGGTTAAATAGTTCTCGTAATACGGGTCATGGCGCTGTCAGCGAACATAAGGTGCCTCAATCCTCATATAAACGAATCGATCTAGGAAATTCATTGAAATCGGAACAATCGAGTCGTATTGCTATGTCAAATCAGAGTTTAACGGCTACCAGAACCACAAAGCAGATAACTTGTTTCGGATGTGGGGGTAATCACAAACGTAATGAGTGTACAGGAATATGTAAATATTGCAATAAGAAGGGACATTCAGAAAACTATTGTCGAAACAAAAAATCTGACGAAGTAAAAAAAGAAGTAAAATTTGTCAAGTCTAGTGAAAATAAAACTAAATTTAATAAAGTTGCCTGTATAGGGGGCTTTTCCCAAAAAGTTTTTATTGATATGGGCAGTGACTGCTCCCTAATAACGTCGGATTTAGTAAAAAAATTAAAGCTAACGAAACTAAAGTTGGCAATACCGATTCATTTGCAGGGATTCTCGAATTGTTCTGTGGTTTTGGTAGAAGATTATATAACGACTTCTCTGATTTTAGACGGTATAGAATTCGGAAGTGTAGATTTCTATATTATTGACGTGTTATCGGGTTGTGACGTCCTGATAGGCCGGAATGTGACCGAGGATACGTCAGTTATGTACATGAGAATAGGAAATCAACTGACTTTTCAGAAAACCGTGAATGTGTCTGTAGTTTTGTCTAATGAAGTAGAATTCAACGTACCGGATAAATATCAGGATGCTTTAAAGGATTTGTTTAAAAAATATCCCGAAACAATCGCGGCTGATTTAAGTTCATTAGGTGAAATTAAAGATTTTAAAATCGAGATCGAACTTGAATCGAACAAGTCTATTTACACCAGGCCATACAGGTTATCACAACCTGATAGGACATTGTTACGTAAAATTATTGATGAGCTCCTTAAAAATAACATCATTCGCGAAAGCAAGTCCCCATTCGCTAGTCCTGTACTATTAGTAGAAAAAAAGGGGGGTGAAAAGCGACTATGCGTGGATTACAGGTCATTGAATAAAATAACTACTAAAGAGAAATACCCTATGCCACGCATAGAGGACTTGTTAGATAGATTAAAAGGGTGCAAGTATTTTACTAGCTTAGATATGAAGAGTGGATATTACCAGTTACGTGTAGATGAGGGTTCAATAGACAAAACTGCATTCATAACGGAAGATGGACATTACGAGTTTTTGCGCATGCCATTTGGGCTGTCGAATGGACCATCGGTTTTTCAACGCATGATGAACCAGATTTTGGGTAATTTACGCTTCAAAAATGTCATTGTCTATTTAGATGACGTGTTAATCGTATCAGAAACTGTTGAAGAAAACATAAACATCCTGGAATCGGTACTGAAAATATTTAAGGAACGCGGTTTGACTCTTAACATTAAAAAATGTTCTTTTTTTTTTAACTGACATCATATTTCTTGGATATGAAGTAAATGGTAATGGTATCAAACCCACACCAAAGAAAATTGATGCTATAAAGCAGTTCCCAGTACCCAAAACGGTTCATCAGCTGCGTCAGTTCTTAGGGTTGGTTAACTATTTCCGTAAGTTTATTAAGGACTGTGCAATACTAAGTAGCCCACTTACAAAATTATTAAAAAAGGGCCAAAAGTGGCAATGGACAGACGAACAAGATCGCACGGTAAATCTATTAAAGGAAGCCTTAACTTGCGATTCTACCTTAGCTATCTTTGATCCTAAAAAAGAAACCATACTTTATACAGATGCAAGTAGGGAGGGGGTAGCTGGAATAATGATACAAGTGCATGAACATGGTGAGCGACCGATATATTACTATAGCAGGCAAACTACCAACGAGGAAAAGCGTTACCACTCGTTTGAGCTTGAGCTTCTTGCTGTTGTGGCATCATTTCAAAAATTTCGTTTATATTTGCTGGGCTGTAAGTTTAAATTAATTACGGATTGTAATGCCGTCAGATACTCGCTTACAAAAAAAGAAGTGTTGCCACGAATAGCCAGGTGGGTGCTCCTGACTCAAGAATTTGACTTTGAGATTTGTCATAGACCCGGCGCTAAAATGCAACATGTTGATGCACTTAGCAGAAACCCTTCCTATAGTGGCGAAGTTTGTGAAAAACAAATGGTAATGTCTATCACCGAAGCTGACTGGCTTTTGAGTGTTCAGGAACAAGACCCAAATCTATGTAAAATCAGAGATATTTTACTATCAGGAGAGGCCGATGCGAATCGGAATATTTTTAACGAATACGAATTGCTTGGAAACAAAATTTACCGCAGCACTGAAATAGGTCGGCGATGGGTTGTTCCAAAAAATTGTATCTGGCAAGTAATTATGTACAATCATGACAAAATAGGTCATTTCGCTGTAGACAAAACGTTAGAAAGAATTAAACATAAATATTGGTTTCCTAAAATGAAAAAAACAGTAACTAAATACATAAAAAATTGTTTGCACTGCCTATACAATAAAAATAAAAGTGGTAAAAAGGAGGGTCAGTTGTTTCCAATTCCAAAATATGCTCGCCCCTTTCATACCATCCATATGGACCATGTGGGTCCATTTGTGAAATCATCAAAGGGCAATTGTCATATTCTGGTACTTGTTGATGCGTTTACAAAGTTTGTCTTTATATTTCCGGTGCGTGATACAAGCACAGCTTGTGTCATAAAAGAATTAGACCACCTGTTTAAGATTTTTGGCAATCCGCGAAGATTCATTACTGACGCTGGTTCTGCTTTTACGGCAAAGGCATTTCAAACATATTGTGATAGCAAAAACATTCGTGCAAACACTATAGCAACTGGCATGCCGAGGTCGAACGGACAAGTCGAACGCTACAATAAAACAATAGTAGAGGCACTGCGTTCATTGGGTGCAGATAACGACTACACACATTGGGATGATGTTTTAACGTGTTTGCAACAAGGTATAAATAGCACATTGCAGAAAACCATCAATGCAGTCCCCAGTGAAGCGTTTTTTGGGTACCGCCTTAGAACAGAGAGCGACATATTTTTACCCGAGCACGGAGAAGTTGTAGATGTCACACAGCTGCGACGGGATATCGACACACGAATACAACTAGATGCTAGACATCAAAAAGAAAGTTTTGATGCAAAACGATGTGTGGCCAAACAATATGAGATTGGGAACTTGGTTCTCGTAAAAGTGTCTAGCCAGGCTGGTAGTGGCAGCAGTACTAAACTCCTACCGGTGTTCAAGGGCCCTTTCAAAGTTACAAAAATACTCGGGAAGGATAGATACCACATAGTTGACATAATGGGTAGCGAGCGATCACACAAGAAATATTCTGGTACTACCTGTGTAGAAAACATGAAGCCATGGATTAAGATAAGCGATTGGGATGAGGATGTTGGCGTGGTTGGTATGTACAAAAACTAATCTAATAAAACATCATAAGGTAAAATTATTGTTTATTTATAATATAATAATACAGCTTTACAATTTGGTTTTAAATGATTACTAATATGAATTATTAAACTTGTACAATATTTTGTTCTGCAATAATCAGTTTTAATAAATAACAGTTTATGGAATGGAAATGTTGCAGTTGTAATGATGTTTCCACTACAGCAACAAGTGAGGTTCGACCTTGAGCTTGTTGTGGGCGAAAATGTGGTTCATGCAGATAAAAGTGGATGAACTGGAAAGCTTCATCTATCATGTGGACTGCGAGTCTGAGCATGGTGGTGCGAAGTCAGGGATCATACTTTTGTATTGTGCTATTCATGGGCTCAGTGGTGGGAACTCATTCAACATAACGTAACATAATACTAGACTATAATACGTATAGTAGTCATAAAAGCTAACATGTTTGCTCTCAAATTACAGATGACGATGTGTCTAGGGACAGACACACTTCAGGAGGGCCGGATGTTGGCGCCACTGCTTCCGGCGTCCAAAAATAGCGCTAGTATCACGAGTCAAGCGACGCACCGTAGGTCCAGTGCTGCCACCTGCGTCGGACCGCACGTTGGAACGTTGCTAACGAGTCATTGGCTAACGTCACTTTGGCGGGAATACCAAGCTTTAAAAACTCCGAGCCGAGTGGGCTGAGCGAACTTTTGTTACTCGCGCTTCGTCATAGAAACAACTTTTATACTGTTAATTATTGTGAAATATATATTGTAATTAATTAATTGGCTGTATATTAAAAGTGATCAAAGTACCTATCTATCTATTCTTGTTTAAAATAGACTTAACCTACAGTTTTTTTACTCCATTTTGTGTGACAGTATCCTTTTTACCTGGGCAAAGATTTGAATTTTCATCATCCTCAAAAAACTGAACAACAATCTTACGGATACGTTTTTGCAGGTCTATATTTTTTGGCTTCGTTGGGATTCGTCTCACTTCTAAATTACTCTGTTTTAATTTCTTAAATTCTTGATGTAGTCTCATGTATCTCTTTTTGTACATTAGTTTCTCTTTATTAGCCTTTGCCAATTGTTTTCTTAAATCGTGTATTTGCTGAGTTTTAACGTTTTGATATTTACGAAATTTCATTTTAATGTCTTGTTTGAATTTAACAGTATTAAAGGATGTGTCTAAGTTAGGACTATTTGGGCGTAATGTTGATTCTTCTGAATTTATAGAACTAATACTTGGCGTTCGTAAAGGAGATGCTATTGATAAATCTAGGGGACTGCTTGTACGTAAATAGTGGGAACTACTCGCTACTATGGCATCAATACGCAAATTAGGACTATTACATCGAACATTCTGTCGCAATAGCCGTGGGCTATGAGGTCCTATTAGTTCTTGAGAAATACCGGGCTCATTATCTTGATTTTTCGGTAGCGATTCTGCGTCATTGGTCTCTGAAACACTTGTTGGGTTGTTGCGGGCACCATTTGCCTTATTTTTTTTCCGCTGATAATATGCACGGGCACTGATTCGGTTTTTCTTTTGTGCATTGCGACGTGCATGTGCAGTCATTTGGCTTCGGGTTAGGATAAGTCCAGCTGCCTTTCTTTTAGCTAAGCGTTCTCTGTCTTTTCTTAAATGCTGCTCTCTTAACACAGGATCACTTTTGATTTTAGCTTTTCTTATTCTTTCCATCAACCTCTTTCTCTCTTTTTTCTCCTCCTCGTTTAGTTTTGATTTCAGCATTCTTAAACAAAATTAATCTTAAACAAAATTACTCGAACGAATTGTGTGCGGCACGAGCTGCACACAAGTTAATATTTATGAAAGTTAAAAAATATAATATGTGTATATGTATGTATATAATGTATGGTTGTAGGTATGCTCCATTGTTTTTTTGTTTACTTTAATGAAATGACACTATGTCTACCAATATGATAAAATTACACCGAGGTGATAATATGATCTACCGATGTGATAAAACAATCCACCGATGTGACAAAACTATGCGTCGATCATGAATCAAAACACCGATATGATATTTAAGACACCGATTGATTTTTCTTATCACATCGGTGTAAATTATCACATCGGTGGTAAAAAAGACCACCGATTACAGCGATATGAGAACAGCGACGTGAGAAATTATCGACTTTTTTGAAAATTATGAAAAATGTATAATATTTAGGCTAAATTCAAGTACCTATAATGATGCTAATTTACTTACTATGTCTGTTAGAACCAAACAATCGTAATAAAACTTCACATTACACTAGAAAAATGCAACCACCGATAATATAAAATAATTGCTTGGAAGTAACTGAAATGTCGTACTTACGTAATTGGCGGGAATATGCAGCGATTTGACACACGTCCGTCCTGACTGCGCACTAGCACACACTAACGAGGGAAATAAAATTGGGGTGGGGACACTGTCGGACTCATCGATGCAAAGTTAGGTTTAAATTACTTTTGTGCAGCGATATGACAAAATTTTGCGAGACAAGTACATTTATGCCTCTCAGTAATAAATATTATGAATTACGTAATAAAATATGCTACATATTAATAATAAAACTAATATTCTATGAAATAGAATAAGTTATATTCTTAAGTTACTTATTTTTATAACGATATAAGCGTTTTTGCTTGTAAAAAAAGTAGAGGGACAGCACCGATGTGACAAAAATAGAGGTTTATGTATTTATTTCTACCTTTGTAAATAGACTTAGACAAATAATATTTTATGCCACAACCCAATAAATACCTAATGAATACAAAAAAAATAGTACAGAACAATATTCCTTTTTTCAAATACTAATTTCAATGAAGACAAAAAAAAAGTCGTTTGGGAAATTCACCCAGGTACATAATCTAAAGTGCCTTCCTGGGCCCGAACTGACGACCAACTCGTAGT
Source organism: Antitype chi (assembly GCA_947359405.1). NCBI lineage: Eukaryota > Metazoa > Arthropoda > Insecta > Lepidoptera > Noctuidae > Antitype > Antitype chi. The sequence continues at coordinate 2,437,966 of OX375827.1, read as the reverse complement.
CGGAGCCGATACGACTCGCCCACCGCTGTTCTCACCTAGCTACCTATCCCTCATGTACCTAGTACATAAGTTTCAATGATATATATTTCGGCATTCAGCTCCTAGGACCTTAATTTCCCTTCTCACCTAACAACTACAACTCTACAAGTACCTCTTAACCCTCAAACCGCTGATTAGCAATTAGTAAAACCTCATTAATAATAAGAAACTTTGTTCCATTTCAGTTGGACTCCGGTGTTCAATGGATTCTGTGTACTCGTGAGGTCAAATATCACAAAGTTTGATGACAGCCGACTGTGACAATGCGCAGGTGAATTGCAGTAGGTCAAGTCTGTGTAATCCGTAATGTAAGGGAAGCATATTTACAGCTGCTTTGGCTATTCTTGCGTGAGTGTGCTAGCTATTATATTTTTGAGTGTGTTCGCGCAGGATTCTTTTCGAGGAAGTTGTTTTTTCAATGACATATTTTTGCGCGAAGTTGTGTCGCAGAAATGACGTTGCGCATAGGTGTCTCTGGATCAATTTAAGGCTCCTGCAAACCGGCGCGAAGCGGTTCTGGTAGATCAATTTCCATAGTAATTGTTCTATTAAACTCGCGTTGGGGAGCCTTCAATTGTCGTCTTGCGTAGATTTCTTGAGTTAGCCTTCAAGCTAGCGTTCTTAGAAAGTAGATTAAGCTAGAGTATTGGCCATCACTTTTCAATTACAGGTGTTGAAGGCCCCGGATTCAAAATTCAGAAAAACAAACACTGTTTCCCCAACTGAGTAAGTACCACTCAGTCTCTGAATGGCCAATCATTACAAAAAATTGCTGACGGACTGTCAAAGTCATGTTTCCTAACTGCTGCGAGCTTGAACGTAATATACACGTCTATGGCTGTGAGCTCAAATAACAAAAGCCAATTAAATCACTCGAAGTGAGTTTGATTATGTATGGCATTTAGTTGTAGGCATAGCCTTTCAGAAACAGAAGGGATTGTGGCATAGTAATAACAACCGCACGGGTCAATCGATCAGGTTAAGCTACGCTTGCCGTCGTAAGTTCGTGGATGGGAGACCGTTTTTACATACCAAGATCCCTCTGCGCCTCGGAAGGCATGGCTGTCACCAGAAGCCAGAAAGTCTGACAACCAGTCTTACCTCACTGAAGGGTATCGCATTACCATTAGTCACTCCATATAAATACTGATATTCAGCAGCAACCGGTTAGACTAGAAGCCGACCCCAAGACAGCTGTGAAAAGGCTATTTAGGCAGAATGAACCGTTTAGCAGCATGGATACTAAACAACTTAACTACAAGATGTAACTTAAATAGCGCACAACCTCTTAAGGGGTCATTGTACTCATCATTATCAACAACTTTTACTATGGGACCAAACCTGAAATCGTAAAAAAAAAATCAGCTGTTCCCTACATTTTGACAATTTATGCGAATACAAGTGTATGGAACAGCTGATTTTTTTTTTACGATTTCAGGTTTGGTCCCATAGTAAAACTTGTTGATAATGATGAGTACAATGACCCCTTAAGAGGTTGTGCGCTATTTAAGTTACATCTTGTAAATAGGTACTGGACTTTCTGCATCAAACCTGTACAGCGCGGCACTCCAATTAAAGAGTTATTCAAACGTAGCTGTAAACATATACAAACGCCCAGTGTAAACAAGCTCGCGCCGCGTCGCCGCTTGCCTTATCGCAATATTATTAACTTATTACTAATGTGTGCTTATGTATCGGAATTTGTATTTGTACGCCTTCCTTTGGGCCTACGAGGGGCACCCTTTCTAATGATTTATTTGGATAAAAAAAGAAAAAACATTTTTATTATTCATGTGGCTAAGCTATAACAGCCGCACGTATCGATCGACCAGGTTAAGGCGGTGATATCTTGAAAACGTTCTAAAAGCTGGTTTTTTTAAACCAGTCCGTAAATAATTTTGAAAGCAAAGAAATATGTGATATTTTCAAGTCTTTTTTGCATACAGTCATGGAACTCAAAACATAATTAAACATACTTAAATGCATCAAATAAATCATCAATGTCACCTCTTAATTATCTTTAAAACCAGTTTATCCCTTCAATAACAATTATAATTATAATAAAAAATATACCATAAAATTCCAAATCCCAAACTGCATTCAGTGATGGATTACTTATTATTAAATAGTTAATATCTAATTTTATACGATTTTATTTGCATTTTTACGACAATGCTTGCTCATTTATTATTCGAATTTATTACAAAAGATTTTAACCTGTATCGGATTGCAATAAAAACTGTTATCGCTCATTATAACGACAATATTTAAAGTTACCAGGGCCTTAAGCTACGTTTGCCGAGGTTGTCCGTGGATGGGTGACCATCTCTGTATACCAAAAACCGCTGTTGCTCCCGGCTATCATCGTGGATCTTTGATAGTCGTAACGAGTCGTCAGAAGCCTGAAAATCTGACAACCAGTCTTAACAAGGGGTACTTATCGTAATATATCCAGTAAGTAACTGGGTTGTGTAGGTCAGCAAGGCAGGTTCATGTAAAATGGTACTCGCCTGCATCCGGTTAGATTCTAAGGCGTCCCTAACATAGTTAGAAAGAAAGAAAAAACGTTAATTTGCGGTAAACATGACGCAAAAAGAAAAGGAACACAAAAAAAAAAAATAAGAAAAGGTTGAGGGAAACATGCGTCACATCCACGCAAAACGGCTATCACTCAGCATTATGCTGCGACCCTATGCAAGACAGAGCCCCAGCGCTGGTTTTCAGGGACAGCCGGCTTTGACGTAATGACGTCACCCGGTGCATTAAACAATTATCAGGAAACTACTGGTACAGCAAACTAATAGAAAAATAATATAATTTTATGTTAATGTGATAGAATAATTATACTAACGACCACCTGGTACACCCACCACCACCACCACCACCACCACCACCACCACCACCCGGCCACCTGGTCTGGTTTCCAGAACGTGACCATTTATTTTTTTTGCCAGAGCGGGACTTCTGCGGAATTAAATAATAAAAAAAGTTTTTGTGTGTGTTTTGTTTTGTGGGTGTTTTACTAGTTTTTTTTTATTAAAGAAGATAGAAAATAATTAAAGCGCTGAACACAAAATAGTTAAGTAGGCACATTTTAAATTATAGTTTGGTCTGTTTTCAAAAGCGGGACTATGTCGGCCTCGCTGGGGACACCGGGACAGATTGCTTGAAAGCGGGACTGTCCCGCCCAAAGCGGGACGTATGGTCACGTTTAACATGCTACGAGAATATCATCCTCAATAAACATTTTACTCTTTATGTAGTGGCAACATTTCGAAGCGTCATCCATAGATAAAATGTGCGTGTGCGGAGTTGTGACAACGCTAGGCAGATGAATGAGGGGTATGTACACTAGGTACCATTGTACCTACCCATTTAATGTAATACAGGAGCCTGTGCGTGGGTGCAAGTGCACACACTCTATCAGCAATAGCTTCCATTTTGACAGTTCAAAAAAAAACATTGCGTTATTTACATTGTGGTGCAGGCAAATTTTTGAACTCTCTAAGCAATGGATTATATAAATCCTTCAACAAAACTTTACGCAATTAGGGTGCCGGCTACAAAAGTAACTGACTGACTGACAGCCCGATACTTACGGCAAGAATGTTTATGAGTCGTGACGTGACCAACACGAGATTTGGGTCCATTAGTGTTATTCGCTTTATAAATGTGGCTATTTTATGATGTTTACCAGTATACTGATACAGGGTAATAATCAGTGTCAACGATCTTAACTCGTAGTATTAAGGTCTATTCACACATATCGTGTCCGGGACGTGGACAGTCCGTCAGGGGCTCATAAAAATATAGGTGTTTAATTTTGACAGTTCAACAACATTCATTGCGTTATTTGTTGAGGTGACGAATTTTTCGGACATATGAAGCAATGGATTGCCTAGTGCTTCTTTACTACCATTTTTTTTTTAGTTTGGGTTAATAACTTAACTAACTAATCATCTAATAACTTCTCCCGCTCTGGGTGGAGCAGGAGGGAGAGTCAGACTTTTACTGACTAAAACCCACCCGTGTTCCTTCAGTTGCCTGTGTGCCAGGGGCCGCGGTATCTCTTTCGAACAACCCGCACTCATACCATTTGTTCTACCTGCTGAGGATTTCTCACTTGGACACGAGCTGCCTTGGCTAACCTGGAACTCTTTTATCAGACTCCGGACCCAGGTCGGCAGAAGCAAGGAGATTCTTAGATGACTGCGCCTTTCAATGCAAATGCGGTGCCGTTCCACAAACGATGCGTGTCCTGCATGTCCTCTCGTCAGCACAATTACAGGAAGTGATGGACGCTAGTGATGGCGCCAAAGACGTAGGTAGCGTTAAGACGAAGAAGCAATATCTTCAAAACGATAAGTGTGTTACGCAATAAGGGTGCTGTCCATCGACGAGGCTTCAGTGCCTGCCCTGCGTGTACACATCAAGTTATACATTTCCAGTATAAGCTGATCTCGTATTGTATAGGATATCCGATCAGTGCGAGATCAGCGTAAACTGGAAATGTAGGTATAGCTTGATGTGTGGCCGTGTGTACTACGGCCCTGTCACGGCCCGGGCACGGCCCTAATAAGTCTATTAAAGACTTTTATTTAGATTACCATAGATAAAACTGTAACAGATTGACGTCAATCTAACTGTCACGTGTGACTGTTTTGAATAAAGAATTTAGGGCTAATTTCTAAACGGAATCAAAAATCATTTGGTAGCTGTTCTGTCATAAAAACACTCATTTTGATACGTTATTACCGTATTAAATGTAAATGTTATTTATTAAAGATATTTTATAACACTTTTACATAATTAAGCGATCTTAATGACGGACTATTAATATTATTAGCCTAGTGTGGAGTAGGTAAACTGTAGTGGTCCACGGCAAGTTCTGTAGGGGCCACCACGGATATGGATATGGATATCTATGGGGGCCAAAAATCAAAAAATCAAAATCAAAAGTCATTTATTCAAACTAGGCTGAGAGTCAGCTCTTTTTGAACGTCAAAATAAAATTACATAAGACAGTCCCCCCAAAAACGCCCGCCCTTCACCACTTCCTAGTGCTTTAGCTGGGAAGAAGAAGTAGCGGAACAAACTCCCCAGCAGCACAGCTGTCTGTTAAGTTAGAAGAACTTGTTTCTATACAATAATAGGTAATAAAAATTACGAAACACAAAAAAAAAAAAACATAAAATTTGCCATATGTCAGCTAGCACACGCCAATATACCATCAAAGATTGAAAACTAAAAATAATAGAAAATTAAAATAAAACGTAAACAGAACTTCCAATCTAAATAAAAGCCTCTAGGCATAAAGGGCATGCCCGCTTACATATGCAATTCTGCATTATGCAAATATACCTATAAGTAACTTAAAGTAACAAAAGTTGAACTAGGACCTCTGGACTAAAATTAATAAAAACTTAATACAATTAACAATAACAAAACCATGGTCAGCAAGACGACCAGTCACCACGAGCAGCACCCGTTCACGAGCATAACGCAAAGATCAGCCATTACCCCCCTCGCCATATTTGAGGGAAGGAGGCAACCCGACCCCCGACGCTACCGCAAGCAGTGACATCTAAGGGAGCATGACGAACTTGCTGCCGGTTGCACTGGCAAGAATAATCATGAATTGTCGAGGTCGCTAGCTAACTACATATTGCAATACTACTCATTAAAAAAAAACATTGTAATGAGTAGATTAAGTCATAAATAAATGATAAAAAAAAGGAAAACCTGAATTATACAGTCAGATAAAAAAAAAAAGCAATTATATGAAATAACATAATGATATAACCTGTCAGTGGGTAAGCTAATTCTGGTGAAAGAACACAAACATTGTCTTGAGTTAATCACAGCGACCAACAATTCTTATCATTTAAGTAGTCGTTAATGGAATAGTATGCCTTTGAACAAAGGGTGGCCATTATATAAAATAGCCCTATTTTGGGCGTTTCGTACGTCCTTTTATACTGGCAGTTTGTGGATGGATTACACACGGAAACAGTACCTACTGTACAGCGCTTTACGCGTCCAATACAACAACGCGTTCAGGGTGCTCTTGGGACTGCCTCGCTTCAGCAGCGCGTCGGGGATGTTTGCCGAGGTGCGTGTGTATTGTTTCCACGCAACCATGCGCAAGCGGTGAAATATCCCTGGTGGGGCGGGTGCGGGCCAGCCGCAACAATATCCTGAACGCTTTTGCTGAACGTTTTGACTGTCAGTACATGAACTTCTGCTGCATGAATCATGTACTAATTATTTTAATTTTGTTTTAATTATACCTAATTAATGTAGCCTTTTCAATTTCAATGTAATTCTGTAATTTGTTTAATAATTTTTAATCTAGTTTTATTGTATGATCCAATGTTGATTGAAATAAATAAATAATAATTAAATATTATTGTTATATTTCCACGCTGGTCGATGACCACCAAAATGACACATTGGCAGTTTTTGATCTCAAAACGGTATCGCATTCGCACAGGTAGGTACTGAGGTACCTAAGCTTTGAACACGGCTGTCATTAGATTTTTTATTTATTTATTTTTCAAGGTACCTACACCAACGGCTTCTCTGTATATGTACTTATTGCGGTAATAGCTTTGGACTTACACAGTCTGCAACTACGGGGTAACCAACAATTTTATGAAAATTTGATATCACACAATAATAACAAGACTAAAATTTTGTAGTAAGTAAATTAAAAATCTGAGTAAGTATGTTTTTTTTACAACAACATTTATCAGACAACATAATATTATTATAACGCCTGTAATCCACGAAGGATTAGGCAGAGGAACTATGTATAACTACATCCACAATTCGCCAGCCCCCTGTTATAGGGGGCGAGCCTATTGACAACAGATCACTTAACTCAACTCGGCACAAATCCAGTCTCCGGGCTGCTACTGAAAAAAAAAACAAAAAGACTTCCGAAAAAGCACTACAAAGTGAAAAATAACTTTAATTTCGGAAGGCGGTGACTTTGGATATGTACTTATTACTATTTTTTGTCACCGCTTTCCGAAATTAACGTTATTTTTCGTCTTTTTCCGGAAGTCGGTTGTTTTTTTTTAAAAGTAACCTACCCCAAACCAATGTGAAATTTCATCATCCTTGGTGTCAAAACCATGCATATTTTTGCGATAGTAGCAATCGCGGTTGATTTGCTGTTATTTTTTGAAGAGTTCCGTTGTTTGTCTCCGAAACACACCATCAGACCATTTCGAAATAAACCCCTTTCGAACAAAAAAATATACATACAAAAAAATAATATACAGATATATGAACATGTCGAATTCATTACCTCCTTCTTTTTGAAGTCGGTTAAAAAATAAACATAAATAAGTCAGTAAAAGAAATAGGTAAGTCTTTAAGTAATAAAGACATTTCTTTTATAATTTTCAGCTCATTCATTTCCATTGCTGCCCATATCCCTCTAATTAGCACATAGGTAGGTACATTGGTTACAGAAGTTTGTTTTCGATGGCTGACCTGTCACATCGAAAACAAATTAAAAAAAAAACAAGACACTATTTCATTATCTTTTATATCGATTATCCACTCAAAGTAACTGTTCCATTCTTGTTTCAGTGTACGGATCTCCGAAGATAGATGATAACATAATATATAGATTTATGTGTGAAAACATAAAATATGTAGATACCTATCTACAGAAATCCAATTCTAAAAAATTTAATTCAACATGATGGTCACTGACTTTTATTAGAGTTCCAATTTCAAAAACCTGTCAGATTAGGTTGTAAACTTTTTAGTGGAATATATCGTGATCTTTTGCATATCTTCTAGATTTATCTGTTAGTTTATTTGTTTATTGGATAAGTTACAAGAAGAACTTAAGGGATACATATAGACCTATAAATAGTAGACCGGTATAATTTTTATTCTTAATTTATTGAGTTTTTCGGCATTACCTTTCTTTACCTCAATCGGCTCAACCGTGAAACCATGCGTAATAAAGGAGAAATATTCAACTGATCTTCTTAAATCTTATGGATCTTATAATGAAAAAATTTCGACCTGCTAGCGCTACTATATATGTATAATAATTTGGTCGCAGTGAGCTGTTGGCTATTCAATACTTTTAGACTGCTTTTCCACAAGAGATTTGTTATGCTACGTTGCCATGGATGCGTTTGAAATCCACCAATCATATAGCACTGGTGGAAACGGTTTCAACTATAGTGTGGCCATTAGTGCTGTGCACTCCCTGAGGTATGCGCGGCGAGGTGGGAGGCGAAGAAAAAAGTGCATGAGTTCACATGAGATCGATACATCTCGGACAGATCTTACGATATCAGTTTGCATTTCTAAGGCAAGACTTGTGGTGGGACGATAGTCGGAGGCTATCTATCTGTAATATATTATACTTACTTAGTTGATTAAAATGTAACCTAAATATACTCATATTTTATTAAAAATATGCAAGTGATATTGAAATTTTTTTATATTTACAAACAATTATATATTCTAACGAAAGTTATTCTGACATAGATTCTGATTCAACTTCATCTTCGATTTCGTCATCATCTTCATTTTCCACTTCGCCACCGGAACTTGAATCAGAGTCTTGCAAATTTATTATGAATGAATCGATAACATTATCGAACCTACCATCGCGACTCCAGTAATCATTTTCATTTTTCTGGACATGATCGTCGCATCTCTGCCATTTTTCCGCCGTGAATTCCGAAAACAATTTATCCAATACGATTATCTTTTCGTCTAGAGAAGAATTAATATAGTTGTGGGCTATGTTGTTTTTAATATCAGCCCAGACCAACTCTATTGGATTTAAATCTGGATGATACGGAGGTAAACGCAGAACAGTGTGTCCACTGGCTTTCAGGAGTTCGTCAATTCTATACACGGGTTCTTTTTGTGTATTTTTGATAAGAAGTAGCAGTTGAGCCTTTGTCATGGTTCCTGAAAATTCTACATTATGGCGTAGCAACCAGTTCTGCATTTCACTTTTGAGGCTTGATATGGTTGGTTTCTTCTCAATCTGAACGCTGTGGTAAGACGCGTTGTCCATTACAACCACAGAATTCGGCAGCAATTTATCTTTTAACTTTTCATCTACCCACTTATAAAAAGTAGGTCCGCTCATATCTCCATGATAGTCACCGGTTCTAGCATCTGATTTGAATATGGTCAATGCATCATCCACTAAGCCATTTCGACACCCAGCGTGGAGAATTACCAATCGCCGTCCTTTCCCAATATCAGCATGAATTCCGGGTTCTGACGATGATTGCCAACATTTGCTGGCATGGTGACTGGCGTTGATGTATGTTTCATCAAGAAAATATATGTTGCGGTTTTGCGTTCTGTAATTTCTGATTTGTGTAAGATATTTTTTCCGCCACACTGTAATATTAGGCTGCTCTATAAGGAGATGTCTCTTTGATTTGCATTTTTTGAAACGGTAGCCCATTTTGTGTAAAAGCTGTCTTAAATATTCCCGTCCACAATTCAATATGCCATCCTTTCTCAAACTTGATAGTAACTTACGGACACTTGGTAATTTTTTTTCAACTTCGTAAAACTGATGAATTTTTCTTCTGATTACTCCAAGGTCAAAATCATCCACAACGTGTTTTTGCTTTAGAACTTTTGGTTTTTTTGGCGATTGAAATTTTAATTGGCTTGAATTTTCAATTGATAAATAACCCGCAGAAATCACATTATGCACGGTTCTTTTGCTGTACCCCGTAGCCTCCGCAACGATTTTGGCAATATTCACATCATTTTTAAATTCAAAGCTTTCTTTGTCTGCTTTTCTTTTCTTAAAATATTCAGCCACCTTAAAAATTACAGTCTTCATATCACGAGATAATGCACGACCCATCTTTGAATATTTATCCCATGTGCGTCTGACATAGACAGTCCGATACAGCCGTGCTATTCTGTAACCATCTCACCGAGTGAAGTGAACCGAGTGAGCGTGGAGTGAACTGTCAGTGTCATCCCGCTGATGCTAGGGATTGACCAAGCATTACATTTACAATCATAATCGAGATTAAATCTCGATTATGATTGTATGATCATTTTATTAGGATTTCAAAGCTAGTATTTATTATAAGTGCATCATTTATTACTAATTTGGGGGGGTTTTTCAAATCAAATAGCAAAACAGAAATTGAGTCAGAAACTCAATGTTGTTTCGTTCTATTTTTTCCTAGAGTAGTCCTTATATTGCCTGAGGTGCAAGAGCGCGTCACGCACGAACAATAAATATAAATAGAATAAAACAAACACATCTTGAAGATAGCGTCAACTAATACTAATGCTAATGCGAATCGATATTTTTAGTTTTTATGAACCCATTGTAAATGGATTATAGTTTAACAAACGCAATCCCATGGCCTAGTCGCGGTGTGTTTTGGAGAAGCGATTGTCGATCGAGTCCAGTATCTAAAGACTGCGCAACGTTCTTCAGCGTTGGTATCAAAACCTAAACTTATTCAAAGAGACGATATAACCGAGCGTGTCAATTCATCGAGTGGTAGTGTGCCTGGCTGACGGACCATAGCAGTAAATCTCACACAAACTATGTGGGAACCCATCTAAACGATTTATGAATAAATCAGTAATTTAAGTAAAAAGATGTGCGGATTATTATTCCAATATTTTAGTGTACATACCTATCATTATCATCGTAGTAATACCTACAAAACTCAACTGACCCTAGCGCATCCCGTAGTAGGTACTTGCTATGGCTTCGAGAATATGGTGGAGTGATTAAGATCACGCCGCGTTTCCGCGTAAGGCACTGAAAAAAAATGCAATACCAAACCAACGTCCAATATGTAGGTAGGTACCTACTAACATTTTATTGTAGATAGATACTTACTTATCTAGCCGTTGTCAATAATAAAAGAATAGATATTCATCAAATCATCATCATTTTGATGCTACCTATGTAAAAGTTCAACAGTTCAAATGACACTCGCGTAGGTGCTCACTTCACTGCGCCGAAATAGTGTTATGAATCGGGCGCAGTGATCACCCCGCGCATGCGCGCTAGGCGCTCACATCAATGTAATAGGAAGTTTTTTCTTTTTATTCTGTTCGTATTCGAGTTCAGATAATAATTTAGAGGTCCTATTTGTTTCAATGCTTGTAGAAACCTATTTTAATGTCTAAATCCAACCGGTTTTTGCACATTTCAAGTCGGTTTAGTGCCTCCATTTTGTTTGCAATAATTAAAGTTTAAATTTATTAACTAGGTACTTACCTACTCATTTAGCCTGTACAGTGTCACGTATGCGCACTAAGCACATTAGGAAAACACAATATCAACGTATAATAACAACTTCTAACCATTCATAATATTAGATCATGTTTTTTTTATGACTTGGAGAAAAATTTAATAAACTTTGGACGCGCGAGGCCGCTCAGTATCTTTTTAGTATTAACCTTATCCCGAATGCCTCTCGCCTACTCTGGGCCGGTGCACTGTTGGCATAGCAGACCTCAGTTCCCGAGTACCTACCCGCGTGCCTACACCACTGCTGTTGAAGATAGGTTTACCTAGTAGGTGCTTCTTCAGCGTTCTTCATTGAAGCAACATCTTGATGGATAAGAATTCAGGCCAGTCCATTCATAATCAAAGGATATTCATCAAATCATCATCATCAATACTACATCAAATTATATTTACTGACATTCGTGAAGCATGCGGCGCGCGCACCTTCGCTTCGCGGCGGTATCTCACGGTGATGTTGCCATGGCAACATCACGGTGAGAAACCACGCGCGGCTAGCCGCACTCACTTCACGCGATTCTAGAATCGGGTGAAGTGATAGTGACGTCATTGGCCACATTCCGAATTAAAAAATAGTGCTGCGAGCGCTCATCAATAATTGGCGTTCCGAGATAGATATCACGATTATGACTGCTAAGAACGGTAATTTTTGGCAACAATACGGAACGCTCGTGAACGTGCTAACAGTGCTCACTCAATGCTAAAACCTATTACGGAAGCACTATATCTAAGTAAGCTAAAGATATGATACGATTCAAAACCAAACACCACAACTAATGGATATTATCGTAACTCGGAACGTAGCCATTGTCATCACATTCGATTTTTTTAAACTCTTAGCCTTTGACATTGACGCCTTCTATTTATTTCAATGCTTTCAGATTTTTTTATGTCTAAATCCAACCGTTTTTTGCTCATAATTATAAAGTCAGTTTAGTGCCTCCATTTTGCATTAAACAGTTGTTTTATTTACGACAAACATTTATAGGTACTTACCAAGTCATTTAAATGATAACGTGTCACACATGCGCACTAAAAACATTAGGGAAATACAATAACAACGTATAATAACAACTTCTGACCATTCATAATATTGGATCATGGTTTTTTGACTTTGAGAAAAATGTAATAAACTTTGGACGCGCGAGGCCGCTCAGTATCTTTTTAGTATTAACGATATCCCGAATGCCTCTCGCCTACTCTGGGCCGGTGCACTGTTGGCATAGCAGACCTCAGTTCCCGAGTACCTACCCGCGTGCCTACACCACTGCTGTTGAAGATAGGTTTACCTAGTAGGTGCTTCTTCAGCGTTCTTCATTGAAGCAACATCTTGATGGATAAGAATTCAGGCCAGTCCATTCATAATCAAAGGATATTCATCAAATCATCATCATCAATACTACATCAAATTATATTTACTGTCATTCGTGAAGCATGCGGCGCGCGCACCTTCGCTTCGCGGCGGTATCTCACGGTGATGTTGCCATGGCAACATCACGGTGAGAAACCACGCGCGGCTAGCCGCACTCACTTCACGCGATTCTAGAATCGGGTGAAGTGATAGTGACGTCATTGGCCACATTCCGAATTAAAAAATAGTGCTGCGAGCGCTCATCAATAATTGGCGTTCCGAGATAGATATCACGATTATGACTGCTAAGAACGGTAATTTTTGGCAACAATACGGAACGCTCGTGAACGTGCTAACAGTGCTCACTCAATGCTAAAACCTATTACGGAAGCACTATATCTAAGGGCCGATTTTTCAATCCTCAGTTAAACAGACAGATAGGGTTTATTCGATAGATAGCAAAAAAGTCTGTTGTTCAATCGTCAGATAGGCTTTATTGGTCGAATAATTCACTTAACTGAGGAATAAATCTATTTGCCTCTTTGACGGCCAGTTAACCGCTTATTCCATTGTTAAATTACTTTGACGTTACTAAATTTGAGGTTAGTCTTCGTGGTTTATAATAAATAATAAGAAATGGATATTTTCGATAGTATTGACGACATGGCAATTGAGGAAGAAGCCATAATAAATTAATATGTTAATCCAAGTGAAAGAAAAGAAAGAATTGTAAGACCGAGGGTCGAACAGTTTATCGCGTGGGATTCAACAGAATTCCATCGTCGATTCAGACTTACCAAAGTATCAGTGCAATATTTGCTGTTGTTGGTAAAAGATAAAATAAAGAGCAAGACACAAAGATGAGTTTTTATAAGCTTGAACACATATGTTTATTGGTATTGACTTGCACAACGTAATGAATTAAGCACGGTACCTTACCTACTAAAAAAATACATTTTGTTTCAGAAACCAGTGTATTTGTGTTGTCTTTTAATTTTATATTATTTTCTTAAACCTCGCTACTAAACTCACAAATAATTGAACCTCAGCATTATTAAAGTTTGCTGAACGCTCCCTCTTTTTGTTTTCCATTATTATCAATTCAGAAATCACAAATAAAAACACCACACAGTCAAACTTACAACCTCGTAACATTTTGAAAAGTGAAATGACGACGCTGCCATCTGTTTGAATCACGTTTAGTCCGTCCCGTTCTAACATTCGCTTATTCTGTATATTTGTTTCACCTCCCTGAAGTTAGCGTTTTCACAGATGCGATATTCGGTCGGATAGATAAACCTTGGTTAAATATCATTTGAAAAATTGACAACCACTTAACCGACGAATAAAGAGTCTAATAACTTTACTCTCTAGTTAGCTATTGGTACTTTTATCTGAGGATTGAAAAATCGGCCCTAAGTAAGCTAAAGATATGATACGATTCAAAACCAAACACCACAACTAATGGATATTATCGTAACTCGGAACGTAGCCATTGTCATCACATTCGATTTTTTTAAACTCTTAGCCTTTGACATTGACGCCTTCTATTTATTTCAATGCTTTCAGATTTTTTTATGTCTAAATCCAACCGTTTTTTGCTCATAATTATAAAGTCAGTTTAGTGCCTCCATTTTGCATTAAACAGTTGTTTTATTTACGACAAACATTTATAGGTACTTACCAAGTCATTTAAATGATAACGTGTCACACATGCGCACTAAAAACATTAGGAAAATACAATAACAACGTATAATAACAACTTCTGACCATTCATAATATTGGATCATGGTTTTTTGACTTTGAGAAAAATGTAATAAACTTTGGACGCGCGAGGCCGCTCAGTATCTTTTTAGTATTAACGATATCCCGAATGCCTCTCGCCTACTCTGGGCCGGTGCACTGTTGGCATAGCAGACCTCAGTTCCCGAGTACCTACCCGCGTGCCTACACCACTGCTGTTGAAGATAGGTTTACCTAGTAGGTGCTTCTTCAGCGTTCTTCATTGAAGCAACATCTTGATGGATAAGAATTCAGGCCAGTCCATTCATAATCAAAGGATATTCATCAAATCATCATCATCAATACTACATCAAATTATATTTACTGTCATTCGTGAAGCATGCGGCGCGCGCACCTTCGCTTCGCGGCGGTATCTCACGGTGATGTTGCCATGGCAACATCACGGTGAGAAACCACGCGCGGCTAGCCGCACTCACTTCACGCGATTCTAGAATCGGGTGAAGTGATAGTGACGTCATTGGCCACATTCCGAATTAAAAAATAGTGCTGCGAGCGCTCATCAATAATTGGCGTTCCGAGATAGATATCACGATTATGACTGCTAAGAACGGTAATTTTTGGCAACAATACGGAACGCTCGTGAACGTGCTAACAGTGCTCACTCAATGCTAAAACCTATTACGGAAGCACTATATCTAAGTAAGCTAAAGATATGATACGATTCAAAACCAAACACCACAAGTAATGGATATTATCGTAACTCGGAACGTAGCCATTGTCATCACATTCGATTTTTTTAAACTCTTAGCCTTTGACATTGACGCCTTCTATTTATTTCAATGCTTTCAGATTTTTTTATGTCTAAATCCAACCGTTTTTTGCTCATAATTATAAAGTCAGTTTAGTGCCTCCATTTTGCATTAAACAGTTGTTTTATTTACGACAAACATTTATAGGTACTTACCAAGTCATTTAAATGATAACGTGTCACACATGCGCACTAAAAACATTAGGAAAATACAATAACAACGTATAATAACAACTTCTGACCATTCATAATATTGGATCATGGTTTTTTGACTTTGAGAAAAATGTAATAAACTTTGGACGCGCGAGGCCGCTCAGTATCTTTTTAGTATTAACGATATCCCGAATGCCTCTCGCCTACTCTGGGCCGGTGCACTGTTGGCATAGCAGACCTCAGTTCCCGAGTACCTACCCGCGTGCCTACACCACTGCTGTTGAAGATAGGTTTACCTAGTAGGTGCTTCTTCAGCGTTCTTCATTGAAGCAACATCTTGATGGATAAGAATTCAGGCCAGTCCATTCATAATCAAAGGATATTCATCAAATCATCATCATCAATACTACATCAAATTATATTTACTGACATTCGTGAAGCATGCGGCGCGCGCACCTTCGCTTCGCGGCGGTATCTCACGGTGATGTTGCCATGGCAACATCACGGTGAGAAACCACGCGCGGCTAGCCGCACTCACTTCACGCGATTCTAGAATCGGGTGAAGTGATAGTGACGTCATTGGCCACATTCCGAATTAAAAAATAGTGCTGCGAGCGCTCATCAATAATTGGCGTTCCGAGATAGATATCACGATTATGACTGCTAAGAACGGTAATTTTTGGCAACAATACGGAACGCTCGTGAACGTGCTAACAGTGCTCACTCAATGCTAGAACCTATTACGGAAGCACTATAATATCTAAGTAAGCTAAAGATATGATACGATTCAAAACCAAACACCACAAGTAATGGATATTATCGTAACTCGGAACGTAGCCATTGTCATCACATTCGATTTTTTAAACTCTTAGCCTTTGACATTGACGCCTTCTATTTATTTCAATGCTTTCAGATTTTTTTATTTTACTATGTGTTCAGTGTGTTCACAAAGATTTATTAAAATACCAATACCAACCAACCAACCATACCAATTTATTGAAATACCAACTTAATATAACTTAGTAATAACCATGTAATAACAATATAACTGCATAATTATGACATGTAGTCACTATGGGTGAAATGTATTTGTGTGTACGTACTTATACAGTGCCTGAAATAAAAATGTTTTTTTTTTTGTATCACATGAGAAAAAAAAATGCTAAATCATTTTTTCTACTGAGCATGCTGCTTCCCGGGGGTCAACTTCATGATGCCGCGAACAGAGCGTCATTTGATGTGTGGACTGCATGCACGCCGCCACCGCGTCCAGCTGGAAAGAATGGTAAGAGTTTTTTACTAAGAATTTGATCAATTTCATTCCTATACTCATCAGACTATATCTTTTTTTAAATCAATTGAACCACATAAAATGTAATTGACTTTATTATCAGAATCCTGCAGCTAATGTAGTACCTACTTTCAAAAACTATAACAGTGTGACTTATTTATAATACAATAAAAGATCAGTGTCTTATCCAATCCAAATAAATCAAATGGGCCAACATTATTCATACATTTTGAGTAAATTGTAACTCGTTATTTGCAACATTTCTTAACTCCATGCCTGTTCTTGTCCCAATTTTTTGGGTGTAATAAGTTTATTAAAAATTGTGTGAAATAATGAAAATTTACCTCAGACCGCCACGATTGACTAACAGCCAAGATTGATATGATTAATAAGAGACGGTGTTCTTTAATTGTCTACAGTTCCTTAGCAGCTGCTGGGTCCAATAGGCTCATCTGCCGAGAGATAGAATTGTATCAGAATAATAAAATTCACAGGTGTATTTTTATTTTTTCTGATCCCTATGTTCTCCTTCTGCTAGGAAAGGTTTCCCCATACTTCTTCAGATTTACTAATGTTGTGCCCTCTCCGTATAGTAGGTATGTAAGTATATCTTTTAATGTTTATAGCTTCATGCCAAAAACTTTGGTATGGTGAACCTGATGTAAAGGATGTGGTAAGGGATTCCCTCTTGGCGTCTTATTATTTAAATTAGTACCATTGACAGGGTCAAACTGATCATCATATTATTAAGATGACTCACTAACTCCTCTCCCATCAGCATTGAGCTACAACAAATTACACTTAAATTAAAATTGACATACTATGCTTAGTTAGATGAAGAAAATATTTTACATAAAGTTCTAATAACAGAAAATATATCAGACAATTATAACCACACTGATGAGATTAATGACTGGCAAATAAATAAATAAAAAACAGCTTGATTTATTATAATTAATATGGCTGGTCCAAATGCTAGGAAATGACAACCTTATCGTTTCTATATAAATAGAACAGGGAATTCTGTTTGTAAAAAAACTATCATTATATCACACAAATACTTACAAAACTGAAACATATAAATCAAAAGTGGCTGCAACCGGTTTCTTTTTTTCTGCCAACTCAGGCATATTCTAATATCAAAGGCACTGCACTCAGTTATCTGAAAAACAAGTTTGTTTTAAAAATTATTCACATTAATAGCTTTTAAATACTTAATTATAATATCAGTCTTACCAGACAGACGGGCATAATAAGCATGGTTTTTATGTTTCATTTTTCCGAATATAGGTAGTCATTAAAATCACTATTATTATTCTGATAGATATCTGAAAAAAGCCATGTATAAATTAGTACCTATTCTATAAACTATGTTGACAGGCTTGTTTTACATTTATATGTAGTGAAAAAGTGGCCAATAATATTTGCCATTTTTATGGAAGTGCCAGTCAGCCTAATTAAATTTGCCACTCATACATAGCCAGTCTGCCCAAATAAAAGCAATGCTGGCAAGGAAAACTCAAGTGGATTGGATTGAAATGAACTATTTTTACAAGATTAGCACATAGTTAATGATAACTTACGAACCTTCGTGAACTTTTCATGACTATTCCTGTGGTACCTAACTTTCTCGGCCTAAGACAACGAGGGACCAACTTTGAGCCAATACTTCTCATTGATGTATCTTTTACATAGTGCTTCTGGCACAACACACATTGTGCATCAGTTGTTGTACCTACATCTTGTACTACTAATGCAAAATAACACTTTTATATCACTTGGAAGGTAAGATCGGAAATTAATCAACGTTAACTTTACTAAAAACCGATAAAAAAAAGTGTAATTGCGGTTGCGGGAAACTAAAAAGTTTTGTATACTTCGAGTCATCACTTTGCTTGCTAAAGTCAGCAACAAAACCGAAATAAATAATGCCGCCAAAATTTGACAGTAACATTTATGAAAAATTGTCTATGGTTTTTCCTAAACAGAGGATTACAATTTTTTAGATTTTTAACGTTCTAAGGAACGAACCTATAAGGTTCATTATTAAATTTTAAGACAGGTTAACGAATTTTTACAACACAAATTATCTGACAGACTCACATTTAACAAACTAAAACAAAATAAATCATTCATTAAACGTAAGTTGTGCCTGAAAGCCTTTTATACCGTTAAGGATTATATTGAGGACAAAACATCTTGGGATTGACCTGCTCCAATTTTTACATACTGAATGTGGTTCTTTTGTTTTTTTTTGCAAACTTATACTTTTCGACATTTGATTATTATTATATACACTTTGACATGAATATTTACTTTGAGAAGTATAATATTATTATTGTTTTAATTATTGTGAATGTGAGGACTGTGTGGGTCATGTTTTGTTTTGTGTTTCATCTATTTCTCAGTTAGTTTTAATGTTAATCTGGCAGTTTGAGTAATTTATGCGGCCTACCCAAATGCCCTTTCTTTGGTATTGTTCGTCAAATCTTTGAGCTCCTCAAGTTCTGAGTTGAGCTGCATGATTATGATAAATGCGTGCACTGATTGGACAGGTCCACTCAATCTGTGTGGTTCTTTCCTCAAAAGACCATTTCAGACACCAATCCACATGGTCTTCACATGATCTGACCAAGATTATTAAATACTAAAAGAGAAAAAAATACTTTAAAAGAGACTGTGACCTCTGAGTTTGTTTCGGCCTTTCTTCTCAGAGTAGTCAGATAGGAAACGCCGACCTCATCTAGTTAAAAAAAAATATGATTGACGTGTAAAAGTGTTTGTACAAACCTACTTACAGAAATAAATCATTTATCATTTATCATTTATCAACAGTACTGAAAGATGTCAAATCCAATATTCTTATCATGTTAGTTCCGTAACTCGCCACATTTATGCTCTTTTCTGGCTGTTGATGTAGTTGTTTTTTTTATTTTATTGCCATTTCATTTACATTCCAAGCAACTAATCTGAGTGTAACAAATAACCGGTGTTAGCAAAAAGTGACAAATTTCAACGGAATTCATAAGATTATTTATTCTACGTTCCATTGAGATTACAGTAGTCACTTTTTCTGTCCGCAACGCTTTTAGTCCTATATATTCAATGTACTCTGTGGTCCGCACGACACGAGCCACTTGTGTTGCCAACACAGGTGGCTCGCACCGCGCGTTGTAAAGTTCAAGTAATGAATGATTGAATTCAGTACCTTCGTTAGTGACAATTTTAGTAATGTTAAGAATTATGTAATACTACGATATACAAATAAATACAAAAACAAAAGGAAACTTAAGCGTCAAAGTATTCGTCCGCATCGCTGTCATCAGGAAACATGCCCAGAAGACATGCAGCATTGCCACGTTGGATGGCAATCCTAATTCTTTGGCCAAAGAACGACCCAGCCCGCTGATCACGTGAAGTGTCGACCAGCCCCGGCGAGAAATTTCCTTAAAGACGAGACGTGCACTCGAGCCCCATGACCCGAACGTTTTGACCTCAAACGGCTCAAAACTGTGGTTACCCATAAGGTTACAGTATTTACGCCGCTTGAGGGTCTCAGCAACCGACGCAGCGGCGCCAGCACAGCCCGCCATGCTAGGAACATGGGATGGCGCAAGGGTGTCAACACAGGTTGCGTCCCACATCAGAGGTCTTCCCACCTTCCAAGGCAATAACGTCATGCCGTCTGGTCTCTTCCCATCGTCACGTATCAAGCCGTTTGGTTCTAATACCGCTGGTACGCCGGCGGTGACAAGGGCTCGACGAATAATATCGTTGATGCTGGCATGGCGTGCTATGCGACCTGCGCTCTTGCAGCAGGACAGGCCATGGTGCCCGAGACTGTCGACAGTTTCACCGCAGTGACACCGATGCGGAGCAACACAAGGTGCGCCCAAGCGGAGACACGTAGCGAGCCGAAACTATGAGTCATCCATCATAGTGCCTATGATGAATGACGGGAGTGCCTGAAGCCACAAGCCTGACTCCCATTCTCCCACAGCCAGCAGACGGGCATGCTCAACAGTATTAGGTGACGTATTTGGTAAATACGTCACCTAGGGTATTCCGTATAATACTGCAGAGCGGCACGTCCCACCGTCTCTGGGAGGACGGGTTGTCAGGTAAAACCGTATTGGGACAAGCCATTTTCCAAACGTTCAAAGTATCGGTCAAACACAGTAGGTACCTTCTTCAAAATCGACCAGTGAGAAAGATAAAATATTTCTGGTTTATCCGTACTGTCGACCGAGGAGAGGAAGACCACCCAGGCGAATGGGAAGTGTGGCTTGCTGCCACGCTCGGTCGTCCAGGGCCACATTTAGGATTGAAGTTAGTGTATTTCTTATAATTTGGTCTACTTTTTCTAAAAGTTGTGAATGCTTCCGTTGAATGAATACTAATTTTAAAAAGTCGTTCCGAAACATCATTGAAAATTTTAATTTTCTCCTCAATAAACGTTGGAAAGGATTCGTTGAAAATTGGACACCCTAAGAGGTGAAGAGAGTTTATTTCCATAATTTATTTTCAAAACATCCATTATAACCCGCGCAGATAGAGAATAGATCTGAAAATGGCGGCGGGTACGCATGGTACGGTTGGCAAAACAAGTTCTCAAACATCGATTTTTATTGACTTTTTTTGTTATATATTATTCTTTTTTAATATTATTAATTAATAATAGTAGAAATAATGACGAAAATATTAATTAAATAAATAAGGAGCAAGGGTACATTAATATCACTGGATTTTAAAATTTGTCTTTATTAATTGTGACATATCAGAATCATATTACAAAAATACCACCTCACATACATACATAAAGTCACGTTCTTATCCCTTAGGCCAGTAAAGTAAAGGCGGAACTATATTAGACCGACGCACACGTCGAATAACGGAACGAATTTAACGATAA
The DNA here is from genome assembly GCA_947359405.1 of Antitype chi. Taxonomy (NCBI): domain Eukaryota; kingdom Metazoa; phylum Arthropoda; class Insecta; order Lepidoptera; family Noctuidae; genus Antitype; species Antitype chi. Next base: position 2,416,370 of record OX375827.1, on the reverse strand, counting down.
CTCGGAGTGCGTCAAGTAGCGTGGAAAGCGAATCCTGACTGACTATTTTTTTGTAGCGCGTACTTCACTGTGTGAGTATAGACAGCGATAGAGAGTGAGCGAGAACGCATGCGAGCGGACGCCATTTTCAGATCTATTCTCTATCTGCGCGGCTTATACTAAACTTCATCATCTGTCCGTGGTGGAAATTGTGTGTCTATGGGACATTCCGCTACAAACAAAAGTAGATGAATTCGTACGTAATTACTTCTGACCTAAAATTAATTACCCGCAAAACATTTGTTTTTCAATATTTTATCTTTTAGAGAGTTAGAACAAAAAAATCTCCATTGTAGGGAAAACCATAAACAATTTCTCATGAATGTTACTGTCAAATTTTGGCGGTTCTCGACTCGAAGTATACAAAACTTTTTAGTTTCCCGCAATTACACTTTTTTTATCGGTTTTTAGTAAAGTTAACGTTGATTAATTTCCGATCTTACCTTCCAAGTGATATAAAAGTGTTATTTTGCATTAGTAGTACAAGATGTAGGTACAACAACTGATGCACAATGTGTGTTGTGCCAGAAGCACTATGTAAAAGATACATCAATGAGAAGTATTGGCTCAAAGTTGGTCCCTCGTTGTCTTAGGCCGAGAAAGTTAGGTACCACAGGAATAGTCATGAAAAGTTCACGAAGGTTCGTAAGTTATCATTAACTATGTGCTAATCTTGTAAAAATAGTTCATTTCAATCCAATCCACTTGAGTTTTCCTTGCCAGCATTGCTTTTATTTGGGCAGACTGGCTATGTATGAGTGGCAAATTTAATTAGGCTGACTGGCACTTCCATAAAAATGGCAAATATTATTGGCCACTTTTTCACTACATATAAATGTAAAACAAGCCTGTCAACATAGTTTATAGAATAGGTACTAATTTATACATGGCTTTTTTCAGATATCTATCAGAATAATAATAGTGATTTTAATGACTACCTATATTCGGAAAAATGAAACATAAAAACCATGCTTATTATGCCCGTCTGTCTGGTAAGACTGATATTATAATTAAGTATTTAAAAGCTATTAATGTGAATAATTTTTAAAACAAACTTGTTTTTCAGATAACTGAGTGCAGTGCCTTTGATATTAGAATATGCCTGAGTTGGCAGAAAAAAAGAAACCGGTTGCAGCCACTTTTGATTTATATGTTTCAGTTTTGTAAGTATTTGTGTGATATAATGATAGTTTTTTTACAAACAGAATTCCCTGTTCTATTTATATAGAAACGATAAGGTTGTCATTTCCTAGCATTTGGACCAGCCATATTAATTATAATAAATCAAGCTGTTTTTTATTTATTTATTTGCCAGTCATTAATCTCATCAGTGTGGTTATAATTGTCTGATATATTTTCTGTTATTAGAACTTTATGTAAAATATTTTCTTCATCTAACTAAGCATAGTATGTCAATTTTAATTTAAGTGTAATTTGTTGTAGCTCAATGCTGATGGGAGAGGAGTTAGTGAGTCATCTTAATAATATGATGATCAGTTTGACCCTGTCAATGGTACTAATTTAAATAATAAGACGCCAAGAGGGAATCCCTTACCACATCCTTTACATCAGGTTCACCATACCAAAGTTTTTGGCATGAAGCTATAAACATTAAAAGATATACTTACATACCTACTATACGGAGAGGGCACAACATTAGTAAATCTGAAGAAGTATGGGGAAACCTTTCCTAGCAGAAGGAGAACATAGGGATCAGAAAAAATAAAAATACACCTGTGAATTTTATTATTCTGATACAATTCTATCTCTCGGCAGATGAGCCTATTGGACCCAGCAGCTGCTAAGGAACTGTAGACAATTAAAGAACACCGTCTCTTATTAATCATATCAATCTTGGCTGTTAGTCAATCGTGGCGGTCTGAGGTAAATTTTCATTATTTCACACAATTTTTAATAAACTTATTACACCCAAAAAATTGGGACAAGAACAGGCATGGAGTTAAGAAATGTTGCAAATAACGAGTTACAATTTACTCAAAATGTATGAATAATGTTGGCCCATTTGATTTATTTGGATTGGATAAGACACTGATCTTTTATTGTATTATAAATAAGTCACACTGTTATAGTTTTTGAAAGTAGGTACTACATTAGCTGCAGGATTCTGATAATAAAGTCAATTACATTTTATGTGGTTCAATTGATTTAAAAAAAGATATAGTCTGATGAGTATAGGAATGAAATTGATCAAATTCTTAGTAAAAAACTCTTACCATTCTTTCCAGCTGGACGCGGTGGCGGCGTGCATGCAGTCCACACATCAAATGACGCTCTGTTCGCGGCATCATGAAGTTGACCCCCGGGAAGCAGCATGCTCAGTAGAAAAAATGATTTAGCATTTTTTTTTCTCATGTGATACAAAAAAAAAAACATTTTTATTTCAGGCACTGTATAAGTACGTACACACAAATACATTTCACCCATAGTGACTACATGTCATAATTATGCAGTTATATTGTTATTACATGGTTATTACTAAGTTATATTAAGTTGGTATTTCAATAAATTGGTATGGTTGGTTGGTTGGTATTGGTATTTTAATAAATCTTTGTGAACACACTGAACACATAGTAAAATAAAAAAATCTGAAAGCATTGAAATAAATAGAAGGCGTCAATGTCAAAGGCTAAGAGTTTAAAAAATCGAATGTGATGACAATGGCTACGTTCCGAGTTACGATAATATCCATTACTTGTGGTGTTTGGTTTTGAATCGTATCATATCTTTAGCTTACTTAGATATTATAGTGCTTCCGTAATAGGTTCTAGCATTGAGTGAGCACTGTTAGCACGTTCACGAGCGTTCCGTATTGTTGCCAAAAATTACCGTTCTTAGCAGTCATAATCGTGATATCTATCTCGGAACGCCAATTATTGATGAGCGCTCGCAGCACTATTTTTTAATTCGGAATGTGGCCAATGACGTCACTATCACTTCACCCGATTCTAGAATCGCGTGAAGTGAGTGCGGCTAGCCGCGCGTGGTTTCTCACCGTGATGTTGCCATGGCAACATCACCGTGAGATACCGCCGCGAAGCGAAGGTGCGCGCGCCGCATGCTTCACGAATGTCAGTAAATATAATTTGATGTAGTATTGATGATGATGATTTGATGAATATCCTTTGATTATGAATGGACTGGCCTGAATTCTTATCCATCAAGATGTTGCTTCAATGAAGAACGCTGAAGAAGCACCTACTAGGTAAACCTATCTTCAACAGCAGTGGTGTAGGCACGCGGGTAGGTACTCGGGAACTGAGGTCTGCTATGCCAACAGTGCACCGGCCCAGAGTAGGCGAGAGGCATTCGGGATATCGTTAATACTAAAAAGATACTGAGCGGCCTCGCGCGTCCAAAGTTTATTACATTTTTCTCAAAGTCAAAAAACCATGATCCAATATTATGAATGGTCAGAAGTTGTTATTATACGTTGTTATTGTATTTTCCTAATGTTTTTAGTGCGCATGTGTGACACGTTATCATTTAAATGACTTGGTAAGTACCTATAAATGTTTGTCGTAAATAAAACAACTGTTTAATGCAAAATGGAGGCACTAAACTGACTTTATAATTATGAGCAAAAAACGGTTGGATTTAGACATAAAAAAATCTGAAAGCATTGAAATAAATAGAAGGCGTCAATGTCAAAGGCTAAGAGTTTAAAAAAATCGAATGTGATGACAATGGCTACGTTCCGAGTTACGATAATATCCATTAGTTGTGGTGTTTGGTTTTGAATCGTATCATATCTTTAGCTTACTTAGATATAGTGCTTCCGTAATAGGTTTTAGCATTGAGTGAGCACTGTTAGCACGTTCACGAGCGTTCCGTATTGTTGCCAAAAATTACCGTTCTTAGCAGTCATAATCGTGATATCTATCTCGGAACGCCAATTATTGATGAGCGCTCGCAGCACTATTTTTTAATTCGGAATGTGGCCAATGACGTCACTATCACTTCACCCGATTCTAGAATCGCGTGAAGTGAGTGCGGCTAGCCGCGCGTGGTTTCTCACCGTGATGTTGCCATGGCAACATCACCGTGAGATACCGCCGCGAAGCGAAGGTGCGCGCGCCGCATGCTTCACGAATGACAGTAAATATAATTTGATGTAGTATTGATGATGATGATTTGATGAATATCCTTTGATTATGAATGGACTGGCCTGAATTCTTATCCATCAAGATGTTGCTTCAATGAAGAACGCTGAAGAAGCACCTACTAGGTAAACCTATCTTCAACAGCAGTGGTGTAGGCACGCGGGTAGGTACTCGGGAACTGAGGTCTGCTATGCCAACAGTGCACCGGCCCAGAGTAGGCGAGAGGCATTCGGGATATCGTTAATACTAAAAAGATACTGAGCGGCCTCGCGCGTCCAAAGTTTATTACATTTTTCTCAAAGTCAAAAAACCATGATCCAATATTATGAATGGTCAGAAGTTGTTATTATACGTTGTTATTGTATTTTCCTAATGTTTTTAGTGCGCATGTGTGACACGTTATCATTTAAATGACTTGGTAAGTACCTATAAATGTTTGTCGTAAATAAAACAACTGTTTAATGCAAAATGGAGGCACTAAACTGACTTTATAATTATGAGCAAAAAACGGTTGGATTTAGACATAAAAAAATCTGAAAGCATTGAAATAAATAGAAGGCGTCAATGTCAAAGGCTAAGAGTTTAAAAAAATCGAATGTGATGACAATGGCTACGTTCCGAGTTACGATAATATCCATTAGTTGTGGTGTTTGGTTTTGAATCGTATCATATCTTTAGCTTACTTAGATATAGTGCTTCCGTAATAGGTTTTAGCATTGAGTGAGCACTGTTAGCACGTTCACGAGCGTTCCGTATTGTTGCCAAAAATTACCGTTCTTAGCAGTCATAATCGTGATATCTATCTCGGAACGCCAATTATTGATGAGCGCTCGCAGCACTATTTTTTAATTCGGAATGTGGCCAATGACGTCACTATCACTTCACCCGATTCTAGAATCGCGTGAAGTGAGTGCGGCTAGCCGCGCGTGGTTTCTCACCGTGATGTTGCCATGGCAACATCACCGTGAGATACCGCCGCGAAGCGAAGGTGCGCGCGCCGCATGCTTCACGAATGACAGTAAATATAATTTGATGTAGTATTGATGATGATGATTTGATGAATATCCTTTGATTATGAATGGACTGGCCTGAATTCTTATCCATCAAGATGTTGCTTCAATGAAGAACGCTGAAGAAGCACCTACTAGGTAAACCTATCTTCAACAGCAGTGGTGTAGGCACGCGGGTAGGTACTCGGGAACTGAGGTCTGCTATGCCAACAGTGCACCGGCCCAGAGTAGGCGAGAGGCATTCGGGATATCGTTAATACTAAAAAGATACTGAGCGGCCTCGCGCGTCCAAAGTTTATTACATTTTTCTCAAAGTCAAAAAACCATGATCCAATATTATGAATGGTCAGAAGTTGTTATTATACGTTGTTATTGTATTTCCCTAATGTTTTTAGTGCGCATGTGTGACACGTTATCATTTAAATGACTTGGTAAGTACCTATAAATGTTTGTCGTAAATAAAACAACTGTTTAATGCAAAATGGAGGCACTAAACTGACTTTATAATTATGAGCAAAAAACGGTTGGATTTAGACATAAAAAAATCTGAAAGCATTGAAATAAATAGAAGGCGTCAATGTCAAAGGCTAAGAGTTTAAAAAAATCGAATGTGATGACAATGGCTACGTTCCGAGTTACGATAATATCCATTAGTTGTGGTGTTTGGTTTTGAATCGTATCATATCTTTAGCTTACTTAGATATAGTGCTTCCGTAATAGGTTTTAGCATTGAGTGAGCACTGTTAGCACGTTCACGAGCGTTCCGTATTGTTGCCAAAAATTACCGTTCTTAGCAGTCATAATCGTGATATCTATCTCGGAACGCCAATTATTGATGAGCGCTCGCAGCACTATTTTTTAATTCGGAATGTGGCCAATGACGTCACTATCACTTCACCCGATTCTAGAATCGCGTGAAGTGAGTGCGGCTAGCCGCGCGTGGTTTCTCACCGTGATGTTGCCATGGCAACATCACCGTGAGATACCGCCGCGAAGCGAAGGTGCGCGCGCCGCATGCTTCACGAATGTCAGTAAATATAATTTGATGTAGTATTGATGATGATGATTTGATGAATATCCTTTGATTATGAATGGACTGGCCTGAATTCTTATCCATCAAGATGTTGCTTCAATGAAGAACGCTGAAGAAGCACCTACTAGGTAAACCTATCTTCAACAGCAGTGGTGTAGGCACGCGGGTAGGTACTCGGGAACTGAGGTCTGCTATGCCAACAGTGCACCGGCCCAGAGTAGGCGAGAGGCATTCGGGATAAGGTTAATACTAAAAAGATACTGAGCGGCCTCGCGCGTCCAAAGTTTATTAAATTTTTCTCCAAGTCATAAAAAAAACATGATCTAATATTATGAATGGTTAGAAGTTGTTATTATACGTTGATATTGTGTTTTCCTAATGTGCTTAGTGCGCATACGTGACACTGTACAGGCTAAATGAGTAGGTAAGTACCTAGTTAATAAATTTAAACTTTAATTATTGCAAACAAAATGGAGGCACTAAACCGACTTGAAATGTGCAAAAACCGGTTGGATTTAGACATTAAAATAGGTTTCTACAAGCATTGAAACAAATAGGACCTCTAAATTATTATCTGAACTCGAATACGAACAGAATAAAAAGAAAAAACTTCCTATTACATTGATGTGAGCGCCTAGCGCGCATGCGCGGGGTGATCACTGCGCCCGATTCATAACACTATTTCGGCGCAGTGAAGTGAGCACCTACGCGAGTGTCATTTGAACTGTTGAACTTTTACATAGGTAGCATCAAAATGATGATGATTTGATGAATATCTATTCTTTTATTATTGACAACGGCTAGATAAGTAAGTATCTATCTACAATAAAATGTTAGTAGGTACCTACCTACATATTGGACGTTGGTTTGGTATTGCATTTTTTTTCAGTGCCTTACGCGGAAACGCGGCGTGATCTTAATCACTCCACCATATTCTCGAAGCCATAGCAAGTACCTACTACGGGATGCGCTAGGGTCAGTTGAGTTTTGTAGGTATTACTACGATGATAATGATAGGTATGTACACTAAAATATTGGAATAATAATCCGCACATCTTTTTACTTAAATTACTGATTTATTCATAAATCGTTTAGATGGGTTCCCACATAGTTTGTGTGAGATTTACTGCTATGGTCCGTCAGCCAGGCACACTACCACTCGATGAATTGACACGCTCGGTTATATCGTCTCTTTGAATAAGTTTAGGTTTTGATACCAACGCTGAAGAACGTTGCGCAGTCTTTAGATACTGGACTCGATCGACAATCGCTTCTCCAAAACACACCGCGACTAGGCCATGGGATTGCGTTTGTTAAACTATAATCCATTTACAATGGGTTCATAAAAACTAAAAATATCGATTCGCATTAGCATTAGTATTAGTTGACGCTATCTTCAAGATGTGTTTGTTTTATTCTATTTATATTTATTGTTCGTGCGTGACGCGCTCTTGCACCTCAGGCAATATAAGGACTACTCTAGGAAAAAATAGAACGAAACAACATTGAGTTTCTGACTGAATTTCTGTTTTGCTATTTGATTTGAAAAACCCCCCAATTTAGTAAAGTATGATGCACACTTAAATACTTAGCTTTGAAATCGTAATACAGAATTAGTTAAAAAATATTATTTAAATCTCGATTATGATTGATAAAAAATATTATTAATTCTCGATTATGATTGTAAATGTAATGCTTGGACATCCCTAGCATCAGGTGGAATGACACTGATAGCTCACTCCACGCTCACTTCACCCGGTGAGATTGTTACAGAATCGACATGCAGATAACATTACCTGCCGCCACGAGCGTTGACGGCGCACTGACAGAGCGCAGCAGCCGATTCTCCCCCCGTCTCGCCGCGCGCATACCTCAGGGAGTGCACAGCACTAATGGTCACACTATAAGCTTTGTTTTTTTTTTATAAATGGATGCGTGCTATTGATGTGAAGTACGGCTGCGCGAGTTTTGCCTTCCCAACTGTATATTATTATGCATCATAGTTCGAGCTGCGCATCTTCTTCGCACAGTTACCTCTCGGCGGCGTATCTGTAGATAAGCCAGTAAGATGTGCTATGTATAGCACATCTTACTGGCTTCGCCACACAGCTTAGCAATCACATCGTCGCAGCATAGCTGCATAGCACAATGTCTGGTGGGAAACCAGCCTTAGGATCCCAAAATTTGAATTGTTAGAAGTTCACCAAAAGAGGTCCATTCATTTTATTAGTGTTCAGTAATATTATAAGCAAGGTACAGTGAGAAGTATGTGAAACACATACGCTCATATTTAAATTGACGACTCGGATATTATTCTTGGTATCAATTTCTTTTTAGCTCACATTCTTTGCGTCAAGCAATTTACATAACGGCATCACCCATGAAATAAAACGGCAATAAATAAAATCTTTTGTCACAGTTCGCTATAATCAACACAGTTAACCAGTTTGTATGTAGTTAGATTTCTAACAAAACGGCAAGCAACGGGTTAAAGATCATCAAATAAAATTCCTTTGCCAAAATGTGTGTCTAAAAAAAAGTTAAAATAATCAATGGCACTCAATAACACTATCAAAAAATTGCCTACAAGATAAAATTTACATTTTAACATTTGTAACTTTATTTTTGCAACAAAGACCTGTCAAAACTTTCAATACAAACAATAATTTTGTTGTATTTTATCTATGTTAATACGATTGAACCGAAATAGATTTTTCAATTTCGGTTCAACGGTGAATGAGTATGAATATAGGTAATCGATTGAATGAATGAACGTGTTTTATAGGTACCTACATCGAAATAATATGCATAATTTTTAGATTCCCATATATCTTGTAAAATCTTTGAATAATCAAAAAACAAAAGAAAGTGTGGTTAAGTATTTTATACGCTTTTCAATTATTCGAAATAAGAATAAAATTAAATACGAGTACGTCATGATTTAGGGAAGTGGTGAACAAAAAGTAAGTAAGTGATAATTTGACAGTCGCAGAGAATCAGTTTCAGACAGTCAAAATTTTTTGGAACGAGTTGACCGTGACCCATGAATTCAAAATTGCAACACATGATTCCTTGTAGATGAGTGTCAATGACAACACATCTTCTACATTCTACTGGATCATCATCCGAGGGTCGATGGACTAGATAGAGCTAATGGTGGAAATTTTCTATGATAAGTTGTCATAGAATTTTTCGACGCCGTAACGTGTCTTGTAATTGATAAAAACTACCCTCATTCACATGTAAGTATTTTCATAAAAATTCAATATGAAACTCGTGTGGTCGCTAATGATTTTATTATTGTGTACCAAAGATGATGTGACCATTTTTACATTCCAAGACCCCTCCGTGGCTCCGTGCCTCGGAAAGCACGTTAAGCCGTTGGCTCCGGCTGTCATTCGTGGATCTTTGACAGTCGTTACGGGCTGTCAGAAGCCCGAAAGTCTGACAACCAGTACCTGATACCAAGGGGTATCGTGTTACCCAGTAACTGGATTGTGGAGGTCAGATAAGCAGTTCCATGTAAAATACATAGTTGGGAAAAGGCTAGGCAGATTATGGTTGTGGCCACCTTAGTTTTTTTTTTTTGCATAGTAGTTAGGTACAAGTGTACCTACTATGAATAATACATGCAATAGTGCATTGAGCTGTACTCTGGCGATTTAGTTTGTCAGCTGCCAGTTCCTAGCTAAACACAAAATAATAACGTGAATACTATAAAGGAAGCGAAACCGTGTAATGTACTTTCCCAAGTTCAAAAACATTCGGTAAGTTTTTAAACTCGGATTACAAATTCTATCTTTCGAATTTTGAACCGTATTGTCAAATTGTCTGATGGTCCCAGGAATGAGGAAACATTACACAAAGGCCATTTTTTTTCACAACTCTAGTTCCAAGAATGCGCAGGTACAGAGTATCGGGTACTTATTGTACTTGCTTAGGTAAAAATTATCAACAATCCATCTTGGGTCTCTCCACGTCCTTTTTTCTAAGGAATTTTATGATTTACGTTAACTTTACATCAATAGGAACGCGGTCGAAGAATGGCGGAGACGGGAGAAAGTTTTCGAGATTTTAATGTTTCGAAATACGAGTTTGGAACAACGCGGTCTATGTTTGTAAAAATTTGAATACGGAATGGTATTTTTAAATTATGCATTTTATTTGACTCTTCATTGTATTTTGCAGTGTTTTTACCTATTCCTTTTCGAGAATTAAGTACTTATGTAAAAGGAATATTATGGATAGAGTAAGTATTCTAGAAATATGGCTCCAGTTTGAAGCATCGAAAATTAGCTTTACCTACCTAATTAACTAGGTATGCGATCTCGTGGTGATTTGATCTGTGACAGCGTGTAATTGTGTCAAACTAAAAAATCCACAACTGCCGTCTGTAAACACTCACAGTGGAAACTTAGTTAAATGAGTGAGCTGTCAATCCCTAGATTCGTAGCATCAAGTTGGGTGTCAGTTGACTTCAGCTAAATTGTCACGGTGACATTATTACAGGGTCGACGAGATCTGGGTGGGCTTGTGTAGGAAGGGAGGATAAATATGGATAGGAATTAAGTTGTTTGTTTTGAATTTGCTAGTCCCTAATTATACTAACAAGACCATCACTTAGAATCTGCATCATTGCTAATCCACTACATCATTTAAAATGTTAGTTTTTTTTAACAACGATAAATAACGCAATGAATTTTGTTGAACTGACAAAATGAAAGCTATTTCTACTGTTAGTGTGTTACGTAATTACCCTGCAGTTATCACGTAGATAAATATATGTCGATTTACACACTTGTGTCTCATAGTATAAATGTATGGCGATTGCCACACTTGTCTCACAGCATAAATGTATGGCGATTGCCACACTTTTATCTCATAGCATAAATGTACGGCGATTGCCACACTTGTCTCATAGCATAAATGTATGGCGATTGCCACACTTGTCTCATAGCATAAATGTATGACGATTGCCACACTTGTGTCTCATAGCATAAATGTATGGCGATTGCCACACTTGTGTCTCATAGCATAAATGTATGACGATTGCCACACTTTTATCTCATAGCATAAATGTATGGCGATTGCCACACTTGTCTCATAGCATAAATGTATGGCGATTGCCACACTTGTCTCATAGCATAAATGTACGGCGATTGCCACACTTGTCTCATAGCATAAATGTATGACGATTGCCACACTTGTCTCATAGCATAAATGTACGGCGATTGCCACACTTGTCTCATAGCATAAATGTATGGCGATTGCCACACTTGTCTCATAGCATAAATGTACGGCGATTGCCACACTTGTCTCATAGCATAAATGTATGGCGATTGCCACACTTGTCTCATAGCATAAATGTATGGCGATTGCCACACTTGTCTCATAGCATAAATGTATGACAATCGTCATGCATTTATGCTATGAGACAAGTGTGGCAATCGCCACACTTGTGTCTCATAACATAGATCAAATTATTATCTGATGAAAATGTTTTTTTTTTCACACTTAACATTTGTTTTTTATGTCATTAGCGTAAAGGGACTGCACTACTCATTTCCGTCAGTTTCAGTACCTACCTTATGTAATCATTATAATTGACCTTTGTAGCTATGTACCAAATTCTTGTGAATGCTTCTTGTAAAATAAACTTTTTATGTTTTTTTTTTTTTTCCCTCACTATTCTATCGCTATAGAGAATAAAGACTATCAAAAAGCCGTAGTACACTTTTTTCCCCCTAAATCTACAACCTTCATAATTTCAGTCGGAAGACGTCCACTGCTGGACATAGATCTCCCCCAATTTGGGGGGGCTTGCACGCCACTAATCGCCACGCTTGGCAGGCGGGTTGGCGATCGCAGTATAGTGGTAAGATGCATAAAGAACGCTGCTGCACATTCTCTAGTAAGTCCCTTAGTTGCCTCCTACGACACCCAAGGGAAGAGATGGGACCTTGTGCCTACATAATTATTATTAACAACAAAATAATAGCCTATTATTGGTCAGAACTCGAGTCACACCACTTTATACCTTTTTTGACTAAAATATTTCCACCAGGTCGGTTACCCTGGTTATTGATCAGTTATTAAAAGATGCGTGGGCGCATTGTGACGTCATAAGCACAGATGATGACGAGAAAAACAAGTTCCGGAACTAGTCCGATTCTAGATTTTTTAATGTCTATTTATGGTTGTAATAGAAACGTGTCTTAGATTTGTGAAGAATGTATTATTAATAGTTGATACTGCACAAAATAAGTTAAGTAATCTCGTATATACAGTTACAGAAAAAGGGTAAGTTCGGGAGGCAGGTACCTATTGATGATAGTATTGTTGGTTTAAGAAGTGACAACCGGCTTTTATATACCCCGTGGAATCTGAGTTGTCTAAAGGGCAAATGAAATAAATTGCAAACGAAAGGAGGTTGACACATAGACAATACACACACTGTTTGAGGCTCGATTTGAGTCTCGCTTCAGCTGAGTATAGATTGATAACTCAGCAGACTTAGCATGACGTTTTCAGTTTCTATGAAGACTAGACAGTGCTTTTTGCTTTTTCAATGCAAAGTGACATTTCGTTTCTCCATTTTTGGCATCGCGTATCCTTCTACAATCTGTAATTTTGTCTTTCGTTTCGAACGATCTTTGCCTAGGTCTTTATAAATGTAGACTATTTCAGAAGAATATTTCTTCCCAAACTATGAAAACACACTGACAACAAACTTTCTACTCGACGGCCACAAAGTATATACGATTATTTATAAAATCATGATTCGTTTAGAACGCATAACCGTGATAATTAATAGATGAACATAGCTATGTAGGTACTCCTATTGTACGTCATTTAGTTAATAGTCACGTCTATTCTTCCGTCGACAAATCGGTGCTCGTGCTAAGCCTGCTGGAATAAGAACGATGCTCAAGTCATCACCATCATCTGCCTAGTATTTTCCTAACTATCTTGGAGTTGGCTTCTCGCCTATCCGAATGCAGCTGAATACCAGTATTTTACATGGAGCGGTTGCCTATCTGACCTCCACAACCCAGTTACTGGGTAACACGATACCCCTTGGTAGGACTGGTAGTTATACTCTGAAGCTTAAAGACTCAACGATCGATGATCAACCACTGATTCTATAGTAAAACCGCATGTGATCAATTGATTGACGATCAAACTGGACTTAAGTTATGTTCTGTACTACGGATCTAAGATTTGACTTAAGGGCCTATTACAAGACGCGGTATCAAGTCTGGCCTTAAAGTCTACTAGACAAGCTTCGACCGAAAATCTCTGTACTCTTATTACTCTACGGCAGTTAACAGACTGTCTCAATGAAAGACAGACTTGATACCACAGACAACAGTGGTGGTAGCAGTCGTAACGGCCGCGAATTACGACTAGTAGGTCGTAGGTTCAAACCGAGGCTGCCAAGATCACGCTAAACAACCCGCTCTGGGCCTGCGTGGTGGATTACGGGTCACTCCTCTCACCGAGAGGAGGCCTGTGTCTAAGCAGAGGGAACATTATAGGCTGATTATACATATCCTTGATACCATGTGGTGTTTTAATTAATCCCTTTACTGGCAAAGGAGATAGGTGTCTACTGTCAACTGACATCTAGTCTCTCCATGAATAGCAAAAAATCTAAAACGAAATAATAAATTTCATATAATCGTACATGGGCACATATGAAACATCAGCACGGAACGATGAGAAACGTTAAGACGTCCGTGTCAATCTAATTTATCGCTTGGCAAACAGGAGTCTGAGCTCTTTTTGTTGATCTGCACCCTAATTACGTAACGCACGATCGATCATAATCTGAATCATTTTGAAACAGATTGCTCATCCATTGCTTCATATGTTCGAAAAATGTGTCTGTTCAACAATGTAAATAAGGCAATGTATATTGTTGAACTGTCAAAATGAAACAGATTACGATTGATCTTGTGTTACGAAATTAGGGTGCTGGTTTTATTATCACAATTTCTAACCAAAAGCTTACTTTTTGGATACCTTCGAAATTCCTGTTGACGGGGATTCGTTGAAATTATTATACATTGATTGTGAGAAGATACTCGAGTATCTTTTCACAACCCCACCCCTTGCACCTGGGCTACAACTGAGCACGTTACATTGCAGTTTTGAGCTCGAAATATTTAACGGTAGACCTTTACCTTGAAAACACCCTTGCAACCCTTTGACTATAACGTTATAACTTCTTTTAGCTCTCAAAAGACTTCCAGTTCCGGCCCCAGTAGTTTACCTTGAAAATCCTGGGACGATTGACTGGCCAAAACGGCTATACAATACTGCCCATTATCCTTTCAAAAAGGGTCACTTTGATATTAAAACGTATGGTAATTATAATTATAATACAGGAAACTTGAAAGATTCTTGGCTATAAGAGAAAATAATATAAGACATCTGCAATCCGAGTAAGCTCGGTTGATTTTAAAAAGGGGATCTTGTTAGCATTTTTTTGCGTACGAGGGTATCGCGGGAGCTTTTATTCTATATCAGTGATTGTCGCATTCATGTTGGGATAAGTGAACCTTTGTGTGCCCGAGGGCTGCGAGCTTAGCCAGCTTTTTATGGTTTTGTTCCGAGATTTTTCTTGAATTTTGTCATTTGAATATTTTTGGTGTGTTTGCCACGTTGAGTGTTTGTTGGCTATTGTTGCGAAATTAACTGAGATAACTCACTGTATTACTGTATAGTCCCCTATTATTCGCAAAAAAATATTCATACATAAGTAAGACACCTCTTGCTCTTTTAAACGTGGCCTGGTTATCTTATTTGATCCATAACTTCCATTGTTAAACATCTAAAAACATCTAAAATTGTAGAAACTTTACATCTTCCTCAAAAATACCGCCTTCCTGCGCTAATGCGCTAAGCATAATTCTGCTCCAAATGGTTCTTTTTTTTATTCACCCAAAAACCAAGATAAATACGACATTAATTCGCTATAAATCGTGGCAGCCCTTACAGCAAGTACTTATGTAGTACCGTCTGCGGGACCAAATACTCCTGCGCAGGTGTGCGACCCATTGATGTGATCTGTCGGCTTTTCTACTTCGCTTCCTATGCTACAGCTGCGGGACCCAAGACCAGTTTATATTCACAATACCTACAAGTATTATTTAAGCAAGGATGGGTTCATAATATATACATTCATAATATAGTTAAATTGCGTATTATTGGGAGCTATTTATGTTTATTTTGTGTAAGATTTTGTTTGTTGTGTCCTGTTTCTTTCAGCGCTTGGTACAAGGTACCTTTTCTATATGATTTTATAGTAGGTACCGTTAGCTTTTATGGCTCCGTAGTCCGTAATACACTGGTCAATCAATGCGCATAATATTTTTGAGCAGATGTGCTATTATTTGTAGATCTTTGAAGCCCAAAAGTCTGACAACCAGTCTCACCCAGGGGATATCGCATTAACCAGTAACTGGATTGTAAAGTTCAGATAGGCAGTCGCTCCATGTAAAATACTGGTATTTAGCTGCATGAGGTTAGACTGACAGCTGACTCTAACGTAGTTGGGAAAGGCTGGGCTGATGATGTTGGATGGGCACCTGACTGATTTTGCATTATTCACAAGCAATACCTGAGTATTGGTCCAAAATTTGTAAGTATTAAAAAAAAAAAAAAAAAATCAATACTGAGTTGACAGTTCCCGTGATCCAAAGGGAAACCTTAGGCAGAAGCTAAGAATTTGCTATACAACGTGGCAATGCCGCCAGTCTCTCTCTCGGAAGCTCTTCTCCTCATCTATTTAAAATTTTGCTGTAGGTACCTGACAAGTTCCATAATTGTTTATATTTATTAATACTTACCACCTCTACATAACTATTATATTAGATGCATTGTGGATTCCAATAAAGATTAACTGAGTTGAATTGATACATTACCAGTCGACAGCGATGTGTAGGAATTTTCGGACGCCATATTTTAGTTTTTTAACCGACATCAAAATAAGCAGGAGGTTCTCAATTTGACTGTTTTTTTAATGTTTGTTAGCTCAGAACTTTCGATTGGGTGAACCGATTTTGATGATTTTATTTTTTATTTGAAAGCTAGTGCTTCCCGTGTGGTCACATTTCTTCAATTTGGTTTAGTTCTGACAATGGCTACTTACCTATAACTGAAAAGTGAAAAATAAAAACTTTTTCCAAAAAAAACAACCGACTTCCGAAAAAAGACTACAAAGTGAAAAATTACTTTAATTTCGGAAGTCTGTGGCAAAAAACTAAAATACATATCCAAAGACACCTTCCGAAATTAAAGTTATTTTTCACTTTGTAGTGTTTTTTCGGAAGTCGGTTGTTTTTTTTTGGAAAAAGTTTTATTATGTAATAGTTTCAGTCAGGTTGGGATACCTTTATATTTTTACTATAATAGTATGTAGGTGTAGGTACTTAGAGGTACCTAAGTTCGCCTAAGAGCAAATTCTAAGAATCGGATTTGAATTCGTCACATATGAAGCAATAATAATTGGCTTTGAACTGGCTAACATTCAGCTCGCAGTGTTGACATCTGTATACTTTGATAGACATCTCGTTCTCAAATAACATTTATTATCAAAAACCATTGTTTACTGAACCTAAGGAATTACAGTTAAGTATAAAACTTCAGCAATTAACAGCAATTTATTTGACCTATCACGAATTGAAATCAGTTTCCTTTCATCGACTATTGTAAGTTGTTATTTGCGTGGGAAAACACTTATTTGTGTAATTGTTCAATAAGGAAATGTATTACCTACTGTTTACAGTTGAGTTTGATGACATTGCGGTACCAACCTACTTAAATGCAGCTAAGTATAGCCGTCTTTTCGAGCCTTGTGACTTTCAACCCAGTAAACTAGATGGACCGTCTCCTTTGGGAAGGTATATTGCGTAACATATTATTAATCAGACTCGGAATCATTTCGAAGGATATTGCTAATCCACTAATCCATTGCTTCATTTCTTCGAAAAATGTGTCTGCTCAAAAATTTCAATAACGTAATGATTATGAGCGAATGTTGTGGAACTGTCAAAATGAAAGCCATTTATATTGTAAACTAGTTTGTTACGAAATTACCCTCCTGTTCTCTGCCTGGCCTAGGTTAACGTTTAGTACCTAGCCGTATAGTTTGATTTAAGTAGGTACCTACACTGCCTACTAATTTAATTAAATTTAGTAACAATTTACCTATTTATTGTTTCAAAAGTAGCGTTACAGTTTATTTTTTCACCAGTTATTGATAGAGCAAGAACTATACAATACAGTGCTAAATATTAGTGGAAAAGATCTGTATCCTGTACTAGAAAACTTTATCACAGGAGACTGGGCCTTCCGTATAAAATGAATCAGCATAATTGACAATATACAGGCTGATTTTTTAGTCACCGTCCAAATTTTTCAGGGTGATAGTACCCGTGAAATTGAACAACTTTCTCCAAGGATCATGGGTCGAAAAATGAAAAAAAAAAATCGACCTCCCATGCAAAATCAATAGTTAGCTGGTCGATTTTGTATGGGAGGTCCGATTTTTTTTTTCATATTTCGACCCATGTTCCTTGGAGAAAGTTGTTCAATTTCACGGGATCACCCTGAAAAATTTGGACGGTGACTAAAAAATAATTCTGTATGTAAGCCGATGTTTGTTGGAAAAAGATAGTTGGTAATAAAACGATTCATGAAAAGTAGGAACAAGTTGGTAATTAAAAGAAGCTAACTGTAAAAATATTGAATGTGCTGTGTACGGTTGTTGTGTAAGTGTGGTATGTGTGAACGTGTGTTGTGTGCTGTGAGTGTGTGTGTACTAAGTAATACTTAAGGGACCCTCCAGTAGACACCTAGCCAAAAACTTGCTAGGATAACCAATCAATCCATTATCCTAGCAGTGATTATGGCACCTTATTACAATATCAACTACAATATCATAAAACATAACATAATATCACGCCTTCTATCCCCGAAGGGTTGAGCAGAGCTGTACCTTTAGTACACCCACATGTCCAATGTAAAGTAATAAAAGCGATTTTTCAAATATTTGAAGCATTTATTAAAATTGATTGACTGATTGATTTTGCGAATCATAATTCTTGGTTCACAAATTATCATAATTATCATTTCAGAATTAGATATTTATTGATATTCTAATCTAGACAAAATGGTGCATTTTCGGATAGTAAGAAGGAATAGAAATGAATCAGTTAACTATCTCAACGAAGTCTACGTTGCCTGTTCGTAGTCGTAGAATATCTACATATTTTTACACGTATGCGCTTCAACGTACAGACGACGCCATCGCCAGCACATCAAGGTGCCCCAATCTGTCAAATTTCTTTGATAGATTTTCAACTTTACTATTTCAAATGTATAAGGTTCAAGTTCAATTGGGAAAATTTGACAGTTTGGGGTTAGCTTGATGTGCTAGCGTCTGTACAAGATTCTTTATTCGTAATCCTTTAAAAAATACCCTTTTAATTTAAGATTTAAATTCACAACAAAGGGGCCGCCATCTGTAACTTCTTGTTACGCTCTATTTAAACTCAATGCCGGTCTGCCAGGGGTGCGGATCTGCCATGGGTGCGGGGGTGCGGGTTGTTCGAAAGAGATACCGCCGTGGCCCCTGGCACACAGGCAACTGAAGGAACACGGGTGGGTTTTAGTCAGTAAAAGTCTGACATTCCCTCCCGCTCCACCCAGAGCGGGACAAGTTATTTGACGATTTCCCACCCTCAAAAAAAATTATGCCTGTTATGTACCTACTGAATAATAATAAAACCGTTAGCACGAAACACGTGTAGACCTTTTGGCATCACCTGACGTGACCTTGGAGTGTCGGACCGCGCTGTCCTTGGACCAAGAGGGGCTAAACAAAACGAACGCTGGGACAATGTTATGGCCGTTAAACAAGTCCTCGATGAATGCTCCGGAAGGTTGCCTCCCCTTGCTTTATTTGTCAATGGAAATCAAAAACGACCGAAGTGACTTTACGCAATCAATTTGAAAAGTGACCGAACGATTTGGCATTTTGGCGTGTAATTGATTGAACGTATGAATGTAAACATGAACAAGCCTTTTCAAATTATGAAGGGGAGTCAGTTGATATTCACTAACTCGTTTTTCGCTTTTCTTTGCAGCTGGCCGTTATTATCTCGTGGACCAATTTTAGAAGCTTTTTTGGGGACGTTGTCGGAAGATACCTATTCTACCTGTGTCCTCTTACGTTGTTTGGAGGTGAGGTTTTGGTCGAAGAGCGGAAGTGAAACGCCAACTTGTTGATAACAGGATTATATTTGTTACTCACGTCTTTTAGTTTAGAATTAGAATAACATTAAACTAGTAGGAACAGAATACTTAAAATCTAGTCCGTATCCCGTGACGGTTGACAACCAAGAGAGGGACGCTAAGGCCAAAGGGTAGCGTCCCGGATCGTAGCTTAGTGTTGCCACTTAACAAACCAACACAAAAACATATACAAACTAAACATAGTACAGGCGACGCCACGTAATAGGGTGCGTACACAAATGCACAATACGTGACGTCATACTTTTTTATTAAACGATGGGATAAAAGCTGTTCCTATTCAAAGGTATGTTTTTGCCCGTCCTCTGATGGTTTGTCCAGACGGCGTTGACAAGTGGCAATCGCTTTCAAAGCATTTCGCAGCTACTTTCAACTGAATTGACACAGTGACTTTTGGCGCCTGAATCACAACAAACATCTGTGAAATGTTCACAGAAATTGTATTGACGTGCGCCAAAAGAATTTTATCTTTGTGCCATCTTGCCAGTATACTATTGTAGTCTTTGGTGCCATCGTTACCGCTGATCCAGAGTCACTTCGTTTAGGTCCTGGTCATCGCGTCCTATGGACATCTGAAGTAACCGAGGGATCGTAGGTATGATATAGTAATATTTCTGCTTGTCAGAAGCGCTAGACCATCGACAGACTTAGCAACAATGCTGGGCGGCAGAAATGCGGGAAATGAGGTGCCTATAAGGTAATCAAAGTGGTTAACTGTATCAACCACACTTGCACAACAAAGATCATCCTTCCAGTCAACTGAAGATCGGTCGATATTCGGTTATGTATTTTCCCGGACGAGCTCCATCGCAAGCTCTACTACAACCAAATCAAGTCGTAAGCGCGACTGTTGAGAGTGGGATCCTGAGCTCAATTCCCTGGCCTGGGTGGTCAGTGTTATTGGATTTTGCCAATGAGAATTTCTCAGTATAGTAAATCAGAGTCTGTATATGCCCAGTTTATAGCAATAAGCATCCTTCTTCTTAGCGTGTCGATAGCAATCTAAATTTTAGCACTTTCAGCAGCGTCCATCAGCTCCACTGTCTTTGCAGACAGCAGGACACGCTGGACAACATATTAAATGCCCCATTGTTTGAGGGACAGCACCACGTTTACACTCCAGGGCGGAGTCATCTGTGAATAACCTGTAAGAGAGCGACTTAAACATAACTGACGAAATGTGAATTACAGGTAGACATCTGCCTAGACCTTCGTGGGATACAGCCATGAAATTATGTAGTGTGTATTTCGTGATACTTTCGGCAGTAATGACGCAAAAAAAAAACTTTTATATTCCACACAAAGGTGGACCTAAGGTAACTACTGGTTTTATTAAACATGCATTACGTGAAGCTGGAATTATTCAAATCTTGAATAAGTAACGGAATTGGGGTATTTCAAGGTCTTGTAATTGTGCGCTTTGTAAAATAAATAGTCACAAAAGAATTGTAGATGTGCGCAAAAAATAACTGTAGCTGCTAATAAATAAAAAAGGGTAATTTTCAAAGAAGCTCTTTTATTTCTTAAACATGTGTACATTTTATTTATAATACTGGGTCGGTTATGTTTTTTTTTTTGTGGAGTTGACAGTTGATAGCGTGGCATTCTTAACATATCGTTACGCTTTTGGTTTTATATGATAATGCAGAGTTTATCCTTATCTATACATATAATAAAATTGTAGAAAAGTGGTGTCTGTACAATCGAAATATATAAAAAAAAAGTAGCAGGGGTTGTTATTATATCGATGCCGAACCCGAGATTGTAATTAATTTTTTTTTTGTCTGTTTGTCTGTGTGTTTGTGCACGCTAATATCAGAAACGGCTTATTCGATTTAGATGCGGTTTTCACTAATATATTGTAGTAAGCTTCACTTAACATTTAGTGTTTATTTCATGTCAATCGGTTCATAAATAAAAAAGTTATGTCAATTTAAAGAATCACGGCGAACATTTGTTAAAGTATTCTATCAGTTATATAACGCTGAAATTTTGAGCTATGTTCTGGAGGATTATGTTGAGTATATCTCCATTAACAGAGTCATGGAAGAAGGAGAATCTACAAGCTACCCAGTAGAATTTTTAGAATCTCTCAATGCTCCTGGACTACCAGCACATAAAATAAAATTAAAAGTAGGCGTACCCATAATGCTTCTTAGAAATTTAAGCCCCCCAAAACTTTGCAATGGCACCAGGTTAAAAGTGACCAATTTACAACGAAATCTGATAGAAGCAGAGATTTTAACAGGGTGTGGAAAAGGTGAAAGTGTTTTCATTTCTCGGATTCCTCTCATTCCAAACAATTTTCCATTTAGTTTTAAACGAGTCCAGTTTCCAGTCAGCCTATGTTTTGCGATGACAATTAATAAAGCCCAAGGTCAGACGCTGAAAGTTGTGGGTGTAGATCTGAGTATCAGCTGTTTCTCGCACGGTCAGTTGTATGTGGCTCTGTCACGGGTTAGCAATCCTAGGAGCCTGTATGCTTTCATCCCCGATGGTCATACGTCAAATATCGTATACAGAGAAGCATTACTGTAAAGTAAATTTTTTGCTACCCAAACGACGGTATATTATTATGTAATTCAAAATATGCTGCCCAAAAAGTCACTATTCCACGCGGACGAAGTCGCGGGCACAGCTAGTTATGTATAAACCTACGATTTCTTGGCACTCCATATCTGTGCAGACTTGTTTTTGGTCATGTATATTCGGTTACTGTTACATTATAATTAAAGTCTCCGATTCTTAAAAGAACACTCTTGGTGGACATTTTTATTTTGCAATTCAGTTTTCTTTCTACAGGATCAAATAAAATAAGCGGAAGCCCGCACACGTGATGCAATTGTAGCCCGTTGGTAACGGCCGCAACTTAACAGTTACAGGTCGTAGGTTCAAAACTTCGAACCACGACAGTCGCGGTATAAATTATTTCATCATCATTGCTCTCAAAACGTTGTAGGAAATCATCGTGAGGAAACCGGCATGTTTATTCGAAGACCTGTGACATCTACCAACCCGCACTGGGCCCGCGTGGTGGATAATAATAATAATAAATGTTTTTATTTGATTAAGGCCCACTTCTTCTCACAGAGAGGAGGCCTGTGTACCGGCAGTGGGAACATTATTATGTTGATTATTCCGCAGACGTGATCAATATTTAAACATGATACAAAAAACACAAACATTGATTTTTTTTGATGTTTTAATGAAAATTTTAATTTTAATAATTTGTTTAGACCTTGTCCAGAAGAAGCGAATTCCTCGCGAAACGTTCTGCGCGAATTCATTCGCGCGCTATTGAGATACTAGGCACGAAAACATCGCGTCCACAAGCATCGCGCGAATTCAAAATACGCGCGTAAATCGCGTGCATAACGCCAGACCCTCGACTCGCGCGTGATTCGCCCTTTCTGGACAAGCCCTTAATGAGAGTGTAATAATTATATTATCTTTAAAAGAGAATTGAAATTTTAACAATTTTATATTATAATGAAAATGTTTGCATGCCGAATGGTGAAATATGGCAGAACTCTCTATTGTGATACCTACTACTACTTATGTATTACCCATATTTGCAAATAAATTTTATTCTATTCTATTTTGGTTCACGACCATTTTTGTTGTGAAACTTGAAATAAATATCAGTCTAAAAATCGTTTTTGGTGTAAACTTCAAAGACCTGTTAGTTATCGATATCTTTATAACACCATAAAACAAAAACTAATTTTCTCAACTACCTACTTCAACTACACTACCACAGGTAGAGGAACCCGAAAATTATCATGAATTCATTTAATTTTTCAGTGATTTTTAGGTATCCCGCCCATCGCGTGCGCGGTGTTTAGCTAGCTAATTTAATTTAACCCTGTAAATATATTTGATGCGACTTCAGTTTGTTAATGCTAATCTATCGTTTTTCTTAGTAACTAATGAACTTATTTTTAGTTTTTTTGCTCAAAATTAATAGCACTTACTTATTTTAGATTGGTGGTAGTTAGCCATATCATAGAAGCCAAACTAGGCGTTAGATAAGATTCTTCCGTTTATCTCTTTAGGCTGTTTTTTTCAAAATGCCCTGCATTGTTACTCACTTAGAATCCTAATGGTTTTGACTTAAAAGAGACCTGAGTTTGTTTCTGCATTACTTTTCAGGGATTGATCCCTCTCAGCTAAGAAATACCCTGGCGCCATCTAGTTTTAAAATATTGACGTATCTTGAAAGGTCTACTTTACTATAAAGGCTTATTTTAGGGTCGATACTCGGACATGCGTTTCCGCGTATCTATTATACTACGGTGGATAAACTGAATAACCGTTACCTACATAATTTATGATTCTAAAACTATGAGCGCGATTCTATTTCTTGAAACTATTTTATATCAGCCGTTGAAAACTTCATGTTAGATGATATAATTATGTTAACTTTCGAAGTTTTTTCTAATTATAATTTGCAGTTAATAATTTAATACTAATTAATCTCATGATTTCAGACACAACACCCCGGGTTTAGAAAAAGTTCCCTTCTATGTTTTTGACTGAGACTTGTCTATTGTCATGAATAGAAAAATATAAAAAGAAAGTAGCTCATAGGCCCAATCAGACATATAAACAGTAGCAGTAAAATTATTGTAAAAGGATCTTGGAAGATCATAATCAATGAGTTATGAATCTGAATCACCCGCAGCTTAGGAACAAATGAAATCACAAAAGTTGCTCGCTCTCTCGCTGACAATAAAACACAAACTTGGTTTCCACCATTTATTTGAATTTTACTAAAAAAATTGAATAAAAAATATGGTATTTCATCAACATGTTATTTAGAAATGAATAATATACAGTTGTAGAAAACATTGTCCCGTACTGTCGCCCTAGTGTTAACAATATTATTTATTATGGTACAGTTGTGGTAGGTGCGACGGCCGCGTCTGTCGGTTGGAGCGCCGCCCCGTGCTGGATGTGTCGGTCGATCGGTCGGGCAGTAGGTGTCTGACGTGGGTGCGCGGGCTGTGATTATGCTTCAATGGTGGGACGGCGCGTTGTGTTGTCAGTCTCACTCGCTGCTCTTAATCTAATCTTCTTCTTCGCCGCTCTCGGACTCTGGAAATAGAGACATTTATTAGTATGAAAGCAAAAAAATGGGTTCAGCATTCGAGGCTCGTGCAAATAATTACCATGTTTCGGAATGTCTGCTGTAATTTTCGCGTTTGCTGTTTTTAATTCAGAATCAATACAAATTTACTTATGGTTACAAAGTGTAAACTAGGCACCGCCCGAGACACAGGCCAAGTCGGAAGTTTAGGTGTGTGCGTGTGTTGTGTGCTAACGCTACTCATCTTCATGCACACATTCACAGCGTGTAGTACTAGTTCTTTTTAGGCTTCCAAACCCCAGCTACCTATTTATATCAACAGCTGAGACGCAATTTAACATTTGTCTTACTTCATCAGAAGCCCTCTTTCTCTATTCGATTATTTTTTAAATCACTGTTGCTAAAATCCTAATTTCAATATTCAAAATGGACTGTTAGCCATTTAACATTAAATTAATTATCACTAAGCGCTGAGCAGCCACGATGGACAAAATGTCCACGACGATACAACGGCGAACAGCGGCGGCGCTGCTCAGAGATTAATCAATCATAAACTAGTTTTCAAACACCGGTTTAGAGGTGCAACTGCAGAAAAATCAGATAAGTTTCAATAAAAAAGAAAGTGCGTCATTTACCTTCCTCGGCGCTCTGTAACCACTCGACAAACTTCTTCATCTGGTCGAGGAACATCATCTTGCCCTTGCTGGAGCTGGTCTCGCGGTACCACTTGAGGATCACCTCCTCGGACAGCACGTTGGTCTTGTACAGCATCACCACCAGCTTGCTGAACGCGCGCATGAAGTTCATGTTCTCGTAACAGAACTCTTGCACCTGTGTGGAAAAGAAGAGGTTGATTAATATAGCACGATTAAAGAGAATATAGAAGTGTACGGTTTTCAAATGTCGTTATCAGATTTTTTGTTCATGCCACTTTAGACTAAGTCTATACAAATGTTTCATACAGCATTTCATTTTAACTGTACGAACCGAATAGTGGGATGCCGTGTGATGACAACATTTAACTGTAATAGTTCAATTATCATGATTAAATTACAAAATAATGTCCAAAACAGACTTGATAAATCTGTGCTATAAACCAGCACCCTACTAAGGTATAATTAACATGATTTTTAATGGATAGAAAGTGGTATTAAGCCGGCTATCCCTGAAAACCAGCGCTGGGGCTCTGTCTTGCATAGGGTCGCAGCATAATGCTGAGTGATAGCCGTTTTGCGTGGATGTGTCGCATGTTTCCCTCAACCTTTTCTTATATTTTTTTTTTTGTGTTTCTTATCTTTTTGCGTCATGTTTACCGCAAATAAACGTTTTTTCTTTCTTCTTTTTTCTTTGTATTATTGGTGTGCGGTGCCTCTGTGCACAAATACTTCTAAAACTGCGCCACACAAAGTATTTGTACCGGTGCCGTTTACTCAAAGCTGACGTCACGTGTGGTCACGTGATAAAAAAGTCATCGTAAGTAGTTTTGGCGGTAAATTTAAAACAACGAAAAATAAATTTGATTTAAATTGTTTTTAATTAAAATGGATATAAATAAATTTATTTTTATGTTAAATATTTCGTTCCAATCTTCAAATTCAAATAGTTTTTAATAAATTGGAAAATACCCTATTGCATTAAACTTTCAACCATAATCCCAGTTTTAAAGAATATTGGTAATCCACTGCTTCCTAGGTTTCAAAAATAGTATCCTCGAGATCAATGTACAAACTGTACAAATGAAATCCAGTGCAATGTATTGTAATTTTAATTGTGTTACGCAATTATCCCACTGTTTATCTCTACATCACAAAAGCTCAGAGAAAATAATTGTAGTTTATAGCTCAAATGCTCCAATTTTCTAATTATCAGGAGAGTGCTTTTTGATAGAGATGAACCCTTTCGTGTAATGGGTGCAAAAATTACCTGGTTACATGGGGCTTGCAACAATTCCACCGTGTCTAGATCCACTTTTATGTGGCTATGCGAAATACTATGCGGCACGGCTTTCGTATTAACTAGGACTAACATTCAAAAATAATAATTATTTAACATACCTTAGTAAGAAGCGCCTGTTCAGCCTTGGCGGACTGCGCAAACGCAGCCAACAGTGGCGTGTAGTGGCGCAAATGTTTGGCCGCCTGCTCCGCCAACAGCTCTTCTTTCTTGTTCCATTCACCACGCGACATAACACACGTCCATATCTGTCACCAACGTTGGACAAACATTAGTATGTTGAACTTTATTAGTACGGGAGTTAGCTAAGTTTTGTGATGGATCAGACTGCCATATCGACAAGGCACAAAAAGATGACGTGTCAAGCTCAGGACGGACCGAAAGACTCGGTCTGAACTGACTCGAAACGATTTCTAGTTGTACTCCGACTCGTCATCGAGTATCATCATTAGAAATCAGTTTTTTAGACTAGAATAGAGTACTCTTTATTATGTAGATGTAACATATATCATATACATACATATTTATTATATATAATTGTGATTGTAATATGGGAAAACCCAAAATAAATGGATTTTATTAAATTTTTATATATAAATGTTACAGATATTATTTTACATAGAATGGCATAATTCACGCCTAGTTCTTTCTAACCCCACAAAGAAGGCGTGAGCATTGTAAAGTTGTATTAATTCGATATCTTTTTAATTTTAGAAGCAGTTTTCTAGGTAATTTCGATTACTAAACGACAATATTCGTGGCAGACGCGGTATATATTATGTATGCTATGGACGCATTGTCGCGATTTATAACACGCTCTTTCTCGCAAACCGCTCGACGTCTCGGTGTACATGTACAACAGAGAGTCCACGTTAACGCGACTATGAAGCCGTAGCATTAGTGCTTTTTCGTGTCGTCTCGTTCCACCATTGTATGATTGCGATTGCTGTTGTTGCCAAGCGAAAAGTCACTAACGTAATATTGGCGCCTGAAAGTATCGTCTAGCAATCTTTACACTACCTATCTATATTTAGCATGATCTAATTCTGTTAAATTTTTGCTATATCTCTTCAGTCACAAGGTGATGCTCGTACTCACAATGGCGACAACTTCATGTTCTGGAATGGCATGCTTGACGGCCATGTCGCGTAGCTCCTGAATGAGATCCCTGATCGGCTTATCCTCCGCCAACTCGTCGAGAAGCGCCTGCGTCAGCTCGCGACGTGCCTCCTGCACACGAACAGATATTATGTTAACATAAAGTACAATAAGGAATAGGATCTAGCTTTCTGAAACTTCTTGGGACGCCACAAATTCAACATACTGATGATAATTTATATCATAAAGACGACCCGGTATAAGACCTCGTAACTGATTGCAAGTAAACAACAGAAAAAAAGACCTCGTACCTGGGAGGCCTGGGCGCGATGCAGCCGCAGCAACTCGCCGAGTCCCCTGGAGGCGAACGACGTCGCCAGCACGTCCTCGCTGCGACGGTTCAGCGGCAGAAACTCCAGCAGTCTGTGAAACAAACATTATGTTTAAATAATAGCACATAATAAAGAGGTCAAAAGAACTAGCTTTCAAACTATGTGTTCACTGACTGGACAGGTCCACTCAATCTGTGTGGTTGATCTGACCAAAATTATGTCTGGACTTTAAGGAAAACCTAGTTGCAGGCTCGAACTCACTGGTAGGCCTGGCTAAAAGTCACGCTGTCTCACCAGGCTTCGTATCCAACGGAGATAGTATCAGTGATGAGCAGTTAGACGCTAGTCTACACGCACAACGTTATTGAGTGAGATGCAGGATCATTTATAGTAAAAAATTCGCGAAAAAATTAAGAAGAGTCCTTTAGCCAATGCATAAATCAATGACCAATAAAGTTTATTGAACTTTTCGATAATTGAACTTGTCGGTACCGACTTGGTTTTGGAGATTTTACACAACTTTTATCGCTTAAACACGCCCAAAGTTAAAATTAGCAAGAAAAGCGAATCTTTGTTGGCTCCTAACTTTTTAATGGGTTTTTATTTTAGTATTCTGTTTCCGTACAGACAATATTAATAATGAGACAAAACGATATCATATCTTACTTTGGATGTGCCATGTCAGACAGTGGAGAAAGACACTCCCGAAGTTTGTATGCAAAAAATGTGGACTAGGTTCACTTTAATA
Organism: Antitype chi; assembly: GCA_947359405.1. Lineage (NCBI taxonomy): Eukaryota > Metazoa > Arthropoda > Insecta > Lepidoptera > Noctuidae > Antitype > Antitype chi. The sequence goes on along the minus strand of OX375827.1, from coordinate 2,387,627 downwards.
TACTGACCTTTCGAGTTTGTTTCGGCCTTTCTTCTCAGAGTAGTCAGATAGGAAATGCCAAACTCATCTAGTTATTTAAATATGATTGATGTGTAAAGTGTTTTTACAAACCTACTTACAGAAATTAAATCATTTTTAATTTATTCATTATACGACAGACATAAATGTAAATGTTTGCATGCCCAATGGAAAAATATGGCTGAGCTTTGATGTATCATAACAACTGTGTGTATTACCCATATTAGCGAAATAAAATTAGTTTCTATTCTACATTATTTTCAATGTGTGAAAACCAAGCCCATAAACTACTGCAGTCAATGAAGGAACAGATATAAAATCATCACACCAGACATACGGATTACTGATCACAGTAGCCTTCCACAACGACCCAGGTAAAAAGTCGAAATTATTCTGTGTGTAACGGTAATGTAGCGGCATTAATGACTATATCGCAATAGTACGACAAGCCAGTACAATGACGCATTGCTATACCCTAAACCTGTAAAGGCCGAATTCTACAGGGAATTCGTCAGGATGCGTTAGGGAATTCTTCAAACAGAATTTATTGGCTTAGGGGCGATACTCGGAAATCGTTTCCGCGAATCCTAAGATTTGCAGACCATTTGTAAAAAGCTTAAACAAGTCATTTTTCAAGTATGGGTTACATCAAAATGCATTTGTGATATGTCGCTTGCCATCAAGTGAGCCGCAAGGTTGATAGCAACCCAATAACATAAAATTTAAGGTATAACTGTCCTGCAATACCCATCAATCATTGAAAACTTTGTAAAAGCTAATTATTTTTAAAAGAGCAATCATAGTTTTTTGCCGGCTCTTCTTCATAGGAAACCACTAATCGGAACTTTGGACATAGTCTCTAAAATTTCGTAAGTGCCCTTTTGGATTTAAATGAAATAGATACTTTTATTATATGCCCGGGTCTCGGTAATCGTGTCATCACCCACCTGCCTTCAAGTTGCCCTCTCTTGAGTGCAGTGACGAGGGTATTGACGCCGCGCTCTGCCTTCACAGTAGCGAACACCTCCAGCACAAACTCCAAAGCGAGGTTGTCCTTCAGCAGGTGCTCGTTCACCAACACCAGTAGGACCGACGGCGGGACGCAACCGTTACCTATGGAGATAACATGGGGTTAGACAAACAAAAATAGTAAAAAATATTAACTTACTGTGGTGAATTTAAAATAAATCGGGTGAAAATACAACGTAAACAGTATGAATTCAAATTTAGGCTTAAGATTATTGTTAAAAGTAGTAAAACAACTCCACAAAAAACTTACGCCTTAATAAATTTAATATAATTTTTGAGCAAATACTCTGAAATTCTTTATGCAAAAATAATAGTTTAAAAAACTAAAAAACACGCTTTAAAAACCAAAAAGTTTGGTTTTTAAAGCGTGTTTTTTAAACTATTATTTATTTTTTAGTTCTGCTCACTACAAAAACGTGTTTTTTTTTCTATTTTTTAAAAAAAATTGAATTGTCATCGGTCCTCGACAAGTTTAAAAAGTTTCAATGAAATCTGACCGTTTAAAGTGGGTCAAAATCGCGCTCAAAGGAGTCAGTTACATACAAACATCCAAACAAACATACAAGTGAAGCTAATATAAAGCGTGTAAAAACTAAATACAAACTAGAACAGAAATAAAACCTTGTCAAAATAATAGAATCCTTTTACTTATACTAGCTAGTGAAATTTTACAAGTTTCCGGCCCACAAAGTATTTTAATTTGGGACCTTTATTTTCAGTACATAAAAAGCATAAATGTCGTGCAGCCACATATAGCCCATGCAATGAACATGTTCCAGTGATGGCCGTAGTACCTTTTCTCTAGCACAACTTCGACACCGCGCAACGCAGTTCACGTTACATGGCTCTAATCGTGTGCAAATGATAAATGTTGATATTACTAAAAGAGCCCTGTGTGGCCCAGGATCGAACTCGGGGACACGTGCGTAGCAAGTGTAAGGTTTGGAGCAAGGCTATGGGAGCATCTAATTTAATCGTGAAATAGGTGTATGGTTTGATGATAATGATTATTCGTGTAGAAAGCACGCGTTTTGGTAAATAAAAGTTTTTTTCCGATTTTTTATAGATGGCGCCACCGAGTTGTCTCGAGATTTTGTACTTTTACAATACCTAGAAAAACACTGATTTTTCATAGGTAATTTTAATATACTTATTAGATTTTTTATTATTAGTGATAGGCACGCGTTTGACCACTATCTCATGACTTGAAGATGCGCAGATTTTAGAATAAAGCAATAATATAGTATAAGTAGGGACGTACCGATCCATAGTGCGGTCATACGAGCGAGCTTGATACGCTGTAGAGGCTCGAAACCCTTGAGGTACACAAGCACCTGAAACAAAAAACAAAATTGTAGATGTGGTTCTCTTTTGCACAGTGTCACAGGCGTAGAGGGTCCAAAGGCGATCGATCTGTGTAAGATAGTGAATGCAACGAATACGAATATCAAACCTACTAATCAGCGAATACGAATAATTCCACCAAGTAATCAATATTATTATATTATACAATTTGACATGAATGTTTACTTGGAGAAGTATAATATTATTATTGTTTCAATTATCGTGCATGTGAGGACTGTGTAGATCATGTTTTCTTTTTTGTTTTTCATCTCTTTTCAGTTAATTTTTAATGTTAATCTGGCAGTTTGAGTACTTTGTGCGGCCTACCAAGATGTCCTTTCTTTGGTATTGTTCATCGAATCGTTGTGCTCCATATGTTCAAGTTGAGCTACATGATTACTGACAAATGCATGCACTGACAGGACAGGTCCACTCAACCTGTGTGATTCTTTCCTCAAAAGACCATATTAGACACGAATCTACATGATCCTCAAATGATCTGACTACGATTATTTGTTTTTATTTTTATATAAACACATCGACATTGAATTTTAATTAAATTAGGACATGAATATTTACTTTGTAAAGTATTATATTGCTTTAATTGTTGTGAATGTGATGACTGTGTGGATGTTATTAATTTTGTTTGGTTTCTTTTTTTTTCTCGTTTAGTTTTAATCATGGTCTGGCACTTATAAATCGTACTGATTTACCATTCGTTTTGTTTGACAACTGCCATCCCCCCATGATTTCAAGATTATCATCCTTACTTTTACTTTAAATAGGGAGTGGGTGCAATAATAACCACTATAACGACGCGTGCCCAGTGTATCGGTGGATGTCACATGTCTTCGAATTTTTGGTTCTAAAAAATGCCTGTGGTGATGAAATTGAAATTACATACACAAAGGAAAGTACCTGCCTGCTACTCGTAAGTCGGAGCTGATACCACTAGACCACCACAGCTCACCTCTCCTCTCTATTAATTTACCTTGGTAACACTAAAATTAAATACGAAAGCCTTACCTTTTTCATCTCTTCCTCAAACATCTTTTCCAAGTATTTGTATCGTCTCATCAGCTTCACAAATACCTGTGAACAAGTAGTATTTAATGTGTTAGTAAGTGTATTTGACGAGTACGTGCTAATGTGAGAGTACATCTTGTGTCAGAGATAATTGAACGAGAAAGGGTTTCTCAACACTGTGTTTTCAGGACTCTAGCCATGTTTTTCATCATGTAAATAGATTTGGTTACAAGATAAAGCTTGTTTTATAGACGTATTATTTGTAAAAGGCTTAATATAATTAACTCTTGGTTTCCATGAGTATTTTACTAAAACTATGTTTAAATAAATTACAAGAAGATGTTAACCAGATCTTGATTGATAAGCATTTTGTCGACATTTCAGTCTATTTTGATAGTTACAACTTCAAAAAACTTTCTAGAATTGAATCCAGCCCAGATCTGCAGAACCTTAAGATGAATGTTGATTTAACTTAAATAGTCTTATACATTGCAGCAATCTTCCATATAATCTTAGACCATTACATGATAAAACAGGTCTCATATGGATCTATTAACCTGTAGAATGCCGGTATTTAGAGACAATTAAAAAGCCATTGTGCCTCGCGTGGATCTACATGCAAAGGGTTAAATAATTATAGTCACATTAACAATCATACATAACTATTGTTGCTAGTTAAAAAGAGGATATTATATAACCAATCACTTGAATTTTACTACTTTACAATTTTAGAATATGATCGTTTGGTATCTTGTGTTTATCTTTTTATTAGACCTTTAAAAATCAGTCTTAAAACCGAAATTCCTACACATTTTCCAAACAATAAATTAGTGAAACATAAAAATATCATCATACCTGTTCAAAGATTCGCATGGACTCCATGTCTTCGTTCGCGGTGAAGATACAGGTGTTCGTTTTCGGTGATTCGCCGTCCATCGACACCGAACCGCCGGGGACTGGCAGACAAACAGGTTCGTTAGTACGATAGGGATGTAGATGGTAGGTGGGTGAGGGTTGTAGATAAGTTGTCAGGTAATAACGAACGAACAGGTTGTGTCAACAGTTATGTTCAGGACTCTAGCCAAGTGTTTCATCATGTGGATTGGTTTTGTTGGTGGTAGAATAGACTTTAACCCCCCCCCCCCTCTCTCTTTGGCCTCCATACTGACTGTATTTAGATTGCTATCGACGCCCTAAGAATAAGAAGAATATGCAATCCTGGCCTTCAATAGATAAAGAGGTTGCCTTATTATACATAGTTATGGCGTTTAATCTGAGACTAAACTTAGAGGACTCAATGTTTCTTATGCCAATTTATAATCTGTAGTTGACGGCACAGAAAAAAGGTCGCATTTTCTGCAAAATGTACCTAAGTTACATGTACAGTTAATTTTTTTGCTGTGGATGGCATCTTTTGCCTTTATTTCCATATAAAGCCCCCCTTTCGAAGTTTTCCATTTCCAGTGGATAAATAACCATAAAAATTCAAGTGTTACTCACGCAGCAGCCCCCCAGCGATGAGCACGTCGAATATGACCTCGCCATACCGCCGGTAGTCGAGCTTCGAGCCAGCCGCGTCTAAGAACTTGTACGCCGCGTCAAGGTCACCGCCGGCGCGCTCCAACCCTTGCACGAGCGCGTCGCGGAATCCGTTCGGATCGTACTTCTCTTTCTCATCTGGAACGGAAGAAAAGAAGAGTGTAAGTAGGAGAGTAAGGTGATATGATTGGTGGAATTTGTCAATGTGATGTCAGAAGTAATTGAACGAGAAAGGGTTTCTCAACATTTGTTTTCAGGACTCTAGCCATGTTTTTCATCATGTGAATAGTTTGGGTTATAATTATAACCTAGATAGTACGCCAGATTCAATTATGTTAATTGTTACTGCCTTTCGACTTATCCCTGAATTGTAAAATTTAATTTATTGCAACACACTTTTTTTTAAATAAATAAAGAATTATTTTGTGTCACAGATCATCATCACAGATTTCCCGTCATTTGAACATGGTTTAATAAAATGATGTGTCAAATTACCATCACCATCCAAGATTAGCCAAGATTTGATTAGATTAACACTCTGGAATATAATTCGCTTACTTGTTTTTTAACTTCTAGAAGAAGGTGAAATAATAGGAGAAACAAAATATCTAGCATATTTCCCGGACGTAAACTGTTTGAATTTAACTAAAATGCCAGGGAACGGAACTTAAATGACGTTAGCTTGGCAGGCGACCCCAATTCGGAAAAGGAAAGCGTGGTAATGGGGCCTTGATAACTATTTGAATTAAATGCATCATCATGCTTAGTAAAGTTAAAGACTTCTTGGAAGCCTGAATTTATTTATTTATTAATAACCAACTTATACTAACAGTTTGCACCACACATACAAGTTACATAGTACCATCCTAATACAGTTGTTACTGTATATAGATTGCGTTAGGAATATATTGTGCATATATGAATGTCTTTAGCCAAGCAAATGATTGACTGCCCTTGTCCATTTTACTATCTGCCTAGCATTTTCCCAACTAGGTATGTTGAGGGCGGCATCCGGTCTAACCGGGTGCAGTTCTATACCAGTTTTTTACTTGGACCCACCCTGTCTGACCTCCACAACGCAATAACTAGGTAATTCGATATCCGTTGGTGAAACTGGCTGTCGATTTACTGGCTTCAGACTACCCGTAAGGACTGTCAAAGATCCACGAATTACAGTCATGACATCATTTTAGAATGCCACACCGGTCAAAACAGTTTCACAACTGAATGAATAGAATTGAGTAACATGCCATATGCACAATGAATGACAACTGTCCCAAAAGTAACACATTTCAGCCACGTGCTTCAAAATAGACGCCAACAATAAAACAAGACCTAATTAAAAACCACGATAATCAGACAAAACCATATCGTGACACAGTAAATGATCCTAACTTACCTAGATATCCTAGATTGAGTCTAGAAATTGGGCCGTATGCACCACGACTCGCAAATTATCGCCCTGTAACTTTGTACTAAGTAATTCCTTTCAGTATTTGCCAAGACTAGTTGGATTTTAACTTATCTCTGCGACCTACTTTTGGGTGGCTACGATAGCAGTTCTAAGCTTCGGTTGGCTGGCTAGCTGATAATTTTGTTTCTTTTAAAATACTTGGTAACAACCGCAAGTGAAGTTTTAGGAAGTAATTCTTTGTGTTATCTTGGTACAATGATCACAAAAATAGTAGGTACTAAATGTAAAACTGCGTAATACATAGCAATTACACAGGACCCAATTATTTTTCCAGAATACTTCCTTAAAACATTTTCCTTTTCATATTTTAAGGGATTCCACCAGTAATATTATGGCTAGACCAGCTTCTGTCTCCGACTTCGCGTACAATTTCTTGCTCCCCAACCCACCCCATCGCATCGCATCGCCTACCCTCGCTATTACTTCCATTTACACTTAGCGTTCTTTGACTTTTTTCTTTTTGCTCGGTCCCTAAGGGTAAGCGTGATATGAGAAATTGTGGTATAAAATGCGAAAAGAATATTTCAAACTCGCTTCCGCCCGCGTGGAAGTCGGAAATTATCCCGCGGGAACGTACCACCGGGATAAAAAGTATCCTATGTCTTATTCTAGGTTATAAACTGTGTGCCAAATTTCATCCAAATCCGTTCAGCCGTTTTTACGTGATTGAGTAACAAACAACCAAACATCTTCACAAACTTTCACATTTATAATATTAGTAGGATAGTAGGATCAGACTGGTAGCTCCAGAGATGAGCGCGTACAAACAAACAAACTCGTCAGCTATAGTACTAATTATGTATACATATTGAATTTCCCTTTACAAAACATTTAGATTTACTCAAAAAGCCCATGTTAGGCAGATTATCCTCAGGCCCAGTCAACTAAATTCTCAAACCACAAAAGGATAACATTCCCAAAAACAGTCATAAAGCAAAGGCCTATCTATACTCAAGGCCGTATATCATAATCATAGAGTCATAGACATAAAGGAATAATTGACAGATTTATTATACTCGTGGGATCAGCAATTCTCGAGGTGAGGTTATCATAAAGGTCAAATGCATAACTTTCACTTCATATAATTATTATAAATCACAGAAAAGGGTCAATGGAGTTACGTTGTTATATTTTAACTAGGTATTTTAAATTATTTAACTATTTTCTTGAAATAATCAAGGATGGTAACAATCTTTACCAAATTATTTATTATTATATGTCCAACATTTTATGAATTAGGTACATTACAGATGGCTAAATAAGTCTTTAGTTTAGTTAAATAAGTTGTTTTACGATGATGTAACACTAAAATGATTTCCTAATTTGATAAACTATTGACAAAAAAAAAACAATTTCAGACGTATTCTACTGTTTAATACGAAACAAACACGTTTTTCTTTTTTCTTACGCAAACGTAACAAAAAAAAAGGGAAATTTTATTACGTAAACATTTCAGGAAGGCAAAGTAACGTGCCAAAATTAGAGCAATTGTGAATTTTGGCAGAAAATTGTACTATATTTTAACATGTAGGCGAGAAATCCTCAATTATATAGTTTGTGAAGGTCGTCAGTCTCGTCAGTAAGACAATGCACACATTGTTTTTATTTTGAACCGACTTCAAAAAAAGGAGAAGGTTCTCGACTGTTCTTTTTTTAGAACAACTTATTGTGAGAAAAATAAAATTTTACAGTCGTAAGACTACGCATTTATAAATGAAATAAAATTTATCGAGTTTCTTCGTCGTTTATGGTCAAAAGTTAGAAAACTGGTGACTGTTGACGGTAATTATTTTTTGGACTGTGTCCAGCTCTGGACTGCAAAGTTTTTGTTTTAAAATAGTGTTTATCAACACAACATATTCGAGAGCCAAAAGATGTTGTTTAGGTGTCTTGATAAAAACATGTTTGGCCTCGTTGATTTTTTTCGTTATTTGCTATCTTTTTCAAATTACATAAGACTGACCAATGCCAACGTCACGTTTTGTTATGTATGTTTATTAGCACGTGTTTTTAAATTGTATTCTAATCTTTTACTTATTCTATGGTTAAATTTTAAAGACGCCATTTTGAGAAAACAACTCCAAAATGGCGGCGAAACAGTTCTCCTAATTCAAACAAGTTTTATTTCCGCCCCTGCTTTGAGTAATGTGGAGGAAGGAATAGGAGAGAAAAAAAACCAGGAATCGCTAGTCGGAAATTATTTATTTGTAATATCTTATACCTTTTGACAAGCTCATCCGGATCATACCGGAATTCCCATCTCGCTTGAGCAAGCAAAAAAAAGATCGGCAAACGTTACAAGTCTAAAAAACTAAATATCATGACATTGAGTTTTTTCCATCCTTCAGTCTATTTGTCTTGTGATAAGAGCTGATAAATAGTTGGTTAAGCATTTAATAAGATCGATGCTTATTTAAAAACTTTCATATCATTTCCTGGCTTGTAAAACACTTTTAACCAAGTGTTAACAAATTAATGGCTTCATATTAAACCAAATAGATGACATGGATAAATAATTCTGTGTCCTTAACTTTTTTGGGGTTAATATCTCGGAAACCCCTCACAACCGAAAACAGATTTAATCCAAAAGTTTTGGCACTAATGGATGAGTCACATCAAAGGTTTGCGAGATCATGTAGCTATAGACGAACGGAGAATATTAATTTGAAATTAAATTATTTTTAGCAAAGATGGGCGGCCCGCAAGAAAATTTAAAGAACAATGTTTAAATAAGATATAATTGTGGCGATAGGTCCTGTGATGCTTTATTACTGCTGAGATTCACTTCTCCAGTTATGTTGGACTGTCATGTTATGGTAGAGCTATTTGCCATTAATCAGGCACATCCAGATTTCTAATTGCTACAAAAACCCCAATACACATTACGACTTAAGGATCGAAAGTACTAGATTCTGACCTGTTTTTTTTTTGTTTTAACATAAAATATATATCCTATAGCATCGCGCCTGCAATATTACTTCATTTTTCTCTCACCGTTCTTTCTGATTTAATTAAAAGTAAAATGTAAAGAATTTAGGCTATCACATCTGGTATAGTTCCAGATATTATCCCTACATACAAGCAAACAAATTTTGCTTCTTTATAATATTCTACAGGGTAATTTTTTAACCAGTGCGTAAACTCATGAATTCAGCATATTCTAGACCCCCCCTCCCCCCCTAGCGTAGAAGATTTTCGTCGTTTATACAAAAAAAAATCAGCCGTTTTATAGAAAAGTGCAATACCTACGTGGTCAAAATGTATGAAACAGCTGATTTTTTGCCTTTTATCTGTATATAAAGGAATCGTTCCATAATCAAAGAAAGCTCGTTACAAAACAGTTGTAGAGCTTCCATATAAGCGCGCAACAGACTTCACTGCATGCAAGTGCCGTTAGTGTAAAAATACCGTTACATGTTGTTAGCACCAGTGGAATATTACGGAGTTGCCGAGCGGGCGAGTCGAATGATCACCTAATGGCACTACACTACTAGCCTTTAATATTACTCAAGATGATGGAATGGTGTTTTATGTGCACTGTTAGTAAATTAAAGAACAGTATACAGGTCAGATCGAATGGTATTACGATAAGTTCTAAATATATTGCTGATGTAGCAATCTACCGGGTCTTATATGAAGCATATAGTAGATACAACCATGGTTACTGCACACCTGCTGTCTTGTATGGGTCAGAATGTTGGGCCACAACATTGTGAGGGATGTGTGTGAAGTTACACGAATGTATAGAATAAGAAATGATTACATAAGAGGAAGTCTGAAAGTGTCATCTCTAACTGAAAAGTTGTGTGGAAATGCGGTTGTCATGCGGTATAGGCATGTGATACGCTACGGAGAAATGAGGAAAATATCGTGAGGAAAGTTTTGAGTATGAATGTCGATGGCTATAAGAGTAGGACGAGACCAAAGAAACGATGGATGGACTGTGTGAATGACGATATGGTTAGAAAGGATGTGACTAGTGAAATAACAACTAATAGAGAAGTGTGGAAGAATTAAACCGGCGAAAAAACTGAAAAGCAAAAAATAATAAACCTTTTTTTGTTTAACCTTAATATCAAAGTTCGGAAGGCGGTGACATAAAATTTAAATACATATCCGTCACCGACTTTAAATTATTAAAATCGGACTACACTGTAAAAAGTTATGCGTTGTCATACATGTAAAAAAAAATATACGCGTCGACTTGACAACCTCCTCCGTTTTTTCGTCGGTTAAAAAGACATGTTGCCGACCCCAAAAATAAATTGAGATAAGATCAGGAGATGAATGATGAAAGAATGATGATGAGAGTAGATATGGTTTGAAAAGTCACGAAATGGGCGTTTGAAGTAAGCAAAGTTACCAAGGACAACGATAACCTAGTGCAATTACTTAGCTGGTTCCGAACTGGCGTGAAAGGTAACACATAGGGTTAAGGTGAATGCCTAGAAGGACTTCGCCATACATTTTTCAGATGTAGAAATCTCCGTAAATAAACAGTTTCTGCAGAATAAAAGCAACTATAATGAAACTTTATAGTGTATTATGTTCGCATATGGCCCAAATTTTATAAAAAAAACAGTATTTCTAGGAGAATTAGACCGAATAAAAAACGAAAAATCTTTACATGTGTGAGTGACTTGAATCGCGCCATCTGACAGAAATTTATAGAACCACCGAGAAAGTTGGTTGCTGTTGTGTTACGAGTTTACGATTGGTAAACATTTATATTAGATGGCGCTGTTCGATAATTCGAACAAGCGCCAAGGTTACCATCGAGTGACGCGCGGATGCGACGTTGCCATTCATGAAGCAGCGCGCGCATCCCGCGTCTGTGCCCGCGCTGTTGCCATTCCGTCCATGCGTGATTGTCTTGAGTCTTGACAACTGGCGAATCGTTTCCAGAATATTGTGTTTCTAGCAAGTTAGCGCCGGGCGCGCGGGTTTGCCCGCGGAGTTAACATTTTATGATTGATAAAATGTTTTTTATTATGCAATGAGAAAGAATGCTTTACATAAAGTGAAAAAAAAATCTCTGCGATCTGCCCTTGGTTCACACAGATACAATACTAATGTAATTATTGTATTATCTAGTTTAAATATGTAGTAAGTAGTTACTAGTACACACTTAAACATTCCTAGACTTTCCAGATTTAAAATTCTTTTTAATGTATGTAAGTAGGTACTGATAACACATTTTCTGATACGCTTAGGTACTAATCCATTGGTTTGGGTTGAATAAAATCAGAGAATAGAATTTGATGTATATGTAAGTTAAAACTAAATCAGGCGATCAGCGAAGCTACCCACACAATGGTGAAACGTAGGTACTACGTACATCTATTGATTGAATCATATTTAATTCATGTGAAATCAGCAAGATTAGTGAATACACAAACAAACCACTTTGATTTTTCATAATTGCTTATTTTACTAGTATTATTAGCACACACAAAGTGCGTCAAGCAGGGTTGCCAACTTTATTTTTTAGAAGATCGTACCATACATATTAAAAGATCGTACTTTGCTAAGAATTCAAAAATAAAAATAGTACGCATTGAAATTTCAATAAAATAAATGGTAAACAAATGTGGTGTTACTATAACTTCAACGCAAAATTTAACATTTTGGTATAATATTTAAGAATCTGGACACCAATTTAGCAACTAAACTTTACTACGAGGTTTTTTTTATTAAAGAAAAGGGGCTCGGAAGAGACTTTGTCATGAAATCCACACGAAACAATAAACACCAGTATCATTAGAACTTAAAACGGGATATTTACCCTTTCCCCGTCTCGCCCCGCACGATTGCCCTGTCTACTAGACATGGGTAGCTCGTGAGCGAGTGATAGAAAAGAGCTAGCTCTTTTTGATGGACGTCGCTCTCGCTCACTCACTCGTTCGCTAAGTAGCTCACTAGCTCAGTTAGCTCTTAGACTCTCAGTACTTCAGCGAGACACCGATGACCGACCGAAGTCAGCAGCCGAACGGCTCATTCGGTTCGCTTCGGAATATTTCGGATCGCATAGTTCGTTCTTCCAACAATACCTCTTCGATACAATACGTGATTGTAGACTATCATACGACATAAATCACTGTAAATCTATCTTTATGACCATAGCTTTAAAGTAGAAAATACTTTGGCATTGCATTGTTTATTTTTTTGCGTATTATTTACGTAAAGTCATAAAATTATATAAACAAACTGAAAAGCTTATTTAACTTAACTCCAAACTTCCAAAGAGCTATTGACAATGGCTACTGAGCGGGCCGAGACGTTTTCAACGACACGCGTGCACCGTGAGTCAAATGAACTAACAGTCGGCGTCTGAATCACTGAGCTATAGAAGAGCTAGTGAGCTAGAAGAGTGATATAGCTCTTTAGAGTGAAAGAGCTAATCGCTCTTTTTCTTTTTAGTGAGCTACTTCGCCCATGTCTACTGTCTAGACGTCTTGGTTGGACGACTGTATGTATGATTTATAGACTGTGCTACCTATTACATAGGTACTAATGAGAACCATTCAAATGAGTGCCATCCGTGAAACAGTTTTTATTGAAAAGTGGAGTGTTTTTGTGTTTTATTGACGGTAAGTGTTATTTTTATGTACAATGAATTATTTTCAAGGTGATATAGAGTATTATTATAATGGTAATTAATTACCCTTAAAACTTTACAAAAGTGTAAAATTTAGAAGATGAAATAAAACAAACGTTAGTAACATTCGTTGATTGTCGTCAGTGTCGTCACATACTACAAATTTCAAATATTCTCTCTGAAAAGAGGAAGACGAACGTTAGCATAGTATTTTAGCATAGTTTTATAGCATTTAGTATAATTTTGACATAATTTTAATTGCAGTTTAGCAGATTTTGTTTTAGTCGTGTTGGCAACACTGAGCTTCACAAAACTCGACAGCTTGATGGTGGTGTTATTTCTGAATAATACAAATTTCTTGAAACATTTCATAAATAAGATACATTTGCTGTTGTTTTTAATTATTCTTTTTGATTACAGATTGAATTGCAACTGAACTGCCTAAGATGAACCCGACTAATAAACTTGCGTATATACGACATATGTATTCAGGCCCGCGAAAATCACGGAAAAAAGTGCAAGCTGCATTCAAAAGACATCATGGAAGTTCTTTTAGTGATATATAGTGAGTAAATCAGATTCCCATAAGATTTCGAATCAGATTTACGTGAGTGGAGTTTATTTGATACTCGTTGGTTCGTGTTGTAGTCTTCGTTTACCGCCATTTTTCCTTTATTATGAAAAAAAAAGAAAAGGTGGCTCGTTATGGTTAGTTTCAAATAGTATTATGTATTGAGCAAGTTTTAACAAATTGCAGCCGGGTGGAAGCATGGCGTAACAAGAAACAGAAGGTAGTGGAAGAAACCGCGGACTGCCCTGTTGTGTTTAGGTACCTACAGACCTATCAATATTTTTGTCTCTCAACATTGTTTTTATTAACTGTACCTATTTCATTTATTTATCTTTTATTTCAGTCCACATACAACTCGAGATCATCATCAGCTGTCCAACCTTTCGACAGCTGAAGATACGCCCAAAACCTATTCGCGTGGTATACCAAAAATTCGATACGAAGCCATAGCCTGCAGCTCTAGCTCCAATACAGTTGAATCTGTTACAGAGCAAGTAGAGACTGTTGATTTTGATTGGCCACAACCCGATTCAGAGACTGAAGCTTATCAACTAACTGTGGAAAGAACATCAAGTGACAACTTATCAGGTTTGGTAGGGTACCGTATTGTTGACTTGAAACATGTGATCCAATGGGCATTTCAAATGGAAAACCATCGAATATCTCAAATAGAGTATATTAGTGAACACCGGAAAGGATTTCACAGTTTGTTAACATTTAAATGTAGCATGTGTAATAAAATATGGCAGCAAAGCACAGAGAAGAAACAGAAAATTAACACCGCATTTGTATGGGCAACTGTGACTGCTGGAAGTTATTACACGCAAGCAGCACACATCACAAGTCTAATGGATATACCAACAATGACCGGACAAACGTTCCGTTTCATTGAAAAACAATTGGGCAATGTATGGCATGAACATTTGACCGAAGAAATAAAGAAAGCTGGTGAGCAAGAAAGGTCTATTGCTATTGATAAAGGAAATGTTTCTTTAGATGGTATTCCATACATTACTGTATATGTAGATGGCGGATGGTTGAAAAGGTCATATGGTCACAACTTTGATTCCTCATCTGGAATGGTAAGTCCTAACTTGATACCATATTTTTGTGTTCATTACATTAGTACGCTTTTGCTTGTTTGCAGCGATGAAGTTTATGTTTGACAATACCAAAGTACAACATATTTTACACAATGTTCAGTGTTTTGATTTATGATTTCTTACAATATTTAAACTAAGAACTTTAATTTTAGGCCTGCATTATTGGAAAGGAAACCAAGAAATGTCTTTATCTTGGTGTCAGGAACAAATATTGTTTTACATGCCAGTATTATGAGCGAACAGGTTCAGACACTAAGAGTCATGGTTGCTGCAAAAACTTTACTGGGCCATCTACTGCAATGGAATCTGATATAATTGTTGAAGGATTTCAACAGAGTGAGAATATGCATAATCTTCGGTACCTAAGTTTTATAGGAGATGGGGATTCTTCAGTGTTTGCTAATTTGAAAGAAAAGGTGTCTTATGGAAACCAAATAAAGAAAATTGAATGCAAGAATCATGTTATAAAAAACTACACGAGTGCACTTTACAAGGTAAACAACCACTTTTTAGAGTTATAAATAATGATTTTACACTAGCTTTTACTTTTAGCTGCACGTGTCAAAATGTTTACCTGGATAAAAAGTATAGTAAGTCCTATGTTGTGGTTATAAAATATCTGTGTGCCTAATTTCATCCATATCCGTTCAGTCATTTTTCAGTGCTTGTTTAAATATTTTATAAAAAAAAACAAATATTTCACTTACAGTAGGATTTAGCAACTATAAAATAAATGTTTCTCTCTTTTTCAACCGACTTCCAAAAAGGAGGAGGTTATCAATTCGACTGTATTTTTTAAATGTTTGTCCACCGAACTACGCGAATTGTCGACCGATTTTCAAAATTCTTTTTTTATTTAAAAGAGTATACACCTGAAGTGGTCCCATTCACCAAATGAGATCTGATGATGGGATCCCAGGGAAATTGAGGGTAAACCTCAAATTTTATTGGCATTTTCAATGTTTTTTGTTGTATTTGTTTTAGAAGTCAGATATTATTTTCAAAAAGTTTTTTTATCTTCCTATGTTTTAATATTTTTTTTTAAAGATTTTAGGTAATACGAAACTCCCTCTGTATGGACGAAATATTTTGAGGCCTAAATTGATGAAATTGACACTAGTAGCGCGAAAGATTATTGTTCACAATAGCAGTCAGCCAGGTTCAATGGCTGATGATTTAAGGAATAGTCCACTTCATGTATTTGGACAGCATGAAAAATGTAAGGAATATTACTGTTCAGTAAGCAATTACCACCTGACGAGAATAAACAGCAAGACAACCAAGTAGAAATCCTAAGAAATACAGCACCAGAGGTCTGGGCTCTTATTTATGCTGCAAATGAAAGAATCGCTTTGAAAGCTGGACGGTTGTCTAACGAAACAACAAATGTTGCAGAAAATTTTATGAGTGTCATTAATAAATTTAACTGTGGAAAACGACTCAGTCTTGGAAAAGGAGGCTCTTATCAGCGGCGTGTTCATGTAGCAGGTAAATAAGTTTTTTCATAGATATTTTAAAACAATAATTATATGATATCTCTAGCAACCCACATGATCTATGACTTCTTCTCTCCATAATATAAAGAGGTTATTCTCAACTTTTGATTACTTATGGAACTTTCAATGGTCATTAATAAAAACTTAGGTTGCAAACAGACATGTATGTGACTATGATTTGGCTTTTCAGGATTGTCTCATTCTGTAGGACATAAATGGCATCAAACTGCATGGAAAAAAAAGACAACAGAGAGCCCTGGACAATATTTAAAAAAATATGTCCATCAAAAAGAGAGAAATAGATTGCGCCAACAGAAAATGACTCGAAAACGGCTTTTTACTGAAAAAAATAAAACTCAACCTGATAAGGACTATGGCCCAGCAGCAAGTGACCCTGTCGATATTAATGAGGTAGAATTAAAACGGCTCTGTGAATTGAGATTGCTTAAATTCCAAGAAGATACACAAAAAATAGTACTAATTGAAAAGCAGACTGTGGGTCAACATGATAATGAAAAGTATCTCTCATACAGATCTGACCGTCTCACAGCAAGCCAGTTTGGAATGGTAAGATATATTATCAGCCTCTATTGTTCCTCTATTGTTTCTTACTTTCTAAGAAGCCACAGCACAAGCCAGTACAAGAATTATGATTGTCACTTTGTTAATTTTAGGTTTGCAAACGTCGTAATGCCACACCATGTCACAATCATGTGAAATGCATTCTCTACAAAAATAATATTTGTACTAAAGATATGATGTATGGACAACAAAATGAACATGTTGCAAAGAGCATGTTTATGCAACAATATGGCAAAACTGTCAGGCCATCAGGACTTTTCATTGATGAAGAATTTGGATTCTTAGCAGCTAGCCCTGATGGTAAGATTATTGAATAATGAAAATATACAAATAACTAGCTTTTGCCTGTGGTTCTGCCCCTATGGATCTTGTGTCGCGTGAATTTTTTAAATTTGGTTCAGTAGCGTAGGCCTAAAAACTTTTCTTTTTTACAGGTATTATAGAAGCAGAAAATACTATTGTAGAAATAAAATGTTTTCCCTTCTTGGAAAGGAAATCTCAAAATATTAGAGGAGCATCAGAAAATAGAAATTTTCCTATTCATTTGGAAAATGATGTTTTAGTTATGAACAAAAAGCATAATTATTATTATCAAGTAAGTAACAAATATCATTATTTCTTGGTATGTATTTATAAAAATAATGTATTTCTTGGATTGTTTCTTTTTAACAGCTATTATTATTTTGATTCTAGGTCCAGGGTCAATTGCGAATTACCAAAATGAATAAATGTTACTTCATTTGCTTTATATCTGTCACCCAGCCATTGACTGTCATAGAAGTTAACCGGGATGAGGAATTTATCAACGCTATGATGCCGAAGTTGGTAACATTTTTTAAAACATGTGTAGTGCCGGAAATTATATTGAGAAGAGTTGAGAAAAATGCTAAATGTCTAGACATCAAGGAATGAAAAGGTATAAAAATATAAGTCTTACTCATTTCCTAACTTATTCCGCAGGTCTCTGAGGTGTGGGTTCAGTAAGAATAGTCTAACAAAACTGTAAATTCATTTGTTGCAGCGAAAACTGCGTCTTCCAGCATTTGATTCAGATCGCACGGAAATTATATAAATGGAAGTAAAAAGTGACAAGCAGAAGACTGATACGGCGCGGCGGCGGCGGCGGCGGCGACTGCAAAAAGTAGCGCGTAGAAAAGAAGATATTTTATTATAATATTTATAAGTATCTTTGTATGGTGGTACGAGTCGATGGTTCGAATCCAAGCCGGCACTACTTTGCTTTGTGTAAATTATTTCATCACCACAGTTCAGAGGAGGCCTGAGTCTCAGCAGTGGGAACATTATAGAATAATTAATAAGCTATTTTTGCACGTAGCGTTGTATAGTTTGTGTTATTTTGTTAGTTCATAAGATTTTTCTGTGTAGATAAGTTTCACTCATGTATTTAACAATTCAACTGTAAAAGAATATTTATTGAAGTTCAAAATTGTATAATAAGTAGGTATTCTTGAAACATAAATAAGTGTTATGGTTAGCTAGCAACCACTTGTGTGTTGTTGTGTAAGATACTTACATGTGCTGTTATAAATACTTACGTATGATGTTATTTATATTGTAATCTACATACATAATTCTTTCTAATACTAAATTCAAAATCATAATTGTAAATATCAAAATATTTAAAAAAGTATGTTATCTTTGTATGGTGGTATGACTCGATGGTTTGAATCCAAACGGAAACTATCTAAGTAAATGTAGTGAGAGTAAATAAAACGATTATTTTTATGAAAATATTAACCCCTTTTTACTAAATAAATATTATTAATTTATAGTAAGGTACAATAAAAAGCTTTACAATGGAATAAATAGTCTTTTATTTATTTATTTAGTACACGTCACTATTTACACATTACAATAAAATTTAGGTTCAGTCACATTACAACAACTTATAGGTACAGTATACCTATATTACCTAAAATAATTTATATGAATAATTTGCTAAGTTGAAAGGTATCGAGTCTAGAAACAAAAGTATGCTTAGACCAATAATTATACTAATAAGAAATAGATTGGAACATAATATCAAGTGTTATAAATTATTTTTTAGTCTTTCGGACATTTTAATTTTCAACTGTTTGAATAAAACGACATCTAGTGGTGTCGAAAGTTACTACTATTTACGTTGCAAGTGTGTGTAAAGAGTAAAGTCAAGCGGCTAAATCTTTATTATGTGGTAATCTTTGTATGAGACCAGTTAACAAGCACAGTGACTATCTAAAAAAATCAAGTTAATGCCCTAGGTTCAGCGTACAATAAAGTTATCTACTAAAGATTTCTAAGTTAGGCGTAAAAATTGAAAATGTTCCAAATTGTGGATGTTGCGCCATCTAGCGACAAAATGGCATTGAGAGCAATCATCCATCCACCTTAAGGGAAGGCTATGATTAGTAAAGCCCTTAGTAAATTAGTCTCGCTTGTTGTGTACACGAAATGAAGGCTGATGTTGAATTTTTCATCACTTGGATTACAAACAGTAAATTCAAGTTGGATTGGATATTTCAAATGCTTGTTAGGATGGTTCTCCGTTAACATTGAGCAAATAAGCGCCTCTATTTAATATTGTGAAGGACCAATAAGCCAATTTGCTCAACCTTTACGTAATAAAGGTCCCTCATTCGTGTACTAGCTGCCAGGCAGACGGTTCCGACGAAATCAATCGTAAACTACCAGGAAAAGGTTCGTATTTGATGTAAACAGGAAAATTGTGGATTAATCTACAGCTCATTATTTTCCGTCAAGCAATATTTATTCGAAATTGTATTGCTACTGTTTTGCAATGATTTTTTGATTTACAAGAATCTAGAAAGAGAACAAAAATATAGATTTCGACATTTTCTGAAAGTCTGCTGTCTGTGGTCAAATTCCATGTCAACGGATTGAGTTGGCTGCAAATATTTCGCTCAATCAAACACAGACGATTTAGTTATTTTTTTCTAGCGACGAGCCTTTTTATATCTGAGTGTACCTGATACTAGTAACTTCGATACAGAAGTATTGATGAATTCGTCTATGCAACTTGGTCTTGTCGCCAAGTTCTATCGATTAGCCGTATGACCTACGGCAGTTGATCTTGACTTTTTAAAAGAAAACGGTGAATACTGGTTCTACTGATGTTCATAATTGGACCAGTCGGCTAGATTCAGAATTAAACTATCAAAAGAACACAAATTTAAGGTCGCTCAGCGCGCCAGGAAGCGGGCTATGCTTGGAGTTTCTTTGAAGGATCTGAAAATGAACCGCACAGTAAGCAAGCGGAAGTGCCAGTGGGCTGGCCATGTTTATCTAAGAACCGATGGCCGGTGAGCAGATGAGTACTAGAGAGAAGACCGCGTATCGACAAGCGTTGTGTGGGGCGCCCCCCAGCTAGATGGTCCGACGCCCTTAAAAGGGTGGCTGGGACAGACTGGATGTTGAAGGCGGAAGTAAGTATTGGGGAGAAGCCTGGGAGAGGTCTATATCCATCAGTGGACTGCGATAGGCAGAGTTTAATTGATTGAAAATTACCCTTATTTGGAAGTAGACGATACGTGACAAAACTATTTCGACCCCACGACAACTGACAGAATCAGTGGCATTCTACCTTCGAACAGAGGTATTTATGTCCAATGCAACGATTGACGTCACCACGCCACTGTTCCGACCTCGTATGGTTAGAATTGAGGCTGATTGTCGAATATTCCCGACCTTTACCTATTTGAGTGTTTGGGATAGACTTGAGGAGGATGGGGAGACGTTACGTCATCTATGAAGGCAGAAATCTGGGTCGGGGCGTTCGAAATTGACCTTGAAATAATTATTCTATACAAACAGCACTCTTTGTGAATCATTTGAAAATACAGTAAAATCCATTGCTAGATGTTTGTCTACTCGACAAAAAGAACGTAAAGGATATTGTTGACTGATCAAAATGCAACCTTGCCTGGATGCAGAGCGAAGACGTTATGTTACAAAGGGGAAGTGCAAATGTTTATAGCACTCCCGACCTTTAAAACTAAAGCACGGAAGGTTCTTTCTAGAAAGGTCGAACTCAGCGATGCGCGAAGGATGCAAGAAAATTATGGGCGAATAAGGTAGAATTTCGTAGCGTTTATATCTTCCTACTTGAACATAATATAACTTAGCCACATTTCGTGTCTGTATGTATGATTGTCACCATCATTTAGAGAATTTCAAACCGGATATTCCGGATGGTTTATAATGTGTACCATTTATGGGTATATTCATAAACGATGATTAAAGTTAAATTATGTTTAAACGTCAAAAATGTATGGTTAAACAGACGCTAATCATTACTTAACTTTAAGTAACGTTTATAATAATACGTTTATTTAACTAACAGAAATCTCGATGTTTTGTCGCAGGTCGATAGTTTAAATTTTAATATTATACAAAATGTAGTACCTAGTTAATAATGTAGATAGGTACAATTGTAAGATTCCACTTACAAAATATCAAGTTTGTATCTCTAACAGCTAATTCCTGCAATACTTTGCATTAATGAATTAGCAGGTTGACCTCATTTGGACTGGCTCGCTCCCTTGACTCTAATAGGATAGATAAAACCTTATTTATAGTTTAATTAATTGAGCACATTTCTATAGGTTTTGTTGACACTAGACTTTACTTCTCTTTTGGAAGTTGATAGGTTCCATTTCAAGTTCAATGAGGATTAAATAGCCAGAAACTACTACTGACCACGCAATTTAAGAGTATGTTGGAGTCTGCTTCCATTCTTACCTGATTACCAGTATTTTACTCGGAGCAACTACCTATCTGACCTCCACAACCGATCTATTTGGTATTAGGATAACCCCTTGGTAACTGGTAGTCAGACGTTCAGGCTTCTGACGACCCGTAAAGACTGTCAAAGATCTACGAGAGAGTTCCGAATCAAGTTCAAAATTAAGGAGAAAATACTTTTGAATATTTCGAACTTGGACGACAAAAACAATAATAAACAAAAGATAAGTAATCAATCAATACAGAACGTTAATTACGCCGATTCAAGTTGGATAGACGAAGTTATTGGTTTGAAAACATGGTCATATTCTAAGGATTATAATCGAGGGTAGTGCTCAAACCCAATAAGTACGAAATTGTAACTTTCGAGATATTCAATATTTAAGTTTTAAGGACAAAAATACCTATGTTATTCAAATAATATCGTTATAAGTATTTGTGGTAAAAGTGTGTAGGTACATTGAATTAGTGTAAAACAGTATTTTAAGTTTCTGAGGGGGTCAATTTTATCATTAAAAAAAAATAAGGGCATTCAAGTCGGATGGACGAAGTTATTGGTTTAACACCATGGTCATATTCTAAGGATTATAATTATGGCGTAATGTGAATGCGGGAAGTTAAGGACGATGTGATATTTATCTTGGGTTTTATTTATATGTAAGACGCCTTCCTTGGTAGGTTCTCTACTTTAATAGATTGCCTATTCAGCCAATTAAATTACCTAGTCCAAGTTGCCGTGAGAAATTCTATGATATTTTCACTGTCGGTTCCGCGACAAAAAATTTAACGATTTGAACAACATTTTGGTATTCTTTTACTGCAATGATATTAGAAGAACAAGGTAACCTTGAACTGATGCTGCAGTCCTCACCAACAAATAGCAGAAGTAGCGTGTTTGGGCTCATTGGAAAGGTGTGAATAGGTTATAGATAAATGGTGATCAGAGTTTGATTATGGATTACTAAAGAGGGGGAGGTGGGTGGATAGTTTGTTATCCATAAAAAAAATTCCCCAGAAAATGATAACTATTACATTAAGCATGCAATTGCAATGAACACGCATTTGAACTTGTCAGTCATGTTTGCGGTTAAAATAACAAATAATTTAATAAATAAAATATCTACATAGGTATGTTAGATCAACACATTCATAGCCATTTAGGTTATTGTCCAGTGCAAAGTCCAAGCTATATTACAAGGGCCAGTAAAAACAATTGAAATAACTACTGGTCAGCAATTTAGGTATTTGTGTCACATCTCAACATTTTTATTACAATTAAAATGACTTTGTATTTATTAATAGGACAATCGTTCATACTTTAATTAAGTAAATAAAACTTAGCTTGTTTTATAGGTATGTTGTACTGATGTAATCATTAATAACTTGTAAACACTAATTACTTCCAGTTCCTCGTAAAAATTTATTTAATCAAAATTGATTAATCTACATTTGCAAGCATATTATTCCTATTATAAATAATGTATGTCAGATTGTCAAAAGGTTATTGAACTTTTGTTGCTAAGTCCCAAAAGAAAGTTCTTTGTCAAAGACAAGACAAAGAACAACAGAATGATCCGGAGAGTGTAAAATAAAGGAGGTTATGGCATCAAGGATGAAGCCTGAACCCTGGCAAGCTGAGAAAATGAAGTCAAGGTTGACAAAAGAAAGCCAGTGAAAATTATGAACAAAAAGAAAATGTGAAATAGTGCAGTTGAATCAAAAAGATGTTAGGGCCACTGGTTTTAAAAACATTAATTATGTAAATAGAACAGAATCCAAACATGTATAATTTTGAGGAAAAAAAGCATATAATCACTTACTTAAAACTTTACAGTTTGAAATGGCCAAGAGAAAGTCAATTGAACAATGATTGAGGTCAGATGATTCAACGGATTGTAAGCTGAATACATTAATTGTCAATGACAGTACAAAAAATATAGATTTGTACCATAGAATGAGTTATTGCTGGTACGTCGATATGAGATTCTGGTGATTGAATGAAAACATTTTGACGGTACCTACATACAATCCCCTAAGTGGTAGATATGTGATTTACATGTTTTGTTTTCGTGACCTTCAGGCCAGCCTTTAATATCGTTTAGTTTAACAAAAATAAAATGGCCAAATGCACTTTAATCCCATCACAACATTACATTAACTAGAACATGCTGATATATGCGTGTTTGAAACTTTGAAGCGCTCTCCTGTAAAATTTGTCATTGTAGTTAGGGGATTATGCATAGGGACCATCGTATTTAATTAGAATTTCTACATTTCAGACACAATTTATTTGATTTGTTTGATTATTGTAATATGTTGGATATCATAGATAGAGAAAAAATTGTAGAAGTAAAGGACAATGACTTTGTCAAGATGAAAATATACAACACTTAAGACGTTTGTTTATTATACCCTACTATTAAAACTATTGCATGGCAAAATATTTTGCAAAAGTATTGATTATTTATTAAGATGAAATTATAAACAGGAATATTATAGTTTATCATAGTAGCATAACTCTGATAAGACAATAATGTGCTTAAACAAGTACTTAACCTACCTTTCAATTTCATCATAAATATTTATTAATTACGAAGTTGGAATGTTGAAGTTAATGGTTCACTGAAGTCGTAAGAGAAACAAATTGTAATACATGTGATGATTACCAACAACATTCTTCAAAGAAACATGGTTAAATATATTGTGTAGGACAGTGTCACGGCCAAGGCAAACGTTAAATTAACGATCCGATGTTTATGCCATTACAAGTTCGGGTCTTCAAAAAACATGTGCGGATCACTTGTCACAAGATTAGCCAACTTTGAAAAGTAAACCCGGCTTGCAAACAAGGAATCTGGGCAAGTCTCCAACATCTAAGTGAAAATAAGTAATAAAAAATAAATTACCTCTTTTTCTGGTCTTGATCCGTTGACCCGATAATACTGGTTTTTCTACCTTCTGACTCATACAATATATTGCTGAAAAGAAAAACACGTGGCAATTAACAAAGGTCCATTCCGTTATAAGGTCATCGCCCGCGGTGCGCCACGCAACCCCAGGCTCGACCCTTCGTCCTACTGTTATGGCGTCCAAACGCGCTCCACACTTACTTCTAGATTGACCGGAGCGGTGAACAAATCCAAAAAGGAATATTCCACAACCTGAGTGATAACGAGATCACCTGGCTATGACTCAGCAAGGACTCCAAGGAGTAAAGATTCACGATTCTCAATAGCGAACAAAGCAACGACACGCTGCAGAGTAGTATGTGCACTGATACTTACGTAGTGACAGGTTATGTAGGAGCCTTTTACTCCTTTTGCGAGTTCTCTAGGACTGCGCCTGTTCAGAAAAGAAAGAAACGCTGCGCGCTCTCTATTCCCCTGTGCTAGAGACAACGTGTATGGACTATGGAGTCGCCGGATGTCCGGTTGAGTCGCGACGATCGATTCAAATCTGCTCGAGCGTTTTCCTTTCTAGTTTATTCTGTTGATGTCTTTGAAACTAAACGATAAGAACTGTTTCTGAGATTTACTTATATTTTGGTAAAATATCAGTATAAAGCACGTATTAGACTCCTAGGAGACAGAAATGCTTCAAAAGACAAACCTATAAAAATTTACAATATTGATATATATCAGCACAAACTAAAGTTTAATAAGAATAAAAATATTTTAAAAGACGACACAATAAATTTGATAAATTTTGTATCACTTTATTAAAAAAGCACAATTTGAATGGAAAGTATTTGACTAAAAATGGCAGAAAAAACAAAACACCATAGACATTTTTTGTTCATAAACGTATGACCTGCGCTGGCATAGGAATTTATATGAACTGACTTTTCATAAAATGTTAGTTATTTATTTTATTACAACTTTTATATTTATTTCAGTATACATTTTTGATTATTCCTCAATAATTAATCAAATTGGCTTAAGCATTCAGGCATTTAATTATCTGTGGAAGTCTGTGGCACCCATGAACATATAGGTAAAAAATCGATCTTCATGGTGGCACCGTCCGTGGTCTAGAGGTGGGTCATTGACGGTTGTAATTTAACTGTTAATCATCAATAGTCATCAGGTTAAAAAAAAACTGTTAAATTTATTAACAGGTTTTAAATGTTTAATCAGTAGCGTTTAGCGTCAATTTATGTCAACGTTTTCAATCATTGACAACTTTGTTACAAATAATTAATTTGTTATACGATGTTCGGTATCGTTTGAGAGTATTCGTTTCGCATACTAGCTGATTCTCAGAAATTAATAAAATTATAGTAAAATAATCCGTTGAGTCGTTGACGTAAATTAACAGCATTAGCAGCATTTTATTTTCAACTGATTTTTTTAGGAATTGAATAAAATATTGACTATTGAACTAATGCGTCTTGTGCGTTGACGTAAATTAACAGCTAATATTTTCAATCTGTTGTTTAATTGATGATTAACAGTTATCTCGTTGACGAATGAAAAATCTTAGACATGGGTCGTACTTGCAAAATCGAGTACCAGGGCTTCCAACTATGTCCACCTTAAGAACCAGGGCCTAAAACTAGAGCTCGAGATACTTCCAAGTATTTTCTATCTGCATCGAAAATTGATCCATGATCTCATATAAATAAGAAGCACAATCGCGTATTCAAAAGCCCTGTTGGAAGTAAAAATACTTGCATAGGAAATTGACCCGTGAACTGCTGTCAATAAGGAGCCAAATCGCGTTTACAAATAAATACTTACAAACCATTAAAGTAAAAGATACCTGCATAGGAAATTGTTCCGTAGACTCTTACTGATAAGAGACATGATCGCAGCAAAAACTAACGCGATAGAGGTGGGCAAAGTGTATCATTTTTGCGATTGGAACATTTGCATCTCGATCACTGACATGATCCGAAACACTGATATGTTTCATTTGGCTCATTTGGATCATCGGCTCAAAGGATATAAAATACAGAATGTTACTTATTACATTACGTTGCGGCCTTGGGCGCGATTTCACTAAAATGGTTCCACAATGGACTTATCTTGCTTATTGGAGGCATTTTAATAATAGAATAAGAAAATAAATGTCTTAGGGTAAGTATGTTAGTACCTAGGTATACCTTAGAAAGTCATTTACTACGAAGTACGAACACGTAGAATTATTATTTACTTACACCCACATTAGTCACAGAAAGAAAGTCTCACAAATACTTAAAATTAGCTATACTATCACTAAGATAATACTAGCACTGAGAGTCTGAGACAAGTTACTAATCTAGTAAACTAAACCATTTACGTGATTCAATGTCTATTTACACAAAATTCTCACGTAAAGTCTCTGAACAATAACTTTATGAATAAAAAGGAAGAAAGTAAGTCACGATAATCACTACGCAAAGAAATCGAAAACAGAACTATAATATTTTCGAAAATTAGTGCGAACGAACATAAACAAACAATCTGCCGCGTTTAGTGCAAACATTATATGCAAAAAACGACCGTATAGTATTTGATACGTAAGCGCCTTAGTGGTCATTTTTACGTGCATAAATAACGACAACGAAAATCTGTGAGAGTTGAGTGAGACACATCTCATTTGGTATCTCTTTCTGACTTGTATAAATTGTAATTGTGTCGCCCGCTCACTCGCGACTCGTGTCTCAGTGGCTCAGTGGCTCAGTGTTTCAGTAACTCAGTGGCTCAGTCTCCCTCTCTCACTCGCTCACTGCTCCGTCGCCTCGCGAGCGACGCGTCAAAGAAATGATTCAGATCCAAATGATGCGTTTGAAACGTTGTTACTGAACCAATCTTTTGAATCACTTCAGTGATCTGGATCAGTGAGTCGGTTCCGTAAAGAGTTACACACCTCTATAACGCGATTGAGTTGAGTACTTATGTAGTTGAGCGAGTAGCTGTATAAAATACTTTGAAGTCTTGCAAACTTTGTGTTTCGGGTCGGTACTGGTGTGTGTACTTGGAAGCAAATACCTGGTGTAAAAACCTGGTCTCATAAATACTACGTACACAACGCCACGACCATCTCTATCGTGGTCCGGTCCGTCATTATTTTGATTTTAGGTTATTGTGAAACTACTGAAAAATTAAGTTAGGGTTTTGTTTGAGAAATGTATAGATATTCTAAATAGTAACAGCAAATTTGCTATTGCTTAGATACTGAAAAACGTCAGTTGTAAAACAGTTACTATGGCGAACTCTCTAATATCAAAGGTTTGTATTTTTAGGTTCTACAACCAGTGATAGTTATGTGATTGTTAATTAAAAACACAAACTGCATTACAATTTCCAGATGGGTGCGCTACGCCTAGCCCCTGTAATTTTCTCACAGCCAGCTCGTACCACTACATCCAAGCATTATCTCCCGAAATTTAAGAAGTTGAGGGCTCAGAAGTACCTCAAGGTAGAGCTGCCCAAACCCAATGAAGATGTTAGTGCGATGAGTCCGCAGAGAATCAGGCAGAAGATGAAGGAAAGAGGGCTTTTGCCTCCAAGACCTTGGATGGAGCGTCCATTCTATATATCTTCTACAGGTTTGTGTGAATCAATAAACCTAGATAAGACAAGTTTATTATTATTAGTACATTTGACAAATTTAAGACTACATTAACACTAACCGCCCCAGTCGGATTAATACAATTTAGAACCTATGTTCATTCTTAGCTTTATTTCAATGTTCGTCCCAGTGGCGGCGTAAAGGGGGGGCGGTGGGGGCGGTCCGCCCCGGGTGCCAAGCATCAAGGGGTGACAACCATGCCCCGGTAACTTAGAACATTATTTTAAAATGATGAACAGTGTCATCTATCCTGAATACCGAGGACTTTTTATTGCAGTGTTACCACTTTTGTCCTCGTAAAAGATTTGGTACTGTACTCGGATTGTTATTTTATCTATTTTTCATGAATTAGTCCAGGTGCACAAATAAAAATTATTAGACAACCTAGTATAATTTAATTTCAAAATATTTTATTAGAAAATTGTATTTCATGTGAAATGATGATAGAATCAGAGTAGTTTACTGATTACCAAACGTTAGCAACACGAAGTCATAACAAGATTTTTTCACCGGTGTGTTTTTTTTTTTTTTTTGAGGGTGGGAAATCATCAAATAACTTCTCCCGCTCTGGGTGGAGCAGGAGGGCGTGTCAGACTTTTACTGACTAAAACCCACCCGTGTTCCCTCAGTTGCCTGTGTGCCAGGGGCGACGGTATCTCTTTCGCACAACCCGCACCCCTGGCAGGCATCGGCCCTTGCGGACCCCACCAGTCCGGCGCACCAGGACACATGGCACGCCGTGACCACCCCAGGAACCAAGAAGCACAAGGGCCCCAGACTACCCTGGCACCCTTGGCACCCTTGGTCCCCCTGCGACGGGTCAGCACAGTGGCCCCGCCGCCTACCACTTTTCGGCCGCAGGGGATAGGGAGAGCGGCCAACGCTATACCGACACTCCTCTTCCCCTGTGGCCCCACAGCGTCCGCCATCAAACGGTGGCGGCCCCGTCCAGGCCACGGAAGGGAAGAGCGCTACTCATAAGTACCGGCACTCCTCCTCCGCCGCAGCCTGTAACCCTCAGCCGCGGTGCCTCCCATTTGACATCGCGGCCCGCCTCAGATGCAGTGCACCTCACCGCAACCTACTTTTTGGCCGCTACGTCGTCGGCTTGTAGACAACAGCCCTGACGAGCGGCCCCACCTTGGGGTTCCTCTTCGCTTCACCGTGGTAGTGGACCACGGCTACTGAGCCCCCCCGCAACGACAATGCGGGAACCCACTGGGGGGGTCACAGGTGTGGTTACATGCTCTTGCGAATTTTTCGACGCTGTTTTTTTAATTTTTTAGATGTTATTCTTTTCCTGGCACGCCAAAATCTTCCTCTAAGAGGACATACAGAGGGGATTTCATCAGACAATGGGGGGAGTTTCATATAATTAGTTAATCTATTGTCAAAATATGACCCAGTGCTAAAAGAGCACATGCTAAGAATTGAATATGCTATGGCCTGTACAAAAAGTAAACGGGTAAATTATCATTTGTCCAAAGATTTTCAAAATGAGTTCATCAGTCTTTTGGGGAAAGAGGTGAAGAATAACCTTTTGGGCGACATAAAAAAAGCTAAATATTTCGGAATTATTTTCCATAGTACTCCAGACATATCACATATTGATCAGATGAGTTATGTAATCAGATATGTTCATATTGAAGGCGATCAAGTTGAAGTGAAGGAATAATTTCTAGGTTTCTTTCCTATAGCTGGAAAGACTGCAGCCGAACTTACTGAATATATCCTGCGTAAAATTTGCACGCTTGCTTGCAGGCAGAATACAATTACACTTACTTTATAATATCTCACCTTCACCAACAATGTATTTCTTGCAAATAAAAACATTTGATTTGATTTGTACAAGCAATAATTAAAGAACACAATCCTAAAGCGTTGTTTATGCGTTGTGCTAATCATTCGCTAAATCTATGTGGGGTGCACTCTTTCGGGAGTGTTAGTTCAAGTGTAACATTTTTCGGAACAGTAGAAAGAGTTTACACGATTTTTTCGTCATCCACACATCGATGGGAAATTCTAACGAAAAGGGTAGGCGTATCGGTCAAAAGACTAGTAGAGACAAGATGGAGTGCACATCACGATGCTGCTAAATCACTGAAGAATAATTTTGAAAACTTGTATCAACACTCAAAGACATTTGTGATCCGCAGTAGCAGATAAAACGTCGATACAAGAGAAGCAGCATCCACACTCTTACTAGCTTTGTGTGACTACAGTTTTTTATGCTACCTCTCTTTTTGGTGTGAAGTCCTAGAAGAAGTTAATGAGATATAAAAGTATATGCAAACATCTGGGCTATCGTTGGAAAAGTGTGTCATAAAAATCAAAGCCCTAAAATGTTTTCTTCAAACTCAACGTATCCAAATAGTCGAAAGAGCTATTTCCTACACAACTGAAAAATGTGAGGACTTGGATATTTCCGTTGAAAGAAGAGGAAGGAGGAGATTCCGAAAACGTATGCCAGGAGAAATGTCCCAAGACGCTGGATTAACATTGACAGAAGAGTTGCGGAGAGCTATGTTAGAATGTCTTGATAGATTTTACGAAGAACTAGAGCATCGTTACAAAGCAATGGATGACATTCTCATAACATTTGGTTTTGTTCAGCCTAAAACTCTGCTTACGTCAACAGAAGAAGAACTTCGTGGTAAAGTTCCAAAACTTACAAAAAACTATGATGAACTTTCTGCAGAGGACATTATTTTGGAGATTTTACGACTGAGGCGCCACTTGGAAGTCGCCAGCATTTCTCTTCAAGAAGCGGTCCAATGGCCTACCCTGGAGTTTCTGAAATTTATTGTAAAATGGGACTATTCTGAGTCTGTTCCAAGTCTAGCGCTGTGTCTAACATTTTTTTAAACTATTTGTGTTTCGGTGGCTTCTTGTGGAAGAAGGTTCTCCAAATTAACGTTGATAAACCTTCTAAGATCTACAATGAGCCAAACACGACTTACCAGTCTTTCCATATTATCCATTGAAAAGGACAGAAAAGTAAATTTAGATAATATCATCGAATATTTTAGCAAAATAAAGTCACGTAAGCACGTTTAATATTTGTCGTTTTATTTTGAGGGTGCTCAATAGAAAGTCGCCCCGGGTGCCAACCCATGCTACGCCGCCACTGGTTCGACCCTATTCTTTGTGGGTATATTAACTTTTTGATTTATGAGCTGGGCACTGGAGGCATGCCAATGGATATAAAACTAAGCAGTCAATAGGTTAAAAACCAAATGCAATGTGATCCAAGTAGATAAACATTGATTTTATGGTTTAATGTTTTTTTATTGAAACAGTGTCATTAGCTCAGCCCAGGTGTTGGCCTGCTAAAACAGAGGTCCTAAATATCCCCAACATTAGTATAACGGATGTAAGCCTCCCGTTAGCATTTATTATAGATCTGTTAAAATAATAATTTAAAGTTTTCTGACTAACAGCAAATCTTCAAGATTCTAAAAAATAAAATCGTTTACTTCAGGTGGTGTCTTCGAGCCATACGTCCCGCCAGAAGGAGACGGGAAAGCGTCCTTTGTTTCCACAACCCGTGCCAAGCAAGCTGTACAGCTACTCGAAAAGAAATCCAAATCAATGATGGCAATACGCAAAATCAAATCTTATGAAGAAGAATTTGACCAAAAGGAATTTGTACTGCACGCTCAGGATACTTACATCAAGGCGCATGAAAGTCTAGCTAATGGTGATAAGAAGGCTCTCAGGTTGTATGTGTCGGAGAAGGCATATCCTGAGTTTAGGCATAACAGTCATTTGAAGACTATCAGGTGGAAGTTTTTGGAGTCACTGGAGCCCCCAAGGGTTGTGCATGCACGGTGCACTGATATTGTTAGCAAGGAGAATATATTTGGACAGGTTTGTTTGTTGTTACTTTCTATTCCTTCCTTCTTTCTTTTCCTTTGTTTATTTATTTTTAATCCAACATTTTGTAACGTTTATAGTGATAACTGAAGGAATATTATGACATTTTTTATAATTTAATGTATTATGAAATTCAATATTGACACACCACATGTAATGGTAGAATGTAAATGGGCCACATTAATAATAACATCATACTACTTTGTACACCTACATTTTGGCAAATAAATTACTTATTACTTATAACAAGGTGTAGAGCTACTAAGAAATTAAGAACTGAAAGATTCTAAGCTCAATCAATGTTATCATTCCTAGAAGTTAGTTTTAATTAAAAAATCTGGTTGTTATCTGATTATTGTAAACCATTTACAATACCATCTCTTACAATTTGATCCTGTTTCTCTATGTTTTATGAAAATGCATTTTTTAGTACCTAATAGAGTTTTCCCGCGGCTTCTTCCGCGCGCAGATGTCATCAAAAAGTATCCTATGCCCTAACCCAGGTCATTTATTTATTACAAACTTTCACGTTTATAATATTAGTATGATATCCGTAATACACATAAATATACATTTACACAAATATTCTTTCTCAGATAACAGTACGCTTCCACACCCGCCAACAACTCGCCGTCTATGATCGTTTCGGCCGCCTCTTACACGGCAGCGAAATCTTAGCCAAAGACGTCTTAGAATACATAGTCTTCGAAAAACACCTATCCAACCTTTATGGAACCTGGCGCATCCATGAGAAGATCATTCCGGACTGGACCCCACCCAAGGAACCGTCAAAGCTGACTAGGGTTTTGCCAGAACCCGAACCCGAGATTGTAAAGGTGGAAAGCGAGGAGACAGCGAAGCAAATTGAAGCGCCAGCAGCAGCTACACCTGCGATAGCGGCGCCGGCAGTTGCTATCACAGATAAATGAGTTGTAGATTTGTAAATAAAATGTAGTGTAAATTGTTTTGAGTTATTTTGCCTTTTTTTAAGTTGAGTAGAACGGGAGCTAGCATTGCAGTGGTATTCCAGGGTGTTAGGCCAAAGAATTGTCCAGCAGTAATAACGGGGCCCATGATAGAAGGAAAGAAGAAACATTGACGGCGCATCTGAGATTTCGAATCAGTAGGCGCGCCACCTATTGGATTGGTTTGTAAGTTATAGGTTGTCATCTACGAGTTGGGTTAACACACCACTAGGTGGCACTACTGTAATTTCGATGTGAAGGAATGCAAAGGGATAGGCAGAGATCAATCTCAGTTCATCCACAGTTATATTGAGTTCATCCACGTCTCGCGGTTTCGCCGTTAATCATTTGTTACTGCTCCAAATGACAGGTCCTTTGGAGCGACCCGACTTAGGATCCCATTTCTTCATGATCCGTATGGCAGTCTAATTTTAAGTGGTTTAAAGGTAGTGTTAGGAATAATAATAAAATAAGAACGAATTCATCAATATTACCATTTTATTTCAATACTCTGCTAGAATCACTCAAATTGATTTATAAATAAATTAACTACTGACTATTGTTTAAATACCGATGCCTCAGTATGTAACGAAGGCATGAATATTTTATGGTGCTGATTATTTTTATGATGGACAGCTTTGTTTGTAGCTTCGATACTTAGCTATAACTATTGAATAATAATCTCATGCCTTCGTAACTCAGAACTTACAGTAACAGTATAATTTATACAGTTGTCTTTACATGCCAGTATATAGGAAAAGTTTTTATTCAGTGAGCAAACTGTAACCATGAATTCAACATATCATTCTAGACCCCCCCAGCGCAGAAACACTTGGCCGGTTATAAAAAAAAAAAAACAGCGGTTTCAAAGAAAAGTGCAATACCTGCGTGGTCAAAATGTATGGAACAGCTGATTCTTTTTTCTATAACCAACGAAAAATTTCTGCGCTGGGGGGGGGGCCTTGAATGGTATGCTGAATTCATGGTTACAGTTTGCACACTGATTATAAGCTTTTTCTGTATACATATATACTTGTGTAATAATTCGAGCCTATAATTTTCGGGCTTACATTTCCACTGGGTTGGAGTCGTGAAGATATTTGTTGAGTGTATCAGGGTTAAAATTGGATAAGTACATGTTCGAGATTAAAAGTCATGTTCATAATTCATTTGTCACTATTTAATCAATAAAGTGATTTTTATAATTCATTCAGTCTAAATTCTAATTTTACACATTTATTACAGTTTATTAAATATTTTATTAACGACTCCTCCACACATTATTTACATACAAATAAAATGCTTCTGTAATATCCAGTTCAGCTTACAATTTTATTTACTTCGTAGATACAATGTGTAAAGAAGCCATTTTGTTTTTTCTCATTCCATTTTTCTCATTCATTCGTATAGATATGTTAGTGCAGTCTTACATCTATGGAAGGCACCAAAAGTAATACAAATATTGTATTTACAATTATATTAATGTAGACTATTATTACTATGATCTTTCTTTTACTGGGCGTTGTTTACATTGAAATAACTATATTTACTAAATCTTTTGATTCGATATTTTGTACTATGTTGTAAACAAAATTGGACTGGTCCAAATAGCCAGATTTATCAAATTTTTTCATGAGTTCTAGCATTATTCCTAGTCAGTTTTTTTTGCAATACTTGCCGCTACTTCAAGTTAGTAATATCTCAATGTAAAATCACCCTTGTGCCAATAGTCTTAAGGACATGATCCAATGGCAAACACTTTGTACATGATATAAATTACGAGATTTTTATTATCAGCTCATTAGCAGTTATATTTACAAAATATCATTAATTTTCTGTCGTCAGTACTTAAGTTATTGTTACAGCAATAATGTTACTTATGTAAGAATGTTTTCTTTTTTGCATATTTTTTACAACTTTGCTACTAGTGCCCATTGTGCACTTCAATTATTTAAAAAATACGCGCCGAAACATAACCTCCTTGAAGTCGGTTATTCAAGCTAAGGAAATCCGATTCCACAACAGATTACTTCGATACATCAAGCTTCCTGTAGCTGGGGCGACTTCGGTTCGAAGTTAGATTTCTGACTTCGAGCACGCCGAAGTCTGTCAGAGACGTGTTCAAGCACCGTTGAGTGCTGCGCTACGTTCAGACGACGGTGGGGGCCGAGCGGTGCGTGGGCTTGGGGGGCAGCGGGGGCGGCGTGCGGGCTGCGCAGGGTGGCGGAGACGTGCGCGGGGGCGACTCGCTCGCGGGCTGCAGCCTCTGGCGCTGCGTCTCGCGGAGATTCTCTAGGAAATCTGTGGAACAAGAATTATGTTGTCAGGTTTTGTTTTTGAGGAGCAGGTTTTGGAGATATCAAATATTTTAAGATTTTAGAGACAAATATTATATTCAAAATCTTGTTAGATTAATACTAACCAGGTGGATGATGATGCAAGGGCGGGCCGGGCCTCAGCGCGGCCCGCACGCGCGCCCCAGACGCGCCCGCGGTGCTGCCGCGACTGCTGCCGCTGGCTGTACTCACACTCTGGAACAACGAGACGCACTATTAATATACAGTCACTATGTGATCTAATGATATGTCTTTCTCTTACTGTGAGTGTTTTAAAAGAGACATAAATCCTAACCCATGATCTCTTAAACGTTGTTGCTCTTTTTATTTTTTAGCCGTAGTTGATTAAAATTGAGATTTTAATTTTGGTCTGTTTTTTGTTTACGGTGGCTTTTTTCAACTCAGAAAATGCTGAAATAGTTTCAGTATAATTTACCTGTTCATCTTGCTGCCTAAGTGCGTCGTCTTGTAGTCTGACGGCGAGGTCACTGAGCGAGTCGGCGTCGTCATCTCTCTGCGGTTCACACGCCGAGGCTCGGTATTCACCATTTTCTGATACGTCTACTATTTGAAGACGGGCGCCGTCTAGTTCCTGAGACAAAGAAAGGGTTTGTTAAGAAAATTGCAGAAAAAATATCGAGGATTGAAAATATCTAGTGGAATGGAGTGACACTCTGCGCTATTAATGGGGTAAAAAGAGGATTGTTTTGAATGTTAATTTTACAAAATTCGGACTACACATTCATTAAGTTAGATTGATACGAGAAGATTTTTTTACTCTACTTAATTTTATTTCAGCAGTGACATTTTTTACTATTATGGGAGCGCCTTCTATTTAACGGTAGGCTTTATATCACAAAACTCATTTTTAAATATTTAAATCAGCAGTGGCGTACCACTCCAGCTGGGTTTGGTTGCTGAACCAAACTCAGCTGGAGTGTCAATAAAGAGTTTAGAATTGGTACAGTAAGTCCCCAGCTGACCTGCATGACGGTGTCGGGGTGCAGCACGACGCCGTCGCGCAGCACGGCGCGCTGGGCGGCGTGCGCGGCGTGCGCGGCGTAGCGCGCCAGCACGGGGCGCAGCACGTGGCGCAGGCGGCGCGCGGCGCGGCAGCGCACGGCCACGCAGCGCGCGCCCAGCTCGATGCGCACCACGCAGCGCCGCTCCACCACGGCCTCGCGCCCGCCCAGCACGGTGGAGGGCGAACACGGCTCGATTGTTGTCGATGTGCCCTGTGGGGGGAAAAAATTGTTAGTTCTAGAGGTTTTTGCATCTAACATTTTGCCGAAACATACAATTAGTAATAGAATGTATGTCCTCACCTGATTCCCATCCTTCAACAGCACATCGTAGGTAGTGCACAGCAGGTTCCGTCTCTGCAGCAACCTATCGACCAGCCTGCCGACCGTCACACTAGCTTCAACACCCACTACGGAGGTGGCGCCATCTGGTAACACCACGCGGCACAAAGAGCATTGACCTGGGGCCGTCTGACTGGATTTCACCACCTGTTTGACAAAAGAAAAAAGGGATTTTAAATCATGTTGAAATAATGTTTCCATAAAAGTAAATAGTAATTAACATTATTTTAAATGAAGAAGACAACAAATGGTCCCAATCCGAGATAACTTCAGTTTTTTTAAATAAATTATGAGCCATTTTATTTCTTTAGCTATATTAGATTTTTTTTTATTTATTTATTTTTATCTAAACACAGGTTATTGTTCTTAAAATTATACAAGGCACACTATTAGACCTCTGGGTCTGTTTTAGCATAAAAAGATGAATTTTTTATCACAAATTTCAAGCATGATTATAACAAATTTCTCTTTGGCTAGTCATAATATCAGAAGTAGCAATTGGTAATCAAGGATATGAATTTTCAATCGTTTTATTTTACTGAAGTAAAGTCCCTACTAAGTAATAAGAATAAAATCAACATAAAGCAGAAAAATACAACCAACTTTTCACAAAAAAAAAAATCTATCTCCCAAATCACTTTATGAATGAATGTAAGTAAGTCCATCCACAAATAATTACTTAACAAACAAATTAATACATATTTAAAACGCAACGCCAATAGTAAACACATAAGTACACTGACTTCTATAAATAATGTTATGTACACAATATCTATGTATATTATCGTTATATATAAAGGATAAATGTTTGCAGGTAAAACAGTTTGTTTGTTCGATCGTGAGCCTTTTGTTAGGAAAAGTTTGTGCGAATTCATCGTGATAGAGATTACTTGCAGAGTTACTTATGATTTAATTTATGGATGGTCGGTGTTCAATCATTTTATGGAGTGAGGGTAAGAATGGCAATTACTTTTTATGACTTTTCATTGAATACTTATGTGTCATCAGTAATTAAATGGAATAACTACAGATGTATTAAGTTTTGTTATAGCATTTGATTAAGTTTCTAAAGGACATGACAAGAGAAAGGAGCTCAAGAGTCTAGAAAATGCCTATTTCATTTGAAGATTCACAAATGACTCTAATGGGGCATTTAATATCTTGTCCAGCGTGTCCTGCTGTCTGCACGCTGCAGGAGCTGATGGACGCTGCTGAAAGTACTAAAATCGTAGCCAAATTCTGGGCTGACTGTATTTAAATTGCTATCGACACGATAAGAAGATTTAAATCTAACATTTTATCAAATAAAGAAGTTAAATTAAACTTTTCAATCAAATGTTTCAAAGCCTCAACTTGAATTTAAAATCTTGATAAATAGGAAAATCTTACAGAACTTTTGAGCCAATTATTTCAGCGTTTCTTCAATCAATACACAACCATGACTAGGTAATTTAATTTAGAAATTACGTTATTATTTGTTCAATTAGTAATACTAGTAAAGTAGTACCAACCACATTTGCACAGTGCTCCAATATTTGCCAGATATTATCATGTTTTTCCGCACTGTACACAACATAGGGTGATAGCGGTTCTATGCATATTGACATACCGTCACATTCTGTGTGTTAAATAATTATTTCAATTGTTTTAGAGAGGAAAATTTGAATTATATAGGGTATTGTTAAAGAGTTATTTTGGTATTTTAATGGCAGGAAACCTCGTTATTTTGGCTTCGTTATTTTTGGATGTGCAATTTTTGTCCTTATTTGTGTATAACTTTTAAAGAAGTATTGGGACTGTTTTATACGCGTATTCTTTTTCCCTGTTCTTTGTTGATACTGATATTGGTACCGTCAAACGGGGTGAATAGGGATGCAGGAGTATCGGGACGAAACTTTGTAATGGATTTTAACATTGGAATAATATAGTTTGTTGCGAACAAGCACTTAATAGTTAATTTGAACAAATAAGAGTCATTTTGGGCAACAAATTCTACCTACTATTTCAAAGTTTCGTCCTGATTCTGCATTTCGTTTGTAAGTATTTGTCGTTATTTAACTGTTTTATTTTTAGTTTTTCACATCATATTATAATCTAATATGTATATTACTAGATGTAGGTGATGATTTCAAGACACAGTCAAGGCATTAACCACTATACCTAGAGCCCTGGAAGTTTGGCGCCAATTGAATCACCGTTTATGTTAACATTCGCGTTATTTGCATGTTTGTGTTTTAACGGACACGATAACAATAATGTCGGTCTGATAACGAATAGTTTTCAATGTAAACGTTGACGAAATGTCCTTGCTAATTATTTTTGCATTTTTTTGTTACTCATGTATTGTGCTTGGCTGGAAAAATGGTACGACTTTTTTTTTTCATTGATTAGGCCTTTTCTTTACATTTACGCCTGATTTCAGAAGCTTCTACAGGTGTCAATTAATTATCTATGAAAGTGTAAACATAGATTCAATTTAGCTACGTACGGTCATCAAAAGAGATAAGTTACCAGGGTCTTCGGGTATAGCTGAAGTAAAGTAGGAAACCGATGGATGTTTTCGAGTAAAAATTAATTTAATTAATATATAAAAGTTAAATTAAAAATTTAAAGAACCCCCGATCCAATCAAAAACCTCTAAAAATCCCTTCATCAACCAGAAAAGAGCTGATAATTTTCAAACGGCTAAACCGATTTTGATGAAACATGTCTAAAAATACTCCCGACTAATTCACCTTTCAAACACAAGAAACAAAATCGAAATCGGTTCATCCGTTCGGGTGCTACGATGCTACAGACAGACAAACACACACAAAGACACGTCAAACTTATAACACCCCATCGTTTTTGCGTCGGGAGTTAAAAACAAACAGTTTAATAAAAATCGAACATCGGTTTCATACTAAACTTCAACTGTATCCGACGACCCTGGTTATTTATCTCTTATGGTGACTGTACATACAGGGTATCAAAAAAAATCAACTGTTTCATAGAAAAGTGCAATACCTACGCGGTCAAAATGTATGGAACAGCAGTTTTTTTTTGTATAACCGACGAAACATTTCCACGTTGGGGGGTCTAGAATGATATGGTGAATTCATGGTTACAGTTTGCGCACTGGTTAAAATTTTATCGTGTATGTCGGCTTGTACTATTTCCAGTTAAGTCGTGTTTAATCGAGAGCCGTATCATGCTTCCATGTTTTTTTAAATATATTTGACTGATTTTGCAAGACGGACTTTTAAAAGCTCAATATATTTTTTATGTTTTTCTCCTTCGCTGTTTTAATTTAAGTTTAATAGCAGTGTGTGTGACTTACATCAGTGATTGGTGGTGGTTCGTTCTGCTGCGTGCTGTTAGACCGCTCGCGTCCAGTGCGGAGCTTCCACGGCAGTAGCGACGCGCCGCCACTGCGACGACGCTCCGATGCATTGCTGGCTGATTTCTTTAACTACGGAGAAAATAGATTATTAGTTTCTTTACTTAAACAGTTTCCTCCCCTATATTCATATAAATAAAATAAAAAAAATAAAAAAGCCTTATATTTCCAGTAACACATTAACATGCAAATGTTGACTCCTACCTAAAGTACTTAATTAACAAAAGGATAAAAAAAAAAATTGAGAAACTAATATCTATACACTTAAATACAGTTATCTTAATAACTATTTAGATTTTACTAATATTTTAATAATAGGCAGTAGCATTTTTTTTTTTACTGTACTGGAACCCCCTTCAGGTAAAGGCCTCCTCCAAAGCTTTCCATTTCTCTCGGTCCTGGGCTATTCGTTGCCATTCTGGACCAGCAATTTTTTTAATATCGTCGTCCCATCTAGTGAACGGTCTTCCTCTATGCCGTTTGCCTGGTGGGCCTTTCCATGACGTAACCGTTTTGGTCCATCTGCGATCTTTAAGACGTGCTATGTGACCGGCCCATTCTATATTCATATACGTTGCTTTAAGTTAAGTAATGAGAAGCGACTGTTTAACCATTCATTTATGCCGTTTAAGCGTCTCTTAACTTTAAGTAACGTTTATAAATATACCCCTATATGTTACAAGTCAATCTGCTTAGACTTGTCGCAAATTCGTTGGAGTAGGTTTCCAGTCTAACCGAATGCAGCTGAAATACCAGTATTTTACATGGAGCGACTGCCTATCTGACCTCCACAACACAGTTACTAGGTAATCGATACCTTTTGGGTAAGACTGGTGTGTCAGACTTTCGGGGTTCTGACGAACCGTAACGACTACAGAACTTAGCGATGGAAAGTTTAAAGCTCACATCAAACGTGTCCTTATCAAAAAAGCATATTATAAGATAAAAGACTACGTTGAAGACAGGGAAGTTTGGCATTAATTCCTTCTGCACATGTGGCTCCAATGGTACCTCATTAACAGCAAAACTGTGTGAAAGTCTATTAACTGCTCCCAAATTGCAATGTTAATTTTTATTCTTTTTATTTTTTTTACAATGTCTGACATATTCTCGTCATTATTTGACATTATACATCAATTTTACTAATATTTATTATTAGTGATTGTCATCGAAATCATGTCACTTGGTTCAAATAGATTCATTTTATATAGGTAGATTCTTTTACATATTGTGAATGAGAGAACGTTGTAGGCCTTAGAGACTAGATTTGTAGACGTTTTTCTATTCTGTATTTTAATTCCTCTAAGTACCTGGTACTTATTGACTGGCCTGCACTGTCCTCCCATACCTATTATCACTGTAATTTGAAAACATTGTAAAAGCCAATTATTTTTAAAAGAGTAACCGTGGAGTTTCTTGCCGGCTCTTCTCCATAGGAAACGACAAATTGGAACCGTGCACCTAGCTTCTGACGTTTCATAAGTGCCCATGCAGGCTTATGTGAAATAAAATATTTTGATTTGATTTTGATTTGACTGTCAAAGATCAAAATGCCGGGACCAACGGCTTCACGTGCTTTCCGAAGCACGAAATGGTCTTAGTATATAAAGATGGTCACCCATCCACGGACCAAGTGCGGCAAGCGTAGCATAACGGCTGTTATTACTTTGCAAAACGCCGCTCCTCCAATCTTACAAGTATTGGGACTTTAATTACTTTCTGAAAAGAGGACTGGCTCAGTTCAATAGGTGGAAGTCACTTTTTTGGTTCAAGAACTTGCGGGTTTTTTCCCAATTTTTTCGTTCTACGTTTCCGGAGCAGTGGTGACGAAAGGCTTACCTTGGTAGTATCAGTTTCATTCTCCCTAGTAGTCGCAGTGTAAGGTAGCGGTAACCCTCGCAGGTCTGCGCGTGCGCACTCGGCGTGCACGCCGGAGCGCAGGAAGCGCGGGTAGCTGTCGAACTTCATCACGTTGAAGATTTGCTTCTGAGCCTGAGGTGCAAAAAAGATTATAAGTAAATATGAAGATTGAGATATTTTGTATTAAAATAAAATATTATTAATTTATGCTAGTTAAGAAATATTATGTTACGGTTCAGGGAATGAAATACTGGTAAAAAATACTGTAATTTAAAAACATTTTAAATGCCAAAAAAATTTAAACCGAGGAGTTTGTTGCCGGTTCTTCTGCATAAGAAACGACCAATTGGAAACATGCACCTAGGTTTGTACGTTTCCTAAGTATCCATGTAGGATTATGATGAGTTTCTTGCCCATTATTCTCCATACGAAACTACATTTTGGAAGGGGCGACTAGAATAAATTCTATTTTAATGTAAATGTTGACGTTCAAAAATGCCTTTAAAATGCCTATTTGAAAGAAATGCTTTGAAATTGACTTTATGTGAAATAACATTTTATTTTAAAATTAATTTCGAGGTCATTTAATTGATTGTTGAGTACGGCATTAGTAAGGGAAAGAACATGACGCAATGAAAATCAGTTAACATATCTGCCGACCTCGAAAAATTATGTTTTTCAAGCATCAATCGAGATTCCACAGCTTACTTGAGCATCACTAAAATACAGGTCTTACTGTGAAGATGTTACAATACCGATTAGAATTGCAATTAGGTAGGGGCTCGTTAAAGTTTAACAAGCACAATAAATAAAATTGATCGAATTAACAATTTCATGCGTTATAACGTGGCGTATACGGCGTATACCTTGCGTAAATGTTTCGATGCATGGAAGTTTTGCAATTTATTGATTGAGCAATTACTAATACTAACTATTAGCTGGTAGTTGTAAGTATTTTTATTGGTAAATGATACATTTTTTTTTTGTAAGTAGTTTTGTACAAACACTTTTACACATCAATCATATTTTAAAAACTAGATGAGGTCAGCGTTTCCAATCTGACTACTATGAGAAGAAATGGTGAATCAAACTCAGCGGTCACAGTCTCTTTTAAAGTCCAGACATACTCTTCGTCAGATCATGTCGAGAACATGTCGATTGGTGTCTGAAATGGTCTTTTGAGGAAAGAACTACACAGATTGAGTGGACCTGTCCAGTTAGAGCACGTATTTGTTAGTAATCATGCAGCTCAACTCAATACTTAAGGAGGTCAACGGAGTAGTTCTATGCTCTTCTACATATATCGTATTAGTTATTGAGATTTGCAATGAAGAGGATCTGATTGAAGTTTGTTCGGGATTGTACCTTTGAAATCTTGTGTGAATTTGTTACCCTGGAGATGCGGTACCATACAACAAAGAGTATTCTGCCTCCTGCTCACCTGTTGGAACAGCTCCGGCGGGGGAGGCTCCGTGGCCAGCATGAGCGCCGCGGCGCGACGGGCGGCCGCGTCCACGTTGACGGGCTCGGGCGCCTTGTCGGCCAGGTGGCGCGCCCAGATGTCGCCGGCCAGCGCGCCGCGCCGCGCCGGGCACGTGCTGGCGCGGTACTGCTCGCATGCCCACCAGAACCTGCGCGGGCGGGGTTAGGACATGCAGGC
The DNA here is from genome assembly GCA_947359405.1 of Antitype chi. NCBI lineage: Eukaryota > Metazoa > Arthropoda > Insecta > Lepidoptera > Noctuidae > Antitype > Antitype chi. Next base: position 2,344,091 of record OX375827.1, on the reverse strand, counting down.
TTAGCGGAACATATACAACGTGTAACAATTCATGAATATTCAAGCCGCCAGATGGCGCCACTTTGACAAGAGCTATTCCAGTTCAACAATGAACTTAAAATATTTGATGTCATTCGTTTCATTCTTTCGTTCACCATTCAGTCCGTAGGCGCTTTGACACTTTTGACAGGTGCCGCCGGACCTGACGTCTCAGTGCTGCCACCTAGTGATCGTCATTTCAGAACACCCTCATTACTTTCTCTCCTCCAGCACCACTAAGTTTATAAGGTTGCTAAGCCTCACCTTATGTTCTCGGCTGCGAACTCCTTAGCCAGGAAGTGGGCGAAGGCCTCAGCTCCTGCGGGGTCAGCAAGGAGGTGTTCCAGGCCTAGAGACCAACGGGACACGTTGGAACCGCCGCCGTTGGAGCTCGACACCTGGGTTGAGCCTTCGCTCATTTGCTGTTGAAAAAAAAATCAGGGTTAGCTAGACAATTTCAAAGAATACTTGCGTTAGCGTTACGGCATAAACTGACGTCATGGTTGGGAGATTTCCCCTTCATTTTCCCAGTTTATAAATTAGGGAAAGGTAAGGGTTGGTTTTTTAAAGTAACTATAAAATAAAATAAAAATGAAAAATCATTTATTTCAGACAAAAAAGTCCATAGGCAAGGCAAGCTTTAGTAACAAGAATTTTGCTTAAGTATATCTAATATTAGTCCTTAATTTAAAAATGAAAGTAAAGCGTGTCTATTGTAATTTTAAACGTTCGAAAAGGTTTGATTTTCAGAACATATTAATCCAATGAGTTTTGAAATCGATTAAGCGGTCATTTAAACATTAGCATAGTTTTGTTGTTAAAATCAAGCCGGTTTTTGGTTTTTCAATATTAATGTAATTCGAAAAGCGGAGGCGATTCAAGCTTCTTGCTATTCTGTTGTCACTTCGCTTTTACTCTTATTCATAGCATTGTAAAACTCACCTTATTATACATGTTACGATGCTCTTGGTGGCGATAGGAGCTGCCCGCACCGCTGCCGGTGGTCCAGCGACGGAACGGCGATGTCTGCTCGCTCTGATGACAATGGAAATAACACTGTTAGTACAGTTTATTAAGTTCCTATATGTTTTGTAGAAATAACTTTGTTACACAGACAGAGAATTAGAAGGAGAGTAGGGAAATACGAGCTTATAAGAAATGCAGCAAACAGAATGTAGGGTGTATTGTTTGATTAATAGTCGACCTGGGTATTGTTTTAAAACCCTAAGGTTGAATTTCATTTGCACGTCATAAAACATTCAGACCTATTTTTGCTTTGCTATCAAATTGACTGCTAGATAGTTTCAATCTTGGTGAAGTTTCAAAACTGGAAGTTTTTTGTCAAAAAAGACTATATGCTAAAAAAGCTAGAGAGGAGTGTTTAAAAAGTGTCTAAATCCCATATTTATCAAACAAAAAATCAGTCAAGTCCATTGCACACACGATATTGTTTGACTGATGGTGTAGTTCATATTAAGATAAATAAACACCAATGCAATTAAAATTGGATTTTGAATGCCCCTAATCTAAATGGCAGTTTTTAAAGTAGAAACATAACAACGGAACAAAATTGACAAAGAAACAATAATCTACATGCCGACAAGATAACAGTTATTGCATTAAATAATCCATGTTTATAGCCTTGTATGTATGTATGTAGTGAAGATACTTATGTCTAATATCAGTTATGTTGCATCACAATTTCATTATTTAATATAATTTCACTGACAGGCAGACAACGCACAGTCTGAAACAGATGAAGATAGATATATTAAAGGACAATGGCCAAAAGTGACTATCAACTAAAATACATTAAATGGAATGACATTGTTAATTCTAATAATGGGTAGAATGGCGGTAATTACAGAAACAATTAAAAAGCCATTGTGTCTCGCGTGGATCTACTTTCGGTACGCGGGTTAATAGAATATCGGAAATACTTTTACACGTCATGTAAAACAATTTAAGCGGAATGGAGTCGAAATTTCTTATCTGACTCCCCTGAGAAGAAATGGCGAAATCAACTCAGGTATTAAATCTTGAAAGATAATTCCTAAGAGGCAAATTTTAACGTTTTTGTTTACTTGTAATTCACATAATTCACACGCTCACAACACGAACATTACTAAAACTTCGTTCATAAGTGAAATGACTTTGTTTGAACTTTTACCTTTTAACGATCTGCGTGGGAGTGCTTTTTCTTTCATAATTTAATTGTGAATTAAGTTTATAGTGTTACTGAAGAATGGACAGTTAAGCGTTAATGGCCGAATCTCTCTCTCCCGTGTATACATAAAGAGTTAGATTATGTAAGGAAGAACTCAAACTTAACTTTTATAATGAAGGCGAGGTTTCTTAGGAAAACTATAGAAAAATAGAAGACGCTGGTATTGCATAGCAAGTCTAAGATTATCATAAATAAATAAACTCGAGTCTAAGATTTACATTAATAAATAAACATTCAGTTCCTATTGAAGTTTTATTTAACTTTGCATGTCTTGAGATGTTTGAGCTGAAAACTCTAACTCACCTACGCGAAAACAAAAACTAAAAAATCCTTGGTAGAATTCCATATACCTAGGTAAATAATACATGAACACTTTAGGTATTACACAAAAGACACACCACATTTTATAGGCCAATAGGAACACACTGACACCATACGACACACAACAACGCAGTTAACACTCAAACCTGTATTTTCCCCTTTTTTCCTCTTTCTGACGAACTGTTTTTGGTAGGCATTATTAAAACAATGCGCAAGATCTTAGAAGACATATTTATATGTATTACCTTACACTCACTGATCACGAGGCTGACCACAAGTTTAAAACTGGCACAAAATAACTGTGGCTTGTACAAAAGGAAAACTATGTCATTCATAAAAAGAGGTGTTGAAAAATACGCTGGGCGTTTGAGAGTCATGCTTCGTAGAAGTTTTTTACATGTTTGAAAGTCTTAGGGATGCCCCGAATGTTTTTTATCTCGTATTGACACGATCTGCAAGAATTAATGTGCCGTGATCAAAGTATTTGCCAGTCAGAAACGTAGTAGCGGAGCTGATTGACCAAGGTGCGCGTGGCATACGTATATTTAAGTATCAGTAATGGTAGAGGCACCAGACAGTAATTATAATGAGATAGTATGATGAGGATGATGAAGAATTAATTTAAAAAAAAACTGACGTATAAAACTTCCAAGTTCAAGGGAGTTGACAAGAGAACACGACTGCATCAGACATAGCACTGATTAATACTAAATAGGGTATTAAAGACATTAAAATGAAAGGATTAGCCATTACTATTCTACGCGAGTGTTGAGTACCAACGGAAGGAAGTCGTCTGCATTAGGTGCATGTGCAATATACATGTGGTAACTACACAATCGGGGCATAATGGCTGGACATCACTCGTCACACTTTATTGTCCGTCGTTAGAATACTGAGTGGAGTGGAATCGGTTGATAAATTGAATAATTGGGTGTATGTCATTGCACTCGGTATTACGAAATGGGATAGTACTGTGTTTCTGTATAAAGAAAGACAGACTATAATACTATATACATAATATGTTTACTGTGTACGGGAAACTTAAAAAGTTACTAGAAGGCTGTCTCAAAGGTTTGTGTGCCAAGAATTGACTACCAGCTTGTACTACATAGACATGCAGCCGTCACAGCAGCGAATTGGATTGGCTGACGGACGATACTGGTTTTATTGAGCTACGTCTATAAAAGCTCAAACAAGACCTGACAGATAATAAGAACCATCAAAATTACAGCTCCCAACTGTCTCACTTGCATTCAACAAAAAAGAGACCATCAAAACTGCAACTTACAGTCAAAATTGCGTCAGGTCCTTGAATTTAACCAACCATTTCATTCAAACAAATGATGCTCACCCACCCATCCGTCCGTAAGTCCTGTCCCAGATTGAGAATGCAATTGAAACGAATGCTTGCGTAGGCGACATGTGGCTTGGTCCGAGGAAGAACTAAATTGATCGTAATTGGTGATATGGCCGCGCCCCCGCGCCCGGCATTGAATGTGATTGCTCATCTGTCTGTATATTCCGACTTGAGAAACTTTAGTACTCCCGTTAATTGTAGTTTATCCTCTAATTGATAACGATTAATTGGTCCAGTTACTAACTCCCAAATATGTATCACTAGGTAGTTGGGAATTTTTTTGCGTAAAACCACATTCGATTCAATACAATTATGAGGACATTGACGAAAATTGGGTTCTATTGGACATGTATGGGGTTTATTTATGACTAGCTAGATCTATGTAGCCTATGTAACTTCCCCAAGAATTGAGCTTTCAAACGCAAAAAGTTTTTTGAAGTGAAAACTTCTTTAGGCGCGTTGGGCATTTTTTGAGATGGGAAAAAACAATTGAACTCGCGAAATCGTTACTGACACCTCTGTTTTAAGTAGAGTTATTTCAATCATTTATGTCTCAAAAGATAGGCATACGTCCAGAACTAACATTCCAATTGGAATGATGAAAATCGGATAACTCGTTTAGAAGATATTAAAAAAAAATATGATTATGACTAATGTGAAATCCTGTATTGATGATTTCAAAAATACACACGTAATTGTTCAAGTTTTCACTTCTGTCGGCACATCGGAGTGCCACTGTTTTTTATTTTTTAATCCGACTGGTAGTTCCACTAATTAACGCGTTCAAACAAACAAACGCGTCAGATTTATTTTATAGATAGGACATTGAAATACAGTATTAGGTACTTATTTCCTATTGGCTTTGCATTGTACTACAATTTGCTTTAGCTACATATAGGTACGAAATTCTGAATAACATGATTTGACCAAAAATAACTACATTAGCGCGTTTAATTCAAATTATCCTCAAACCGAACAACATAACAAGGTAAAGCGAACTTTTTATGACCTAATAAGGCAGTACTACACAAGTAAATAAGGTGTATTTAAAATAGACACTAATACTTTAACTGGCGCACCGTTATCAGTCAGTCATATACGTTGCAGCATGCTTAGCACGACCACCGATTTGTCGACGGAAGAATAGACATGCCTATTAACTAAATGGTGTACAATAGGAGAAGATAGTTATGTGTTTCTATTAATTATCACAGTTATGCATTCTAAACGAATCATGATTTTGTAGATAATCGTATTTACTTTCTGGCCGTCGAGCATAAAGTTTGATGTCAGTGTGATTTTGATAGTTTGGGAAGAAAGATCGTTAGAAACGAAACACAAAATAACAGATTGTAGAAAGATATCTACGGTGCGATGTCAAAAATGGAGAAACTAAATGTCACTTTGTATTGAAAAAGCACTGTCTATTCTTCGTAGAAATAGAAAACGTCATGCTAAGTCTGCAGATTACCTTATACTTGTAACATCATTGAGTTTGAAGAAAGTAATACTAAAAATACATTTCCGAATAGTCGTAGTTTTATCAACCCTATTCCAACACGTAGTGGCCACGTATATTTATGCTTGTACCTACATACAGACTGACAGACAGCCTGTTTGCTAAAGAAAACCCGAGTGCTTGATATCCAGACGTCTGTCAGTTGAGACAAGCTGATAATGTGGCACCACGTGTCTCTGGGTGAAGTAAGAGTAAGAGTTTCTTTGAAGGATAAAATCAGGAATGAAATTATCCGGAAAAGAACCGGAGTCACCGACATAGCTTGTAGAGTGAGCAAGCTGAAGTGGCAGTGGGCTGGCCATGTTTGTCGAAGGACCGATGGACGGTGGAGCAGACGAGTCCTGAAGTGGAGACCGCGTATCGGCAAAGATAGTGTGGGACGCCTCCAGCTAGATGGACCGACGACCTTAAAAAGGTGGCTGGGACAGACTGGATGCGGAAGGCAGAGGATAGAGTTGTGGCGCAGTCTGGGAGAGGCATATGTCCAGCAGTGGACTGCGATAGGCTGAGTTGATTGATTGATTGAACAAACCTATGATTGAAGTAGGCAACCAAAGATATTGCAACTGGTCAAAATTACCACTGGCCTTTGTCTTGTCTACGTTTTAGGTTAAAGGATCAACCTGCAGTAGTCAGAGCATGGATTGGGGAGTTAACCCGTAATATTTGAATACAGGCGTAATGCTTTCTAATAAATTGACGTTTGATTTTGTAAAAACCCTTTGATTATCAGTGACGTAAAGGCTTAAAAGAAGTTATAGCAGTAGGTATAATATCGTGTGTAATTATCCACCATTAATGTATAGTCATACTATGTCCACCTCATGTTATATTACATAACTTTTTAACAATAAGATCATTACCACAGCACATAACAGACATGTAAACAAACTAAATAACAGACTTCCATGAAAAACCAGACATGAAGATTTTCATCTCGAAGTAAATTACTTCTTCTACTTAACTTTGTATATATTTGAAGTTGTGTAAACTTATAAAACACGGTCATTCGTACACTAATATTTAGTATGTAATTAATAAGTCTTGGTGAGATCCAAAATTTTCCACAGATTTGTTATAATAAGGAAACTGCCTGTGTTTAATCGCGTGGGCGAGTATTAGTAATACAAAGCTGTAAAATATATGCATTAGCCAGAATAATATTTAGGTTGGAGATCAATTATAAAGGAAATAGGTACATAATTTTAAATAGGTAAGGTACTTATAAAAGATACGTAAAAACTAAGTTACCTCTTCTTTACCATCCGAAGTATACCATACGACCATCTTCAAAAGCACTTATCTAGAATTAACAGCATGTAATAGCAAATAACAACAATCACATGAAAACTAGACACGCGCCACAAAACTACTCAGTCAATCACAATTTCAATACTCTAACTTCGAAATCCAAAATCAATTTCATAGAAGAGTCCTTAAACCCCAATCTTGCGAGACACTAACTTTTGAGTGTACAAAAATCGAATTCGATACAAAATACACAGTCGAATGATACTATATTTGTATCCGAAAATGTTCAAACCACACTAAATAGGGAAAACGCGAGGAAGACTTGCGTCCGCGGTAACGTCGAAATGGATACTGAGGTCTGAATGGTTCTTCAATGCGACGGGACGTCGAGTGAGTGTCCCCGGTCCAGGCCCAGTCAACAGTGTATAGGTGACCTTGGACTCGACGGGGGGAACAAAATGTGACAAGAACAGCGAATGTTTATTGTTGCCGACTCTGTCCAACGGGCTATATGTCTGTGCTGTCATGTGCTACAATGTTACCATGTAAAAAAAAGTAAAATATCGATGTGTTTTAAAAGCGTTTTCTTTAATATATGTAGCTTAAAAATAACATTTAATGATTTTTCGTTCATTGAATTGAATTAGACAGTTATTAACTCCATTGAGATTTTTTTTTATCAGTTTCAAAAATATTAAACTCTCGTTGGTAGTTTGCCATGGCAACACCACAAGATCAATGTCTTCCGTTGAGGTCAGTCGTTTTTTCTTGTGTTTTTAAAATTTTAAATAAACATATTATCCTATTGTGCCATTAAAACGTTGAGTCGAGCATCCAGTTCCTCCGTTCCATTATCAAGTGTTAGAAATTCTAACGAGATAGTGACTCTTGGTGAGATAGTGACTCATAGTGAGATAGTGACTCTGTTTGAGAATCGTGTTTTACGATGAAGGAAAACTTAAGAAAGTGCATTAAGTGCGGATCCTCATCTTCACAAGATGCCAGCATCACTGTACACCGTTTTCCCAAACCAGGCAGAACAAACAGTCTTCGGTATGTTGTGTTGGTGGTATTACTTATCTAAGTACTTGTTGCTTTTAGAGTGCAAATTTTTTGTGTGAATATAAAAGTTTTTCACCTTCTTAAATTCCTTCCAGTTGTGAATTATGGGCCAAATACTGCTTCCCAAATGAACCATGGTCATCTCCTGAATTCCAAAGAAAGCTGTTTTCTCAACATAAAATGCTGTGCAGTAAACATTTCAAAAAGACATGTTTCATCGGTCAGAAGCTCTTTAGAACTGCAGTTCCATCTGAAGAATTGGATGAGGTTAGTCAATTAACATTTTTATGATAGGTGACCGCAAGCCTACATCAAAATACGTATTTTGCATATAGGTGGGAAAATCGGTAATTGGATCCACCCCAGCTCCTCGGGGAAAGGAAACATTATTGTGACTGTATCTTATTAATATATAGTGAACGTGTTGTGTCACCCTTAAGAAAACCCAGCCCACCCGGGAGGGTTGGGGAATTGGGTGAAATAGTTCCAAATGGTATGAGGCTGATAACCCATACAATGTTCTAAGTTGTTCAGCTTGAACTTAACTGCTCCAAAAGTTTGCCTGTACAGTCACTAAGACCCCATCGCCGAGCACCTTCTTTCACCATTTAGTCCCTGAAAACTTTAGTCAGGCCCGCCAATTTAACATGCAAGGATTGTACTGTCTCAAAAGGCTTCCGGCTCTTTAACATTTTTTATTATTTTTAGGTTACATACCCTGTTGATCCTTTGGGATCAAGCAGCATATTTGTACCAGTAGCAGGTCCATCAAGAATAATTCAACCATTGACTGAAAATATGAACGTGTTGAATACAACAAATGTCTCGGCACAGCAGTTAAAACCGGTGGCAATGTCTTTAAAGCAACCCCAAAATGACAGAGAAAGAAAATTGTACACAAAGATGATAAGAAATATGAAGAAAGTCAATAGGCTTCAAAGAAGTATCAAAGACCTGAAAAATGTGTCATTTGTCAATGTTCTTTGCAAAAACAATGCAGTCAATGATATTTTGAGGTCAAAAGTGTCATCAACCTTTGCACTATTACTTCAAGGGGAATTGCAAAACTTTAAAAGAAAAGGAAGAGCCCGTAGATGGAACACAGAGGCAAAAATAACAGCGTTAAGGCTCTACAAAAGATCCCCAACATGTTATAAGTTATTAAGAAGAATGATTTGTCTACCAGCTCCTAGCACGTTAAAGTCCCTCTTAAATAAATTTCACTTGTATGTTGGTATCAATAAAAATATTTTTAATGTTTTAAAAAAAGCCGTTAAAACATGGATACCATCTGACAGAGAATTTGTATTGATGTTCGACGAGATGTCCATAAAAAAGAATTTATGGTACAATACAAAAGAGGATTTAATCGAAGGTTACCAAGATCATGATTCTCAGGGTAGATCGGCACAAATTGCATCATATGCACTTGTTTTTATGGTGGCTGGTATAAGAAAACAAGTTAAACAACCAGTCGCCTACTATCTTTCTGGTGGATCTGTAACTGCTGATAGACTGACAGTTCTCCTAAAAGAGGTGAGCATAACAATTTTTTTATGAATTCCTGATATTTAAAATGATTATCCTGTGTATCATGAAAAAGTCAGCTGCACTACCAACCTAGTGTCTGGCTGTTGTACAGCTGATGTTGGCACAGGAGATGAAGATTATATTATTTCCTAATCATTAATGACATTTCTCTACACCCAGTTTATTATAATAATTTGTTTTATCATTACAGGTTTTGCAGTGCTGTTTTGATTCCGGGCTTAATATAGCTGCCACAGTATGTGATTTAGACTCGGTGAACAAAAGGGCTGTAACTATCTTGGGAGCTACTGTAGAACAGCCTTATATTAAATTAGGCAATAATGAAATCGTCACTATTTTTGACGCACCGCATTTACTAAAGTGTTTTAGAAATTTATTTCTAAAATATGACATAAAATGTCAAACTAATATAACATCCAGTGACAAATGTGGAATTGGTAAGGAACTGTCAAATAACTTACTTTCCAGTATTTCATGATCATCATAACATATATATTATGATATTATCAGCATAATAGTACAAGTAGGATAATTAAACTTATTCCGTCTATCTGTCTGTCACAAGGCTATCCCTACTTCCCTATTAATATTATAAAAGTGAAAGTTACTCTGTGTGTGTGTCTGTTACGCTTTCACGCCTAAACCATTGAGCCGATTTTGATGAGATTTGGTACAGCGATAGACAGTAAACAGTAAACCACAGCAGTTTGTATATGTATTATCTGCAAAATAAGCATCCTAACAAATTATTAATGATTTCCAAAGTAACTATTCGACGTGAACAAAGTCCTTGTAAGTTTGAATGCCTGAGTCTATCCTAAAATCTATACCCTTGTCTTTGTGTTACAGGTACTGCGAAATGGAGCTATATTAAAGAATTTTATGAGCTGGACAACAGTAACCCCAATTTTGTGTTTGCACCACTTCTTAAACCAGACCATCTTAATCCAAACACAAAACAAAAAATGAAAGTCAAGCTTGCTGCTCAAGTTTTAAGCCACACAGTAGCAGCAGGCATGTACGCAAAAATAGCAACAGGTAAGGATCTTTTACTTTGATCATCCGTTTTGGTCTTAAGTCAAATATTAGTAGTTACAGAACCAGATGTAATATGATTATGAATCTATCAATGTCATATTTGATTAATTTACCAAGTGTTTGACTTAGTAATAATACTTTCGAAGCTATTTTGGATTCCACGTGTATGACCAACTCAATAATAGATTATTCAACAGTATAATTGTTTTTTTTTTGTTTCATTAAACATTTTATACTAAACAATCATGCATCATGGTAAAAAGATAAGCCAGTCAGTAGGCTGGTAGTAAAGACTGACTGTCCAGGGTATGCTGGACGATCATTTGAATTGTTATCACCCATGAAGGTTCTTTCAATGCATAGTAAATAAAGTTTTTTTTTTTTCAGGAGAATTATCATGTGATGCCATAACCACGGCAGATGTCATTTCTAATATGGACAAATTATTTGATAGTGTTAATGCGTACACACCAGACCTTAGAAGAGGGAAACCAATGTCCACAAATTTAAAGGACAGTACAGACCACATCAAACTTTTTATGGAAATGAAGCAATTTTTTAGAAATTTAAGATTTTTGGGCTGTAAAAGTTCTCCCCCTTCCAAGGAAGGTTGGGTCTGGAGTTTGAATGGGCTGGAAAGATTATGGAGGAACCTTAAAGATAAACACAAAACAATTAAAAGCTTGTCAACAAGAAGAATTCAGCAGGACCCATTAGAAAACCTGTTTGGCTGCATTCGCAGTAACTGTGGAGCTAATACAAACCCAACTACTGGGCAGTTTGTCGCTGGTTTAAAAACCGCTGTCCTGAGTAATTTGTCACACATTGGATCAGGAAATTGTGAGGTTGATGAAAATGACGTCATTCTGACAAATTTCAAGACTCTCTTGACTCCAGTTAAAAGCATAGCCACAGGTGATACTACCACATTGGAAAATGCTATAGCAGTAAATGAAATAGAGCAAACTGTGGAAGAAGCAACTGGCGAAATGCAAGCTTGTGCTTATGTCTGTGGATTTATCATAAAAAATAATCCAAATAATAGTTGTGAAAATTGTAAAAAAGCGTTTGTCTCAATTACACAAGAGGAAGTTCACAATTTTATAGACTTTAAAAGATATGAAGGAATAAAAAAATCCCTTACATACGCCTCAAACGATCTAGTTAATTGTATTGAAAAAAGTGCTACTATAATCAACAAATTCCTTGAAAAAGAGGCGTATAAAAGGAAATTAAAAATAACTATTATAGAATTATTAAAAGAATCTATAGAATGGGATTTCCTCAATAAATGTAATGAACACAAACAGGATAATATTGCTTATGTAATAAATAGTGTCTTCCATATATGTGTTAAGAGATTTTGTATATTAAAAAATCGACAATTTGCGCAGGAAACAAGTAAAGCTTCTCTAAAGAAAAAAATTGATATTCTGCAACACAGATAGTTAAAATAGTGACTTAAAAATAGTACCTAGGGTACAATTATTTGTCTATAAAATTACGGAGATATACTGATGTCTAACAGAAATAAAGGACTGATAAAATGTTGTTAATTGAAGTTATCCCGTATCAAGTTCACTAAAGCCACAGATTAACTGTCAGGACACGAACCAAGAAATCGTTGAGAAAATATTGGCTTTCTCCATCCATTTTTGCTATCTTTTATATGAAATTCAGGATAATTCGAACACAATTTAATGTTGAAACAAGCCTCACTACTAATATAAGTTTCTTGTAATTGTTTTAATTACCAGTGTATCTTTCATAACCATATAATGTACCTGCTTATCACATTATGTGACATTGATAAATCCGTTAGTACTATGTGACTATGATTAATTATAAGTAGAGCTAGAGAAACTATAATTTCCAATTTAGTTTAAAAAACTGTGTTTTTTGGGTAATAGCAATATGATTTTTTTTTTTAAGAGAAGCTGTTTGTAACTTTGTTAATATTATAGAAATTGTATAGAATGGAAAAAGAGACGCTTTTATTACACATAAAAAGCTGATAAACTATTGTCACAACTGTTATTGGAAATATGATTTAATTTGTCAAATTACAAGTAAGCCTTCTTTGTAAAAGTTAACAACTGATTTATATTGTAATTTCTTGATCAAGCTGTAAAACAATTTGGTTAATATTTTGATTCAACTCATGAGTATATACTCATTATTCTGTTACAGAAATAAAAACTGACCCTAAACTGTTATTTTTTTCAATTAAACTAGTTTACTATCATATTTCATTATTACCTTATTAAAGTATAATATAATTGTAATCAATTAATGAAATATAGTAGTACTGGTAGTGCCGTTAGTCCGAGTCCGACACAGACTGCAAATTTCAAATGCTTCTGTTTTAATCTAATTTAGTTTTAATCTGCTTTAACACATTACCGCTGAATAATTAGCGAATTTTATAGTATGCAAGTTCGCTAATTATTCGGCAGTACACATGTAGGTTTGGGTGTAATCATTAACACATGTTAATGATTACACCCAAACCTAGCTTTAAAATATCAGGAACATTTCAAATTCGCGGGCTAGTGTCGGTAAACAAAGTGAATCCCCAAACTATACAAATAAATGTATATATAGGTGTACCTATATACACAAGATTCAAATTTCCCGCCTAAGTTTGGTTTGTCAAGTTTCCAGGGGGGGTGCACTAGATGGCGTGAATTCTTGCCTCTTTTTTTACTATGCGCACGGTATTCTTCTCTTGAGTATATGTGTTCTGTGCCCCGGTCCCGACGCGACTGACGCCTGATTGGTGACACAATGCGGCATTACAATGACAATACTTGTGCTAAACAAAACAGTTTCCGGAGGCCGTCGCGGTATAAGTCATAAAGTGTGATTTTTGAAGTCCTTGACTTAGCCATTGAGGTAGAGGAGAAAAAAGGTTGGCTTTCTTGAATGGCTACCCGAACTCAAATTGAATAACTGGTCCTTTACACACACATCAAAGTATAATTCTGTATAGAAAAAGGCAATCTCGAGATGTTTTTGCGTTGGAGATTGATTTCGAATTAAAAATAAAACATTACGAATATTAAAGACAAAACAGTTTATTTTAAAAGACTTTGTTAAACCAAAATAAAATCTAATACGTGTTCTTGTTGATAATAAAATCAAGGAATGTGAAAATTCCAGCGATATATCTGAAGCCGTGATCTAAATTCATAAATACGTTTGTTTATAATCCACATACTTGCTTTCAAATAAATGCAACCTAATTCCGATTGCAAATCTCTTGATCAAGAATCTGGAGTTCTAGACTAAACATCTTTCTTTCAGTTACGTTAATATTTCAATTGACTTCCTGCCGTTTGAGACGTTTATGAAATAAATCTTCTTTATTGCCGGAGTAGGTCCTAGGAAGGTGTTCGTATCAACAACAGAAATGTTTTCATAAATTCGTCTTCACTATTTATTTTTGAAAACCGCTGCCGCTTGTCTCTTCCACTAAATGACACCGACAGTCGCCACGAAGTGTGTCTGGCTAAGCCAAACCAGGATAGTTATATCATTCCTGGCTATCAGCCACAAGGTTCTCGGAACAGTAAGCAAACTTGAGGGAAAGATTTACATACACTCTGTGAAGCTTGCTTTATGTGTGATCTTGTGTCGCGCGACGTTGCCACATACACCATTATCTCGATTTGTTTTCCGTGCGTGTCTGCCGACTAAAGGATTAAGCTGAGCCGATAGAGAACTGAATCTATCTGCATACTGACTGATAAAAAGGATATAAACCTGGTTACTGTTTTGAAAGGTCAGACAGTTGTTATTGTGCGTGTAACGTTAACTTCAGTGAACAATATCACGCGCAAACACCTTTGTAGTGAAGACTTTAATAGAAAAGAAGATACAGCTAAACTAGTATCGAAAAACAAAGGCTTCCTTGACGTAGATGCTAACAATAAATGAGCAAACCACAGGTCAGTCAAGTCATAGTATTGACAATCAACATTCACCTATTGTATCACCGTTATTGGCTCCAATCATGGGCTGTAGACACGCAGTCGTTTTACAAATAAGCCTCGTGAATAGTCGAGTGACGTTAGTTGCAACGACTAGTGCATACGGTTACGTTGTTATAAGCATGTCACATTAGCTATGTAAGCTAATAGAATGAAATGCTAATATTTTCTTTTATAGTGATCGATGTTATTTCATAACTTTTATTGTAAGTGTCTAATTGCTATAGTGATCATAATAGAGGCCTTGATTTTTTTATTGAAAACATATACATATAAGCTTAGCTAAGTCGTCGTCATTGTCATCTTGATCACTTAAATCTTCAAATTCAAGCCCTTTCTAGAGAGGGCTGTGCTGTAACAAAATAAAGCGCAAGTCATGATTGCAAAGAAAGGAAAATTATGCTTAGTGATAAACAGGAAATACTTTTGAACTTACAGATGCTTTCAATTTCAAAACAATTCAAACATGTGAAGTACAAGAAACATATTCATTTAATAGAAATTAAACCATTATTGCCAGACATCCTGCGGTTAAACTCGTCATAAACAGAGTACCAATTGATGAACCTGACTCACTAGCGACCCCGATACACTATCAACTACTGAATGAGCTGTTATTTGTCCCCCCAAGTGATTTATGTCCGTTGCGTAATGGTAGCCGTATCACTAATATGTCAAAATTACAATTAATTGTATTTTCTATCTGTTGTAGGCTTGTAGCACGAATGACTGTTCTGTATTACCAATTTATGTTCTATCTCTCGATTCTGTTTCAGATTTGTTTTCTTCAAAGTAAACTTTTTCTATTCGTTTAAATCTCTAATTGTTTCTTTCATCGCCTCTTAGATCAAAGTTTTCGACTGACTATTCCTGCAATGGTTTATTATGATCATTATTTTCATGTAACGCCATTGAATCATAATATTATTGATATTCAATTCATGGAAGTGCTTCAAATTGCGGTTAATGGTAAAAGAGAGGAAAATTATTAAAAAGTTATATTGAAATCAGTGTTGATTCAAACATATTAGTTATTGTATTACTAATTTATATTCTTCGTACTAATACTAAATAAACAAAGTTTTGAATTCTCGTAACTGTAATGGAATTAGGTAAAAGGCTTGAGGATGTGTTATGCTTGATGGCGACGATGGACGATTTACAATCTTTTTATTTCCGAAGAACTTTTAATAAATTCTCAACACCGAATCATGCGAATTTAAGTGCAGTTAATGCCAAGAGATTCAATGCTAGCTTATTATGCTAGTCGTGATGATGATATCAATGTCTTCATGACTCTTGAACGTAGCGGTCAAGTAAAAGATCCATGTTTAGCAATGACCATCAATGAGGTGAATGCTGATCTCAATGAAGTAACAGATGTAAGGGATGACGTGACTTCTAGATTACCTCTTTTCAACTCGTAACAGAAAAACAAAGCAATCATAAATTCAACTAGGACACCTATAAACAGTAACCCGGACAGCAAAACCACAGGATACAGCATTAAAACGGTTTACGATTAGCCTAAATAGAATAAAACTGCAGGATGTCCTAGATTTCCGAATAAATGCCTTTGTAGCCGGAAAGCCTAAGGCTAGCATTGAGGACGAATGGATGGATTTTGGATTTGAATCACTTGTGTTTAAGTATGCAAAACAATTGACGTAATAATGTTGGGGGCTCTTACGTATTGACGGCAAACAGTGTGCTACAACAATACGATGATACATACGCATTATTAACTTGGTGCCTTGAAGCCCAAATTATATTAGAAGAAATCTTAATAAAAACAGTAAAATATACATTTATTTTATGCTTTTGAACTAAAAATTCTCTTGGCACTATTGAAACCCATCTAACTCAGTACAGTAGCTAAAAGTATTAAAGAGTTCAATAAGTTATTTGATCAGCTTAAATAACAAATGTGACACTCCGTCGATACGAGTTATGAATACTAATTTCGCCCCTCACGTTCGCAACACCTTCGGAACAATACATTACATAATAAAGATTAACAGACAGAACAATACTAAGACAGTTGCTACTCGACAGTAATTTTCCGCGATATAGAAGCGACAAGAAAATACGAGTGCAAAATATGAAGAGGAATATGTTTTGAACCTGGGATATACTAAGAGATTTTTCTATAAAAGCAATAAGGAATATGCAAAAAAACCCATATATTTTGTTAACATGAGTAAGCCAAAAACTACAAACACCAGTTTAAAAAATCTCAGCGGTCCTATAACAAGAGGCACAACAAAGAATTTATATTTCCACCATAAATCAATTTTTAAGTCAACGAACAATATCAAACTCTGACGATGATGGATGGTTGAATGGGAAGCTGTAAAACATACGCAAGGACCGCCATTACATCAGAGAAATTCTGCCAAAGAATTTGTATAAGACAACTATCCAGCTATTTTATAGCTCATAAAACGTTATATTACATGAAACATTAAGCTAACGCAGAAGTCTGGACGTCATTGGAACCGGTCATAAACCCCTGGATACGAAGTTCTTAGAATAATTCTCTAAGTAGCCAGAAATCCATGGGGTCACAGGTTCCAAATTAGAATCTTTATTACTTGATTGTTGTTAAACCATTGACGTCAAATGTACGTGAATGGAATACTATATGAGTATGAAGTACCAAAAACAATAAGCGAATAGGTTTTGGTAATCATTTTCGGAGGTACCAGTGACGGTGAGGATTTTTCATAAATTTGTTCAACCTTGAAATTCTTACCCAAATCGACAGATTAGCGGACAGTATAAGTTAATACACTTGAAGCCTGAAGACACTCAATTTAAATGACACGCACATAAAAAAGATAACATTGATATGCAAGGTGCAAATGAAACAAAAAAAGCGAAACTCACAATCCTTAGTAGTTTGGCCATGAATCTCTCACAAACTTCGGTAGGCATCTTAACACAATCACTGAAGATTAAAAGATACGGGATTAAAATATACTAGCACTTGAAGATAAAAGGTAAAGCTTGGTTTCGCGGATAATGACGCGTGTGTTTCGCACGAGTGTTGCGCGAAGACTGAGCCGAACCGCTGAACTACCGAGAACATGTACCCGTAGGTGGTAGGCGGTTTAATTATTCTATATCAGGTGTTATCAGAGATACCGCGTCACTGAAAGTGTTCTGTAACGGATCAAAATATCACTGTTCAGCACAGGGTGAAAATATATTGAGCCTTTACATGGAAATTTGGATTAGATGCAGATTGAAATCGCGTCATTCAGAATAATGATACCTACGGATTTTGGAATGTTATCATAACGATAAATGTGAAAAAATATCTCAGATATTGGTTATTAATAATCCATCATTACTCACTGGTTATTTTTGTTTATTTGTGCATTCATACTAAATTCAATGTTTTCAATATATTTTTAGTTATAAGCGTCAGTGCGGTTGGGCCTATGAATCATATTTTAAGCATTCTAAGATGTTTGACTGATAACCTTTTCTACAAAATAATTGGTAGGACGTCGGTTGAGGTCATTTTTTACGAGAACTCCAGAAATATCGCGGCGTTTATGCGTGTTGTAATGGGCAGATGGCTTGGCTTAGCGATAATGTAAATTGTTCTACGAATGTTCTAGAAGAGCTGTTTTGAGAGGAAGTGTGAATCGATTTTCTGTATTTCGTTTACATGTTGAACATTAAAAGCTATTATGATAATACTCCTGTCGGAGATTGCATAATTTTCAAGTCTTTGATTATACGAGATGAAGCTGAAACACTTTATACAGCAGCTGTTTAAAATATTTCGGCAGAATATTTCTCAATGTTTCCAAAGAATTGCTGTACTATGTTCTCCCCCAAATAGTTGCTCATATGCATGCGTGTTTTAATTGGTAGGAAATAATCTACTTCAATTAGCAATTTAATCTTTTCCTCAGGTAGGTGAATGACATTATTATTTCTGTTACCAATATATTTATAGTCTCAATGTAGTTTCAGAAAACATTTACTAATTAGTTGATACCATAGTTCATTAAAACAACAGGTGAAGCGGAATATTTTCCGCGCATTTCAAGTTCGTTCAACTTTCCATACCGGGTTAGTGTGACAACTGAATTAGTCTATACTGAAATAAGTGCGCCTGCGCATTATGAACCGCCATTATCTCTAAATACCTAATAAATATTTGAGGGTAATAAATGTTATCATGAATATGTTTGACTTTTTATTGGTTTATGTAGGTAGCTAATGTATATGTACTACTTTTTTTTAGAATTTCATGACACAGAGTGACCTAACATGCATACTATGGAATGATCTGCGAGGTCAATGTTCGGAAGTATTCCGGCCAAATGAAGATGAATGATTCAGGTATGATAATAATGCTGTTTCTAAACAAAATGGTATGCTATATTTATGTTATTAACTTATTGTAAAGTATGGCATTGTGACCAGGATATCCCCGACTTTATCATGGTTTCAACAACGTTAATATATCTTTATAAATGGTTTACTTTTTTTTGGTATTTGAATGTTAACGAGTCATAACTTGTACAATATTGGTTTAGTTATGACAAGTATGAAAGAGACAGAACTATTACATCAGTTATGACAAAAGCTAATTACTATATCTCCTTTTACTATTGACGTATAACAATTTTGAAGAGTTTGGTACTTGACCTATATACATAGTTCTCTAAGTATACCTACATAGTTCTGTAAATAAATAAAACTACATTAAAATTATGACATCCGTGGCATCAAAATGTCGCATAACTACTAGGATTGCAAAAACAGTACAAGTAATTTTCATGACATACAAAATGTGCTCAATTATATTTGTTTACATTTACAAGATAATCTATGAAAATCAGCAATGTCATGATGATAAGTGATAATTTAGACAGCGGATTTGTTGAAGAAGGCTCGACATAAGATAGACAAGGTGTAGGTAAGTACAAAACAAAATTTGACGATGTTTATATGACTAAGAATAAGAACATGAAGAGAAACACACTTATGATTAGGGGACTGACATATAGGCTGGAAGAAAAAGTTCAAAATTCGAGTAAACTACTCGAATTTTGAACTGAATTTTGTATAGATTTTAATGCCAAATGGTCAAAATAAAATTAGGCTTCCACCGAAAGAACCAAAAAGCAAAGATGTAGAAGATAAAAAGACAAACGTAAAGTAATGGCAAAATTATGCGGAAATAAGGCAGAACACGATCTGAAATATGTTGAATTAAAGAGATGTTTGATTGTACTTCAGAAGGGATTACCCATCCTTCAATCCTATCAAACACGGAAGGCGGAAGAATCAAAGCAGTCACCAGGATGCAGAAACACCCAATGTTGATAAGTATATTTCCAGTCCAAAGTATCTGGTATTGTTATCTGGTACAGCATACGAGTATATATCGCATTTATATTTATCATTATCTTTTATATCCACGCAGATTTTAAGTGAGGTTTGTCTGGATCAAGTGATATTGGGATAATTCTCACGTGTATATGACACATGCTTCAAACGTCAAACGAAAAACGTCAAACGTTTTAATAACAATTCAATTAGGAGAAATTCGCCCGTTTTCTAACAAAGATACTCGTACAACGAACAATTTCTGCGAAATCCCTCCTGGAATACACATTAACAATAATATCAGACACAATGATATTATAAAATGCACAATATAATCTCATAAGGTTAGAACAAAGCGACATGCCATCTCGGAGCTATAAATAGCCCCACATAAATAGATTGCACGTAAACTTGTTGTAATAAGATAACTGGAGATACTGATAAAACTGAGATTTCTTTTACATCTATTTGTTTAGGCCGTCCTCTAGGTGAGATTGCGGAATGCTTGAAACATGGCGTTGTTTAAATAAATATACGGTTTGGGTATACTAATCCGAATTTCACACAAGAATTTCCCATTGCGTGTGTTTTTTCGCAAATTAATGTCGAATAATCACACCTGTGAATGTTATCTGTATTCCCCTTGCATGACGAAACATCTAAAGTACCTACTCACCTACCTGTAATTTCACTAGTTATGTTGTAAGTTCCTTGCGAGCCTATTGCTATTAATCCAGACTCCAGGATAAGAATTTCCCAAGTAACTTTATCGATAATTATTACAATTTTTTTCTTCGAAGTCTCAATGCGGAATGGTCAAATTTCCAAGTGGCAAGTGAGATGAATGGTGCATAGGAAGATGCTGAAGAACACATGTTACGCTGGCCACAAAGAAAAATGAGCTAAAGGCAGGAGAATAATGATGATAAGGAAGATGCTGCTACCAAACCTCTAGTTCATAGTTATCTTGAACGCTTACAGGCGAAGAAAGATATACACGCAATAGGGGAGTCACCAAGAAGTAAAGAATAGTTTACATACAATTGAAACTGAATGAATGTAAAGGAGACACGCATCGTTCACGTGTTTTTTATAAGGGTAATACAATTGACATAAATATTCCACCACATACCTGATAATAAATCTGCAAGCCAGACACTGATACTGATTATAACAGTGGAATGTTGATTAGAGAATGCAATAATGATACATTTTCAAGAAAGTCGGAACGAGTAGATACAGACAATATAGATGTAAACAAAACACGCAAAAACGATATTAATCTTTTCATCTAGCTATCATTTATTACGAAAGTGCTGGAGCAGAAATTCAGAGAGAGCTGAATTGAATAGTTATAAACTATTCAGTGGTGAGAGACAGCACAACTTTAATTGATACTGAGAATAATAATATAAGAGTAACAAATGAATTTGTTCTCACACTCGAACACCATTCAGCAATTACACCTGCAAGCTTCATTCTAAATGATAGAGAAGATGACAAAAAAAATTATATAGGAAGACGCGTAGCTAAATATAATTTCAACACTGTTTCCAATAGCGATTTACGGATACATTAAAGATGCCACAAGACTTGCTATACACTTATGAGTCTATTAATGGTATCATTCGTTCTATCCCGATGGACGGTGTGAAATAAGATATAGCCAGAAAGAGAGGGACAACAGAGAAATATGGAAGAGAAAGACCCCAAATAAATTGTGGAAAAGAGAACGTGATGTGATTAGATCTATCCCATTCATCTAACAAAGAATAAAGTTTAATAAATTATGCAACAGACTCCATATAGCTTTTCCAAGAAAATCTCCCATTAGCACATCTAGATTTGCTTTAAGATCACGTGGCAGACACACAGGCACTTCAACACGACCTCGAACTACAGTCTCTTCGTTTTCAAAAACTACTCCAACAATAGTAACAGGAAAAAGAAAACGAATAATAATGGCGTGTTTAAGAACCATATTATTGTAGATCTAATCGGTAAGGGATCTTGATCTTTAGGCCTCTTCTAGGGTGAGAAGCGTGCACGTGAGCTAAGGCGGGCGCGACTTATTAAACATTATAAAACCACCGATTACATCCATAGACTATGACGGGCGTAGTTTTAAAACGTATCTACATTAATTTTACCTGTCATACCATCACCCCAAAAACAACCGAGTTTACTGCTTGATTTCGAATGTGGTACGCCCGACGGCTAATTCCCTGAAGTCATCAGATCGAGCGTCCAAATTGCCGAAATTCCATTGCCATACCATAATTTCGAATAGCCATAAGATCGAGCGTCCGTTTTGCCGAAAAGCCATTGTAACGATAGTCCTATCCATCGAATGTCTATTGGCTCGACGTGCCAGTAAGTCGAAAGCTATTCTACATAAAATATTCAAGAAGATTAAAAAAGGAATGTGAAATGTAAACCTTATTGTAAAAAGGATTTAAGGATCACTCAGATTTTGACAGACATGTCAGTGGTAGCAACCGACCCGGAACCATATTATGAGCATTAAAATACCACTGATTTTGACAGTGATGGAAAATCAGAGGTGAAATAACTGTGGAAGGACTGTTTCAGCTGGTTACGGCCATAATGATAGGTCAAGTGCGCGACCGAATTTGTTTTACTCTGTGGAAACACTGCTACCCTAATCGCGCCCGCTACCGCCGCCCTTGTCTCCGCGCTTTCACTCTATACGTACCCTTACGAGTCATTAGTCGAATAATTTCACAAGTTCATTGTGATCTGATGCTATCACGTTTTGCTTTCTCACGTGGCGTGGTGTGATGTCGGTTGTGTTGTGATTGCTTTACTACAAAATTGTGGTAGATAATGGAAACTAGTAATCATTTGTTTTTTACGACCAGCTCGTGATTTTTGTGAATTTGCTCAAATAAAGCTTAGCGCATACCGTCTGCTGTACGCAGTATTCCCGACTGATGCAAGGGTTCGTTTTCAAGATCCTAATAGTCTGCGTCGAGCCTAATAGGTTCATTCCGTAGTTTTCGTTAATTGTACGATTGAATGCTCATGAAGACAGGAGAATGGACAGGATCCGGCCACGATAGCACTTTCACCCGGTTTTACTTGAATCCGGTAATATTATAAAGTACAATTTTCCCTTATTAGGGCTTGTGTTTAAGTAATAACAGCCGCACGGGTCGTACGATCAGTTCAGCGGTTAGTCCGTGGATGGGTGACCATCTCTACATACCAAGATCCCTCCGTGTCTCGGAAAGCACGTTAAGCCGTTGGTCCCGGTTGTCATTTGTGGATCTATGACAGTCGTTACGGGTCGTCAGAAGCCCGATCTGACCACCAGTCTTACCTAGTAACTGGGTTGTGGAGGTCAGATAGGCTGTCGCTCCATGGAAAATACTGATATTCAGCTGCATCCAGTTAGGCTGATGCTGATCCCAACATAGCTGGGAATACGCTAGGCAGATGATAATGATGATGGATAGTCCCTTATTGCCAGCTCATTGGACTAGGTATGAAGAAGCTTAATATTCAGGAGTGCTTGTTTACGACTATACTCCATTTGAAATAAGATTAGACATTTAAACAAACCTTTTTTACAGTCAGTTCAACCGATTCTGACTTCTATACCGTAGGCATAAGGGTGGCATTAAAAGCAAAATAGTAGTTACAATACCAACTGTTTACTGCAGCTGCCATTTGTTATGCCACTAACGCAATAGAAGTCAAAATCGGTTGATCGGACTGTAAAAAAGGTTTAGTTAAATGTCTAATCTTATTTCAAATGGAGTATAGATAAGATTATGATGACTGTGTTACACATTCATAACTAGTTTTCAATAATCTTAGTTAAAATGAGTCACAATTAAAGTATTATTGTTTACAAGCTTTTTCCAGCGGCTTCGCCCGCGTGTAGCTCGGAAATTATCCTTCAGGAACGTACTGCCGGGATAATAAGTACTATATATGTTAATCCAGGTTATAAGCCATCTGTGTGCCAAATTTCATGTATATCCGTTTTTATTGCGTGCAAGAGTAACAAACATCCATCCTTGCATCCATCCTCACAAATTTTTACATTTATAATATCAGTAGGATTATACATACAAGCACCTGGTTATTCTAAACGTGAGTTAGGTTTATCTAAATTAGATTCAGATTTATTTATGAGTGTCGTTCGAACACAACATAAACTAAGTAACCATAAAACATAATAATACAAAGCCAACAAGACATTTATTTTTGTAACATTTCGTAATTTATTGCATCTTTTCATATGAATAAAACATACAATTTTCAAGAGACAACCAAATGCATAAATCATAAAACAATAAACCGGTACTTAAGACAAGTTTTTCAAACGAAAACTGGAAAACTATGCAATTTATTTACAATTAAACAGCGATGTTGTCATAACTCAAACCGTTAATTATTTAGAAACTGTCAACCACAAAGGGAACAATAAACATACAAAAATAACTAAGCATTGTCAACAAAAATCATGGCTATTTTTGTTTTAATGAATGAGAATCTCCAGTACTACGAACTGTGGTGAGTTGCATAAACACACAAATGATGCTCGTTGTAATCAAAGTGCAGAGAAAACGAAAAGACATAGGTGGTAAGCGCGTACGCATATGGTTCTCTCTTTAAAAACGACGTGCGCGGACTTTCTATTGGTTATTAGGTTTGTACGAGACGTACAAATGGCAGTCAAGAAAACCGTATACCTACGTGTACGGTTTCTCTTAGGCAGGAAATACACTGGGCGAGCTAGTTGCAAAGCCAACTGAGGTGGCGTTTCCAACTCAAAGCACTGGTGGCTCAGTGGGAACAACCTCAACTTACGAGTTGTAGGTCGTAAGGTCAAACTCAGACAGGCGTATGATACCTTTGTGTAAAAAAAAAAATCGTTGGTGCTCTCAAAACGGTGAAGGGAAACATCGTGAGAAAACTATATCTATATCCTAGAACTAAAAATCCGAAGACATGTGATATCTACCAACCAGCCAGCCAATATCCCGCGTGGTGGATTACGGCCCACTCCCTCTCACCTAGAGGAGGCCCTTGTCCTAGCAATGGAAACATTATAGATGTTTGAGAACATGAGTTAGTCCGTCAGAAAGACCACCAGCTGAAACTCAGATGTGTAGAGCCTTCTTAATATGAAATCGGCAACAATAGTAACTTAGCTGAAAACCTGATAGAGTGTACATGTGCCTATAGGTACATTTATTTACCTATACGTCATAAATAATAAATCCTTACTATAATATTATAAACGCGAAAGTTTGTAAATATGGATGGATGGATGTTTGTTACTCTTTCACGCAAAAACGGCTGAACGGATTTTGATGAAATTTGGCACACAGATAGATTATAACCTAGATTAACACACTTTTTATCCCGATAGTACGTTCCCGCGGGATAATTTCGGGGCGGAAGCTAGTACATTATAAGCAGCTTAACAGCAACACGGGGTCTGGAATGCCGGGCTGATGGCAATACGTTCGCCCCCTAAGGGACTTAAACAGATCTGGCGAAATTTGGTCCATATCTGCCTAACGCGTCGGGGACTATAAGCTGGCTATGTTTAAGTAATAGGTGAAAAAATATATATAAGAAAAACTATGCTAAATGTTTATGCAGTCTTGGTCAATCTTTAACATGTTTTCTTTATATTTACATATCTAACTAAAGTTGTACTTAGGTTAAGTAAATAAGGTTTTTTTTTACAATAGCATTTACGTTAATACATTTGTAAATACGCAAACTGTGTCCTTAATTTACATATTTCGTGATTGACGTCAGACGTTAAGAGAATTTTTGTACTCAATACAATTGTGTGATAAATCCAGGATATATTTACCTCAACGAATTAGATTTGAATAATAATTTCACATTATTTTATTTATACTTTTGACGCAAGTAGACAACACTAAGGTTTTTCTACAATTTATTTAAGACTTGACGTAATTCATTTTTACCTGGAACGAGATCGAAAAAATACTCACACACACCGGATCAACGCTGACTCATCGAATCTCTTAAATGCCTCTTTACAATATTCGTATCCACAACTTTAAATCTAAGACCGTCACAGGCAAACGTAACAAACAAAATTCTAATTTCCATACAACACTTTCACTACACAACAGACTATGCTTACATAACAATTTTTAGAGGTCTCTAGAGCGACCAAAGCTGCCGACGTTCAGCTACCAACTAAGCCATTGTACTTGACTATAACTCAAGGTTCCCACACGTGTTGGCCCCAAGACAAAAGAGAGCAATTAACATCAAAATAGACAATAATTGATGGAAAAAATCTGGATCGTTCGTGCGTGTCTCTCAAACTTAATGATACGGGATCCTCGAGTTCTGATCACACGGGAAAAATCTAAGTACTCAAAGAATTGACGCAAACACAATGAAAAGCAAATATAAGAATTTTCATGTCAATATAACAATGGGTTTAATCAATGTAGAATTAATTGTGGAACAATTTCCATATGTCTGCAATGCGTCTGTCGTTGCTACGCGGGTCTACGTAGTTGCTACGAAAAGCTACGATTTGCTACGTAGTTACAATGACCGGTGTTTGCCATCTACGCAGTAAAATGGAGGTCACGACTTTTCTTGTGATACTTATGTAATGCTAATAAGATTATATATAGTGGATGGATTTTGTTACAAGATTCAAAAGCTTTTAATTTTAAGTCTTTCGAAATTAATTTTAATTTTTCACGGGATTTTCTGTCAACATAATCTGACGCAGGACATTTCGAAACTTTTGGTCATACTATTCTTCTTACATAAATAACTACACTTACTAGTATCAAAGCTATGATTAG
The DNA here is from genome assembly GCA_947359405.1 of Antitype chi. NCBI lineage: Eukaryota > Metazoa > Arthropoda > Insecta > Lepidoptera > Noctuidae > Antitype > Antitype chi. The sequence continues at coordinate 2,317,552 of OX375827.1, read as the reverse complement.
GGCCAAACCATTTATAAGTGCTATTTGTAGCAATTAGAATCCACTTTTCAAAGAACTACAAGGCTACAGACCAATAATTACAAAGAAACCATACCATAAATTATTAAAATAATAATTTCAGAACAAAGGAGCATTACACAGCATGAACTATTTGTCTGATACCTTATTTACTTTTTAATATATTGACTTGTTTTCATAGAAATTTTAATGTATAGTTAAGGAAAGCAGTTGCTATGGATAATAAATTGTGTTTTTTTTTATTAAATTTGCAGCAGTCTGTGGAATCGTGCACATTTAGACAATAGCTGTCGACGATATTAACACAAGTGCGCCGTTTCATTTGCGGCGTGTTTACATGAACGTGCCAAATGATAGTTTTTAACATAATAATGTCTTGTATTTTCATATGTAAATATACTTTTCTGGTTCGGAAAAAATATTTCATAGCCATAGGGGTGTTTTTAGAAGAATGATATGCGAAAGGCTAGACAAAAAATTTCGTCACTATTGAGTAAACTATTTGTAGATGCGATTAATAGCCGCATCACTAATAGCGCAAGGTTAGTTTTGCCGTACAAATACAGCACAGTAACATAAAGAAAATAGTGAAAATTCCTATAGAAAACTAGGTAGTCAGTAGGGAAGCGTCAGGTCAAACCCTGTTAAACATTCTAATTTTTTTTTCAGTTTCAAGAAAAAGTAATTCAATGGGATCAAATGAACTCTGGAGGTTGTATTGATCATTTGAAATATTATAATTCTGTAAATACATATACGCGACAACCAACATACAACCTGACAATGACCTGCAAATTGTAAAAAATCTCAAGAAAATTGAAATTTCGCGGACTATTTCAGCGCATCCACGTCGCATAGTATTTTAATGCAATATTTGTTGTCCGTTGTCATGCAAACTACAACAACCATCAGAACACATCTTTACCATCGTCTGGTTACCATGTATCGACGACTGCGCACGCGCCACCCGCACACAATGGCGGCCATCGACACTTGTGTCAATACACGGATCAATTACCGAGTCCCAAACAACCTTAGTGCGTCAGTAAATACAGCATTTGTTCCACAAAGTAGGTAGAGAAATTAATTTGTTGAATATTTTAATTAAAACGGTCACCAAGGTATCATCGAACCAATAAGTAAATTAGTGTTTTTTTATCTTCCGTATTCAGAGACTATTATTTTTGTAGAAAACTGGACGATGAAATTCCCATTATGAAGGCATCAACTGCATTGAGTGTTCCATCAAGACAAAAAATTACGAACATCTGCTTATATCCTGGACCATCATCATTTTCCTGCCGTTATCCAAATTTATTTGGTGTCGGCGCAGTATGTCTTTTTACACGCTTTATATTAGTTTCACTTGTATGTTTGTTTGTTTGTATGTTTGTATGTAACCGACTCCTTAGAGCGCGATTTTGACCCACTTTAAACGATCAGATTTCATTGAAACTTTGTAAACTTATCGAGGACCGAGGACAATTAAATAATAAAAAATAAAAAAATTGAGAATTTTTTTTTTTTTAAGTCACGTTTTTGTAGTTAGCAGAACTAAAAAATAGAAAATAAATAATAGTTTAAAAAACTAAAAAACACGCTTTAAAAATCAAACTAAAAAAGGAGAAAATAATTTAGTTCAATTAAAAAGCGTGGGGTGCTATACATTAATTGAGAGGTTTATACCTAAGCGTGTTTTTTAGTTTTTTTTTTTCTTCCATACTTCTCTATTAGTCGTCAGCTAGGTAGTTCTAACCATATCATCATTCACACAGTCTATCCATCGTTTCTTTGGTCTTCCCCTACTCTTATAGCCATCGGCCATCGACATCCCTAGTTAACATTTCACTCACGACATTTTGCTCATTCCTCCGTATCACATGCCCATACCATGATAACTTGTTTATATCCCGGATATAAATCTAAAATAATGCACTCTCTTTACTTCTACGGTCAAACAATGTCATGCCAAAAAACAAAAATGTTCAACAGACAATTAGGTAATAAAGATACCCTAATATCACTGTGTTGACTAGTTCATTAGTGATGGATTAAAGTACGATAATTACGTAAATATTAGGTCTTTACCTATGAAATTGCCGTTTTGCAGTACTGGCCATTTCAAATCAAAATAATTTTTGTTTGGGTAAGAATTCTAATTTCAAATTAATTTTATTTTAAAAACATGGATTTTTTTTTCCAAAAGTAGTCATTTGTTTATTGATTAGTGTTACATTTTCATCGCATTTCAATCTTTTTCGTCATCATGGATACGTTAAAAATTCGAGTAATTATGGAATATGAGTACCGTCGTGGCAGCAACGCGGCACAAGCGGCACGCAACATCAACGACGTTTACGGAGCTAATACTACAAACCAACGCACCACCTGTTATTGGTTTGCTCGCTTCCGTTCTGGAAATTTCGACCTGAAAAATGAACCTCGCGGTCGTCCGAAGACTTTGGTCGACAATGACGAATTAAAGGCGATTGTGGAAGCTGATGATACACAATCTACGGCTGAATTAGCAGCAGCTTTCGACGTTAGCGTCAAAACAATATTGGTCCATTTGCGTCAAATTGGCAAGGTAAAAAAGCTTGACAAATGGGTGCCCCACGAACTCAATGATCGTCAGCGCGAAGTACGCGTCGAGACGTGCCTTGCACTGCTCAACAGACACACAAATGAAGGAATTTTGAACCGCATTGTTACCTGCGATGAAATATGGATTCTGTTTGATAACCGCAAGCGCTCAGCAAGTTGGTTGGATCCTGGTTCAGCACCTAAACAATGCCCTAAACGAAAACTTACCCCTAGAAAAGTGATGGTCACTGTTTGGTGGTCTAGCGCCGGTGTGATTCATCACATCTTCTTACCAAACGGGGTGAGCATTACTGCAGATGTGTACTGTGAAGAACTGAACACAATGATGGAGAAGCTGGCACATCTCCAACCAGCATTGGTCAATCGCTCGTCTCCGCTGCTCCTGCACGACAACGCGCGACCTCATACTGCACAGCAGACGGTCTCCAAGTTGCAAGAACTGGGGTTGGAAGCTCTCCGTCATCCGCCCTACTCACCAGACCTTGCGCCTACAGACTACTACTTTTTCCAGAATTTGGATAACTTCTTGGCGGGAAAAAAATTCAATACCCGAGAGGCAGTACAAAATGCCTTTGAAGAATTTGTTGCCTCCCGTCCAGCTGATTTCTTTAAGAAGGGCATGAATAAACTGCCACTGCGATGGCAAAGATGCATTGATTGCATGGGTGATTACTTCGATTAATATAAATAAAAAATACATGAAAAAAATTCGTTTAAATTTTTTCATACAAAACGGCAATTTCATAGGTAAAGACCTATTATTTAACACATTCTTTAATGTAATACGTAGGTGTATAATGTTGACAATTACATCTATCCTCATTTATCATACAATAACGTAATGGATACGTAATATCTACGTCTTCATTACGTAGATAATATTGACAGAAGTTGACTTTTTGCTAATTTTCTTCTGGCTATGTGACACGTCATTTAGCACGCTACACGAATACACTTCAAGATTGATGAGATAATAGTATAAAGAGAACTGACCCGACCACAAGGAAGTGCACAGTTAGATGTTTTTATCTTATTTCAAAACTTATTTACATGAGAACATCTGAAATAAAGTGGATTTTCTTTATACTCGAGATATATAAAAGAGTTTCTTGCGTTCTTCTTTGAGATCTACGTTTCTGGAAAGAGCTGAATTAGCTTCAACTTTCTGGCTAATGGACCGACTCCTTGACAGTTCAAAGTGCCTGTAAATGGTTTAATTGAAATAAATGCTTACCACCTTATTATAAAAACAACGGTTTTTATTTAGATCAGGTTTCAACCACCAGGCTAATCTTTGAATTTAGAATCCAACAGAAGTATATAAAAATGCAGTTATTTTTTTTAACTGATCCTTCACACCGGGCTAAGTTGTAATTTTTGTACTAAGAACTTTATACGAATAGAAATAAAATTGGAAATACAAAAACTAGCCCAAAGCTTTAGGCTAGAACTAAAGTTAGATCGAGGTTTTTTTTTGGTGGGAAATCATCAAATTAACTTCTCCCGCTCTGGGTGGAGCAGGAGGGCGTGTCGGACTTTTACTGACTAAAACCTACCCGTGTTCCCTCAGTTGCCTATGTGCCAGGGGCCGCGGTATCTCTTTCGAACAATCCGCACCCCTGGCAGGCATCGGCCCCTGCGGACCCCACCAGTTGGTGCTGACATCTCTTTGAGGCGCACGTGGAACACAACGCGCCATCGACTCGGGCAAGTTAGATTGAGGTTAGTTTGATATTGTTAGTGCTTTTGAATCTGCAATTGAAGTTTCAACACAGATTGTGCACGGTTTCATAAACTCAATTTCTTCAAATCAAACTCCCATATCTACACCAGCACAAAACCGATTGGCCAGGTCAATAAAACGAAACGACGATAAACTGTGTACATACATACATTTATATTCTAACGCTAAATACATACGTCACGTGTATATAAAGTGTATAAACAGTAGTAATAAATGACTCCCGAATGTGGACTATGTTCGGTCATCAGTCGTCATGGGATCACCTTGGGATCACGACTTGGTTTCATGAAACTTTAGTGCTTTCGTATGTTGTATGGGAGGTATCTAGACTGTTTTGAATAAAGTCGTCAAATTGTCAATAATTTTCGGCAGTTTCCTTTCGCAACTGAAATGCACTATGGAAACTCATGCGCATTTGTGATGGATTTATTGTTTAAAATTATTAAAACTGGGTATTTAAAATTTAACGACTGCTTCTAGTTTTTTATTTCAGGTTTTAAATAAGGGCCTCGCGCTATAAAATTTGTTTTTACTTATGAACTTATTTTCATAATATAAGCTAGAATAGAATTACATTTATTTCTCAGTATATGGTACATCGAGTAATATACTTATTTGCAGCATAATCAGCCTATAACGTTCCCACCGCTGGGACACAGTGAAGTCTCTGTGGGAGGGACTGGGCCGTAATCTACCACGCGGGCCTAGTGCGGGTTGGTAGATGTCACATGTTTTCGGAAGCATATTGGCATCTTATGTTTATTTAATAAAAATGAATTAATTATATTCTTCTTCACCCCATTTGACTACTTAAGCATTATTTGTAATTTTAATCCTAGCATTTCCCACATTTGTTTCCAGACACTTTCAGCACACGCCAATATCCTTCAACCAGATCTTATCAATACACTTATCTACGTAGATATCAATTAACACTTTAATACTGCCAAACACGCGTCCCCCGAGTGATCAGCTACTAGTAAACAGCAACAATGGCCGCTGATTATCATACATAACATTACGTGATCGATTTCCATCGATTGTTTACCGATTATTATCAATGAATGTTATCGGAAGACGCCTCTGTCTGTTCCCAAGTAGGTACATACCATCTGTGTGATTAAAAGTGATGATAGCATCTTTGGGGCATTACCGATAAATGCAAGACTGGTAATATGCGGTTGCTTTATCTTTGGATCGTTCATTTCGTCTTTGGAACGTTGGCTGTTAACGTGCACTGTTTTTCTGTTGTTTTCGCCAGTAGCATCGACCTGCAATTTTTCTGTTATCTCCAAAAGAAATGCTGACAAATGCTGTGCCCTTTTTGTATCGTTATCACCTACGCCTATAGTTGATTAAAGTTATGTTTTCATTATTAGTCTCTCATCCATATCATCATCTTTTTGATCTTCATTATCATCGCCGGCGACGTTCTCCTGACCTTCTCCAAACTTATTTGGGCTCGGTACAGCATGTCTTTTTCGCCCATACCTACATCTAAATCAGCCATCATCTTAATATTCACTTTCTGCTTAACCATACCATCTTTCACACAATCCACCATAGTTTATTTGGTCATCCTCTACCCTGTACACTTCCATGCTTAGAAGTTTTCTTGTTACAAATCGTTTCCAGTTTCAAATTAACGTTTCTATCTTTATTTATTTTTTCTTCTTCTAATATCTATGTATATGTATAGTGTGATTGTAGCATTTTGCGGCCACAATGCGTATCTAAAGAGTGGTATGGAACGTTACGGTATCGCAAACGGTACGGATTGAGTGCATTCTTGTAATGTCGTCTGCACAGAGCGGTAACTAGGAGTCTTGTGTGTCGTTATGTGATGGATTTAGTTGTAATCGACGTGTGTATGTGCTTACTGTACTTGTGCTTGCTTTAATAGTTTTTATTAGTTTTGTATTCTTTTCATAAAATATTAAATGCATTTTGTACATTGTTGCTTGACGTAGTAAGCCCACCAGATTGACAAAGGCGAGCATTAAGCATAATTACCAATGTGGCTTTACTTAAATCAGCTCTAAATAAATAAAACACAACATTAGATCATCACCACTTTTTTGAAAAGTCAAATTCTACCCTCAAAATCAAAACATTCTATTTCACATAAACCGACATGGGCATTTATGAAACGTCAGATGCTAGGTACACGGTTCCAATAGGTTATTTTCTATGGAGAAGAGCCGACAAGAAACTCCACGGTTATTCTTTTAAAAATAATTAGCCCAATTTTTTCAAATTAGAATGTTAATAGGTCTGGGAGGACAGTGCAGCCAGGCTTGGCAACAAGTACCAGGGGCTTAATAAAGTAGATAATGGTCTACAAAGCTAGTTTACAAGGCCTACAATGTTTAAACATTCCCAATATATAAAATAATCATGGCACGACCCAACAGGATACTTTTGTACCAAAAAAAAAAAAAATTGTTACACTAAAGCCTAGGCCTGAAACTGTCACCAATGAGAATTGAAGCCAAAGATATAGTAAAGAAATTGAACAACAGTGAAACAAAGCCTTTTTCCGGTTACAGTTATTCTGTTTATCCGCACCTATAGGCCACAGATATTAGCTAGCTTTACTTATCAAAGTAATCATGTAATGTCAAGTGCTTCAGTCTGTGTTAACCTGGGAATAACCCTGTGTGTTTACTGACATTTGCTTTACCTGTATTGTTGTAACGTGTCAACTAATTGTATACCTATATCACTAGAATATAAACGTATGCATTTATTGTAGGGCTGCGAAAATGTGTTGGATAAGGAAACAGATATTTTCAAAAAAATATTTAGGTTCAATTATTCTTTGCCAATTATTTAATCAGGTAATTCATGTAGGTACTGTAAAAGTTGTCAGCAAAATTCGGCCATATGTTGTGCAGGCTGACAGTAAAATAACTCTGGTTGCATTCGATCACTCAAGCGAATTTAGAATGAGCTTTCAAATTATTTCAATTAGGTTTTGTTTCGCAAAAAAAAACAGTGATCGAATAGGCGCGTTAATGTACTTTGGCTTGAAATAAACAAAATGTATCATTTAATAGCCCCGTACATAATTCCTCAAAAGTGGTGAGGAATTATGTACAATGACGATTATATGACAAATATATAGATAGAACAACACAAAGGTTCAGCTTATTTCATTAGAAATTTCTTTCAGCAGACTTACGACAGGAAAGCTGGCTGAGAAACGTAGTACGTGTACGTGTATTCGGTTGTATTTGTAGTTCCAAATTCACCTAATGTTACTCATGTTGATCAGCAACCACAAAGCCTGCTAGAACAATATGTAATTATGAAATAATAATATAATAATAGTTTTATTTCTCAAGGACATTGTTACAGTAATATATTTATTCAATTTTGCCTTATCTTTATTTTTGCCTTATATATCTAGAACCTTTGGAATGATAAAACAACAATCAGTATGTTGATAATCTAAAGAAAATCCTACCTATTTATGTACAGTCATAGCCATCCCAATTTTACTTAGACATATTATTTCGGTTCGAGACAAGTAAATCCCTTTCTGACACCTACCGATTGATCATTATCATACCTTGTTATTCACTCCACCTACATTATGTAAATGATTTTTTTTTGAGTTCAAAGAGATTATATCTCAGGGCCGGATGATTTATTACCTATACTTTCTTTAAGGATTGCGTACCGTCCCAGCAACCGAAGAGAGCGTGCAACTGTGTCTGAGCACAGTTCGCACACACTTGTGCACAGTCTCAAGCGCCGAAGCCTAGTCTCCGTTGAGAGTGAGGGCAATGGTCGAAATACGGTCCGGAGAACTATTTTAGGACATGTATCTTTCCCGAAAAATAAGTTAATCTAAGATATTTGTCAGAATAATATGTGGACGTCATATGTCGCAGCAAACCAAGACGTAGGTTGAGGGACGAACTTGACCCATACCGAAAAGACTGGCCCATATTAGCAGAAGACAGAAGTGTGTGGATAAACGAGAGGGAAGTCTCTGCCCAGCAGTGGGACAGTCTAGATAGATAGATACAGCATATTTTCCGGATGTTATAAAACTCATAATAGATTACTATTAGATGTTTATCGATACTGTGAGTGAATAATACATGAATAGACAATTGCATAATGAAAATAATCAATATTTTATAAAGACTACCGGAGTGATGTTTTCTAAACACAAAGAAGTAAACTGTAAAAGCATTACGTTTAATTGACGTTTCTTCTAGGTTATAGAATTTGATTTGAAGGAAATTGTTAGTAAGTTGGTTTTCCATTATAATAATATGTAAGAGGATGATTTAAGTATAATATTATCTAAAGTACTTTCGGATGACGTAGATACCTATCGAGTTTCTATACATAATCTACATAATTATATGTAATGTAACTTTTCTTTTCATTCTAGAAGGACAAGAAAATTTAGTAAAAAAGACGAAAGAACTCTAATGACTTACGTCAGTTTATATGTCACTCTCAGAATCAGATAAAGACCTAACAAATATGTTTTTCTTGGGTTCAGGCAGAAATGTGTAAATATAGACATGCCATTCAAGAATTTATTACGTGTAATATTGAAACAGCAGACAAACATTGATCTCCTGAAAGACCGCTAGCGTGGAAGATTTTGCTAACCATGTTAGGGTTGGATGGAATACATTGACCTCAAAATAGTCTCTACGAGTGGCAATACTTAAAGTCGCTAAAGTTGGCCACTTTTCACCCACTATAAAGTCAAAGTCAAAGCATTTATTTCAAATAGGCACTTAAACGGCACTTTTGAACGTCAATATTTACATTAAAATAAAATTGATTCTAGTCGCCCCTTCCAAAATGTAGTTTCGTATGGAGAAGAATGGGCAAGAAACTCCACCTACTCTTACTTACGTTACTCTTTTAAAATGTTTTTAGTACAATATATAACGGTGAATAGTGCAAGCAATTTAAGCCGTTGATCCCAGCTGTCATTCGTAGATCTTTGACAGTTGTTAGGAGTCGTCAGAAGCCCAAAAGTCTGACCACCATTCTTAAAGGAGTACCGTATTACCCAGGAACTAGGTTGTGGACGTCAGATCAACACAAGTCGTCAATCACGGCCGTTACCACCAGGCCACCACTGCTCCCAATGAGAGTGCAACGGCAGACTTGGCACGAGAACTGTAGAGAAGCGTTTTTTCGACGGAAGAGTAGACCAAAAAAAAAAAAAAAAAACCGTCCGTAAAATGACGTTTCCGTGTAGACAATTAACAGTTTTGTACCGAGAAATGTAGACAAGCGATTTCTATTCTACGGCAGAGTAGAAATAAAAAGCGTCATGCTAAACTTACATGCTGTACATAATTAGTTTAAAATTTATATCTATGCTAGTTGAACCATGTCGATCGGACCACATGGCCTTGCCACATAACTGGACCACACCCATTAAATTATATCGATCATTATGCAATGCTGATTACTCTACTGTGTTTACATTAAGTGCCAGCACACTGCTATCAATACTCATTTAAATAAATAAACAAATAACTATCGCACTGACTCCGTTGCTATGCAAACTGCTGACTAACCGAACCAAATCGAAGTAAAACACCACTTTATTCTTCATTTGTAGGATTGAATTTTCAGTGACAAGTTATACTATAGTTTTCATCAGTATGTGATAACATTTTATTGTTCCGTGATAATAGACGTTGTCCGGTTGTTTGTCAGACATGAAGTCGATAAAATTCTATCTGTTATTAAGGTAGGATTTTTTGGTAATATCTCAACAACGTCATCGTGATAGTGAAAGTTATGATATAGCTTCTTGGTGTACATGATTTATGGAAAAATTATCATAAAATCACGCCTGTAAGCGGACGCCCGAAGGGATAGGCAGAGGTGTAGAGAAAAAATCTACTCCTTTAGAAAAAACCGACCTAAATACTTATTTGGTCAAATTTAGGAAAAACTAAAATTGTAACAGGCTAGGGTAAACTAGAAACAGTCACTGTATTTAAGTTCAATGTAATAGGGGGCAAGTTTATTATTATTAACCGGGCAGACATCCAGGCTACTACTGATAAATTACTAACGAAAGACTCCAATAGAACTTTGGTGCCGAACCCACCGCAGCTATTGCTGCGGGTGTTTCGACACCCGGAACGGGCTAGGCAGGCGACAGTCTCAGTCAAGTTTTCTTTAATAACTATGAAATGAATGTGGATGGCTAAAAGAGTAGGGGTTGACATAAGAAACGATGGAAGATTTGCGTGAAAAATTATACTGCTGAGAAAGGGAGTGACTTCTGAAATGACGACTAATAGAGAAAAGCTTAGATGGAAAAGACATGTTGCACCGACCTCATATTATGTGATTGGGATAAAGGCAGGAGAATACTGGCGATGAGATCCTTTGAGAGCTCAACAGAATTCTCCAGTGGGTTAACAAATAACACCAAACTACGATGACCGCGTAGTGCCGGACGTAAAAGAATAGCACCATCCCATTTCTTCCAATGGGTGTCGTAGAAGGCGACTAAGGGACTTACTATCAAATCTAATCTCTTCGCCATCTAATCTCTTCACCACCCTTGGTTGACTGGTAGAGAATACCTAAGGCATTAAGTTCGCCTTTGTACCTTTTTGTGTGCGAGAAGTTTAAATAAATAACAACATTCTCTATGCATTTTACCACCATACTGCGATCGCCAACCCGCCTGCCAAGCGTGGCGATTATGGCAAAACCCCCCGTTTGGGGGAGGCCTATGTCCAGCAGTGGACGTCTTTTGGCTGACATGATGATGATGATAACATTAAAAATATTTTATACTATCTACTATTTACTGCAGATTACAAGAGTATAGACAGTAACGGTCAATACAGAGTCCAAGAAATAGCTATTATACATGCTGATACGATGATAACATAGGGATAAGTGTCTCCGGTCGACACCGACGCTCAAGTGACTACGGTATCAAGTGAAATTCTCATAATGTGGCAGGAGAGATTAGAGATGACACTTAAGTACGTAAGGCATTATCTATTACACGTGTAATCTCTGTTATTTCATCTTTTATATCGTAGTGGTCGACTGCGTATGGACTTGCTTCTTATAACCACTACATTATGGATCCGAGGCGTGGCATAGACACTTTCGCAATATTATTTTTCAAATCAAATCATTTATTTTTGCAAACATGGGTAACATGGGTTATTCTTATAGTCTGCGAATGGTCGCACTATTCACTGTAGCAAAGTAGATATGTATGTTATTTTCAAATTTTATGAGCTGGTTTTTATAAGTGACTACAGTCAACCGCAGGGCAAAATAACACTTGGAACTCAAACTCAAAGCATTTATTTCAATTAAACCATTTACGGGTACTTTTCAATTGCCAAAGAAATCGTCATTCAGAAAGTTGAAGCTAGTTGCCTATTTCCACACTCTTTTAAATTACATTGTTACAAAATATTAGTTACATCTAAACTAATCTATTGTACTAATATTTTGTATATTTGTTTGTTATGCATTCACGCTAAAACAGCTGAACGAATTTGGATAGAATTTGGCAAATGGGTAGACAATGACCTTCATTAGGACAGAAAATATTTTTTGTCCCGATATTCTCACGAGCTCGAGAGTTAAGCGGGTGAACCGCGGGGAACAGCGAGTCATTAATATTACTGAACTACGAATATTGTACTAGCGGCGCTGCGCGCTGTCGAAATCAAACTATGTATTTTCATGGTACCTCAACTACATGTACATGCTTGTCTTGCTTTAGAACGCTACACTGTCAACAACTGTCACAATGGTAATGAATAGTAATTAGGAGAAACTGCAATGTCAAATTGTAATGTTGTGCCTTAACTGAACTAAAGAAAGTAGAACAAATTGTTTGTTTAAACGGTACTGCAGGTACGGAGGATTAGCATACATAATAGTCAATGAATGAGACTAAAATTATCACAGATGATAATTTTGCACGTTGTAGTTATCTTTAAATAGTTGTTGTGGCTCAACTTAGGAGAGGACTGTCGAGCAGGGGACTGCGATAGGTTGAGCTGATTGATTGAGTTATGTTAAAAATAGCAAAATTCAAACAATAATTTGTTCAAAATAACAAAATGAAGTAATCATTAAAGTTGTTAGCAACATCATCTGGCTTTTCCAAACTATGTTGTAGTCGGTTTTCAGTCTAACTAACCGCATGCACATGAATACCAGAATACTGAATTAACAATTAAAGTTGCTATATATAATTAACAATTAACAGAGAAAATTCCGAAGAAGAACTACATTACGAAGCAAAAGGAGTATATAAGTATCGTAGCAGCTGGTGGCGTTCTGTAGTTTCTGCCGTACGTATGTTTAAACAGACAAAGCCGCAAGAAGGCTACCAGCCAACACATATAAGCCTTCACCTCCAGTATCACATCACGAACAGACCACGCAGAAACCACAACACAACACTATATACTCCAACAGATATAATTCACGGAAAAGCATCGCGAAAAATATTCATAACAAACTACGTTGGGCTAAGCGATTCCCCGTAGGATATAAATAGAAATACAGCGAACCGACCAAATTGAGTCAGGAAGATTAATTAAATACACTGCCTGTAGACATATATACAAGTGTCCATTGTATTGTAATGGCGTTACTATGATTAATAACATAGGACGAATGATCGTCTTCAAAGAGATGGCATCAAAGAACCCGAACAGGGTCCACGTAGTGGTTATCGGCCCTCTGATTGGAGATTTGAGTCGTAGCAGTGGGAAGGCTGATGGTGTTATTCCAATTAATAATGGTACCTAAGACAAATATCGGCAGAGTAAAAGACCTGTAAAATGCAACAACTCCCACTGGGCCCACGTGATAGATTACGGCCCGCAACCTCCCAAAGACGAGCCCTGAGAGAATCCTAGCTGAGAGAACATTACCGTGCCTGTCAACAACCTTCCATATTGTTCTTTATAACACTGACGACTGATGGTCTCCAAGAGACACAGCCGATACACCATACAAACCGATCAAATTGAAGGCGCGGCGAAAAGCGTGCGTGAACAAGTTATAAAAAGAGTATAAAAGTAATATAGTACTCTTAGACTGATTATCTTGTTATGCGTACCTTCAGTAATTATCATGCCTTCAGTTTCTTCAGTGATTCAAAGGAAAAATATCATTGATTTTTAATTGATCCTGCACGTGAATAGTTAACTGCTAATTACGGGAAATTGCCTGTTGTAGGTTCACGTGAATTTCATACCGATGCCAATTAGGCTCAATTGTAGTAACGACTTCCATTCAGCATTGGTTATTTTCGTCGTTTCGGTCTGTGAACGTTTATTGTTGAGCACAGGTCAGTAGGCCTGCTCACAAATGGTTGCTTTGCAAACTTTTGTCAAATGGATTGGGATGGAATACATTGGTATTTTCTATACATCTAGTGCTGGGTGCACACATCCAGTCCGTACCTCGGAAAGTTCGTTAATCCGTTGGTCCCGGCTGTCAATCGTAGATCTTTGACAGTCATTACGGGTAGTCAGATGCCCAATAGTTTGGCAACCAGTCTTACTAAGGGGTATCGTGTTACCCAGTAACTAGGCAGTAGCTCCATATACAATACCGGTATTCAGCTACATCCGGTTAGACTGGAAGCCGACCCGAACACAGTTGAGAAAAGGCCAGGCATATGGAATTTTAGTGCTGTATATTACAGGAAGAGAACGATTTAAACTTGTTGATCTGCTTAGCAATACATAATCTAAAATTAGCTATCCAATAAAAACCATCTAATCAGACCAGATTAAAACCGTTAGATTTATAATAGTACGATTGATTAATACGATTTTAGAAGGAAATTTAATACTAAAAACATAAGCAATACTTAATCTCTTAATTATTTTACAATCTTTTTCTCTAATTCCGACAATCTCATAAAACAGTATCGCCAATACTATGCTTAGGAGGCTTAGAATCAATAAAACGATCGGAGGTGTTACAAGTAATCGATATTAAATATTATATTACAAGTATAGTCATAAAATGCCGCCTGTAGAAATAGAAAAGATTGAGAAATAATACATTTTGGACTATATTCCCTTATGCGCCTGCGCTGGCGGTTATACGCTCTAGTTTAAGCTAATCTTGTTTCAAGGAAGGTTTTCGTTTAATATTTCTCACAAAGCAGCTGATAGGATGGAAGAATCGGCAAGCTGTCTTGCCGAGAGCAAGGAAAACGAGGCATAATACATGTAATATCCAGTATAACCAAAGCTATATCTGTTTCTTTTATGTAAAACTGTGTCTTTGATTAAACTTCAGAATGTCTTTAAACTGTCCCACGTGAAATTCAATTAACCGTAACGATAGGCACTTGCAAAAGCAATAAACATTCACACATAATTGACATTAGCATTTCCTCAATGATACGGATAAAGTACTACAGAATGTACATACGAAAGAGCTAATTAAAGTGGATATGATTATCATTAATAAAATAATAATAAAACGATATGAGGTGCAGTTAATACTTTCACAATTATTGGATTTGATTATTGTAATGATAGGTAAATCCTGTGAGAGCCGAACGATAGAAAGAGGTAGAGAATAATAATACTATGATAATTGAAATCATCGCAACAAAATTTGACGCGGACAATGTCTCTCCTGCTGAATTGTCTACTGAGCCTTGACTTTAAAACAATTGAAGACTTCTGTGGGTCTTATAGTAAAAGACTACACCAGTGAATGTGTAAGGTCGAGGATCGAAATGAAGAAGAAAATAACGTAAACGGAGATTGAGATGCTTACCTATAGTTAAAGACTACACTAGTGAATGTATCTCCAAGTAATTAAGTGCGAGCTTATATTTTCGAAGATTTGAAAAGCTTTTCATGCACTTTATAGAATGTTACAACAATTAGACGCAGATTCAATCCATATTTCGTAAGTAAAACCATAAAGGACCTTACCCGTGGCCGACATGAACAAAGGACATCCTGATAACGGAGCCTTGAGTCCAATTTCGACACTATTGACTGTGATAACAATGCAGCGGATGATTAAACAAAAGAAGTTATTGTCTTTGCGACCAACGCTACCGGCTAATTGTAAACGAAGTTAACAAAAGACACACAAGATTTTTCTGGTTTTACTAGTAGCATATTTAATTTGGAGTGTTTTGTAATTGCTGGTTGCTAAGCAGGTAATCCTACAAGTAGAGATCTATTATTTGATATGAGTTTTCAAATGAGAATATGCAAAAAAGCAAATACCTATCCAGTTTGATACAGCTAATGAAAGGGCTTCGCAATTCGCGCAAAGTTCTGCTCGATGCAATTAGAAACTAAAACGGATATGGTGTGAAATCAGACGTCCCTATACAGTTTTAGAAATAGCAGACATCCTGCGACCTGGCGTATCTTGAACCGTCTACGGTTTCTGCTTCGGACAATTAAAGTTTCTTACATTTGCAATAATGTATGCAGACGCAAATTGTAATGAGAATAGCTATAATATTATAAAGCCACTAGCAAAATTAATCTTGAGCATAATCTGTAAGAACCATTCCGAAAATCATTTCATTAAATTATCTTGTCATCAGACAAAAACGTAAAACTAAAATATATTTACATTATGATTGTGATGAACCTGCTTGTTAGCTAGCTGTAGTTTGTGAGGGTACAGCTCCTGCAACCGCTGGCACAAGTGTGCCGCACTATTCGCAAGGCGGGCCATGATGACCAGACTCCTGTCAGTCCCTCGTCAGTCACTATAACCACGTGCTCGATAACACTAATCTCTGATTACATTGTCATCCCACGCTTTGACGTACCACTGTTTATCTCGTATTGTTTTTATAACAATCTTTAACACTTGAGGATATTAGTATTTTCTTCAATCTTTATAACCAACATTTTTAGATTACACTGATAAAGTTCCGGCATATATTTTCGCGGACAAAAACGAACAAGAAAATATTTCCGATTGGCGTGCGTATATAGATAAATTTGAGGAGCGATATGCGTGCGGTATGCTCGCAACAGTCCGGTCGACTGAACCAACTGAATGCAAGGCAGGTAGGTGAGGTGAGGCTTACTATTCATACGTCGGTACGTCATTCGCTGGATGCAAATTGACTGACAACTGATAAGCCAAGTCGTGGGCGCGACGCTTTACATTCTTGACACTTTAATCCTGAATACTAAGTTAAGTATTTACTTTAAATCGCATGCAGTTGCATACGATACAAACTTATCTAACAGTTTGCGACTGCGACTCATTGGCAATAAAATAACATGTTTAGTGGTGTTAATACAACACGACACAGGCTTAAATTCCTAACGGGTTCTATAATTCAAAGAAATAGAAGTTATTTCAATACGTAAAATGTTAGCAACGTACTTAGGGTTTCGTTTCATTTTCACATTGGTATGCCATTGGACATTCGCAGTGTTTATGTGAATACTCGTATGGTAGAAGCAATTTTATCTACTTCCATTTATAGCACTAGTATGTGTTTGGAATTTTTTAAAGGACCAATAGCATTTGCGACAGCATTTGATTTTCTATTAGGTGATATAGTAAAATTAATAGTATTTAATGAAGATACAGGAATATTTGTAACTGAACTGCTATTTGGTAGAAAAGTAAATTTGAAGAATGCTAAACCGCAACTAATCCGAAGAACGTATCGAATGAAATGCTTGGCGAGACAATCATCGATATGCAATAATCGGCACCACGGCGGCGCGTGGCGGCACAAAACTCTGCACTAAATTACACGTTACATGCGTTCAATGTTCGTTTGATGGCCCGAAACACTCCTAAAAATAGTCGATAAAACGTTTGCGAGCCCACATTTAACAGTTCCAAATCGATATTTTTGTGTATCAATCGATATATTGATGCTTCAGAAAAATTACTTGGTTAACGTCTTACGAAATATGGATATCCGAGGTTTTGTTTAGGGCATGCTGCCATGTTGAGATATCTAAACACTCTTGCGCTTGAATATAAAGACTACAATGCAACTCAACAGAAATAGGCCAACATAAAGGCGAATTTCCCGAACAAAAGCAATTAACCATGCCCAGCCATATGGCCAGTATTCCGCGCGGGAAATGCCCCGTTTAATAGCTAAACTCCAGTTAATTGCTGAAGCTAGTCATCAGACAAAATAGATCTCCAAGTATCATGAGGTTTCTGCGCAAACATTCGTGATCGACGATTTATGATTTTCTTAAACCATTTCTAACATCTACTAGTTATGTACACTTTTGTGTTGAGGATACTGTGCACACATGATATCCTTTGTGGTAAAACCGGTGAGAATTGAATGATACTAGTTACGTTAAAAAACCTATTACATTACAATGTGTGGCGTCACAGATTTGAAAATTGGTTAAAAGTTAAACGCAATTTCATGAATGTTAAGAATTGATAAATATTGGAATAATGTAAGATTTTTTCTTCTACATTCTGTCATGATATTTGCATAGTTTTCTTTCTAAACAAATCGTTCTGTCTTGTTAACTGTTTCTCAACGTTCGCTAGTTTGTTTTGTATCTTTTTTTAACACGAATCTTCTTCTATATTTCAACTGTTGTGCTCTAAGTCAATGGTGCTTCAAATAGGTACGTGTTTCTCAGCATATTTTGATGCATTCTATTTTAGTTTCGAGGTCACCGTTATTGGTACCTTAGTTTTATTTTGCGAATTCTTTTCACAATCGCTAAAAGTTAGGACATACAAGTCGCGTGAATTGTTAAGTCGTGAGAGATCACGGTTTAGTTTAGGACTAAAGCCAGTCGTGAGTAGACATGCAGTTTTTACGTCTACGGTTTTCTTAGACATTCAAAAACAATTATTTATGTATAAACACGGTAAAAGTTTATTTATCTGACATTGCCTGCACGTTTTATTGAAATACCCTTCAAAGGTTTCTTGAATCAATAACAATACAATAACCAAAAACAATATTATCATCCTACATCTTAACAAATTCATTGGACACGACCAACTCTAATTAACTTCGAACAATACCGAGTAGTAACTCATCTTTGGATCTAATCACTCCATGATTTTCCATTCCAATCAATATTAAGTAAAACAGACGATTCATACTTGGTTATTTTTTTGTTATTGTTACCTCATTTTTGACCATTATCTCGCCCTGGTGGTGTGAAGATGCGATCGATGAGTGCTCGCTTGTTTAGAAATTAAAAAAATATATATATTGAAGTAGTAAATTTTTGGTTCTACAACGTTTTGAAAAGATTTTATTATTTTATTTGAAAATTTATTTGGATATCGGCGTTCGGTGCACTCTTTTATAAACAGCTTGTCCTGCTACAAACGCCTTCCATATTTCTGTGTCTCACCCACGAATGAATTTTCAATCCACGTTTAACCAGCTACTCTTTTGACGTCCAAAATTCAATATACTCTTCCAAATCTTTGTACGTGCCTGCTCAGTCTATGTGGCAAGCAGTCCCGTCACCGCAAGTGCTAACAGCCTGTCCGGTTTCGTGACCGGATCGTATCTCTAACGAGATTCACACGCTTGTCCTAATTCGTTGCTTATTTCGTCCCGCACATCGTCCAAAGCAGAATTTTCCGTATCTAAGAAAATGCTTTTAATGTTGCGATGATTGATACTTTGTTTCTTGAAGGATTGTATACGTTTTGTTTGATTGGCTGATTGTATAATGGATATTCTCAAGGTTGGTGCCACGTTGTAAAATCAATTATCTGAACGGGATCAAGTTCTTTATTGTTGATTTAATTCTAGCTACGTGCCCCACAGCTCGTATAACCAGAGTCTTCAAAGCAATAAAAAGTGTATTTTGTTGTTCGTTTTCCTCATTGTCTTGAGGACCTATATTGGCAACATTTTACTTTACCTACCGACCTATCCTGTAAAAATCTTACCTTCAAAACTTAGGTGAGCTTGAAGTGAGCTTTCAATTGTTAATTCTGTAAATACGATATCGGAGTCACTTTCTACACGTCATATTGTAAAAAATAAGCTAGATGGAGTCAACCTTTCCTATTTGACTTCTCCTGAGAAGAAATGGCGAAACAAACTCAAAGGTCCAACACTGTTTTAAATTCCAGGTATAACCTTGACCAAATCAAGTGAAGACAATGTAGATTAGTGCCTGAAATGGTCTTTTGAAGAAAGAACAGATTTGAGTATGTTTGTCGTGTGTTAATCCCGAGCATTAGGTGGAATGACAGCTCGCCTCGCTTAATTTGTAACCGGTTGGACATTATGTATGAGTATCCACGCGACTGACACATGCCAAAATGACAATTTACAGGTTTCTAAACATAGCATTATCTATAAAATCGTTTTGAAAAATTACTTTGTCCTTACAAAGCGAAGTGCTAAGTACGTTAAATGGTCTGTTTTATTTAACTGTCTATAGTATATTGGCCCCTGCCCGGTACTAGAGCACCCAGTGTTTATAGTAGAGTTAAAAGCAGTTATTGTAAATTTTCCTTTTATGTAACACCCTCTAATTGGTAAAGTGAAGGGTATTTCTGTAATTTAATACTGTGGGTTTAACAAATAACTGAGTCATTCCTTAGGCTTATTTTCTAATCTACTTCAATAAGGAGGAGGTTCTCAATTCGTTTGTATTTTTTTGTTTATAGCGACATCTCCCGGAATTGTGGATTGATTTCGAAATCTCTTTTTTTAAAGGATGAGGTATGCCACAGGGTTGGTCCCATTTACGTTTTATTAACTTCATTTGGGAAGTTTTTGCATTAGCTTCGACAACTTGTGTAACTTGATGATGTTGTAATACTTCCTTGTCACTGTTGTTTACTTGGAAAGTAGTAGTAAACGAATTGGTATGAGATAGATACCATAGCTAGAAAGTGAAAAATAAAAAAAATATTTACAAAAACAAAAAACAAAAAAACAACTGGCTTTAAATAATAACACTACGAAGTGAAAAATAACTTCGGAAGTCATTGACAAAAAAGATTAAAATACAGGTCCAAGACATGGACTTCCGAAATTAAAGTAAATTTTCACTTTGTAGTGTTTTTTTAGGAAGTCGTAAAGTTTTTTTGTAATTCAGTTTTGGGTGTTGGAAAAATTGTAGTTCTGTCAAGTCCTTAACAATTTATTTAAATTATTTATCATTATATCATGAAGCAATAACTATTATTTTCTATCGTTTCGTAGATAGTTCGTGAAGTAAATAGGATCTATTTATGCTCTTGTATGTAATAAATAGGGCAATTTCTTGTAACTTCTACTGTAGCATAAGTTTCTTCGAAGAATTCATATTTCATGCCCATTAGACAGTTATCTTTAAACATCAGAGGGCTTACACAGTTTTATTAGTATAGTTAGCCCTTGCATACCACAAGCAAGAAGGAGCTTCTGTTTTAAATATCAAACTTTCCTGCAGAATTATTAGCAGCTTCAATATTTTTAGCCGGACACTGCAAAAATTCTCTTGCAAAAATAGAAATGTTGACATTCCATTTATCCACAAACATAATCCAGTATTTATTAACACCGGTCAAAAATAAATCGTTACAATTTACATAACGAATAACAACCTTCAAGAAACATCCTTGTTGCCAAAGAACGGAAAATTTTCAGCAAGCTTGATAATATCTAAATCATGTGTCGTGTCTGTTTCGTATCATGTTTGTCTTTGACATTATTTACGTTTATCGACGTTTATTGCCCGTTTATTATCGGATGGATGGACTTAACCTTCTGATATTTGCATGATCTATTTACTGTAATGGTTGTTTGTGCAATATTATTAGGTGTATTTATTATTTATGCCCGCAAGGCCTAATATTGATGCGAGAGACTGAATTCCGGTAGCAAACATTGTCGGCTTTATTACTAAACGCGACCTAAAGTTCTAGCCTAAAGCTCTGAGCAATTTGTGGCATTTTCAATTTTATTTTGATTTGGGTAGTTCTTAATACAAAAATGACCACTCACCACCGAACTAAATTGTAAATTTTGTAAAAATGAATGCATTGCTATACATATTGGGTTATTAATTGAAAAACTGGCTTGGTGGTTTAAGCCTGATCTAAATAAAAACCTTGTTTTGTTGTGTTGTGATTCATAAATGTAATTACTACTCGAGCAGGATAAAGCGATGTAGGCAGCTCCTAATTACCAAATTTTTAGGTAGTGGTACACGTTAAATAACAAGATGCAGAAATAGAATATAATGAGTAGCGGTAGGTAAATACGGGGTTACCGTCATATTTCTGTGGTTAATTATAAATATACGCACCAAATTTTCCTTATTAAATTCCTTCAATCTTAAGCAATCCCAGCTGAATCCAAGATGGCCGCCGCATCTGACGTTCATCCCCGAAATACAGGATGATGTGTCATTCTGTCTACGTGACTCCCAGCACTGAGGTGTCAAAGACTACGCCTTACCCGGGCAAACGATCCATTGTCGTTTATGACGTCATTGCACCCGCGCAACGTTCAACTGAATCAGTAATTGGGTTAAGGGCATACTATTGTCACCGGTAAAACTATGGTTAGGCGTATAATTTGAAGTCTGTGTTCTGAAAAAGGTGCAGTTTTGACGTATGTCGGCGGTTCAAAGAAGTGGACAATAGAGCTTTTGATCTGGGTTTTGATAAGTTTTCGACATATATAATAAAGTTACATATACATAGGTGCATACAGTTGGTTTGAAGAACTAATACTATGCAAGACAACTAGTATTTTTTTATTACACTAGTCCGTTCCATGTAGCACATACAGACTTTGTAAAACATCACATACTATGCCAAATTGCGAGGTGTTGTGAATGTCAAAAAATTGCTCAAGAATCTTGTTGTAACTAAATAAGTCGTAAATATGCAAAGCTTTCGTACCGCAGCTAAGAAAATCCTAAGATAGCGTCAATCCTCAGAAACCTTAGGAGCTTGAAATCGGACCACGTCTTAGATGCAGATCTAAATGTCAAACCTATGCAAATGCACTCCATTATATGAACTTATGCGCATCCCACAGTGAAACTTGACGCGCGAGTAAAATTGACATAAACTACCTCTATTGCCGGTGTTCATACTTTAATGATAGTTTTAACACTAGCCCGCCAAGTAAGACACCTGCAGTAATGTATGTAGATTTAAATTAATTACACAGATTAGCTTAAGCCTGTTTTCTATGCAATGCTATTCGTTTTTAATTTTGATTCTGATTTTTAATTTTGATTTTAATTGTATTGCGGTTTTAATTTTGGTTTTGATTGTATTTGGATTGTAATCTTATTTTCGTTTTTGATTTGATTTTGTACGATTTAAATTTTGGCAGTGTTTTATTTCAATTTAGAATTCGGTCGAAAACATTGTTATTTTTTAATCCTAAGTATATTAACTATGTTCGGTGAGTATGTGAACTCACCTCAGAATCAATCGACAAACAATTAATGCATGATGTGCTTACCTGTAAGAAATTGGTACACTAGTCTATAAGTACATTGGATGTATCTCATATTTTTGTATCAGTGTATTCAATTGTTGGTGAGCCAAATAAAATAAATAAATGCAAATATTATGATTATGACTGGCTGTGTTAGTTGAAATTAAAAGAAAGTGAAATTGTACTACTGGAAATTTAGATGGTATTATGTTTAGAAAAATTAATAGAATCTTGAGTGAGGTATGGCCGAGTGGTCTGTAGTAAAATGCGAAATAATAGTAATGTAAACAAATGATGCTCGCGGACCGCAATACACATGCGTGAAGATTTTAAAATGCCATAACTCCTAGCGAAAAGTAACTTCAGTTTGTTTGCTTAGCCAAAACTCAACTAACTTGATTTACACAGGCACCTCCTTATTTTGGAATAATCACCTGAAAATAAAGCAATGAAATCCAACCATTACCAACAATGGCTGCAAAGATTAAATATAACAACCTAATAATAAACAAGTCAATAATGGAGACAAATTGCTATCAAGACACGCGATACAGACGTCTTTAGTAGAAGAGGACAAAAAAATAGACAATATGTATAAAGACGTCTTTACTAGAAGTGGACAAAAAATAGACAGCATGTACAAAAGGATGCAATTTTAACATTCCCACGGAGCGAACGTCAGAAATTGATAGAGTAACTAGAAAGGAGGATTAAGGCATGTGCATAGTGGAACACCAAGATATAACGTGGAGAGAATAATGATAAATGTTTATAGGATATTATGTCTGTAATTTACCCACTGGACAAACCTGTATTGTCTAGTCCATCATTCACAACATTGAGAAATTATAGATGTTCCCAAGTGCTGATTAAAATGTGGAATAATGGCGAAAGAAAAAGGCTGTGGTGCTGATGGCGATGACGAGGATGAGGCGTGGTTATTGTGATGATTTTGTTTTTGTGCGTTCACTAGTGTACAGAAATCCAGTTTATCTCTGAACAGCTGTGCTGCTAGGGAGTTTATTGTGCCACTTCTTCTACCTAGCTAAAACACTAGGAAGTGGTGAAGGGCGGGCGTTTTGGGGGACTGTCTTATGTAATTTTGACGTTCGAAAAGTGATGATTCTCAGCTTAATGGTCGTTAATGAATACGATACTCAGCACGTTTACGGACTTTCATGATGATGCGAGGTACCAAAATCAAGTTTTGCGAAACTCTCGAAAGGGAAATATATATTCTTGATAAAGTTTCTCGCTATAAGTACGAAAGCTCTAAGGTAGGCAAGTGCATGTTAAGACTAATGGATATGACTGGTAGTATCCGTTGATGAGGGAGAGAAATTTTGTATCCGTCGGTAATCTTGGGAAAGTTTTAAGTTAACTGGAAGGACGGGTTTGTGTCGAGCAAGACGGATATCATACAACTTCTAGTACCTCCTTATGGGTTATCAATTAAGATGATTGCAGCAAAAGCCTAAAACCGGAATTGCAATCTGGATGGAAATCTTTCGCTTTAAAAGTTTCTGGTTTCTTATTCGTTTTATTTCTTAGTAGCAGAAATTCCTGATGGAAAATCCAATAATAATAGGTCTTTACCTATGAAATTGCCGTTTTGTATGAAAAAATTTAAACGAATTTTTTTCATGTATTTTTTATTTGTATTAATCGAAGTAATCACCCATGCAATCAATGCATCTTTGCCATCGCAGTGGCAGTTTATTGATGCCCTTCTTAAAGAAATCAGCTGGACGGGAGGCAACAAATTCTTCAAAGGCATTTTGTACTGCCTCTCGGGTATTAAATTTTTTTCCCGCCAAGAAGTTATCCAAATTCTGGAAAAAGTAGTAGTCTGTAGGCGCAAGGTCTGGTGAGTAGGGCGGATGACGGAGAGCTTCCAACCCCAGTTCTTGCAACTTGGAGACCGTCTGCTGTGCAGTATGAGGTCGCGCGTTGTCGTGCAGGAGCAGCGGAGACGAGCGATTGACCAATGCTGGTTGGAGATGTGCCAGCTTCTCCATCATTGTGTTCAGTTCTTCACAGTACACATCTGCAGTAATGCTCACCCCGTTTGGTAAGAAGCTGTGATGAATCACACCGGCGCTAGACCACCAAACAGTGACCATCACTTTTCTAGGGGTAAGTTTTCGTTTAGGGCATTGTTTAGGTGCTGAACCAGGATCCAACCAACTTGCTGAGCGCTTGCGGTTATCAAACAGAATCCATTTTTCATCGCAGGTAACAATGCGGTTCAAAATTCCTTCATTTGTGTGTCTGTTGAGCAGTGCAAGGCACGTCTCGACGCGTACTTCGCGCTGACGATCATTGAGTTCGTGGGGCACCCATTTGTCAAGCTTTTTTACCTTGCCAATTTGACGCAAAATGGACCAATATTGTTTTGACGCTAACGTCGAAAGCTGCTGCTAATTCAGCCGTAGATTGTGTATCATCAGCTTCCACAATCGCCTTTAATTCGTCATTGTCGACCAAAGTCTTCGGACGACCGCGAGGTTCATTTTTCAGGTCGAAATTTCCAGAACGGAAGCGAGCAAACCAATAACAGGTGGTGCGTTGGTTTGTAGTGTTAGCTCCGTAAACGTCGTTGATGTTGCGTGCCGCTTGTGCCGCGTTGCTGCCACGACGGTACTCATATTCCATAATTACTCGAATTTTTAACGTATCCATGATGACGAAAAAGATTGAAATGCGATGAAAATGTAACACTAATCAATAAACAAATGACTACTTTTGGAAAAAAAAATCCATGTTTTTAAAATAAAATTAATTTGAAATTAGAATTCTTACCCAAACAAAAATTATTTTGATTTGAAATGGCCAGTACTGCAAAACGGCAATTTCATAGGTAAAGACCTAATACTTTTCTTCTCTTAATACAAAACTACGACGTAACGAAGAACATCGTAAGTTATATATTATAAGGTTTTTTTATCGCATGTGAGTAAAAAGCTTTAATATTTTATGTAGTTTAGCACAAAGTAAACGTTTCAAAGGTTATGTTGGTGTATTTAGTTATTAATTTAGCGACATACTAATGCGTACATTCCTTGTGTACTCGTCACCACATGCCAAAAGCAAGGACCACAAATCTTGAAGCAATATAAGTACTTAGCAAGTGGTTGGTTTTTATCAAGCTATACCAAACCCATGGATTATACGTGACTGCTGCTAGATCGGTAAAGTCTTCTACTGGACCTTCGGGTTTTTCATAAACCTAATATAGACACATATTTGATGGACATAGAAAATCATCATCGTGTACGACAGTAGTGCCCAAATAAGGCCCTGTGTAGGGCGGCGCCAAAAATGTACTATATTACGTATAACGATACTTACTTATGTAGCTACGGTCGACTTATGAAAATTGTGACTTCGAAATTTTTTCGTCATGGGTGTCGTTTTCTTATTATTCAAGTCGATAGTGAGGTCAAAACGAAAATCAAATATGGCGGATGCGAATATTTTCAAATTTATCGTCATGGGTTTCATTTAATGGTTTTTAAGGCTGATAAAGCCAATAGCGAGGTCGAAATGAAAATCCAAGATGGCGACAAAGCAACTGTGTGTGTTTGCGTACGAGTATCACGTAAGGAATTTCGTTACCGTACACGTTCTTCTTATTATAAGTGAATAGTGACATCAAAAATGTGACATATTGCATCTTTGACAAGAACGAGTTTAGTGTGACAAAGCCCAAAAGTAGTCAACGTTTTTGTAAGGCCGTACTTCCGACCGTATCCTAAATAATCAGTCCAGCCATCTACCTTTCCACATACCTTATAGACTACGGCATCATCTATTCCCGTACAGAAACCCCAAATTAACCTAACAAGAATGCTCACAACTTCATTCACAAAACATTAGAGCAAGAATTCAAACAAACAGACCATTCACTGTAATCTATAAATCATGTAGCAGTGCGCCGTAATTGTCGTGCGGCGATCATCAGCGCTGTTTACCATACAGACGTGCGTCATGACGGAGCTACGGCCTATGAATGATAAGTAGTACTGGGGTGTGCGTATTGGTGGGTAGTTCGCAAAAGTTGAGGGAGATGGGTGCGTAGAAATTTGTTTTGCTTTCGAAGTGTTAGTCTTCTTAAATTGAGTAAGAATTAACTTTATATAGGTAAACTATTTCACAGTTAGTCGGTGTAGAGAAGATTTAAATGACTGATATTGCAATGTTGCTGGAAAAGTGAGGGAATTTGAGTAGGAGGAGCTATGAAGAACATTTTTGGTTAGACCGAATGAGGCCAAGGATATCTATCATCGCCATTGATTCACTATGGAGATTTAGAAAAGACGATAAAGGTTAAGAAGACCTGAAGCCAAAAATAAAGATGACAGGGTAAAGACTCTGAGGCCTCTTTATTTATGTGTGAGTCAGAGTCCAGACATCCTACTGCCAAATCCGTCTGCCAAACAATCGTTTAATTAGAAAAGGCATGTCAGTTTTCCTGTTGATAACGATCTAGAGTGACAACAAAACATTTAAAATGACAATCCTAATGACATCGATACGAAGAATAGTGAATGTACAGTAGCCAATATAGAATGACAGTAGTCTTATCGAAACCGCATGTGGTTAAAAAAACAATGTGTGTACATGGATCGGTAGCACTGGTATAGTAGGCCGCACGTCATGCATAATCAGTCTATAATATCCACATTGCTCCATTCGAGAAGAAGTGGGCTATATTCTACCACACGGTCCAGTGCGGGTTGGTAGAAGCCACGTGTCTTCGAATGTTTGGTTCTAGGACATGCCGGTTTCCTCACGATGTTTTCCGTCACCGTTTTAAGAGCAGTGGTAATGAAATTATTTATACAAAATAAAGCGGTTGCCTGGGTTCGAACACTCGACCTACTACTCGTAAGTCGGGGCCGTTACTACTGGACCACCACTTTTCTAACCGGCCGCACGTGGATGGTATCAAAATCAGTTGAAGCTGGCTTTTTATTCTATTGATACTCTGTACTAGTCTAGGGCAACTCTTTACTATGCTAGGACAACTCCGTACTACGCTAGGGCAACTCCATACTACGCTAGGCCAGCTCAAATTCGGAGTGTTTCGATCGTCATGATGTCGACTGTACTACGAATGGTCTAGCAATGAATATTAAGTGATCGATATCTCTGACACCTAGACTTTTAGATTGAGTAAGTATAGACGATCCTCATTTGTGTTTACTATAAATTATGGCGCAAAGAATGTGGAATGCACAGCACACCCAGTTGCATTCGTTTGAACAGTGTACAATTTTTTTTTTGTTTAGCCTGTACTGTCCCACAGCTGGGCAAAGGCCTATACAATTATACAGGGTCGAATTAAACAAGCTGGGGAAACTCCGCAAATAACAATTGTAAGAACGGAGTTATGAAAATCAGTTTATTTTTTAATGAAAACTTCGCATAAAAAAGTTTAATTCAACCAAAAATAAACTGAATATCTTAATCTAACGACACTACGAGCGGGCGTAAACCCCAAAAATACCCGATAAATCATATTTTTTCATGTCATTAAGTTTAGATATTGATACCCATTACGTGCACGGATTTTCGCTAGCTAATTCAATTGACCCTGTGTTTGAAAGAACTATTTTCTAAGGTAAAAGGACAACAAGACAGGGCCCCAATTCTGTATCGTTATAATGATTCCCTGGGGAATCTTACTAAGTTCAAACTACGTCAATATCGTTTTTTTTTAAACCAATGTAACGGTTAGGAATCGAAATGTTATATTCTGTATGTTCCAAGACAATTTGTCGATATTATTAATACGATCTTAGCAGAATTCGTGTGTGATTGACGTGATTACAAGTAAGGAATCGTTAAGTGGTCATAGTAAATTCAGAGCCTGATACCTAAAGTACTTCATAATTTTTCACATTTTCATCATATTCAGCCAATAACGTTCCCACTGCTGGGACACAGGCCTCCTCTTTGTGAGAGGGAGTGGGCCGTAATCCACCACGCGGACCCAGTGCGGGTTGGTAGATGTCACATATCTTCGAATTTTTGGTTCTAAGACATGCCGGTTTCCTCACGCTGTCACACTTTACGCGTTGAATGAATAGTTAATATCTGGATGATGATATCGGTTTTTTTTTGTTTGACGTTTTCCAAGAATGAAACCTAGCTCGATCGATTTATCGCCCCCGAAAACCCCTGCATACTAAATATCATGAAAATCGTTGGAGCCGTTCCCGAGATTCA
Organism: Antitype chi; assembly: GCA_947359405.1. NCBI lineage: Eukaryota > Metazoa > Arthropoda > Insecta > Lepidoptera > Noctuidae > Antitype > Antitype chi. The sequence continues at coordinate 2,288,519 of OX375827.1, read as the reverse complement.
GACTATATATATATACATTATATACAACAATGGCTCGTTTAAAGGTATTAGATTGAAAAGGTACCTTTTAATTACACGATAGATAAATCGGTAATTGTCTATGTAGTAAGTATGTTGTATAGGATTACATTACAATCATGAATCAGTATTTATGAATAGTTTTAACACACAATACACCTATATAAATAAATAGTTCTATTAACGATTCATTCAACCATATCAGTTTAAGGTAAGCCTTAAAAAAGACAACGTCTTCTCAAAGGATATAGTCCAACTTTCTTTAAACCGTCTATCATTCAAAAATAGATATAAATCCACGGGCTGTAAAAAAAAAGCCCTTTATTCAGAATCTAACAAAACCATCAATGAATGCCACAGAGCGATGAATGGATAAAGGAAGCTGTTGACAAGTACAAACAGGGAAAAGTATTATCCATTCAATGGGTAATTATTGAAGGTAAGGCGATCTGGGTATACTCAGCACATTTTATAATATGAAGAGGTACTATGTCTTAGCATCCTGTTGAGTCCTGTATGATTTCTAAGATGGATGCGGTAAAGTAGCCCACGAAATTCAAATTTTCAGAACCGATGAAAAATTTCTGCGCTGGGGTCTAGAATGATATGATGAATTCACGGTTACAGTTTGCGCACTGAATAAAAACTTTTCCTGTATGTAGGGCGTTTCTATGCAATGTCGTGATACAGATACTACTTAGGAAATGTTTTTTTATTTAAGGTTAACATGATTGTAACTGTATTTACGTTAAACATGTTTTCAAGCTGCCTTTCAGTTAAAAACAACGAGAAAACAAGGAAAATGTAACAAACATTAGTTCAAACGAAGATTCTGCCGTCAAAACATAAAAATATTTGCCTTTCTCATACCGGAGCACATAGTTAGCGTTCTTATTGTACTGGTTTTTTTCCTTGTGGTCTATAGATAAGCTGATACGTCATAAATATTTATGATAATTTGGTTTTATCCGTCGATTTACACCATTTCGTAAGCTGAAAAGGTTTTCCTCTTCCGACAAACATGAAATTGGAATATAAACCGCGTGTTGAAGATCATGCAACATATCCCAATGAAGATGGATGGTTTGTGGAAGGAAACAAGTAGCACTGAGGTGACGACTGCCGACTGGCCGATGGGGCCAGAAGGTTTTGGAGTGGCGACCACGTACTGGAAGACGTAAAGTTGGAAGGACTCCCACAAGATGGACCGATAACCTTGTGAAGGCTGTAGGAGTCCGCTGGATGCGGGAAGCACAGAACCGGTCGAAGTGGCGGAGTTTGGGGGAGGCCTATGTCCAGTAGTGGACGTCTTTCGGCTGAAATGATGATGATGATGATCACTGATAGAAACAACGAAAAAGAAGCCATCATCATCTGCCTAGCTTCTTTCCCATCTATGCTGGGTTCGGCTTCCAGTCGAAACTGATGCAGCTAAATACCAGATTTAACATGAAACACAGGTGGGTTTTAGTCAGTAAAAGTCTGACACGCCCTCCTGCTCCACCCAGAGCGGGAGAAGTTATTTGATGATTTCCCACCCAAAAGAAAAAAAAACCTACTACCTATCTGACGTCTACAAGTCAGGTACGATAACGTAATACTATACCCCTTGGTAAGACTATACTGAGATGACGAAATCTTTCAAATACTCGAACTTTATTTTGACCTTTATTTCAGCACTCTCGAAAACCCTTAAAACTATAGAACTCTCTCTTTGTCTCTTTTTACTATACGTACATAATAATAAGTCGGGCATAACGCTTTTTCTTCACGTCTACAATTTTACTCCTACAGCAAGAAGCGTTAAAGAACTTCGTTCGAAAAATGATAGCATTACTACAAAGTGGAGCTGGATTTACAAACAAAACAAGACTTTACCAAATACACAAATACATACTGCAATGCCACACCTTCAATGTGCATCCTTCTAATGTCATGTCATGACAAATGTTTGATTTAGGCATCGTTGACAAGCCTGCGCCTGCGACTAGCGTTAAACGATAATACAAACATAACAATAACTCACATGCTTGCATAGGACTGAAATATTTTAGGTATGGTTTGAATGTAAAAATCAATCTAAAGGATTTATGAATGTTTTACATATCTTGAAACTAGACAGTTCATGCTTGACTTGGAAATTTGTTTATCTGCTATTTTTTTACAAGAAAAATAATTAAGTAAACAATTTAAATTCTACCTGTCCTTGTAGTTGTCATGTCAATGGAGATTGTAGAGAGCGTGCAAAGTACTATCATATGACTGAAATAAGATTTATTTACATTAGACTTTTATGAATAAGAGGGTAAGTCTTAGTTTACGTTTACAAATGTAAGTAAACGGTAGTGAACGGTGGTGTGTTAGTGGTGGAAATGGACACACCTACTTTCTAGAATTAATCTTAGTTTAGTTTATTTATATATTTGTTAACATAGGTAAATAAAATACAGATCTTATGTTTGATAAAACAGAGCGCTATGTTATGCCAGGAGGCGTACAAATATGGTGTGGAAATCTAAATGATGATTCATTAATAAAAAAAATACTAACAATATTCAATAAATCATGCATAATAATTATGGTGATTATTAAATTAAAAATAAATTAAACAATTACATATTAATTAATAGGTACCATAATTATGTCAGATCTAAATGAGGAATTATTAAAATGTCAAAAATCTATGTCAAAATAACTTAATGTCAATATTAATAATTGTAATTCCAAATTAATATTTCATTTAAGTATTCGCCAATGGTGTAATAGTATAGTTAGGTTTTTTCTTAAATTGTGGGAAATTTAATTCTTCATTCAACCTACTTACCGCAGGCATAACGGACAGTCCTCTATGAAGGGCTAGCATGGAGACTGGCGAAAGCACATCTCTTTGAATGCACAGGCGTCACCCAGATTAGGACTTTTACATAGAACGGAGGTACCTAAGACGCGTTTTTTGATCGCAAATTGTTTTACGGATCGGATAAACAGCACCCCACACTTGCAATGACAACCAAATCCGAAGGGTTCTGATGGTAGTTCCTAATCCATTGCTTCATTTTTTTTTAATCGTCTGGTCAGCAATGTAAATTAATTGTTAATTGTTGAACTGGACAAATGAAAGATATGGCTATTGTCCTTAATTGTGGTACGCAACTACTCCGTGGATCGCACACTGTGTGTAAAAGTTCTCTTTAGCCCGTGCCACACGGTACGTGACTTTGCTATTCCGAAGTCGCACGCGCAGCAATCACATCATACATAAACCGCCACCAAAACACGATTTAAAAATCGACGCAGTATCTCTCCTTTCTATCTAACACAAAAACAGTGACGACATAAATATAAAATTTAAAGCCAGTTTAAAAAGGCTAAATATTGTTATTAGAAGCGATTCATCATTCTAATAGCCCATATACACTGCCCACGATGTCGCAGGCGGTGTATTTTTGGCAATCAATATTGGGGACGTGGGAGATGAACGAGACAATCAGTAAATAGGACGTCAACCGGATGATGACGTCAACTTCGTCAGAAGATTGGGTACACTTGCACTTTTTCCGATATTGTACGATGTTATGGTAGATTAGGTCATGTGATAGAATAGTGTATAGATGATGTGATAATAGGTCTTTACCTATGAAATTGCCGTTTTGTATGAAAAAATTTAAACGAATTTTTTTCATGTATTTTTTATTTGTATTAATCGAAGTAATCACCCATGCAATCAATGCATCTTTGCCATCGCAGTGGCAGTTTATTGATGCCCTTCTTAAAGAAATCAGCTGGACGGGAGGCAACAAATTCTTCAAAGGCATTTTGTACTGCCTCTCGGGTATTGAATTTTTTTCCCGCCAAGAAGTTATCCAAATTCTGGAAAAAGTAGTAGTCTGTAGGCGCAAGGTCTGGTGAGTAGGGCGGATGACGGAGAGCTTCCAACCCCAGTTCTTGCAACTTAAAGACCGTCTGCTGTGCAGTATGAGGTCGCGCGTTGTCGTGCAGGAGCAGCGGAGACGAGCGATTGACCAATGCTGGTTGGAGATGTGCCAGCTTCTCCATCATTGTGTTCAGTTCTTCACAGTATACATCTGCAGTAATGCTCACCCCGTTTGGTAAGAAGCTGTGATGAATCACACCGGCGCTAGACCACCAAACAGTGACCATCACTTTTCTAGGGGTAAGTTTTCGTTTAGGGCATTGTTTAGGTGCTGAACCAGGATCCAACCAACTTGCTGAGCGCTTGCGGTTATCAAACAGAATCCATTTTTCATCGCAGGTAACAATGCGGTTCAAAATTCCTTCATTTGTGTGTCTGTTGAGCAGTGCAAGGCACGTCTCGACGCGTACTTCGCGCTGACGATCATTGAGTTCGTGGGGCACCCATTTGTCAAGCTTTTTTACCTTGCCAATTTGACGCAAATGGACCAATATTGTTTTGACGCTAACGTCGAAAGCTGCTGCTAATTCAGCCGTAGATTGTGTATCATCAGCTTCCACAATCGCCTTTAATTCGTCATTGTCGACCAAAGTCTTCGGACGACCGCGAGGTTCATTTTTCAGGTCGAAATTTCCAGAACGGAAGCGAGCAAACCAATAACAGGTGGTGCGTTGGTTTTTAGTGTTAGCTCCGTAAACGTCGTTGATGTTGCGTGCCGCTTGTGCCGCGTTGCTGCCACGACGGTACTCATATTCCATAATTACTCGAATTTTTAACGTATCCATGATGACGAAAAAGATTGAAATGCGATGAAAATGTAACACTAATCAATAAACAAATGACTACTTTTGGAAAAAAAAATCCATGTTTTTTAAATAAAATTAATTTGAAATTAGAATTCTTACCCAAACAAAAATTATTTTGATTTGAAATGGCCAGTACTGCAAAACGGCAATTTCATAGGTAAAGACCTAATATAATACATAAATCACGCCTGTATTCCCCCAAGGATAAGGCAAAGGTTTGGCATAATTTGGATGGTACCTAGGTGCTATAGTTGCACCTCTGCGTGTGATGCAATACGTACTAAAACATAGTAGAAACAGCTTTTTGAAGATAAAAAAATTACATTGACACACTTGGCAGACGGATTGGTGATCGCTGATTGTTATTGTTGATAACAAGGGTAACAATGACATGTTGTGGTGGACTAAGGTCATGTTTGTTGATGTAAATAGATGATTTTATATCTCCTAAAAGACTAAAAGATAGGCCTTTTATAGACGAAAACTTGGAAACACGAAATTGACATGCTTAACAGACGGATGGCGATCCCTGATTGTTATTGTTAATAATAATAAGTATAACATGTTGAGGTAGACTAAAGATATATAATTATGTTGTTGTGGATAGATAGATATTGTAATATGTACTGAAATACTAAAAAGTAGGCCTTTTATAGATGAAAACTTGGAAACTCGACATTGACACGCTTGGCAGACGGATTAATAATCGCTGATTGTTAATGTTAATAACACAAAGGATGACGTTTCCATCCTGTGTCAGACTGTGTCTAACTTCTTACCTTTTATGCCTAGTAAGGTCTAGGTGACATTTGTCTTGGCAAAGGTTCTCGTATCCGTTGGCAGTCAAGTTTTGTCATGACCGCGAAGGCTAGAGATAGTCTAGCGAGACTTGTAGATAGATAGATAAATCTTTTATTTTGTGCACTAAAGTACAACCTTCTTGTCTTGCATGTGCACTTAATGAGATTTTATATTACGAAATCTTTAGAAAATCGTCTCCAGTGTGTTATAAGCTTTGGTTATGAACATTTGACTAGATCCACCACTGGAGTCGCAGTTTCTAATCTTTTGACATCAACATAATAAACATATTTAATATACATACATAATAATTAGATAGGTGATACTAAAAATATTGCCACATGATAATTTGTAGATATTATTTGCAATGTGCTATTAATAGTCTGCACTTATGTATGCTTATCAGGTAACGTACTTTGTTATTAATAGTATAACAAGTGCTTCTCACGACACAGGTGCGGGAACCGTGACAATATTATGATCTAATTAATGCAGCTATTACATACCCGCCTACCGTGACTATAAGGGTCAAAGTTACTTTATACATAGAATGCACATTAAGAGTAACCTTACAAGAAATGTATTCTGTCTCTGTCATTCAATATTGAGAAGAATGAGATGGGACATTTCAATTGCATTGTCAGCTTACTTTGCGTAATAGCGCTTCATGTAATATACTGATATTCAGTTGCATCTGATAAGATTGAAAGCCGACCCCACATATATGGGAAAAAGCGCTAGGTAGAAGAAAAAGACTGCGTATATAAGAAGAGACAGGGCTTTATTCGACTTTCTAAAACCTTAAATATTGTTCTGCCTGGCTAGCCATTTCCCACCAATGTTGGGGTCAGCTTCCTGTCAAAACGCATGCAGGGTTGTCAGACTTTCAGGCTTCTGACGACTCGTAACAACTGTCAAAGATCCACGAATGGCAGCCGGAACCAACCTTACACTGTTACAGGACCATTACTTTTAAAATCAATTATCTTTCGCTTCTCCTCTATCAGAAAGAGATAGAACTATATGGGCCGTTTAAACAGGACCTTATGCATTGTTTAACAGTGGCCTTCCTTACAGTTAATGCAGGGGTGGTCACCTGCCGTGACGGGGGTGGGTCGCAGACGCAGGTGCAATGACACCTGTGGTTGCGATTTAAAAACGAACTTTTGAATATTTTAAAACTATTCCAAAGTTTTAGAGACATTGTTGTGAGTATGGAAGTACTTACTGACTGAGGTGTAATTAGATATCTTTTGTTTTTATATTTTTTTTTTTTGCAACTGAGCCGATGTGTACTATTCTGCCAGCGTTCAAGTAGGTAGCTTATTTGAGTATTCCGTGGTTTAAGTTTTTATGCTAGTATCTAGCAAACAATAAAATGTTTCTATTTATAATTTTAATACAAACAATACAGTTGTAATGTCACATTTAAGACGTTTACATAATTTACTTTTTATTTGTAAGTAAGTATACTTATTCAATTTATCACCACAACACAAATAAAGTAAGTTGAAGTTGTATCTAAGTAAAAGGTTGTCAACCACTACCCATCGAGGTTGTCAATCAATTACATGCTTTTAAAAATACATACATAGTAATATTTGAAAACTATGCTTTGTACAAATAAGACATCCTTACAGAGATATATTTTTAGCTACATAAGGAATGTATATAAGGGTTAGTACAGACAGAACGGAAAAATGCTTTAACAATTTACTGGATCCTTGGAATATAGAACCGTATTACCATAGGCTAAAGTAGAAAATTGTATGAACATCGACACAGTCGGGTCGCGCATGCTAGCGAATCGGTTGCTCTTTTGGCTATGGTGTATTACCATAGCTTACAGTAGAAAAGGTAATTTCAATGGAGCGAGTAAATTGCTCAGGCATTTTCCGTTCTGTCTGAACTGCCCCTGAAACAGTAAGGTAAGGCAAATAAATTAAATAAACCGATAATTTGACGACATAGATACATTTGTCATGATCCTTCAATTAGACACGTTTAAGGACTGCTAAAGACAATATAACAATTTTGACGTTACGGTTGGCGCAGTGGTTGCTGCGCAGCGCCGCGGGCTCGATTCCCGCACGGTTCAAATATTTGTATGACCTACAAGTAGTTGTTCCGGGTCTAGCTGTTTGTGTAGTACAGGAGAAATTCCTAGTGTGGGCCATAGTAAAAAAAAAAAAAAAATATCTTAACATAATATTCGTCAAAAGTTCAAATACCTTTCAGCAACTTGAACAATACCGGCGCAGACGCACGGGTGTAATACATGACGTTATATTAATAGTTATATGATCGATGGCAGCCGCCTGATAACGGAGACTGATTGTCATTAAAAATATTCCATGGACGAGACTACGTACAGGAAACTTGTTAAGAACTAGATCTTCATTCAAGGAGGTTGAAAGGGTCAACTTAATAATTTTTATATTCTCATAGCTAGGACGATTCCAGAAAAACTCACGATATCATAAAAGTGTCGGATCCAGAAGTTACGTTACTTGTGGCCAAGTAATAACAGCCGTACGGGTCGATAGATCAGGTTAAGCTACGCTTGCTGCGGTTGCTCCGTGAAAAGAGGCTTAAGTATAACTAAGTGAGTTCAATATGGTATCTAACCTAACATAATAACACTATAGAGACTTAATTATTTGAACGTAGCGCGTTCTATCTCTGGAACAGGGCAAAAGGCACCCCTTTCGTGTTTTTGGGTGGGAAATCATGAAATAACTTCTCCTGCTGTGGATGGAGCAGGAGGGCGTGTCAGACTTTTACTGACTAAAACCCACCCGTGTTCCCTCAGTTGCCTGTGTGCCAGGGGCCGCGGTATCTCTTACGAACAACCTGCACCCTTATAACCAATAGACACAATGGGTTATTGAGGCGAAAAATAATACCTAAAAAAAGAGGGTAGATTGACGTGGTTTTTCTCAGTTGACATGGAGGGAATTAGCAACTTGGCACCTGTCCCTAGTTGTGATGATTATTGTATTTAAGTTTTACTTGCTTTGGTTATGTAGGCCAAAAAGCTGAGTTTTAGTACTATCGGATTTAACCCTCTCAAATTGTTAAATACAATTTCAATTTTTCTCTGAATCCCGGATCTCAAAAAACTCTTGTGCATAATCATTTACCTAATTAAAATAAACAGTTTTTTTACTGTGGAAGTTATAAATCAAATCTACAGAAACACAAGTCGAGGGATATCCGGTGAGAAGATCGAATGCTGTTGAATTCGCGAATAGAAAGAAATATTTTATTTCGTACTTCCGTTTTAGTAAGAACGGTTTTATTGTAGTTTTTATAAGAACTGTAATGAACAATGATGTAATTATTTAGCAAATGGTAAATGAAAGGCGTTCCTGGATCTGCCAGGGTCGCTAATTTGTTCGAAAGATTTACTAAAGCCTGACACGCCGTCTTGCTCCGCCCAGAGCGGGAAGGCATTTTTGATTTGGATTTCCCATACAAAAAAAAGGCGTTCCTGGATAGCTGTTACCCCAAATATACTATGCTAATACCAAATCATAGTGGTCACATAGACGATTTTATCATCATCATCATTTCAGCCGATAGACGTCCACTGCTGACACTGACCTCCCTCAAGCTCCGCCACTTCGACCGGTTCTGTGCTTCCCGCATGCAGCGGATTCCTGTGGCCTTAACAAGGTCATCGGTCCACCAGAAGCATACTGCATTAGGAGATATAAATAGGTAAGAGAAGCCGCCTTTTCCCCAGTTAGACCAGTAGAGGCTAAGGGGGCGTCCATTAATTACGTGAGGCGTTTAGGGGTGGGAGGGAGTCGAGTCGAATCTCACCCAATCTCACGTGGGGGAGAACAATGAATCTCACATGGGGTCTTGGTAAATATCACGTAATTTATATTTTTTCCCGCAAAGAAACAATGTAACATTACGAGATAACCGGGTTAAATTATGTGAAACATGTTTTTCCACCCATATGGCAAAATCTTACAAAATAATATTTATCGCAGTTATGCGAACGCCACAAAGTAGCACAGTACTTCCTCGGTGGTTAAACCGCCACCGCCCAGCCATGTCAGCCAAATGCAACGCATAAATCCAACGCAAATAAGCACAGATTACCGTTTTTACACTAAAACCACGTATTTGAAATATCTCACGTGAGATTATGGGGAGGGGGGGAGGGTCGAGCCAAATCTCACGATATCTCACAAGAGTGGGGGTGGGGGTCGAAAAATCGCCAAAATTTACTCACGTAATTAATGGACGCCCCCTAATTAGTTCAGCAGAAGAATTCTAGGGCTGCCAACCTTTCTCTAATCCAGCAGGTTAATTGGAAATGACGATGTCAAAAGTCAAAGTCAAAGCATTTATTTCAAAAGGCACTTTTGAACGTCAACATTTACATTAAAATAGAATCGATTCTAGTCTCGCCTTCCAAAATGTAGTTTCGTATGGAGAAGGATGGTCAAGAAACTCCACCGTTACTCTTTTAAAATGTTTTAAGTACAATATGTATAACATAGAGATGAGATAAATCTTGCGTATAGGACCTTATACAGGAAAAGTTTTTATTCAGTGCGTAAGCTGTAACCATGAATTCAGCTTAACATTCTAGACCCCCCCCTTTTCCTGTATATAAGGAAGTGAACGTGGACGATATCGTTGTAAGGCGTTCGTGGTGCGCGTGCCGAATTGTTATATCACCATGAGTTTGATAACCATACCAAACCATCTGGTTTGATAACCATACCAAACCATCTGGTTTTTGGTTCTCTAGTTTTGTTTTAGTTCGCGGAATTCAGGCTTTTCAGCTCAGCACGATTCTTCTCTATAGGAAACGACCAATTTTAACCGTGCACCTAATTTCTGAAATTTCATTAGTGCCCATGTGAAATAAAATATTATAATTTTGAGGCCCACTTGCACCAAATTACTTAAAGTAGTAGCGCCTAGTTCATTAAAGTCATTCGATGGGATTAAACGAAGTAAGAGGGTTGTATGAATGATTTTAATTCTGTAAAGCCGTTATGTTACAGTCGCGAATCATTACTTATCAACATACGGCCTGATACTGACCTGAAAATTGCTAAAAACGTAAGAAATTTTGAATTTGCGGGCTAGCTTAGCGGTAAGCTTAGTGATTTGTTGTGCAAGCTTCAGTATCCTAACATTATACATGTTGAAGACGTATGTGAACTCTTTGTTGCCTACACGAAATTCCCACAAGCACCCATGGTCAGATGACTCAGTCTGTTTTGGTTGAAGCATGCAAAACATTAATATTTTATCATAACTCTCTTAACGTCTGCACTGCCCGTGAGATTCCTGCATTGTTTGTTGTTTAACACAATTATATTTTCACCATGTTTTTACAATTACTCTGCAAAGAAATTTTACTTATATTTGTTTGTTTTTACGTTTCTAATGTTGCTATTCCAACCGCGTTAATGTTACTGTTATTCCGTACTATGCTCGTTAATTTCTGACATAAAATGGAATCCATATTTCAAATTTAAATAATTTCTAGAACACCTGGCAACCCTAACTGTAATAAAGCGGGCCATTCACGTGGCGTTTAGTCGTGACCACGAACTAGTAATATTTATTTTGTCGTGTACTGCGACAACTGACCGCGTTCATCGTACCTGAACGAGGTCGGTGCGACATTCGGAGGCAGGTTCGGGCATCCTGTTAATTATTAAACTGAATATTATTTTGGGTTTCGGAGTCAATGATGGAGTGGGTGGAGTATGTGAGAGGTGATTGTCCGACATTGAAGTTAGCATAATTATTTACAAGAATGTCGGGGTCAGCGTTGCTCTAACCAAGTACGTATTGAAAACCGTTGAAGATCAATGATATTAAAAATATGGGTATGGCTGTGTTCATTGATTGGGCAGACTTATAATGAGACCGATTGTGTTTGTCTCTCTCTAGACTCCTGAGATACCTTGACAATATGGACGTATTTTTATAAGTATCAGAAATTGAAAGGAGAAAGGAAATTTTTGTCTTTAGGGCACAAATACGACGAGCAAGAAACCGTCTGAAAAGCGAGGTCTCGTTTAACTATTCATTCCACTTTGCATCTTTGACTATAGTGATGGTGGTATGTCATTCATTAATAATTATGAGGGTTATTGAAAGAAAATCAGATGATTTAGTGTTGTCTTGCAATAACAGGATGCTTCATTATAATCAGCCTATAACGTTCCCACTGCTGGGACACAGGCCTCATCTCTGTGACAGGAGTGGGCCGTAATCTACCCTGCGGGCTCGGTACGGATTGGTAGATGTCACATGTCTTAATTTTTAGGGTTCCGTAAAAAACGGAACCCTTATAGGACCACTTTGTTGTCCGTCCGTCCGTCTGTCTGTCTGTCCCTTTACCTCGGGAACTCGTGGAAGTATCGAGTTGAAATTACGACGATATACTCAGGTCTACAGTCCCTTGAAACTGTGAAAAAACCAAACTTCTAAGTTAACGTAAAAAAAAGATACGGCCGTTTATGCCGCAAAAAACGTATATTTCGACACTCTCAAGGGAATCAAAATTTATAGGGTATTTTCCGTTGACCTAGAACTATGAAAATTGACAAGTAATACCGTGTTATACTACAAGTATAGGGCAAAATCAGAAAACTATACGTTTGTAATTAAATCATAAAAAAACTGGGTCTTTATGCAAGGAACGGCGGTCCAAATTTTTATAATACATATAACCCTCAGTGGGCGAGTCCGACTCGCACTTATCCGGTTTTTTTTATTCTAGGACATGCCGGTTTCCTCACGATGTTTTCCTTCACCGTTTTGAGAGCAGTGGCGATGAAATAATTTACACAAAGTAAATCGCCTGTCTGGGTTCGAACCTACGACATACATCTCGTAAGTCGCGTCAGTTACCACTGGGCCACTACTGCTCTCTAACTAAATTATATACTTAATAAATTTAATATCACATGGAGGTCACGAATTCATTTGAAAACTTAGTACGGACCACATTCATCAGCACATTTCTTAAACAGCATGCAAGAGCTGTCAATGTAATCATTATTGTGAATAATCTACAGTGTCAGCACTTGAACGCCGATTAGTATGCTGATCACGTTCAGTGTCATTGGTGAAATTCGTCCTAAGTAATTGAACGTGTTATTAATTATAGAGAAAACAATAGATAATTTTAACGGTTAGGAATCGAAATGTTATATTCTGTATGTTCCAAGACAATTTGTCGATATTATTAATACGATCTTAGCAGAATTCGTGTGTGATTGACGTGATTACAAGTAAGGAATCGTTAAGTGGTCATAGTAAATTCAGAGCCTGATACCTAAAGTACTTCATAATTTTTCACATTTTCATCATATTCAGCCAATAACGTTCCCACTGCTGGGACACAGGCCTCCTCTTTGTGAGAGGGAGTGGGCCGTAATCCACCACGCGGGCCCAGTGTGGGTTGGTAGATGTCACATATCTTCGAATTTTTGGTTCTAGGACATGCCGGTTTCCTCACGATGTCACACTTTACGCGTTGCAATTAATAGTTAATATCTGGATGACCGAGCTATGCTCGTTTTTTTTTTTGTTTGGCGTTTTCCAAAAATGAAACCTAGCTTGATCGATTTACTGCCCCCGAAAAAACCCCCTGCATACTAAATTTTATGGAAATTGTTGGAGCCGTTCCCGAGATTCAGACTATATATATACATTATATACAACAATGGCTCGTTTAAAGGTATTAAATTGAAAAGGTACCTTTTAATTACACGATAGATAAATCGGTACTTGTCTATGTAATAAGTATGTTGGTATAGGATTACATTACAATCATGAATCAGTATTTATGAATAGTTTTAACACACAATACACCTATATAAATAAATAGTTCTATTAACGATTCATTCAACCATATCAGTTTAAGGTAAGCCTTAAAAAAGACAACGTCTTCTCAAAGGATATAGTCCAACTTTCTTTAAACCGTCTATCATTCAAAAATAGATATAAATCCACGGGCTGTAAAAAAAAGCCCTTTATTCAGAATCTAACAAAACCATCAATGCATGCCACAGAGGGATGAATGGATAAAGGAAGCTGTTGACAAGTACAAACAGGGAAAAGTATTATCCATTCAATGGGTAATTATTGAAGGTAAGGTGATCTGGGTATATTCACTACATTTTATAATATGAAAAGGTACTATGTCTTAGCATCCTGTTGAGTCCTGTATGATTTCTAAGATAGATGCGGTAAAGTAGCCCACGAAATTCAAATTTTCAGAACCGACGAAAAATTTCTGCGCTAGGGTCTAGAATGATATGCTGAATTCACGGTTACAGTTTGCGCACAGAATAAAAACTTTTCCTGTATGTAGGGCGTCCCCTCCCGGCGTTTCTATTCAATGTCGTGATACAGATACTACTTAGGAAATGTTTTTTTTTTTTATTTAAGGTTAACATGATTGTAACTGTATTTACGTTAAACATGTTTTCAAGCTGCCTTTCAGTTAAAAACAACGAGAAAACAAGGAAAATGTAACAAACATTAGTTCAACCGAAGATTCTGCCGTCAAAACATAAAAATATTTGCCTTTCTCATACCGGAGCACATAGTTAGCGTTCTTATTGTACTGGTTTTTTTCCTTGTGGTCTATAGATAAGCAGATACGTCATAAATATTTATGATAATTTGGTTTTATCCGTCGATTTACACCATTTCGTAAGCTGAAAAGGTTTTCCTCTTCCGACAAACATGAACTCGGAATATAAACCGCGTGTTGAACATCATGCGACATATTCCGATGAAGATGGATGGATCGTGGAAGGAAGTAAGTAACATTGAGGTGACGACTGCCGACTGGCCGATGGGGCCGGAAGGTTCTGGAGTGGCGACTGCGTACCGGAAGACGTAAAGTTGGACGGCCTCCCACAAGGTAGACCGATGACCTTGTGAGGGCTGTAGGAATCCGATGGATGCGGGAAGCACAGAACCGGTCGAAGTGGCGGAGTTTGGGGGAGGCCTATGTCCAGCAGTGGACGTCTTTCGGCTGAAATGATGATGATGATGATGATCACTGATAGAAACAACGAAAAAGAAGCCATCATCATCTGCCTAGCTTTTGCCAACTATGTTGGGTTCGGCTTCCAGTCGAAACTGATGCAGCTGAATACCAGTATTTAACATGAAACACGGTGGGTTTTAGTCAGTAAAAGTCTGACACGCTCTCCTGCTCCACCCAGAGCGGGAGAAGTTATTTGATGATTTCCCACCCAAAAGAAAAAAAAAACCTACTACCTATCTGACGTCTACAAGTCAGTTACGATAACGTAATACGATACCCCTTGGTAAGACTATACTGAGATGACGAACTCTTTCAAATACTCGAACTTTATTTTGACCTTTATTTCAGCACTCTCGAAAACCCTTAAAACTATAGAACTCTCTCTCTTTGTCTCTTTTTCCTATACGTACATAGTAATAAGTCGGGCATAACGCTTTTTCTTCACGTCTACAATTTTACTCCTACAGTAAGAAGTGTTAAAGAACTTCGTTCGAAAAATGATAGCATTACTACAAAGTGGAGCTGGATTCAAAAACAAAACAAGACTTTACCAAATACACAAATACATACTGAAATGCCACACCCTCAATGTGCATCCTTCTAATGTCATGTCATGACAAATGTTTGATTTAGGCATCGTTGACAAGCCTGCGCCTGCGACTAGCGTTAAACGATAATACAAACATAACAATAACTCACATGCTTGCATAGGACTGAAATATTTTAGGTATGGTTTGAATGTAAAAATCAATCTAAAGGATTTATGAATGTTTTACATATCTTGAAACTAGACAGTTCATGCTTGACTTGGAAATTTGTTTATCTGCTATTTTTTTACAAGAAAAATAATTAAGTAAACAATTTAAATTCTACCTGTCCTTGTAGTTGTCATGTCAATGGAGATTGTAGAGAGCGTGCAAAGTACTATCATATGACTGAAATAAGATTTATTTACATTAGACTTTTATGAATAAGAGGGTAAGTCTTTGTTTACGTTTACAAATGAAAGTAAACGGTAGTGAACGGTGGTGTGTTAGTGGTGGAAATGGACACACCTACTTTCTAGAATTAATCTTAGTTTAGTTTATTTATATATTTGTTAACATAGGTAAATAAAATACAGATCTTATGTTTGATAAAACAGAGCGCTATGTTATGCCAGGAGGCGTACAAATATGGTGTGGAAATCTAAATGATGATTCATTAATAAAAAAAATACTAACAATATTCAATAAATCATGCATAATAATTATGGTGATTATTAAATTAAAAATAAATTAAACAATTACATATTAATTAATAGGTACCATAATATGTCAGATCTAAATGAGGAATTATTAAAATGTCAAAAATCTATGTCAAAATAACTTAATGTCAATATTAATAATTGTAATTCCAAATTAATATTTCATTTAAGTATTCGCCAATGGTGTAATAGTATAGTTAGGTTTTTTCTTAAATTGTGGGAAATTTAATTCTTCATTCAACCTACTTACCGCAGGCATAACGGACAGTCCTCTATGAAGGGCTAGCATGGAGACTGGCGAAAGCACATCTCTTTGAATGCACAGGCGTCACCCAGATTAGGACTTTTACATAGAACGGAGGTACCTAAGACGCGTTTTTTGATCGCAAATTGTTTTACGGATCGGATAAACAGCACCCCACACTTGCAATGACAACCAAATCCGAAGGGTTCTGATGGTAATTCCTAATCCATTGCTTCATTTTTTTTAATCGTCTGGTCAGCAATGTAAATTAATTGTTAATTGTTGAACTGGACAAATGAAAGATATGGCTATTGTTCTTAATTGTGGTACGCAACTACTCCGCGGATCGCACACTGTGTGTAAAAGTTCTCTTTAGCCCGTGCCACACGGTACGTGACTTTGCTGTTCCGAAGTCGCACGCGCAGCAATCACATCATACATAAACCGCCAACAATACACGAATTAAAAACCGACGCAGTATCTCTCCTTTCTATCTAACACAAAAACAGTGACGACATAAGTATATTATAAAGTCAGTTTAAAAAGGCTAAATATTGTTATTAGAAGCGATTCATCATTCTAATAGCCCATATATGTACACTGCCCACGATGTCGCAGGCGGTGTATTTTTGGCAATCAATATTGGGGACGTGGGAGATGAACGAGACAATCAGTAAATAGGACATCGACCGGATGATGACGTCAACTTCGTCAGAAGATTGGGTACACTTGCACTTTTTCCGATATTGTATTATGTTATGGTAGATTAGGTCATGTGATAGAATAGTGTATAGATGATGTGATATAATACATAAATCACGCCTGTATACCCCCAAGGATAAGGCAGAGGTTTGGCATAATATGGATGGCAGGTGCTATAGTTGCACCTCTGCGTGTGATGCAATACGTACTAAAACATAGTAGAAACGGCTTTTTGAAGATAAAAAAAATGACATTGACACACTTGGCAGACGGATTGGTGATCGCTGGTTGTTATTGTTGATAACGGGGGGTAACAATGACATGTTGTGGTGGACTAAGGTCAGGTTTGTTGATGTATATAGATGATGTTATATCTCCTAAAGGATCTCTACTAAAGGATAGGCCTTATAAAGACGAAATATTTGAAACACGACATTGACACGCTTGGCAGACGGATGGCGTGATCCCTGATTGTTTTTATTAATAAACAAAAAGTATAACATATTGTGGTATACTAAAGATATATAATTATGTTGTTGTGGATAGATAGATGATGTAATATGTACTGAAATACTAAAGACTAGGCCTTTTATAGATGAAAACTTGGAAACACAACATTGACACGCTTGGCAGACGGATTGATAATCGCTGATTGTTAATGTTAATAACACAAAGGATGACGTTTCCATCCTGTGTCAGACTGTGTCTAACTTCTTACCTTTTATGCCTAGTAAGGTCTAGGTGACATTTGTCTTGGCAAAGGTTCTCGTATCCGTTGGCAGTCAAGTTTTGTCATGACCGCGAAGGCTAGAGATAGTCTAGCGAGACTTGTAGATAGATAGATAAATCTTTTATTTTGTGCACTAAAGTACAATCTTCTTGTCTTGCATGTGTACTTTATCAAATCAAATCAAATTTATTCGTAAATGTAGGTTTCATTACAATAGGATGTTATAATAAGATAGTCAGTTCGCTACATTTTACTCGAAAGCATACAAATAATAAGAATGTTAGTTTTGTCGAAACCACAGACACATTTAAAATAAAATAACTCAATTACTTACATACTAACACACAATTGCCAATGTCGACCTAATATTAATCTAAATGTAAGGACAAAAACATAAGATAGTGTAACTTAGAACGTATACACACAGAAACAGCCATTTTAACAACATCTAAAGAAACCAATGAGGATAATAAAATCATTATCATAAAATGTCATATTGTGATAATCTAAATGTTAGTGGTGTCCTCCATAAATTCAGCTATGGAGTAATAACATTTATGAGTTAAAAATTGTTTCAGTTTATTTTTAAACATATTATTATTAAGATTTTTTATCTGTCGTGGAATTTTATTGAAAATACCTGGAGCCATTCGATAAAAACTTTTACGTAGGAGGGCTGTTTTACTGCGATCAACACAAAGAATGTTCGAATCCCTTTTCCTTAACCGTGGATCAGCTGGAGCTCTTATTTCGAAAAGCTGTGGGTGTGTCTTAACAAACACTGCCACCTCAAAGATGTATAATGACGGCAATGTTAAAAGCTTCAAGGATTCAAAATATGGTTTACAACTGTCCCTTGGGTGTAGCTTACATAAAGCGCGTACGCATTTTTTTTGAGCGAGGAAAACGTAATTATTGTCTGTCGAGTTACCCCAGAAAACGACTCCGTATCTTAGAACTGATTCTACGTAGCTATGGTAAGCAATAAGCACGGCGTCACGGTTTACAAATTTGGACAGCTTATGAAGAGCAAAAGCAAAACTGTTAAGTTTTTTACAAATTTCTTCAACTTGCGGTTTCCACGTAAGTTGACTGTCTATAACTAACCCTAAAAACTTTGTATTATCCGTTTTTGTAACTGAATGTCCATTGTGACTAATATTAACCGGTAGATCTTATATTATGTATCATGACGAAATCTTCAGAAAATCGTCTCCAGTGTGTTCTAGGCTTTAGTTATGAACATTTGACTAGATCCACCACTGGAGTCGCAGTTTCTAATCTTTTGACATCAACATAATAAACATATTTAATATACATACATAATAATTAGATACGTGATACTAAAAATATTGCCACATGATAATTTGTAGATATTATTTGCAATGTGCTATTAATAGTCTGTACTTATGTATGCTTATCAGGTAACGTACTTTGTTATTAATAGTATAACAAGTGCTTCTCACGACACAGGTGCGGGAACCGTGACAATATTATGATCTAATTAATGCAGCTATTACATACCCGCCTACCGTGACTATAAGGGTCAAAGTTACTTTATACATAGAATGCACATTAAGAGTAACCTTACAAGAAATGTATTCTGTCTCTGTCATTCAATATTGAGAAGAGTGAGATGGGACATTTCAATTGCATTGTCAGCTTAATTCTATTGTCTCTATTACTTTGCGTAATAACGCTTCATGTAATATACTTATATTCAGTTGCATCTGATAAGATTGAAAGCCGACCCCAATATTTATGAGAAAAGGCGCTAGGTAGAAGAAAAAGACTGCGTATATAAGAAGAGACAGGGCTTTATTCGACTTTCTAAAACCTTAAATATTGTTCTGCCTGGTTAGCCATTTCCCAACAATGTTGGGGTCAGTTTCCTGTCAAAACGCATGCAGGGTTGTCAGACTTTCGGGCTTTTGACGACCCGTAACAACTGTCAAAGATCCACGAATGGCAGCCGGAACCAACCTTACACTGTTACAGGACCATTACTTTTAAAATCAATTATCTTTCGCTTCTCCTCTATCAGAAAGAGATAGAACTATATGGGCCGTTTAAACAGGACCTTATGCATTGTTTAACAGTGGCCTTCCTTACAGTTAATGCAGGGGTGGTCACCTGCCGTGACGGGGTGGGTCGCAGGCGCAGGTGCAATGACACCTGTGGTTGCGATTTAAAAACGAACTTTTGAATATTTTAAAACTATTCCAAAGTTTTAGAGACATTGTTGTGAGTATGGAAGTACTTACTAACTGAGGTGTAATTAGGTATCTTTTGTTTTTATATTTTTATTTTGCAACTGAGCCGATGTGTACTATTCTGCCAGCGTTCAAGTAGGTAGCTTATTTGAGTATTCCGTGGTTTAAGTTTTTATGCTAGTATCTAGCAAACAATAAAATGTTTCTATTTATAATTTTACTACAAACAATAAAGTTGTATTGTCACATTTAAGACGTTTACATAATTTACTTTTTATTTGTAAGTAAGTATACTTATTCAATTTATCACCACAACACAAATAAAGTAAGTTGAAGTTGTATCTAAGTAAAAGGTTGTCAACCACTACCCATCGAGGTTGTCAATCAATTACATGCTTTAAAAATACATACATAGTAATATTTGAAAACTATGCTTTGTACAAATAAGACATCCTTACAGAGATATATTTTTAGCTACATAAGGAATGTATATAAGGGTTAGTACAGACAGAACGGAAAAATGCTTTAACAATTTACTGGATCCTTGGAATATAGAACCGTATTACCATAGGCTAAAGTAGAAAATTGTATGAACATCAACACAGTCGGGTCGCGCATGCTAGCGAATCGGTTGTTCTTTTGGCTATGGTGTATTACCATAGCTTACAGTAGAAAAGGTAATTTCAATGGAGCGAGTAAATTGCTCAGGAATTTTCCGTTCTGTCTGAACTGCCCCTGAAACAGTAAGGTAAGGCAAATAAATTAAATAAACCGATAATTTGACGACATAGATACATTTGTCATGATCCTTCAATTAGACACGTTTAAGGACTGCTAAAGACAATATAACAATTTTGACGTTACGGTTGGCGCAGTGGTTGCTGCGCAGCGCCGCGGGCTCGATTCCCGCACGGTTCAAATATTTGTATGACCTACAAGTAGTTTTCCGGGTCTGGCTGTTTGTGTATGTGAGTTTAAATGTTTGTAAACGCACCCACAGTACAGGGGAAATTCCTAGTATGGACCATAGTTAAAAAATAAAAAAATATCTTAACATAATATTCGTCAAAAGTTCAAATACCTTTTAGCAACTTGAACAATACCGGCGCAGACGCACGGGTGTAATACATGACGTTATATTAATAGTTATATGATCGATGGCAGCCGCCTGATAACGGAGACTGATTGTCATTAAAAATATTCCATGGACGAGACTACGTACAGGAAACTTGTTAAGAACTAGATCTTCATTCAAGGAGGTTGAAAGGGTCAACTTAATAATTTTTATATTCTCATAGCTAGGACGATTCCAGAAAAACTCACGATATCATAAAAGTGTCGGATCCAGAAGTTACGTTACTTGTGGCCAAGTAATAACAGCCGTACGGGTCGATAGATCAGGTTAAGCTACGCTTGCTGCGGTTGCTCCGTGAAAAGAGGCTTAAGTATAACTGAGTTCAATATGGCATCTAACCTAACATAATAACACTATAGAGACTTAATTATTTGAACGTAGCGCGTTCTATCTCTGGAACAGGGCAAAAGGCACCCCTTTCGTGTTTTTGGGTGGGAAATCATGAAATAACTTCTCCTGCTGTGGATGGAGCAGGAGGGCGTGTCAGACTTTTACTGACTAAAACCCACCCGTGTTCCCTCAGTTGCCTGTGTGCCAGGGGCCGCGGTATCTCTTACGAACAACCTGCACCCTTATAACCAATAGACACAATGGGTTATTGAGGCGAAAAATAATACCTAAAAAAAGAGGGTAGATTGACGTGGTTTTTCTCAGTTGACATGGAGGGAATTAGCAACTTGGCACCTGTCCCTAGTTGTGATGATTATTGTATTTAAGTTTTACTTGCTTTGGTTATGTAGGCCAAAAAGCTGAGTTTTAGTACTATCGGATTTAACCCTCTCAAATTGTTAAATACAATTTCAATTTTTCTCTGAATCCCGGATCTCAAAAAAACTCTTGTGCATAATCATTTACCTAATTAAAATAAACAGTTTTTTTTTACAGTGGAAGTTATAAATCAAATCGACAGAAACACAAGTCGAGGGATATCCGGTGAGAGATCGAATGCTGTTAAATTTGCGAATAGAAAGAAATATTTTATTTCGTACTTCCGTTTTTAGTAAGAACGGTTTTATTTTTTTATAAGAACTGTAATGAATAGTGATGTAATTATTTAGCAAATGGTAAATGAAAGGCGTTTCTGGATCTGTCAGGGCCGCTAATTTGTTCGAAAGAGTTACTAAAGTCTGACACGCCCTCCCGCTCCGCCCAGAGCGGGAAGTCATTTGATGATTTGGATTTCCCATCCAAAAAAAAGAGGCGTTCCTAGATAGCTGTTACCCCAAATATACTATGGTAATACCAAATCATAGTGGTCACATAGACCACATGATTCATCATCATCATTTCAGCCGAAAGACAGTCCTCTGCTAGACACTGACCTCCCTCAAGTTCCGCCACTTCGACCGGTTCTGTGCTTCCCGCGTGCTGCGGATTCCTGCGGCCCTCACAAGGTCATCGGTCCACCAGAACCATACTGCATTAGGAGATATAAATAGGTAAGAGAAGCCGCCTTTTCCCCAGTTAGACCAGTAGAGGCTAAGGGGGCGTCCATTAATTACGTGAGGCGTTTAGGGGTGGGAGGGGGTCGAGTCGAATCTCACCCAATCTCACGTGGGGGAGAACAATGAATCTCACATGGGGTCTTGGTAAATATCACGTAATTTATATTTTTTCCCGCAAAGAAACAATGTAACATTACGAGATAACCGGGTTAAATTATGTGAAACATGTTTTTCCACCCATATGGCAAAATCTTACAAAATAATATTTATCGCAGTTATGCGAACGCCACAAAGTAGCACAGTACTTCCTCGGTGGTTAAACCGCCACCGCCCAGCCATGTCAGCCAAATGCAACGCATAAATCCAACGCAAATAAGCACAGATTACCGTTTTTACACTAAAACCACGTATTTGAAATATCTCACGTGAGATTATGGGGAGGGGGGGAGGGTCGAGCCAAATCTCACGATATCTCACAAGAGTGGGGGTGGGGGTCGAAAAATCGCCAAAATTTACTCACGTAATTAATGGACGCCCCCTAATTAGTTCAGCAGAAGAATTCTAGGGCTGCCAACCTTTCTCTAATCCAGCAGGTTAATTGGAAATGACGATGTCAAAAGTCAAAGTCAAAGCATTTATTTCAAAAGGCACTTTTGAACGTCAACATTTACATTAAAATAGAATTGATTCTAGTCGCGCCTTCCAAAATGTAGTTTCGTATGGAGAAGAATGGTCAAGAAACTCCACCGTTACTCTTTTAAAATGTTTTAAGTACAATATGTATAACATAGAGATGAGATAAATCTTGCGTATAGGACCTTATACAGGAAAAGTTTTTATTCAGTGCGTAAGCTGTAACCATGAATTCAGCTTAACATTCTAGACCCCCCCCTTTTCCTGTATATAAGGAAGTGAACGTGGACGATATCGTTGTAAGGCGTTCGTGGTGCGCGTGCCGAATTGTTATATCACCATGAGTTTGATAACCATACCAAACCATCTGGTTTGATAACCATACCAAACCATCTGGTTTTTGGTTCTCTAGTTTTGTTTTAGTTCGCGGAATTCAGGCTTTTCAGCTCAGCACGATTCTTCTCTATAGGAAACGACCAATTTTAACCGTGCACCTAATTTCTGAAATTTCATTAGTGCCCATGTGAAATAAAATATTATAATTTTGAGGCCCACTTGCACCAAATTACTTAAAGTAGTAGCGCCTAGTTCATTAAAGTCATTCGATGGGATTAAACGAAGTAAGAGGGTTGTATGAATGATTTTAATTCTGTAAAGCCGTTATGTTACAGTCGCGAATCATTACTTATCAACATACGGCCTGATACTGACCTGAAAATTGCTAAAAACGTAAGAAATTTTGAATTTGCGGGCTAGCTTAGCGGCTAGCTTAGCGGTAAGCTTAGTGATTTGTTGTGCAAGCTTCAGTATCCTAACATTATACATGTTGAAGACGTATGTGAACTCTTTGTTGCCTACACGAAATTCCCACAAGCACCCATGGTCAGATGACTCAGTCTGTTTTGGTTGAAGCATGCAAAACATTAATATTTTATCATAACTCTCTTAACGTCTGCACTGCCCGTGAGATTCCTGCATTGTTTGTTGTTTAACACAATTATATTTTCACCATGTTTTTACAATTACTCTGCAAAGAAATTTCACTTATATTTGTTTGTTTTTACGTTTCTAATGTTGCTATTCCAACCGCGTTAATGTTACTGTTATTCCGTACTATGCTCGTTAATTTCTGACATAAAATGGAATCCATATTTCAAATTTAAATAATTTCTAGAACACCTGGCAACCCTAACTGTAATAAAGCGGGCCATTCACGTGGCGTTTAGTCGTGACCACGAACTAGTAATATTTATTTTGTCGTGTACTGCGACAACTGACAGCGTTCATCGTACCTGAACGAGGTCGGTGCGACATTCGGAGGCAGGTTCGGGCATCCTGTTAATTATTAAACTGAATATTATTTTGGGTTTCGGAGTCAATGATGGAGTGGGTGGAGTATGTGAGAGGTGATTGTCCGACATTGAAGTTAGCATCATTATTTACAAGAATGTCGGGGTCAGCGTTGCTCTAACCAAGTACGTATTGAAAACCGTTGAAGATCAATGATATTAAAAATATGGGTATGGCTGTGTTCATTGATTGGGCAGACTTATAATGAGACCGATTGTGTTTGTCTCTCTCTAGACTCCTGAGGATACCTTGACAATATGGACGTATTTTTATAAGTATCAGACATTGAAAGGAGAAAGGAGATTTTTGTCCTTAGGGCACAAATACGACGAGCAAGAAACCGTCTGATAAGCGAGGTAACTTTTAACTATTCATTCCACTTTGCATCTTTGACTTTGGTGATATGTCATTCATTAATATGAGGGTTATTGAAAGAAAATCAGATGATTTAATGTCGTCTTGCAATAACAGGATGCTTCATCATAATCATAATCATCCTATAACGTTCCCACTGCTGGGACACAGGCCTCATCTCTGTGAGAGGAGTGGGCCGTAATCTACCCAGCGGGCTCGGTGCGGATTGGTAGATGTCACATGTCTTATTTTTTAGGGTTCCGTAAAAAACGGAACCCTTATAGGACCACTTTGTTGTCCGTCCGTCCGTCTGTCTGTCTGTCAAGACCCTTTACCTCGGGAACTCGTGGAAGTATCGAGTTGAAATTACGACGATACTGAGGTCTACAGTCCCTTGAAACTGTGTAAAAACCAAACTTCTAAGTTAACGTAAAAAAATATACCGCCGTTTATGCCGCATAAAACGTATATTTCGACACTCTCAAGGGAATCAAAATTTATAGGGTATTTTCCGTTGACCTAGAACTATGAAAATTGACAAGTAATACCGTGTTATACTACAAGTATAGGGCAAAATCAGAAAACTATACATTTGTAATTAAATCATAAAAAACAAGGTCTTTATGCAAGGAACGGCGCGGGCGGACCAAATTTTTATAATATGTACCTACAAATTTGTACGGAACCCTCGGTGGGCGAGTCCAACTCGCACTTATCCGGTTTTTTTTATTCTAAAACTTGCCGGTTTCCTCACGATGTTTTCCTTCACCGTTTTGAGAGCAGTGGTGATGAAATACGAGTAATTAACACAAAGTAAAGCGTCTCTCTGGGTTCGAACCTAGGACATACGTATCGTAAGTCGCGTCAGTTACCACTGGGCCACCACTGCTCTCTAATATATTTTTTTTTAAAACGTTGCCCCACATTAGGAATTTCTCCTTTATTGCGGGTGCGTTTACAAACATTTAAACTCACATACACAAACAGCCAGACCCGGAACAACTACTTGTAGGTCATACAAATATTTGTTCCGTGCGGGAATCGAACCCGCGACACGCAGCGCAGCAGTCAATCGCTTACCCCACTGCGCCAACTGTGCTGTCTACTTGTCTATGCTGTCTACGAATTATATACTTAATACATTTTATATCACATGGAGATCACGAATTCATTTGAAAACTTAATACGGACCACATTCATCAGCACATTTCTTAAACAGCATGCAAGAGCTGTCAATGTAATCATTATTGTGAATAATCTACAGTGTCAGCACTTGAACGCCGATTAGTATGCTGATCACGTTCAGTGTCATTGGTGAAATTCGTCCTAAGTAATTGAACGTGTTATTAATTATAGAGAAAACAATAGATAATTTTGCATTGAATTTTCTAAATGTATGAATGAACAATAAATAATTAAAAGCATTATTATGTATCATTTTAATTAGCAATGTTAGAATTTGCATAATAATGTTATGCTTAGTATTAATAGGTGATATCAGATAATAATTAATCTTGACGAAAGCATTAAACAATAAAAATATAAATTATTATGAATACCTGTTATTCAGCTATATAAAATCGTTTTGCTGCAGATTTATATGAGAATACACGGAACGAATACATAATTATAATTATTTAATACACGTTTACCTGTTCATAAATTAATAAGATTTTTGAAATCCTCATAAGTTCTATTACATAAGACAAGTTACTCTACTTATTCAAATTACGACATGTTCAACAGTACCTAATAAATAATTTTAAAATCATCGACTATTAATATAGCCGAGGATTACCGAGTAATCCCGAAGTGCTGGGTAATCCTTGCAATACCAAGAAGTCAAAACAAATAAAGTACTTTCAGCAAAGCTTGAGTCATGCGCGGGCGCTTACGATGCGTAAGCATTGTTAGAGTATACGTCACAGTTGGGAGCCGTTGCTTTCTAAACAGAATTAATTTACTATATTTAGCTTCAAACCCTTTTAAGGGATCCAGCCAGATTGAACCGACTTTAGACTTAGCTTAATGTGAATGACCCTTTATTTAAGTGAGAAAATTGGCTTAGTCATAATCATCACATTATTATGATTATTAATATATACAATGTTTATGATTTAACGTCAGAAGACCATAATTCCAAAGGAGTTACCCTGCCCAGTAAACAATGATATGATTCATGCAAATACAAAGTAGACACAATATGGAATCCTTTGAATTTACATACAGTTCTAGGAATACTACTCTAGAGTGGAATCATTTGACCAAAAATAGTAAATGACTGTGTGTTTAGTACCTCTTAGAATAACTGCCACTGAGAATGAAGTAAGGCTGAATGTGACTAGTCAGATGACAGCTAATAGATGTGTATGGAAGAAGAATAGATGATGACTTAACAGACAGCTGTGCTGCTGGGGAGTTTGTTCCGCTACTTCTTCTTCCCAGCTAAAGCACTAGGAAGTGGTGAAGGGCGGGCGTTTTTGGGGGGACTGTCTTATGTAATTTTATTTTGACGTTCAAAAAGAGCTGACTCTCAGCCTAGTTTGAATAAATGACTTTTGATTTTGATTTTTTGATTTTGATCTACTGACCCCAAATAAATTGGGTGCTTGCAACTGCTGGGTGGCCAATACAACTAGGCCACCACTGCTGCTGCACTTTAATAAATTGGAATTATGGCAAGTGTATAATGGTGATTAATCATGAAAGAAAGCACTTGCCTTCTTACATCAAACGCCGCATAGTTCTTTGAAGTAGTTGACATTGGAAAGTCATGTATGTTGAAGAGAAGATGAAGAATGGAGATAGAGGGCATGGTGTCAGAGGACAAGCCTGTAGAAGTGTAGATAATAAGATGTCATTAGAAAAGCAATAAGGAACCAATGCTGCAGTAAAGCTCAATATACAAGTGACTGAAATTTTTGATTAAGAAACCCTAGACAAGAACTAGATAACATCGTGCTATTGATAGAGATAATATTACGTTTTGTAGGAAATCGTTAAAGGAAGCCTAACAATAGTGGTAAAGCACCAATAGTTATTAATGATTTTGTTTCAAATTATGTAATCAATATTATAATTGTTTTCCTCATTTTCATTAATTATTGTATTTCACTAAATTTTCCCTGTTCCAAAACCAGAACGGTCAATTTCTATATTCCATACAATTAACCTATTATATCAGTAGGTATCTATACTATCAGTGAATTGCGACTTACTAATCATTCTGAATAAGGTAGATAATGCAAGTGGAAGTCAGCTGGCATACTCAGCTGCGTAATACAACAATAGCCCGATTGTAATTCTTACTTTATCTACCCTTCTCCGTTGACCTGACTTTATGAGCAACATTTCGAAATGGTTTGTGCAAAAAGAGTAATTTATAATAAGTCAACGTTTTTTCCTGTGACCAACAGCATTAGACAACTCATCACATCATCATGTTATAAGTAAAGCCGTTCATTAATTAACCACTTCTTAATTTCCACCGCCAGTTTTAGTTTGCTGAGAACGCTATACTTCACAGTATGTTTGTAGAAAGAAGTTTAGATATAAACAATCATCACTGAAAAATGAAAGGCAATAAGATGTACTACATAAGTAATAAAAACAAACCGTAATCTTCGCAGACGGCTTGCGTGCGCGCAGAGACATATATGCGCGATCCATCGCCGCAACAGCACCATTGGTCCCACACAACATCACTGTTTACTTTATTTACGAGACACGTATTATTCACTGCACCAATTAGTTAAAACAAACGCTGCGCATGAGTGTAGACCGGCGCGTCAACGGGGACTGCGCGTGCGCCGGGTCTCGCCCCTCCCCCGCGCCCCCGCTACTATTTTCGGAGCCCTGTGGCCTGTAGTTTCCCTTTCAACACAGGACATTTTGAACAGTAGTGCAACTTAACACAGAATTTTATAACTTCAATGGTACACATTCAAAAATGATTAAAACCAGGATATTGTAGCGTATTGGCCCAGTTTTTCGAGATGCTATTTGCTGTTGATTCAACCAATCTCAGTAGTTTACACTTGACAATATGTTACATAAATTTTGCGATGATTTCCGTTCAATAAACTAGCCCACAACCTTTTAATTTTAATTTCTTGTATGTTTCTGTACATAGTAAACATTAAGAAGAACGTAGTACAGTGACAGTGACCGATTAGAATAGTAAACTATAGTCTGTATCTCACAATACCTGGCAAACAACAAACAAGTCGGTTAACGCCTGTTTTGTGTCTGATCTTTAACTATGGTTAACTGACATGTTATTGTAAAAAGATAACAAATTCTTCATGTTTTGCACAATTGACCTTATAAAGGTGCATATTTTCATTATTTCTTCGAACGGCAGATGGAGGGATAATCAATTAACTGGAGCCCAAATTCTAAAAGAATATTGCTTGATTATTCTCAAATCTGGTTTGTTGGCAACATTTGAACCCGAGGACTTAAACACAGTGAAATTCTTTCAGCGATAACGACGATGGAAAAGTCAGAAATGTATTGAATTAGCAAAGCTACCAAAAATTTTATGTCAATCTTGTAGAAACAAGAAACACTTGTACTTGAAAGCCTTGTCCTCTGGTATCCCTTCAGACCTAGGTCAAAACCTACGGCCTCAAAAATACTTTATCGAAGTTAACTTCTTACTTCGTCTAAAGGTCGGAGCTACTGACTAACCTACTGTTCGTTCAACAATGTGTCACTGTATCGGCAAATCGTTTAACTACAGTTATGGCATGTGCTAATCCCTTCCACGTTTACATTTAGGTGTGTCGCGACAGTTTTTTGTATAATAGTTTTAGGCGACTAGATTACATCATCGGGTCGAGAAATATATATTTTTTTGCTTTATTAATGTACGTCTGCGTATTTGAAAGCGTTGGCTAGATGAACTGCATGCTGAGCGCAAGAGCTGGTTCGAGGCGATGTCGCGGGAAAACAGGTCCTGGACGGACCTGAGGTTACCCAGCAGTGGGACAGGGCGAAGCTAAATATGGACAAACATTATGAGTAAAAGGAAAGGTCAACTGCGGTCAAGGAAAAGTAACATAGGTTGCATAGAAAATACACCTTCAGACATCTGACACGGTTGGCAGCAAAATTAAAACCTGAAGATCTCTAATGACTTAGTCAGTTATTACTTCTAGTTCCTCGTAAAAAAACTGCATGTACTTATATTTCAGAATGAAAACGAAAGGTAAATCTTTGAAGAAACTTAATACATTGTCAATATAAGTTGACTTACTGTTTACACTGTACTTTACGACTTATCCGGACTATTCAGTTCCCCTTCTTTATATTATAATTATTGTAGGCGTGGGGATAAGTTCTGCGTATGCGCATATAATACTACGAATCATGCTTGTAGAAAAGTGGAGGAAAAGTTATGGTTATGAATTTATGATAATTGCAGGAATATGACTTATTGACTGCATATTTTGCTAATTCATTGAAGTCGTGTATACGAATCAAATTGAACTACGATAAGCCACGAAAATAATAGGGGTGCAACGATAGGTTGCGATCACCACAGAATAAACTCAAACTCAAACCATTGATTTCAATTAAACGACTCACAGGCACTTTTGAACTGTCAAGGAATGGGTCATTCAGAAATATGTCATGATGAAATCGATCTACAGTGCAACCTTTATATAAGCTACCTCAATATAACGACTTCCTCGATTTAATAAATTCTTCGTAATCCCCTTGAATTGTCCATAAGAGTTAATCCTACTAATATTATAAACGCGAAAGTTTGTAAGTATGGGTGGATGGATGGATGTTTGTTACTCTTTCACGCAAAAACTACTGAATGGAATTGGATGAAATTTGGCACACAGATAGATTATAACCTAGATTAACACATAGGATACTTTTTGTCCCGGTAGTACGTTTCCGCGGGATAATTTCCGAGTTTCATGCGGGCGAAGCCGCGGGCGGAAGCTAGTGTAAAATATACCTTTACATTGCGAACAACCTCTTTTTAACGAATTTTTAACTATCAAAAAAAGTGTCAATACCTCTAATTAATTAATTTTGTCAACCCAAAGCCTATAAATAACGTTCCCACCATGATGACCCTGAATCCCATAGTACATATGTGATTCAGTCGCGACAGGTTTCGACACGTTTTTTACCTCTTTATAACCAATTTTAGACCAACCTAACCTCAATATAACAAACCTCAGTTTAACGAATTACTTGATATAACGAATATTTACTTGTTCCCTTCCAATTTGTTATATCGAGGTTGCACTGTATTTCAATCTAGTTTTGCACCTCCATCGTTTGAACTCGTTGTCTCTATCTAAGTAATACCACAAAATTCAACCCCAATAAATGATCCCAGCTTTGCCTCACTTTGGATTTCCAATATAAACTTTAGAAACACGTTTGCGTCGCAGCTGACTGGCGTCAGTTTTAAATTCAAGCAAGTCCAATTACGCCATATGTCGACCCCTCCTGCCCATAAACGTGCGCAGGCGCTATCTACAGCGACGCGACGTAAGTACGTGCTTTAGTCTATTATGGTGTTCCGTGAACTTTCACGTTAAACTGGTCACACTAAAATGGTCAGGTGTTGGTATGCCTGAACAATTTTATTGTTAGTTTAGATTTCGAAAATTAGGAAGCTTGCATACCATCGAGAATGAAAGTGCATGATATTGATAATTGACTGGCCTCGTTGGTCTAGTGGTCGCAAGCGCTACAACTGAGCATGAGGTCTTGGGTTCGATTCCCAGGTCGGGCAGTGTTATTGGGTTTTTCTATCTGAAATTTCTCAGTAGGAACCCGGAGTCTGGATTGTGCCCGGTTCATGGCAATAGGCCCGCCCTCTATTTCATGGGACTTAAGCATAACTGACAAATGTGGGCGTTCTGGGTACATCTGTCTAACCCTTCAAGTGAACAATGCATGATGTTATGATATTGATAATTGTAAGTTCAACTCCAGTCAATCGAGTAGAATAATTGTATACGTGAATCCCATGTATACAATTATTCTATTGCTAATATGTATAGAATCTAACACAAGTTTTGGCTCCAGGTTTCACATCGACCAAGTACTGAGATCTGTGAGGCATCAGTATTGTTGTATCGGCAATAGAAACTGTTTAAAATCAAAATCCATATAAACGAGTAGATCCATCAAGCAACAAGTTTTAATACAATTAACTTTAAAACACTCTCTAAGCTAAGAGTTAATTAAATCGCAGCAACACTCAATAAGTGTAAAAGAAATGGAATGTCACAGCTGTCTAAACTCTTGCGCAAGTCGTGACGAACAAACGAAACGGGTCACTGAGCTGCTCATTGACGAACGATCGATAATAACGTTTGAAATTGGAATGCTCATCAATTGGAGAGTTCAATGGTGGGAATTGACCCTATTTATATCTTGTTATCATTCATAACTAAATGTCGATCGTCCTGAAAACAAACATGCTAAGTGTACAGATTTCAGCAAATTGAACGTTTTAAAATGAAGTTTGTAAAAAATACATTCTTGTGGTTATTGGGTTTCTATTTCGACTGCTGGATTTATTCAGAGTCATTTGGATATTAAATAATTCCGATGATGATAACTAACGAACTCCATAATTTGCGCTACGGGCCGCTCCTCAAGTCACCCAAATTGTAAAAGAAAATTAATAAAATCAGAAAGTGTTTAAAACGTATTTTAAATTACTTATTTTCTTCTTCTTTTTGCATCAACGTTACTTAGGATTGGACTTCTTTATGATATTTCATTCTAAGTCTTCTTCTAAGCCATCGTCATACATAATCTACAACTAGGTATTCCAAAGTTGACCTCATACAGTCCTACCTCCATTTTCGCATTATCGCCTCCCCTAGCTGTGTGGTCCACGGATAAGATAACGGAAGACTAATAAGTCTTTCCTTGAGTTACGTAAGAGACAAGGAATAGATTTTATTATGTCATCTACATTAAAGGCACTGATAATATATTGCAGTGTTTATTATGCATTCCCCTCCCGCACGAGCTCCTATCTTTTTATCCGACTTAAAAAAGAAGGAGGTTATCAATTCGACATGTTTATGTTATTTTTTTATGTGTGTTCGGGCATAACTCCGTCATTAGACCGATTTGCAAAATTCTATTTTTTGTTCGAAAGGGGTTTATTCCGAAATGGTCCCATTAAAATTTCATATAGATCTGATAATGAGTTTCGGAGACAGACAACAGAACTCTTCAAATAATGACAGCAAATCAACCGCGAATGCTGCTATGGCATAAATATGCATTGCTTTGACCCCAAAAATGATGAAATTTCGAATAGTGTGGGGTAGGTACTAAAATAAAAACTCAAAAAAAAACAACCTACTTCCAAAAAAACACTACAAAGTGAAAAATAACTTTAATTTCAGAAGGCGGTGACAAAAAAATTATTAAAATACATATCAAAGTCCGAAATTAAAGCTATTTTTCACTTTGTAGTGATTTTTTGGAAGTCGGTTGTTTTTTTTTTTAATTTTTTCGTCATCTATTCCGTAATTTTTAATTGATTTTTTCGCGATTAAAATTTTACAATTTTTTTTTTTTTTTCGTTTTGTTTATTTATTTTATAGTGGGTCACTAGATCAGGTTAAGCTACGCTTGCCGCGGTTGTACCGTGAATGGTGAACATCTTTACATAACAAGACCCCTTCGTAGTCCGTGCCTCGGATAGAGTCCCCGACTGGCAAACAAGCATGCGGCGCGCCTGGTGGTGTGTGGTCAGCGCTGCATATGGACATCGCAATACCAGGGATACCGTAGGTTCGTTCCCCACCTTTATTGGAAACGACCCTCTTAATTTTTTTTACTATGCTATCAGTCGAACAATCCTATAAGTACATTGAATCTGGTATATATTCTGTACAATTTAGGTCAAGGCCAATCCTATATCCATCTTCATTGCATAGAATATTAAATAAGTCCATTTTCCTGGAATGAGGACTTTCCTATGTTACAGGATGCCATAAAACTTTAACGTATTTATAAAGGAAGTAGAAAGCCGATCTATATCAGCTACATCCGAAGAGTTTCCCTATAGTTGCTCTGTAAACTGGTGTATGTACATGTTTGTGGGGCCAACAATTTCCTCAGTTGCGACAACCAGCCAATTAGGGCATGTTAATAAACTTTAATCGCTCACAATTAATTAATGTTCTCTTAATTGCGGGTGGTACGACCGGTTCTCGCTCGTTCCACGCGTATTATGTCCAGAAATCTATTTTTATTATAGAATTATCTTTTGTTCTAAATTGCAGCTTTGATAAATTAAGTTAACTTTAAAATGACTATTCTACTGTTGCTATCGACACGTAATTCGCTCTAAGAGTGTTGTACGTTTTGCAATGATTAAGATGAGCATTTACTGACGAGATTTACTGATGAGACTCTTCGTTGACTTTTTCATTGTACTCCTTCTTTAAACTAGATATCACTAGGTCTAAAAACAGCCGCTGAAAACTTTTTCCAAAACAATAAATCACCGACTACCGAAAAATTAACTTTGATTTCGAAAGTCTTTGGATAATATGTATTTTAGTTTTTTATCACCGACTTCCGAAATTAAAGTTATTTTCACTTTGTAGTGTTTTTCGGAAGTTGGCTGTATTAATTATGGTACCTAGCCCACACCAATTCGTATTTCCATTTTGCTAAATGAGCAACAGTGACAGGAAGCAGCAGAGTGTCATCGAGCTACATACAGTGGATTGTAGACGTATTTTCGAGGCTAACACAAAAACTACCGAAGCAAAGTTCATAAAATTTATATGGGACCACCATAAATTTGAAATCCCTCAACAATTGGCGGAGCTATCGCGTAACAAACATACAAAAAAAAACCTACAGACGAATTGAGATCCTCCTCCTTTTTGAAATCGGTTAAAAAGGTGCTGCAATTAGGATTAGGACCTGGCGGTTGAAAACAAAAGTTCTCACCACCATCTCACATTACTTAAGGCTTTAAATCGAGAACTAGTAAGTGCCATAGTAGGAGCAAAAACCGGATAGAACCCGTATCATCCATGGTATGCCGGACGGCTCTCGTCTTTGAAGACCAAATAACCGTATCGACACTCGACAGCCATCATTACGTTTTTATTTAACTACTAAAGCTACATGATAGAGACGTTTTTATAGCGATATTTCTCAGAATGAAAGAATTATTGATCGTTTGGATTACCGGGAAAATTGTTTCATGAATGAATGCTAAGATGAAATGTTTAGAGAATCTCGAAATGGTATTTAAGTGATGCAATTAAACATTGCGAGAATGAGTCTTCATAGATTTGATTCGCTAAGTGTGAGGTTAAGTGAATTAATGTATCGGGTTTAAAAACCTATGATAATATAGACACAACAAACACAATTAGAAAAAAAAGAGAACAATGAAATTGCAGTAAAATTGTGCTGAGCGTGCCCATACCGAAAGGGTTAGCATCTCAGCATTTGCTGGGCGTCAGACACCCAGCGGTGACATGAGACTGAAATTGA
The DNA here is from genome assembly GCA_947359405.1 of Antitype chi. Classification (NCBI taxonomy): domain Eukaryota; kingdom Metazoa; phylum Arthropoda; class Insecta; order Lepidoptera; family Noctuidae; genus Antitype; species Antitype chi. The sequence goes on along the minus strand of OX375827.1, from coordinate 2,253,326 downwards.
AAAAAGATTGGGTGTACTCTAGGTACACCTCTAAGCAAGAAATCCGTACTTTCGGCCGAAGTTACAGGCGTTTCTTACTCCGTATCACCTATGGACTTAATATTAGCTCGGAGCCCGAACTGAGAATCAATTAATCTACTTAGCCTTTTCCTATGTTGAGGTCGGTTTCCCGTCTAACCAGATGCAGCTGAGTACCAGTATTTGACTTGGAGCGACTGCCTATCTGACCTCCACAGTCCACTACCTAGCTACTGGGTAATACGATATCCCTTGGTAAGACTGGTTGTCAGACTTTCGACCCGCAATGACTGTCAAAGATCTACAAATGACAGTCATGACCAACGGCTCAACGTGCTTTCCGAGGCACGCAGGGGTCTTGGTATGTAATGATGTTCACCTATCTAAGGACCAACTCGAGAAGCGTAGCTTAACCTGATCGATCGCCCCGTGCGGCTGTTATTCCTTAGCAACAAGCCCTTCTTAGAATGAATGACAACACAATTTGACAGTTGTTCATACTCGCGATGTGTTTTTAAAATAGAATAGAATAGAAAACATTTATTCGACACAGACATAACACAACAGCAACAAACATAACAAAAAAGAAAAGTGAACAATAAACATCAATAAAATTGCAGTAAAATTGTGCTGAGCGTGTCCATAACCGAAAGGGTTACCATCTCAGCATTTGCTGGGCGTTAGACACCCAGCGCTGGTTTTCAGTTGGCACCCCGCAGTGACACACGGACGGACTCTAGTAGATCATTTTCCACTAAGTTTTCATTAAAAAAAACTATTATAGTCACTCTCGTGTGGTGCCGGGCGTAAAAGAATAGCATCATCCCATTTCTTCCAGTGGGTGTCGTAGAAGGCGACTAAGGGACTTATTAGAGAATGGGCAGCAGCATTCTCTATGCATTTTACCACCATACTGCGATCGCCAACCCGCCTGCCAAGCGTGGCGATTATGGCAAACCCCCCCCAACATGACAAGCACAAAAAGTAAATGGCCCCTAGTGCCCGGCGGCCCACCTACCCTTGGCTACGGTAGCGGTCAAGGCCACGGTGAGGCAAGGGGTGCGAACAATCCCCGGAAGAGATCCGGCTACCACAATCACCGAAAACTGGACCTGGCAACATATAACACGCGTACACTCCGGACCGAAGAGAAGATCGTCGAACTCGAGGAAGGATTGAGCAGGTTACGGTGGGATATAGTAGGTCTATCTGAAGTCCGACGAGAGGGGGAGGACTCGATAATCCTCAAATCCGGTAACTTGCTCTATTTCCGGGAGGGCGACCAGCAGTCCCAAGGTGGTGTCGGGTTTATCGTCCATAAGTCCCTTGTGAGCAACGTGGTGAAGATCGAGAGTGTGTCGACCAGGGTGGCGTTCCTTATACTCAGAATATCCGCAAGGTATTCGCTGAAGGTCATACAGGTTTACGCCCCGACCTCGTCACACCCCGACGATGAGGTGGAGACTATGTATGAGGATATTTCCAGAGCCATGCATGGTTCCAAAACTCACTTCACCGTTGTCATGGGGGACTTCAACGCGAAACTAGGCAAACGAAGCGATGATGAGCTGCGAGTGGGGCAATTTGGAGTTGGACGTAGGAACCACCGGGGTCACCTACTGGCTAGTTTTATGGAGAAGGAAGGCCTCTTTATGATGAACTCCTTCTTCAAAAAACGTGAGCACAGGAAGTGGACCTGGCAGAGTCCTGATGGTGCAACCAAAAATGAGATTGATTTCATTATGTCGACGAAGAAGCAAGTATTCAATGATGTCTCTGTGATCAACGCGGTGAAAACTGGTAGTGATCACCGTTTGGTAAGAGGCACATTGAATCTCAATATCAAGCTGGAAAGATCTCGACTAATGAAGTCTACGCTCCGTCCAGCACCGATCCAAGTCCAAAACTCCGAAAGCTTTCAACTCGAGCTCCAGAATCGTTTCGAGTGTCTAGGGAGCTCTGTGGACGATTTTAACGATGGGTTCGTGGAAACTGTCCATACGGTCGGGTCTAAGTTTTTCAAGACCCGTCGTATCGACAAAAATAAGAGGCTCTCTCATCCTACATTGCAGCTCATGAAGGAGAGGCGCGAGATGGTTCTGCAGTCTTCAGACGACGCACTCGAGTACCGGCAGCTTAATAGACAGATCTCTAAGTCCTTGAAAAGCGACCTCCGCCGCTTTAATACAGAACGTATTAAAGACGCAATAGAGCGGAATAAAGGCTCCAAGGTCTTTGCTAGGGATCTGTCTATTGGGCAGAGTCTGCTTACGAAACTGAAGACCGATGAAGGCAGGATCGTATCCACCAAGCCTGAGCTGTTGAGAGAGATTGAGAGCTTCTATGGACAGCTATACACGTCAACTAGAAACCCCGTTACAAATCTGGCTAACGACCCAAGAGCTAGATTGACCCGACACTATACTGAAGATATCCCGGACGTCAGCTTGTACGAGATTAGGATGGCTCTGAAGCAGCTCAAAAACAACAAGGCGCCGGGTGATGACGGAATTACGGCTGAGCTTCTAAAGGCCGGTGGAAAACCCGTTCTTAAGGCCCTCCAGAAGCTGTTTGATTCCGTCATACTCGAGGGCAAAACGCCACAGGCATGGAACAGAGGTGTGGTGGTACTTTTCTTTAAGAAGGGCGATAATGCCCTTCTTAAGAATTATAGGCCCATCTCACTTCTGAGCCATGTCTACAAGCTGTTTTCCAGAGTCATCACGAACCGTCTAGCGCGCAGGTTTGACGACTTCCAGCCTCCCGAACAGGCCGGGTTCCGTAAAGGCTTTAGCACAGTAGACCACATACATACGCTGCGGCAGGTTATACAGAAGACCGAAGAGTATAACCTGCCTCTATGTTTAGCGTTTGTGGACTATGAAAAAGCCTTCGATTCGATCGAGACATGGGCTGTACTGCAGTCCCTCCAACGGTGCCAGATCGACTATCGGTACATCGAGGTGTTGAAGTGTCTGTACGAAAACGCCACTATGTCAGTCCGACTCCAGGACCAGACCTCGAAACCTATCCTTCTGCAGCGAGGTGTTAGACAGGGAGATGTTATTTCTCCGAAACTCTTCACTGCTGCACTGGAGGATGTCTTCAAGGTTCTGGACTGGAAAGGGGCTGGCATCAACATCAATGGCGAGTACATCACTCACCTTCGGTTTGCCGATGATATAGTTGTCATGGCTGAGACCATGGAGGACCTCAGTACAATGCTCGATGACCTCAGTAGAGCTTCCGAAAGAGTGGGTCTTAAAATGAACATGGACAAGACAAAGGTCATGTTTAATGCCCGTGTAACACCCACTCTCATGACGGTCGGAGGCGCTGCACTCGAAGTTGTGGACGAGTACGTTTACCTAGGACAAACTGTCCAGTTAGGTAGGTCCAACTTCGAGAAAGAGGTCAATCGTCGAATCCGACTCGGTTGGGCAGCGTTCGGGAAGCTTCGCAATATCTTCTCGTCCCACATACCGCAGTGTCTCAAGACGAAAGTCTTCGACCAGTGTGTGTTGCCAGTGATGACATATGGAACCGAAACGTGGTCGCTCACAATGGGCCTCATAAGAAGGCTTAAAGTCACCCAGAGGGCAATGGAGAGGGCTATGCTTGGAGTTTCCCTGCGTGATCGAATCAGGAATGAGGAGATCCGCAGGAGAACCAAGGTAACCGACATAGCCCAAAGAATTGCCAAACTTAAGTGGCAGTGGGCAGGGCACATTGCACGCAGAACAGATGGCCGATGGGGTCGAAAAGTTCTGGAGTGGCGACCGCGCACCGGAAGACGTAAAGTTGGAAGGCCTCCCACAAGGTGGACCGATGACCTTGTGAGGGCCGCAGGAGTCCGCTGGATGCGGGAAGCACAGAGCCGGTCGAAGTGGCGGAGCTTGGGGGAGGCCTATGTCCAGCAGTGGACGTCTTTCGGCTGAAATGATGATGATGATGATGATTATAGTCACGACGCGCCTGTCTACGGGAGCCTTTATAGTAGTTGGTCAACTTCAATTGTTTAACATCACTTAACCGAAACAATGGACTGAATTTATATGATAATTGGCTTAATTCCCACGCAAAGCAAATTGATTAGTAATCAGAATCACAGTCTTGTTAAAGATCCTGTCAATCGATTTAACATGATAATGAAAATAGCCTCTTCACCTTTCGTTAATCATCATAAGGTTAATTAAAATATCTGCCAAATAACTAAAAAATATATTAAAATTCTGATCCATGTTATTATTTCCCAATTTCGTAATCAACCTATAATTTTCCCACAGCTGGGACTCAGGCTTATTCTCGATGAGAGGGAACGGGCCGTAATCCACCACGCCGTCCCAGTGCGGGTTAGCAGTTATCACATGTCTTCGAATTTTTGGATCTAGGACATGCCGGTTTCCTCATGATGTTTTTCTTCACCGTTTTGAGAGCAGTGGTCATTAAATTACTTACATAGAGTAATAAAGCGCCTGTGACATGCGCTTTACTTTGTATGACAAGCGGTCTGTCAGGGTTCGAACTTACGACCGACAAATTGTGAAGTCGTGGTCGCACTTGGCCACATTTGCCAAGTACCTAGAGCCTATCCGGATTAGGAATACAAAAACAATTGGGTTAAAGAACAATCTCTCACTTTTATTTAACCCTGCAGAATAAGAAGGAGGCATCCGCTAGTTGTTGAGACCGAACACGGCAGACTACAAATTCGTAACGACTTTATAACACCATTGCATGTCAAAGTACTTCAATTGAAACAATACCTCTTTCAAATCTTACCCAACACGACAAAAAACAACAATAGCACGCCAACAGGAAGCAATCACAGTGTAAATCAAACTTAAAAAAAACAACAATCAGTCGTACGGTACAGTCAAAACCCAAAAGATGTATACACTTAGCAAAGTTCAAAAGCGATTTAATCAAGGGAATAACGAATAAGTTAAGAGATAAGACCTATTTCGTTAATTTTATTCATTAATTTCAATGTTTGTGGCTAAGTAATAACAACTACACGGGGCGATCGATCAGGTTAAGATACGCTTTTCGCGATTGGTCCCCATACGGGTGACCATTTTTACGTATCAAGACCCCACCGTACCTCGGACAGCACGTGAAGCTGTTGGTCCCGGCTCTCATTCGTGAATCCTTTGACAGTCGTTACGGGTCGCCAGAAGCCCGAATGTCTTAAAACCACTCTTACCAAGGGGTATTACCCAGTAACTGAATTGTTGAGGCCAAAAAGGCAGTCGCTCCATGTAAAATACTGGTATACAGCTGAATCCGGTTAGACTGGAAACCGACCCCAACAAAGCCCCTTCTTAAAGTCGCGAAGTGAGGACATATTAGTGCTCGTGACTGTACTTTAAAAAAATCAGACAGTCTCGGTGGCCGGATGCCGACGATTGAGTGACCCGTGACTAAATCCTTAACTGACGGTATTGATTGGGACAATTGATAATGACCGTGAGTTAAACGGTGGACTACTGGTATCGAATTCGGGATAATTTGTGATGGAACAATCGGAGGAAATTCTTATGGCGGCTGTACATTTTCGGCCGAGAGCACTCGGTATGTCTCGCTATGTCTCTCCCGAAAGGCCTCGGTCGAGATGAGTGACCATGTACACTCTTGCTGAAATCATTTTCAATTGTGGACGCCGAGGTAATGGACGAAACAGAAGTTGCTGCTGCTGTTGCATTATTATTGCGTCGGGAATCCCGGGCTGATTCCCGGCCACCGTAGACGCGGGTTTGCGGACGGCGAGTAATGGGTAGCGGTAAGGAACAAGCCCGGGTCGATGGCGCGTTGTGTTCCACGCGCGCCTCAAAGAGATGTCAGCACCAACTCGTGGGGTCCGCAATGCCTGCCAGGGGTGCGGGTTGTTCGAAAGAGATACCGCGGCCCCTGGCACACAGGCAACTGAGGGAACACAGGTGAGTTTTAGTCAGTAAAAGTCTGACACGCCCTCCTGCTCTAGCCAGAGCGGGAGAAGTTATTTGATGATTTCTCACCCAAAAAAAAATCTCCTGCCTGGGTTCAAACCCACAACCTAGAACTTCTACGTTGGGTTCGTTTCCACTGGTACTACTTACTGCTACCATGGAATAGGTTATGCTTTGGTACATAGATAAATAGAATACATAAAAATACGCCTGTCATCAACGAAGGGTGAGGCAGGGGTGTATCTATAGTGTACCCACATTAACCCATTTATTTTTTAAAGTCGCATTCCCATGTAATAACTAGCCTATAGCCTTGAATCGGGTACTAATCCAGATTCCGGAAAATTGAATACACTGCTTTGCTTTTAGGGTCGATGCCCACTTTACAGGCCACCCCTGATTCAGCGAATTGCCTATATCCAGCAAGGACACATAAAAGTATCGCTTTTAAAGAACCTTAAGACTTGATACTAAAAAAAAAAAAGACTTGATACTGTAAAGTCACAGATATGACAAAGCACGCTCACCAAATAGTAGTTGGATGAGGAAATACATTTTAAAACAATATTACCATTTATGGATTTTCTTTTAGTCATAATCTTTATAGTTTATGTTTTCCCGGCTGTCATTAACAGACAATCGCAGCACAATTCACGACGCGATGTATTAATAGCTGAGCTTTATAAGTAAAAATAAGGTTGTTGGCACATTCTCGCGACTACGTCTAAAATTATGACTGAAAAGTTTAAGAACATCTCACAGACGTATATTCCCTTCTTTAGGAGATTTATTTATTTTATTATTTATGTGCAGTCACAAAAATATACAGGCTGTAAGTGTAAACACAAACCATGAAACCAGTGGTTTGGTTTCGTTTATAGCACGTAAAACCATGAAAAAAAAACAACCTTTATTTTTAAAGAAAATCTGCTTTTTTTTCACCCTACGCGCTAGGGCAACAAACTTGCGTCTCAATACGGGAGGGGGCGTGGTGCGCGGGTACCACGCCGCGTGACCCGACTCCGACGCACGGGTCGCGATCCCGGTCAGTCTGCTCTGCTGTCATTCTCGCTAGCGAGCGCACGTAACGCCGCGCTTTTTTTTTTTACTCGCTCTTTTATTTTATATTTAAGTCCCACCAGTCCAGTCTAAGTTTTATTTTGTGTTTAAGTCCAAGTTTAGACCCATGGTTTAAGTGACAACGGTGTGTACATCCTGTATAAATTAAGGAAAGATAAATAAGGGAGGTTTAGCAAGAAACCGATGGACGTTTTCGAATGAAACAAACTAACACTAAAATAAAAATATTATGTGCAAAAGGAAAGAGCTCACTGGGCATCAACGAATTCGTCCGCATCGCTGTCAGTGGGAAAAGTGCCCAAAAGGCGGGCAATGTTGCCACATTAGATGGCGATGCCAGCTTCTGGTCACGTGAAGAGTCGACCAACCGCTTGGCGATGTCCCTAAATACTCGATGAGCACTCGGACCCCACGGCCCTAGTGTTTCAACCGCAAATGTCTCAAATATATAGCTCCCAATAGGGTTGTTATATTTGCGCCGTTTGAGGTTTTCTGCACATACAGCAACTGCCCCAACACAGCCCGCCGTGCTCAGGAAGATGGGATGGCGCGAGGGTGTCGACACAAGTAGCATCCCACACCAAAGGCCTACCCCACTTCGTGGGTTTTTTTTTAGAATAGAAAACAAACAGTTCCTTTATCAAATTAAACGTCATTCGACAACATCCATCGGTTTTTAATAAACTTTAACTATATCCGACGACCCTGGATACTTATTTCTTTTGGTGCTTGTGTACAAACATGTAAAAAGGCTGTCTTCCAGCAGACTAGCGAAACGAGAAATGATGATGAATAAAGTTTGAGTTTGAGTTTGAGTTTATCGTGCGGCGGTAACTTCGGACCAGCCATTTACCGTCACACCCACGCAAGTTCATATCTGCGTGAAGCTTAATATGTAGCGTCTGAACTTTCCCACGGTGGGTTAACGACCCGGGATTAAAGGGGATCGCATCAATGACAGCAATTGTTTCGACACTACATTTATTAACACTCGTTGTAGATGTACGCATTGCATGTTCACTGCATTCCGAGTCACACTCCTGTAGCGAGTTTGTCCCATGGAGTTTCTTGCCCGTTCTTCTCTATAGGGAACTAGGAACTTTGAAATCGGCAACTTGCTTCCTTTTCTGTCTGACCAAGTCCTTGACAATTCGAAAGTAAATGGTTTAATAAAATAAAAAAATGCTTTGAATTTTAAGTTTGTAACATTATTTTTTGGAACTCATTAAAAACGTTTTGCCCCCTCCCAGCGATTTTTTTAAAATGTACTTAATAGAAAGAGACAGAGATAGAGAGTGAGATAATATTCATGGTTTTCGAGGGTGCCGAAGCCACTAGTGAGTTCAAAATCAAAATAATAAAAAAAACCATCATGGATGTCGTCGTATTCATGGTTCTCCAGGGTGCTGAAGCCGAAGCCGATAGTCATGTAAAATTAAAGTTTGAGTATTTTTAAGATAGTGTAAACGACGTTACAATCGGAGTTAAAGAAAAAGCGTAAGAACTCAAACTCAAACTCAAAGCATTTATTTCAATTAAACCATTTTCAGGCACTTTTGAATTGTCAGAAAGTTGAAGCTAGTTGCCCATTCCAAAACGTAGATCTCTATGGAGAAGAACGGGCAAGAAACTCCATGGACACTCTTTTTAATCATGTTAAGTTTTACAAAAACTTGGGAACATTATTCTTGTTGCTTCTATATGTGAGAACAATGTAAAAAAAAAACAATTCTAAATAAAAGATTTAAAATTAGCCATGGAAGTTAGGAGATGACCAGTCTCAACCGACGGCGCCCGTTCACGAACTTGACGCATGGATCAGCACCATCCAGCTCAACCATTTTGTAGGGAACCGAATGATCCAACACACACGCCACCATCAGCAAGACATTTAAGTGAGCATGACATACTCTCAACTGCCACGCTTTTTCAAGTCAACGTACATCATAACAACATAATTATTATACGGATGCATTGTACTCACATTTACAAATTTTAAACAAAATGCTTCTAAATTATACAAAATTATAGTTTGCAATGTATTTGAAAAATTAATAAAATTTGATTTCCAAAAAGAAAGAAAAATATTTAATATCTTTTGAAATTTTAATAAATAATACTTGATTCAGTAAAAATAAAAACTTATTCGTAATGTCAGAAAATAAAAATAATAGTAACAGAAATGTTCATAATGTCAGAAAACATAAAAAAGGGAAGCATCTCTTCCAAATATGAAAATTTTAAATAGCAAGCCCAGGTGCCTGTGGAGTCGGACCAGCATTAAGCCAAGCATTTTTATCAACAATAAAATCATCTAACTTATAATATGCTTGTCTACATAGTGTGCGTTTAATGCATAATTTAAATTTATTTTCATTTAGTTCAAGAACTTCCTTTCTGAACGACTCCCGTCCTTCGACACACACAAAAAACAAAGGCAGGCAGGTGCTCATGTTAGTGCCATTGGGCAGTAAGCCCCCCACATATTAGTTTAAATAAATTAAATTTAACCATATTATGTCATGGTGAATGATGGCTGACGACGATGAGCCAGCAACCAGACACGATAATATTAGTAGCAGATTTACCCAGACTAGGGTGCGCCAGACATACTAGAAAATAATCTATAATGACGCGACTGCAGCCACACCGCGTCTAGACAAGGTAGTAATCGCTCATGTCTGTGTGGAGCCTAATATAATGCACGGCGTCAGGGCGTTCCCACGTTCGGTTGCCGACCCCGGCGTTAAGAAGATCGCCTCAGTGAAACGGTACAGAACGAGATCTCAATTGTTTTGGAAGACTGAAGACATTTTCATACGAATTTATATCCCAGATGTAATTTCACAGTCGTCACGGGGCGAGAAATTCGAAGTCATTCCCAATGGTCTACTATTACATTACATATACATATCATACATTCCTAATGGTACTACCAATGGTCCCATTGGACAAGTCTCCATGTAAATGGTACGCTTGGACTTTCCTATTGAGTTTGCAATGGACACATTGTTAAGTTCAAAGTGTAGGTACTCCTTGCTGAAGAAATTAATAAATAACTAAAAAAAGATGGCAACAAAACTAAATGAATCAGAAGGAAGCAGTGTCTTTAAACTATGTACATTATAATTACATATGTAGGCACCAGGTACCGGTAACCAGGGTCGCCAGATATAGCTGAAGTTTAGTAGGAAACCAATGCATGTTTTCGAATATTTTTTTATTTAATTAACAGAAAACAAATAGTTAATTTATCAAATTTAATTTATTTCGAAAATGTCCATTTCCGACGACCCTAAATACTTATCTCTTTTGGTGACTATGCTTCAAAATAGAGTGAAAGTCGGCCTCAGCTAAGAATACAACGCAGCAGTCCATTGATCGCTATAAAAGCACCAAATTGCACTTGCCTTGTTTACCCGCAATGTACTAAAGACTTGCATTAATCAAAGTGTAAACGAAGCACTAGAGGATGTTTTGACAAGATATGATTAAAGCTAGTGGGTTTCTGCGTTTGAACGAGACACCGGATGATGGCAATTTGTGTACGTCTATCAAAATTTTACTAATGGACAACGTCAAGATCTTCAATGAATTCTAGATTTCTAGAACCATATTCAGACATGATTTAGAAAAAAAGAAAAAATATTCATTAGACGCGCACAAGAATATCACAAACCATAATACTATTAAACACACTAAAACACTACTACGCTACGCTACTTAATTTGATTTGAGATGATTTCAGCTCAAATCTAGCTTTAAATCGTAGTTATAATTTCTTATATTATTTTACCGGACAGATTTCACATAATCTTAGAAATAAATCGGGATTCTAGAATGAATATAGTCCATTATTACTGATTTTTTTAGGTGGGGCTTGTGGCTAAATCAAAACAGCCGCACGGGTCGATCGATCAGGTTAAGCTACGCTTGCCGCGATCGGTCCATGGATGGGTGACCATCTTTACATATCAAGAACCCTCAGTGCCTCGGAAATCATATAAAATCGTTGGTCCCGGCTGTCATTCGTGGATCTTTGACAGTCGTTACGGGTCGTCAGAAGAACGAAAGTCTGACAAACCAGTCTTACCAAAGGGTATCGTGTTACCCAGTTACTGTGTTGTAGAGGTCAGATAGGCAGTCGCTCCATGTAAAATACTAGTATTCAGCTGCATTAGGTTAGACTTGAAGCCAAACCCAACATAGTTGGGAAAACGCAAAGCTGATGATGACATGTTTTTTTTTTTTCAACTTTTTAGTCAAGCCAAACATGCAAAGGAAGGATTTAAAATTAAAAACAAACCACAAGCATCCATTTTCGTTGGGAATATCCTCTTCATATTTGACTAAGCTCCTAACAAAGAGTCGAACAAATATGGAAGGCTTCAAACAAGGCTTCTTTAGCAAGATAAGTTAAAAGCCGTCTTTGTGTTGGTAAGGTGTCAAAGATTTTTATTGTAGAATCTGATTGTTTTAACAATTAGGTATAACATCAAACATAGGCGGACTATTTTGAAATTTGTTAAGAATTGAGACCTAGGATAGACCGGTAGAAAAAATTAAGTTCATCTTTGTGTAGTTTTTTCTGTAATAAGAAGCCACTTTTTTAAATCAATCATACCTACTTCAGGTATGATTCCGATCGCCACTTTTAAATAATATATTATTTTCTAAAGGCGACCCGTTCGAAGTTAATTTATTTGTGGCCGAATCGACAACTCTAGAAATATTTATGTGTACACATTAGGCAATGTGCAAGTTTTGAATTTAATGCAATAAATTTTATATTAAGGGTAATCAAATACATAAGTTTCAAAACGTGCCACTAACCTAATACGTGTTTCTGGAGTGGTCGATTCGCCCCCAAATAAATTAACTCGATTCGCCCGAACCGGGCGCGTAAATTCGTACCAATCGACTAATAAGCCAAAAATGTGTCCACGAAGTTCCTTGCCCGTACTTCTCCCTATATCTTATAGCTTCATCTTTCTGACTTACCGACTCCTTGACCATTCAAAAGTGCGTTTGACACTTTTGAGTTGAGTTGTGACGTCTTGTAAGTGTCTTTTTAACGACTACAAGCAAACATAATTTAATTTTAGAAGAAATTTAATTCTGTTTTAGTACGTTTGAGAAACTCGTCGGCGAGAACATCGGAATACAAAATGTGAAATATTCATAAATTCAAGTCGTAAACTTGAACAGCAGATAAGTTAAACTTTGCACTAATGATTTTGATGTTTACGCGAATATTATGCATTCAAATTGAGATAATTTTACGGTCCGTTTCACACGGACATTATTCAGCGGTGATTTATATAGCGTCATTGTTTTTTGTTTTCAATATCATTATAATGATGAAGAGTGGGCTTTTTTTGAGAGGCATATTGCGCTTTAGAATATTTTCAAACTACATGACATTTTCTCAAATGAGCCTCATCATCTGCCTAGTATTTTTCCAACCATGTTGAGTTCAGCTTCCAGTGTAACCGAATACCAGTAATATATACGGAGCGACCAGTTATTGGGATTGGGTAATCTCAATAACTAAGTTGTGAAGGTCAGATAGCTGCTGAGACAGGGCCGAATGAGTGACACTCCTTCGGGCTTCTGTCAAAGAATCACGAACGACAGCCGGGACCAACGGCTTAACGTGCTTTCCGAGGCACGGAGGGGTCTCGGTGCGTAAAGCTGATAACAAGCTGATTCCACGGACTAACCGCGGCAAGCGCATCTTAACCTGATCGATCGAACCGTGCGGTTGTTATTACAGGACACAAGACCCTCATTTTGTGAAATGAGTCTATATGGGTACTTATTTTTATTACAATCCGAAGTAGAAACTAATAAGCTAATGATGACGTTTGTGAAATATGCTCAATAATTAAATTACACATTGGCAAGCGGGTTTTGTCGCCTGAACCTCTACCTACAACTTTACATTCTATGCAAAATCCATTTCCTATTTTGTTCTAATCTAGCGCCATAATTTTTGAAGTCGTGACTCGAAGTAACTCTCTAAGATACAGATATCCCTAAACGTACAAACAAACGAACCCGCAAACTTTATTGTGTCCCACACCGATAAACCAAAGGTTCAATAAACACCGATACGCGAAACTTTCGGGCCCGCAGCCAGTACCGGATTCCATCGCCATATATAAGACAGGCCCGAGGGACTGCAAATGTCAGCTCAAATTAACATAGCAAGGAGCCAACAGGTAAGGTCAACAATACATTTGAAATACAAAAACCTCCCTTACTGCTACGGAATAAAGCCACTGTCAATGACAAATTAACTAAAGATGGAAGTGCTTGTCTGTACTTCGTGGAGTATGTTTATCTTAAAGATGGTGTGTACTTGTGTGGTGGAAGAATAATATGAGGTGTGTATTAAATAAGGCTATTGTGAAGATGAACTTGTAATCAAAACACAGGGAGAATAGTTTGAAGATGCAGTCTTGGTTGACACGTTGATCATTCTTGCAACAATAGTAATATTTATCCTTTAAATAGGAATGTCCAATATTGTCCCACCCACTTTCTCATTTTTTCTAATTATTATGATAAGGACCTGTTTACTAATGAGAATTCTCTGTCATGGTGTGCAATGGGCGTAAGACGAAACCAAATCCCACGAAGATGTGGGCCATTCTGCGAAGCAGTAATGCGCGCGAAGAGGGAGGCGGCGCACGTGAGGGTGAGGCAGTATATGCGTCCTCACAGCCGTAGTCGCCGCGGGAGACGCCCTGGGCGTCGGGAATCCCAGGCTGATTCACGGCCCCCGTAGGCGCGGGCTTGCGGACGGCGAGTAATGGGTAGCTCGCTGTCCGGTAAGGACCAAGCCCGGGTCGACGGCGGCGCGTTGTGTTCCACGCGCGCCTCAAAGAGATGTCAGCACCAAATGGGGGGGTCCGCAAGGGCCGTTGCCTGCCAGGGGTGCGGGTTGTTCGAAAGAGATACCGCGGCCCCTGGCACACAGGCAACTGAGGGAATACGGGTGGGTTTTAGTCAGTAAAAGTCTGACACGCCCTCCCGCTCCACCCAGAGCGGGAGAAGTTATTTGATGATTTCCCACCCAAAAAAAAAGAACGAAGATGTGGGAAGTTACATATGGCAATTTGGAAGTCTCTTGAGACCGCCTCCGGGCCCTAGTGGGAAGATGAAACTACAATTTTGTAAAGTAGCCCCACTTCAACGGTAAGGCAGCAGGGTGTAATATGGAGATGTGTCGCAAAATATGCTCCACTACCTATTCTGTCCTCTGTGCCAAAAAAAATGCAGCTAAAATTACCTCTGCCACCGTTGATGCCGGGAAAATGACTAAATTACCACATACTTTAACCGCTTACTGCCCTTTGCTGTTAAGCTCCCAAGACAAAAATAATATAACATGTATGTCTTTGAGTTTAGAAGCCTCCCTCTTAGTTATAACGGTTTACAAGGCCTTATGACGCCGTCAAAACACGTAACACACCTCCGACCGAACAGACGTCATTACAGTATCTGATTTCGAACATAACGTGTTCTACGTCAAAGGTATCATCGTCTAACCGCATAGCCATCCGAGCATAACCCGTAACTAATTATGTCACTATGCTATATCTTTAACTCCTCAGAATAGCGCCCTTTCTCTGTTTGGGTCACCTTCAAATCTAACTGAGACGGAGTATTAGTACTTTTGAAGCTTAACTCCAGCGTACCGGAGACCTCCCACAAGGTGGATTGGTGGCCTGGTGAAGGTCGCAGGAATCCGCTGGATGCGGAAAGCACAGAACCGGTCGAAGTAGCGGAGCTTGTGGGAGGCCTATGTCCAGCAGTGGACGTCTTTCGGATGAACTGAATATGACGATGAAGCTGAACTACACAATACATCATTCCTGAATTTCCCAAAGGGGGGCGGATATTTGTTGTGTTTGTGTTTATGTTAGTTCCACTTAATAGGGGAGAAACATATCGCTATCAATCGGGCACACATCAAGACCGGTTTGCTTCTGAGAAAGTCATAATAGAAAAATCCAATAATACTCTGCCCGACCTAGGAATCGAAACCAGAACCTCACCGCTCAGCAGTTGCGCTTGCGACCACTAGACCAACGAGTGATCAATCAATCAATCCGATACGGTCGGTAACAGCAGCAATCGTAACAAAGGATTACGCTCATCGACCATTACAGCATAAAGTATAACGTTTTCAGTGCAAACCATTTATCAGACAGTTTTTCAGATCATTGCGTCATACAGTTGCGTAGATTCAGTTGTTGAGTTGTCTTGCTTGAGTTAATTGACTGCACATGAAATCGCATGTACTAACGTATCGGGCGATAGAGAATTTTCTCACAGTGAACTTAAGTAAACGCAGTAGTCATTTAATAGCTTTTTATCATCTACATTCATGTAACATGCTCGGTTTGTAAATTAAGACTCTTTATGTCCGTTTTCACTAACACTATGTGCTGTCTTATGGAGTAAACTAAAAAAAAAAACCATTTTATTCAAGCCAAACCAATATTACATAAAATAATTCAATTTTCATTATACTACATCAGAATAAATAAAACGTCTAAGCAGTTAATATAATGAATGAGCAGGTACAAATTACAAAGCGAGCTGTAGGATTTTTAACGCTCGGCTCAGCACCGAAAGACATAAAGTAGATGCCACCAGCAAGTCAGGTTGTAAGACTACGAAACACCTACAGTAACCTGCATCAACCTCATGCACGCAAAGAGTATTTGCGTAATTGAAAACCTCATGTGAATACAATTTCGCCGACATCCTTTAAACTGGAACACCGTAATGCTGGACAGTGGCAAACAATTTAATGTGTGAGAGAAAATCCACCACAGGTCAAAAAAATCGAGTTCTTTACAAAATAAGTCTGTAAATACTAAAAATGAGATCGTTCGTTAGATAAAAGGGAGCCGTATATTATAACAGTGGACGTTTCCGGCTAGTAATGAGTTTAATTAAAACTTTATTGTAGCTACATGACCCAACGGTCAGGCGTTTACTGGCTCCCAAGACTCAAGTTACTGTGAAATCAAATCCTGCCTTTAAAGTAGTGCTAGGTACCAACTCACCTATTAACACACACATATACAGACAGCATTTATTGAATGGTTGAAGAGGTTAGACATGACATAATATCACGGCTTGTTTGCCCGAAGGGCTGGTCAGAGTTGTACTTATAGTACTTACACCCACAGTTCGCCAGGGCCCCAATTCTGTATGGTTATAATGATTCCCCGCAAAATCTTACTACGTTCAAACAACATCAATATCGTGTTTTATTACAATGTAACGGTAAGGAATCGAAATGTCATATTCTGTATGTTCCAAGACAATTAGTCGATATTATAAATACGATATTAGCAGAAGTCGTGAGTGACGTGGTTACGAGTAAGGAATCGTTAAGGTGTACCTAGTCCACAATTTTTGCATACAAACTTCGGGAGTGTTTTACTCCATCATAGTAAACCTTTTACTATGATTCCACTGTCTGGCACATCCAAAGTAAAATATGATATCGTTTTGTCTCATTATTAATATTGTCTGTACGGAAACAGAATACTAAAATAAAAACCTATTAAAAAGTTAGGAGCCAACAGATTCGATTTTCTTGCTAATTTTACTTAACTTTGGGCGTGTTTAAGTAATAAAAGAAGTGTAAAATCTCCAAAAACAAGTCGGTACCGACAAAGTTCAATTATCGAAAATTTCAATAAACTTTATTGGTCATTGATTTATGCATTGGCTTTTTCATAAAACCCGATCTTCCAAACGACTTTTCTTAATTTTTTCGTATTTTTTTTACTATAAATGATCCTGCATCTTACTCAATAACGTTGTGCGTGTAAACTAGCGTCTAACTGCTCATAACTGATACTATCTCTGTCGGATACGAAGCCTGGTGAGAAAGCGTGATTTTTAGCCAGGTCCACCAGTGAGTTCGAGCCCGCGACTAGGTTCAGTCCCTGGTAATTCAGGCCCTGTTGTGTTTAAGTTCCATGTAATAGGGGGCGAGCCTATTGCCATTAATTGGGAAATCCAGACTCCGGGGCGCAATAGGTAAGTGGTATAGTAACCGTTGTACTTACTATTATCCTACTAATACTATGTGAAAGTTTGTATGTTTGTTACTCAATCACGCAAAAACGGCTGAACGGATTTGGATTTATGTACTTGAATTTTCACACGGATAGATTATAGTATATAACTTGGATTAACACATAATATATGATACTTTTTATCCCGGTAGTAAGGGGTAGTTCTCGTACATTTAATCCCAGTAGGATAATTTACAGCCTCCACGCGGGCGAACCCGTTGGCAAAATTTAGTAGGTACATATTATTTGTCAGTGTCAAAAGCTCCGAGATGTATGTCTTCTTTTTATTAAGGGCCTACGTCCCATTTGGTAGCGTAACACGGTCACTTTAGGAACCCTACTGCTCATTAACGGATTGTCTTGAAGATTTGAAAAATATATGATTTTGCTATAGATTCATATAGATCATTTTGCCGGAAGTACTTTTTTTGTATGGTTAATACTTTTGCTGTAAAAAAATATTTTCCAACACGCAATATTTTGGCTTCTATTCCATACTCCTACTAAACGGCTTCGTTATTTGGTAAAAAAATACACTGAAAAATAGATAGTTAGAGGTACCACAGAATCGCCGAAGCACAATTGTAAATTAATCAGTATTTGCCAAGGAATATCCCCATTTTGAGATAAAGGCTCAGAGGTGCCCTGCGCGGGCGCGGGCGGCAGTCGTGCTTTAGCATACAAACGGGAGATGAGGGTACTATGCGCCTTAACTCACTACCGGGCCATCTTTAACCTGTAGGAGGCCTTGGACACTTTAAAAAAATGACACTCCGCGCGAGCCCGGGATAAGTAAGGTATTCTTTTGACAGCTGCAGAATTAGCATGACGCTTTCTATTTCTACTCTACCGTAGCATAGAAAACGCTTGTCTAAATTACTCTTGTCTACACGGAAACGTCATATTTCTACTCTTCCGTCGACAAAACGCTTCTCTACGGTTCTCGTGCTAATTCTGCTGCTAGCTACAACGCTGGCAGGAACTAGGAGGCCCATAGATCGTGTGGCCCTGGGGCACTTGCCTAGTGTAGCTAATGGAAAAGACAGACGTTTAGAGTAGCATTGGTTGTTAATTACTTTTTCAAATGTGTCTGCATACAGTACTAGTTTAGTAACACAAAGGAATGTAAATACGATGTTTGGAGCATCGCCCAGTTTCTACGTGAAATCAAAAGGTTCTATATTTTGTAATATAGTTGAGTACTTAATTAAATAGTTCGTTAAATATTGCTATATACCAAGTTTGTACGAGCCCCGATGCAAAATAGTTCGTCTAGTGGGAAATTTTCTCTGTGAGATTTTTTCTAACTTCATTATTTTTGCACTCGTATGTTGAGAATTTAAATACAGAAATATTTATACTGAAAAAGGTGTGTTTATTTAAATTAAAACAAACAAATTCCTCGGTCAGTGTCTAGTATACCAGATCCGTAGCTGAGAATATTTCTCACCACTCGCTGGATCTATTAATTTCCCATGATAATTCCTAGCTACAACAATAACTGTTTATCTACACAATAGTGCCTACAGTAACAGTTCCCACGAGTGTATCGGGCAATCAGCGTTTAGTACTCTCCAGTCATTCGATACTATTCGCGCCACATGGCAGATTTACAACATGCTGTATGTATGTAGGATGAACTAGATTTAAAATGGTGTCGTAATGTAGTTATTAGCGATCGTTTGTCTGTTGAACTACTGATTAATTGGGACCTGCTGGGTATTCTTAATTATTTTAAATTTGTGTAGTTTTCCATGAATTAGAAACTTGTCCCTGGCTTTTGAGGCTCACATAAAATTCTAAAAATATTATGTTTGGACTTTGAAAGAGACCATGCCCTCGTGAGTTTGTTTCGGCATTTTTACATCGTTTTATTTCAAAGGGCATTCATATGTCGTGCACATGCTAAAAGTAACAAAGAGGTCGATGAGTTCAACTTTTTGCTAGGTACATACACTTCTTTATGAGCAACACCCAATTAATCACATGATCCACACATAAGAACAACACTAGTGAGTGACAGTTCAATTGATTCACAATTACGTACAGACCCAAGTACATATTTTAATATCCATACAGTACAAAACACACACGCATCTCTACACCCACACACGCGTAAGCGCTATAATTCTCCCAAGAGCGAGAGTGCGTACGCGCAGACATAAACACCGGTTAGATCATATGTTTAGACTGGACGCGTCTAATTCACCTAAGATACATGATCGACAATGTACTGAGGATTATGTAGCCAATGTATTGAGATAAATAATGTGATTATGTGGTATGTTTAGCAATCATCGTCCAGGAAAAACGTATTTTCAAGACAACGGGTAGCGCCAAGTGGTCTCCCTTGTTTCATCAAAAACAAATTGACAAATTATCACTTCCCAAACAATTTTCCGCATAATTTAATTTGCTAAATTAACTTAGCAAATAAACTCTTTACAAATAATTGTAACGCAGAAAGCTAATGTTTGGCAAGTGAGCGTTTAAACAATAACTTGTTTACCAACTAGCACTTTTACCAATAATTAATGTAGCCAAATATTTCAGTGGGTACCTATAACATATTTTACGCAAAATAAAATAAGCCAAATATTTTGTATCGTCAGTTTTCAATTTATTTCAGAATTAATCGAATTCTGCAACACAAGTGTGAATACTCTGAAATAAAATAGTTAAAGTCCTACAAAAAAAAAAATTGTAAGTTACAAATATTTCGTATCAAATAAATGATTATATTAAAATAAGAGTGCATTTTAAATTATATAATTCTCAAAAAATCTTATCTTTGTCTTTGTAATTTTTTCATAACAAATCATTTGACTAAAGATTGTTGTAATAAATCATTTGATTTAAAAAAAATGCCTTAATGACATTATGCTTGGTAATATTCTGCCGAGTAAAAATTTGACCAAATGAAAATGTGCATACTAAAATCATTCCAAATATTGCATTGGTATAATTGGTTGCTAAAATTTGTTTGGATAATGAAATTTTGTCAAAATCATTTTGGCAAAACGGCAGGATCCCAGCGCCAAGATTGTTTGCGATCTATTTATTGAAAGACTGGGAAAATGTGAGAGAAAGGAATCAATGACGTGGAAATGGGAACCCCAAAACGTCACTCATAGAAAGCATAGAGCATTGTCCTTGACCTACCTACTATGCGGTTTATGAAAACATATTAGATGTGATGTGAGGTCACCAAAAACCAGTCCAGACCACAACATACAAATAACTAAAATATTTAAAGAAAAAAAAAAGAATCATTCAAACTATTTATTAGGAAAACCAAACACAACATCAGTAATACTAATGACATAGAAATTCACCAAACACGGCAATGCCACAAAGGAAGTGATTGAGGAAAGAACTAACATAAATATGATGAAACGTTCTGCATTCCTCATTGAAGAGCGGATTTCACAAAGTAATCTTGGACTATTTCGAGCAAAAAGCCGCTTTTCAAATGGAATTGGAGAGGAAATTCTTCATGCAACAAAGTAATCAGAAGTGGAATGCAACATAGTAGAGATTGAGAGAATAGAATGTAATATGGACAGGTGGTGAAAATTTCACAATACAATTTCAACGGTGCAAAGTGCACTTTAGGTGAATTGGTAAATATTGGAGCATTGTACTAATAATAAGATTGGATCATTCGATGCTGTACATGCCTGGACTTAACCTGAAGAGTTATTTGATGAACTGAATCTTATCAATGCAACATTCAAAGTTAACATTCGCAAAGCAAGAGTTTCCCCAGGACGTTGCCTATATACATATTTCACAAGCAAGCGTAGATACTCGTATATCCTATCATGCATATATTTGCTTATTAAATAACACAATTATAGCAAAACTGCACATATTGGAAGTACCGGCGATAAGCGATTAGTAAAGTATGACTAACTGTTTCTATATTTATTTTCGTAACACAAAATAAAACATAAAATTGACTCACTCCAGCATCCGTGTGCTAAAATCAAATTATTGTTTTGTGAAGAAATACTTTCTGTAACTTTGTAGGGACTAACAAACAATCATATTTGTTACGTAACACTTGAAGCACTCAAATTCAAATGCACTTTGCACTTTCGTCAAAACAGGAATGGAATTGTACTGTCAATGTTTTCATTGCTACTGAATACACAAACATATTGATCTTCAAATGTTTTTCATAGTAAGGGACTATTGGAGAGACGAGAGATCAACACAGAAATTTTGCTAACACCCAAAAATTTAAACACACTTAGCGTACTTTCGTCGAAAAACCATTCGGATTGGTTCATTAATTCGCGGATTACATCAAAAATGACGGACATACTAACGTTTTAATGGCTCGAATCGAAATGAAGTAAGCATTAAGGACAGTGTTGTTTACTATGAGTCAGGGTGACACCGATGGCAGCATCACTACCGATATTTGTACTGTGTGTAGGCACCTAAGCCTGACAGTTACGATTGGTAGCTTACCATTGGTTATTTATTAATACTGTAAAGCATTGATCACGTTATTAAAGTGTGTGTGACAGCTGTTTATCCTTTTAGAGCCAGGAGTTCTACTACATGTCGGTCGAGGTTTGTGGATAGATATTAGGTATTTAATTGCAATTATTATAATAGTTTCCGAGCACGTGTATTGGAATTATCCCAGCGGAAGCTCTTGATTACTCGGCGTATTTATTAAATATGGCGACTAATGTGTTAAAGATAAAGATTCAAATGTTTATAATGTCTATACTACAGTTTTCAATACCTTTTTTGATTCACATCATATTCACATTCAAGATTTTTCCATGACATTTTATGGACACTGTTACTACAATACTCGAATCTATTACATCAACACATCTTACACCATCACCTTTCCTAAGAAATCCCTGTTTGCAGAACAGGTGTACTCCAGATAACGTCTCAACAACATCTGACCTCTCATTCTTACCCAAGGCTCTGGTCATATCGTCATCTCTCTCTCCCATACGCACCGTTGCTGCAGGGGCTTTGCCCTCGGCGCGTGCGATACAGTTCCGTGCCTAGCGGTGTTAGAACGATCTGCTTATGATGTTCATGTATTAAAACTATCAATATTGTTTTGGGAGTGATGACATTTACTTTGAAATATTTGTAGTGAATACTGTGACATAAATTGCTCCTGTAATTTAATTAATCGGAACAGCATCTTGTGTAACATTCTATGACGCAGACCTTTGTCTAGCTGTTGATTGAAAACAATATTCCTTAGCTGCTTAGTTGCTTAGCTTATTTATATCATTCAGTCAAGGTGGCAGCAAGTGCACGTCAGGTGCACATCCAGATGGCCATCTGGTTTCATACTTGAATGGAACGAATTATCTAGCGTTACAGATCTATACTTCAAGAAAAGCGCATAAAGATATATAATATATCTATAAATATGTACATGTTATAACTAAAACATGGATAACTTTTTTTTTTTTTTTTTTTTTTTTTTCATTCCTAAGTCATCTCACAGTAGGTGACAGTTGGTCTACTAGCACGTATATCTTGAGGTACCTAGTTTTCCCAAATATGATCTGGTCAGCTTACACTCTAAACGGATGCAGCTGAATACCAGTATTATACATGAAGCGACGGCCTATCTGGCCTCCACAACTCAGTTAGTGGGCAACGTGATACCATTTGGAACTGTATCGTTAACGAAAAATGTTAACCAAATGAAATCATACATTGCAGGGCTACATTTAGGTACACTACGCAAATCCATGAAGGACACTGCATTCGTTATCCTCAACCACTTCGCAGAAAACCTAGATTTTTCCACACGCCATTTTCTCAAGACAGAAAGTAGGTATTAATATAGGCTGTACTATAATTAGCCACAAGGCTATGTCTGAAGGAAAACCGGCGCGGAAACGAGCCGCCATGTCTATAGACCGCTGAATGACAATGGGACGCCATTGTTGATGCGTACGCGCAAGTTACAGGCACGACTTTGTTGAAGATTCGTATGGAGGATATGTGAGGTAATTACTGGATGGAGGAACACGGAAAGTTGTTATGGAAATAAGGGAGAGTTTGCCGGAAGTCCAGAAGGGGGGGAAAAAAGATAAGGATGTATATTTTTCAATAAGGGAAATATTATTTAAATCAATCTTCATATTGAAGACGTTACATCTGCTATATTCAGTGATTTTTCTCAATCGTCAATGGGAGAGCGCTTCGCATTCGGAGAGCGTTACATTAGACTGCTCACAAGTTTTTCATCGTCAACACAATTTGCAATTAACTTTTCTTAAAGCCTATTTACATCAAACACTGTACATTCCCAACATCATTTCAACTGTTTATGTAACAATTAAGTGCATCTAGCATGCATGACTTTTTTTACTTTTTTATACGATTAACTATGGGAAACAGTCCTCCATTCTTCTCAAATTAAGGTTTATCACGCAAAGTTTGTTCTCAAATTGAAATGTTAATTAACTTGCTTCTAGACTGGTCCTGACTGGGATTAGATAATTGTGTCAATTGTCACTCGGATAATGTGTTGGGTTACTTACTATCGCTCGTCAGATATATGAGCCCACTTACATCTTGAGTTATAGTTAGTGATGGTTGCTTTGAATGCAATCCGTGAATGCATCTCTGAATGGTTTAAATCATTGACCTATTTCTTGCTGGATGATTGACGATTTGATAAATATATGGACCGTATTCTTAATTAGTTCAAGGGTGTTTTTACTCAAACAAACATCCAGTCAAGAAAAGATAAATCAATACAGATATTTCTTTGCGATTGCCAATTTAGTTATCAGCTCTATATTCTTACTATATTGGGGTCGGCTTCCAGTCTAACCGCATGCAGCTGAATACCATTATTTAACATAGAACAACTGCCTATCTGACCTCCACAACTCACTTACTGGGTAATACGATACCCCTTGGTATACACAGCGGTTCGCTAGGTAGCCGATGAACTTGCCAAATGCTAGGAGGGTCGAATATGGCACCAGTGGGACCAGAACCCATTGCGTCACCCCCCCCCCCTTCGGGTATCTACGCACTCTGGTAAGGAAACGTACCAGGGACCAACCTTACAAAACATGGGGGACTAAGGTGAGTGCAGGTAGTCTAAGGAAGCACCTCCTACGATCGATGCCCGCCTCACAAAACAGGTTCTCCGTCTAACTAAACCACAGCTGCGTACAGTTACAGCAGCTGTAACTGGGCATGGGTCATTTAACAAACATATCTTTGTCATAGGAGGAACAGACAGTCCGCTATGCAGGACCTGCTTGGAGGACGACGAGACAGCTGCGTACGTGCTGTTAAACTGCCCGGTGGTCGCCAATAACAGGGCTAAATACTTCGGTAACCCAGGTACCGTACGTGAGATTGTCAGCAACACCAAGGCGTTGCTGGCCTTTCTCGAGGAGCTGGGGTGGATCGAATGACCGATTCTCACACCCGTACGCAAAATACGCGCTTTGACGTGGAGTTGCGGACAACAGCCCATATTACCTATTACCCCTTGGTTGGACTGGTTGTCAGCGAAAGTCTGACCCGTAATGACTGTTAAATATCTACGAATGACAGCTGGGACCAATGGCTTAACGTGCTTTCCGATGCACGAAGGGGTCTAGGTATGTAAAGATGGTCACAGCAGCTGTGTATTAGCGCATAATAATTCAACACTCCTTCAATTTTTGTCCCAATTTCAAACGAGTGGACTGAACTTACGACCTCTTTTCGGACCTACCTTTATGCCCCATTTAGGCCAATAAAACAGCAAACAGACGACAAATGGCATCCAAATCCTATTAATATTAATTCTGCGAACATGTCAGCCGGTCACAAGTCCCGTATGACATGGCTATATGACCCCAGTCAGAGTCCCTGAGCCGGAGGGTAATGGTGGCCCAGTGGTAACGGCCGCGACTTACGAGTTGTGGGTTTGAACCCAGACAGGTGCTTAATTTTGTGTAAATTATGTAATCACAACTGCTCTCAACACGATGAAGAAAAATATCTTGAGGGAACCGGCATGTCCTAGAACCAAAAATTCGAAAACATGTGACATCTACCAACCCGCACTGGGCCCGCGTAGTGGATTACGGCCCACTCCCGCTCACAGAGAGGAGGCTTGAGTCACAGAAGTGGGAACATTAGGCCGATTATGCTTAAGCTTTTCAGAGTCAGAGTCAGTCAGCGGCCCTGATTTAAAAACTAGGGTAACACAATATTTTCGAGAAAATTCGACACAAATTAAAATAGGTTAACTGCAGTTATTAGTTTTCTACGTGTTTGATCTCGACAACTTATTGGGCTGTCAAATAACATCTGGGTCGATAGAATGTTTTGATCTGTCGAGTTGAGTCGTGATGTGTTAAGATTTTATTGAAATGTAAGCAAATTAATTTTGTATGTTTTAGATTTCATCGAGCAGTGAGATGGAGGAAAAGTTTGGTGTACAAGGATGCATGAAGTTCAGTCACTTAAAGAGATACGTAACCGGGGTCGTCGGATATTGAAGTTTTTGTAAGAAACCGATGGGTGTTTTCACATGAAATTTAATTTGTTAAATTAACTATTTGTTTTCTATTATTTTTTTCTTGTGGTTATTATTAAAAAAAAGTGGAGAAAGTGGAGATTCAAATAATGGGGTCTGGAACTATACACCACCAGGGTTTTTCTTAGCAAGGACATCTATACCTACGTAATTATAAAATACAGTCGCTTTTCGTGTCTGTCTGTGACCGCGTTGCTCTTCTATTCTACGCAACGGATTTTGATGCGGTTCTCATTATCATTTAGTTTTTTTTTTTGGAAGATTTATGTGTATGATACAATAAAAATAAAATTACATATACTTAATAAAGAAATCACGATGATTTGTCATGTCATTAAACCGTGCGAAGCAGGTGCTGTGGGTGAGGGTGGCTGGTATACTTGCTTGCTCCGCAGAAAGGCGCGACACGACGACGTTGGTATAACAATTTCATTAGAATCGCGTCGCACCGTCGCCATTCTTTCTTATAACTTTTCTCCTACAGTTAATACAAATACCCTAGTTACTTCATAAACGAAGAAAACCTTGCTCCAATAAACACAAATCACACCTACATAGATTTCTAAAGGAATCTGTCAGAACACAAAGGGATAGCTATATTTACCACAGAATTCCAACGATCTTGTTTACAATACCTACAACACATTTATGTCTGTGGTGGGATGCTTTTACGTAAAGATGACAAAATATTTACTTCTTGGTCCATTCTGACTTAATCATCGATTTAGTGCCGCCCAGTGATCGAAATTCAACCCTAATTCATTTAAATTTTAATGTACGTCTGTACGTTTGACGTGTCAAATTGCTTTAATACATTTTCAACTTTATCACTAAAGTACAAGGTTTAAAGTTGAGTGGGAAAATTTGACATTTTCGGGTAGGTTGATATGTTGGCGTCTGTACATATTTCTAATGCCTATTAAGGCATTAAAAAAGAAAACTATAAAACACGCTTTAAAAACCAAACTAAAAAAGTAGAAAATAATTTTAATTGTACTAAAAAGCGTGGGGTGCTTTTTGAGGTAGTTTTGTAATCAATTAATATCAAGCACCTCACGCTTTTTAATATAATTAAATTATTTTCAACTTTTTAAGTTTGGTTTTTAAAGCGTGTTTTTAAACTATTATTTATTTTAATTTTTTTAGTTCTGCTAACTACAAAAGCGTGATTTTTCAGTTTTTTTACTTACCTCTATTTTTATTATTATTGAATTGTCATCAGTCCTCGATAAGTCTACAAAGTTTAAGTGAAGTCTGACCGTTTGAACTGGCTCAAAATCAAGTCCAAAAAAAGAGGTCGGTTACAAACAAAACAAACAAACACAGATGAAGCTAATAAAAACGTGTTAAAATATTCGCTTTTCTGCACCCGTTCTCCATATAAACTTACTTGAGCTAAATTTCATACTAGTACTACTAGAAAAGTTCAATAGGTACAGACGTCAGCACATTAAGCTACCTCAAAATAAATCTCGTGTCACAATGTTTGTGCTCAATGGACTCCTAAACCACTTAACCGATTATAATAAAATTCGCACACCATGTGCAGTTCGATCCAACTTGAGAGATAGGATAGTTTAAATCTCAAATTATAGTCGCAATTTTAATTTATTGCTAATTATTTGTCTGTTATTATTTGACAGTCACAATTATCTGTTAACTCCAAATGATTCTAACAGATGGCGGTATCTGTTGACTGGGTTGAGTAAGTAATCAATAGATGGCGCTGTGTTAAAAATACCAACGTTTCACATAAGCTACATTTTAAAGGCATAACCACCACGTGTTGAATGCGAATTTAATATTCATAGTTAAGACAGGACAACGTCTGTCGGGACAGCTAGTTATTGTATAAAATATAACTAATATATTTTATTATATAATATTATCATGTTGTAGGTTATTATTACAGCCTACAACATAATATTGGGGGGATCCCCCTTTCAAATAGCACTTACCAACACATAATTATTAGTTATACGTAAACAATCCAGAAGAATTTGTTTGCTTTGGTGCCGAAAGGTAATTGATTTTTGCTAGCAGTTAGTTCAGCAACTAACCCTAGCTCATGCAATAATGATAAACTGCTTAGCATTTTCCTAACCATTTTGGGGTCAGCTCCCAATCTAACCGGATGAAGCTGAATACCAGCATTTTACATGGAGATACTGCGTATATTAAGTCCACAATCTAGCTACTAGGGAAAATGATAACCCTCGATAAGGCTGGTTCTTTGACAGTCCTTACGGTTCATCAGAAGTCTGATCTTCTGATGAACCGTAAGGACTGTCAAAGATTTACGAATGACAGCCAAGACCAACGTTTTAAAGTGACTTCCGAGGCAACGAATGGTCTCGAACTCTCGATATACCATAATAGATGGTTACCTATCAACATCTTGTCGTAATGATATACCTATTTAACAAATGTAACACACAATACCTTACAACATTTCTTCAGCACCTTACAAGCACATAAATCACACAAACAATCCAAGCCATTACCCAAATATTATAAAATATGAGCGCAACTTTGGTGCGCTTGCGCTTATCCGTAACGAGTTACAAACAGGAAAGATGCCAAGTAACTATGAACTAATTACTTACATAATCACGAAGTTGGACGAGGTAAATAAAGGTAGGTTATTTAGGTTTCAGGAATTTGGTTGAGACATGATGTTTTGTTGTTTCAGAGCAGACGAGATTATTGTAGCTTCGTGTGTTTTTAAGGGACTTAATTAGCAGGTAAATAGAAGGAATTATTTCTGAAATATTTAGCTTTAGTTTTAATTCCAAAACCAATACGAAAATCATCCCCGATACGAAATTCTGACTACAACAATGGGCAGTCCAAACAGCCTAGGCTATCGGGTAACGGTATAATCTACTGCCACATTCAGAGGCTAGAACCACAAAGATGGGCCCAGGTTGTGACAAAAAGGACCGCACGAAATAAGAGGCAAACCGTTCAAAGGTGGGAGGACGGAATTGAGACCAGACTGACCCGACTGTAATAACGAGTGGAAACATCTGGGAGAGGCTTTTACCGCCTCAGGCGGTCCTTACACAGAGGAGATCTGAACATTGAAGATGAGACAAGCAATACTAACAACAAAGTTAAGATTTTTATTTCATTAATAACACATTGACGTACTTACTTAAAAAATATTTTTCTTACACTTTAAGCGTAACCTCATAAAAAAATTGTAAAGGAAGTAATAAATGTTTATTTTTATTTCGAGCTTTAGAGAATAATGTTTATACATTTGTGTTTTGAACCCAATCAACACAGGCACCAACAGTGACGTCACCAGGTCCCTGTGTCAGTTTCAGGGCGGCCCCAAGGTCTTGTGTTCCAACGATTAGTGTCAAGGATATTTTGAGTGACAAATGCCTTTGTCATTTGCATTAAACTCATCTAACCAACGTTACATATGTGTGGGTTGATGACATCATCCTGTTTTGTGTCCTGGATTTATCAGAGGTCCTGGATTACAGACTATTTAATTTGTTTAAAAAAAAATTGCAACCCGCAAATAGTTCCTCGCACGGTTTTTACTGCTTGACACAACATGGTAATTTCTTTATGATGTGTAAGTTTAATATTAATATATTGTACACATATAGGTACCTTCCGAAATAACTTATCTAAATGATGGTAAAAACCGCATCAAAATCCGTTGCGTAGTTTGGAAGAACAACGCGATCACACAGAATGACACTAAAAGCGAATTTGTTTTACACTATTTACTAGCTCTTGTCAACGGCTTCGCCCGCATAGAGGTCGGGAATTATACCACAGGAACGTACTAACGGGATAAAAAGTATCATAATGTATGTGTTAATCCAGGTTATAAACTATATGCGTGCTAATATTTCACCCAAATCCGTTCATTAGTTTTTCGTAACAAACATTTATCCAGGTGCGGGTTGTTCGAAAGAGATACCGCGGCCCCTGGCACACAGGCAACTGAGGGAACACGGGTGGGTTTTAGTCAGTAAAAGTCTGACACGCCCTCCCGCTCCACCCAGAGCGGGAGAAGTTATTTGATGATTTCCCACCTAAAAAAAAGAAAACATCCATCCTCACAAACTTTCACATTTATTTATAATATGAAGTTCCATAGTAACAAAACAAAATGGAATAGGCATAGGATATCATCTAATTAATACACAACGTATGGGTGACTTATCAATTTAAAACAATTAAATTTGACAGAGGAAAATGCGTAGCTTTATTACACTACTGCCAATACTAATAATATAAGGAAACGTGCGAATATTTATACAGAGTTAATTAATAAAAACTTTAAAAAAAAAAAAAACAACCGACTTCCAAAAAAACACTACAAAGTGAAAAATAACTTTAATTTCGGAAGTCGGTGTTTGAATTGATTGATTGGTGTTTGATTGGTGTCTGAGCTGTATTTGAATTTTTTGTCACCGCCTTCCGAAATTAAAGTTATTTTTCACTTTGTAGTGTTTTTTTGGAAGTCGGTTGTTTTTTTTTTTTTTTAAGTTTTTATTTTTCACTTTTTAGTGGTTCACATATGCTTACCCCTTCACAGCATACTGGCGTGATGTTATGTTATGAACTGGTGTAAGAAATAGACAGAGATGAGATTTCAGCAATCCCAGTCCGTTTGCTATCATTTATTGAGGAGTTCCGTTGCCTATCTCCGAAGTTCTTCATCAGATCTTCAGCAAATTGAAATGGAACCACTCCGAGAAAGTACTCTTCCAAAAAATACCTAAATCGCTTTGTGTGCCTATAAAATTTGAAGAGTTCTCTCTATTTCTCCAGGATCCCATCATCAGATCCTGACTTGATGATCATGGGACCACCTGGAAAGTATACCCTTTCAAACAAAAAAAAACAAAATCCAAATCGGTCCAGCCATCTTCGAGTAATCGGGGAACATACATTAAAAAAATAAAGGTTCCGACGAATTGATAACCTCCTCCTTTTTGAAGTCGGTTAAAAAGTAACGGTTGTTTTTATTTACATTGGGTCCCAAATAAGACTCTCTAATCAGCATAATAATGTTCCCACTGCTTGGACACAGGCCTCCTCTGTGTGAGAGGGAGTGGGCCGTAATCCACCACGCGGGCCCAGTGCGGGTTGGTAGATCATGTCACATGTCTTCGTGAAAAATAACTTCAATTTCGGAAGTCGGTCGGTGACTTTGGATAATTATGTATTTTTTTGGAAAAAGTTTTTATTTTTCACTTTTTAATTATAGTACCTACCTAGCCCACACCAAAGCGAAATTTCATCATCCTTGGGGTAAAAACAATGCATATTTATGCGATAGCAGCAATCGCGGTTGATTTTCTGCTGATTTGCTGTCATTTTTTGAAGAGTTCCGTTTTGTCTGTCTCCGAAACGCATCATCAGATCTATATGAAATTTAAAATAAAATATATATTTTTTGTTCGAAACGGGTTTATTCCGAAATGTCCCACATTTCGGAATAAACCCGTTTCAAGAATTTTGCTAGTCCGTCCTATATATTATGACGAAGTTATACCCGAACATACATAAATAAAAAAAAAATAAGTCTATTAAAAAATCTAGCCCGACCTGGGAATCAAACCCAATACATCATGCTCAGCAGGGGCGCTTGAAGATCCCAGAACAAAATCATCATTTAACTTAACAATTAACTTGCTAACACTATCAGTTTGATCTTCGCCTGTCAGTGGGGAGATGACTAGATTATCATAAATTATGTAGACGCTATCTATTCTCGGCCACGACTATGTAACATGAATTACGATGCTCGGGAATTGAATCTTGGAATGTTCATCCAATTAACGTTCTTGGAACCTTTTAATGAATTTATTGAAAAAAATTGAGGAAAAGTAAATATAGACGTGAAGATAAAGTCGGGAGTTGGAGACAGGTTAAATTAATAATTTTGGATTGAAATATTAGGTACTAGCTGCCGCCTGCGGCTTCGCCCGCGTGTAGGTCGGAATTTATTCCACGGGAACGTACTACCGGGATAAAAAGTATCCTATGTTTTAATCTAGTTTATAATCTATGTGTGCCAAATTTCATCCAAATCCGTTCAGCCGTTTTTGCGTGATTGAGTAACATTCAAACATCTTCACAAATTTTCACATTTATAATATTAGTAAGAAGGATTTATATCCATAATACATTTTTTAATTTTTTTATTTGTTTAAAGGGCTTTGTCGCTTAGCGACCACATCGCCCAGTGCAGAAAAACACAATATTGTGGAATACGATCTATCTTATAACTAACTTGTACAATTGTTTTGCCTTATCGGACAATGGATAAGCGAGGATGGAATTACATAATATAATATGCACATTCAGTCTTTCAGTTCTTCAGTCTAAGTGCCTCATTGGTCTAATGCAATAATAAGTAGGAGATCATGCATTCGATTCCCAGTTCGGACGTGTTATTGGATTTTTCTATCTGGAATTCATCAGTAGCAGTCCGTAACCTGGATTTGTGGCCCGGTTGATGGCAATAGGTTCACCTATACGACTATAGGTACATCTCTGCCTACCCCTTCCGGGATTACAGGCGTGATGTTGTTTTATACAGACAGAAATAAAATGTAAATAAGAGGAACACAACTTAGATACAGTGTTCATCTTGTTGTTAATAACATAAACATGAGCTACTTTAGCAGAAGGTACGTATTATACTGTCATGGTATAAGGTCTTACTAATCCATTAGGTATATACAAGTACTTAGCCAAGTACTTACTTTGTTGAATGACAGGTCAGTGCAGATATACTGAGGTAATTGGTAGATTTGTAAGAAAAATCACAACATCTTACAGTAAGTTGTGAAGTTACATAAACATCAGGAAACAATTCAGTCTCTGAAAGCTAAGAGTCATCGTCTAAGTTAGATCGCGTGCCGACGAGCAATTGTAATGTAACGAGCAACATAAAACCACTCACCATCAGATTATCCACGGAATTGTATCCGCAAATCACGTATCCCATCACTCTATTCGCCATTTTACAATCACCAAAGCATCACCAATATTGAGCACGTGTCAATCACAAAAACAACTTAAAAGTCCATCTCTTATTCACTTACACACTAAGCGGAAAAGAGAAAGCACTATAAATCCAATTAACAATCAATTATTTTAATAACACAAACAATTTTGATCCTTATTGCGTTTACATAAGGTTGATAACGAGAGCACTAGTAACTACTGTTACGAAACTTCAAAGCGTTAATTTGCACGTATTTTGTCATGTAGAGTAACAATTGGTATTTTTTCATTAAAACGTGAACGTGTGTCATGATGTGCGGTCGGCGAGTGACTGATTGTCTTACAGCGGGTGCTGCGGGAGCCATGCGGGAACGGAACATGTAAATAAATCGAAACGAACAATGATCGTGGCGTGCGCAGCTTTGGATCATCTGGCCACAATCTGTCTTATTAACTAACTAAAAAAAAGATTTTTCATAACAGCGAGTCGTGTGCCAAAAAGTTTACAAGAATGAACTACTCCAATTCAATCAAACAGATTTCTTTGAAAGAATTTTTTCATCGTACTTCATCGATTAAGTAGCGAAAAAAAAATTACCATTGTAGAAGAAGATCTGTAATTGAATGGCAATAGCACATCAATAAACACACTAACACAGTCAATTGTAAAAACATTCTCTGAAGTTCAACTCACGACGACGTCAAAATATTAAGAAAAATATTTGACTCTATAACTTCCCGTAAATTCACAGCGACCAATTAAACATGTGACGCTCCACAGAGTGAAACATCAAAGTTAACGTGCTCAATGAAAGCTGTAATTAAAGTCATTGGCAATCTGCCTGTAGTTTGTTTTACGTATTAGCTTTACTGAAGTGCCATCAAAGTAACTTGGACACTGGTTTAGTTAATAAAGTATGTATCTATCAACGTAAAATGTTACTGTATCAATGGACACAACGATTTGCCCTGACCTGTGAGGTCAATGTTATATATGAACGAATTATATATAGAATATTATTATCTGAAGTAATTTCTGCATCTTCTATTTCTTTACATAGTAGAAAACAAAGTCGCTTTTCGTGTTTGTACGCATAGATCTTTAAAATACGCAACGGATTTCAATGCGGTTTTCTTATATCAATAGACAGAGTGATTCAAGAGGAACGTTCATATGTATAATACACCGAACTCCACGCGGGCGAAGTTAGTCTACTTCTAAGTCTTATTTGAGATATTATTCTCATAACCATCAAAATCATTATCATTCTAAAGCAGTCCACTGCTACTCTGCTGGACACCTAGGCGCGTTATACGCCACAGAGCTTGAATCTCAGCATTTTTGAGTGACACATGAGCTTTCATAAAAAAGGCTCTATTTGGTCACAAAGCATCGCAAAAACTGCAGATTTTGCCGAAACTGCAAAAACTTAATAAGATTTATGAAAACTTTAGCACTAAAATAACTGCGCACCATCGTATAATTACCACTTACTACATCCCACAAAAACATCGCAAAATTCCGTTAAAAATAAACATCCTGTCTTAAAAACTTAAAACAACGAGAGCATTGATTTGAATACCAGATAAGTCCTGAACTCCTGACCCGCGATACTGCCGAAAAGAGGTCGAGATCCCAACCTTGCCGAATGCGGAAGTCATTTTAATTGAGTTAGCTTTATTAAATTATCTACGCTTGTTCTTTTGGAGGGTTATACTTATTAATTTGGATGTGGAATGATGTTTAAGACGGAGTGCTGGATAGATTAATTTTGGAACTCAGTGACATACTTTGTTGGTCCAACAACCGACACTATAGGCCCGCGGTGTGGATTAAGTATGGGCCGCTCCCTCTCATATAGATGAGACCTGAGTCCCAGCAGTAGAGATATTATAGGCTGATATATTACACAATGTTTTGGGTTTGTGTTTAGCAGTAGAAGCTGGTTATACCGCGAGAACCGTCTGTTCTGTAGCGACTATCGAGAACCGGCTGTTCTGTAGCGACTATCGAAAACCGGCTGTTCTGTAGCGACTATCGAGAACCCGTTTGTTCTGTAGCGACTATCGAGAACCAGCTGTTCTGTAGCGACTATCGAGAACCGGGTGTTCTGTAGCGACTATCGAGAGCCGGCTGTTCTGTAGCGACTATCGAGAACCGGCTGTTCTGTAGCGACTATCGAGAACCGGCTGTTCTGTAGCGACTATCGAGAACCGGCTGTTCTGTAGCGACTATCGAGAACCCGTTTGTTCTGTAGCGACTATCGAGAACCGGCTGTTCTGTAGCGACTATCGAGAACCGGGTATTCTGTAGCGACTATCGAGAGCCGGCTGTTCTGTAGCGACTATCGAGAACCGGCTGTTCTGTAGCGACTATCGAGAACCGGCTGTTCTGTAGCGACTATCGAGAACCGGCTGTTCTGTAGGGACTATCGAGAACCAGCTGTTCTGTAGCGACTATCGAGAACCGGCTATTCTGTAGCGACTATAGGTCTTTTAATAAATCCTACATAATAATATTATAAATGTGAAAGTTTGTATGTTTGCATATTTAGATGTTTGGATGTTTGTTACTCAATCCCGCAAAAACCGCTAAACGGATTTGGATGAAATTTGGTACACAGATAGATTATAACCTGGATTAACACATAAGATACCTTTTATCCTGAAAGTACGTTCTCGTGGTATAATTTCCGACCTCCAAGCGGGCGAAGCGAAGCTGCTGGCAAAGGCTAGTAAATTAATAAAAATATCAGTCACGTAGTCTTTACAGAAAATTACAGAAACAAAGACCAGAAGTAGTCTGAGAAGAAGCCTGAGAAGGAGCCTGTTAAGCCTGAGTTCAAATGAAATATCGTTAAACTATTTTCGGATGTTTTAATGTGTCATACATTGTATGTACTAGCCAAACAAAATAGTAATCCGAGGAATGCTTTGAAGTTACATTAGTGTAATACGCTAAATTATGAAAAAAAAAAAAACTTTTATTACGATCTAAAAAATTACGATACAAGTTATTATCTATTAGGTCTTTACCTATGAAATTGCCGTTTTGCAGTACTGGCCATTTCAAATCAAAATAATTTTTGTTTGGGTAAGAATTCTAATTTCAAATTAATTTTATTTTAAAAACATGGATTTTTTTTTCCAAAAGTAGTCATTTGTTTATTGATTAGTGTTACATTTTCATCGCATTTCAATCTTTTTCGTCATCATGAATACGTTAAAAATTCGAGTAATTATGGAATATGAGTACCGTCGTGGCAGCAACGCGGCACAAGCGGCACGCAACATCAACGACGTTTACGGAGCTAACACTACAAACCAACGCACCACCTGTTATTGGTTTGCTCGCTTCCGTTCTGGAAATTTCGACCTGAAAAATGAACCTCGCGGTCGTCCGAAGACTTTGGTCGACAATGACGAATTAAAGGCGATTGTGGAAGCTGATGATACACAATCTACGGCTGAATTAGCAGCAGCTTTCGACGTTAGCGTCAAAACAATATTGGTCCATTTGCGTCAAATTGGCAAGGTAAAAAAGCTTGACAAATGGGTGCCCCACGAAGACAATGATCGTCAGCGCGAAGTACGCGTCGAGACGTGCCTTGCACTGCTCAACAGACACACAAATGAAGGAATTTTGAACCGCATTGTTACCTGCGATGAAAAATGGATTCTGTTTGATAACCGCAAGCGCTCAGCAAGTTGGTTGGATCCTGGTTCAGCACCTAAACAATGCCCTAAACGAAAACTTACCCCTAGAAAAGTGATGTTCACTGTTTGGTGGTCTAGCGCCGGTGTGATTCATCACAGCTTCTTACCAAATGGGGTGAGCATTACTGCAGATGTGTACTGTGAAGAACTGAACACAATGATGGAGAAGCTGGCACATCTCCAACCAGCATTGGTCAATCGCTCGTCTCCGCTGCTCCTGCACGACAACGCGCGACCTCATACTGCACAGCAGACGGTCTTCAAGTTGCAAGAACTGGGGTTGGAAGCTCTCCGTCATCCGCCCTACTCACCAGACCTTGCGCCTACAGACTACTACTTTTTCCAGAATTTGGATAACTTCTTGGCGGGAAAAAAATTCAATACCCGAGAGGCAGTACAAAATGCCTTTGAAGAATTTGTTGCCTCCCGTCCAGCTGATTTCTTTAAGAAGGGCATCAATAAACTGCCACTGCGATGGCAAAGATGCATTGATTGCATGGGTGATTACTTCGATTAATACAAATAAAAAATACATGAAAAAAATTCGTTTAAATTTTTTCATACAAAACGGCAATTTCATAGGTAAAGACCTATTATTATAGTTTTACTTGCGTCCGCCTCTGCTTCACACGCTTTTTACAATTTCAAAAAACTTCGATCATCATATTCAGCCTATAATGTTCCCACTGCTGGTACACAGACCCTCTCTCTTTGAGAAGGAGTGGGCCTTAATCCACTAAGGTTTTATTATATTCAATTTAATACATGTTAAAGTTTTGTACAAATAAATCTTCCTGAATAAAATTCGCTGAATGATGGTGAATACCGCAAAAAAATCCGTTGCGAAGCTTAAAAGAACGACGCAGTCACACAGACAGACACTAAAAATAAAACAAGTACATAATATAGATATGTGGACTATCCTAACTAAGATTATAAATGCTAAAAGTAAGTTTGTTTGTAACGCTTTAACGTTAAAACGGCTGAACGAATTTGTGTGAAAATTGGCACACAGACCAAGACTTCAGTTAGGACATAGGCTATGACTTCGGTTAGGACATAGGCTACTTTTCACCCTGGATCGCACACGAAGTCACGGGCAACAGCAAGTAGATTATAGTTTTATGTCTTCCGCGGGAATATAAACATATTCGCACCTTCTTTCTCGGTTAGTCATGGCACCAATTGTTATGAAACTCAGGGAAAGCGTTCAGTCGTTTCCTATTGTGCTCGAGGTTTCTTTAGTCAAGAATAGACAGGTCTTTCTTTCGATATACTCTATTTATTGCTTCCTTTGTCAGTTGAAAACTTACTTTCGGTATTTAAAATCGTGTGTCCATGTTCGGACAAATAAATGAATTTGAATTTGAATTCTAGATACTTATCGATACAGCTAGAGGCAAACGCTTTTGGTTGACAGAATTTTTGACTTAATTATTGGAAGTGACATTATGAACAAGGATACTCAGGAACCATCACTTCTTAAAAAAACAAACGCGAAGGACCATCCATATATTCCCAGAATAAGCCGTAAGGATACCGCACTGACTCCCAATAAATTAGTAGAAGGGAAGA
This sequence comes from Antitype chi, assembly GCA_947359405.1. Taxonomy (NCBI): domain Eukaryota; kingdom Metazoa; phylum Arthropoda; class Insecta; order Lepidoptera; family Noctuidae; genus Antitype; species Antitype chi. Next base: position 2,215,332 of record OX375827.1, on the reverse strand, counting down.
AAGATAACGAAATCTCACACATTTCTAATGTTTGCACATACTCGTATTCGAAGGGTGGCACGGACATCGACGCACACACAACCTGTTCCCATTAATTTAGTACCTGATTCTGAAACTTGAAATTCTTCGTCGGTTATTTTTTTTTATTAGCTCTGCTATAGTTTTTGATCGCGTAGGTATTGCAGTTTTCTATGGAATGGCAGTTTTTTTTTATAACATTATTTATCATCTAATTTCAAGTAACTATAAGTCAATTATTCTGAAGCTTATTTTTGAACAAAAAAGATGGACCTCAACCAATTATTGGTGTTGAAACCGACAACCTCAACATCATTGCATAGGTATTAGTAATGTTATCTCACCTTCCTCAGCTCCGAATTTCCTGGATCGACTCATCAAAATTCATTTATACACCTCGCGACAATTCATAAATATGAATGGTAAGCAATAAAACCTGCTTGTTTATCTGTTACGTATCTATTTCAGTGGTTGCCTAGAATCAGGTCAGGCCGTGTCCTCGATTGAGCGTCTCAGACTGTTTCAATCTATCAATCAATGTGCTAGTTGTATTGAATTGACAGTTTTATTGACTCGTGGGATATATGGGCATATAGGTCTGTGAGGCTAAATTTAGACGTGAATATTTGACTTTTAGTAGATGTAGACAGATATTGTTGGTATCCTTACTGATATAATAAAGCCGAAAAGTGCCTGTTTTTTCCGTCTAAAAGCTTCCAACTCCTGATTAATCATAATCAGTTTCATTTTGACAGTTCAACAATATTCATTGCGGTATTTGGGTCAAAACCAAAAATTTGGACCATTTCATTTATGTTATTTTTATGTAACAATAACATAAAAGTAACATAAAGGAAAATAAGGGCTGTGTTCATGATGTAAGAGAAAAACAGTAAAATATTTTAAATAATTTTTATTTAATATATTTTGTAATAAAAATGTAACATTCTGAAAGATTGAAAAAACTCCCACTTCGACGCTTATAAGAATAACTGAAATGCCGTCAAAAGCATTTAAGTTTTTCTTCTAAGCTTTTACGTGATATAAATTTTAAAATAACATGTACCTAGTCAATGGGGAATGCCGACAGAAGTGAAAACTTATCGTACGTAGCGCGCGGTGCAGTGTCATAATTGCCTAAGAAACTATAAAAAGGCGCACACGACATACTCATAGCTATCTGGATTTACTGTTAACATTTGTGTGTCTATGTTGGTGACGCAGACCCATTTAGAAGATTTTCTCCACTTAGACAACACTCAACCCGCTCTTCGAAAAAAATATAATAATCATATTGAATTTTTAATATTCTAGAGCGCTGAAATCAATCATTTTGATGTAATCAAAAAATCACCCGGTGTGTTCATACAGGGTGCAATTGTTAGCATGCTACTTTTAAAGGACACCGTGGTCATGAATATGAACAAATTTTACTATCAGGGCCAACTCTCCAACATAAAAAATAATAATAGCTTTTTTTATCCAAATCTGCAATACGATCACGACTATGAACAGCTGTTTTGCAACTGTTATTTCAGAGTTGGTCCCATAGTTAATAGTCGTTCATTACACCCTGAAAATGAAAAATGCGAACATTTTAACGAGACCAAGTTTTTATTGATTTATTAGCAATCTTTCAGGTCGAAAGTACTCGTAAATATTAAACAATCTTTGCTAAGGGACCAAACCTGAAATCGCGAAAAGATTCTGCTGTTCCAAACATGTTTGTTATTTATAACATAACTCTACTTACTGTATACCTATACAGTTGATTTTCGATTTCAGGGTTAGTCCTATAGTGTTCGGGCAATTTCAATTTAGGGCGCTTTTTTCTTAGTCAATTCATGAGCATTTTAACACGAAATATTGCTAATTTAACGATTTAATAATTACCCTGCAAATGGAAATTGACAACATTTTCAAGCGACAAACTTTTATTTTCAATCACTAAAAAGTTCATCGAAATCTCTTTTTAAATTAGCTGAAGAAATATTATAAGATTCTGAAGATGCTTTTTTCATAAACTGCAATAACTGCTTTGGCTTGTTAACATTGGATAAAATAGTCACTGATTTAGAAGTAGATGCACCTTTATTCAGATCTGTGTCATTTGAGACAATTTTAGAAATTTTACTGACTGAGCCTGTCACGGAACCATCTTCACACTCAGATGACGATTCTATAATAGGTCTCTTACATACACGTTTTTTAACGCTATCTTTAATTAATTTATGTGTTTTTATTGAGTAACATAGACATAATTTTGAACAGAAGCAACTTAACACCCTATAATTAATTATGTAATTTTCTTTCGGAATAACTTGGTGAATTTTTAGGGTATTTGGAACAGCCACAAAAGTGCAATCAGCAATTTGTCTTTCTATGTTTGTTATAGATTCTTCAGTGATGAGATACATTTTCACAGTAGTTTCGTTTTCTAGTAAACTTATTGCAGTTTCAGCATCTGGAATATCATGACCGTAGGAAACTTTCTTGTCCAATTGCCTTTTTATTACTCCGCCAATTCCGTCAGCTGCCCCTTTGCCATGTGCAGCTTCAAAAAAATTCCATGTTGCATATGTAAAACCATAATCCTTTATCATTATGTTTAAAAGACCAAAGTTTTTCTTTTGCCTATATTGGCTAGATGGGCCGTCAGTAAAAAAATGCACAGTATCTATATTTGGAGATCTAATTTTGACATGCAGCAGTAAAGGCTCCAAGTGAGCCCAAATTGACTCTGGTGTGTGTTTGTGGCAGTTCGAAAAAGTGCAGAATGTTTCGGGTTCCTTCTCTTGACTGTAAATAATGCTTGTATGCAGCGTAATTTGAGAATGTGATGCTCCAAAGTGGACTGCTTGTATTTCGTTATGAAATTTACAATTATAGTTTTCTGAGAAGTCACAATGCAATAATATCTCGTTGCTCTGCAAATTTTCCTTTACCGACTTATATGCTCTATATTGGTGTGATATGTTATAAATATGAATTTTAAAATCTTTCATCTCTTTTTCGAAATTTGTCAATAGAGATTGTAGAGTATCTGACTTACTTTGCTTTACTGTCTTCTTCGCCGCTTTTTTCACTTTATTTTTTTCATATTCTATTGTTTTGACCGTCCACTCTAACCATGATACTGGCTCATTTAATGTTCTGTCTTGTAAATCATATTCAATGGATGTATCTTTGCAAATATCACATGTTGAATACATACAATCTTGTGACTTAGAATCACAAACTGTAGACTTTACAATAATGTCTAAAGTATCTTTGTCCTTAAAAACCTTCAAACGTTTAAGTGACGCAAATTTGAATTCTATATTATTGTGCCTTTTGCAAAGGCATGTATCCCGATTTGATAAATTCGGGATCATCACATAAAATGGTTTCATACGTCTGAATGTGGTATAAGATATAGGTATGCCAGTATCTTTTATAAATTTGAATCGTAATTTTTTAATAGAATTTAATAAATACCTTCTCTGCATTTTAACTTTTTGTTTAGTTTTAGTTTCCTTCTTAGCGGCAGTGGCTCTACTAACGTCATCTTGGTTAAAAAAGTCAGAAACCTTCTTTGCCAGTTCTTTACATTTAATATTCACTTTCTTTACAGGTCTTATTCGACATTTTAATCCGATAGCCGATTCTAATTGCCTTTTCATTTTATATTTACCCACTGTGTCGTTATTTATAATTTCTTTCAATATATTTCTATCTGCATTGTTGTTTGCTTTACTGTACTGTCTTTTTATGGATTCTAATAAAACGTTTTTTTGTAGCAATTCTTTTGTAATTATGTATTTATCTTTTTCGTCAATATTCAACTTTGCAATAAATGATTTTGTTTTTGATTTTGGGCTAGACATTGGGCAATCTTCAGAATCGCTGCTAGCATTGCCTTTTTCTTCATTACATTTGATGTTCTGTAAAATTTTAAATCTATATATTTTTTTCTTTAAAGCTTTGTTTTCTTTACTCAATAATTCAATTTTTTTCTTCATATTTTCATTTTCTTTGGTTAATTTTCTGTATTTCTTCTGATATTTTCTATGGTATTTTTTTCGAGGTTCACACTTTTCTACTTCTTGCTTATTGTCAGTCTTATTTTTTAAATTCCTCCAGTACTTTCGTCTGCTCTCCTTCTCTTTGTCTGACAGCTCGCCTATTTTTTTGTAGAATTGTTTTGCTCTGGTCAAATTTTTCTGCTGTATTAGATTCCATTTTTCGGGATCGTTATTTTTAAGCCGTTCTCGATATCTTTTCTGCCTTTCTGCAGCCGATAAAGGCATATTATCTGTGAAACAAACACAAAATCGGTTTTAGTTCAAAATGTTTCTTAATCAGATATCTTTATTAAAACAAAGTCGCGTTAGTTACCCCATTTATAACTCTACAACGGCTGGACCGATTTACAAAATTATTCATTGGTTCGATTTAATTTCCGTCCCGAATAACTATTATATATAATATATATTAATAAATATATAATATATGATTATATATAATATACTGTTACATATTTATATTATATTTATTATTGTTATATCCCTTACACGGAGAGGAGGCCTGTGTCCCAGCTGTGGGAACGGTATAGGCTGAGTATGTATGTATTATTATATACAAGGTAGGTAGGTAGGATAGGGTAAGTAGGTAGCCAGTTGACGGGATGGGAGCGGAGCCGCAGAACAAGACAAATCCAATCGGTCCAGCGGTTCTTCAGTTATAAATTGTGTAACTGACCCGAATTTGATTTATATAGATATACTTACAATTTGTTTGGTTACCGGTTACCGATTTTTCAAGGGTATATTACATATAATTTTATATCAACAAATCAAATTTTAGAGAAACTCCTAAACCAACACCCTGCGAATTGCGGCCATTTTAGTTCTTAATCAACATTACTAATTAAAAATTACATATTTTGAGTGTCTTTAAAGTCATTAACATGGTTGCCCTTAGCCTCTTGAAAGAATTTTATAAGTTTGGTGTATACGTTGGGCAATACGCATGGCTTTGTATTTAAAATTAGACAAATGAAAGACTATATCTCTTACCATTTCTTGCCATTTTACTGCTTCCCGATTACAATATGAAATAAGTTTTCTTTAGTTACCACAAGAGGGCAAACCAATTTTGCCCGAGATTATAAATCTGCGTAGCCAGACAAAAGTTAAGGCTGCCAACAATATGTAATAATTAGTACATCGGTCGAGTCGAAATCATGGATCAAACACTAAATGCAGCGGTTTAAAAAACTAAAATGGCCGCCACTCGCAGGGTGTTGGGTTAGGATTTTTTATAAAATTAGATTTGTCGATAATTTAAAAGTTAGTATACAATATTTATAAATATGAAAGTATATAGCTGTGTTTGTGAACACACCTTAATGCAATTTTTATGTTACGTAACATAAAAATGTAACATAAATGTGACATAACGGAAACATGGACGATGTTTTTGAAGTGTTTCATTTCAATTCAAGACACACCATTCACTTAATGATTACAGCTCGTAAGCGACTGAATAGCACAAACAAAACGGTTTTCCGATAATAGGATATAAATCAAATATACTTACGTGTTGTTTTTTTAGGAATTATCACCGAAAATCCAAATAATGTTTTTTTTTCGCTCCGCACACAACACCTTTGACTTGCTTGACATACAACAATATGGCTTCCGCGCAGTGATTGGTGGTGAAATGGCGTGACATTTCCATCATTGTTGCCAGTAGGAAATTAAAAAAAAGCATTTTATTATATTAAATAATGCGTTACATAAATGAAATAACATAAATGAACTCATTTTGAGACGAATGGTTTTTTGTATTTTTTATTGTTATTAATATTTATTTGTTGACTAGATATTGAGTGATTTTACGCACCATTAGGCTGATTAAGATCCTATATACTATTTTGAATAAATAAAACTCTTTTCGACGTTTTTTTTCGGTTTGAAACATTGAAGTCGATAGTTGGACACAGGATTTTCAAAGGAGAATAATATGGTATTTTCCATTCCATTTTGTTATTTTCATAATATTTCTTAGTTATCACTGAACCACCAACAGAAAAATTAAATATCGAATTTAAGGTAGTATGCCGCAATGAAATCCATTTTTTAAAATAGTATTACTATTACAGAAACTTTGTAGGAACAAGGAAAAGTCGGTGGACATGAATTTAATATGAAATGTTCCAACATTTTGGTTTTGACCCATTTATGAAGCAATGGTTTAGCCATCTGTTTCAAAACGAAACCGATTATGATTAATCGTGAGTTACGCAATTAGGGTGCTGGTTTAACGCATTTGGAACAGATACGGAGAAGGAAGTAAGTAAAAAAAGCTTACTTTTTCAGGAAAAATGTAGAAAGGCAAACGAGCAGTCTCTTACAAAGCGTCAAAAGTACGCACTTGGAGTCTGCCAACGCGCTATGAAACGGAGTATACTAGGTGTCAAACTCACAAACCGCATTAGGAATTCTATACGTCGGTCCAAAACACAAATAGCGGACGCTGGCCACGCGGTTTAAAATCTCAGGAAACGACTACACGGCGCGGGCGGGCCCAGAAAGAGATGGCGGGATAAGCTGGAGTCCTTAAAAGATTGGCCCACATTCGAAGTAGACTGGGAAAAGTGGGAAGAGGGGCCTTTGCGCTACAGTACAAACGAACAGACATCTTGCTTTTTTTAACCCACTTCAAAAAGAAGGAGGTTATCAGTTCGACATGTTTGTATATATTTTTTTTTTAATGTATGTTCGTGCCTAACTCCGTCATATACAGGGTTATTGGAAAAACACCAACAACCTCTTAAGAGGTCATTGTACTCATCATTATGAACAACTTTTACTATGGGACCAAACCTTAAATCGAGAAAAAAATCAGCTGTTCCTTACATTTATGTTCGTATAACTCATCAAAATGTAGGGAACAGCTGATTTTCGACGCGCTGAGATGCACGATTCTCAATGCTTGGTTCAACACCGAGAGTTGAAAATAGAGTGTGCGGTAAAATCCCGGCCCGATATTTTTCCATCCGAGACTGCAAAACATAAATCACTAATCTCTAAAAGCCCCAATCATACCTAATCGCTAGTTTAGTCAGCCATTGACAAAACAATTGTGACCATAAACAAAATTACCAATCATTCTTAGAACCATATTGAAAGGCGGCGAATTGCGACATAGACACGAATTCGGTACTAAAATGCTAAAACTAGTACAGAAATAATAGCTCAACTCCTACTCATGACTATAAAGCGAGACCGTAATGTTATTGTGTTAGTAATTAAAACGAAATGATCTTGGTTTAACTGCGCTTGCGCTGCGGCGGTAAATGGCATGTATTTATCATAATACGTACAATAGTCGAAACCACAGCTGTCGTAAAATATTTACGGACGTGTAACGTATAAGCTCCGAATAAATAAAAAAGCGAATCTACTCAATAAAAATCCAAAATTTACTGACAGACACTGCACAGCCTAAATCGCAGGGTCTAGAAGCATGCAATTTTGCGCAAGAGTTCCTTATATAACGAAGATACATCCCCAAAAGGGGTTAAATATAAAAGTATAGTTTGCATAAAAGTTCGTAATTTTTACCGACCGGAAATCCCAAATTAAATTTCCTTCGAAAACATCTATCGGTTTCTTCATCATCATCATTTCAGCCGGATGACGTCCACTGCTGGACATAGGCCTTCCACAATTTGGGGGGGCTTGCCATCGGTTTCTTAATAAACTTTAACTATATCCGACGACCCTGGTTACTCTTTTGGTTACTGTGTGTATCGTAAAAAAAAACATTTAAGTCGCAACATTGACAAGGAATATGATAGCTAAGATTTGGATTTAGAAATCGACATACAGTACCAAGCCGTCACATTGGCACATCGAGTTTTGAAAACGATCGGCGGTGTAGAGCGTCTTCTCCGTCTAGGAAGACGCTGAAGTCTTCTCTATCAAAGAAGACTCAGAAGACGCTAATTTCTGTGTGACAGTTTTTTTTTACAGCTCGATGTGTCAAATAACCCCCTAGGTACCTGGTATTAGCTGTTATAATAATTATGTGTTGTATTTAGATCTTAACGCAACAGAATCTTTCCTGTTTGCTATTGTATTCAGTAGTGATGTGATCTCGAAGTATCGATAAAGACCTATTTTTAGTTTAGATTATGCTAACTGTTTCATTGATAAAACTAGAAACTGGTTGCGACTTGTGAGATTGCTAATAAGCGTAGGACTGGGCTAAAGGAAATCTCATAAGATTCTACTATTGACATTAATACACAGTTTACTAAGACATGATTTCCGGTGATTATTTTCAAATTGTCAGTATTTTTTTTTTGTATACATGATCAATTCGTCTTTTGTTTTCGTGTAAACTTCAATTATGCGATGGGTATTTGATGAAACATGTAATCACGATAAAAACTAGGTACCTACATAATAAAAATTTTTGGACGTCGGTTGTTTTTTATTTTGTAAGATTGTTTTTATTTTTAGTTGTGGTACCTACTACAAAACAAATTAGTGTACCATACCTATACTAGCAATGTATAACAGTGACAGGAAGTTATTATAAATAATAAAACATCATTAATACAAATTACCAACGTGGAAAAAATACGTACTATGGAAGCTAACTCAAAAACCACTCATAAAAACTCGACTAAATTTATACAGGGTAAATTTTTTCTACGTTAAATTTCTTCGCTAGGGGGTCTAGAATGATATGCTGAATTCATTTTTACAGTTTGCGCATTGGTTAAAAATGTATCCTGTATAGGACTCTATAAGTATCTACCTTTTCACAACAAAAAATATATATTTTGTTTTATCATGTATAGATATCGATACACATCACGAAACACGTCTGCGTGCGGAGTTTCGCTACCTAATTTAATTTGAACCTGTATTTCTTTTAAAGATACTGCAAAGCCACTAGAATAAGGAATATTTTAGTCGCTTTCCCTGCAGTATCTTCAGATCAAGTAACCCTAATTTCCGTTTTATTAACGGCTACCCAATTGAATCCCCATTCCCAAGGGAGCAAGCAGATCATGACAATTGACAATAGAAGTAGTAGAACATGCGGGCCTGACTAAACTATCTCACGGTTCATCTATTCCGCGGGTGATCGACTGTACGTAGGATCTTTGTGTGTCGACTGATGATAGATATGTGCTTCGATTAGCTTAAAATAAACAAATAAGTTCGTTAAATTTGACATCAACACCCGGTCTCACTGGAGACATCAATTACTTCTAGACGAGCCAAAATCCCTTTTCACTCTTTAAACAATTCCTTAAAAATACAACAGACCTTTTCCGACACATTTAACAGGGGACGAAATCCTGATGGACAAGCATGATGCAGTAACTGCACTGGTTAAAATTGCAGGCTAAATAACCTAAGCATAGCAAATGTTTTTAATTAAAGGCAAACTCCTTCATCAAAATCTTAACCTTCAAATTGCACAGAACAATTTCATACAAACATAACTTAGCCACAAACAGCAACATTTACCATTAATCAACATTACAAGTTACTCGTTTAACTTAATAACCTCTGATAACGGAATTAATTACATAGCACACAGTTATAAGCCGTATATATCTGTTATTGGATGTACTTTCTCATTCTAAGCCCACGTACGCATGGACGTAAAAATATTGCAGCTGGATTTTATCGCCCACTGGATTTCCAACTCTAGCGGTGAGAATCCAACAGGATGTATACCTGCGCGTTAAAAAAAACGCAGTTTTAATTTTATATCTCGTCGCTAAAGCAGTGCGTTGAAAACCAAGTGAGCAAAAAAAATTGCCCGTGCGAACCCGGGCTAAATGGTTCATAAACTTCTCTGATAGAAGGTCGTTGAGTGCGTTTTTATGAGCGTGTATTTGTCGTCGATGTCTAGTAATTGTCATTACGGGTAGTTTTAATACATCTTGTTTATGTTAGTACTTAATGACCACTTTATATCGTTCATTGAATGACATAAATTGGCGACAACTAACATAACTAATGACATAACAATTACAAATAATCACCTATTATTAGAACGTTAACCCTCTCCCGATCGGTTTATAACTTGTATGATAAGTACATAATGTCAGAACGACTATTTCAGACATACCTACTGTTATCCTGACTAGTTGTACCCATCGCTTCTTTTCCATATTTATAGTGCGCACGGTTAAAGTGTGGAACTCTGCCAGCGTCTGTGTTCACTTCCAGCTATAATACGCCAACCATTTAAAATAAAAAGTGAACAGGCTTCTTCTAGGCAAGCTTCCCTATTCCATCGTAGAACGTGTTCAATCAGGCGAGATCAAAAACAGGAGGTCAGGGAAAAAAAGTTTTTAATTAAGCTTCGGGTAAAACTAATCGATATTTTCTATCGATACCTTTGAACTTTTGCGTATCCCATCCCTATTCAACTGGATGTTTAAATAACACCATCGCGATATGTGTGCAGTTATTTCACGCTATTGTACTGCGGGGCCCGGCACATCCGCTGCCGTATTAACTGGTTCACATCATACATCAACATTCTACTGCTTGCTGTGCTAAATAATTATTAAAATCTTTGAAATGTTTTTCCGCTATGGTATATTTTGAGACTAGAATTTGCTGATTTGGTTATTTACAGTAGTTCTTCTAAGACTCGCCTTTGTTGGAGAGTCTACTCTTACCTCGTCATGAAAGTTATAGAATCATCAAAGGTTTAGGGCAAAACATTTAAAAGCAGGTAGAGTTGATATGGCCTTCATAGGCGCACTCTGAAAAGTCAGCCCCACAGGCCGCACTTCCTTTGATTACTCAATGGCTAATACTATTTTACCTTACGTCACGACTAGAACATTAGTAAATAACAGCATTACCAGCCGATAATGTTCCCACTGCTGGGACAAAGGCTTCTTCTATGAAAGAGAAGAAGTGGGCCGTATCCACCACGCGGGCCCAGTGCGGGTGTCATAAGTCCTCGAATTTTTGATATTAGGACATGCCGGTTTCTTCACGATGTTTTCCTGGTGATGAGATAAAGCACGAAGTAAAGCGCCTGAGTGGGTTCTAAGTGTTCTAACCCTCGTATGTCGAGCCCAATATTACAAGGCGTTTGAATAATTAAGTTTGTCATAGTGGTGGTTACGCCCCACAGTTATTTCATCTCTCCGTGTTTGTCTTAGCTCGAAAATAATCTGCCATACAATTGAATTCTGCTACAATAAGGGCTCTGATTATGTCTGAGGGACACTGAGCAAGGGCAGGAGTGGGTTTAGCCGGTAAGAGTCCGGCACTGCCCAGACTGCGTCACAAGTGAGGCAGCCTGGGCGTCCATGAGCATTTTCCACTCCTGCCACGAAAAAACAAAAAATTACTACTAGGCGACCACTACTCTGAAAAACAGCGGAAATTAAACCCAAAAAAAAAACAAACCGATTTTCCTCCCCGTCTAAGTTCAAATAAGTAAATCAACATGCTATTCTTAAGTGTTATTATTTATACACGAAGATTATTTATTCACGCCGCTGACTGTAAACAATGCAAGTGGAACACAACTGATTACATTCGTCCTTACGTGATTCACAGCTTCTAAATATAGACGGCCCTTGGCGAGCTGAACAAGCATCTGATAACCGCAGATAGCTACTGAAATAGAACATTTTACTACTAACTGTGGGGTGCACATGTTTAATGGATAACGGAGAATTCCTGTTTTGTATCGTACACACGTACGTTCATACCAAAGAGACTTGACAACGGGTTGGGTCGCACTTGAAAACATGTGACGCAAAAAAAATGTGTCAAGTGATGATATGCAAAGTTTTTCTGATTAGTGTCAACTAACACCACGATGACTTACGAGTAGTCAGTCATGGGTTCGAACCCGCAGGCTGGCGGTGTTTACTTTGTGTAAATAATGAAATGACCACTGCTCTCGAAACGGTGAAGGAAAACATCGTGAGGAAACTGGAATGTCTTAAACCAAAAATTCTAATACATGTGACATCTACCAAACTGCACAGGACCTGCGTGGTAGATTACAGCCCACTCCCTCTTGATGAGAGGAGGCCTGTGTCGCAGCAGTGGGAACATTATAGGATAATTATGGATGGAACCCCACGATCTGAAATTGGACGTAGTTAAGCAGAAAGGACTCAATCCACACTTTGGCCTAAATTGAGTTAAGTATGCCATCATACTCCAGGGGTCGAATCTATCAAGTAGTGAAAACCCTATTTTTAAAATGTACACGGAAACTAGTTTTTCTCGCTACCCCGACTCAACCCACAATATGAAGAGCACATAAAATGTCAAATTTCAAACGCCCATTACTCAAAAGTGACTTTGTGTGGATTGAGTTCTTTCTGCTTAACTACGTTCAATAATTTTTGACTATCATGAGTAACGTTAGGCGTACACTTTTTATTTATTTTGCCGCTTTTATGTTTTTTAAATATTTTCTTACACTTTTTTTTCTTGACTTTTCGCATGCGAAATCATATGCTAATCGCATAGCATTTCTTCGGCTAACTTTGTAACCATCTAAGCTGCTAGGCTACCTACTGGTGTGCTACTGTAAAAATCAAGTGAAAATTTAAACACGTCCTGATTATAATTACTGATACTTATCTTGGTCACCCTAACAGAGACACCCTAATTGTTGATAAAAGATCCGCATCTCTTATCATTGTATAAATAGTAACGTTTGATTGTGCCGACGATCTCTCAAAATTATCCCAAGGACGCGTGCTACTCATAAGTAGGTATGTAAGCATACTTCAAATATTATTTGATACACAATTTCTGTTGACACCTTATCCTATTTGTTTATCTTAGATCTATTTGATTATCTAGAAAAAGTTGAATTTTCTCAGTAATCGTGAGCTAAAAATAACGTTGAATCTAAAAATACCTGTGGGTAAAATTTATTTATATTTGTTTATGCATTTACCTCAGCGAAAAATATATATTTTTAATGTAATCTTTAAAGTACTAAGTGATTGATGGGTTTTATGTTTATTTTATCGCCTTATTCTACTTCGAAACTCCATACGATTTTCCAATAATTTATAACTACATATCATACTAACTACTTATCTTCATCAGACTAGCATTTTTCTTAATATGTTGGAGGTCTGTTTCCAGTCTAACCGGATTCAGCCGAATATCTAAACTCTTCACCAGCCTTGGTTGACTGGTAGAATACGCACAGTACAGAGTAGTAGTCCACCTTTGTACCTTTTTTGAGCGCAGAATGATTAAAAAAAAAAATAGTTTAAAAAACTAAAAAACACGCTTTAAAAACACAACTAAAAAAGGAGAAAATAATTTCATTCAATTAAAAAGCGTGGGGTGCTTGACATTGATTGATTATAAAAATACCTAACAAAGCACCCCACGCTTTTTAATTGAATTAAATTATTTTCTCCTGTTTTAGTTGTGTTTTTAAAGCGTGTTTTTTAGTTTTTTAAACTATTATTTATTTTCTATTTTTTAGTTCTGCTAACTACAAAAACGTGTTTTTTTTTCTTTTTTTTCTCATTTTTTTTAAATTATTGAATTGTCATCGGTCCTCGACAAGTTTACAAAGTTTCAATGAAATCTGACCGTTTAAAGTGGGTCAAAATCGCGCTCAAAGGAGTCGGTTACATACAAACATACAAGTGACGCTAATATAAAGCGTGTAAAAAGAAAAGGCCACGATTATTTTATACACATTTCTATTGACACATCCTATTTGTTTATCTTAGATGTATTTGACTATCTAAAAAATAGAATTTTCTCAGTAATCGAGAGATAAAAATTATGTTGAAACTAAAAATACTTGTGGGTAAACTTATTTATTGTTTTTTTTTTTTAAGTATTTATCTCAGGAAAAAAACTGGTTGGTGTAATTAATGAAGAACTTAGTGATTGATCTGCTGGTGGGGTCCGCAAGGGCCGATGCCTGCCAGGGGTACGGGTTGTTCGAAAGAGATACCGCGGCACCTGGCACACAGGCAACTGAGGGAATACGGGTGGGTTTTAGTCAATAAAAGTCTGACACGCCCTCCTGCTCCACCCAGAGCGGGAGAAGTTATTCAATTATATACCCTCACAAAAAAAAAATGCATGAACGTTAACGAGGCAACAGGAGTACGTAAGGATCAATTGTAGATGGCGTTTTCTAGATTCTACCTACCCTCATGGGAACAAGGCGTGAGGCGTGGTATGTTATCATCTGCCTAACCGTTTCCCAACTATGCAACTTTATATATACAACTATTGGGTTCAGCTTCCAGTCGGTCTTCCGAGATAAAGATGGTAAGATGGTCACCCATCCACCAACCAACCGCGGCAAGCGTAGCTTAACCTGATCGATTGACCCGTGCAGCTGTTATGACTTAGCCATAAGCCCCCTTATGTATGTATATTTGTACATTAAAATAGCCACAAGACTCTTCGTTGAAGGAACTCCACCAATTGGGTTCAACCACAATCATACAAAGAAACCACAGACCGTGTCAGCCTACGTGACTTTATGAAAAGTGTGAAATTTAATGTAATATGTAATAGCACACGTGACGACACCTCGTGCCTATCGAGTTGCGGCTAATGTCATACACAAATAGCTCTTCTAACTAATACTAATAGGGTCGCTATTTGTCATCACAGACTTGAGGTAACATAGACATGAGTGCAAGATTATTTAATTATACACAACGATGACATGGGGGCTCGTGGCCTAGTAATAAAAGTCGCACGGGCGTGGATGGGTGACTTACCGAGATCATACCGTGCCTCGGAAAGTACATGATAAGCCGTCAGTTCCGGCTGTCATTCGTAGATTTTTGACTATCGTTAGGGGTCGTCAGAACTCTGGCAACCAGTCTTACCAAGGGGTATCGTATTACCTAGTAACTGGCTCGTGGAGTCAGATAAGCACTTGCTCCATGTAACATACTGTTATATATAATCAGTTACATCCGGTTAGAATGGAAGCCGACCACAAATAGTTGGAAAAAGGCTGAGTAGATGGTTCTTGAAAGATAAAATCTCTCTTTAAAAGCACAATCACACGCATTGTTGGATTTTGGAGCTACAGCTGCTGCTTTAGCAAATTATGCTGCTTTTAGATGTTACCTACGTGCATCAAACTTATATGCAGGAAAAGTTTTTATTCAGTGCGCAAACTGTAACCATGAGTGCAGCCAGCCCCGGATCTAGGGGGCAAACCGGGGCACCCGCCCTGGGCGCCAGTTTCAGGGGGCGCCAAAATCATAATATAGTATGATTAAAAATTAAAAAACTTGCTCCATAAAGCGCCTAGCATACGGAAGCCTGGTTGGCTCACCGTCGACTTGTAAGAAAAAGGCGCCACACAGGCCCACACCTAATTAATTTGTCTCGAACGCTGGAGAGCGCCACTATGAAGTTTATGCCCCGGTTCGAAAAAATCGTAGATCCGGGGCTGAGTGCAGCATATCATTCCAGAACCCCCAGCGCAGAAATTTTTCGTCGGTTCTACAAAAAAAAATCTGCTGTTTCATATAAAAGCGTGATGTTAAACAGCCTTGCTCAAGAGTTCGGCTATGAAATGCATATTTTAATCAACATACTACCTGCCACTGAGTTAAAAAAAAACCCGGTCAAGTGCGAGTCGAACTTGTGCGCCGAGGGTTCCATACCTACCCATTATACCGCCATAATAAAAAAGATATGGGCAAATTTAGATTTTCGTGAAAACTTGTAAGTACCAAAATTTACCTCAATTTTCAACTTTTTTTTTTGAATTTTTCCTTTATTTGTGCTGTAAGACCTTGCTTTTTGCCAAATTTCGTGAGTCAGGTCAACGGGAACTACCATATAGGTTTTCGACTCAAAAACTAAAGGGTACTTCCGGTTGACCTAGAATTGCCAATTTTAATTTCAATTTGCCCATATCTTATTATCGTGTTGACTCAGGACCTTGACTTTTATACATCTAATAGGGACTATAGACCTCAGTATCTGGTATAAATTTCAACTTGCTAGGTCCACCCGTTCCTGGGAAAATCGGTGGTGACACACAGACAGACAGACGGGCAGACGGACAAGAGAGTGATCTTATAAGGGTTCCTTTTTTACCTTTTGAGGTACGGAACCCTAAAAACGTATGAAAATTTGAATTTCGTGGGATAACTTAGCGTACCACTAACGTAACGGATTTACAACACAGGTAGACCATGATCTGGGTCAGCACATACAATATTTTATATCCCGGTAATAACTACGATTCGAGCACGGGCGAAGCCGCGGCCAATAGTTACTACCCAAGTAGCATTTTGTTCTCTTTAGTAGTTTACATTCAGTTCACTGGTGATCTCTAAGTAATAACATTGGCCACACATGGTTCATTGGCTGTATTAGAGTGAACAAATTCACCTATACCTGTTTATGGCATGCATAGAAGTGCTAAATTCGCCTATTAAGTAACTATTGGTGTTATATTAGGATAACATTAATCTTCTAGCCAGCTTTTATTTTAAAAGCTGATTTATAGCATTTTAAGAGGGGAAAAATACGGCACAGGCTATTTAAAGGTCCACATGTACGGTGTTATATTGCTGACATTTCAATACAATAAATGTGAACATTACTGCAGCCAAAAGCTGTTATGTACAACCTTTTGTGGAGCGTTATTCAACTTGTAGCTGTAAGCGGGTCTAGTTTGTGATATATAAATCAGCCTCTATATTATTCTGTAAAAGAGCGTTTAATGAGTTCACATGTAAGTGTAAAGTATATTATGAGCACCACTATTGATATCTAGTAATACTGACAGCTGTTTATTTATTCAAGAGTACCACATTGTTATCCTCTGAGCTGAATAACTATGTGAACGTGGTTTTCTATAACACTTGGACGACGTTAATAAAATCACGCGTTGCACGTAATAACCCAAAATAATAAAAATGCATAAAATGAATTGGAAAAAGAGTAAGGACCGGAGGATTCAGAAGAAAAATCTTAAAAGAATATTTACAGATAGTAAGGCCAAATAATCAACACATTGAACAGCAACCTGTTAGTACTACGACGACGTATGAACCATCGAAGCCATTTCAAGTGCGACTTCAAACTTTATTAATGACGGTTCCGTACATAATATAGAGGAAAAAGTGCCTGAAGGTGAGACCAGTAATACGATTTTAAGCGTGAGTCCAAACATAATTAATGACGGTTCCGTACACAACATAGAAGAAACTGAATGTGGTGGTTTCAGTTCTAGTGAAAGTGAATTTGAATGCGATTACAAAAAACATGTATCTTTTCGTGAAAAGTTAAGTATATGGGCTGTAAAAAATAATATAAGTCATGTTGCTCTAAATGAATTGTCAGTCATCATTAACGAACTGATTCCAGAAATACTGCCAAAAGATTCTAGAACAATTTTACGTACTCCCAAACAAGTTACTATTAAAAATATTGAAGGCGGACAATATTGGCATAATGGAATAGCAAAACTACTTGAAAAATATTTAGGAAATTGGATGAATGTTCCAGATACAATTTCAATAAACATAAATGTGGATGGTTTGCCTAAATTCAAAAGTTCTTGTAATGAATTTTGGCCTATATTGTGTAACATCTTTGAGAATCCTAGAATAAGGCCTTTTGTAGTTGGAATATACTTTGGGAAAGGAAAACCAAGAAATCTAAATGAGTTTTTTGAAGATTTTGTACATGATATGAATACATTACTAGAAGAAGGACTCCAAGTTCCACGTTTAGAAAAAAATATAAAAATTAAAATAAGGTGTTTCATTTGCGATTCACCAGCAAGAGCCTACATAAAAGGTTAGTTTGACTCGTCTGACATTCTCATTGTATGGATTAATATCTCTCATAACAAGTTAAAATACTAAACCGTTTGGTGTTACAATAAATTCATTACGCTCCAAACGAAATTATGAACTAAATTGAATGTATAGTGCCATTTATATTTGCCACCGCCTGACTTACATTAATACAATGATAACCGGATTTTTTCGCGCTAAAAAGTGTCTCATTGATATTCATTCTAATTTGTTAAGCCGCTCTTACGTTATTGCTAATCAGAAAATATATCGATCTTGACCAGATTTTAAGTAAAAATTAACTTTTCTAGTACTTACTTACTTAGTTCTTATTTACAGTCTGCAACTTTAATGGGAAACATGGATGCCATAAATGTACCACGGTCGGAGAATATTCTCATATCACACACACCGTTACACTCTCTGAATCAAGGTGCAAATGACCACAATAAAATTTCAATGAGAGGTATTAGAATAAATTAATAACACAGAAGATATTTTTACATATCCAATCAAATCGTCTCATCTTGCCATATACATGTCAAGAAATCAGCATAATTGTGACCATACTTTGATTGTTTTAGAACCCAAGGATATTAAGTGTAAATTAGTGTGCGTTGAATACAAGGAATTCCAATACTTCATACCTTTATTGCATACATTAAAATAATAAATAAATAAATAATACAACTTTACAAATGTTTGATAATTTTTATTTTTAAATCACATAATAAAACGTAAACTTTCAGTCTCTTAGGTACATCTTGTACTCTTTAGAATCTTTTTGAAACAGTTCAAAAATCTTAAAAATAGCGAGGATTTAAAATATAATAACAATACTTTGAACTTTAATTGTTTTTTCATATAATTAGGCGTCTGAATAAACTTTTATATAGCCATCTGTTTCAAAAAGATCTTCATAGTAAGAAATCACTTATTACAATCATTTCAAATCAGTCTTATCAGTTTTATACAGGTAGATAAGTACTCAACATCATGGCACTTAACGTATTACTTCAATCATACCACCTACTGCATTTACTATCGAAGACTTCGTACTAACTTGTAGTACGTATTCAAACAAAATTCAAATGTTCAATGCGGATCTCTAAAATTTAGTGTGCTAAAATATCTAAAAGGGTATTCACGTGAACTATTAAAGAACTGCATACCAGCCCAGGGCTGAATATAAGCCTAACGAGCATACCGCACCTACGGTGCAAAAACGTCACAGCATTATAATGGTACACAATGTGAACCTTTCTATTGCTCACGACACTATAATGGTACACATGTGAGACTTTAAAGAGGTGACAACTTTAATCTGGAGTTACAATGGTTCACTGTAGCTGGAGACAATGTCCACCATTTTTTTCAAACATAACCTATAATATTTCTTAATTAATTATGACTTTATCACATACTACGGAGTTTTCGTGATTAATTTTGTGGTTAATATTCAAATACAAAATCACAGACTGATTGTAATGCTATAAAAACACAAATATCAAAAATTGCATGGTTCGTCTCTGCTTATTTAGAAAGATTTGGTTTGATAAAACGGCATTATTTCTGAGGCGTGTGAAAATTTTAACTCTAAATATATGTATACTTTACAATAAATTTACATTGCCCATAATTTTAACACAATAGAATATAATAAACACAGAGTACCTACTTAACAGTAATTAATTATATCAGAATAAAAATGGCTGTTTAGATTAGACACTCCTGAGCGAAATACGTCGTTCCTAAATATTTATTACAAAATGTGGTACTCAAGTGATAATTTGGAGAAAAAGCGGCCACTAATAGTTTGTAGGGTACACCTGTGAGCTTAATACGAGATAGAGGCTGTATAATTGTTCACTAGTTACTTCTTATAACTCTCTTGTCTGTATGAAGAACCACACGGAATCATATATAATGCCGTAGATCAGCTATAAGACCATTATTCTCTCTTAAACTGCCGTTAAAGTGCTGCTATTCAGCTACTGTGTACCTTTTGTGAACTTAAGGCTGAATAATTTGTGCCCAAACCGGTGGTGTAAGGGCTGTATAGCGTGCTATAGAGCTCTCATACAGCCTACTTAGAGAGCTTACAGCCCCACTCAGAGACCCCTAACGGTTACTTAGGGTGCTACTTAGTAAAAATTAAAAAAAGTTCACTCCCAGAGTCAGTTAACGGTTCATTAGTGGCCCTTAATGAAAATTAAAGTTAAGTACAGCAAGACCTTTACTTAACTTGTTAATGATTGATTTTTACAGTTACGATTGAGGTTATATTTTTATTTTTACCAGTGAATTCGCTTTTGCATTTATTTAAAAGCAATAATGACTGATTTAGCGACTTCATTGAGTTTGTGGACTATGCCAGAAGATATAGAGAAGTAGGACCAAGGCGGTATTTTCGAGATTATTCTGATCCCTTTACTAAATACTCTATTCAAGAATGGTTTTACAGTAATGGTTTTACAGTGCGACAAGCCTTGGTTGAAAGGTTTTTTACTTAAATATTGTTTCCTTTATAAATAAAAATGCATATATTAATCAAATAATAATACTTTTATTTTATGTTTCACCAAAAAGTGTCGAAAGTGTTAGGATGACGGTTTTTCAACAGATGTTTTGGGTCGGTTGTTGTTTATTTGAAATCTATAGAAACACATCTTGTGCCGATAACAATACCTGCAGAAACTGTTATTACAAACTATTAAAAGTATTAATAAAGAACTAAAAGGAAACACCAATATATTTATCAATAGGCGCCGACAAAGATCTTCGTGCACGTTAATAACAAAACATTACGGAAATAATTAAACAATTAATTCTATTACTAGGCTCAAGCAATAAACAAATACCAAAAAATCCCGAGTTGCTGTGAACATCTGGATACTTTCTAAAATGCTCAGGTACTAAATGGTAGGTGCCAATTTTTTCCCAAGATCTTAATTATCACGTATATATAATTTAAAATTCACAACACAAAACGTTCTCGCCTGGTGAATGAAACACAAACGAAAACAAAACAATAATAAAATATTCCCTGATTTGACATTGGCAGATGGCAATGATGCCATACCAAAAAGGTGGCAAACGCTTTAACTTATTTAAATAAAAATAATTGTTTCGCTTTGTATTTTAGTCAAAAATTACAGTTAAAGAACTGATTATCACTTATATTACTACGAATAATAGTTTTCAACGTGTTTATATAAACTTTTTTGTCGTTTAATATCAACTGTTTTTAAATATGGCTACACCAAGGCTTTATCGACATGATATCGATATGACGATTTGGAGATGCTTCGCCCTACGGATACTTAAATCTGTCATTTGCTAATGGACGCTTAAATTATGTCTCTGGGATGTACCATTGATTAACGGATTTAATGCTAATTAGTTAAGTACTCATTAGGACTAATTTAATGTGGCTTTCCGAGTGTGGCTGTTAAAGAATAGATGTGTACCATTAGTCAACCGATAAAGAACCCCCAGTGCTACTTGCGTATGCAATAAAAAAAAAAAACGAAAAAAAACGAAACGAAATAAAAACAAAACATATTTACGTCACAGATAGTACTATCGTTAGGCTCAAGAGCTGTCACTAAAAATAACCAGTTAATCCCTTCATTCATCCATATTTTTACACCTCCCATTCGTGTCTTCGACGCGTGGTGGCGTGATACGTGACGTCATTTGACGCGTTCATATTAAATCAATCATCTTATCTCAATCCCTATAAGAGGTCCTTCAGTCCTTACAAAACAACATCCCACGTGAATCACGTAGGAAGTACGGGCTTCTAGTAATACCTCGACTTTGGACGAAATGTTTTTTTGCCAAGGGAAAGGAATGGCGAAGAATGGTAAAACGGGCGGGAGAAATGGGTTGTGATTGGAGGGATTCAAAATCAAATGTCATTTATTCAAATTGAGACAGTCCCCTAAAACGCTGCGAAGAAGAAGTGGCACAACAAACTCCCGAATAGTGGCCGATAGTGAAGATTCCACCACAAATCACAGAATAAAAATATATTATATAAATATAATTATATAAATATAATATATTTTTGTTTTAAATATAAACCAACACTCTGTCTCTGTCAACTTCAAAGGATTGTCAGAAAGACAACGATGTTAATTAATTAAATGTGTTTAGCGATTTGTGTGTGAAAACTTCTGTGTATTTATTTGTACAGAGCATGTTTTGTTATATCGGAGAAGAAGTTCTGGAATCTCAGTAAAGCTGGTGGTTTTTCAAGAAAAAAAAACAAAAGCAGCCAAAATAGAAGTAGAAGCCGGAGCTTGACTCAAAACTCTAACTCAGCTCAAATGTGCTGACAAAGGTAAACTAATGGACCTATTCGGCGGTCTTTGTTACTGCTGCCAACTCCGAAGGATTAAAGAATCCCGAAGGGCGGTGTCCCTTCGTCCAGCATACTCACCATGGAATCCTGATATTTCATGAATGTCAAAAAACTGTTCTGAAATAGTGCTAAATAGTGCCCAAAGGAAAAAAATAGTGCTCTTGTACTTGCGAAGTTATAGCCATAGTTCGATGAGTATGCTGGACGAAGGTTCCGCCCAGCATACTCACCTCCGTCCGGAGAATCTGTATACGCTTCAAACATAATTCATACTTCAAAAAATAGTTCCCAAATAGTGCCAAACGGTGCCCAAAAAGAAAAAACAGTGCTCGAATAACTTCGGAGTTATAGGCTTCGTTCAGTGAGTATGCTGGGCGTAGGTTCTACGCCCAGCATACTCACCTCAGTGCGCGAATATCGAACGAGCTATAGGTACAATTTACGTCTCAAAAAATTGTGCTTGAAATAGTGCCCAATATCAGTCCAATTTTTGCTTGACTTTTGACTTAGAAAACCATTAAATTTTAATGTAAACTTCTACATACTAACGTAAAATGGGGTACAGTCGTCGACACATGTTTTTGGACAAAAATATTAAACTTTCTAATTGTAGACTTACTACCGACGCTCGCGCTGACTGATTCTACCTATTTCGATATTGAAATGTAACTAACGTGAACTTAAGACGAGAACAGATCCTGACGGGTAACGAGGACAAGCTTGTAATAAAAAAATTGAAGAAAAGTAAATTATATCCTAGCAAATAAGACAGTGTTTCATTTCCAGTAGAATTGGAGGATAAAACCAGGCCTCCGCAGAAGTAGGTATATAAATAGGTATTTGAGATCCAATTAGATAAACAAACAAGTTACATTACGTTATTATGTGTGTACCTACCTACATCAAACCTTTAAAAAAGTAACTAAGTAGGTACCCATTTTTAAAACTTCTTAAGCATGTCCTTAATTTTAAGTGTACAGTGTCATATTCAACGAAAAAATGAACGTGTTTTTGTAAAAAACAACTCGCTTGCTACCTAGTTTTACAGTGCAATTAATGAATGAGTGTAAAATCAATTTAGTTAAATGCCACTATTATAAATTGAAATATACTTACTGATTTGGGTGCAGCTCCTATATTGATTACGTACTAGATACACAATTTTATATAGGTAAATAATGACATCACCAACACATTGTTTGGTTTTGCAACCCACTATGTAGTCAAACTCAAAAGCCGGCGTTATTATAATGATGTGCGACGAAGTAAACAAACAAAGAAACTGAGAAGCGCTTGTTCGTTTCGATTGCTTTGTGACACAAAATGGACCCTTATCACCTTCAAAATACAGATCAGTCTTGTCTAATAATCGTAAGATGTTAGGGCAGCGCCATCTAGTATTTAAACATAAACATATTCATTTGCGTCGCGGGCGCCGCGCGTCGTAAGCCCCATACCTATTGACCGTACGTGCATCCATTACTGCCACACTATATTGAACTTTATCACATGAGGAATACAGGTCAATTCCGTAAACGTTGTGGTACCGTCCTTGATCCGGAAAATGATTATTTTGAATAATTTTGTCAGTTGTAATGTAAGCATTAATAACAGCAACTTTATTTTTCATGCATGATTTACTTCATTTGATATCTTAATCCTTCAAGCGCCGTGATCTAGACAAAATATATAAAATCATTGTTCCTAGCTACCGGGGTCCCATGCGACGCGCGAAGGCTTAATCATATTATTATAAAGTATTATTAAAATAATGTGTAATTAATAATATTGCGATTCTAAAGTAAATACTCCCTTACATAGACAGTTAATAATTTACACAAGACAAAAATTGTTAGAAAGAAAGTTAATAATATTGTATTCGACTGTACTCAATGTAATGTATGTAGAAGTTTACAATCAAATTTAATGGTTTTCTAGGTCAAAAGTCAAGCAAAAATTGGACTGATATTGGGCACTATTTCAAGCACAATTTTTTGAGACGTAAATTGTACCTATAGCTCGTTCGATATTCGCGCACTGAGGTGAGTATGCTGGGCGTAGAACCTACGCCCAGCATACTCACTGAACGAAGCCTATAACTCCGAAGTTATTCGAGCACTGTTTTTTCTTTTTGGGCACCGTTTGGCACTATTTGGGAACTATTTTTTGAAGTATGAATTATGTTTGAAGCGTATACAGATTCTCCGGACGGAGGTGAGTATGCTGGGCGAAACCTTCGTCCAGCATACTCATCGAACTATGGCTATAACTTCGCAAGTACAAGAGCACTATTTTTTTCCTTTGGGCACTATTTAGCACTATTTCAGAACAGTTTTTTGACATTCATGAAATATCAGGATTCCATGGTGAGTATGCTGGACGAAGGGACACGAAGGGCGGGCAACAAACCTAGTACAATATAACATAGGCTTTATCACAGCATACCTTACAAGACACAGTCTCACAGATTTTGTATCTTTAAGCCCATAAGCCCCAACTTACAGCACTGTAGTCAGTAATCCCTTCATTCACGAAAACGTTTTATTTTTACACTGCTACTGAAGTTTGCCGAAACGCAACAGGTTACGTCATATGACGAGTATCGTTGTTGAGCCGTAAAATCATGTGAACTGTCGAGGCGTATCTTACAAGGTCTTCTGCAGTAGGATTGACAGCATCCGTGTAATTATTTCGTAAATAAGATGATATTAATGTACATCATGTATAGGTAGGTAGGTGTGTAGGTGTTAGGTATAGTCATCAAACTGAAGAAATTTCTCCAACAGACCAGCAGTGTAATCGAGAAAAACTAATCAGCCGCCTAAACTTCAATAACCCCAAAAATTTTAAAAAAATGTAAATGTTAATGTAAAATGTATGGACAATTGGGTAGACTAGTTATTGAAGTTTTGTATGGGACTAGTTATTATTTTTTTTAAGAGATAATTGTTGATGGTCACTCACACCTTTCTAATCGAATATATGCTGTAGAGAACATCTGTTTGTTAAGTGCAAAGTTTTGAATCGTTAGTTTTGCGCTCACGATACTTATGTAGGGAAATGTACAAACGTCATTATTTATGAATTCACTCAGAGAATAACAGAATAGGTAGTAGTCTTTATAGCTATAATCATCTTCCGCACAACTCATCCATCATTTCTTCGGTCTTCCTCTAATCATAAAACAATCCTCGGCAGTATATTTACGGGCTAAAATGTAAGTATCCAAAGCAACATAGTATAATCAGTCTATAATGGCCCCACTACTGGGAGTCCAGAGGCTTAACTAGGGTGGGGCAGGCAGAGCACGAGCCCTGGGCGCCTAGTCGAAGGGGGGCGCGAAAAGTCGCAAATTATTAAATTTAAAAAATCTAAAAATTCTTCAATAAACCATTTCATACTGCCAAGAAATCTGAAGAGCTACTAGCTATTTCCAAATTTGCCCATTTAGATTCAAATTCTGCTTTACATTGCAGCACTGCAAGTTGTGAGCGATTTTTAGTAAGTTAGAATTAATAACTTCGTTATTGAAGGCTATACTTAAATGGTCCAGAAAGGATATGCGACCTAGCTTTGCTCAGTGTAGACCGAGAAGATAATTAACAAAGGGGCGCAAATGTGATGCGTGCCCTAGGCGCCTTTTTCTATCGGTACGCCCCTGCTGGGACACAGGCCTTCTGTGAGGGAGTGGGCCGTTATCCTCCACGCGGGTTGGTGGATGTCACATGTCTTCGAATTTTTGATTCTAGACCAAGCCGGTTTCCTCACGATGTTTTCCTTCATCGTTTTCAGAGCAGTGGTGATGAAATGATCTACACAAAGTGCTTGCCTGGGTTCGAACCTCCGACTTACAAATCGTAAAAAGCAATGTGAATGTACGATATTACAAGAGTTTTATTCTAATAACTGTAAAGCAAATAAACGTTGTAATGTTTATGAGTGAGTTCACTAGAATATACGTCACTGATTCTTTATTGTACGGACGAGAAATGAGTTTCTTTTGTTTATTTATTGAAACGTCACATGGGTGGTGTGCAGTTAGGAATTTATATCTTAGATCCTAGTATTCTGACAGCATTAAAATAGTATAAAACTACTAAGCTCCAACTTCTGCAAGTTTTAAAGATAATTAGGACTTATGCATATTGCAATTGTTTATTGTCTTGAGCAAGCGTGATCAATGCTCGCGCCTTCTCTGAATGAGAAAGCAGTAATAGGCCGGTAATACAGAAAAAGTTTTTATTCAGTGCGCAAACTGTAACCATGAGTTCAGCATATCATTCTAGACCCCCCCGCGCGGAAATTTTTCCTCGGTTGTACAAAAAAAAATCAGTTGTCCCATACATTTTGACCGCGTAGGTATTGCACTTTTGAATGAAACAGTAGATTTTTTTTTTTGTAGAACCGACGAAAAATGTCTGCACTGGTCAAAACTTATCCTGTATTATTAGACCGGACGAAGCGACGAAGCTTGAGAGAGGCCTACGTCCAGCAGTGGACGACTTTCGGCTGAAATGAATGATGATTATTAGAACGCTCAAAGTTTAAACTCTTAGAGACAAATTTTGAGCTACCAGATTCAGCTAGCAATTTCACACTCCGCAACCAATTTACACCGCCCCGTAAAAAAAAAACACCGTTTAGCAATAATATCATCGAGTTACAGAAGTTGCCATTTTCTATTCAAAATTCTTAAACTTCTTCATGCTTAGCAATTCGGTTTTGAGAAGTTACCTTGCGCAATTTCAGCGCTTGAAATGGTCAATTACGACTTTAAGGTTTTCTTCCTTTGGAGCGTACGGAAAATTGAAAAAAAAATACGGAATTCAGGTTCTTACAGCAGTCCTCCAAAACATTCGTCCATGTAAAAAGCTATAATCAGACTTGAAACTTGTGAACCTTATGTGGCCAATTCGCTGCACTACAAAGTACACTGACATCGGTCAATTACGTCTAAATTAGCCGCGCGGGCTCGCTGACCGAGCTACACCGGCGCCGGCGCAGACACTCCACGTTTGGGAGAGAAATAAGAAGGCTCACTAAGGAATTCTTTCATTTATTAAGTCGAATAGAACAGGAAGACTGCTTCTAAGAAGTTGAAGGTTGTAAATGAAAACGAAATTTGTTTTCAAAACGGCCTACAGGGCACCGTCCATCATAGGAATGTCTGGCACATTCTTACTCACACTCAAAGGAGTAATTCGTAACACATTAACAGTAGGAATGGCTTTCATTTTGACAACTAAACAACATTCATTGCGTTTTTTACGTTGTTGATTGGCTTCATTTTTGAACATATGACGCAATGATTTAGCAATATTCTTCAACATGATTGAGATTCTGGTTGATAGTTTGTTACACAATTAGAGGGCAGGTTCTGTGCTTTGGCTGACAAGCGGCTGCTGATAATTTCACCACAACACAGTCTATAAGTTTGAATGCATAGGTATAGCGTTATTTCAACTAGTAAAGAATCTTCCTTAATAAAACAACATCTGTGTATCTTTACATAACATAGATTGAACACGCGTACATGCATAACAAGTGCATTCTAGTGATATTTCTATCACTCGAATGCGTTGTTTTCATTTAATAACGAATCGGACCTTCTGTTACTATTTGTTCCGTTACTAAACATATGTGTACGTAATGTGTGGTGTGTATAATTGTACACTATAGAGTATTGAGCGTAGCGTCGAATATATTTAGGTAGATGCGTGTGTATGCGACCATACACCAACGTGCGGTTATAGGTAAGAACACACAGTTGTGGATGTGCGATTTTAATTAGGCATTTTGGGTAGCTTACAGGTAAGAGGATAGAATGTCTAGTGACTAGACATTAGCCCCTTTACTTATAAAAGTTGCTTAAAGTTAAGTAATGATTAGCGACTGTTTCACCATACCTTTTGACGTTTAAACTTTAAGCAGCGTTTTTAAAAAAGAAACTCAAAAACTCAAACTCAAAGCATTTATTTCAATTAAACCATTTACAGGCACTTTTGAACTGTCAAAAAGTCGATCAGTTGGAAAGTTTAAGCTAGTTGCTTATTCCAAAGCGTAGATCTCTATGGAGAAGAACGGGCAAGAAACTCCAAGGACACTCTTAAATCATGTTAGGTATTACATGTATTAAGAGGATATATATCTCCATGTTACACATAATATTATTACTCATTATACTCTTTACCTACCGAAAAGGCTTCTTCTTAGCGTATCGATAGAAAAACATCTTTGGCTCAAAATTCAACTGCGCGAACTCCGCTCACTGACGCAAAACGAAAAGGCTAGTCTTTTCGGTCCGCGTCCGTGAGCGGAGTTACAATTCTTTGCAGAGATTATAAGCAAGCAAAACACTAGGTCAAAACTTGGCAGTAGTCTTTGATATGTTTTTCTTAAATCAGTCTTCCAAATATAAAAATATCTTAAAAGAAACAAAACAAAAACGACACTAACTGAAAGTTTGACTTTCTTAAAGGATCTTTAGGCCTTCACTAGGGTTTCACAGGACATTCAATCTTTCCGGTCCTAACCTTCATTTCTTAGTTGTATTGTTTTAATAGGTAGACTCTATTGAGACAAAGATCACCAAACGCTAATGTAAAGTATAATTTGTACTCCTATTACCGACATGCGGCAAATAAGTCGCAGCGACGCAACCGTGTGCCCACACTTACGATAACCCAAGAATGTTGGCCGCTTATGAATGGGCAGCCATTCATAGAACCGAACGACGACATTAGTAAAGAATGTTTTGATTCAAACTACGGGGAATCGGGTGTTCGATAATATCGATAACATCACATCGATTTACTAGTAAAACGGAATTCTGAATTTAAAAGAAAGAATTTGGAATTGATGTTTGCCATTTTAGACAGGTATCCATTTTAAGGAGGATCCGGTAAATTCATATTTTCTTACGTTTTGTTGGAATTTTCAGTTCAAAAAAAAAAAAAAAAAAATTTTATTTCACATAAGCCTGCATGGGCACTTATGAAACGTCAGAAGCTAGGTGCACGGTTCCAATTTGTCGTTTCCTATGGAGAAGAGCCGGCAAGAAACTCCACGGTTACTCTTTTAAAAATAATTGGCTTTTACAATGTTTTCAAATTACAGTGATAATAGGTATGGGAGGACAGTGCAGGCCAGTCAATAAGTACCAGGTACTTAGAGGAATGAAAATACAGAATAGAAAAACGTCTACAAATCTAGTCTCTAAGGCCTACAACGTTCTCTCATTCACAATATGTAAAAGAATCTACCTATATAAAATGAATCTATTTGAACCAAGTGACATGATTTCGATGACAATCACTAATAATAAATAGTAGTAAAATTGATGTATAATGTCAGTTCATTTGGCTTGATATTTGAATGACTATTTAATTGGATAATTTGAACTTAGTTAAATGGTTGTATTGAGGATTCGCAAATCATATTGTTTTCCACAAACAGTCTGCCACTCATATGCAAACTCGGTCTGCAAATTGTAAAAAAGCGTAAGAAAATTTGAATTTCGCGGGTTAATCTGGCGCTTTTTATTTTTTGAGGTTGGGAAATCAAATAACTTCTCTCCCGCTCTGGGTGGAGTAGGAGGGCGTGTTAGACTTTTACTGACTAAAACCCACCCGTGTTCCTTCAGTTGCGTGCGTGCCAGGGGCCACGGTATCTCTTTCGAACAACCCGCACCCCTGGCAGGCATCGGCCCTTGCGGACCCCACCAGTTAGTGCTGACATCTCTTTGAGGCGCGCGGGGAATACAAAAATAAAATCAGCTGTTCCATACATTTTGACCACGTAGGTATTGCACTTATAGAAACAGCTGATTATTATTTTTTGTATAACCGACAAAAAAATTCTATGCTAGCGGGTCTAGAATGATATGCTGAATTCATGGTTTCAGTTTGCGCACTGGTTGAAATTTTATCCTGTTTAGATGAATGCAATATTTTAAATAATCTGAGATGTGTGATGGAAGTTCCGTTATGAAAGAACACACTTAAATAATATCAGTCTTAACAATATGATAGAGTAAAAGTGAATGGTATAAATGCGATAAATACTTTAACTTTTAACATTTTCGTCTATGTGCATGCGTGAAGACGGCGCCAGTTAAAATACTATTGGCGC
The DNA here is from genome assembly GCA_947359405.1 of Antitype chi. NCBI lineage: Eukaryota > Metazoa > Arthropoda > Insecta > Lepidoptera > Noctuidae > Antitype > Antitype chi. The sequence continues at coordinate 2,184,979 of OX375827.1, read as the reverse complement.
CAGCAGCGTGACAGGACGTCGTAAACTCATCGAATTGTTATTCAAACATGTTATCAAATCATGATACTCACATACATAAACTTTAGTTTTTTATATCACTTGGTTGAATTTTAATAACTTCCTTTTAATCATTTTGTAACACAGGGGACTACGAAAGAGGTGGTGGGACGAATACGTTACTTGGAGACTGCTAAGTAGTTAAGTAGTTTAATTACGGACGCTTATAATGTGCACGTCTTTTTACATCGTTCTCACATTGATCATTTCAACATAATGACCAACTTTTTGTAACAATATCATGATTTTAAAAGAGTGTCCATGGGAGTTTCTTGCCCGTTCTTCTCCATAGGTACCTACGATTTGGAATGGGCAACTAGCTTCATCTTTCTACCTCACCGACCTTGACAATTCAAAAGTGCCTGTAATTGGTTTATTTGAAATACATAAATGCTTTGAGTTTGAGTTTATAGCGGGTGACAAGCAGGGCTTCAAACCGTTATTTAAAATAACGTTTTCAAAGCGTTTCGAACAGTTCTCGAACAAAATGTTGTACATATTTGTTCGGAACGAAAACGAAATGAGAACGATTTCAAAAACCGGTTTATTCCGCAGGGCGTAGCCGCGCACAGGGTGCGGTGACAAGCATGAACTCGTATGTTTTCGTTTCATTACATTAAATTTAATCATCATTTCAGCCGAAAGTCGTCCACAGCTGGACATAGGAGTCCCCAAGCTCAACTACTTCGACCGGCACCCTAATTGCGTAACTCACGATTAATCATAATCTGTATCGTTTTGAAACAGATGGCTAAACCATTGCTTCATATGTTCGAAAAATGTGTCTGCTCAGCAACGTAAATAACGCAATGACTATTGTTGAACTGACAAAATGAAACCGATTATCATTAATCGCGTGTTACGCAATTAGCGCGCTGTTCTGTGCTTCCCGCATGCAGCGGATTCCTACGGCCTTCACAAAGTCATTGGCCAACCTTGTAGGAGGCCTTCCAACTCTACGTCTTCCGGTACGCGGTCATCACTCCAGAACCTTTCGGTCCCATCGGCAATCTGTTCTGCGAGCACTATGCTCTGCCCCCTGCCACTGCTTGGCGATGCATCGGGCTATGTCGGTTGCCTGTGGTTGTTCTTCGGATCTCTTAATTCCTGATTCGATCACGTAGAGAAACTGTAAGCATAGCCGTCTCCATTGACCTTTGGTAGACCTTAGCCTTCTAGTAAGGCCCATTGTGAGCGACCACGTTACAGTGTTATAGGTCATCACTGGCATCACGCACTGGTCAAGGACTTTCGTCTTGAGACACTGTGGTATTTAGGACGAGAAGATATTTCGTTGCCTCCCGAACTCTGCCCAGCTGACTCGGATTCGACCCGAAGTTGGACCTACCTTACTGGACAGTTTGTCCTAGGTAAACGTTCTCGTCCACAACTTAGAGTGTAGCGTCTCTGATTGACATAAAAGTGAGTGTTACATGGGCTTTGATATGACCTTTGTCTTGTCCATGTTCATTCTTTCGGAAACTACTGAGGTCATCGAGCATTGTACTGAGGTCCTCCAAAGGCACTGCCATGGCAACTTTATCATCGGCAAACCGACGTTCAGTGATGTACTCGTCATTAATGTTGATGCCAGCCCTTTACGAGTCCAGAACCTTGAAGACGTCCTCCAGTGCAGCGGTGAACAGTTTCGGAGAGATAACGTCTCCCTGACTGACACCTCGCTGCCGCTGTAAGGTTTGGTAGTCTGGTCCTGGAGTCGGACTGAAATAGTGGCGTCTTCGTACAGACACTTTAGCACCTCGATGTACCGATTATCTATCTGGCACCATTAAAAAGACTGTCCATGTCTCGATCGAATCGAAGGCTTTTTTGTAGACCACAAACGCTAAGCAGAGAGGGAGGCAGGTTGTACTCTTCGGGCTTCTATATAACCTGCCGCAGCGTATGTATTTGGTCGATGGTGCTAAAGCCTTTACGGAATCCGGATTCGTCGGGAGGCCGGAAGTCGTCAAACCTGCGCTCAAGACGGACCGTGATGACACTTGAAAACAGCTAGTAGACATGGCTCAGAACTGAGATGCTTCTATAATTTTTAAGAAGGGCAATGTCATCCCTGTGGTGTTTTCCCCTAGAGTATGACGGAATTAAACAGCTTCTAGAGTGCTTTAAAAACGGGTTATTTGCCGGCCCTCAGGAGTTCGGACATAATTCCGTCATTACCCCGGCGCCTTGTTGTTTTTAAGCTGCTTCAGAGTCATCCTAATCTCGTAAAAGCTGACGTCCGGGATGTCTTCGGTATAGTGTTGGGATAATCTGGCTAGATCTGGCTGGTTAGGTCTTTTGCCAGATTCGTAACGGGGTTGCTTTTTGACGTGTATAACTGTCCATAGAACGTCTCGATCTCCTTCTACAGATCAGGTTTGGCGGATACAATCCTGCCATCATCTGTCTTTAGTTTCACAAGCTGGCTCTGCCCAATAGATGGATCTCTTGCAAAGCCCTTGGAGCCCTTGTTCCGCTTTATCGCGTCCTTAATGCAGTCTGTATTAAAGCGGCGAAGGTCGCTTTTCAAGGATTTAGAGATCCGTCTATTGTGGTGTCGGTACTTTAGCGTATCGTGTGAAGACTGCAATATCATTTCGCGCCTTTCCTCCATGAGGTGGCGAGTAGGATCAGAAAGTTTCTTTTTACCATCTGTACGATGGGTCTTGAAGACCTTAGACCCGACCGTATGGGCAGTTTCCACGAACCAATCGTTAAAATCGTCCACTGATCTCCCTAGGCACTCGAAACGATTCTGAAGTTCGAGCTAAAAGCTCTCGGGGTTTCGGATTTGGATTGGTGCTGGACTGAGCATAGACTTCATCAGTCGAGATTTTCCCAGCTTGATATTGATACTCAATGTGCCTCTTACCATGCGGTGATCGCGTCCGGTTTTCACCGCGTTGATCACAGGGATATCATTAAATATTTTCAATTGTATGTGTATAATAATAATAAAGTCAATCTCGTTTTGATTTGCACCATCACGACTCTGCCAGGTCCATTTTCTGGGTTCACGTTTTCTGAAGGAGTAAGTCATCGTAGAGGCCTTCCTTCTCCATAAAACTGGCCAGTAAGTGGTTCCGACGTCCAACTTTAAATTGCCCCACTCTCAGCTCATCATCGTCTCGTTTGCCTAGTTTCGCGTTGAACTCCCCTATGACAACGGTGAATTGAGATAAGAGCATGATACACGCATACATTGTTTCCTACTCATGGTTGGGGTGAGTCGAGGTCTCCCGACCTTGTAGACCTGTATGACCTTCAACGAATATCTTCCGGATATTCTGAGTATAAGATACGCCACCCTGGTCGACACACTCTCGATTTTCACCACGTTGCTCACAAGGGACTTATGGTCAATAAACCCGACACCGCCTTGGGACTGCTGATAATCCTCCCAGAAATATAGGAAGTTACCGGATTTGAGGATTATCGAGTCCGCCTTCTCCAGACTCTTTGGACTTCACATAACCCTACTATTTCCCATCGTAACACGCTCAATTCTTCCCCGAGTTCGGTGACCTTCTCGTCGCGCGTCGGTCCGAAGTGTAAGTGTGTTAAATATTGGCAACATTTTACTCACGTACACTCCGGACCGGTGCAGTTTTCGGTTGTTGTGGTAGCCAGATCTCTTTCGAAGATTCTTAGCACCCCTTTTCTCACCGTAGTCTTGACTGCTACCATTGACAAGGGTAAGCGGGCCGCCGGTTACCTACTAGGGATCATTTTGCTAAAGTGCTTGTCATTTTGTGGGGGGGGGGGGGGCACAATCGCCACACTTGGCAGGCTGGTTGGCGATCGCAGTATGGTGGTAAAATGCATAGAGAACGCTGCTGCCCATTCTCGGGTAAGTCCCTGAGTCACCTCCTACGACAGCCACGGGAATATGATGGTGCTATTTTTTTACGCCCGGCACCACACGTTTAAACATTTAAGAGTCAGAGTTAGTAGTACTTTAATCTATAACGAAAAGACAACTCTAAGCCGCACGGTCGTGACATACTCACCGAATGAAATTCGTACCATTCGTAGTTGCGTATCGAAGACCGAACAACCCAAAATATTGACAAAAACGGTTAAAATCGGTTAAAAACGTTTTATTAATCGAAAACGAAATAAATTTTGTTCTTCTTCAATAACGTTATTTTTATCGTTCTGTTCGAACGTAACCGAAACAAATCGTTTCTTAGGTATTTAAGACGAAACCGTTTCGAAAAATATACCGGTATTGAAGCCCTGGTGACAAGTGAATTCAAAGGAAGGATCGAAATACTTTATGTTTATTTGGCACATGTTAGATAGAAAAGAAAATACTCTTGATTATGATCACCATAAAAATTACAGATAATTATAAATATGTATATAATAGGGTGACTGGTAATTAGTGACAGATATTTAAACACATGAACAAAAATGGTTTCTTTGGGAAAGTTGTTTGTTATGATGAGTACAGACTCATCATAACAAACAACTTTCCCAACGAAACCATTTTTTTATAATTTAATTAATGAATCACCCCCGGGGTCAAGCGACTCACAGCTGATAGCGCGCGCCCGATCCGTACGGTGGTTAAATGAATGACAAAAGAATAATGCATGGTAAAAGTGGATATTTTTTGTTTGTTTGTAGGTAACTAAATTAAATCACAGCTGATGGTGTATTATTCTTGTTAGGTACTCAATATTCTATTGGGGTGATTGGGGACATGCGCTAGTTAAATATAAAAAAAATAGTTTCTTTACCCCCCATACCCCCCATACCCCTAGCGTGGCGCGAAGTGAAAGTCATTTTCATACCCAAACCAGGCAAACCAGACTATACACAACCCAAGGCCTATAGGCCCATAAGTCTCACATCCTTCTTACTGAAAACCCTCCAGAGACTCTGTGATAGGCATATCCGAGACGGACCTCTCCGGGTAAAACCACTTCATAAACAACAGCACGCATATTCCACTGGCAGATCAACAGAATCCGCACTCCATAGCGTGGTATCCAAAATTGAATGCGCAGTGGACCACAAATGCTCAGCACTAGCTGCTTTTATTGATATCGAGGGCGCCTTTGACAAGACCATGTTTAGCAGCATAAACATGGCCCTCGAGAGACACAACATTGATACGACCCTGAGTGGGTGGATTACCAATATGCTCAAATTGAGAGCGGTACAAGTTACCGTAAACGACACTACAAGGGCAGTAGTGGCGAAGGGCTGTCCACAAGGGGGAGTCCTCTCGCCACTTCTATGGAACCTGGTAGTAGACAGCCTCATTAAAACACTGAATGACAAAGGTTACTTCACCGTAGGCTACGCCGATTATCTAACCATAGTAATAAATGGCACCCATGAAAATACCCTATGCAACCTAATGCGCCAAGCCCTGAAAATAGTCGAAGACTGGTGCAACAAACACCAACTATCAGTAAATCCAACAAAAACCGAACTGATCCTCTTCACGAAAAAGAGGAAACTCGCGGAACTGAAACTTCCGCGTCTGTTTGGCTCCACCCTAAGCCTAGCAACTGAAACCAAATACCTGGGCATATATTTGGACAAACAGCTGAATTGGGCAAAACATACCAACTACATCACTACAAAAGCCAGCATATCCCTGTGGCAGTGCAAGCGAATGCTTGGCAGGAACTGGGGCATTAGCCCCAGAGTCACCCACTGGCTGTACACCACAGTTATTCGACCAATTATTACATACGGCTCAATAGTCTGGTGGCCCAGAACAGACTTAGGCACAGCACAAAAAGACCTTGAAAAGCTGCAGCGGTGCGCCTGTGTGGCAATCACCGGCTGCATGAGAACTACACCCACTGCTGCCCTACAGGCAATGTTGGGGCTGCCCCCTCTACATCTCATAGTGCGGGAGGAGGCAGCACTGGCTGCCTTGAGGCTAGACATAGCAGGAACCCTAAGCAAAGACTCTAGGGTCAAGCACACACGCATTAAGGATGATGCGATCAAGCGACAGCCAATGATGGCATCACCCTGTGATAAAACCCCGAAATTGCATTACTTCCAGAGACACTACAACGTAGTACTCATAGAAGAACAATACGATCACTCAGGCCCGGATGAGCTAAGAGTTTACACTGATGGATCAAAGACCGACTCCGGAACCGGAGTCGGAGTTTTCTCACAAGACCTTAACATAAACATATCCAGCCCGCTGGGAATGCTAAACACCGTATACCAAGCGGAATGTGTGGGCATTATACAAGCGGCGTACGCCATAGAAGCTAGGAGGGTCACAGACACACACATACGTATACTCTCCGACAGTGCTTCAGTTCTCCAATCCCTACGAAAAAAATACATTACATCGAGTTTAGCACTAGAATGCCATAATGCACTAGAAAGAGTAACGGTTGCCAACCGCAACTCTGTGACACTGCAATGGATAAAAGGACATAGTGGATCGCTAGGCAACGATGCTGCTGACGAACTGGCCAGAAGGGCATCCAGCGCGTCAGTATGTGGTCCCGAGCCCATCGTGCCCATCCCCTTCAACCAACTACGCAGGTGGCTTCAAGAATACACCCACACACAAGCCGAGAGCTGGTGGAACCTAACACCAGGCTGCAGGCAGTCTAGGGAAGCAATGCCATCCTTGGATGGCAGGCTGACCAGACGACTGTTACGCCTGGACAGGAAAGATCTGCGTCTGGTGACTGGAACCATCACAGGACACTGCCCACTAAACAAACACTTCTACACAATAGGCATAACAGACAGCCCCTTGTGCAGGGCTTGCATGGAGGCCGAGGAGACCGTCACGCATGTGCTTTTCGAATGCACAGGCGTAGCCCAGATTAGAACAGAAACCCTCGGGGAACCCAAATGTTACACAGATATTCTCAACAGACCAGGAGTTATAGCCAACTTCTGGAGGGAGGTGGGCTGGCTGGAATGACAACCGAAGGCCGCCATGGCTCACGCACAATGGTCCACTTGAAGGACTAAGTGCGGAAACCAAAACCCTTAACATAGAACAACATAGAATAGTTTCTTTGGGAAAGTTGTTTGTTATGATGCGTACAATCATGTGTTTAAATATCGCTTTTAGTGATCTAAAAGCGATATTTTACAGACAATCTTTGGATCGATGGTGTACTGTGTCTGATGGTTAAATAAATAGGTATGTACATAGAACATGTTTTAATGACAAAAGGAAGGATTCGCCCGAAGTAATGAGCACAGGCAATCACTTTTATCACAAGTAACACCATACTGTAGATGTTTTGTAAAAGCTGTCTTTCAGGTAAATAACTACTAAATAAATAAGAGTCCTTAACCTTTTGAGGTGACACGCGTGGTTGATTACAGCCCACTCGCTCTCGAAGAGAGGAGGCCTGTGTCCCAGCAGTGGGAAGATTATAGGCTGTCTATGTAAAGGGCTTTTTAAGGTGGAAACACAGCCAGGAAAATATCCAAACCGTGGCATTGATTTAGTGCCAGACTTCTGACGTAAGCCCTGACATCGGGTACAAGGATGCACTAAATTATATTTCATTATCACTGCTCTGTATCAAAATATACTTGTCCAAACATAAACGAATTTCGTACGTCATTTGACTTTTATATCATTGACATAAGGTTTAGATTACAATGGATGACGTGCGTTCTTGAAATGGAACTACTTACTTATTCCTAGTTGTGTCAAACTCAAACTCAAACTCAAAGCATTTATTTCAAATAAACCAATTACAGGCACTTTTGAATTGTCAAGGTCGGTGAGATAGGAAGATGAAGCTAGATGCCCATTCCAAAACGTAGATCTCTATGGAGAAGAACGGGCAAGAAACTCCATGGACACTCTTTTAAAATCATGATTTTGTTACAAACAGTTGGTTACATCATTATGTTGAAATTATCAATGTGAGAACGATGTAAAAAGACGTGCATATTATAAGCGTCCGTAATTAAAACAAAACAAAAATAAAATAACAGCCTGCCTGTGAGACTAAACGACTTTACAGCAAATAGTTAGCAAATATTAAGGCAATAGTTAACGTAGCAATTATTATCTAATTATACGAGCGATGAACCGTAGTATCCTCGGAGTTTGACTGACCGACCGGATACGGAACACGATACTGGGCTCTAAGACACAAACGTCTTAGACGTCACCCAACAAGCAGCCAAGCTCAAATGGAACTGGTCCGGACACGTTTGCCGCATCTCGGATGCATTGTGCCCTATGTCAATCTATTATTCAATACTGTATCACTTCTTGGGGTGGTGCACCTAAAACGAATTTGCTTTCTCTTGAAAGAGCTCAAAGAGCCATTTTAAAGGTAGCAAACTTCCATCCATTCTTCTTTCCTACAGATCTGCTATAAATCCTGCAACGTACTCACTGTTCGCCAGCTTTTCATTATGCACTTAGTATTAAAACAGCCCACCATGCTTACCTACAATGCTGACAATAATAACAAGAGACGGAATGATATAATATGCACAACTAATGTAACCTCAAAACATGTCTTTGTAGAAAGGTTTTATACATTCTTAGGCCCATTTCTGTACAATAGATTAAATAGACCACTAAATAAATTTACTATAGCTGTAAAAAAATTGTACTTAAACATTTACAATCCATTGATTATGCACAGACAGAAGATCTACTTGTTGTCTGCAAATAAAAACGCTAACATGCATTTTACTTTTGTAGACCTATAAAGTTCTATTTTAGTTATTACATTGTTAATTTATTACTTTATGTATTTGTGCATTTTGGTAGCCTGAAGCACAGGTTCAACCTAGTTCAGGCAAATTAGCAACTGTGCTCTGTTTTATTTGTTAAGGTATTTCTTGTTAACGTGCCGCTTTTATAAATAAACGATTTTAATATATATATTATTATATTGTAGGCTAAGACCACCACAACATGGGTCCCTGAAAACGTCCAACGGCATCGCGGGAAACCCAGGCGTAGATGGCGGGAAGAACTTGGCGCTTACATGAGGGATTGGACCATATTGGCTCAAGATTGAGTTGAATGAAAAAAGGAAAGAGAGCCCTTTGTCCAGCAGGCTTAGCACGAGAACCGTAGACAAGCGTTTTGTCGTCGGAAGACTAGACAAAAATGACGTTTACGTATAGACAGTTGACAGTTTTTCAACGAGAAATGTAGATAAGCTATTTCTATTCTACAGTAGAGTAAAAATAGAAAGCGTCATGCTAAGCCCGCTGCAGTAGGACAATACAGGGTGATTATTATGATATTTATACTATTTTAATAGTACCTACGCACTGTTTCATTTAAAAATAATCGTGTTCAAAAACAACCATTACATCGCATTTTTAGATCTATACGTACGAACTTACATTAAAAGGTACGTGGGTTTTTACGTAATAGCCGAATAGTGTCTTCTAATAAGCACACTATAGCTTGTTATTACATGTTAATTCTAAGTAAATCGCTAGTTCTTAAAAAATTGTCATAGTATAATATTATGTCACAATTGTCGGGTGTTAATTAATATACGAGACATACCGAGTGAAAGAGACGACGCTCTACAAATCTGACCTTTTTTAAAAACTCAATCCGTCATATTAACGGCCGGGTAGTTACTGTAGAAGACCAAAATAGGCCAATTCATAACTTCCTGAATACGAACCGAACAGATTCATTTAGATATCATTCTTATATCATAACATCGTTCCTTAAAACAAGCACTAACCTGTGTGTCCCTCAGATCAGGCTCACTGGCCGCAGCCGGCAACACATCCCCCTGCATGTCTGCGCCGGCGCCGGTGACGTCACCAGCGCTTGCGCTCAGCGCACGTCGACGCTCCTCCTTCTGTCGCTCGCGGTCCTTGCCGGTCAACATATGCTTCGTCTTTGATATAAGGTTTAGAGGCTTTATCGTTTTGCGGACCTTGGGAAAACAAAAAAAAAATTGTATTCAATGGCAGAATTCACCAAATTTATTACCAGGGCCGATGTTGCAGAACCTCAAAACTAAGGGTGATTGCTTATAGAAACGGGTTCCTGGCAAATAAAAGTTGGTAAAGATCGGTAAAATAGCCCAGTAATATGCGCTCACACACAAACAGGTAAAACATTGTAACTCTTCCATTCCGTATCAACCAAATCTGCACCGGAAAGCCTGCATCTTCGTGCAAGTACCCTTAAGCTTTACTTAAAGATAGTTTACAGGCATTTGGTATGTTTAAATTAGTTTTAAGTAATGCTTGAGTCTGTCAGTCAAAAACGTTGTTACTATAACATGGGACTTAAACATAAGTGGCGAAATGGTGTTCTATAAGTAAACCTCTGCCCAACTCTGAGGAAACAAGGTGTGATGTTATATTTATGTAAAATATCCGGCAGGTACAACAGGCCAAAGATCTTAAAAATGGGGAAAGTCGTCACATATGGAGACATATTCAGAAACTTGGAGACTTGACGCTCAGCAGCAAGCAAAAATAATAAGGATAAGGTAAACGAACCAACCACCCACCTGATTATAAGTGGTCACCGCCGCGTAAAGACATCTGAAATACCAGAACCATCGCAGATGCGTTCCCATCTCAGTGAGAACGCGGAAATGTTTCATGTGCCTGTCGTACCGGACCTTGTTCTTATTAATGATGCAGTAACACATCGACGCAGCGTGGCGGTTGAAAGAGGTATGAAATAAGGTGCCTAGGTATAGTATGAAGAAGGCTCCAATGGTAAGGTAAGCAACACATACCACCATTGTGAATTTGGAACAATAAAATAAATGTTTACTGCTTCTATTTCATAATAAAAACAATCATGCCATTGATTATTCTGAGGAGTTTGCATAATATCCAGACTCAAATAAAAAAAAAACAAAGCCTAGAGTTTCCATTTTTTTTGTCTGCTTAAATTAAGAACACTCACCTTGCATTTAATGCTGGCAGGATGCACAAAATTATCATCATCCTTATCTCTGACTGGGGGCGGATCTCTTAGCCCTAACACCAGCATATCATCCAAGGAGGCCTGCATATGCCTCCTTCTCGAAGGCCTGGCTTCCTCATGCGACCTCGACGAGTACATGGACACAGAATCCATGCTAGCTTTGCTGGTCCCTCCAGAGATCACTGTCACATTTTCCACTGACTCATTTGACTGCCAATCTGGGGGATGTCTTGGCCTTTCTTCATATATTTCCACTGAATTAAACGTCTCAGCTACGCGATCGATCTCAAGATCCATGTCCAATTGCGGCGGAATAAACTCGTAGTGATGTCCCTCAGTTTCCGTGTACACTTGATCATAGACTGCACCATTTACGTAGCCCCTAGAGCTTGAAGGAATGTTGCCATAAAGATTGTTGTAGTTATAATTATCGTCTTCGTTTCTAGGGCTCACGTGACGGACGGTTTGAAGGTCATTCGCGTTGAGGATGACATCATCCAGGTTTAGAGGTCTCCCTTGACCTCCAAAGCCGTCTACAACAGGCGTGGTGTTGGATAGGAAGGAACCATCAGCTTCGAAGCTACTGCAGCCAACTAACCCGATAGGCCGTCGAGGCATGTCTTGACGAAATCTGTTTGGCGCGGGTTGCTGTCCAGCGAAATCTACCACTAGAATTCTGTCTGCAATATTTCGACAGTCGTTGTGGAAACCAATACCAGAATCGCTGTTGCTTGAAGTAGTTGTGATCTCGCTGTGGTTACTTGGTTGAGGGGAATTCGCGACGAAGTCTTGAGCTTCTATCCTGTCTTCGTGTCTACACGGTCGCCTGTCTCGCGGTACTCGGAATACCGGTCTGTTACATCGTGAAAAGTTGCCCAAAGCGGGACTATCTCCTTTTATCGTTAGTTTGGAGATTTGTTGCAAATTCGGGCTTGAGCAATCCTCTGCTGGTAAGGAGTACATTCCTCTAATGACACCTATAACATATTCCGCTGAAGGTGGAAACTCCAAACATCTTTCAGCCACTGGGTCCCTAGTACACACTATCTGGAATTCTCTGGCCCTCGTTATATGAGCCTCATGCTCCGCCATTCTTGGATCTACAGCAAAAACATGGCAGCTGTGTGAAGCTTCGGCCTCCGAAGTTTCAGCTGACGTCACAAGTCCGAAGTACCTTCTATCAGCGTCTGAACCACAGCCCGCGTATACAATTCTTTCTCTTTGATACTGTGCTAAGACTTGGCCATTTGGACGACGAAGAAGTAGCGAATTTGGGAGTACAGAGAGTAGCACAGGGGCTGCAGGACGTCTTTCCTGCCTCAACTTTCTAACGGCAGTTCTGACGTCTCCCGGAGCAGCGTTAGATGCAGCTTGGGGTGTTTCTATGGTGCCTAAGTAGCCGACGACTGCGCGGCATTCGAGCCTGGCTGCGATGTTGGGCGTCAGCTGTGCCCTGCTCAGGTTTTGGAGGATCTCGTTGACGCCTGATGTGCTAGGCGCCGCGTGGCAGGCTGGAAGTATAATGATGAGAAGATTAATTGTTGGCAATGGTGGTAGTGAAATTGTTCAGTTAATTTACAGGATCTTGTTATAAGACATGTACCGACACCAAATGATTTGGGATAAGGGTAAGAGAAGGTTGGCCTTTGTTTAAGCTAGTCTTTATGGTCAGAATTTGTTAATTAATTTTAACAAAAAGGGGGGCTTTGTCCAGCAGAGAGGCACAACATAGACTATCAAAAAAATGTGTACCTCACAATCACATGGACTGCTAAATATTTGGTAGATTATAAAAGTTGTATGTTAGGCAGGTACAAAATACAAATCATGTTTAGAGATATTAAAGTTAGTAGTGCTCAAGTGTGCATAACATGCATGGGTGAACATTCACAAGGAAAGCACTTTAGCATCAACATATTGGTGTTATTAGTCGTTTTTTATTACCTAATTACCCCTTACAGAAGGTGATTCAAAATAAAATTATTTTATTTAAAGAGCAATGCAGGTGTGAGTGCAAAGAATTAAATAATTTATATATCAATGGCACTTATTGTCTAAATACAACATCCGGACAAACCTAATGAGGTTTTTGTGATTTTTCTGTTTATATTTTGATTGTTGCTTTATTAAAAAATAAAAATATTAAAAAACATGTGACCCTTGAAGTAAACAGCTTGTTTAAAAAAAACTCCATCTGGAGAAGCAAAGAATTCACTTACTAACAAACAGTTTAAAAAAGCAGCAATACGAAAATTCCTTCATTTATTTTCGTCATAATTTAGAGTGTAATACTGTGTCAATATCAAAGAACCCAGGATTACTCAGGAATCATTAACTGTTTGACCATACCTTGCTTGGACTATCAGACATTTTAAAAGGGAAATTAAAAATTACAACATATTTTAGTGCACAGTGCAGGCTACAACACAAAACATTGACAGTGACATGTTGAAATGCACTCACATAATAGTCAACTGTTGCCAGTCCATCTGCAAAAAGAATAAACAAACCACTTTTTAACTATAATACAATTATCTGGGAAGATAGCAATGGGCTCGCCCCCTGTTACATGATACTCAAACATAACTGGTGCTAACTGATTGGGTCCCCAAAGGCTGATGCCTGCCAGGGGTGCGGGTTGTTTGAAAGAGATACTGCGGCCCCTGGCAAATAGGCAACTGAGGGAACACAGGTGGGTTTTAGTCAGTAAAAGTCTGACACGCCCTCCTGCTCCACCCAGAGCGGGAGAAGTTATTTGATGATTTCCCACCCCAAAAAAAAAATATACTAGTGCTGTGTGGGTCTACTATCCATAAGTACACCTCTGCCTAACCCTTTGAGGAACACAGGCGTGATGATATGTTTAATGTAAAGTGATATTAGCATGGGAAACACAGAATTTGCCAAGCTTTACTTCTTCCCAAGTTGAAGTTGGTGGCCCCTGTATGTATGCTAAATATAAACGTCCATTACAACCTGCATTCTCTTCTTTCTCTGACTTTTCTTGGTAAGTCGAAAAAGTAATTCCTAAGTCAGCATGACACTTTCCTATCCAAGATAGGGTACTAGAATTTTAGACCTTGTTTCACTCTCGAAAAAGTGTTTAACATTCCTGTACAAATGTTCAAAAGAAAATTTTACCTATGTGGTGTGCAAAATTTTCTGCACTCTCAGTATTCACTCTAGCATTCTTTAATGCTCTAACTTTTATAACTCGCCATAGAATTTGCTATTTCTTTATGAATAGTCAAAAGAAAATCAAACCTTTTCATTCGCTTCCCTTGCTCTTATATACTACTACTCTAAGGCATCTGCATAAATATCTTGGCCACACGCCCCCAACAGGCTTCACCAAACCAAATCACCAATCCAAGTAGCAAATCCAAGTTTCTTCAACTGGAGGAGACCCCATACATAAACATGCTTTTCATTATTATTGATATTTTATACTGTAAATAAGCATTAAAAGTCAAATCTATCACCTGTTTATAAAGCTTTTTACAATATTATGAATAATATAGTGTCAACTGACCTCCATTATGGAGACTGATAGTAATATTATGCACCAGCCCCAGAATAACTCAACAACAATATTAAAAATAAGCATTCAACCACTATCTCAACGTACCAGGGTGGTGCAGCATAGCTTGAGGCCTACGCCTCGGCGGCGGATGCCGTCTCCTCGTCCTCGCTCGCTCATCAGGCTCCGTATCCTCGGTATCTGTCGGCGGAGCCTCCCGAGGCGATACAGACAGGGCTATAGCTCCCGGCGCAGCTGCCACCATGCGAGCCACAGAGGCATGCGGCGCCCGAGCCACGCTAGCCCCATCCACGGCCAACAGAGCGTCCCCCGCTCGAAGACCAGCGCGCTCCGCCGGTCCGCCAGCCGCCACCGCAGACACCACGCACGGCCGCTGTCCCGCTATCGTGAAGCCAAACCCTCCAGCCCCTCTAGCAACAACAACACGCCGCTCAGCTGTCCGTGCCAGCGCCGCACGGCGCCGTCTTCGCCGTTGCTGCTGAGGCACCATCACAATAACGTCACAAAACAAGTATTTTTCACTAAAACAATCCCATTTTTGGTTTTCTTTTGATAAATACGAGACTAATATTGAAGAAAAAGAATATTTCTGTTCGGTACAAGCACAGTTTTATTTTAGAAAACTAGAAAAACGAGAAATATGAAAGTTTCGAGGCCTTTTGTAACTGACATTTAGAAAGTTTGAATGCGTTCAAAAGTTTTAGTAGAAGTTTACAAAACTTTTAAAAGTTTGTGTAAATCAAAATAAGTTTTTTTTTTTTATATATTTATAAATGAATGACCTCAAAGCGCCACTGGAATAGTAAAACAACCGATCTGTTTTATCTTGCCGCCATGATATTAGAACTGGTAACATTTTAAAAACTTCTGTAACATTTTTTTTAAGCTGGACACCCTATGTCTGTGTTGTCAAAAGTACTCTCCGCGTTATTTGTCAAAACTCAAAATACTAACCCACGTTGATTTGTTTTTGTGATTAAAATATAATTATTTCTATTTCTAATAATTGAACAGCGTGTTTATTATATATAAAAAATGGCTGTAAGTATTTACATGAAGCTAATACACTCTGTTGAGACCTAACTCGTCGTAACGTACACATAACCAAAACATACTTTGAAACCGCATTTAATAGCAATATTCTTAATTTTTTAATAGAAAAAAGGCAAAGCTAAGATCAGTAAGGTGAAGAGGAACAACCAGACAACGAATAAAATGAGGAAAAAAGGTCAGCTAAAGCTGCAAAGGCACAAAAGGCATACGCAGAAACAGAAGCAACCAACCCAGCAGGAACAGATAGAATACAGCAGTGAGAGTGAACCGGCGTCAGGAGATGAGTTCGGAGACATGTTGGATGACGAGGAGCAGCAGTACCTTATGAAGCGGCTGGCCAAACAGCCTTCATTGCTGTCTAATGTGCCAGAAAATGAGAAGCAGGATAAAAAGTTAGTATCAGATGTTATAGGTACTTTGTTAATGAATTCCACAAATGATTTACATATGTAACAGGTAGATAGAGTGTTTAGTTTACAAATAGATCAGTTTGTTTCATACTTTATTGTTTGAACATGTGCCCGTTGTTCCACACGCACATTCTCATCGAAAACACTAACTAAAAGGCGCTAAAAGCTTATTATATAAACACAAGAATTTCAGCCAATAATATGCCATCTACAATTACCAGGTCAAAAAAACGCAAGAGAGAGAAGAAAGAACGGGTTCCAAAGCAAACCGCGGGCAGCGACAGTGGGGCTGAGAGTGACGGACTATCAGACAGTGACATTGAAGACAAATATGAGAAGGAACAAGAAGAAAGACCGGTCAAGAAAATGAGGGCACTTCTGCCTATTAAGACGAAGGAAGGATTGATGGAGAGGTCTGAGGAGTGTGAAGGTTAGTCATCCATTCAGTTGCATATGGCTGGGACATCATTATATAATGTTGTGCAAGAACACAGGGTGGCAGGGACATCCATGAACAATCTGTTACTATGGGTTCTGATCCCTCCTGCATTGAAATGTCATGGATAAAAAAAATATATCTCTGCTGTACGTTTTGACCGCATAGGTATTGCACTTTTTTTATGAAACAGCATTTTTTTAGACAGTATATTTCTATGTATGAGGGTCCAGAATCATGTACTGAATATGGATTCAGTACATGATGATGATGGAGTAACAGGTTGCGCGTGAATGTTCCTGCCACCCTGTATAAGTATTCTAAAAATAAGATAATATAGGAGTTAGTATAGTGCTTTGTATACATGTAATCTGCTGATGATTTTAATAACCTAATAGGTTGGATCATTCATGGCTCCCTTTCTGCCCCTTATTTGATCCGCACGTGCTGACGCACACACCTAGCCCCGGATCTAGGGGGGGCAAACCGGGGCACCCGCCCCGGGCGGCAGTATCAGGGGGCGCCAAAATCATAATATATTATGATTCAAAATAAAATAAAACTTGCTCCCGTCGACTTGTAAGAAAAAAGCGCCACACAGGCCACACCTAATTAATTTATCTCTAACTCTGGAGAGAGGGGCGCCACTATCAAGTTTCTGCCCCTGTTCGAAAAAATCGTAGATCCGGGGCTGCACACACCAATTACCACATTACAAAACCACCCTTTTGGGCTAAGTACATGAATGAATCATAAAAAAAAAAAATACAACATATGTGTAAACCTGCATATTCAATACCTGTTCCATGGTCAGGCCATGTTCCATTTCAGTCAACATGCAATTGTTTGACTCAACATAGTGAAAAGCCACTCATTTACTCTTCCATAGACTCAGAATCAGAAGAAGAAGAAACCTATCAACCTAAGAAAAACAAACAGACAGAGAAACAATCGGATTCAGAAGACTCGGCATCAGACTCCGGCATGGAAGTTACAGAGGAGGATGCCACTCCTGTGGACAGTGAGGAGAAGGTGGTGACGGCTGTGGAGCTGTTAGCAGCTAGGAGAGACAAGCTGCAGCATGATAAACTGAGGATAGGAGCTCTGTGCTCTTCCTTGTTGGAGAGTCCAGAAAAGAAGGTAAGCATTTACTGTAACAGTCTTCTAAGGTAGGCCAATTATAATAAAATTTGAATGACGTAAAACTAAGTCGTTCATAGTAATATAGTATAAATTACAATTATTGGAACGAGTTTGATAGAAAACTCTCGCCAATCATTCTAATTTATACCTTATGATACCGAGATAACTATCAGAGTTACATTGCAATGACTTACTATTGGTTGTACGACATTCAGGTTTAATCGTGAATGTCCTACCTAACGGTGCCACTTACTGGTAAAGGTACCACGTTGTTTCCCAGGTATTATTTTTGCTCAATGATTTGACGATAATGATACTTATATAGTTTGATGTACAAAATGCGTATACCGTCACATTTGATGATCTTATGACTGTGTCAGTGAGCTGACTTCGCGCTGTTGAATTTTGGCCCAAGGATGTTTGAACTGTTTGCCATCGATACGCTGAGAAGAAGAACGCGTAGAAAACAACTTTGTAATGGATTTTTTACACCTGTTTAATTATACAGCAACTGTATGTTTGTTAAGGTGCGTTTACACGAGCAACTAAAATTGCTCCATCTTGACCAATTCTCGTCAAATATGACGTCACGACTACATCCAGCAATTTAGGGCAATTCCAACAAGTAGCAACCTGTTACCAGAGATACGGTCACACAATATGGAGCTATTAAAAAAAAGGCAATGCGCCTCCCCCGCCCCCTCCGCCGCCGACCGGTTCCTCTCGCAAAAACGAGACGTAGTTATACGTACAAACGAGATAGATAGACAATTGACTAAAAAATTTCCAAACCGATTGAATATTCGGCAACTCATGAAATATATGGAGCAATCTGCAAGAAGCAATATTGCCGAAACACATCGGCAATTTATTGTTGTTGCTCCAGATTGCTCCATTAGTGTTGCCGAGCAATAATTGCTCAAAAAATTGCCCGTGTAAGAGCACCTGTTGCAACCCACACTACATTGTATCTATGTACATTGCATTATCTTTTCAGCTTAAAAATCTTTTTCCAATCCTGTACCTAATGGAGGATCGCCTTAAAGACGGGACATTGAACCTGCACTCTAGTCGCAAGCTCGCCACCGTGTCCGCCTTCGAAGTGTTCAAGGATATACTGCCCGAGTACATGATACGGCACCAGGATTACTCTAATATTAAATGTAGGTAGTGGTAACTTTCTTTGTTATTCTAATTTTCTTTATGAAGGAGCAGTGGAAATAGCAAGAAGAATGGAGGGAACCCCTGGCTTTAAAACATAAAAAAAATGTTACCCAGTGGCAACTGCCGCAACTTACGAATTCTAGGTTGGAACCCAGTCTGACGCTTTACTTTGAGTAAATTATTTCGGGAGGGAACTAGCATGTCTTTAGAACAAAAATAAATCGTGTCATTTGCCAACCAGCACTGGGCCCACGTGGTGAATTACGGCCTACTCCCTCTCACAGAGAGGAGGCCTGTATCCCAGCAGTGGGAACATTATAGGCTGATTATGCGTATGCGCAATCAAAATTTGTTTCAGAGTAAAATGTTAGCAAACCATCTTCAAACGTTGCCATATTGTGACTTGTTCTTCTATTTCTCCCTACTAATTATGTTTTTGCAAATCCACAGTAAAGAAAGACACACTATCTCTGTACAAGTACGAGAAGGAGCTGTTGGAGTTCTACAAGAGATATCTACAGAGGCTAGAGAAAGCGGCCGGAGTGCTGCGACGGAAGAAGGGAGACACAAGGTACTAAATTTATTATTTACTAGTTAGGGGCCATTCAAGTATTACGTAAGCACTACAGGGGGGCGGGGGGGGGGTCTTTGCTGTGCTTATTTTTGATGACATGGGGGATGGGGGGTATGGATGGTGATTACGTCAGCAGAATTTATTTATTAACTTTTGGATTTTCTACAAAATCTAGTCGATTTTGGTTTGAACACATATGGCAACCCTACTTGTCTATGAATGGCTCGAAGAAAACGATGACAATATACCAAAATCACAAGAAAGTGAGCAGACACGTTAGGTGTCTGCTACCAATGTTTACGTGAGCATGGGAGGGGGGAGGAAGAGCTTTGGTTACTTTTGTTGACGAGGGGGAGGGGGGGGGGTCAATAATTGCTAAAAAACTGCTTACGTAATACTTGAATGGCCCCTAAGAGCCAAAGGTGCTAGATTTTTACAAATGCTCTGGACCCCACACTGGGATTCCCTTATTGCCAGCGGCTTCGCCCGCGCGGAGGTCCGAAATTATCCCGCGGGAACGTACTACCGGAACGAAAAGTATCTTATGTGTTAATCCAGGTTATAAACTATTTGTGTGCCAAACTTCTTGCTAATCCGTTCAGCCGTTTTTGCGTGATTGTGTAACAAACATCTAAACATACAAACTTTCACATTTATTATATTATTAGTAGGATAAACTTTTTTTAGCCCAGGTTCGAATGGGCGATATTTAAAGGCGACGAAGTTAAAACAGTTTTGGCGAAATATAAACAGTAAGCCCCCGTACCTAGTGGCGATTTGTTAAAGCGGGAATTTTTTTCCTGCACTTTCAACTCTCGGTGTTGAGCCAGCTCTGAGTACCCAAACGAGAACAATCCAGCGTGATTTAAAAAAATATACTGTGTTGGATTTTCAATTCTCGGTGCCTCAGCAGTGCGTCCAAAATCCGTGCTTTAAATAATCGCTCGTGGGTATGAGGTCTTCATCATTCATCATAATCATTTCAGCCGTAAGACGACCACTCCTGGACATAGGCAAAGGGGGGGGGGGGGGGGTTGCCTATAATCACCACGTTTGGTAGGCAGGTTGACGATCGCAATATAGTTTTAAAAAATGTACAGAGAAAGCTGCTGCCCTTTCTCTAGTATATGTAGTCTCCAAAGTGTCTTTTTCATATTTTACTACACTCTGTTACAGAAAACTGGACGAGCACACGATGTCCCTAGCGCTGGTGTCCCTCCGCTGCATGTGTGGGCTGTTGGTGGCGCGGCCGTACTTCAACTACGCCACCAACATCGCGCAGTCCGTGGTGCCGCACCTCGACAGCAAGGACGAGCGGGCGCGGACTGCCGTCACCGAGTGCTGCACCAGTGTGTTCGCGGAGGACAATAGAGGGGATATTACTCTTACTGTGAGTTATATATTTTTTCTTCTTCTTCTCGTGTCTCCCAAGAACTATTTAGTTATACGAAAATAACTCAGCCTTTTGAAGAAAGAGCCATTGCAGCTTAGAGCTGACCTATCCCAACAGACGGCATGTATGCGTCAGTTCATCGTGTAGCAGAACGACAAATAAAAAATACTCAAAACCGCCAGATAAAACGACTGTGTACTGTTTCATGTAACTACCTAGTTGAATTATCATCTTCCTACCTAATGTAGAGGTATGAGGAACAGGGTGTAAAGTTCACTCATACTCTATTGGAAAGGAGGATCCTCCGACCAAACGGATGGTGTGTCTGGTGGGCAACTGCCCGACGGTTTATGTCGGGATGTTATACCTATGCCAATCGCGCGGTAAACTCAGATTGCGTGATGCGTATTTTGTGTGACGTGAGTCTTGCGGAGTTCGCCCGTGGCATTGTAGATGGCGTCACTTCTCTTTTTGTGTTTTTTAGATATTTGTTGCGAAGTATTTTTCTGTAGTGCCGCTACACTAATATAAATAATTAAGATACTACTATTCCGCCAAGAGAAATAAACGGCTATCAGTCATAAATTGCATCTGTAATAGTGCGGAAGTCGACATTTTTCAAAAAATTGCGTGAGCCGCGCGCTGAATATACGGTGTAGAAACTTCATTTAACATCGACACCAGCCCCATAAGCATAATTTAACATCGACACCAGCCCCATAAGCATAATCAGCACGTTCCCACAACTGGGACTAGCCCCATTTAAAACAGTTTTATTCAATTCAGCACCTTTTTTTTGTTCACCTAATCTGTGTCTCACTGCCAAATCACTGTCAAATGCCTCCATAACTGATAACTTTTTCCTTCCTAACCTCCCTGTCTTGTGCGTCCTCTGGCTATGTTAGCCCTGCAAACCTTATCAGGTCGTCACACCACCTTCGCCGTGGTGCAGCTCGACGGCGAAGTCATTCCTCAGGATTCTAGTGAGTTACGATTTTTGTCTATCTCTCCTGGTGCATTGGCACGACGTGTCCAGCCCACTCAGCAATTCAGATCAGAGAATCGAACACTAAACAAAAACCCATTCCCTCCGCAGGTCGTCCGTCTAATAAACCAGTTAGTAAAACGCCGCAACGAGCGCTTGGACCCCGCTGCACTGGACTGTCTGCTGACCCTCAAGATAAGAGACGTCGACATGGACGCCGAGGCCGAGGTCAAGACCAAGAAGAAACTAGACGAGAAGCACAAGAAGAGGATCGTTAACTTGTCTAAGAAGGAGAAGAAGGTAAGAAGTGTGTAGTTACACTATTTCATTAACCGACTTCAAAAATGACGAGGTTATCAATTCGGTGTTTAAACACCGAATTGATAACCTAAATAAACCTAAATAACCTAAATATCTTTAAAGATATTTTTTATGTATGTTCGGGCATAACTCCATCATATACAGGGTGTAACAGAAACCCTATTGCTATCCTTAAGCACTAAAGATAACAGCTGGTATAGATTCACTATCCATAGTTTCAGCTCAAAATAAAATACTCCAAGAATTGTTACCAAATTTTCGGTTTCATATGTTCTTTTTTTAATTCAAATCATAACAAACGTGTCACCGCCCTACGTAGGTCAATAACTTTCTACGTTACTTGTCAATATCACGATAAATCTCTTCATAGTGATGTGTTTATGTCAATTTTAAAAGTTCGGTTTCTGGTATCAATGTATTAAAAATTCTCATAACTACCGAACATGCACAGATAGGATTAAATTAAAAAACCCTTCCAATATCGTTTGATATCATTTAAAGAAACCGTGCCCTTGGTATGTATATACCCTTTCCGTTACACGTTGTATAGACGGCTTTTTTTTGGATAGGGGTTTGTTCCGAAATGGTCCCATTTAAATTTCATATAAATCTGATGATGAGTTTCGGAGACAGACCACAGAACTCTTCAGAAAATGACAGCAAATCAACCGCGATTGCTGCAATCGCATTATAATGCAGTGTTTTGATTTGATTGAACTACAAAGTGAAAAATAACTTCGAAGTCAGTTTTTTTTTTTATGTACAGTCACCAAGGGTAATTGCTAATGGTATCCTCCTTAATGGCAAAACACACCGCCATTTTCAGACCTAGATGGCGGAATGAGCTGGTCTGCTTTAATAAAGATTGGTCCTTGGCTGCTCTGGACAGAAAGAGGTGGAAAGAGAGTAGGGAGGGCTTTGCCCAGCTGTGGGACGTAAATGGCCATAAAAAATATTAACGGTTACCAGAAGAGATAAGTCACCAGGGTCATTGGGTGTAGTAGAAGTTTAGTAAGCAACTGGTGAATGTTTTCGGATAAAATTGAATTTAATTATTAGAAAACAAACAGTTCATTTTATCAAACAAAATTTTATTCGGTTCATCCATCGGTTTCTTACTAAACTTTAACTATATTCGACGACCCTGTTACTTTTACTGACTAGACGCAGTAAAAAGTTTATCGAAAGAAACAAAGAAAATACATAAAAACAGTTTCATACAATATATTATGTGTAAATAGATTTGTAATTATTACCGAAGTTTAATGGCTCCTTACCCTATAATTTGGAATTTCTTATGGTGTACAATATAGAGTACTTACTATATCTATATGTGTAAAAATGAATGCCTATTTCCCTTGGTCACGGCATCATACATGAACGGCTGGACCAATTTTGCTAATTATTTTTTTATTGTTTGTTATTGTCAGGAGAAGGTACTCAAGAGAGAAAAAAATAAGAAAGTTGCGCGTAACATTAGAAAATTTAAGAAAACTTAACGACCATATTAGATTTTCTAATATTACAGCAATGCTAATTCAATTTTCATCGTTAAGACAGGACGACGTCTGTCGCGTCAGCTAGTCTTAAATAATTTATCTTTTAAATAATTTCAGCGAGCAAAAAAGCTAAAAGAAGTAGAACGCGAGCTGCTAGAGACGCAGGCGCAGGAGAGCGAGCTGGCGCGGCGCAAGCAGCTCACCGAGGTCACCAGGGCGGTGTTCCACATCTACTTCCGACTGCTCAAGACTGCGCCGCGCTCCAGGCTACTGGCTGCAGCGCTGAATGGACTCGCCAAGTAACAAT
The DNA here is from genome assembly GCA_947359405.1 of Antitype chi. NCBI lineage: Eukaryota > Metazoa > Arthropoda > Insecta > Lepidoptera > Noctuidae > Antitype > Antitype chi. Next base: position 2,161,184 of record OX375827.1, on the reverse strand, counting down.
ATATTTATTTTTTGGATCATAATTAAGCGGCTTCCCGTAGTTTCCGCCCCGAGTTTAACAAGCTTATAACGTTGCCACAGCTGGGACACAGGCCTCCTCTCTGTGAGAGGGGTCGGTCGCAATCCAACACGCAGCCCAGTGCGGGTTGGTAGATGTCACATGTCTTCTAGGTTTTGGTTCTAAGACATGCCGGTTTCCTCCCGATGTTTTCCTTCACGGTTTTGGTAGCAGTGGGGTTACAATTAAGTGCACAAAGTAAAGAGCCTACGACCTGCAACTCGTAAGTCAGGGACGATTGTACCGGGCCAACACTGCTTCCTAAATATGCGAGTTAGCGAGTTTAAGTGGCTCTAAATAATTATAATCACTTTGAAATCGAGGTGCAGTGCTTTATTTCCTTTTAAGAAAATAATAAATATTGTTATGCTGAGTTATATACAGTCTCACTCGTCGCGGACATATCCAACGATTTTTCGGCGAAGCAAAAAAGCTACTACACCATTTATTGGTACTTTGACAAGTCCGCTAGTTTCGGAGAAATTATGATGTGTACATTCTTCTTAAATCTTCCAGATTCACCCACGTGATAAATCTAGAATACTACTCGGACCTGGTGTCCATCCTGGCGCGCCTCATATCAGACGAGGTCATCGGCGCACGAGAACGTCTCCTGTGCGTGCGCACCGTGCTGGCCATGCTGGCCGGCGCCGGGGACGCGCTCAATGTGGACCCGGCCAAGTTCCACGCCTATCTGTATGCGTGCATGTTGGGGGCACATGCTGGTTCGTAAACCTATTAAATTTTTGAAACACACCGATATTACAAGTTCCTTCATTATTTTACCTCATCTGCCTGCCTAGTCTTTTCCCAACAATGTTGGGGTTAGCTTCCAGTCTAACCGGAATCAGCTGATTACCGGTATTTTACATGAAGCGACTGGCTATCTGACCTCCACAACCTAGTTGCTGGGTAACATGATACCCCAGACTGGTTGTCAGACTTTCGGGCTTCTGACGACCCGTAACGACTCAAAGATCCACAAATGACAGCTGGGACCACCGGCTTAACGTGCTTTCCGAGACACGGAGGGGTCTTGGTATGTAAAGATGGTCACCTATCCACAGACCAACCGCGGCAAGCTTGATTATTAAACCTATCTAAGATATATACCTTGTAGTCAGGTATTGTCCTTTAACTATTGAAGCAATAGGTATCTCCAGGATATCTTACTGGGACACCATGGTGACGTCGCCAGATCGCGCTACCAACTAAATGTATTACAGCTATACAAGGTAGCCATGGATTCAGTATATGATTCTGAAAACCCCCATTGAAATATATTCATTTTTGTTTTTTAATCCTTGTTATACATTTTGACCTAAACTGCAGGAGCGATTATGAAGAAACTTTTGGGTTGGTCCCTGGATGGTTTAGCTTTTTCATCATATTGGGCCCGGTAGTGGGCGCTGCGATCGAGTTCTAGGAAGCCGTACAATGTCTGTCCGGTTAACTAGTAGACTGTAAAGTATATTTAAATTCAACAGTAATTCATTATTTTAATTCTATTTGATATGATTTCCATGAGTAAATTTTATATCAATTTGATGTTTATATGTACTACATCTTAAAAATAAATGAAGTAATATTATTATGCTCTTTAACGTTTTCCAGGCAAGAGCCACGCCGACTCGAAGATAATGCTCGAGTCAGTGACACAGATCTGCGCACGCGCACGTCGCGTGTCGCCGGCCATCCTGCAGGCCTTCGCCAAGCGCGTGGCCACGCTGGCGCCACAGCTGCAGCACAACGGAGCGCTGGCCAGCTTGGCGCTGTTGCATCAGTTGGCGCAGGTTTGTGACGTGACGGTCCAAGTGTAGGAAGGGAACACCGGGTGGTTTTTAGTCAGTAAGAGTCTGACAGACCCCTTCACCCGCCCCAGGGCGGATGACATCCATCAGGATTTTCCACCCTGGAACAGTAGTAGTAGTGACAATAAAATTTAGTTTCCACAGATAATTTCAAAATTACCACTGATGTTTTGGATAGGTTTGGCTTTAAATATTTACCAACGTGGTATTTTAAAGAATAACTCATCCATACAAATGCAAATAGCAACAAAATCCTATTTTATCCCATTTCTCAATATTATCCATGTCCACTCAGTCTGGTTCTTTCCTCAAAAGACCATTTCAGACAATAATCTAAATATTCTTCACGTGATCTGAACAAGATTATGTCTGGACTTTCAAAGAGACTGTGACCTCTGAGTTTGTTTCGTCCTTTCTTCTCGGAGTAGTCAGATGAGAAACGACGACCACATCGTGTTTAAAAACTATGATTGACGTGTAAAAGTGTTTGTACAAACCTACTTACAGAAATACAATCATTTATCATTTATACCCAACAGCAAAGCAAAGCCGTGTCGACTCTCCTCGAGGCAGACAGCGAGGCGAGCGGGTCAGGTCGCTTCGACCCGACGCTGCCTTCCCCGGAGCACTGCAATGCGCACGCGGCGGGCCTGCACGAGCTGTGCACGCTCGTGCGGCACTACCACCCGACTGTGAGGACTACCGCTACTGCAGTCATGAGGGGGAGCTTGCCGCAGGAGTTCAATAAGATGTAAGTGTCTTTGTTGCTACAAATGATCACAATAGATGATCCGATCTAGATATTGTCTGGACTTAGTTTGTAAGTATTTCTGGTCAGACTAGTAGGCTAACACCTAGCTCGTCTAGTGCTTAAAACATTTGTTTTTAATAAAGTTTTTGCTAAAAACCAATTTACAGGAAAAAACGAAATTGATCATTCTTTTTACTTTTGAGCGATGGATCATAGACAAAATTATTACTAACCTGCAAAAAAAGGAGATTCGGGGGTTCGGCTCTGTGTAGACATTCATTCTGTGATTTTTATGATTGGGAAATAAAAGTGTTAAAATAAATAATTACTTTGTAACTTTTCGGTGAACCGTAGGTAAGGGGTGCTGTCTTTTGTAACTTTGTACAATGAAAAAGGGTTTCCAGCCTCAAAACAGTAAATGAATTTGCATTCATGCTTTTTATCCAACTGCATCAGAAAGAAGGTTATTTGAAGTCGGTTTCATCTTGTTCATAAACAGTTTTTTTCTTTTCCAGGACGCCATCCCAAATATTCAACGCATACGATGGCTCAGAGATGTCGTTCAAGCCATCGATACCTCCTCCGAAGAAATCTGACAGTATCAAGAAGTTAGCGCACAACCACCTGTGGGCTCAGACTGACCTCAAACAGATGTGTGAGGCCGTCGAGAATGGAGTTCAAATGGTCATTACTGAGAGATGAGGAAATAAAGTGACTATTTAGTAAAAGTATGGCGTTTTATTTATAACTATCAATTTAAAAGAATTAGAATTAACATTTTACAATACCGAAAATACGTCTTTTGGCTTTGGAGTCTGTTTGTAAATTGACATAAATATTATTAATTAGGTTTTGCCATCGGCTTCGCCCGCGTGGATCTCGAAAATTAACCCACGGGAACGTACTACCGGAATAAAAAGTATCCTATGTGTTAAACCAGGTTTTAAACTATCTGTGTGCCAAATTTCACCCACACCCGTTCAGCCGTTTTAGTGTTATTAAGTAACAAACATCCAAACCTACAAACATTCACACTTTTATTAGAAATTAAATTACATTAAACAACTTTTGACAATAGGTATTATTAATGAGAATCTTAAAACTATATGGGTGATAAATGACAATAGAAAAGCGGTCATGATTTTTAAACTAACTTGTAAGCTCTATTTAAACTATCTTTCTGAAAGGGTTTGGTACCCAGTGTGCCAATGGGACCCTATTTACTTAACCTACGCTATGTGTTGGCTAGATACGCCTGAAGACCCACAAAATAATTATTTATACTATTTGGAAGATATTTCCAGACGGTCGAAGCTTTTCTTTCATTATTATCAAACGATAGCGAAGTTTATAAAGTGTTTTTCAATCATAATTTAAGAGTCATTAATTTTTTTGGTTACCTATATCCACTTACACAATTAAATATAGTAAAAAATGAAGACAAACAAGCATTTTTAACGATACATATACAAGGTGTAACAGTATTACCCACAGTTGGTTCCTAATTGCCTACTGAGACTTTTAATATGGGTATTTTTTTTTTTATATGTACATATTTTGCCTGACGTACCAACGATTGAGCCAAAACAAATAATTCTTCTATCATGGCAATAACACTCAATTTAAAATGCATAAAGTAATTATAGGGTCAACACGCTTTTCTTAATAATAAAAGTCAAATTAAAAGAAACTTTCGGTAATTGTACCTATAATGCTTTTACCTCAATACTCTAATTAGGGTGCATGAGGTCTTGCGTTAATTATGTTACACCTTGTATAATTATTACTAGTTATTGTTATTTAAATATCACTACTTCAGTAACAACAACACATCACTGCGCCAGCTTCTCGTTCCACTCCTGTATGTTATTGACCACTAGTTGGACTCTCGTCGCACGCGCCGTTTCTAACAAGCGCTTAGATTCCGCGCGTTCAGTCGCGATTTTCTCTTTTAGGGCTGCTAGTTTTGTGCCCCAGCTGGAATAAAAGTGAAATGAGGTTTAGCAATTAAATAGAACCGGTTTAGATCTTAATCCATCCCCTTGTATTGGCAGGTTACCATAATCTCAGAGCAGATCAATATTTAGCAAATGAAAATTACGTTTAAGGATGAAGCTCAAATAGCCCGCGAAATTCAAATTTTCTTACGTTTTTTGCAATTTATAGGTCAGGGTCAAGCTGTATGTGGAACTAAATATGATTCGCGACCGTAACACGTATGTATTTACAGAATGGGTATTTTACTCTATATGAGAAATAATCTAAAAATATCAAAAAATCAAAAGTCATTTATTCAAACTAGGCTGACAATCAGCTCTTTTTGAACGTCAAAATTACATAAGACAGACCCCCAAAAGTTAGAAGAACTTCATTCTATACCATAGTAGGTAACTAATATTACGAAACACAAAAAAAAATACATTAAATTTGCCATATGTCAGCTAGCTCACGCCAATATACCATCAAAAATTGAAAACTAAAAATAATAGAAAATTAAAATAAAACGTAAACAGAACTTCCAATCTAAATAAAAGCCTCTAGGCATAAAGGGCATGCCCGCTTACATATGCAATTCTGCAAATATAAGTAACAAAAGTTAAACTAGGACCTCTGGACTAAAATGAATAAAAACTGAATACAATTAACAATAACAAGACCATGGTCAGCAAGACGACCAGTCACCACGAGTAGCACCCGTTCACGAGCATAACGCAAAGATCAGCCATTACCCCCTCGCCATATTTGAGGGAAGGAGGCAACCCGACCCCCGACGCTACCGCAAGCAGTGACATCTAAGGGAGCATGACGAACTTGCTGCCGGTTGCACTGGCAAGAATAATATGATTTGTCGAGGTCGCTAGCTACCTCATATTGCAATGCTACTCATAAAAAAAAACATTGTAATGAAGTCGACAATAGATGAAAAAAACCACTACAACGTGAAAAATAACTACAATTTCGGAAGTCGGTGACTTTGGATATGTATTTTATTTAATTTTTCTGTCACCAGTCGCCGACTTCCGAAATTAAAGTTATTTTTCACCTTGTAGTGTTTTTTTGGAAGTCGGTTAAAAACATGTTGCACCGACACCAAATAAATTGGGGTTAGGGCAGGAGAATGATGACGGTGATCGAACCTAGGGGTACACGCCCAGCAGCCAGCGGTCTCGCCCTCCGGCCACTAAACCATCGCGGCACACAGCTCACCTGTTAATCTGCTGTTCCCAGAACTGCAGCTCGGCGTCGACCCGGTGGTACTGTTCTTGGTGCTGCTTCAACTCTTCCATTCTCGCGTTGAGTTCCCTGAGCTCTGCGGCCGACGAGGCCACGTCGATAGCTTCCTTGCTTGTCTCATTGTCTAGCATGTCCTGTTCGCGTTGCACTGTTGTTTTCATCTCGCGAATTTTTGCGCGCGTTTCGTCCTGTTTAGAGTGGAAAAATGATTAACTACATTTCGTTACAAATGATAATTGATTTTAGTTTTGTAAGGGCTGATTTTTCAACATCTTTCAACTTTTATCTGAAGAATAACTATGTCAATTTGGCATATTTTCTATACAAAAGCTGTCAAACCTCAATATTTATTCCTCTGATGTAAGTTATCTGACTATTGAAAAATCAGCCGTTAGTAGGTTTTTACTCCTTTATACGTCAATCATATTTTAAAAACTAGATGAAGCGGGGTTTTCATCCTTCCTATCCGACTACTCCGAGAAGAACGGCCGAAACAAACTCAGACGTCAGTCTCTTTTAAAGTCCAGACATAATCTTGGTCAGATCATGTGAGGACAATGTAGATTGGTGTCGGAAATGGTCTTTTGAGGAAAGAACCACACAGATTGAGTAGACCGTACAACGCACTTAGCACTTTTTATTTCCAAATATGTTGCATGCCTTTTGGTCTGTGCTAAATAAACTTATTTACTTTCACTCTTTTAAGAATCTTTCTGTGTTCGCTGCTAGGCATCTTTAAATAGCCAGATAGACCATGTATCAAAGCATACCAACGTCTCGTTCAATTTACTCGTAAAGAGGTGAGAGCAAAAATTAAAACTGCATACCTTCTACGGCACTACGACTCATCATTCCCGGTCCTAACCCCAATTTATTTGGTGTCGGTGCAACATGTTTTTAACCGACTTCCAAAAAAACACTACAAGGTGAAAAATAACTTTAATTTCGGAAGTCGGCGACTGGTGACAGAAAAATTAAATAAAATACATATCCAAAGTCACCGACTTCCGAAATTGTAGTTATTTTTCACGTTGTAGTGGTTAATTTTAACTTTTTACTTCTTGGCTAATTTTAATATCAGTTATACTTTTTTTACCGTTTTTCACCGGAATGAGCTCGTGAATGTTGTTAAAAATACGGGAATGGCCCCTCAGTACTTATTTGATTGTAATGCAGCTTGTGCTATTGGAAAAGAAGGCTGTTGTTTTATCGAACAAAAAAACATAACATCATACATGTATTTCCCGACGGGTTAGGCAGAGGTGCACACCATTAGTACAACCACATTTCACCAGTTATGTTTGAAGTCCCATATAGTAGAGAACGAGCCTATTACCATCGATCAGGCACAAATCAAAACTCCGGGCTGTTACTGAGAAATTCCAGATAGAAAAAGAAAATAACACTATGCCTGACCTGGGAATCGAATCCAGGACCTCCTACTCAGCAGTAGCGCTTGCGGCCACTAGACCAACGAGGCAGACTAACATACTAAAATCTTTACAGGACCCGTAATGTACCCAAAAGACTGGTGACAACGAAGACTACAATAAAAAAATACTAGAAGTCAATGACTTACGAGTAGCGCAGACCGTTTCCGGGCCAGAACAGTCTTCTCCCGCGTCTGTTCAGCACGTTTCTGCGCCAGAAGTGTCGCTAGAGAGCGCAGCGCATCCAGCCCGCGCGACACGCTCGTCGCACATTCTGCGCTCATCAGTTCCCTGACAAACAAATATGTTGTAGTTTATAAAAGTTGAGTGATAATAGTCTCTCAATTGATTATTGTAGTACGAAGGTGAGGTAAACGCGTGACGCGCGCGGTAGAGGGTATAGCACGTGGGCAGAGTCGCTTGAATGGAAGTGACTGTAACAAGAAGCAGTCTTGTGAGGGCAACGAACGAATGCAGACTTCCACTTCTACGTGAAACTGTCGATTTGCCCGAACTTAGACAATAATTCGTGAACGTTATTAGTATTGTACTGTGTTAATTATTTTGAAAGTGAAATACTAACTGATTTGCTGTATCAACGTGTTTTATTGTAGACTGGCACTATAGATTCCGTACCACCAATTCGAGATGATGACGGCGCTATCGCTCAGCTATCGCTATCGCCGTCAAATCAGTAGGGATTTCCTACTCCTTACTAATATTATATATTCGAAAGCAACTCTGTCTGTCTGTTACGCTTTCAAACTTAAACAGCTGAACCGATCGTCATGAAATTTGGCAGAGATATAGCCTGGGATATGGAGAAAGACATAGGCTACTTTTTTACGCGATAACCAACTACCACGCGGGCTGACCAGCGGGCAAAAGCTAGTACATTATATACATGATAGATAAATTAATACCAAATTCAAAGCACTTAACATACTAAACCAATAATCTTAGGTTGATGGGAAAATGCCACAATCAATTTAATCGAGATTGGTTTGGACTGTAATTCAGCAACTGCATAATTCATAGGTACTATTAAAATGCTCAAAAATCGGACAGTTAGAAACAAAAGTCGAAGTTTGTCTGTAGTAAGAACTTTGAAAAGCAGGTAAACTCCATGGCTACTCCATAATATCAAGTTTTATTACATTGCCTTTGTGTTCAGACACAAAGATGAGGAACTGTTTTTTAACCAGCCACACTTTTATGGCAGGGACGATGACGCAAAACCTACCATGGCCTCAGGATATAATTCTAAAAACCTCTATGTTGAAATCGTTTGACAGTTATTTAAAAAAAATGCTTTCCATACATTTTGACCGCGTAAGTATTGCTTTTTTTTATGTGACAGCAGATTTTTTTTTGATAACCGTCGAATAATTTCTACTGGTTTAGTATGTAGTAATGTGCTCAATTCATGGTTACAGTTTGCACGTAGATGCCACCCCATATGTAACAGTAAAAAAAAATGCAGCCTCTAACTGCTAATCTTCATGAAACACCACCTTATGTTGATTCTAGGACTTACTTTTCATCAATAGCCAGTGATGCAAGATCAGGAAACTGTGCTGATAGATGTATAAGTCCTTGTTTGTACTCCACGCAGCTGTCCAGGGTCTTCTTCTGCCAGAGAGCCAGCTCGGTTTCTTTACTGAGCACCATCTGTAAAGCGGTTGACAAATAAACTAAACATAGTATAATAGGACAAGACTTGCTGCGGTCGGTCCTCGGAGGGGTGACCATCTTTACATACCGAGACCCCTCCATCCCTCAAAAAGCATGTTAAGCCATTGGTCCCGGCTGTCATTCGTGGATCTTTGGCAGTCGTTACGGGTCGCCAGGAGCCCGAAACTCTGACAACCAGTTTTACCATGGGGTATAGAAAGTGTCACCCAGTAACTGGGTTTTAGAGGTCAGATAAGCAGTCGCTCCACGTTTGTTTTGATCGCGCTAATCTCTGGAAGTACCAGTCGAATTTGAAAAAAAAAAAAAATTATGGGAATTAATTAAGTTACCTTCCCGATCTGTTCCGCGAGTGACCGCTTCGAGTCTTGCACACGTAACGCGTAGTCCACTTCATCCAACAGTTTGGTGCGCTGTTCCACACTCAGAGGCTGCGTCTCCAACTCTTGTTTGAGTTGCTGACTCTCCGCCCTGCATGGAAAAAACAATAATAAATCAATAACCATAAGACAATCATCTTTTACTGTGGGACGAAACTTATTACCGCAAAAAAAACAGCTATTCGATACACTTATGTTCATTCTAGCTTTTGCCAGCGGTTTCGCCCGCGTGATGTCGAACATTATCCAACGGGAACGTAGGTACTACCGGGATAGAAAGTCATCGTCATCATCATCTTCATTTCAGCCGTAAGACGTCCACTGCTGGACATAGGCCTCCCCCAAAAGGGAGGTTTTGCCATAATCGCCACGCTTGGCAGGCGGGTTGGCGATCGCAGTATGGTGGTAAAATGCATAGAGAACGCTGCTGCCCATTCTCTAGTAAGTCCCTTAGTCGCGTTCTACGACACCCACGGGAAGAAATGGGCAGGTGCTATTCTTTTACGTCTGGCTCCACACGGATAAAACGGATAGAAAGTATCCTGTGTTAATCCAGGTTATTAATCTATCTATGTGTCAAATTTCATCCAAATCCGTTCAGCCGTTTTTGAGTGATTGAGTAAAAAACATCTAAATACCTAAACATACAAATTTTCACATTTTATAATAAGTAGGAATGACAATTACTGACTTGAGTTTTCGGGTTTTGAGTTATATTGATTACTTGGTTTTGATTATTTAGTCTGGAAGAGGCTTGTGGCTAAGTTATAACGTCCGTAAGGGTCGATCCTCCTAGTTCAGGTACGTTTTGCGGCAAGCGTATCTGAACCAGGAGGATCAACCCACCGTTAGGTCCGTGGATGGGTGACCATGTTGATATACCAAGACTCCTTCGCGCCTCGGAAATCACATTGAGCCTTTACTCCCGGCTAAAATTCCTGTATCTTAGTCATAACGGGTCGTCAGAAGTCCGAAAGTCTGACAAGCAGTCTTACCCAGGGGTATCGTATTACCAGTCGCTGGGTTGTTGAGGTCAGATAGGTGCCGGGTTTTTCAGCTGCATCCGGTTAGACTGGAATCCGACCCCAACGTAGTTGGGAAACGGCTACGCAGTTGACCTTGTATAGGAGGTGTTATTTATTAAAATCAAACGCCCCATATTATATATTGGTATTTCGCTGCATCTGGGTAGAACTGGAAGCCAAAACATAGTTGGGAGGGGCTAGGCAGATAATGGCAAGACAACTAACGTACTCCGAAGAGTTACCAAGTGGGGGGTCATTATTTGCTGAACGGATAGCTAATGGAGACAAAAGGTTCTGGAGTGGCGACCAAGTATCGGCGCGGCACAGTATTGGAACGGAGTATTCACGAGATGGAGCGGTATCCTAGCGAAGGGCGCGGGAATCTGCTGGATGGGAGAATCACAGGACGAGTTGATGTGGTAAACTCAAACGAGTTTCGAGTCTATTAACACTGTAATTTGAAACCATTGTAAAAGCCAATTATTTTTACAAGAGTAACTGTGGAGTTTTTTTCCGGCTCTTCTCCATAGGAAACAACCAATTGGAACCGTATACCTAGCTTCTGACGTTTCATAAGTACCCATGTAAGTTTATGTGAAATAAAATATTTAGATTTTTTTATGCTTAGTAGTATCTGTAATGTATGAGGTGATGACTCACGTGGCCCTGTCTATTTCAGTGTCGATATGCTTGATGTTGTCAGCCAGGTTTGCCCGCAGCGTGCACTGCTCGTCATACGCGGCGCGGTCTGCCCGACGCGCAGAGCGCTGCGCCTTCAGCCCGCTGAGGAGATTGTCTCGTCTCTCCACACGCCTCGCCTCGTCTACCCGCGCTGCGGCTTCCACCTCGTCTTCGAGACAGTGCTCGTATTCTGGAAGTGAGAGTTATTGCGTTGGGATTGACCGAATGGGAGTCTACGTGCGGAAAAGGGAGTCCCATCATCATTATCGTCATCATTGCGTTGGGATTTTAGTGTGCGAATGCTGAAGGAGCGTATGCATCAAATGACATGAGCGACAAACGCTGGCATGCCATAGAATGTGCTAGCTACTGCCCGCGGCTTCACTCACGTGGATATCGGAAATTATACCATGGGGACATGCTACTGGGACAAAAAGTATCGTATTGCCTATGTTACTCTTTATAACATCAACTGTCTGCCAGTGAAGTCCCGTCAAAATCGGTCCAGCACTACCGGAGATTAGCCGGAAGTACCGTATATATATATGCTTACATATGCATTTACCCCTTTATTTATAGACGTTGCTTAAACTTAAGTAATGATTAGAGACTGTTTAATAATACATTTTTGACGTTTTTAAACATCCCTTGAACTTTAATCAAAGTTTATGAATATATGTATTAGTAAAAAAGTTGTTATTTCAAATTTCCAACATTGCAAACAAACAATTTCTCGGCCTACCCACCCTGGTGTTTCCCTCTTAATGTATTATACATATTATAAATCTTCCACTTGAATCACTCTGTTTATTGATGATTACCGCATTAAAATCTGTTGCGTAGTTTAAAAGATCTAAGCGTAAAAACACGAAAAGCTGCTTTGTTTTTTAATATGTTAAGATAAGGATATCACATCACTTACTTTTGATGGTCTGTTTCAACTCAGCGATCTTCTCCTCATCATTGCCAAGCAACACCTTCAAGCTCTGCAGGTACTCATCATTGAGGTCCTGAAACTGATGACCGGGGTCTTGGAACCTGTACAACAAGAACAAAATACATAGTTTTCCAATAGGAGAACAAAACTATGGGGATGAAATTAATAAAAGTAAGTAGTTAATAAAAAAGAAATAATAATATTTACACTATCAGACAGTGAACTGCACAAGCCTTATAAATTTAAGGAATGAACCATGGTACAACATAAAATGCATGCACACTACGCAATGACTATCAAAAAACAGGTGTTTGTGAATAAATCAAAAACCCAACAATGTCATTGATCAGCTCACCTGATCCAGCACTTGTACAAGTAGTCCCTGCGTAGACACGATAGCTCGTCCTTGCCGAGGTACAGCCACTCCTCACACACCGGCATTTCCTACACCAAACATAATCTATATAAATACAAACTAGCCAAGTGCGGGTCGGACTCGCACGCAAAAAACGACGGAAAAACCTTTTCTTGTATGGAAACCCCCTTTGGTTTTTATTAACTTTGTTTTATTATTTGTTTTTATAACAGCAATAGAAATATATACTCTGTGAAAATTTCAACTGTCTACCGCTTTACGGTTCATGAGAACAGAATTTTAATCATTAAAATTATCAATACAATCCTCTGTATCGATGACTAGCGGCCCGTACCGGCATCGCACGGGTGGAAATTTATTTTTTAAACATTTCTGGTAATAAATATAGCCTATGTTACTCAGGGATAATGTAGCATTCTATTGGTGAAAGAATTTTTGAAATTGGTCTAGTAGTTTTTGAGTTTATTTGTTACAAACATATAAATCTTTCCTCTTTATAATTTTAGTGTAGATTTTAATGATAACATTTCTATAAAGCCGTATTTGTTAGGTCGCGAAAGATATTTTGGTCAACATACAACCTGACAATAGGGTATTTTCCAATTTATTAACTATTCTAATCTGAAGATTGGGACGAAATATTTAAAAGAAAAAGAAAAAATAATTTATTAATATCCATTTTCTCAATTAAAAACGAATAAAATTAAATGTATTTTTCGTTGTTTTGAATTTACCGCCAAAACGCTCCCTATGAAGACTTTTTTATCACGTGACATCGTGACGTCAGCTTTGTGTAAACGGCATCGGTGCAAATACTTTGTGTGGCGCAGTTTTAGAAGTATTTGTGCACAGAGGAATCACACACCAGTAATACCACTTTCTATCCATTAAAAATCTTGTTAATTTTAAACTCTACATTTATTTGTTTACAACTAACTACTTTAGTTTACACAAAGTTGACGTCCCGTGTGGTCACGTGATAAAAAGGTCATCGCAAGAAGCGTTTTGGCGGTAAATTCAAAAGAACGAAAAATAAATTGTATTTTAATCGTTTTTAATTGAGAAAATGGATATCAATAAACTTATTTTTATTTTTCTGTTACATATTTCGTCCCAATCTTCAAATTAAAATAATTTTTAATTCATTGGAAAATACCCTATTGTAAAAAACATAAAAAAAATGAATTTGGCATACTATCTTAGCACATCCCTCTTAAGTGTCTTATTACACCCGTTAAACTCACAATGTGGGTGACTAGATCCAGCAAGTACGCTATAAGCGCCAGCGCGTGCGGGAACGCGTGCAGAGTATTGACTGTCTTCAGCCAGGACTTGGAGACTGTTCCAGGGTACAGGAGACGCTTCGATATATGTGGGAGCTGGTGATAGAGAAATATAACAAATATAATATTTTACAATGTTAGATAGACTCACAAAATCTTTAAACTTTCTATGCAATACATCATAATCATCATCGTTTCAGCCGAAAGACGTCCACTGCTGGACATAGACCTGCAATACATATATATGCAATACATAAATAAAATAAATAAATAATAATAGACCTTATAGGAAAGAGGTACGAGGTGAGATTGATTTATTTATTAACTAGTTTCTGCCCCCCAGGCTATCAGAAATTATCTCATGAGAACATGCTACCGGGACAAAAAGTAGATAAGGACCTCCCTTATCTATCTGATAGCCTTATTATGCTTGGTTTAGGCGTGATAAGGTACAATAGATACAGACTTAGTAAGACTGGTTGTCAAACTTTTGGGTTTCTGACGACACGTAACAACTGTCACAGATTCACGAATGACAGCCGGGACTAACGGCTTAACGTGCTTTCCGACGTACGGAGGGGTTTTGGTATGTAAAGATGGTAACCCATCCACAGACTGACCGCGGCAAACGTAGCTTAAAGAGTTACTTTCGAATTTATAATATTAAGTATGGATTTTTGCCCTTTTATACTACTCCAGATTCTTGATGTTGAATTAAGAGCTATTAGTAATAGTGCTCAATTATTATCCTGAACAATATTCATGAACACCTGAGGGTGTTCATGAATATTCAAGCTACCAGTTGGCGCCACTTTGACAAGAGGTCTTCCAGCCCGACAATGAACTTAAAATATTTTGTGTCATTCATTTCATTCTTTCGTTCACCATTCAGTCCGTAGGCGCTTTGACACTTTTGATAGGTGCCCAGACCTGACGTCTCAATGCTGCCACCTAGTAAACGTCATTTCAGAAAACCCTCATTGAAACGTCATTTTACGAACCAACAAAGTGATGAAAAAAAAGTATTATTCTTATTGGTGTGTCGGTGGAAAAAATAACGTATAAAATACATTATTATATTTACTAGATTTGTTTGCCTCAAAATTCAGCGACGCTAATACCCTTTGCTGACGTAGCCATTAGGGTCCACCCTCGATGTGCAGGTGACACTGTGACACGGTGCGCGGCGCAAGGTGGCAGGTGGGCCATTGTCTGTACCACTGAAGTATTATCTATTGCAGTGATAAATGGTGTGGTCCCTACTATTTGATATAAAAGGCTTGTAGAAACATACCTTGGTAACATAATTATCAGTATTGAGCTTAGCGTCCCTCGTGATGGCCGCCAGCAGCGCGGAGGCGATGTCCACGAAGCGCGCGATGGTGAGCGGGCGGATGAGCGCCATGGCCGGGCCGGCGCCCTCGCCGCGGGCCGCCAGCGCCTCGCCCACGCGCGCGCACTCGCCGCGCTGCCACGCCACGGCCGACGTGGGCCTGGGTGGAACAGAGTAAGACAAACAATACAGCCATGAGATTTATAACACTCAACTGTGGAACATTAAACTGACGAATATTGCTATAATTTGCCACTTAAACATACAAAGTGGGTTCTATGAAACTATATTAAAAAAAACGTGCAGTCGGCTATAGTCACTAAAGAAGACTGTGCTCTGAATTTTAAAGAACTACTATATTTTCTTTTGGTATTTTTAATTTAACAGTCGAATTTATTTTGTTGAAATGTGTTTTGTTTGGCCAAAAGTGGGTGTACTACAGTTACATCTCAGCTTAATCCTTTAGGAATAACAGATGTAATATTACCTTTGTGTTATAAACGTACCTCTGATCTTTGATGGTAACAAAAGCCAAAGCTCTGTCAAGTGAAGTTTGCCAGTTGCGACTAGCACGATCTTCTGATGGGGTTCTCTGTAAATAAGCAAGAAAAATTTATTTCTTTCTTTCTTTTCCTTCTTCTGTGTCAGCTAGTAGGTCAGAATCATGTGAAAACTATTTTAAAGTAAAATTAATATCTGAGCAAAAAACAACTATTTGAGGGCTGATTTTTCAATAGTCAGATAACTTTTATCTGAAGAATAATTACAAACAATATTTATTCGACACCTACAAGTTATCTGACTATTAAAAAAAAAAGAACATTTTTATTTCAGGCATTGTATAAGAGTACACACAAATACATTTCACCCATAGTGAAAAACCAGCGCTTTATTATAAAATTTTCGATAAAAAGTAGTTGGGTCAGTTCAGTTAGTTACAAAGTTGAAGCTGTTTGTTTAAGTGCTCAGTAGTCAATATTATCAACAAAAAACATTGGTAGCGAGATAAATAAGAAAGATACTTACAACCGGTGTTGTAGTTGGTCGTGTGGCATATTGACTGGAGCGCAGAGGAGTCATGGAGGACTGACCGAACCTCTCTCCTTGCTGGGAGCGGGATCTCTGAACAAGTTTCTTACATAAGCTTTCCAGCTAAAATCCCGATCATTCCTTGCTTGTTTTGCTATTACTTGGGACCATAACATAACTGGCGAAATGTGGGTGTACTTATAAAATACACCTTTGCCTTACCCTTTTCAGGGAATACAGGCGGATGACCATATGCAATATTAAGCTACAAGTGTTGCTTAATGTTTTGTGGCAAAAATAGATCCTCTAGTAATTTAATGTATGTTACCTATATTGTTGACAATCTAACTTCAACCTTTTCCACTTTGGTTTGTCGCTTAGTACCCAGTATAATTTTATTAGTGAATAGGGCAGTGTTACATATTTAAATCAAACAGTTGCATTTTTTTATAGAGACAGTCTTTTATGAAATACAGGTCAAACTTACTCCATTCAGAGGTATCTTCGTAGCAGAAGCTTCTTTACTCAGCCTGGCACCACCAAACGTTCCTCTGACAGGCTCTGCACTGCTGGAGCGGTGTCCTGCTGCGCTAGGCCGCCGTGCCTCAGTGGATAGGCGGTCCGTGGACCCTGGTCGACGGGGCTTCGGCAGTAACGATACTTTGCCTTCCAGTCTATAGAGTTATTGTACGGTTTAAGTTATTAAGCTTTGAGAACAAGTTTTATAATAGTGCTAAATCGTACGAATGATTTGTGGCTACTTAATGACTGAAAGGGTCACCAACTCACGATGCAACTAATGTAGTCCAAATAATTTTTATTTAGTCTAAAGTTACCTTGATTTCCGCAGCACGCTGGATTGACCAGGAATATATCTATTTGGATTCATTCTTGAAGGAGTACAACGTAAAAGAAAGAAACAACAAGAAATAATTACAATTTATTTAACTTTACAATCACAACAAATTCAAGAAGTTTCCGTTTGGGTTTGAAATTCAAATATCTGTCAAACATAAATCAAAACCACAAAACAAGCTACGACCACAGGTAACAGAATGTCTACAACGATGCGTTCATGAATAACATCAGGCTTGGTACACACAAACTTGTTAATTCCTACGATTTCTTAATAATTTCATTGTTTACTATTTTTTCTGCTTCAAAAACCAGTTGTGGGAATGTTGGGTCCATTAAACATAGTTTCATAAAATTGGTAAAATTACTTGGTATTTTGGAAGTACTCGTTACATCTGAAAAGTAATTTGGATTAATAAAATTACATTGAAGCCAAGAAAAACACTAATAGGTTAGTTTACAGCCAATAAAATTACACCATTTTTATTGTATTTTTTATTTATTAGCCTACACTATCCCACTGCTGAGCAGAGGCCTCCCCCAAATCCATCCAGGTATCTTTTTCCAGGGTCACCTCGATCCGACCCTTGCAATATTGAGACTAGAGTCTGGCTAACGAAAGTAGGCCTTGGAATTATTTGCGAACTTTTTATTCTAGCAACTCTGTATGAACGTCAACGTCAATTTGACAAGGTTTAGAGGTTTGCACCGGAGCGAGATTTTAAGAACCGATTGAATTCACCGGTGATTGGGCAATCTCCGGTGAAAAACCGGAGGTCACCGGAGAATAAAGAAATTTTGTTTCTTTTTTTTATTTATACATTAAAAATGAAGAAATAAGAATAATCAATTGATATACTTTATATAATCATATAATTTAAAAAAAAAAACGTTTTATAAAGATAACAAATGCTGATTTTGATTTAAGAAACACAACATGTCAACAGCGTCATAGCGTAACATGTTTCTTCTATCATTAAGTATTTGTCCTGTCGCCGAAAATACTATCTCTGACCTTACAGAAGTAGCAGGCACAGCTAGGTATCTAGAGGCTATTTCGTCTAAAGGCTTTAAATGTTTATTGAATTTCCAGAATTGCACAACTTCATCCCAATTGTGGCTTTTTTCAGGATACTGTGTTTCTGTATACATTTTGAATAAATTCATTGCCGTAGCGGATGTCATATCTGCATTACTGGTATTTCGTTTTAGAAATCCAAGCAAATCCGAGCGACCAGTTTCTCTAGTACTATTTTCACTTGACGTGGCTATTTCTTCTGCGCTTTGAGATATGTTTCGGATCCGGAAAATATTATTTATTTCTGCCTTTACAGCATCTTTAGCAGCCAATTTATTTTGCAATTGTCTAAAGCTGTTTCTAAAAACGGGATGCAGTATAGTAGAAATTCGACAAACAGTTCGAGATTCGTATTCCAATAAGCGATCATTCATACAGTTTTTCAATGTTTGTAAAAATATTTCACCTAGGTACCGGTGTAGAAATTCTGGGCCCCAAACTTTGAATGTTATCGAATAGCCCGTAAATAATAGGTATAATCAAACTAGAGGTTGGATACTGGTCTCCGCTTATCATTTGGGTTGCTTGCTCAAATATATCCAGCAAAAGCACCATATCTTGTAATATTTTTTCTTCTTCTGGGCTAATTATTTGAGGTGCTTGAGGCAGTTTTCTCTGTGCGGCGGTTATACCATCAATTAATTTTAAAATTCTCTTTATCATGTAATAAAGGCCAGTTAGTTGCTAGTGAAATTAATCACATAAACGGCCAAGACCGCTATGAACTAATGACTGAAATAATTAATCTAATTCGAAAGAAACAAGTTGGTAAATAATTGTCATGAATGTTAAATAATTATAAAAAAAAAATATTATTGAATGTGTCTTTTATTTGTGTAACTTTATTATATAAAAAAAATAAGATGCGACGAACACCGGAGATCAATCGGTTAATTACCGATTATTTCAATCGAGTACTTTTACCGGTAAATCACCGGTTATTCTCCGGTACTCACTGCTCCGGTGCAAACCTCTAACAAGGTTGTCGTTCGGTATCTCTGGTGTCAAATTGTATGCGTTTGTGTAAATTGTGATTCTAATTACGGTTTAAAATGAGCAAATCTATCAAAAGTGGTGTACGAAAGATGTTGTTTTGCATGATTGGCAAGTTCAACGAAAAACAACAACAGCGTGATGCCGCGTTTAAACAAAAACAAGATTGTCTACGTGTGGTGTTGAATTTCATAGGTTAGTAGACAATATTATTTTGATACTTTGAACACCTACCTATCCAGTCGTCTTAATAAAATTTTGATTTATAATTTACGTATCCTTACAAATAAGTTACTTACGCTTCTTCGTATTGAATAAAACTAATTATATTCATTCGTACATCGCATCAGTCAACGTATTCATTTTAATAACATCACCTATGTTTTACGTATATACTCATAATGAATTTTTGCTGTATTTTTGTTGGTAATTTATTATTTATTATATGCTTTATTGTACATACAAAACGATATATAACAGAGGAAAAAAAACAATTAAAATACATACAATGGTAATTTTAAAACGATTAACTTTCTTTAACAGAGAATCTGCAAGATGTCGAAGGAGTTGATGAAATAGTAAGAACTATTGAAAATCTCACTGAATTAGAGCAGAAAGATAGGATAATAACCCAGAATCAGTACTTTGAAGAAATAACTTCAATGACTGGTAAGTTTTTACTATACACTGGTGCTTTGAAATTATGCCGAAAAAAACCTTTGCATTTACGTAAACCAAGAATTAATTACATATTTTGTATATCTTCTTTGCAGAAGTGAGTGTCAGAACACTAAAGAGAGTAAAAAGGGAAGGTGCAGTAAATGAAGGTGTCTGGAGAACCCCGGGGAAGAAACGCCCACGGAAACCTACTGTGTCTAACCTAGATAACTTTGACATAGATGATATGCGTAACAAGATAAACGAATTTTATATTGTTAAAAATCAAGTTCCTACACTGAGGACACTGTTGGTGGAGTTAAAAGAAAGTATTGATTTTAACGGATGCAGAGAAACTCTGCGCCGCTTGTTATTAGCCAATGGCTATGAATTTAAAAATAATAAAAATGAGCGTTCTGTATTAATAGAACGCTATGACATATCTGCTTGGAGACATAGATTTTTAAGAACTACAGCAGGAAAACGTGCAGAAGGCAAGCCAATCATTTATTTAGATGAGACTTACGTCCATAGAAACTACAAGCCTAAGAAGTCGTGGCAAGGTCCTTCAACTAGTGGTGCAATTGAAAATGTTTCGACCGGGAAAAGGTACATTATAGTTCATGCTGGATCAGAGAAAGGCCCCGTACCAAACTCTTTGTTAGTGTTTAGTACTAAATCAAAAAATGCTGATTATCACCATGACATGAATGCTGAAAATTTTAATAAATGGCTTAAAGAAAAACTTATACCAAATTTGGAAGAACCAAGTGTAATCATAATGGATAATGCTAGTTACCATTCGGTAATTTTAAATAAGGTTCCGAACACACAAACACGTAAAAGTAATATAAGAGAGTGGCTTCGTGATAATGGAATTCAATATGAGGACTACCACACGAAAGCAGAGCTGTTGTGTATTGTAAAACGAAATACGCCTAATCCAATATATGAAGCTGATGAAATTTTAAATCAATGTGGTCATGAGGTGTTGAGACTTCCACCCTACCATTGTGATTTAAATGCGATCGAGCTTGTGTGGAGTTTGGCAAAACGTAAAGTGGCTAGCAAAAATATTGCAGTTACTACAGCTGCATTAGAAGAAATAATTAAAGATTCATTTGAAAACGTAAGTTCACAGGATTGGAAGAAAATGACTGATCATGTAATACATGTTGAAAATAAATATAAAGAACGTGATAAAATAACAGAAGAAAATTTAGAAAGTTTTATTATAAATGTTGGAGACAGCGATACTAGTGACAGTGATGAATCTTTTGGAATTGAAGT
Source organism: Antitype chi (assembly GCA_947359405.1). Lineage (NCBI taxonomy): Eukaryota > Metazoa > Arthropoda > Insecta > Lepidoptera > Noctuidae > Antitype > Antitype chi. Next base: position 2,140,292 of record OX375827.1, on the reverse strand, counting down.
GTTAGAATCTGATTTTGATTACGATGAATAAAACTAAGTTATTATGTATGGAATATTATCGTATTTTATTTGTCTATTTATTTTCGGATTCCGCTCATATTTACCTCATATACTAACACCTATACCAGATCAATAAATCCTTAAAATCCCGTTACAAACCTGATACATATCAAAAATTAATACATGTGTAGATAAATTCTGTTTCTTTATTTCCCTAACATAATGTTCTTATACTGTCTATATATAGGGTTTTTCATTAAGAGCGCTCGAACTTTGAAATGAAATAAAACAACCTGTTTAGGTGATATTACTACAATTTTTATAACATTTTAAAGAATATTCAATGACATTATGTGTGGAAAATAATATCAGCCAAATGGCCACTGCGACTCCGCTGTAGATGGCGTAATCTGGTGGACTAATCTTGGAGGACGTCTTCGCATAAATGGTCAATTTCACGAAGAACGCGAGTTACGTTGGCCTTTAGGGCAACAATTGACTGTGGTTTATCTGCGTACACTAAAGATTTCATGTAACCCCACAGAAAGTAATCGAGCGGTGTTAACTCACACGATGAACGCCATAAATTGAACACAACGCACAGAACGTAGGCAAATAGACAACTGGTTTTGATAATAAATTTTACACAATTTCTACGCGTTGTTGAAGCGTGTAGCGTTCCATGGTGAAATGTCACGACAAAATATATATTCATGCCAAATTTGGTAGCAATCGCATTACCGAAATGGCCGCTATGCGCTGCTAAAGTTCGAGCGTCCGTATTGAAAAACTATATATATGATATTTTTTATAATGAATTACCAAGTATCAAAGTAGGTTATTCCAATTTTCATAGTATAATTTTAGTGTTGTCATGCATGTATTTTTTTAATTTGCCGCCAATATTCTGGGGCCAACTTTCGTTAGCCAGACTCTATTGCCTATCAGTCACTGTGCATGCGTTGAGTTCATGGCCCACTCAGTCCCATTTTCAACTACCAGCCTTTTTGCTTACGTCTATGATCCCCGTTTTGGAGCACAGCGTGGTGTTTCATATTCAGTCAGTTTACCCAAAATACTGAGCTTCATTGCTCTTTGGCAAACCCCAAGTTGGAACTTTTGCGACTCGGTGAGCGACGAGAATATTCTGGTCTTAGAACCGTAAGTTAGGACGGGCAGGATACACATATCGATGAGTTTTCGCTTCAGGGAAATTAATTAGTAGATCACCCTTCATTGGCATCTTCATGGACCAGTAGCTTTTCCGGGCATTTTCGATGCAGCGATCGCTTTCCTTTTGTTGCCTGTTTCCGAAAGAAACCAACTGGCCCAAGTCGATGTACTTATGGACGTACTGTATTTCCTGCCCATGTACCTCGACCCTACTTTTAGTGCTGTACTGCTGTTGGGCATGGCTTTGGTTTTAAACCGATTCATTGCGACACACCTAAATTAAACAATTAATTTTACATACCCTTATTTTCTAATGCATGTTTTAGGACATCATCCACATTTCGATATTTAGCGTTGATGATATGGCTGGCCTGCATACTGTTATGCTTTATCACGGGAAAATGTTGACCAAGCATCTGAAGGCATTGGGGTGGATTGGATATTATTCGAAACTTTATTTTCCTTATCTAAAATAAACAAAGTATGTACTTACTTATTTTTTTTTAATGCTCAAATTATTGCTATTGTAGTTGGTTGCCTTGTTAGCGCTGCTAACCGGTCACTGATACATTTTGCGGATTGAATTCACAGTCTAGTAAGATTTATGAGATATTAATGTGGAGGTAGTGGACGGTAAATAGAAAATTAGTAAAAAAATCACTTACTTCTCGACAAGAGTTGTTGACGATTAGAATAAGAACATCTTCTTTATAAATTCCTTTTATTTTGTGATGCATGTTAAACGATTCCAAAATCTTTGTGGCCGCTGTTATTAAAAGTTGATCGTATTGAACACGAAGGAAAGCTTTCGGTAACTTGGAATCGTATTTCGTCCAACTTCCTCTCCATAACATTAATTTATCAATCGGAGTTGCCCATGTATCTAAAAACAAAGTAAAAATTAATAAACATTACAAAACGAAAACAACTTACTTGTAATTTAGCCTTATTACTAGTATTGCTGTTCATTTTGCGTTATTAATTTATTAATGTTTCGCTATGACAAAGTTGACTTGACTGTTTGGCTGACGAGTTCCCGCCAGTTTTGTTTTTTTTTTTACAGTGGGGCTACTCAAAGATATTCTGGTGAAAGGTGTATGCTTTGCTTAAAAAATTTGCTAATCTGAACGCATCGATAAATTTGACTGACACTTCGTGTTTTGTTTGGATATTGGAAAGCCCATTTGAAATGGGTATGTAGGCATGATTTATATTCCGTCTCTTTTGTTATACAGAACCTCCAGATAAGTTGGTCTTTGTCTTTCTCAAACAAATGTTGGCAACAGTGTTGCCAACCCGTACGATAATTATGGGGGCGTACGATAATTTGGCCAATGGTACGATGTACGATAATGAATGTCTAATGTACGATAATTTTGTGCTTTGGAGAGTTGTAAAAAAAATCTCAATGGCAAATGTGAAGAATGACAGCGTTAACAAGTAAATATCTCTCTCCAACTCTTTCTCGTACATTGATTAGCGCTCAATTCTGAAAATATTCTTAAGTTTCCATCTGCAATATGCACATAGCCGTAAACAAAACCTCAAATGGCTTACAGGTGAAAAACTTAAGCGATGTTATTACTTTATTTAATTCTACGGTGAAAAACATAAAAAAAACACTACGACAAAACACAATACGGTTCGATCTGCTGGTGAAACTTGGCACATACTCCCCCTATGACTCTAATCTTGTCGTTTGTTATGAAATGAAATGAATTTATTAGGGTTTTTTGTGATTTTGCTTTTGTACGATAATTTTGCCCGGAATACGATAATTTTCAGTTCGGAACTCTATAATTTGAACTGTTGGAGTTGGCAACACTGGTTGGCAATTTTCAATGTTGACATTTGTAACAATGAATGACACTGACACTATTTTGGGAAGTTGGTCTGTTGATGACACCTAGAAAATAAAGATTTTACAATTTTCACTGTCTTTTCTACAGTTCTATGAAACTAAAAATTCAGGATGTCAGCAGGAACTTACTATTTCGTCATCGTTGGGCACTCCGACAACCCAATATTTGAAATGGATTTCATTCCAGTCACAAAAGAACCAAAGGTGTTCATCCCACTTTTATTCCGTATTCCTCCCTTCATTTGCCTGGTTTTTGTCTACAGGAGTTGAAGAACCACTGTGTTAGGAATAGGTACTTTCTTCGCTGTACCTGATTTGGTGTTTATATGAACATTATTATTTCAGAAAGAAGACAACAGACATTTGAATCAGTTCATAGCTCATGCAGCATTAGACCTAGTGGATGAACATATGTGGAAAGTTACGAACACATACTTGAAGTCAGTTGATAAGTTCAACCAGTGGTTTGTCTCGGCATTTGTGACTGCTAGCCAGGTAAGCATAACATAATGAGCCTCCATATCTCTAAATGCTGTAACAAAACCTAACAAAACATACCACTTGGCATCTTCGGTGGACTATTTGTTAACCAAATCTGGTTGATCATTAAAATATTGTCCTGTAACACAAACAAAAGTTTTAGTTGGTACCAATTACAACAAAACCTTTTCAATATTTTCCAGATGAGATTCATAATGGTCCATGATGCCCGCAATGAGGACAGCATCAAGAACTTCTTCACAGATGTCTATGAAGCATACATCAAGTTGATGCTTAACCCCTTTTACAAAGAAGATACCCTCATCACATTGCCAGCATTTGAGAAAAAAGTCCAGTTTCTAGGCAAGAAGTATTTAACATAAGTTGGTAGTGCTAGGGGATAAGATGTATTTATTGGAGCTAGGTAAATAAATAATTAGCTTAAAATATTATACACAGAACAAACAATCCTAATGGGTCGGATAATCAATAATTCAATCCACCCCAGACCTTCCAGGAAGGCCAGCAACACAGTGTTACTGACAATCTCACGAAGGGTACCAGCTGGTGCAGTGGCATGTATGAATGCATTAATTAGTGTAGTACAACATACATACACCATCCCATTCTTTACATACTCCTCAGTATGCCATTGCCTCATAACATTCATACATCTGGTAATAAATGCACACTAGTGGGTATGACCAGTGTAGTACAACTTTACAGAATATTGATAAATGTTATAATTGCAGGACCAACTCTTGTAATTGAAAGATTCTACCACGTATATTTGGTACCCATTTCGTACTATTTTGTACCTGTCCTGAAAAATTAGTACTTCATATGGCGGAAACGGAATATAAAGAAAACACTAACATTATGATGCGTTATAATGGCGAAACCAAGCCTGTTGTCCAAAACAACCGCGAACTTCATCATTCTGATGATACCAGTATTTAGTACCTGATTTTGTACCTCCAAAAATCAACAGTGGGTGATGGAATCTTATTCGTTTTGTAGAATTTGTTATTTTGCTATACATTTTGTTTCTCAGTAATGGTAATTTAAAATAACATTATCAGGACTAGAATACAACAGTGCACTTGATGATAAAAAACCTTTAGAATGGTGGGATGTTAATTTCTGTAAAAAATTTGGTGCCCAATTCTTCGTATAGCAGAGAAAATAAAATCGACATATTTATCTTTGAATGATAGTCTCGGGCCAGGTTTTAGACAGTTTGGTGACTGACGATTGTTTTCTTTGTGGTCTTTTAAAACAGCATAAACAGTTCGCGAGGTGATTCCCAAAATCAGCTACATTAGCCACACATTTGATGTTCAAATGATAAAAATGGTTTTATTTTAAATTCGACCATTTTTATCATTCGTTTTTCATGCAAAATCGTTCACTACTCCAACACTATCCGTAATTAGTTTTAATATGGTAACATTATTTTTCTTTGAACTGTCTATATGAACTATAAATACTGTTATCAGCAGATAATGTTATCCATTGTTGTTTTTGAGTACAGGCTTGGGCCGCTTTCCGAATTAGAAAATTATCGCTCACAGCGCTCACATCAATAATTTTGCATTCAGAGGTAGATATCACGACTGTAAAAGCTAAGAACTGTAATTTTTGTCAACAATACGGAACAGGAACAGGGGGCCTACTCCTTAAGCATGAAGTCCGTCGTTTCTTGGGTTGTCATCCTTACTAATAATATAAATGCGAAAGTAACTCTGTCTGTCTGTCGCGCTTTCACGCCAGAACTACTGAACCGATTTAAATGAAATTTGGTACACAGATAGTCTAGAGCCTGAGAAAGGACATAGGCTACTTTTTAATGCGAAAAAAGGGTTGTAAGGAGGGGATGAAAAGTTGTATGGAAGTATCGTCATAGTGCTAGAAGCTTGAAACTTATTTTCTAGGCTATTGATTCGATATAAATAAATATGACATTCAAAGTTTGTAAAAGTTTTACCCTCGAGGGTGTAAAATAATAATAGGGAATAGGGGACAAAAGTTTGTATGGAAATATGTAAGGTATAAATGTGAATGTTTTATAACTTTGCGACAAGAGACAAAGACCCAAAGACACTATTCTACGCGGACGAAGTCGCGGGCACAGCTAGTATAAAATAAAATGTTCCCCATCAAATATTCAAATTTGATTTAGGGGTTACACACGTTAAAAAAAGTACGGCTTCGTTGCAACAAATTATTTTGCCTTGTCAGTCGGTATATGGCAAATTTAACAACCATCGGCAAAGTAACCAGGTTTTACGGTACTAAACATATGTGGTAGAATCTTTCAATTACAAAAGTTGGGGGTATCATTTAAGCTATCACCAATTTAATTAGTTTTGTGTTTCTTAAATAATAGGGTTTGTCCTCAAAATAGTAGATCTGTCACCAAAATGTAGTCACCAAACAATGCAAAATCAGTTCCACAATAAATCACCTAAAATCCTGAGATATAAGGTCTAGTACCAAATAAATGTTTTTGTATGTATTATAATAGGTGTGTCCTAATAAGTATTGGCATGTATTTAATGCGGCAACTAAGTAAAATGAATATAGGTTTAAAAAAAAAAATAGAGTGGGTACCATATATAATGGGTTGGCAGCTAATAAGGAGTATCGTAATAAGTAATAGGTAGCATATTAATATATCAGTAATAAGCTCCGTTTTAATTTAAACTAGCATCAAGTTTTTCTTTTGGGAACAGAATTAATATCTAAGCGGAAACTTAATGGCGAAAATAAAATAGAAAATGGGCATTCATAAATAATATATTATTATTGTATTATTAGGGCAGGTTTAGATTTTCTATATAATCTAGTCGTTTCTGGCACTCGCCGGCCGCTACCGCGGCACCGCTCGCTCGGCTCGTGCGTAGGAAGTCACAGTTTTAACCTAACCTAACCATTAAAAAAAAAATAACGTACTCTAACTAGACTGGTAATATATTATCTTTGCCACCCTACTAACATTATTAGTCGCCAAGTCATTATTTATAGCTCCTCGCCTAATATTTTATTTGACTGGTATAAATAAAATTTTTAGCAGAGTAGTAAATAAAACAATTAAAGTCAAAATAATCAATATTTGATCATTTTTTCATTAAAATTATAAATTGATGTATTAAATTGGTAACGAATACTATTAATTTAATATCTGAACGAAATAAAATGTTACTACTGTATTGGTGACAAAATATCAAATAAAAAGGAGTCGCAGTCAGGGATCGATAATCGATTTATTTGGTGACAGATCTACCATTCTGAGCACAGAGCTATTATTTAAGTAACAAAACTGTTATTATAAGAACGAAGTTTATATTCATGTAATGCAATATAATTTTATTGGTTATCGATCTCTTATTTTACACATTTTTGTTTATCTGAGAACGAAAATATTTCGTGGCGATAGATCTATATAATAGGTGATACAACTTGATGACAAATATAAATTTTGGTGATAGAAAATATAGTTCCCAAAAGTTGGTACCGCATGTATGTGCTAACTGCAACCTGCCACACCAGTCTAGTGCTTTCAAACACTGATGCTGGTCCTGGGTTTGGTTCCTGCGTGCAATGTTATTGGGTTTTTTAATCTGGGATTTCTCGGCAGCAGCCTGGAGTCGCTTGTTTGTGCCTGGTTGATGGTAGGAGGTTCGCCCCCGTTACCGAACTTTAACATAACTGGCGATTTGGAAAAATGTGAATGTACTAAGTGTAGGTTAGGTACACCGCTAGGGGAGATTGAGGACACTTGATCCCCCCTTTTGTTTTTTGGCCCTAAAGTTTAAAGTCAAAGCAAATTTTAGGATGTGTTTTGATCAAGTTTCGAAATTATCTTGTTTTATGTTATATGAAACAAATAAGGATTGACTTTTATTTATAATAAAAATTCAACTAAAAGCGTAAGAATAGATTGGTATCTAGTGTCCCCTATGTGTGGAAGACTTGGTCCCCGCCCTTAGGTAGACATGATCCACCCGAATCAAGTCTCCCACACGTTGGGGACATTTGTTACACTAAATGTGACCATGTGTACCACATGCTTGGGAGACTTGATCTGTTGAGAAGGGTCAATTGTGATTGAAGTAAAAGTCAAAATATAAATTATGTTTTATTTCGAAAAAATCAGACTAGGATGCAGTCAAAACTTAACTAACCGACGTTCGGTTTGTATTATAAACTATAAACATCTTTCAAAATAACATCATTAAAAAAAACTTGTAATTAGAATATTCTTAAAAGTAATCGTCACTAAAGTAAAGCATCTTAAAAATGTAAGCAGGATTTACTTAATCTATTTTGAATTGCCTAAGGGACTTGGAAAATTCAAATGTACCAACCTCGTTTCGAAGTAGACTTAAGAATAGGTGGAGGGATTTTCTTCGCCATATAGTACTTGCCAATAATACTACTATCGGGTTTTTCTGGCCATTTAAATCATTTTTCATCATTTTTTTTTTTGAAAATTTGATGTTAAGGCTAGCTAACGGCTCATTTACGATTTGACCCACATACCGGTGTGGTATAGGTACTTCTTTGTGAACCAAAATTCACCACTACCCAATCACCTTCATGGATATCATCTTCATCGAGTTCTTTTCCGTCGTCTTCTTCTGCTTCAGTATTTCTTCTTCTATAACTTGATCGGACTCTGGTGATGATGATAATGGTAATATTACTTCCTCTTCAGAACTTGCACTATTCTTAGAATTTCGTCTTTGTCGCTTCGCCTTTGCTGCTTTTTTGTTGCGTCTTTAAAGTTCCTTTTGACTACTTTAGCTAATAGCTTGTTCTTCTATTTAATTATATTCAGGTGTATCGGTAATAATTCTTGTAGTCTTATACACGCGTGGCATTTTGAATCTGAAAATAATAATTAATGAAAACGTCAAATACATTAGTTACCGATAAGGTAATTATAATAAATTTTCTTAAGGGAGATTTGGTCTGAGGATCAAGTCTACCTCAACCGAGTGTACCATGTCTCCCGAATCACATTTCATTAAAAACTATATCACTTTAATTAAACTACTAACGATTTGCCATTTACGACTCGATTATTAAGAAACCACATAAAATACACGAAAAAAAATCGTAATCAAAAACTCGCCAATTTTAGTTCCACGTGCTCGTAACAACACACCGCTGCGACGCCATTTGTAAAAGTGACAGATTTTGGGCATGACAGTTTTTTCTTTTGATGTTGCCTGCAAATTGCAATGTAGGTTTAGGGTTGCTACTTTAAACTATTCTAATAAGTTTAGTAGTTTCAAAATGTTGGTGTACCTTGTCTCCCACACGAATCAAGTGTCCTCAGTCTTCCCTACAACCTAACCTTTCGGGAATACTTACAAGATTTATCAGAGAGCCGAGATGAACAGAATGAGAGAGAATTAACTATATTTTTATTGATAAATTGTACTTACAACTAGTAATGCAATAAAAGCTACTGTGATGTTAGGACTTGGTTTTCTGTCTACAACAAAATAAGCTAGATGGTATGTTATGTTGGTAATAATGTTATGATGAAAGAGTGTATCATTGTAAAATAAAAGATGTAAATAATATTACTTATAATAAATTACTTTTATACCAATTTTAATCACATTTTATTTAAATTTAGTTTAACAATATTTGAAACACTTTAATCATAATACTGAAATATTTTTAATATCTTATATCACTATGTCACTGGGATAGATCTAATAACATATGGCAAAAACACATGGTTTACTTCATGCCTTTAAATTTAGATGAGGTAACAAAACTAAATAGTGTAAAAGTGACTTATATATCAGTAATTTTCAATGTAAGTGGATAAACCATGTATAATTTCCATTAGTAAACTATTCAATGAAATTCGCATGCCTCAAATAAGTATTTCAAAATATAAAGCGTGTAAAAACACGCCTGGTGTGCAAGCTGCCACATAATCCAATTAACTGACAGTGTTGCAAGTCAACAAATGGCATACGGGACCTATTATAATACATACTTATTTCTATGCAGACTGCAGTCAGCTTTTACTTAAAAATATACCTACATAGATGGATAATTTCTCAGGCTAAATTTTATCAGCAAGATTCTTACTGTCTTATAGAACTTAAGGCTATTCTAATAAACCATTCTCAATTATTATATTCTTGAAAGCAATATTTCTCTAGAGCATGTAATGCTGTTTTCACTAACTTGAGAGTCATTTAATAGAACAGGCCTGTTTAAGCAGAAATTACACTAGGGGTTTAAACAAAAATTGTGGATAATTTGTAAGTGAAATCTGGCTGCACCTTACTTTAATATAAATGGTGGTAAATCACCAGGTCATATATTATTAGTTAAAAACATGTAGCCTTAATTTAAACAGTTTCTTAGTTATCAGTACAAATCAGGGAGGCCTAGGTCATCGTCTGGTACACTTCCAGTTGAGAAATCATCTGAAAAAGAGAAAGTTGTGTTATATTGGAACAAAACAATTAATAAAATATTTGTTTTAAGTGAAATGTTAAAAGTGTATTTTTATCACTAAGGGCTAGACAAAGATCACAAGGCAAAATATGAAGCAAACAGATAATTTGCCTAGTTACACCTATTCATCATTCCTTCTTTTGCTTTCTCTAGGTCTACCTCTGAAAAATAGGTTCAGTCCAATCCAGCCTTTACCTAATAATAGTTGTAATAAATAAAGTCTATGAGCTATTTAGTCTATATTTTTTTTGACATTTTGCCACTCAAGCAACATACAAATTGTTCGCAGCCTAGGTAGATATAGAAGTCAAACCGCGTATTTAGAGGGCAATCTCAGAACCCGTCTAAGCGGCGGAGCCTGGGCGAGGCATATGTCCAGCAGTGGACGTCATTCGGCTGAAATTATGATGATGATTCTCAGTCCATATTAATTTGTCAAACAATCACTTAATAGGATATCGGTTTTCACAATTATATTTATTTTACACTACACGACTTCGTCCGCGTGGAATAGTTTCTTTGGGTCTTTGTCTCTTGTCGCAAACTTATAAAATATTCACATAAACCTTACATATTTCAATATTTCCATACAAACTTTCATCCCCTATTCCCTATTGTTATTTTACACCCTCGAGGGTAAAACTTTTACAAACTTTGAATGTCATATTTATTTATATCGAATCAACAGCCTAAAAAAAAGTTTCAAGCTTCTAGCTCTATTTCGCATTAAAAAGTAGCCTATGTCCTTTCTCAGGCTCTAGACTATCTGTGTACCAAATTTCATTTAAATCGGTTCAGTAGTTTTGGCGTGAAAGCGCGACAGACAGACAGACGGAGTTACTTTCGCATTTATAATATTACTAGCTGTGCCCGCGACTTCGTCCGCGTGGAATAGTGTCTTTGGGTCTTTTTATCTTGTCGCAAACATATAAAACATTCACATAAACCTTACATATTTCCATACAAACTTTAATTCCCTATTCCCTATTGTTATTTTACACCCTCGAGGGTAAAACTTTTACAAACTTTGAATGTCATATTTATTTATATCGAATCAACAGCCTAAAAAAAAGTTTCAAGCTTCTAGCTCTAAAAATGACGATACTTCCATACAACTTTTCATCCCCCCCTTTCAACCCTTTTTCCGCATTAAAAAGTAGCCTATGTCCTTTCTCAGGCTATAGACTATCTGTGTACCAAATTTCATTTAAATCGGTTCAGTAGTTTTAGCGTGAAAGCGCGACAAGACAGACAGACAGATATAGTAAGGATTTCGAGTGTATCTTTCTAATGAACAATCCCTGGTACAAAGAACATTTGTCGGGTAAGAGTTTTACTTTTATATTAAAATAACATTTCACCTTTAAAGAATTCATCCTGGTATGAGCAGTTGAAGTCGATGCTGTATCTCTTGGTAGCTGGAGGAGGAGTGTTGGGTGGAGAAAACTGCTTCAAGATCTCTGGCTCCGGCAGTGGCAGGTAGTCAATTAAATCTCTGTGGTAATTGTCTGTGGCAAAAGAAAGTTAGCGTCAATGCTGCTCGCATCAGTATGAACCTCTATGGGTAGACTCTGGTGAAAAATTGCTAACACAGGCTCATTGGTCAAAATCCTGCATTGCGCTATCCGAGTTTTACCGCGTGACTAATATACAGGGTGTAACAGAAATCCTATTGCTATCCTTAAGCACTAAAGATAACAGTTGGTATAGAATCACTATACAGGATAAGTTTTTAACCAGTGCGCAAACTGTAATCATGGATTAAGGATATCATTGTAGACCCACCAGCGTAGACATTTCACGTCGTTTATACAAAAAAAAAACAGCTGTTCCATACATTTTGACCGTGTAGGTATTGCACTTTTCTATGACCTAGCTGTTTTTATTTTGTATATCCGACGAAAAATTTATGCACTGGGGTATCTAGAATGATAATTATGCTGAATTCATGGTTACAGTTTGCGCACTGAATAAAAACATTTACTCTACCTACATCCGCACTGAATAAAAACTTTTACTCTACCTACATTGTTTCAGTTCAAAATTAAATAGGTAGCTACTCTAATGCTCGTTTTCATCGACATCCCCTAACTTTGTGGGATCCCCTAAGAATGGTTAGGGGGCTGTTACTTTCTGTTTCACTAATAGTAAAGGGTCAGTTAAAAGTTGAACGGTCCCCTAAATTTAGGTGGTCGAAATGTGGGTCTATAAACCGGCACATACGTGTGTGATCTCTCAAGCAACGAACATAGTATAGTGATATATTAGAATTTCTTGAAAATTTAGAAACTGTTTCTACTATATTCGACGTAAATAACAGCTGTAGACCAAAAATATATCGGAAACGACCAAACGACTACGAAATTTTTGATGAAACTGGCTCTTTTCGGCTTTTATGTAAATAGTAAGATGATTTTCAGAGAGCGTGCGCAGCGAAGCAAGTCCCGCCGTATGCAATATAGCAAACGAATCCCTGTAATTAGGAACGATCTCACCGGATCAGTCTCAGGGGTCCGTCGTTCTCCAGCAGCCCTTCTCCACTGCAAGCTGAAGCGCACTTATATCACTTTTGTTTCCTTGTTTTGTGTTTTATACAAGGTGTAACCGAATATACGCAAGTCTTCTGATTGAGCCAAAGAGAATTGCATCTTATTTCAAGGGAATGAGACTCAGTTTTAAATGCATAAATTAGTGCAAGGGTCAAAATGATTTTTTATAACTGTTGGCTTTAAGATACATTTTTAGTCATTGTATTATTTTGTGTTTTATACAAGGTGTAACCGAATATACGCAGGTCTTCTGATTGAGCCAAAGAGAATCGTATCTTATTGCAAGGGAATGAGACTCAGCTTTAAATGCATAAATTAGTGCAAGGGTCAAAATGATTTTTTATAATGGTTGGCTTTAAGATAAATTTTTAGTCATTGTATTATGCTTTTAGCTCAATACTCTTATTAGGGTGTTTGAGGTCTTGCGTTAGTTTTGTTACACATTGTATAGTTACCCAATTTCACAAAAAGCTAAACAGAGGCACACACAAAAACACGGTTTGATTTCAAAGCCAGACAGGTAATTCGACATCTGGTGCGCGCGAGCAAAGGCAACCGCTTGCGACAAGGGCTCAACTCGGACTCTCCTATCTATACATACAGATAAATAAAATTGGAGTGTCTGTTTGTAATATTAAAATAACTGCTTTTTACTAAATGCAAATGGATGTATACACGATACATACTATACAACAATAACATATTTTGCAATTTTTGTCCGTCTGTTTGTTCCGGCTAATCTCTGAAATGGCTGGACTGGATTTTGACGGGACTTTCACTGGCAGATAGCTGATGTAATAAAGAGTAACTTATGCTACATTTATTTTAGAAATTTTATTTTTATTAAAATAAATAAAAAAATAACTATTCCGCTCGGACAAAATTGCGGGCACAGCTAGTCTCTAATCAATAGCACTAATAGAGTATGCTAAAATACAATTTCTTCATAAACTGACTTTTTGAAGAAGTCATTTCGTTTTTCTGTGGTTTTTCTATATTATTCCACTGTGAGATTTGACTATTGGTCGGTCATATCATGCATGAAGTGACGAGAAGAGAGAAACAGGGCTTCAAAATACTTATTAAAATGAGAATGTTTTGAGTCCTACAATTCTTGTAAAATCAAAAATTGCTTTCTCAAATCAGAAATACTCTACTTCTTCTAGAAAAAGTTGGCAACCCTACCCGTCTGGTCAGATGATCCTCCCTTTACTATAGTAAAGGGATTTTCATACTCTATAGAGTATGAGTGAACTTTACACCCTGTTCCTCTTACCTCTCTAGTTCCTTACATAACAACTACGAAAGTGTGTCAGTTATAAAATAACCATGAAACAAAATAGACATCTATTGCTTCTAATAAAATCATGTTTTGCCAAACTTACCATACTTGTACAATGGTTTATGGAACTCCACATCATCCCCACACAGTTCCTTATCCTTATTCTCATCGCTGTATATCATGGACCCAACATTGACAGCTCTAGGAGTGAACACCTTCCTCACAGGAGTATTCTTTATTGCCTTCCCCGTGTTAGCGAGAAAAGATTTCTTAGGTCCTTCTGACTTCTTTACGGGCTCGTTAGGCTTTATCGGGCCAGTAGACGCAATCTTACCCAGGTTTTCTGAAAAAGTACAATACCATATTATTTAATAATAATAATAATAATAATAAAATCATTTATTTGCATAAAACATGGTATAAAATGTTCTTAAATATAATGGTATAGCACAAACATGTTCAGCTATGATGAAACATAGCATGCAAAATCTCAGGGTTTTTTTTTTTTTTTCGAAATGTTACAACTTACAGGGCGTCAACATTTTGTATCCATAAATTCTTTTAAGCTATAGAAACTACACTCATTCAACCACTTGTACAACTTTATCTTAAATATTTTTTGATGTAATGTTTTGAAATGGCTTGGTATCTTATTATAGATACGCACGCACATTGCTAGGCAGTTTTTGTTATACTTGGTAAGTCTTGGCAAATCATTTATTACTAATTTGTAAGGATCTCGTCTGTTCCGAGGATTTACATCATTTGCTGTTTTAAACAGCTCTTTATTCGAAACTACAAACACACATATTTCGTAAATGTATAGAGATGGCAACGGTAACAAACCACTTTTTTTAAATACTGGTCTACATGAGTCATCAGGCTGAAGGCCACATATTGCTCTTATGCACTTTTTTTGAGCGATAAATGCTCTATCCAGATCGGTGCTATTGCCCCACATTACAAGACCATAGCGTAGTAATGATTCTACATACGCGTGGTATGATATAATAGCAGTTTTTACATTCGTTACATTTTTAACCTGTTTCAGTGCATAAACGAATTTATTAATTCTTGTGCTAACATTATCAATGTGTTCTTTCCAATTAATATCTTTATCTATTATTACGCCTAAAAACCTCGTATGCATTACCTCATTGATTTTAGTTATACTCATTTTGATGTTGTATTTATTATTATTCGATTGATTAAATTGAATATAGACGGATTTATCTAAATTTATTTTTAAATGGTTCATGTCAAGCCAATACAATAATGTGTCTATTGTTTTATTGATATCAAACTCATGATCTATAACGGTACTTTTCTTTTTATCAGATGTTACTATAATAGATATATCATCAGCAAATAATACGCATTTATGCTTGGTTATTTTTATGATGTCATTTATGTATAAAATAAATAATATTGGGCCTAGTACGCTTCCTTGTGGAACGCCATATTTATTTACTTTATATTCCGATGAGTAGGGTATCATATCTTTATTTTTGCTAATTTTATTAATAATGACACGTTGTTGTCTATTACTTAAATAGGACGATATCCACTGTAGTGCAGGTCCCCTAATCCCGATAGTCTCTAATTTATCTAGCAATATGTCGTGTGACACCAGATCGAAGGCTTTCGATAAATCAAAGAAAAGACCAGTGGTCAGATGATTATTGTTAATATTCGAAAGTATCTCTTTCTTAAGAGAAAAAATGGCTAAAGATGTGGATTTGTTTTTTTGAAATCCAAACTGCTCATCACTTATTATTTGGAACTTGTTGCAAAAATTAAGAAGTCTTTTATACATACATTTTTCGTAAATTTTGGAAAAGATAGGAATTAACGTTATAGGTCGATAATTATTGATATCACATTTATCTCCCTTTTTGAATAACGGCTTTATTATGGATAATTTTAATTTATCGGGAAAAGTCCCAGCTAAAAATGACATATTGATTAGGTACGTTAAGATACCAGCCAGTTCATTACAGCAGGCTTTTATGATTTTTGTGCTAATTTCATCATAGCCCTCTGCTCTGGTATTGCATAAAGACATTATTTCCTGTCGAACCTCACTTTTTAGCATAGGTTTGAGAAACATAGAGTTGGCACTTATGTTTTTCCTAAAGCTTTGGCCGGCACTTTGTTGAGTTGGTGCATTATGCGTTAGGTTTACATAGTGGTCGTTGAATAGAGAAGCCACTTGTACAGGGTCAGTAATTACGGCATCATTTAGTCTTATGATTTCTATGTTGTCTTTGGGGGTAGCATTATTTATTTCATTTTTAATAACAGTCCAAGTAGCTTTGCATTTATTATCCTGTGTTTTAATATATTGTATGTTTGCGTTCTTTTTTGATCCGTAAATACATTTCTTTAGCAGATTGGAGTAGTTATTGTATTTAGTTTTATTAATAGAATTTTTAGTTTTATAATACTGGTAACGTAGTCTCCGTTTAGTTTTGCAACTTTGCCTTAGACCTCGGCTTATCCACTTTTGAGTGTTTTTATTATTACTGTTTACTCTAATTCTTACCTTGGGGAAACAGAGATTGTAAAATAGGCTTAGCAGTTCATGAAAATCACTGAATGCGGAATTTGCATCAGTATTTTGGTAAATATCAGACCAAGAAAGGTTTTCCAAGCATTCTTTGAATTTCCGGATATTATCTAAGTTATAATCTCTTTTATACATGTAGTATATTGGTGCTTTTTGTAATTTATGATTAGTAGGAAAGCTTAACATTTGTGCTGTGTCATGATCTGAAAGGTGTAGAGGTAGTACAGTTGAAGTTGCGTTGGCAATGTTGCTCAAGATATGGTCAATACAAGATAGTTTACGTGTAGGAACATCTATGTGGATTTTCAAATTATAATTGTGGCATAAATCTTGCAACTCTTTCGTAATGTTACCTTTTTTTAACGTATTAATATTGAAATCACCAGCTACAACTACATTTACTTTAGATTTGTATTTCTTTAGCAAATCGTGTAAAAGATTATGCAATTTAGTTAAGAACTGATTTGGATCAGATTGAGGTGTTCTATAGACACATATGACTACTAATTTACTACACATTAGCTCTATGCCGCAGGCTTCAAACGTGTTTTGTGTTGCATAGTTTTTCACGAATGGTAACTCCTTAAAATTCCATCCTTTTTTTACTAATATACAAGTGCCACCCCTTTGTTTCTCTCTACAGAAGTTGGAAGCCATTTCATAGTTATATATTTTAATATAATTTTCATAGCCTTTTTTAATAAAAGTTTCAGAAAAACATATTACATCTGGATCATTATATACTTCTTTTAATTCCCGAATAGTTATTTCTAGTAACTCTTTTTTGGATAATAGACTAGCAATATTTTGATGAAATATTCTGAAATGGTGTGTATTACTGGCTTTAGACACGAAAAAATGAGTCGCTCTTTTTTAAAACAGGAAAATAATAGGGTATAGTACCTTTCTGGCTATGTGTATTGGGTTGCGTAAGGCTGTTACATTCAGGAGTAGTTGTAAGACAACTTTGTACTTTAAAGTAGTATGGAATAGACCCTTTTTTAGGTTCCTGTGAACGAATGTTCAATTTTAAACTTGATTTGCTACTTGCCAGCCTCTTTCGAATTTCGCTGGGGTTCAAATATTTATCATTATAATCACAACAGTCTATTAGGTAGTTTAATGACTTACAAATCTCGGATAGCTTTGTGTGAGTTTGCTTTACATAGTGACATTTTTTATACTTACTACATAAATTATTTACAGAATAGTTTAATTTATTGACATTTAGGTACACGTTGCTTACGACATTAAGTACAATGATAGTATTATTTTTAAATATATCTAATATCATTTGTAATTGAGACAAGATTATGTTTAGGTTACGGTCATTTTCACCTACGCAAATAACAAGTTTGTCGTCAGTTGTCAATTTGACATTTCTACAGTTCGCTATAATTTCGGTGCACAGTGCATTTGGCTTCGTTTCACCAATTACTCTGTATTTTTCGTACCGTGTATTTGTTCTTGAATGTGAGATGGCTGCTGCTAGCCCGACGCAACGCTGAGTACCGAAAATAAATATCTTCTTCTGCGGAATCACATTTTGTTTAATTGCGGCAGTGCAAGTCTTAGCACTGGCGATGTTCACAGTATCCTGCTTTGGATCCTTGGTGGCAGTATCAGTTTCACAGGAATTGTGTTTACGTTGCATTAATATTACAATGCGCTCTGTAAGGGTTGCGATTTCCTGTTCTGCACCCTTTAATTGCTGTTGTAGGGTTACAATTTCCTGATTTAAACGTATTATATTTCCGTAATCACAGGTCTCGACGTTCAATGTGGATGACAATGGAGTGGATGGTGTAAAACTCACGTTGCATTGTTGTAACATAGCTTTTCTCGTTTTTTTAGTGTTTGTGCCAGGACTTCGGATTATGGAGGAAGAATGGCCCAAAGATTTCAGCGTTTCGTTTTCTGTAAATAGCTTGGGTAGCTTTTACTGGTCATAATCGTTAGAAAAAAAAATTAAGGACATCATATTTTAGCAGGATCAGAAGAGCCAGCGTCCTACAGTTAGCCATGTGTCCTACAGTTACCGCGAAAATATAATACAGTTACCGATCAGGGGGTCGTCTTGAAAATAGTGGTCAATGGGTCGTCTTAGGGCAAGCGATAAAATAAAAGTTCTTACCGATATTCGATAGCGGTTGGCGCGAAACATTTTTCACAACCTGCCTGGTGAGGTGGTCGCCGAAAATATCAAACAGTGACTCGGCCATGTCTTCAAGGATACAACAAATTGCAATCTAACTCAATGACAAAACTTGAATTTATTCGAAAACCAGTATAAATTCAATATTTGGAATCGCACAAACAAAATCATTGAAGTATTGAACTGACTGAACGACAAACGGTTTTTTGAATAATTTGTAAATTTGTTTTAGTTTTTTTTTTACCGACGCGCTAACTGTCAAACGTGTACTTAGTCTTTTGGCACGACGAGATAAAAGCGGAGGCCACACTCCTAATAAGAAAGTGAAGACGACCTGTGGGCTGACGCTCTCTTTCTAAATAAATACATAAGAACGAGACTGTGATATATATTTTCTCTCTCTTATGTATGAATTCAGAAAGAGAGTGTTGGCCCACAGTCGTCTTCACTTAGGTATTTAGAGTGGTGCGTCCCAGCGTTAGCACACAGTCGCCTTCACTTAGGTATTTAGAGTATTGCCTCCGCTTTTATCTGAAAATCCCAACCTATGATGTGATTCAGTGATTCATGCGACACGCAACGCAATGCGTTAACCATGGTGACGTTATCGAAACGAAAAATAATTTCCCGTTTTTATATATTCTGAACGAAAACTATTGTGTCAACGTGACAGATAAATTAATCATTTCAAAACAAACTCATGCGTAGGGGTACCGTATTTATTTTATTGAATCAGATTTCGTAGTTTGTAGTTCGTGGTTAAGATAAAAACCGATAAAATGTCTGAAGAAAAGTCTTCCAAGACGAATGGGCTCGGGCCTGACCCCATGCAACGTCTAGCTACATTCAAACCACCCCGCGACCTCACCTTGGGCGGAATAAAAACGAATAAAAAAGTATTCACACCGAACTTAAACGTGTCCAGGAATAAAAATAAAGGGTGATTATGCATTTAGTTTATTGATTAAGCCTTCGTTGAATTGAATTTGTTATACTCAGTAAGATTTTCTTTTATTGGCTTTGGGACTCTTGTTTATGTCCTGGAATAAAAAGTAATTTATTCTTGTGCCAACATACCAGATAACTGAACTGATGTTATATTTTTCTGTATCAATCACATCTTTACACTTACTTAAATATTTCATAAGATAATATTGTGTTGGGTCTTCTGCTATCAAACCATTTTCATTCAGATCTGTTGCAGTCAGCAGTGTATTTTTATCAGCTGAGGTAAGATAACACACTTGTTTGATGTTGGAGTATCATCTGTCCGTTCTCTGTAAAACTTTTTAGCTATGTTAACATATCTAGTTGGGTCCTGGGCCATGCAGTGAAAATATCCACATAAAAAAAAAACTTTTCATTTGATAGGTATCACAAATGTGGTCAGAACTTCTTCATCCTTGTCAAACTTGTTGTACCTACCTAGGTTACAAGTGAATGATGTAGCTGCCTATAATTGGAAGCCCACAATTGTGTTTGTCCCTGTTTATGTTAACATCCATGTAATTGTGTAACCTCTGTTATATCCGGCTTTCCTAGAAATAAATCCTGATTTATAATAACTTCAACAAATGTCTGCTCTATGTCTAAAATTTAAAGAAACAAATCAGAGTTCTTCATCAAATAATTTCAGCCCATCAAAACCACAACAGAACCAGAGAAAAGATGACAAAGACAAAAAGGAGAGAAGAAATGACAGAAATAAGAACTTCAGAAATGGACCCAACATTATTAAATCCAGTGGAGTGTTCTCAGAAGGTACTCTTATTGAATTGTTAAACCTACCTTACACAAGCTTTTTATTGTTTAATGAGCCTACAGTGTCCCACTGCTGAGCAAAGGCCTACCCGAAATCCATCCAAGTATCCTTTTCCAGGGCAATCTTGATCCAACCCTTGCGATAGGCATAGAAGTTGTCTCGACGCAAGTTGATTCTAGGTATTAATACTAGCCTATTATTTTCCAACTACAGGGCAGTCTTCTTCTTAAACAGAGAAGGCAGTATTTATCATCAATTCATCATGCTTGCTCAGTACATGTTTATTTATTAGGCTGATGAACAATGAGTACACTATTACTTAACCGTTTGGCTATTTCAGACCTATATTATGAACCTCCATAAGAGGACTAACTTTTAGTATTATACAGTACTACTGACCCACAGACGTGGTCCTGTCTTAACTATGAATATTGAATTCACATTGGTAGGTATCATATATTGGAAAAGTTAATATGGTCGTTAAGTTTTCTTAAATTTTCTAATGTTACCTACATGCAATTTTCGTAATTTTTTCTTTCATAAGAATCTTCTCCTGACAATAAAAAATACAACAAAGAAGAATTAGCAAAATTGGTGTGGCCGTTCCCGTGTGATTCTGTGACCAAGGGAAATAGGGATACATTTTTATATAAAGAAGATATAGATGTCTGCACCAGCCTGGGCTGCTACCACAGCATACTTAATCCAAAGGAGACAAGTCTCTCATAATTAGCCTATAATGTTCCCACTACTGGGACACAGGCCTCCTCTCGGCGAGACGGAGTGGGAAACATCCACCACGCGGGCCCAGTGCGGGTTGGTAGATGTCACAATGAATTTTTGGTTCTAGGGTATCCTCACGATGTATTTCTTTACCGTTTTGAGAGCTGTGATGATGAAATAATTTACACAAAGTAAACTGATAGTCTGGGTTCGAACCTTTTTTTTTTGCGTGGGAAATCATCAAATAGCTTCTCCCGCTCTGGGTAGAGCGGGAGGACGTGTCAGACTTTTACTGACTAAAACCCACCCGTATTCCCTCAGTTGCCTGTGTGCCAGGGGCCGCGGTATCTCTTTATTTATTTATTTAATACTTCACGCACAGAAATGTACAGAGGCGGACTTAATGCCAAAGGCATCTCCAACAACCCGCACTCCTGGCAGGCATCGGCCCTTGCAGACCCCACTGGGTTAAAACCTAAGAAGTCGGAAGTCGTGGCTCACTGGGCCATGACTGCTCTCTGCGACATGTCCGTATTTTGTTTAAAATAAGCTTATCTATATAATTAATATGTGAAGCAAATACTTTCTACCCCTTTTTACGAAAACACGCGGATGGTGTAGTATGAAGTTTGGCATAGGTAAAGTTTATATGGAATATTTTTATGTATTAATGTTCAAACTTTAAAGGAATTATGGTGGAATTTCGACCACCGCGCGACCACTAGTACAGATAAACATCTCTAGCCTTCTATCCATGACCACTACAGCTACTCCTAAAACCACATCCTTTATTTAATTAAACAACCAAACATTCCAGGCTTGGGCAGTGCAGAGCGACACTCATCACGGGCGTCATACGCCAGCAGAGACTCAGAAAGAGACACTGTCCAGGCTATGCAGAAGCCCACTATTAGAGTTAAAGATGTTATTAAGGTAAGATAGAGTATTTGGAATTCTGCAGCAGTCTTAAGGGGGATGCGCCAGGGTATCGCCTAAAATTCGTGTCAGGCTCTATGTTAAACAAAATGTATATGATTATAATTCTGTAAAGCCATATTGGTTACAGTATAGCGAATCATATTTTTATCAACATTTAACCGGACACTGACTGCAATTTGCGAAAGACGTAAGAAAATTTGATTATCGCGGTCTACCTTAGCCACCACTGCACAAATCAAACACACAAATCGAATGTCGCTCAGCGCACTATGGTGCGGGCTCAGAGTTTTTGTGAAAGATAAAACCAAGAATATAGTTATCTGGAAAATACCTGGAGTTACCGATAATGCTTGCAGAGTAAGCGAGCTGAAGAGAAGACGAGTCCTGGGGTGTAGACCGCGTAGTGTGGGATACCTCCCAGCTAGATAGACCGACGAACTAAATAAGGTGGCTGGGCCAGACTGCGTGCGGCAGGCGGAGGAAAGGGTGTTGTGGCGCGGCCTATGTCCAGCAGTGGACTGCGATAGGCTGAGTTGACCTTAGCGCATCCTCCTTAATGTGGTATACTGTCAGCCATACACCGCCATCCTCACGCCACGGATATGGAAACATTAAAATCAAATAAAAATAGTTTTTCCAAAAGAAGAAGCACATTTAGAACGGCAAAACTTACTGTAATTAGCCCCAGAAAATGCCCACCAATGTAATCTAGCCTTGATGTTCTGTTAAATGATAAATGATTTTATTTCTGTAAGTAGGTTAGTACAAACACTTTTACATGTCAATCATATTTTTCAAACTAGATAAAATAGGCGTTTCCTATCTGACTATTCTGAGAAGAAAGGCCGAAAAAAATTCAGAGGTCACAGTCTCTAATCTTGGTCAGATCATATGAAGACCATGTAGATTGGATTGTTTTGAGGATAGAATCACACAGATTGAGTGGACCTGTACAGTCAATCGACAGCGGTGTCATGTCAACTGTTAACGTGCCGATCATTAATTTCCAGATTGACAAAGAATTAGAAGAGGAAAAGATAAAATCAGTGCTTAACGATGGCAGCAACATGGCGGATGAAGACAGCAGTGAAGACTTCAAACAGGTGCAGGAGAGGGATGCGCCGATCAAACTGCCCACGGACGATGGTGGTACGTACTCTTTGGAATGATCTAAATGTATTTTTAGCATGGTTTGTTAAAGACTCTTTATTGTAGAATAAAGACGAATAATAGACGGTCTTATTACAATCATCGATTGTAGCATGGTGTGTGCAGGAGAATTTAGTTAGAGTTTTTGCAATGGGCGTTGGATACAGCGTAAACGTTGACATTGCGTAAATGTTTACAACGCCAGCGCCGCGTATACGTGAATTACGTCTTGATTACGCGGCGTTAGCGTGACGTTTGTGCAATGTTGGTTTAGTTAAAGTTTAGTAGAATATTATTAATCAATACGGTATGTTATGTTAAACGAGAGACATACTTTACGAGAGTGTAGTACTCATGAAAATGAAAAACTTTTACTAAGGTACTAATACTGAAATCGCAAAAATAAAATCAGCCGCTCTATACACACGCATTTTCGCATAACTACAAAATGTAGGGAACAGTTGATTTTTTCTTTATATTTTGGTGTCCACCCCATATTAAAAGTTGTATATTTTTATGAGTACCACACCCCCTTAACGTGTGTCCCTCGTTTAATCTAACATACTGTATATTAAAATATGTGAAGCAAAAATTTGTACCCCTTTTTATGAAAATTATGTGTACGGAGAAGTATAAAATTTCGAATATATTTGGTTGCGCAACATTCATGATTGACATCCGCCTTCCTAGATCCAATCACTTCCCCGCACATTCCTCGCGAGTGAATGAGAAGCAGTGCAGCGTATCTCCCGTAAAAGGGCTGCTTTCCCTCCCTAATCGGGTTGTATTCGGATCGGCAACTAGCTTCATCTTTCTACCTCACCGACCTTGACAATTTAAAAGTGCCTTTAATTGGTTTATTTGAAATAAATGCTTTGAGTTTGATTCTATTGTCCTACACACCCCACAACGCGAATACCTGTCGCCAAGCGTTTGTCAATAGTTTTGTTCCGCATCGCAAAATACAGTCCACTAAATTAGCCCCACGCGCCTCCAATATTATTATGGAGAAATAGTGCAGAAAGCATTTTTTTATTTTTATGTATTAGGCTGACCACTTCGCGACTGCTAGTAATAATAATATTTTTATTTGTGTGAATCTTCATTACTATATCTATGTCATCGTTGGTGTCTAACATAGAATGACTTTCTTTATAGGCTGGAATAAAGTAAAACCCACCGTGAAGGTAAAACAGGAGGTGATCATCAAGCGTGAGCCGGAGGATAACGACTGCGGTATACATTTTGTAGTAATGCACCGAGTTACGTGGTTTTGGACATCCGTGTTTTTTTTTCATTCTGCGGAGTACGGTCTTAACTTTTCTTGCCCGTTTTTTATGGTTCTTGAGACTACTCCTTTTTACGAAAATTAGGCGCACAGTTAAAATTTATATGGAAAAGGAGCGCAGAAAGCTAATATGTTTATGTAAGTAATAAATAAAACTGCATTAGAAATACATTCAGTTTTCATTGAATTAAGGTCAAATTTCGACCACATAAAAACACTTATACCTTTTATTGTATCTACCCTCATTTGCATTACTAAGACCTATTCCACGTAATTCAGGGCATAGCTTGACTGACTCTATTACATTCGCAGCTCTGCGTCGCCGTGCGAACTGTTTCCATGGGCTAAAGGAGCAGCTACATTGTCAGCGGATATCATTAGTTCTTAAGGCATTTTCGATGCATTACTTGTGTATTCGGAATTGATGTTTGTTTATAAGTATTGGTTTTTTATCGCTTAACTGGATAAAAAGACTCTCCTCATCATCCGCGTACAGCAGTTCACTGCTGGACATAGGTCTTTCCAATAGGGTATATTTTACTCTTTATGAGGAAAAATCTAAAAATATATTAGTGAGATAGCTTAGGCAAAATGCAGTCGGAATATGTTAGTTTTAGTTCAAATATTTTTTAAATTCAGTTTTTTTAATCTGTTTTTGAACACCATGAAATAGTAGCCGCCATGTTATTACGTCATACGGCGTGTCAATTGGACAACTTTGTACTTTTAATATTTTCGTAACCAAAGTAATTTTTATTTGAATAATATTTTGCATTTAGGAACAGCAAACCAACGATAAGTAGAATAATAACCTTTTTTTTTAATAATAAACAATTATCATATAAAATATCAGCGCATTTGTCTATACAGCAAACTGACGTCATACCTACAGAGCAATATGGCGTCCACTGCGTCCAGCGTTTTCGTCAAATTACGCGCGAAATTTGAAAATGTAAAATTTAAATGCATTTTTACGGCACTAATAGATTAAATAAAAGTGTTGTGTTTTTTTTGGTGGTTTATTAGCACTTTAGAATCTAATTAGGACACTTTTCAAAAATAGGTGTAATACCCAATTGCACGCCATTCAACTTGATTCTCGGCAACTCTCATCCAGTTGCTACCAGTCACCCTGCGAAGATTGTCACTCCACCTAGCCTGAGGGAGCCTTCCTTACGTTCCTCTACCCAAACAATATTTTGATTTAAACGTTTCAAATTTAAATCAAACGTTTTTTAACAGTATAGTTTAAAAGAGTTGTATAGAGTCGGTGGAGTTGCAAGAAACTCCACGGACACTCTTTCACTGCATTCCGAGTAACACTTTACTGGGTTTGTGTCGTGGAGTTTGTTGCCCGTTCTTCTCCATAAGAACCTTCCACGCTTTGGAATGGGCAACTAGCTTTATCTTTCTGAATGACAGAGTCCATGATTCAGAAGTGTCATATTGGTTTGATTGAAATAATGCTTGTTTAAACGTGGGTTTAAGTTATGCCAAAGTTACCCCCTCAAAAATGATATTTAATCTGAAGTTTATGCTTGTTGTAACTTTACTTTGCGTTCAAGTGGTACTATGATTCGATTTTGAAATTTAATTCTATCTATTATTCTAAAATGAAATTCAGTGAATGAATGCTGAGAGAGTTTTTGTTAAAGTCGAATTGAGTCTATTTCAACTATTACAATTATTTTGTTACATCAAATCCAGTTAAACGGTAAATAGAATCCAGGGTGGCAGGGACATTGACGCGCAACCTGTTGCCATGTATTTGGTACATGATTCTGAAGCCCCTGCATTGAGCATTTTCGTCGGTTATTAAAAAAAAGAATTAGCTGTTCCATACATTTTAACGTTTTCTATGAAACGGCATTTTTTTTACAATGACGAAAAATTTCTGCGCAGAATCAGGTGCTGAATTCATGGTTACAGTTTGCGCATCGATGTCCCTTCCAGAATAATTGAAAACTTTGATTTTGGTTTAAAATATCGTACAGTATTCTCATAATAACATTATAAGCTTTTACACCATTTTCAGATTAAACCTTTAAAAGACTTCGGCAACTAATCGCTAATTTAAGCAGATACGCGTAAAATACATTTTGCTTGGGGCTTTATTTCATGTTCTTATTATTCGCTTACTTGACCCTATGGCCCCGAACACACGGCGATGATCAGAAGGGTAAACTAATACACTATCAGTAGCAATCGCTTTCATTTTGACAGTTCCACAACGTTGTTGAGCAGACTTATACAAGCATATGAAGCAATGGATTAACAATAAGCTTCAAAATGATTCCGATTCTGATTAATAGTGTGTTACGCAATTAGGGTGCAGTACGATATTTTAATATACTCCGGACTCAGGTAGGCCGAAGTAAAGAAAACTTGTTGAGGTGGAGATTCACAGATGACTCCGCCTTGGACTGTAAAAGTGGTGCTGTTTCACAAACAATGGCGTACTTAATATCTTGTCCAGCGTGTCCTGCTGTCTGCACGCTACAGGAGTTGATGAACGCTGCTGAAAGTGCCAAGCTCGTAGCCAAATTCTGGGCTGACCGTATATAGATAGTGATCGACACTTTAAGAAGAAATACGAAATTTTACGGTAAAAAGTTGGGATCACACGTCAATATCCCACTAAACGTATAGTTTATAAACCAATACAGTTTGAAACTGCCGTGTGATCCCAAAATCAATACAGTAAAATATTACACTGATCTTTGCCGTGTAAACGGGGCCACAATTATCTTTGACTATACAGGGCCACATTGAATAAGCTAGCGAAAGTCTGCAGACGATATCTAAACACGATAAAAATTAAAATATAAAATGATTTGATGATTTTTTTGGTGGTCACCACCGCTGGTAGTTTTGTTACTTGAAGTGTGAGATGAGAAAATGTGTTTTATTTTGTTTCATCGTGATTATAAATCGATGCCCATCACGTCTGTGAAGTTTACAAAAAAAAACAGCTTTTTTAAGTGATATTTCAAGTGACTACACTAGCAGCTTTAAACAGAGGGAAGTGGAAGGAGGGTAGAGCTAGAGAGGGCTTTACCCTACAGTGCGACATGACAGGTTAATCCTACTATCCAATCCTACTAATATTATAATCCTACTATCCTATACTACTAATATTTTTATCCTACTATCCTATTCTACTAATATTGTAATCCTACTATCCTATTCTACTAATATTGTAATCCTACTATCCTATTCTAATATTATAATCCTACTATCCTATTCTACTAATATTATAATCCTACTATCCTATTCTACTAATATTTTAATCCTACTATCCTATTCTACTAATATTATAATCCTACTATCCTATTCTACTAATATTATAATCCTACTATCCTATTCTACTAATATTATAATCCTACTATCCTATTCTACTAATATTATAAATGTGAAAGTTTGGATGTTTGTTACTCAATCAGACAGAAACAGCTAAACGGATTTGGATTAAATTTGGCACACATATAGTTTATAACCTGGATTAACATATAGGATACTTTTTATCCCAGTAGTACGTTTCCGTGAGATGATTTCCTAACTCCACGCGGGCGCAGGCGCTTAAAAAAAACGAGTAAATAATAAAATCACAGTAACTGTAGTCTTTTGTTTTATCGTGTCTGCGGATTTTTGATAGCTAATTTAATTTGACCCTGTATACTCTTGTAGCTAAACCATACCAGTGTTAAAATGACGGCACCATACATATCTGCTTACACCTGTGAAGAATATGTATTATTTTGTGTATACAGGATGGCAGGGACATCGACGCGCATTCTGTTGACATGGATTCAGTACACAATTCTGAACCCTCTGACATCAGATTTTTTTTATGATGAAAGGTGCAATACCCACGCGGCAATATGTTTGAAACAGTTATATTTTTTTTGTTACTAGCCGACGAAAGATTTGAACGCGTCACGAGGTCACAATCTCTTTTAAACTCCAGGCATTTGTCAGTAATCGTGCGACTCAACTCAAAACTCAATAATTCAAATATTGTCTAGAATCATATAGGTACTGAACTCTTGGAAACAGATCTCGTGTCGATGTCCCGGCAATCCTTTATTTTGGTGATGGCTTATTCATGTCTGCTATTATTTAGCTAGTGTATAAACTAGAGTTTCCTTGCAGTGTTGACCGAGGCGGTACAAAAGACGCGCCCTGATGTAAAAGAGGTGTTTGAAGATACTGACGTCGTCAATCTACTGAGGAGCGATCAGCCGACACTCATATTGTTACAGGTATCAAGTTAATATTTGTATAATTAATCATTTAAGTTTTATAAACCAAATATGTACGTAAAAGTATATAGGGGTATGAGGAACAGGGTGTAAAGTCCACTCATACTCTATGGAAAAGGGAGGATCCTCCGACCAGACGGGTGTTGTGTCTGGTGGGCTACTGCCCGACGGTTGATGTCGGGATGTTGTACCTATGCCAATCGCGCGGTAAACTTTAACTGCGCGATCTAGGGTTTCTATGACGTGCGTCTTTTGCGTAGTTCGCCTGTGGCGTTGTAGATGGCGCCACTTCTCTTTTTGTATTTCTACATATTGTTGCGAAGTGTTTTTCTGTAGTGTCGCTACAAGTATATAAAAAAGAAAGAATCATAGGACATCAAAAAAAATTGTCTGCATACAGGGTCAAATTAAATTAGCTGACAATACTTTACCCACATGTGGGTATCGACCCTTTATAATTACTGTCAACAGCAAAATTCTTTAGTTTTCGCTAATAATTAATAGAACAATTAAATAGAATATGGTCCCTACATTTACTACAACGAATAGCTGTTGTAGTTATTGTATAAAAGTGTAAATTAATTAATATTATTATAACTAGATAGGTCACAGGAATCCGCTGTATGCAGGAAGCTCAGAACGGGGCGAAGAGGCGGAGCTTGATCGAGGCCTATGTCGAGCAGTGAACGTCTTTCGGCTGAAATGATGATGATGATCATAACTGACTTGCCCATCCCCTATAGTGACCGTCCTTATAGAATTATTTATTGGGCAGGTCTCCTTAGTTCCACCACTTCCAAGCGCCAATTTGGGTCCTTATATAGGATTGTCATGGCGGCCATGGTGCGACGTCACCACGATATTAAGAAAACCAAGCTTAAACTAAACGATTCTTGAGCAATACAGGAACTAAACAAAACTAAGGAAGGAAATAATCACAGTTACCAGATTCGCTGCCAGGCCGCGGCGGCCAGGTGGAAGACGACATGCCTCGACGCAAGATCAACGACGAACCTTCCACATCCAGCGGCGAAGAAAAAGTGGAGAAACCAGTAAGTATAGTTGGCTATAGGTGCACGACAATCTTGTTTTATCGCCGATACCATTTAGTGGCCAAAATGGCATGCTAAATAATATTTTCTAGCTACTGTTTTTGGGTATTGCTCTGGCGTCGTTTAATGTAGATGTTTTGCTACGTTTTTTGTCAGTCTCAGTCTCAGTGTAGTGTCAGGTTTTATGTTGATTAAAATATAATTCGCGTCCGTAACACGTATGTATTTTTACAGAATAGGGTATTTTACTCTATAAGAGAAAAAATCTAAAAATATATTATTGAGATAGCTTAGGCAAAAAGCAGTCGGAAAATGTTAGTTTTAGTTCATGCAATAACCAAATAAATGTTGAAATTCAATTATAAGATTTCAGTTTTTTTAATCTGTTTTTAAACATCATGAAATAGTAGCCGCCATGTTATTACGTCATACCGCTGTTTAAACTAATCAACTGAACAACTTCGTACATTTATTATTTTCGTCACCAAAGTATTTTTTATTGAAATAATATCTTACATTCAGGAACAGCAAACCAACGATAAGTAGAATAAGTGTTACGGTCTAGAATCATATTTTGTTCAACATACAGTCTGACTCTGACCTGCAAATTGCAAAAACCGTAAGAAAAAATAAATTTCGCGGTTACCATGATGACAAAGCTGCGAAATATTGATTAGGCAGATATACATCGATAAAATGTTGCCTTGATGCAGTGTTACCATGGTAAACAAAATAATATCTCGGAACATCAAATGTTGCCGAAAACAACGCGATTTTTCGTCAACACAGCTTCAATGTGGAAATTTATGGGGAAGCGCCATGCTAGCACGCCAAATTAATCTCGTTTTTTTGCAATTTGTAAATTTTAATTTCGAGGGCTGCATTATCGAAGCCACCGTAAGGCGTACAAATTGAGTGACGTTTAGTGTAGCTATATGGTTGGACCCTAGAATATTATTGTAACAAAAATTTTGATAAAATCATCCAAAATTTCCCAAAAGATAAAAAAAGTCATGGTCATTTTTGTCAGGTGTGGGGTTCGAACCCACGCTCCCTCTCGGGAACCAGAGCTTAAATCTGGCGCCTTAGACCACTCGGCCAACCTGACATGAGAGATATTGACGAAATAGTACTACTATAACTAGCAGTGATTCATACGTGCATGAAATTGTAAAAATAATCGGTATGCATGACGCATCGTGTTATTATGATGATTTTTATCGTTTTATTACTGCTATTTACATTAACAATTTTGCTAATTCTTTTTTTGTTGTTTGTTATTGTCAGGAGAAAGTTCTTGAAATATAAAAAATTATAAAGTTGCTACCTTTCTTAAGAACATAAGAAAACTTAACGTTATGTTTTCTAATATTACGAATTCAATATTCATAGTTGAGACAGGACAACGTCTGTCGGGTCAGCTAGTAAAGTAGGTATATTATTCTTTCATTGTTACACTTGACAGATAGTAGTGAATTTGAACCTGAAGGCCAACTCTCGTAATTAAAAACGTTCAAAATCTAGTCGCAGTCTCCTATCGGTGACAATCAAATGTCAAAAACTTGTCAAAAATTTATAGAAATTCGAGGTATTTTTGACAGATTGAGATCAGACTGAAATTTTCATGTTCTTCCTTGAGATCCTCTTTTAATTTTGTTCTTTTATTCATTAGTTACAATCCCAATATATGGGAGTAGATAAAGTAGTGTATGAAACTACACATACTTAACTAAGTATTACTAGTCATGTGTTATTGTTCCGAAATAAACTTTTTTTTTTTTTTAACTCGTGTGATACAATTCGTGTTTTAATACCCCTCATCAATAAACTACTATTGTAAAATTGTATTAAAAAACAAAGATGGCGGCGTTAGTTCCGATTATCGCCACGCTCCAAAAGATTCATTACTATTCTACGTTTAATATTGATTGATTGCAGGTAGACAACAGATGCCGTTTGTCAGATTTAGAAGAGGGTCGCATCGGGAAATTGTTGGTGCATCGCTCTGGACGAGTCAGCTTATCTCTCGGTGATACTATGTTTGAAGTAAGTGTCACTAGCCTTACCTTATATGAATCAGTTATCTTTATAATTCATAACAAATAACAACATCAAGCCTGTACTTCCTGAAGGGTTAGGCAAAGCTGTACCTCAGGTGAGCAGAGGTGGCAAAATTCGAAGACATCTGACATTTACCAACCCGCACTGGGCCCGCGTGGTGGATTACGGCCCACTCCCTCTCACAGAGAGGAGGCCTGTGTCCCAGCAGTGGGAACATAATAGGGTGATTATGCTGTACCTATATGCTACTATGCTACAGAAAAACATGAGCTCAATCAATCCATTTATTCTACTAAATATTGTATTAAAATGATACAGCATGTATACTTCTCTGATACTTCTTCTTTAAAATAATGTATCCTTTTCCAAAGGATTCCTCTCGCGGCCGATGGGGACAAACTCGCGATTTCTGCTTGGAAGTACTTTTTCTGGGAGCCGGCCCAGCCTCCACCACTTGTAGAGTGTTGAGTGTGGGAATTGTAGAACTTGTTGAGTGTATGGGATACTACACTACCAAAATTATATTCCACACAAATAACCCGATAATCATATAGTGCGCTACAAATAAACAATTCGTTTGATTTGTCGTTTCTCTTTTAGTCAAAACTAGCATAAGCCACAGATCCTACGTCTGGAAATAATCCTTCATGCTCTATAGATAGGA
Source organism: Antitype chi (assembly GCA_947359405.1). NCBI lineage: Eukaryota > Metazoa > Arthropoda > Insecta > Lepidoptera > Noctuidae > Antitype > Antitype chi. The sequence continues at coordinate 2,107,828 of OX375827.1, read as the reverse complement.
TTTATTTTGCTTTAGCTCAGAAAGTATTTACGTTTAAGTAACGTTTTGTAATCTAAAGTCAAACTAGATTCGATTGCCGAGTAAATTGCGCTACTCGACCATAGATGGCAGTATTCTCAGTGGTCAACATTTTAAATTTAATGGTGATAACCATAAGGTTGACATTAGTGTCATAGGCCGATATCTACATCTAGTGCTACTCGACCAAGGTCACACCAGTGCAGAATACATTGAATTTTTACTTACATTATCAATATCAATAATTAATTCGAAAAAATTAAGTCTTGTTAGGAGTTTAGTAATAAAACTGTAGGAAGAATGACGTAGTATTATTTGAAAATAAAATAATTATAATAATTACGTTATTATGTAAAAGTTTGATTACATTTTTGCTATAAAGTTTAAGGTAAAGGTTTGTAAGGTTGATTTTAACTAGACGTTATATTAAATTATTAGTAAATTGAAATTAACTAAGATTTTATTAGAAAACAAATAAAACCGTACTTATCGATGGTACGAAACACCTCGATTTTTAAGATTTATCTCCTACTATAATTTTTGCGCTCAAAAATGGAACAATACGGCATAGCTACGGAAGAATTAATTTGTTGCGAGACTAGCAACTCGACGCGATGTTAGAACACCACTGGGACCAAGTAAGCGTAACAACGCTTATTTGTGGCACGCGTGACACGCCTACTTTGCACTTCCAGTTTTTTCTGTTCCGTGGTTTTGTGATTGAAAGATTCTTTCATTATTTTATTTCGCCAGGTCTGCATGGGCACAAAGGCAGCATTCCACCAGGAAGTAATGTCTGTGGGCACGGACGACGCATCGCGCTCCGCCAGCCTGGTGGCCCTCGGAGCCCTGCAGCACAAGCTCAACCTCGTGCCCAACTGGGAGACCATGTTCCATGACATGTCTGTATAGTGTACCTACTCAGATTAAACGGTGATCATTTTTTAAATTCGTTGTTTTTTTTCCGAAGCCCAAAAGCTGACCTGTAGCTGGCCCCAAGAACCGAAACCCAAACCCAATGAACAACCACCAAAGGTGAAACTGATTACGGTTAAAACCGGCTTCCGGTTGGTTGTTTGGTTTTCATCAGTATCGGTTTCCCGCCCTTTTTTTTTCGTTTCTAGTTTCGGGTCGAAATAACAGTTGTCTTTTTATTAAATACATATTTAATATGATAGTATTTTTTTTTTCAAAAACTTTGCCCCACACTAGGAATTTCTCCTGTATTGTGGGTGCGTTTACAAACATTTAAACTCACATACACAAACAGCCAGACCCGAAACAACTACTTGTAGTTATTTTTGACTGATGAAAGATATTTATGTTTTATTTTATATTATATTTTCCAGTACGAGTTTCGTATTGCAAAATGACGTGGTCACCCCTACTAAGTGCGAAAGTAACTCTATCTGTCTGTTACGATTTCACGCCTAAACCGCTGAACCGATCTTCATAAAATTTGGCAGAGATATAGCCAGAGATATGGGAAAAACATAGACTACTTTTTTACGCGATAACCGACATCCTTTCCCCTTTCCCATCCTTTTTCACGCGGGCGTGGCCACGGAAAAAAGCTAGTACCTAGGCTTTAAGGGAGGGAATCATATTAATGTTTATGGATGGAGGAAGGGGGAGAATTTGATAACAGAAAAGATTGATTGAGGTATAAAAAGGGAGTGAATGATAGTGTAATAGCTAACAGAGGTGAATTAAAGTGGAAATGATTTTATGCCCACCCCAGGTAACACGGGACAGCCCCCAGTGGGTTCCCGCATTGTCGTTGCGGGGGGCTCAGTTGTCGTGGTCACCCTCCCACGTTTGCCATGTGGCCTGGTGCGCCAAACTGGTGGGGTCCGCAAGGGCCGATGCCTGCCAGGGGTGCGGGTTGTTCGAAAGAGATACCGTCGCCCCTGGCACACAGGCAACGCAACACGGGTGGGTTTTAGTCAGTAAAAGTTTGACACGCCCTCCTGCTCCCCGCACCTAGAGTGGAAGAAGTTATTTGATGATTTCCCACCCTTAAAAAAAAGGTATCACGGGACAGGGGCACGCAGAAATGTACGTAATTTTATTATTGTCTTCACTTTTTCTGTTCTAACATAAAGGACTCTTATTTGGACTGGGAGGTGGGTTAAAAGATGTAGTGATAAAAAATTGAAAAGAGTATGCCTAGATGGTTTGGTCATGTTGAGAGGATGAAGGAGAGCTAATAAAATGTATTTAGAAGGCAGATATAAATGGAAACGCCGGGGGGGACGTCCTAGGAAGACAAACAGTGACCTTGGTGATGTTCTTCAAAAAGGACAGGAGCGTAGTACTCGCAACCGGCGTGTGTATGAACATTAACAAGGCAAAAGAAGTATATAGGGTGACTGGTAATTAGTGACCGATATATAAACACATGATTGTACTCAACATAACATACAACTTTCCCAATGAAACGATTTTCTTTAACTATCTTATTGACCCCAATTTTATTATATACTCCAATAGAATATTGAGTACCTAACAAGAATAATACACCATTAGCTGTAATTTAATTTAGTTATCTACAAACAAGGGCCGCAAGAGTCCGCTGGATGCGGGAAGCACAGAACCGGTCTAAGTGGCGGAGCTTGGGGGAGGCCATTGTCCAGCAGTGGACGTCTTTCGGCTGAAATGATGATCTACAAACAACAAAAAAAGCTGTGATGCGCGCGAAAGAATAATGCAAAGTAAGTGTTTTATTTTTTGTAGATAACTAAATTAAATTACAGCTGATGGTATATTATTCTTGTTAGGTACCTACTTAATATTCTATTGGGGTGATTGGAGACATGTGCGAGTTAATAAAAAATAAAATAGGTTTCTTTGGGAAAGTTGTATGTTATGATGAGTACAATCCTGTGTTTAAATATCAGTCACTAATTACCAGTCACCGTGTATAAGGATCTTAGCAGGTTTCTGCCTATCCCCTATGTGAGAAAGGAGTGAGTTTTATGCATGGGACTGAATAGCTTTTTATCGAAATTACATAAAGCTAGTGTAAAACAGACACAAATTCTTACATACATTAACATTTATTGTACCTAAATTATTTACAAAACAAACTATTTTGTTATTTCTAAGCAGTAGCACTGGCCGCCTTATCTTCCTTTGCTTTAGTTATCTGTGCATCTCTGCCCTCATACTTGGTGCCTTTGAGGTCTATGGCAAAGTTGTAATCTATGGGATTCGCCAGAGCATGGTCTATGGCAGCTTCGAGGGTCTCGGGTGTTATGAAAGTTGCACTCAGTTCCTGAAAAAATAAATGTTTGTTCATTGTTGAACAAGAGGGTTAAAGGAATGTTGAATTTTATACAGAGTGGCCTGGACTTCGAAGTGTAAACTGTAACCATGAATGAGTGAGAGTCTAGACACCTAGAGCCAAGCATAGTTTTTTTACACGCTCTATATTAGCTTCACTTGTATGTTTGTATGTAACCGACTCCTTTGAGCGTGGTTTTGACCCACTTTAAACGGTCAGATTTCATTGAAACTTTGTAAATTTGTCGAGGACCGATGACAATTCAATAATAAAAAAAAAATTGAGAAAAAAAAGCAGTTTTTAAAGCGTGTTTTTTAGTTTTTTAAACTATTATTTATTGTTAACTAGTTGACCCGACAGATATTGTCCTGTTGAATTAGCATTGGTATAATATTAGAAAAGTTAATATGGTCGTTAAGTTTTCTTAAATTTTCTAATGTTACGCACAACTTTCTTAATTTTTTCTTTGATTTGAACTTTCTCCTGACAATAACAAACACAACAAAAAAAGAATTAGTAAAATTGGTCCAGCCGTTCACATGTAATCCCGGGACCAAGGGAAATGAGGATTAATTTTTATACAGGAAAAGTTTTTATTCAGTGCGCAAACTTTAACCATGAATTCAGCATACCATTTTAGACCCCCCAGCGAAGAAATTTTTCGTCGGTTTTACATAAAAAACTGCTGTTTTATAGAAAAGTGCAATACCTATGCGGTCAAAATGTATGGAATAGCTGTTTTTTTTTTTTTGTATAACCAATGAAAAATTTCTGCGCTGGGGTGTCTAGAATAATATGCTGAATTCATGGTTACAGTTTGCGCACTGAATAAAAATTTTCCTGTATATGTATAGACAAAATAAAACAGCTGTTTCATAGGAAAGAGCACCCAATGTGGTCAATATGTATGGACAGTAAATTTCAACACAGGGGAGGGGCAGACCCTGTGTTGAAAATCATATACTGAATCCATGGTTACAGTTAACACGTCCTTGTCCCTGCAACCCTGTTCAAAGAAATTTTGTGAATTAAGTAATAAGTAAACAAATAATCTTGAATTTTATAATTAAATCTTTTGTAACAAATAGAAGGAAGTTTCAAAAAGATTTGTTGATGTTGTATAATTACTTTGAATGATTACCTTCTGTATTTTAACTTCCTCAGAGGCTATCGCAATCCTCTTCTTCAGCTTGCGATCGTGTTCCTCCATCCTCTTCAGGGCGTATTCCTCAAGTGCAGCCACCTCCACTTTCCTTCTCGCCTCACGTTCTACTGAAACCTGCGAGTTCCACTTTTCGTTCAGCTCCACGCACCGAGCCCATTCCTCGGCCTCCAGGCGTTGTGACATCTCCGAACTAGCACTGTCTCTCGTTGACTTCTCTTTGATCATTTCTTCATGGTAGAACCTCCTTATAGACCGCATCTGAGTCTTGTAGTTATTGTGAAGACGTAGAAGCTCTAGTCGCTCATCTTCAGAAACTACGGGACGTTTTGGTATACGATATATTTTACTTTTTGCGACTGGTAACCATCGAGGTTTTCTGTGTGCCTCCGCACATTGTACTAGCATTGGCCAAGTACGCTTTAGTAACGAATTTTGGAATAGCATTGTTTTCTATTTACTTTACCGTTTTTGTATTAATTTGTGACCTTTTTTTGGGAACACAGCAACCTAACCTCTATCTTCTTCATTTGACGTTTGTCTCCTATTGTCACTCAAATGTCAGTTTCGTCGAACGTTGTCAAAATTATGGAACAGGAACTCCCGGAACTCCACTCCAGTACCACCCGTTCGCAATAATCAAAATTGTAAATTCATATCGCACCCAGCACCCACCATGTTCCAATACAACCAATAAATTAATTCGTCCGTGCTGATACCTACGCAAATAACATCAACCCGTCTTTGAGGTAACTTTTTATTTTTATATTTATCTGAAATCTATTTTAGTTTCTGAACTAAAATCCATTAAGCCTGTGTGTGTGTAACAAATAAAGAAATGTCAATTGTCAAAGTTGTTGAAATAGGCTATGAGCCGGGTTTCGCTGTTTATTTATAAAAAAAATCAATGATCACAATAACTTGAGCTGAGTATCAAGATGATAAAAATATCTGCTTTGAACAAAGTATCGGAGGAGGACAGCGGATCCGAAGAAGAAGTGACAAGAGAGGCGTCCGAACAGATAGCATTGCAACAATATGCGAATGCACTCGAGCTTCAAAGAAAAGGTAATCTAAAAGATGCTACCCAGTTACTTAGGGACCTTCTCGATACAGAACTACTATATGATGTTCAAAAACCTGCGCAAGGGGAGAAAGTACGAGGTCCTTTGTTTAATTTAAAGTATTTGTCGTATAAAAATTTAGCGACCATGTTAACCGGATCGGAAGAAGTAGACGCGGCTATAGAGGCGTATTGTGCGGCTGCAGAGTTAGATGACACTGACGTCACATTGTGGCACCGCTTAGGACAACTGTGTATGCGCGCCAAACGCTATGAAATGGCACTCCATGCTTTCCAACGCGGCGCGGAGCTCAATCCCCGTCACTGGCCCTGCCTCGACAAGATCGTCACATTGCTCCTCGGTCTAGACTACAAAGAAGAATGTATTTCAACCATACATGATGCACTACAATTAGACCCTGGATACTTGCGAGGCCTTGCTTATAGAAAACATATATTCACAGTCTATCCTTATATAAGAGACTTTATGGAGTATCTTAATCCCATTTACAAATGGAATGAAAAAGAAGATGAACCAATTGATGAGGAAAAAGCTGACAAACTCTTAAAAGAAGCGGATGAGCTCAATGAAATATTTCTTGAGCAACAGAGAGCTGAGCAATTTAAATATGTTTTGCCTGAATTAAAGTTGGTTAAACCAATTACCAAGCTAAGTTGGAGCTCAGTTGGGGACTCACTTGTCCACATGCACCACCATATGTCAGAGCATTACTATAGTCATGCTTGTAAGATCGAAATTATTTATGAGAAAGAAGATAAAGAAGTAACCATGGAGGTGTGTGAGGAGCCCAAAGAAGAAGAACCAGAAGAAAATAAGATTGAAGAAGATATTCCCGAAACTGAAAAGAATGCAGAAAATGTATCAGAGACTGAAAACAATGATTTATCAGACAAGGAAAAAGCAGCAACTGATACAGAAAAGATTGAGAGTGATGTTGAAATGGTTGCAGAAACCGCTGAAGCACTTGACAGTAAATCAGCTAAAAAAGGTCCAGTTAGAAGAAGAGGCAGTGCTCTCAGCTTCCTCGAAATGTGGGAGTGGTGCACCAAGAGAAGATCTGGACGAAAGAAACCTGTAAGCAAACAAGATCAAGATGATAACATCTATGAGACACTACGCCAAATGGTGCCTATTTCTTTAGTGCCAGAAATGGTTGAGAAGAAAGAAAATCAAGCAAGAGAGACTTCTCCGGACACATCAGACCTTGACAAACTATTTGAAGACAAAGAAAAACTTGAAGAACGAAAAGAGTATTTTGGATCGGAAGATGAACAATTAGACGTTAAGAAGTTCATTAACGAGTATACAGAAAAGAAAAGAGATATAATTGATATTTTGAAAGATTACCTCAGTATTTTAGCTGTTAAGTGGAGAGAGAAATGGCCACAAGGCCTGCCGGAGGTATTCATTGAAGCTAACAAATGTTATCTGAATCATATTGATGTTCCAACATGCACTGGTGACAATGATGAGGAACTGCTACACTATACTACTGTTAACATCCTGGTAGAAGAGTTTTCAGTGAATGACAAATTTAACACATCTCTAACAGATGATAAGCAGAAACATGATTTAAGTGTAATTGAAACTATAGGCATTGCTTTGAGTTTGAAGCCTCACATTTTCGAAAGTACAGAGTGCTTAGAACTGATACTGCGCTATCTCTGGGTGAAACTCCACATTCAATTGTTAAACAAATGCAACGAGTTTGCTCTAGACTGCTTGTATCAACTTCAGTATGAATTCGAAGCCATGGGAGAGCACCATGACACATACAATTTAAATGTCGTCAACTTTTCATTTAAACCAACAGTCAACGAGAATGAAGTCTTGGCTGGTGTTAAGTTCCTAGAGAGAAATAAGAAACTTTCTACTGTTATGGAGTCATATGAAAGAGGAAACTATGAAGAGGTGTTATCAATAGTAATTGATACTTTTGAACACTGCAAAACTATGGCTAGGAATGAAGAAGAGGTGTCTCTAGATTTTGCAGTACACCTATCTGTGATATTGGACACTTACTGGGCTTTAGACAAACCGGATGAATGCTTTAAATGGTCTCTGACCTGCTTACACGAAGCTCTAAAGCATTACTTTAGATTCACGACAGGATCTCAGGAATATGATAAGTGGACCCTTACAGTTGTTAAGATACTTTGTTGCATGGAACATATACTCACAACAGAAGGCTTGACATGTTTGGATACCGTGTCTCAAAAAGAACTTAGTCAGGGTCTGGAAGATCTTATCAGAGTAATTGGCCACCAAGTCGAGACAATTGCTTCTGAAATGCCTTTTGGCACTGTGATCCCGTGGATCATAGTGCATTATATATTGCAGAGAGAAGAGGATCAAGGGAGGGTTAGAATAGAAAAGGAAAAAGTTGCGTGCGATGAAGTTCCTAATCCTTTAATGGTTTTATTTATTGCACATGAACAGCTGGGAAAGAGAGGTTGGTGTTGTAAGTCTGAAGCAAAACTACTCTATTTCACTTTAGACACTGTGGTGCCGAGATTGCGATCGCCGTCATTAGCAAAATGTCTAGATCAAGTAGTACAGTACATGGAACAGTGTGTTTTCTGCTTATTTGGTCATCCTGGGAGAAAACATAAATTAAAGTATCTTGTGGATCATAACGTTACGCCATCTATTCTAGACTGGAAACGAGCGCAGCAATTGTATGAGATCTTTAGACCTCCGATGTTACCCGCTCTGGAAGGCAAGCTGCCGGGGATTACTGCTGATACAGAACAGTTATTCCATAAAATACTTGCGCTGCTTCCTCCGGAATGTGACCCTCAGAAATACCTTCCAGAAATCAGTAAATTCATTAAAGGGTTGGAAGATAAACTGCCTTATACTCCATCACTATTACCATACAAAATGAAGGATATTTATTTTTTACTGGGCGATTACTATTATAAAAAAGAAGAAGTGAAGTTGGGTGTAAGGTTTAACAAGTTAGACGTTGTCGTAAACAATGACAGAGTAGAATCATGGGCGAGAATATCTTTAGCAAAAGCTCTAAGCTTAGATTCCATGCTAAGTTCTTGTAAGAATCTCATCAACCATGAAAGAGAATATTTGAATCCTGCAAAATCTGTAATACGATGTTTTAAAAGATCGATGGACTTGGATCCCACACTTGGCCACATGTGGACGGAATATGGAATGTTCGCATATACCGTTCAGTCGTTTTGCTCTCGAGTGCTGAAACAGGCGAGCGAGTCGTTGAGTATGGAAGACTTCGAGTCCTTGGAGAAACAGAAGGAAGATATGCTAGAAACGACTCAGAAATGTTTCATGACTGTGCTAGTTGATCTAAACAGCAGTTCAGACGATGATACGTGGCAGTTTTTCTATATGTTAGGCAAAGTGGGTGAGAAACGTAGCAAGCCACCTTCTGTATACTTAAATCATTACATGAAAGCCGTGAAAAGTTTAAAAGAAAATGATGCGACGTATCCTCTAAAAATTAATTACAACACACCGACACATTTGTGCATAGAAGTGTTAGAGGTACACTATCGAATACATGCGTCTATTTTAAAATACATAGAACAGCATGAAAACAAGCCGATACCTGCATCAGTGGGTAAGGTTTTCTCAACGTGTATTGAAGAGTGGAAGAAAGGTCCTTTTTCTAGAAAACCTAAAAAAGATGGTGCTTCAGACATAGAAACTACTACAGAGCCGAAACCTGCTGAACCAGTTCACCCGGCCAACATTCTCAAGCGCTCTATCAGCGACGCCGGTGAAGAGGAGTCTCATGAAGCTAAGCGATTGAAGATGGAAGCCGCGGCAGCTAAGGTCAGGAGGTCCGCCTCGTATGATACGGAAAGAACGATTAAAGAATCGATTGTGCAGAGTACAGAAGTGAATGACGCAAAGCCCGTTGCTAACGCAGAAGAAAATAAACAAGACATTGTTGTGATAGACGAAAAGTCACCACAAGCAATAGTGCCGTCGCCCCCACTACCACTAGAACCTGTCAAAGAAAAAACATCTAAAGCAGAAAAACCTTCGGAAGAGAAAAAAGACGAAACGGATGTTGAGAAAAAAGAAGACAGTTCAAGTTCGTCTTCCTCGTCATCGTCAGATTCCAGTTCCAGTGAGTCCTCATCAGACAGCAGCAGCGACTCCAGTAGTGACAGCGACACTTCCAAGTCCTCGAACGATTGTAAACCTCTCGCAGATGACGAAATTATGAAGATCGTATCAGCCTGTCTTGACGCGCTAGAAGACTGTGCGAGCCGCTTCCCCCCCCACTACAAAGCTATATACAGACTTGCTCACTATCACTTCTACTACAAAAGGGGTAAAGACATCGAGAGATGTCGAGATCTCATGTTATCCAATTTCACTTCAAGATCGGGCCAGAAATTGGGCGGACTATTCAGTGAAAAGAAACCTTCCAACTTTTTCAACAACATATGGAAAATACCTTCATCAGAAGTGGACAGACCGGGTAGCTTCATTTTCCACATGAATCGCTCCGTCCTTCTCACTTTAGAGATATTGAAAGAGATAGATGATCATAAAACTCTTTTGGACCTGAGCTTGCAATTGCAGAGAACACCTGATGCTGACAAGAAGTACCTTCGTGACTCTGACCGAGAGGAGCTGGCTCAACAAGCATTCTCGCTTTGCGTTCAATCTCTAAAAGGACAACTGACCAAGTTCAGCCAGCAACCTGATTTGAAGAGCAATGAGGTAGAGAGGCAAGCACTGAACAGTTTAATATTGGATATTTACAGAGCGTACCAGAAAGTTCAGAAACAGCAGAACTCGAAACAATTCACGAACTTACTAATCGAGGGTTACAAGCTAGTTACGAGTGAAACCATCGCTGAAAATAGTAATTTAGTCGACATCAGTATGAAATACTGTCAGAGGTTGATTCAAAAACTGAAGCATGAAGCGACAATGGCGAGCTTGGATAAAAGTCAGAACGCGCAAAAGAAGCAAGCTGCTAAAGCTGCTGTTGCGGAGGCTGTGAAGGCGGCTCCTTCGACTGCGACGGCTCTGCCGAAGCCGGAGCAGAAGGCGCCACAGCTTTCGACATCCTCGGCAACGACTTCAAGTTTACCTAAAATGTCGGCTCATGACATGGCGGCCGCTTTCCAGAGCTTCATGCCGATGCTGAACGATCCCGTACAGCAGGCCGCGGCCGCTTTGTCTCTATCTTACCTATCCAATATAAACGCCATGGCTTACGGCCCGTCATTGCAGACAGCGTTGCAGAGTTCTCTGCAAAATTCGTTCCAGGCCGAATTCTATCGTCAGTTCTTAGGCCAGAGCTTCTCGTCGTCATTCATGCCTCCTGCAAAAAAGCAGAAGCGTGGTCCGAAGCCGGGCTCGGTGCGACCTCCAGCGAACCCTCAGATGAAGGCGTCGAAATCATTCACTGCACCATTAATGCCTCCAGTGAGCAAGGCTGCGGCTACGGCTGTGAGCGCGCTTCAGAAGTCTAATTCGACTCCCTTAACTCCAAGTATGGGGACGGTGCTTCAGAACCTGCCTGCCTCGATGACTGCCAACCTGTCCTCGTTTGGAGCGGTGCACTCGACGCACTCGGCACATACCACGTCACACTCATCGCACACGACGCCACACTCTTCGCACACTATGCCTGCACATGCGCACATGTCCACTGCATCGACTGTGAGCGCCGCTATCCACACAAAGCCTCCGATGCCGCACCAACAAGTCAGCCCCGGGAAAACTCTGCAAGAGAAGCTGGCAGAACGGCAGAAACACCTCCCGATATCAAAGAGCCACGAGATCAACGCATCTATCAGTAAGCTGCCTTCCTCGTTGACCATCACCAAGACCTCGGTGCCTAAGCAAGGGATGAAGAAGCCAGACGCTAAGAAACAACTGCCTTTCACAGATAGACCCAAACCTATCACATCGGATGAAGTTATAGTATTAGACGATGATTAAATTATCACTATTTATTTGTATCGATTAATGCAGAAAAGAAATCTAAAAAGTATTTCATGGTCTTGTATAACTTTAGTTTAATTATATGAAAACAATGAAACGTAAACGTATTTTAATTTATCCTACTACGCTAATAATATTATAAATGTGAGAGTTTGTAGGTATGTTTAATGGCCTTTATTTATTCTGAATATAAATTAAATTACCCAACTAACTATAGGTACAAATAAATGCAAAAGGACACTTAGGCGTCGAAGTATTTGAATGTTTGGTATGTTAATAGCTTTAGATGTTTGGATGTTTGTTACTCAATCACGTAAAAACGGCAGAACGGATTTAGATGAAATTTGGTACACAAATAGTTTATAACCTGGATTAACACAGGGTACTTGTTATCCCGGTAGTTCGTTCCCGTGGGATAATTATCGAACTCCACGCGGGCGATGCCGCTGGCAAAAGCTAGTTAAAATAATATAAGTAGGTAGGTGTGCTAATTTCAATATATGAATGAATGTATTGGTTGCTTTTCAATGAGGAATCACTAAGTTTTTAAAAGTTAAAAACTAAATTAATACCTAGCATTTGCACAGATTTTCCTAAAACTCGAAAGGGTTTCCTGATATATCACTCAATAAATTCAATGTCTTAATGTAAAGAATAAAGGGCGGAGCACACCAGATGCGTGGCGTGACTTGACGCGTGCACGCACCAGTTGTAATGAATGAAACTGTAAGAAAGATGCCAGACCAGCACCCTAATTGCGTAACTCACGATTAATCATAATCTGTTTTGTTTTGAAACAGATGGCTAAACCATTGCTTCATGTGTTCGAAAAATGTGTCTGCTCAACAACGTAAATAACGCAATGAATATTGTTGAACTGTCAAAATGAAACCAATTATGATTAGTCGTGTGTTACGCAATTAGGGTGCAGATGCGTGACGTGTGCACTTGCGTGACCCACGCACGCAGAGCCGCATCTACTCACAAAGGCAAACCGACTCCGCGCGCGTGTGTAGCGGAACGGCAACGTCGCACACGCGCTGCACTCTGCAGTGATGACGTTGTATTATATGGCGCTCCCGGTTAGATGCCAGACCGGGCACCACAGAGTACATTAGAATATACTGAAACCGGGCACGCACGCACACGCATCGGTCATTGCTGCACGTGCGCACACACGGCAGGTTGTATTTATTTACAAACAGAATACAGTTTACGAGTGTTTTTTTTCGCAATGGAGACAATTCTAAAGGGAACACTCAGAAATAGTTCGCAAATATGAGGGTCTCTACATCACCATACATGAAGAGTATTAAAATAAAAGATTATTACTATGGGAGAGGATCGGGACAAATGCTCTCAACTCAATATGGCTGCTGACAAGGTGGCTCGCACAAGCGTGCAGCAGTTACCTGTGTGTTACGTGCGCGCAGTTACGTGCGCGCGCGACGTGTGCTGCACCGGGGTTTGGCCGGTGCACAGATTAGGTACTAATATGTAGCAAGCTAGGCTGGTGTGACCCGCTTGTGGTATATATGTTCCTTGGGTGTGACAGGGCTCGCTCGTGCGTGCGCACGTCATGTCGCACGTCACGTCACGCTACGCATTCGGTGTGACCCGGCCTTAAAATGTCTCACTGCGCGTTTCTTGGATCATTCGGTTCCCTACACAATGGTTGAGCTGGATGGATCCACGCGTCATGTTCGTGAACGGGCGCCGTGGGCCCGTGGCGTCGTCCTCTTGAATCACTCTGTCTATTTATGAAAACCGCATAAAAATTTGTTGCGCAGTTTAAACGAGGTGTTTATTTAATAACTAGCTTCTGCCCGCGACTTCGTTCGCGTGGAAGTCTTAAGTCACCACAATTTACTAAAATGACAGCCACAATTTATAAAACTTTCCTGTATACTACGTTTTTACTTTTGAGGATAGTACCTACAGTTGTCCGTGTAAGAAGCAGCTTGTCCCGAGGTCGACACCCTCCCAATGTTCTTATGGCCATTGGCTTTTAATTAGCTAGAGAACACTGTGGTTGTTCGCTGCAGTTTGATCATTTTTGGGCGTTAAAATGGCCTGTTCACACACCCAAGAATTCTCTTGGTACGGTATTGGACTGATTTCCTCGTACACTAGACGAATCTGATCTTCTAAAGTAGGAACTACTCTATCAAGACCCTCTGGTAGATTCACATATAACGGCTCTACTCTGGTAGCGTGTCTTCACTAACTTTAAACCAAACTCACATGGTGATGGTCAAGTGCAGTCTATTAACTTGCGACCATGACCGTAAAGTCGACCTATTCAACGTAGCATTCACCTCGTCAGTGCTAGTTCCTCGCCTCACCACATGTAGTGTTTGCCGGAAATCGACTAAACAGAACTGTGACACCACCCATCATGCCTTTGTTGCTGCAGATGTCTTATCCTGGCCTGACCTGTTTTGCTACCAAGAAACAGTCACATTTCGCGGGCCTAGTGCGGGATGGCAGATGTCACATGACATGTGTTGGAAGTATTGGTTCTAGAAAATGCTGGTTTCCTCACGATATTTTCCTGCATCGTATCCAGAGCAGTGGTGAAGAAATAATGTAGGTAGATAAAGTAAATTGGTCTAACTCATTTGTTGGTCTGGGTATAACCTTCTTTATCAAGCTTCCCTCTTCCTAGATTTGCATTTTAGTGCGTTTAAAGCTAAAGTAAAATCCACCCTTTGTTCAAAGGAATGCTATTGTATCAACGACCACTTAAACGATAAGAATTGTTGGTCGCTGTGATTTACTCAAGACAATGTTTGTTTTCTTTCACCAGAATTAGCTTACCTACTGACAGGTTATATAATTATGTTAGTTCATATAATTGCTTATTTTATTTGACTGTATAATTCAGTTTATTTTCATTTATTGTTGACGTAATCTACTCATTACAATGTTTTTTTTAATGAGTAGTATTGCAATATGTAGTTAGCTAGCGACCTTGACAATTTATATTATTCTTGCCAGTGCAACCGGCAACAAGCTCGTCATGCTCCCTTTTTTTTTTTTTTGGGTGGGAAATCATCAAATAACTTCTCCCGCTCTGGGTGGAGCGGGAGGGCGTGTCAGACTTTTACTGACTAAAACCCACCCGTGTTCCCTCAGTTGCCTGTGTGCCAGGGGCCGCGGTATCTCTTTCGAACAACCCGCACCCCTGGCAGGCATCGGTCCTTGCGAACCCCACCTATTGGTGCTGACATCTCTTTGAGGCGCGCGTGGAACACAACGCGCCGTCGACCCGGGCTTGGTCCTTACCGGACAGCGAGCTACCCATTACTCGCCGTCCGCAAGCCCGCGCCTACGGTGGCCGGGAATCAGCCTGGGATTCCCGACGCCCAGGGCTTCTCCCGCGGTGACTACGGCCGTGAGGGCGCATATACTGCCTCTCCCTCACGTGCGCCGCCTCCCTCTTTGCGAGCATTACTGCTTCGCAGAAGGAGGTGACGGCTAACCATTCACTCTCGCTCCGTACCATGGCCTGCACCAGGGCCGGACGCGAGAGATCGCCGCCGCCGATCGCCTCCACGAGGACACGGCGGTGCTCCGCCCAAGCCGGGCAGACCGCCACCGTATGCTCCACCGTGTCCTCAGGGCGATCTTCGCAATGGAAGCACCCGGGCGTTTCCTCCCGCCTTATACGAAACAGGAACCTCCCGAAACAACCGTGTCCGGTGAGGACCTGCGTCAGGCGGAAGGTGAGGACGCCATGCCGCCTCTCAAGTCACTCCTTAAAGAGGGGACTTACCGCCGCTATCGTGGCGTGCCCAGTCATGCTCCCTTAGATGTCACAGCTTGCGGTAGCGTCGGGGGTCGGGTTGCCTCCTTAATATGGCGAGGGGGGTAATGGCTGATCTTTGCGTTATGCTCATGAACGGGCGCTGCACGTGGTGACTGGTCGTCTTGCTGACCATGGTTTTGTTATTGTTAATTGTATTAAGCTTTTATTAATTTTAGTCCAGAGGTCCTAGTTTAAGTTTTGTTACTTCAAGTTATCGGTCGCAGCGGGCCTCGACTAGGAGGATTGAAGGATGGCGTTCCGTGTTTATGTATTTTGAGCGTACTGGTGGACTTGCTATTCGCCTGGAGAAGGGTTGTAGTGTCATCGGGAATGGTTAGGGTATGTCATGGCCAGCGAAGCCATAGGTTCGCTGCCCGTGTGGCAGTCGGCTGCCGTAATTAGGAGATTAGGGCACTTTATAGGAGAGTCGAACAAGTGGCGACAAATGGCACGCCTTTCATAATAACCTTCCTTAATCATTCAAAGCACCAGTACACGTAATAAAAATACATCTAAAATAAACTCCAAAAACTGTATTTTGTACCCTTAAACTAGGGTTGCCATCCGTCCGGGTTTCCCCGGATTTGTCCTAGTTTAGAGGGCGTCCGGGGAGCGTCCGGGCAGGACTTCATTTGTAGTCCGGGTTTAAAAATTTAAAGTGTTGAAATTTAAATACTTTACACCGCACGCCGCGATCAACCGACGACTCGACTCAGTAAATTCACCGTACCCCCGCCCCTCCCGTCGCAGTTGCCACGGTGTGCACTTCGACTTCGCCGCCCGCACTCCGCAGTGACACTGGCACTACTGGCAGTGAGTCGCTGGGCGGTTATGAGTGTAGACGTCGTTACAGTGTACCTACGTACAGGTGGTAAGTAAACGATATCTAAAGCTTCAGGAGCTCTTCAACTCTGTCCTGTTTTCTGGGAGAACTCCGGAAGCGTGGCGAAGGAGCGTGGTCGTACTTTTCTTTAAAAAGGGGGATAAAACCCTAAAGAATTACAGACCCATTTCGCCCCTAAGTCACGTATATAAGCTGTCTTCAAGAGCCGTCACGAATCGTCTAGCGCGGAGACTCGACGAGTTTCAGCCAACGGAGCAGGCCGGGTTTCGACGAGGATACAGCACCATGGACCACATCCACACAGTGCGGCAAATTATACAGAAATCCGAAGAGTATAATCGGCCGCTGTGTCTTGCGTTTGTGGACTATGAAAAGGCTTTTGACTCTATCGAGACCTAGTCTGTTTTGGAGTCTCTGCAGCGATGCCAAGTCGACTGGCGATACATCCAAGTGCTGAGATGTCTTTATGAAAACGCGTCAATGACCGTCCAAACTCAGGACCGCCGAACTGAGCATATCCCCCTGCGTCGAGGAGTGAGGCAAGGGGACGTCATCTCCCCAAAATTGTTCTCCAACGCATTGGAGGATGTGTTCAAGACGCTGAACTGGGAAGGACGCGGTATTAATATCGACGGCGAGTACATCTCACACTTGAGATTTGCAGATGACATCGTTATACTGGCTGAATCGCTGCAGGACTTGCAGCAGATGCTGAACGACCTAGTTGACTCTTCTGTATGCATTGGTCTCCGGATGAACTTGGACAAAACTCAGGTTATGTTCAACGATCACGTTGCTCCGAGACCGATTGCTCTCAATGGCGGTGCTCTCAAGGTTGTTCGAGAATACGTTTACTTCGGGCAAACTCTGCAGTTTGGTAAGAACAGCTTTGAGAAAGAGGCTAACAGAAGAATTCAGCTGGGTTGGGCAGCATTTGGGAAGCTTCGTCGAGTCTTTTCGTCGCGTATTCCGCAGAGCCTGAAGACTAAAGTCTTCAACCAGTGTGTCCTACCTGTTATGACCTACGGAGCCGAAACGTGGACACTCACGGTACGGCTGGTCCATGAATTCAAGGTCGCTCAGCGAGCTATGGAACGAGCTATGCTCGGAGTATCTCTGAAAGATAGAATCCGGAATGAGGTGATCCGGCAGAGAACCCAAGTTGTCGATATAGCTCATAGAATTAGCAAGCTGAAGTGGCAATGGGCCGGCCATATTAGTCGTAGAACCGATGACCGGTGGGGTAGACGTGTTCTTGAGTGGAGACCGGGAATCGGAAAACGTAAGGTAGGACGCCCTCAGGCTAGGTGGAGTGACGATCTTCGCAGGGTTGCTAGTAGTAACTGGATGAGAGTTGCCGAGAATCGAGTTAAATGGCGTGAAATTGGAGAGGCCTATGTCCAGCAGTGGACTGCTGTAGGCTGATGATGATTCTAAAAGCTATCGGAAAGAGTGATAAATACAAAAAAAAATAAAAGTAAAAAGACAGGAAAAAGCTTTAATAGCTAAGTAGTCAAATAACGTACCTGTGAGTGCAATAATTTATTTTCATTTTTGTAGTTAAAGTTATGATTGTTTTTATTACGTAAAAGAAATTAAAAATATGGCTGTTGATTAAAACTTTAAGGTGATTTAAATAAGTATAGTTTTTGGTTATTTTATGTTTTTTTTTTTTATAATGTAACTTACATTACAGTAAGTCTAAACTTTAAAAAGGTTCAGTTTTGTTGCTCACGATTTAAGAAGACTGAATTTAGTTCATATTATGTTAAGAGATATTTTGTGCTGTGCTGCTGATAACAATTTAAAGAAGATAATTATTATTGAGTTAAGAGTTACCTTAAAAATTGTAAGACTGAATACTAAAATGGTCTCAGTACTTTTAAGATTTTTGTTTAAATTTTTTATTGAACTTTGTTAGGTTTAATATTTTAATAAGATTTTATTTTCATAACAGATTAATAATTTGTGTTTTATTTTAAGAATAAAAAAAGTCTAACTGATTATTAAAACAATTTGTAACAAACTGTAATAAGATTCTGTTTTGCTATGTTAGTACATTTAAAATGATGATAAAAAACTTTTTCGTTTCCAAAAAAAAAAAACAACCGACTTCCAAAAAAACACTACAAAGTGAAAAATAACTTTAATTTCGGAAGTCGGTGTCTTTGGAGCTGTATTTGAATTTTTTGTCACCGCCTTCCGAAATTAAAGTTATTTTTCACTTTGTAGTGTTTTTTTGGAAGTCGGTTGTTTTTTTTTGGAAAAAGTTTTTATTTTTCACTTATTAGTGGTTCACATGTGCTTACCCCTTCACAACGTACCGGCGTGATGTTATGTTATGAACTGGTGTAAACAATAGACAGACATGCGATTTCGGCAATCCCAATCCATTTGCTATCATTTATTGAGGAGTTCCGTTGCCTATCTCCGAAGTTCTTCATCAGATCTTCACCAAATTGAAATGAAATCACTACGAGAAAGTACTCTTCCAAAAAATACCTAAATCGCTTTGGGTGCCTATAAAATTTGAAGAGTTCTCTCTATTTCTCCAGGATCCCATCATCAGACCCTGACTTGATGATCATGGGACCACCTGGGAAGTATACCCTTTCAAACAAAAAAAACAAAATCCAAATCGGTCCAGCCATCTTCGAGTAATCGGGGAACATACATATAAAAAAAAAAAAAGTTCCGACGAATTGATAACCTCCTCCTTTTTGAAGTCGGTTAAAGATGACTAAATTTAATTTTAAGGTCTGAAAATAAATAAAAAGGTGATTTACGACGTTTTCAACTGTCTTTTATTACACTGACTATGTTTAAAAAAAACTGTTGACATGTCCGGGTTCTGGGCTCTAAAATCCGGGGTTTTCACGCGTCTTGTCCTGGTTCCCAAATTTCAGAGATGGCAACCCTACCTTAAACCAATATTTGAATTATTTCGAAACCATAGTGGTCTGATTAACCTGATTCCAACTGGAATATCCGTTTTATACTTAACTCTACTAAGTATTTAAAACTGAAATCATAAAAATATGTGCTTAAATAAAAATGCATATCCATAACTATCCATTGATTATAAAAAAAAAATTGTACCTTAAAAACTTACTTTAATCACACATAAGTAATAGATTTTAAAATGAAAACGAATTGCTTATCTAAGCTAGATAGACTAATTTAGAAACATAAACATCTAACTAAGCAAAATATTATTAAATTCTAATTTGGTCGAAAACTATTCTGACTCACGACTCGATATTCAAAGGGAACCTCCGCTACGTCTAAAAAAATACTAATACCTACTTGGGAATCGAACTGACAACTGCAGGTTCGCAAAGGAATCGTTCAAACGCTTAGTTATTTTGCTTTGTCAAAAGTTAGCTAAATAGCCGTTCTATTATGGATTATGGATTCCTATTAATTACGACATTTTCATCATTTGACCCTCAAATCTGTAAAAACAATACCTTTTTCACTTCTCATGCTCTAAAAAGACATCATTATAGCCCTACGAAGCGGGACTAAAGTGACCACTTTAGTCCCTAGGGAGTAAAAAGTAATTCGTTTTTTAATTTCCTTCATGTGGCATAGACAAACTCAAACAGCCAGTAAATATACTATTATCTGTGGAGTGTGGACTATCTTCATTGCGAAAATGTTGATTTAGTTCCATGGTTTTTGCCAAGGTGGCGCCATGTGTTTTAAATTTGTTAATCTGTTACTGGTTTAGAAGAAAAAAAAGACCGCGAAAATTTCAGAATTTTTGTCGAGTGTAAATTTGTTCGGCTTTAAATAAATTTATTAAGAATGGCCAGTGACAAATATTATGTTCCTATAAATTATGTTCCTTGGTGAAGAGTTTGACGTCAAGCAAAGAGCAAAAGACATACCTAATAGATATTGTGATTTTTATTTTACTAACCGACTTCAAAAAGGAGGAGGTTCTCAATTCGTCGGAACCTTTTTAAAAAATTTTTATGTATGTTCCCCGATTACTCGAAGATGGCTGGACCGATTTGGATTTTTTTTTGTTTGAAAGGGTATACTTCCCAGGTGGTCCCATGATCATCAAGTCAGGATCTGATGATAGGATCCTGGAGAAATAGAGAGAACTCTTCAAATTTTATAGGCACGCGAAGCGATTTAGGTATTTTTTGGAAGAGTACTTTCTCGGAGTGGTCTCATTTCAATTTGGTGAAGATCTGATGAAGAACTTTGGAGATAGGCAACGGAACTCCTCAATAAATGATAGCAAATGGACTGGGATTGCTGAAATCTCATGTCTGTCTATTATTTACACCAGTTCATAACATAACATCACGCCGGTACGCTGTGAAGGGGAAAGCACATGTGAACCACTAAAAAGTAAAAAAAAAACTTTTTCCAAAAAAAAAAAACAACCGACTTCCAAAAAAACACTACAAAGTGGTAAATAACTTTAATTTCGGAAGGCGGTGACAACAAATTCAAATTCAGCTCCAAAGACACCGACTTCCGAAATTAAAGTTATTTTTCACTTTGTACTGTTTTTTTGTTAAGTAATATTTATTAGGTAAGTACATGTTTTTGTACTAAATTGACTATTTTTCTCGCACTCGAAGTGAAAAGTACAGTTTGCACCTCGAGACTAAACGCCAACTTAATATACCCTCGGTTTCATTGACTCCCTCGCACGCTCGGGAGTCAAACCACCTCGGGTATATTATGGCTTCGTTTAGTCCCTCGTTATAAAATATACTATTTCACTTCTCATGCTCTAAAAAGACATCATTATAGCCCTACGAAGCGGGACTAAAGTGACCACTTTAGTCCCTAGGGAGTAAAAAGTAATTTGTTTTATTTCGTTCATGTGACATATGTAGACAAACTCAAACAGCCAGTAAATATACTATTATCTGTGGAGTGTGGACTATCTTCATTGCGAAAATGTTGATTTAGTTCCATGGTTTTTGCCAAGGTGGCGCCATGTGTTTTAAATTGTTAATCTGTTACTGGTTTAGAAGAAAAAAAAGACCGCGAAAATTTCAGATTTTTTGTCGAGTGTTTTGTTCGGCTTGAATAAATTTATTAAGAATGTCCAGTGACAAATATTATGTTCCTATATATTATGTTCCTTGGTGAAGAGTTGGACGTCAAGCAAAGAGCAAAAGACATACCTAATAGATTTTGTGATTTTTATTTTATTAACCGACTTCAAAAAGGAGGAGGTTCTCAATTCGTCGGAACCTTTTTTAATTTATTTTATGCATGTTCCCCGATTACTCGAAGATGGCTGGACCGATTTGGATTTTTTTTTGTTTGAAAGGGTATACTTCCCAGGTGTTCCCATGATCATCAAGTCAGGATCTGATGATGGGATCCTGGAGAAATAGAGAGAACTCTTCAAATTTTATAGGCACGCGAAGCGATTTAGGTATTTTTTGGAAGAGTACTTTCTCGGAGTGGTCTCATTTCAATTTGGTGAAGATCTGATGAAGAACTTTGGAGATAGGCAACGGAACTCCTCAATAAATGA
This sequence comes from Antitype chi, assembly GCA_947359405.1. Lineage (NCBI taxonomy): Eukaryota > Metazoa > Arthropoda > Insecta > Lepidoptera > Noctuidae > Antitype > Antitype chi. The sequence goes on along the minus strand of OX375827.1, from coordinate 2,086,155 downwards.
TAGCAAATGGACTGGGATTGCTGAAATCTCATGTCTGTCTATTGTTTACACCAGTTCATAACATAACATCACGCCGGTACGCTGTGAAGGGGTAAGCACATGTGAACCACTAAAAAGAAAAATAAAAACTTTTTCCAAAAAAAAACAACAACCGACTTCCAATAAAACACTACAAAGTGAAAAATAACTTTAATTTCGGAAGGCGGTGACAACAAATTCAAATTCAGCTCCAAAGACACCGACTTCCGAAATTAAAGTTATTTTTCACTTTGTACTGTTTTTTTGATAAGTAATAAATTATTAGGTAAGTACATGTTTTTGTACTAAATTGACTATTTTTCTCGCACTCGAAGTGAAAAGTACAGTTTGCACCTCGAGACTAAACGCCAACTTAATATACCCTCGGTTTCATTGACTCCCTCGCACGCTCGGGAGTCAAACCACCTCGGGTATATTATGGCTTCGTTTAGTCCCTCGTTATAAAATATACTATTTGCCCTCTATAATTAGCATTAGGATTAAATTATTAATTTCATAGTTTGTTATGTAGACTCAAATCTTTTAAGGTATAACATACCAAAAATATGTTACTTTGTACGCCATAAATGGCAAAACATGCAGATCTACCTGATATTTTAAAACCTTGCACATTTATTTGATGTATACTTACTCATGTTTTACAATAAATATATTCTATTCTATTCTATTCTATTACTCTGTCATGATTGACTGCTTAGCTCTTCAAAGGTATAGCGGGATGTTAATCATACCAGTAACTATCTGCTTTGTTTTCTAGTAGCCCAGTGACGTAATGGAATAATTCGACTGTTGTCATAAACTGGTATTTGTGTTCTCTCTCTCTCATCTAGTCTCATTTCCTGCGTAAATGCATGGCAAGATTATTTGTCATTTCCGATATTTGTAATACTCAAACCTCTGTGGTCCCAATAAGTTTTTTGATCCCTTTAAGAATCAGGATCAATAAAATTGGCATCACATTTTTTTTTTGTGAAAGTTGTCATTTTCTTGCTGACTGTACATTTTTTTTAAATTTTTGAATGCGAATACAAACAGTCTCCTAAGGCCGTTTTCATGTAGCGACAACGATTGAATTACCTACCCTTATTGCCCCCATCCAACGTGTTTATGTTGGGATGACAATCACTGCTGCTGTGCATAATGGAACAGCGTGATGATAATCATTTAAAACGTTAAATCTGTTAAGTACTCCCCGCAATTTTTTAACCTTTCAGTGCGTCTTTTTAGAATTTGCGGTAAATTATAGAAGAATGCGAATAAATTGCAATACTGCTAATCCCCCATAGCAATAAGCGTGATAATTTATACCCTACGGTCTGCGCAGACATATTCAACAACAAAACAACAACAAACGCAACAAAATCTATTCTGCAGTTTTTGCGTGATGCTTGAACTTACATTCAGACAAACAGACAAGAATTATGAAAAATATATTTTCGGCATTACAATCGTTCTCAGATCTCGCAAAAAATACAAAAAAAATGTATATAGGTATTCAATGAACAGTTTCGACTTTGCTACGATTTTATTCTAAGAATAGATAGATACAGATATGTCCAATTAATCTATGGTTATGTCGCATCACCGCACCGGTGCAACACTGTCAAAATTTTCAAAAATGTACTAAGTGTCATAAGTTGCATAAAGTACCTCTACACTTGAGGTGATAAGCAAAAAAAAAATTATAATACAAAATATTTTCTTTTCTTTTTATAAACTAAACTTTTAACACCATTTTCTTGAACAATTTTATAATTTCCCTTCGCAATAATTATTATCTCCCTATATGTAAGATGAAACATGAGTACATGACGTAAGTCAGTGACAACCACAGAATATATATACTCTAGGGAGGTGACAACTACTGGCAACACTGCGAAAGTCACCAAATTACTTCAATGGAAAAGATTAAATTTTCACGGGTTCAAATCATCACAGAGTTCATTTGTATTAATAATTAAACACACTATGGCCTTAGCGTAAGTTACATTCATTTCATACAGGTTTCTCACTCTCCTGTAAAGTAGCCATTTTTGACTTGTGTACTGTTAGAACTTCACTGACTTGTACCTATTTTTTGGAGTAAACTTCTTTGGGTGGTAATGAAGTCTGTTTTAAAAAAAAAATGTTCTTGAACGAAATATTTACTAAAAATTGTCAATTCCACTTCCTCCATTCCCCATAGTTCAGTCCAACCAATAAATTAATAGTACCTAAAGTCCTTACTGATACCGCCGGAAATAAAATCAAACAGTGTACATATTATTTTTATATTTTTCTAGAATCTTTTTTTTTAGTTACAGATTTCTTTTTTGGGTTTTGGCTTGACACGGTTTGTTTCTGAACTCACTTAGATTTATCTTGAATGTCACACGAGTGGAGTGGACAAAACAGTTGCCAAATAGGGTTGGACATTGAGTGAAAAAAATCAATTACATAAAAATAGATTTCTCCCTCTTCAATATTTATTGACTTGGGAAAAATCTTTTTACTATGAATAAATAATCGGTTTTTGTAGAAAATTCAATATTTTCTAGTATGAAGAACTGGATGCTTTTCTTTTTAGTAATAAAACTGGAGACAAATAATTTATCAGAATGAAAAACAAATATGTAAGTAAGTACTTATAAAAATAACCAAAATCAAAATATAAATCAAATCTTTTTTAACTTTTAATAATAACATAACTAACTTCTAGCGTCCGTAGCCTGGCTGCGTTTCGGTGACTTCTTTGGGGAAACCGAAGGTTTTGTCTGTGCAATTATGGACAAAGTTATGTTGACGAAAAACTACCGGAGATTTATTGTGAAAGATGGTACAGTTGACATCTGTCGAGCTTTCCACCGTCCAGGAGAATCAATCAGACATATCCGGGTGTTCTCGTCTAGCTAACAAAGAGTACTTGCATAGTCACAACCTTGTAGTCAGGATTATCCACCAGCAACTTGCTCTGAAATACAGCCTTGTGGAATCGGAACTGCCGTACTACAGGTATGTGCCCGACCCAGTTCTTGAAAATGCACATAAAATATCACAATGTACTGGGATCGATCCATCATCACTGACAGGACTATTGTTGCCAATAAGCCTGTTACTCTGTAATTCTAGTAATAACAATCGATTTCTTAAAAATCGATTGTTATTACTAAGAAACGCGAAAATTTCACAACGATTTTAAGTTAAATATAATCGATTAAATATGAAAAAGTTTTTTTTATACATGTCCATCCCTGACGTCAAAGTTGTCAATTTCAGTAGTGATTTCAGTATTATTGGTTATCGTAGGGGCGTGAAGTGGGAATTAGTTCTCTCCGAAAAAGACCGATTTTTAAATCGATTTGAATAGTAAGCTGATGTATCGATTCACAAAAACATCGAGGCCTGAAATGTGAAAAATCGATTTCAGAATCGATTGTTTTTTTTCAAGTTTGCATTTATAATGTAAATATAAATCCATTTTATGAAAAACAAGAAAGATACCAATGATCTCTTATTAGTAAAATCAGTTTTTTTTTTAGTTTAGAGAATTCGATGATTTTTATTACCATAAATATCAAAGTCAAATCAGGTATGAAAGAAGACATTTATTTTCAAAATGTATTATTTATTCCATGAAAAAGTTAAAGTTCCCAATGCTTCATAACCAAACTTTTTTTAAACAATAGTCTGTCAAGTCTAATGGGATCCAAGCGGTTCCCCTGATCACTTGCGATGTTGCCGGCAATTGAAAAAAGGCGCTCACAAGTAACAGATGATCCCACGATACTCATATTATACATCATTGCTATTGAGTGAAGGTCGTGAATTCGTGTTACATAGAGTTTTTTTGTTCTTGCCAGTACAGTATCGGATTATACTTCAGGTGCACAATTGCCTGCGATAAATTTAATTGTGTTAAATGCTTTGTTTTAGCCCTGACTGTCCATTCAACTAATTGTAAATAATTTTATGGTTTTTACCAAAACAAAAAAATAATTGAATGTCGATTTTCAAGGGTAAAATTAATATCGATTCACTGGATCGACCCAGTACTGCATATCGATTAAAAAAAAACAATCTTTTGGGCCTGAAAAATCGATCCTTCGATTAATCGATCTCAGATCGCCATCCCTAGTGGGAGTGAGCCGGGTTTCGCTGTTTGTAAAACAAAATATTCGACATTCAATGATCACAATAACTTGAGCTAATCAAGATGATAAAAATATCTATTTTGAACGAAGAATCGGAAGCAGACGGCGGATCCGAAGAAGAAGTGACAAGAGATGCGTCAGAACATATAGCATTGCAACAATACGCGAATGCAATCGAGCATCAAAGAAAAGGTAATCTAAAAGATGCTAATCAGTTACATGACCTTCTCGATTCAGAACTACTATACGATGTTCAAAAGCCAGCGCAAGACGAGAAAAAACGAGGGCCTTTGTTAAATTTAAGGTATTTATCGTATACAGATGTAGCGACTAAGTTTACTGAATCGAAAGAAGTAGACGCGACCATTGAGGCGTATTGTGCGGCTGCAGAGTTAGATGACACTGACGTCACACTGTGGTACCGCCTGGGGCAACTGTGTATGCGCGCCAAACGCTACGAAAAGGCACTCCTTGCTTTCCAACGCGGCGCGGACCTCAATCCTCGTCACTGGCCCTGCCTCGACAAGATCATCACATTGCTCTTCGGTCTAGACTACAAAGAGGAATGTATTTCTATCATACATGATGCACTACAATTAGACCCTGGATACTTGCGAGGCCTTGCTTATAGAAAACATATATTCACAGTCTATCCTTATATAAGAGACTTTATGGAATATCTAAATCCCATTTACAAATGGAATGAAAAAGAAGAAGAATTAATTGATGAGGAAAAAGCTAAGAAACTCATAAAAGAAGCGGATGAGATTGATGAAATATTTCTTGAGCAACAGAGAGCTGAGCAATTTAAATATGTTTTGCCTGAATTAAAGTTGGTTAAACCAATTACCAAGCTAAGTTGGAGCTCAGTTGGGGACTCACTTGTCCACATGCACCACCATATGTCAGAGCATTACTATAGTCATGCCTGTAAGATCGAAATTATTTATGAGAAAGAAGATAAAGAAGTAACCATGGAGGTGTGTGAGGAGCCCAAAGAAGAAGAACCAGAAGAAAATAAGATTGAAGAAGATATTCTCGAAACTGAAAAGAATGCAGAAAATGTATCAAAGACTGAAAACAATGATTTATCAGACAAGGAAAAAGCAGCAACTGATACAGAAAAGATTAAGAGTGATGTTGAAATGGTTGCAGAAACCGCTGAAGCACTTGACAGTAAATCAGCTAAGAAAGGTCCAGTTAAAAGAAGAGGCAGTGCTCTCAGCTTCCTCGAAATGTGGGATTGGTGCACCAAGAGAAGATCTGGACGAAAGAAAACTGCCAGCAAGAAACAACAAGTTGAGAACATCTATGAGGCAATGCGCAAAATGGTGCCCGTTTCTTTAATGCCAGAAACGGTTAAGAAGAGAGAGAATCAAGCAAGAGAGACTTTTTCGGATACATCAGACCTTGAAAAACTATTTGAAGACAAAGAAAAACATGAAGAACAAATAGAGTATTTTGGATCGGAAGATGAACAATTAGATGTTAAGATGTTCATTAACCGGTATACAGAAAAGAAAAGAGATATCGTTGATATTTTGAAAGATTACCTGAGTATTTTAGCTGTTAAGTGGAGAGAGAAATGGCCACAAGGCCTGCCGGAGGTATTCATTGAAGCTAACAAATGTTATCTGAATCATATTGATGTTCCAACATGCACTGTTGACAATGATGAGGAGCTGCTACACTATACTACTGTTAACATCCTGGTAGAAGAGTTTTCAGTGAATGACAAATTTAACACATCTCTAACAGATGATAAGCAGAAACATGATTTAAGTGTAATTGAAACTATAGGCATTGCTTTGAGTTTAAAGCCTCACATTTTCGAAAGTACAGAGTACTTAGAACTGATACTGCGCTATCTCTGGGTGAAATTCCACATCCAGTTGTTAAACAAATGCAACGAGTTTGCTCTAGACTGCTTGTATCAACTTCAGTATGAATTCGAAGCCATGGGACAGCACCATGACACATACAATTTAAATGTCGTCAACTTTTCAATTAAACCAATAATTAATGAGAATGAAATCTTTGCTTGCATGAAGTTCCTTGAGATAAATAAGAAACTTTCTACTGTTATGGAGTCATATAAAAGAGGAAACTATGAAGAGGTGTTATCAATAGTAATTGATACTTTTGAACACTGCAAAACTATGGCTAGGAATGAAGAAGAGGTGTCTCTAGATTTTGCAGTACACCTATCTGTGATATTGGATACTTACTGGGCTTTAGACAAACCGGATGAATGCTTTAAATGGTCTCTGACCTGCTTACACGAAGCTCTAAAGCATTACTTTAGATTCACGACAGGATCTCAGGAGTATGATAAGTGGACCCTTACAGTTGTTAAGATACTTTGTTACATGGAAAATATACTCACAACAGAAGGCTTGACATGTTTGGATATGGTGACTCAAAAAGAACTTAGTCAGGGTCTGGAGGATCTTATCAGAGTTATTGGCCACCAAGTCGAGACAATTGCTTCTGAAATGCCTTTTGGCACTGTTATCCCGTGGATCATAGTGCATTATATATTGCAGAGAGAAGAGGATCAAGGTTGGGTTAGAATAGAAAAGGAAAAAGTTGCATGCGATGAAGTTCCTAATCCTTTAATGGTTTTATTTATTGCACATGAACAGCTGGGCAATAGAGGTTGGTGTTGTAAGTCTGAAGCAAAACTACTCTATTTCACTTTAGACACTGTGGTGCCGAGATTGCGATCGCCGTTATTAGCAAAATGTCTAGATCAAGTAGTACAGTACATGGAACAGTGTGTTTTCTGCTTATTTGGTCATCCTGGAAGAAAACATAAGTTAAAGTATCTTGTGGATCATAACGTTAAGCCATCTACTCTGAACTGGGAACGAGCGCAGCAATTGTATGAGATCTTTAGACCTCCGATGTTACCTGCTCTGGAAGGCAAGCTGCCGGGGATTACTGCTTATACAGAACAGTTATTCCATAAAATACTTGCGCTGCTTCCTCCGGAATGTAACCCTCAGAAATACCTGCCAGAAATCAGTAAATTCATTAAAGGGTTGGAAGATAAACTGCCTTATACTCCATCACTATTACCATACAAAATGAAGGATATTTATTTTTTACTGGGCGATTACTATTATAAAAAAGAAGAAGTGAAGTTGGTTGTAAGGTTTAACAAGTTAGACGTTGTCGTAAACAATGACAGAGTAGAATCATGGGCGAGAATAGCTTTAGCAAAAGCTCTAAGTTTAGATTCCATGCTAAATTCTTGTAAGAATCTCATCAACCATGAAAGAGAATATTTGAATCCTGCAAAATCTGTGATACGATGTTTTAAAAGATCGATGGACTTGGATCCCACACTTGGCCACATGTGGACGGAATATGGAATGTTCGCATATACCGTTCAGTCGTTTTGCTCTCGAGTGTTGAAACAGGCAAACGATTCGTTGAGTATGGAAGACTTCGAGTCTTTGGAGAAACAGAAGGCAGATATGTTAGATAAGACTCAGAAATGTTTCGTGACTGTGCTAGTCGATCTAAATTGCAGTTCGGACGATTATTCGTGGCTGTTTTTCTATATGTTAGGCAAAGTGGATGAGAAACGTAACAAGTCACCTTCTGTATACTTAAATCATTACATGAAAGCCGTGAAAAGTTTAAAAGAAAACAATGCGACGTATCCTCTGAAAATTAATTACAACAACCCGACCCATTTGTGCATAGAAGTGTTAGAGGTACACTATCGAATACATGCGTCTATTTTAAAATACATAGAACAACATGAAAACTTGCCGATACCTGCATCAGTGGGCAAGGTTTTCTCAACGTGTATTGAAGAGTGGAAGAAAGGTCCTTTTTCTAGAAAACCTAAAAACGATGGTGCTTCAGACATAGAAACAACTACAGAGCCGAAACCTGCTAAACCAGTTCACCCGGCCAACATTCTCAAGCGCTCCATCTGGAATGCCGATGAAAAGGACTCCTATGAAGCCAAACGATTGCGGATGGATGCCGACACGGAAATAATGTCTGAAGAACCGATTGTGCGGAGTACAGAAGTGGCTGACGCAAAACCCGTTGCGAGCGCTCTTGCGCTTTTGCTCTTGCAAAATAAACAAGACATTGTTGTGATAGACGAAAAGTCACCACAACCAATATTGCCATCGCCCCCACCGCCACTAGAACCTTCGGAAGAGAAAAAAGACGAAACGGATGTTGAGAAAAAAGAAGACAGTTCAAGTTTGTCTTCCTCGTCATCGTCAGATTCCAGTTCCAGTGAGTTCTCATCAGACAGCAGCAGCGACTCCAGTAGTGACAGCGATACTTCCAAGTCCCCGAACGATTCTAAACCTCTCACAGATGACGAAATTATGAAGATCGTATCAGCCTGTCTTGATGCGCTAGAAGACTGTGCGAGCCGCTTACCCCCACAATACAAAGCTATATACAGACTTGCTCACTATCACTTCTACTACAAAAAGGGTAAAGACATCGAGAGATGTCGAGATCTCATGTTATCCAATTTCACTTCAAGATCGGGCCAAAAATTGGGCGGACTATTCAGTGAAAAGAAACCTTCCAACTTTTTCAACAACATATGGAAAATACCTTTACCAGAAGTGGACAGACCGGGTAGCTTCATTTTCCACATGAATCGCTCCGTCCTTCTCACTTTAGAGATATTGAAAGAGATAGATGATCACAAAACTCTTTTAGACCTGAGCTTGCAATTGCAGAGAACACCTGATGCTGACAAGAAGTACCTTCGTGACTCTGACCGAGAGGAGCTGGCTCAACAAGCATTCTCGCTTTGCGTTCAATCTCTAAAAGGACAACTGACCAAGTTCAGCCAGCAACCTGATTTGAAGAGCAATGAGGTAGAGAGGCAAGCACTGAACAGTTTAATGTTGGATATTTACAGAGCGTACCAGAAAGTTCAGAAACAGCAGAACTCGAAACAATTCACGAACTTACTAATCGAGGGTTACAAGCTAGTTACGAGTGAAACCATCGCTGAAAATAGTAATTTAGTCGACATCAGTATGAAATACTGTCAGAGGTTGATTCAAAAACTGAGGCGTGAAGCGACAATGGCCAGCTTGGATAAAAGTCAGAACGCGCAAAAGAAGCAAGCTGCTAAGGCTGCTGTTGCGGAGGCTGTGAAGGCGGTTCCTTCGACTGTGACGGCTTTGCCGAAGCCGGAGCAGAAGGCGCCACAGCTTTCGACATCCACGGTAACGACTTCAAGTTTAACTGAAATGTCGGCTCATGACATGGCGGCCGCTTTCCAGAGCATCATGCCGATGCTGAACGATCCCGTACAGCAGGCCTCGGCCTCTTACCTATCCAATATAAGCGCTCCAACTTACGGTTCGTCATTGCAGACCGCGTTGCAGAGTACTCAGCAGGATTTGTTCCAACCTGAGTTCTTAGGACAGAGCTTTTCGTCGTCGTTCATGTCTCCTGCAATACAGCAGAAGTGCGGTCCGAAACCGTGCTCTATGCGACCGGTGAACGTGAACACTCAGATGGAGACGTCGAAATCTTTCACCGCACCAATAATTCATCCAGTGACCAAGGCTAAATCGACTCCCTTAACTCCAAGTATGGGGACGATGCCTCTGAACCTACCACCCACGATGACTGCCAACTTGTCCTCGTTTGGGGTTGGGGCAGTTTATTCGACCTCACACTCGTCGCACACATCACCCTCGTCGCACCCGACGACACACTTTTCGCACACGATGCCTGCACATGCGCACATGTCCTCTGCGTCCACTGTCAGCGCGGCTATCCGCACAAAGCGTCCGAAGCTGCACCAATACGTCAGCCCCGGGAAGACGCTGCATCAATACGTCAGCCCCGGGAAGACGCTGCACCAATACGTCAGCCCCGGGAAGACGCTGCAAGAGAAGCTGGCAGAACGGCAGAAACACCTCCTGTTATCAAAGAGCCACGAGATCAACGCATCTATCAGTAAGCTGCCTTCCTCGTTGACCATCACCAAGACCTCGATGTCTAAGCAAGGGGTGAAGAAGCCAGACGCTAAGAAACAACTTCCTTTCACAGAGAGACCCAAACCTGTCACAGTGGATAACGTTATATTACTAGATGATGATTGAATTATCATTAAATATTTTTATCAATTAATTTAGAAATTAATCTAAAATGTATTTCATGGACTAGTATAACTTTAGATTTAATAAATGAAATACAATCACATAAACGTATTTTAATTTATTTCTTATAAAATATTAATTATTATTTAACTATTTACAAAATAATGTAATTATACCAAAGTTATTGTAAGAAAAGATACATTATGTTAGATTGCTCACGTCTTGCTTTATTGAGTAATATCAGGGAATCATTTCAAGGACTTGCATTTGAGGGTTTTACCAAATCAGTACAAATGCTATTTAGTTTTTACCATACAAAATGACTGGATAGTACTAATAATACGAGCCGGCCTTTTCTGAAAAAATCTCACCAAGATCACTTATGGCTGACTTTACCAGTCAGATAACTTTTATTACATGTGGAATGACATTTGACAATTCAAGTTTGGAAAAACTGTCAAAAATTCAAGATTATGACTTATTCTTGTTAAGAAAGTTTGGTGAAATTCGCCCTTAAGTAAAGATTGCTTGAAAACAGCTGACATTCCACCTGATGCTATGGGACAATATTGAATACTCACTTCACCCCAAGTTTCCAGTGAGATTTTCACAAAATTTTACGGAAGGTTTTTATACAGCGTCAAATTGAATTAGCTAGCAAAACCGCAAACGTGTTGGATATCAATATCTAAACATGATCAAACAAAAAATAAACTACTTTGATGAGTTTTTTTGCAACTGCAGGTCAGAGCAGTGGTGGCCCAGTGATATCGGCGTCGACTTACGAGTTGTAGGTCGTAGGTTCCAACCCAGATAGGCGCTTTCAAAACGGTGAAGGAAAACATCGTGAGTAAACCAGTATGTATGTCCTAGAACCAAAAATTCGAAGACATGTGATATCTACCAACCCGCACTGGGCCCGCGTGGTGGTTAACGGCCTACTCCCTCTCACAGAGAGGAGGCCTGTCTCCCAGCGGTGGGAAAATTATATGCTGGTTATGGTTAACCGCAGGTCAGTCACTTGAAATATCAGAATGAAAAACTTTGTGTTAACTTCACAGATCGATATCCATGTCTAAACAAACAGATTTTCTCAACTCGTAAGTACCAACGGTCGTTAACCCCAAAAAAGTCATAAAAAAAAATGTATTTTGATATTGATACCAGTCACGTATGCAGAGTTTTGTGAGCAAATTTAATTTGTTCCTGTATAATAATATCATCAAACACATTGATTATTTTATATTCACAATTACACATAAGAATTTAAGAGGTTTATGTGTATTCAGTATTGACACCATTCCTATTCATTCCCCACATTATAATTATGATCAGAGATCGGATATTCGGATGCATATTCACCTAAAGTTGAGTGTTGGCTAACATGGAATGCGCTTTTGTATCGAAAAAGTCTTAATTTAGGTAAGTAATTTGTTTATTTTTTGTTTTAACTAATACAAACCACCCCTCCTCCAGTACATACACATATTTGTAATTTCAAATGAAGAGTCATCTGAATAGTTATGTAATCCAAGAATCCCGGGGTTTTAATAAATATTACAAATAATTTATAAAGCCGCTTCCATACTTTCATAGCTAAAAATGATCTTTAGGTAAATATGCATCCGAATATCCGATCTCTGATTATGATAGTACAGTACTTTTTATGTTTATAACACTGTAGAAAAAAAAATGCATCACTTGTAAAATTAAATAGGACTGTTCTTCAACTCGTATTTTACTTGGAAAACTGGTCGTGTACTTTGCTGGTCAGTAACGCTGCTCAACGCACTTAGGGCCGACGGTTGAAAATAGAACAGTAAAACACATTGTTCGGTTATCGACGCGCGGAGATGCACTCTGTTGGATTCTCAATGCTCGGTTTAACACCGAGAGTTGAAAATCCAATGCGCGATAAAATACCGTCACGATTTTTCTACGTCCTTTTGAGCGGCGACCTTGTGGTCGAAATCATCTCTGCTTGGCCTTTCCCCAGCTACGTCAACATCAACGTTTAACCAAATGAAACTAACTAAATACTAGTTCTTTTACATGAAGCTACTGTCTCCGACCTCGATAACCTAAATGGGTTGTTGAGGTCAGAGATGCAATCGGTTGCGCTAGTTTACATAAAGATGAAAATAGTTTGACTGAGAAAACCGCGCTTTATTGCAACTTCTGTTCTGAGCCGGGTCTTAGGCATACGGCCTCAGGGGACCTACTTCCTAACCACTAAGTCCGTAGTTTCGGCGGAAGTTACGGGCATTTCCAACTCCTTATCACTTACGGACATAAGATTAGTTCGGGGCCCGAACTAAGAATGAAAGGCAATATGATTTGACAGTAACAGAGTGGCTTGTGGCCAAGTAATAACAACCGCACGGGTTAATCGATCAGGTTAAGCTACGCTTGCCGCGGTTGGTCCGTGGATGGGTGACTATCTTTACATACCAATACCCCTCCGTGCCTCGGAAAGCACGTTAAGCCGTTGGTCCTGGCTGTCATTCGTGGATCTTTGACAGTCGTTACGAGTTGTCAGAGGCCCGAAACTCTGACAACCAGTCTTACCAAGAGGTATCGTACCCAGTAACTGGGTTGTGGAGGTCAGATAGGCAGTCGCTTCATGTAACATATTGGTATTCAGCTGCATCCGGTTAGACTGGAAGCCGACCCAACATAGTTAGGACGAGGCTAAGCAGATGATAAGTTGTCCCTACTACCAATGTGTTCTTGTTTCTTGTTGGATTTACTTCGAAGATTTGAACTATTTTCAGATGAGCCTGTATCTTCGTTGACGGAGTAAGAGTAGGCCCTCATAGACCAACAACACTACAGCTTCATAAGAATTGTTCTCCTCTAAATCAACCTGTGTCGTCCCACTGTAGGGCGGAAGCCTCATTAACAAGTGATGCAAATATATTCTACATCAGTGTAGTATCCTCATCATGTAGAAGGTCATGAGCATTCCGCTGAGGTTCCAGCCCATGAGGATCGTGAACAGGTACGTCAGCACTAGGATCGGCAGCGGGAGCAGGAATACGCGCGCGTTGTGGAGCATCGGCAGATCTGTAAAAGAAGAGACAACGGGAATCAAAATCGAGAAAAGTTAAGTTACCAAAACTGTAAATGTAATATTAACAGTTTTGGTAACTATAACGCGTCGTTCTATAAAATCACGACCAGACAAGTATTGCCGTCCAGCTCTTCTTGGCGTATTAAACAGAGAAAGAACGGCCGCTAGGCCTTTTGTTACTCGCGCATACAGGTTTACAACAGCTGGAGCAGCCTGTAGCAATTTTAAAACATTCCACCACCACTTTTGTTCTAACGATGGGCGATCAGATTGGTCACCGATGTTCGACGTCTCGCGTTATGTAGATATTATTTATTTTATACCCGAAGTAATTTTATTTGTCGTTTGTTTGTAGGCTAATTACCTACTTAAGAGGTTTGGACCTTGGTGCACGGTAAAACTCTAATGAGTTTATGTTGGCACCAAACTAAATGTAAAATAATGTATATGTACTATTAAATAAATAAATACAACGGAATCCGTCATAACCTTGCAGACCGGCGCAAAAAAAACCTATCTCCTTTTGTATATTTTATGCACGAGATTTTTTTATAAGTGTGATTGTCACCAGATGTGGCTGAAGTGGAAGTGTAGTGTGCTTAAAAACTGGCTGTCTATTATTAACACAGGTGATTCACGAATATAAACAAGATCATTATAGCATTAACCGTTTATTAAACCCGTGCTTGAAAATAATAACATGGCAATTTTTTCATGTCTGCCAATTCTGGTGGCAGTCAAACCTACCAAAAAACTTGAGAGGTGTCAAGTGACACCCGGATGGAACGAAGTTAAAAAATAAAAATTAAAAAATAATAATATAAAAGACGAAATGAAAATATCTGGCTTGCTTTCTATAAGAGAGAGAGACAGACAGACAGAGAAACATGCGCACGCCGCACGGCTTACAATAGCTTACTATAGCAAAAAGTGTCGTGACAACTTTTTGTATGATTTTTTTCCGTCTAGCCCCCTTTCACAACGCGCGATAAGGAACTTCGTTCCAAAAATTGCACATTAAATATACAAAAGGCTGAGATAAGTTTCTTTTGCGTCGGGCCTGGGGTAATTTTGTATGGAGCTTGGGTGATCTCCTTTCATTCAAAAACATTCATCAGCTTCTTAAATAACACCTAGCTAGACTAGATAATATTTCTACCACGGCATGAACATATTCCATATATTTCGTGCCGATACGTGATAGAAAACTTAGTCTAAGTTCACATGAACGTAATAAAATCGCGGCGGGGTTTTTTGCACATCGGATTTACAACCCTCGGTGTTGAACGGAGCGTTGAGAATCCAACAGAGCGCATCTCAGCGCGTCTAAAATCGAACAGTAAATTTTAAATGATTTTATTTCTGTAAGTAGGTTTGTACAAACACTTTTACATGTCAATCATATTTTTTTTACTAGATGGAGTCGGCGTTTCCTATCTGACTACTCTGAGAAGAAAGGCAGAAACAAACTCAGAGGTCACAGTCTCTTTTAAAGTACAGACATAATCTTGTTCAGATCATGTGAAGACCATGTGGATGGTGTCTCTAATGGTCTTTTGAGGAAAGAACCACACAGATTGAGTGGACCTATCCAATCAGCGCACGCATTTATCAGTAATCATGCAGCTCAACTCAGAACTTGATGAGCTCAATGATCCGACGAACAATACCAAAGAAAGGACATTTGGGTAGGCCGCATAAATTACTCAAAATTCCAAAAAAACACAGTGTGTTTTATTGTTCGATTTTTAACTCTATGCGCTAAGCAGTGCCTTGAAGATTTAGCGCGCGAAAAAACCTCGCCGCAATTTTATTACGTCCTTGGGAACGTGGGCTAATGAAACTTATATTTTAATGTAATATAATGTATTCCCCATTCATGTTCACACTTACCAGAATCAACAACTTTTCCATAATCTGAAAGTCAATTTTTATTTTAGTCATCGTACAGTCACGGGCAAAAATATGTATACACATAGCGAAACTGGAGTTTCTTAGCGAAATAGTTTTGAAAGCTTCTTCCCAGCTAAAGCACTAGGAAGTGATGAAGGGCAGGCGTTTTGGGGGACTGTCTTAAGTAATTTTGACGTTCAAAAAGTGCTGACTGTCAGCCTAGTTTGAATAAATGATTTTTGATTTTTGAAACCATGGAGTTTTTGTTTCCTTAAATATTGTCTATCGATATTGTAAAAGTGCTCTAACAAAATAAAATCTACAATAATATGACAAAATGTTTAAAATTTCAGAGTTTATTGACAAAATATACACTTTTTTTTGCTGTGTACATATTTTTGCTCTTGACAAAGTGCATAGACAAAACTTGCTCCGTCAATGGCAAAAATATGAATACCCCTAGAGGATTTAAATTGGTCTTTTTTGCAATATCTGTTATATTTGAATGATTTGTTAAAACTTTTAGAAAAATAATCGCAAGTATAAACATGTTTTTGCCCCTAACTGTTCAAGAGAAGTGATACTTACTGCTGTATCCCAAGAATGTGATGTATAGGTAGTAGATGATAGACGCTAGCCAGAACGAGTTGGCGACCAGGCAGGAAAAGAAGCCATCGCGGAACAGTATGTCTGGAAGTAGAAAAATGTACTCTATTACATTTGGCTAAGGGACGAATTATACCGAGAAGCACGTTTTACAATGTTTTAAAGAATATTAAAGTGTCTGTACAGTTTTTAAAGTTTATATTCAAATAATAATAAACTGTAAGAAATCTGAATAAATATCATGTCCACAGGAGCCACTAATACAGTTGAAATTAGAATTATAAGATAAATCATCTTCTCTCTAGCGTTTTACCAACTAGTTGAGGTTGGCTTGTCGACTAACCTGATGCAGCTGAGCACCAGTGATGATTTACATGGAGCGACTGCCTATCTGACCTCAACAACCCAGTACCTGGGTAATACGATACCCCTTGGTAAGACTGGTTGTCAAGACTTCTGGGCTTCTGACGAGCCGTAACGACTGTCAAAGATCTACAAATGGCCGGGACAAACGGCTTATCGTGCCTTCCGAGACACGGAAGGGTATTGGTATGTTAAGATGGTCACTCATCCACGGACCAACCGGGGCAAAAAAACTTACTTATAATCGTAATTAAGGAGCAGTTAATACTTAGACATTTTCATAGTTATACAAGTATTTTTAGATAATGAAGACTTATTATTTTATTTTTATTTTGTTTTCTTTTGATTTGTAAATCGCTGTAACTAACATAGTCAACGTAGTACATACTTGTAACTAGATGTATATATGTTACGGCTAATAGCCGAAGTGCGGCTACACCTAGTTTTAGCCGGCTATAACTAGGTGCAGCCGGTTAAACTTAGATGTATCCCACTTATGTCACTTGTGAACTGCACCATACTGCTTACCGACCGATTAGGTTAGGTTAGGTTAGAATTGCGACCAAACGCGCGCGAGCCGAGCGAGCGCAGCGAGCGATGCCGCGGCAGCGGCCGGCGAGCGCTAATCCAGCTGCACCTAGTTGTAGCCGGCTAAAACTAGGTGTAGCCGCACTTCGGCTATTAGCCGTAACATATATAATATATGTGGAAGCTTGCAATTTAGCAAATTTTCTTGCCTACAAATGATTTTTAGTTTGTTATTAGTCTGTAAGCTTTCTGTAATAATAAATAAAATTAAAAAAAAATGCTGTTTGGATCAGGTTTTTACTTAGTCCTTACAAATTGGTGTCATAAACCTCTGGGACTCTAGATCAGCACACCTTACATCATTTTTAATTGGATGTCACCGCCAATTGCAGGGTAACTTGAATAACCCTTCAGGAAGTTGGATATACAGATACTTACTCTCAAAGAACACGATCTGGAAGAAATGCAGTAAGGACAGCGGCGGGAAGAACGCGTTGATGTGCACGTCGAACGCGTAGCCCCACTCCACGTCCGGCCCGTCCTGGTCGCGCCGCAAGTACTTGTTGCTAACGTACCTGTCGTTTATAGGAGATATTGTCTTTAGTTATTATCGTATCGTGCTATATACGCTCTCCTCTAGTTAACCCTTCTGGGATTCACCAAGTATGCTCTTTAAGGTGAACCTAGTCCACATTTTTTGCATACAAACTTCGGGAGTGTTTTACTCCACTGTCTGACATAGCACGTCCAAAGTAAAATATGATGTCGTTTGGTCTCATTATTAATATTGTCTGTACGGAAACACAATACTAAAATAGAAACCCTTTAAAAAGTTAGGAGCCAACAAAGATTCGTTTTTCTTGCAAATTTTACTTAACTTTGGGCGTGTTTAAGTAATAAAAGAAGTGTAAAATCTCTAAAACCAAGTCGGTACCGAAAGTTCAATTATCAAAAAGTTCAATAAACTTTATTCGTCATTGATTTATGCATTGACTTTTTCATAAAACCCGATCTTCCAAAGGACTTTTCTTAGTTTTTTCGCGAATTTTTTACTATAAATGATCCTGCATCTCACTCAATAATGTTGTGCGCGTAGACTAGCGTCTAACTGCTCATCACTGATACTATCTCTGTCGGACACGAAGCCTGGTGAGACAGCGTGATTTTTAGCCAGGCCCACCAGTGAGTTCGAGCCCGCGACTAGGTTCCCCTTAATGGCAGTATTCAATGCGGCATGGGGTCTTGGGTTCGATTCAATACCCAGTTTGAGAGAAGTGTTATTGGAATTGGAATTTCCAGCAGCCTGGAGTATTTTCCGAATTTGCACTTGGTTGATGACAATAATCGAGAGCAGTGGTGGCGCAGTGGTAACAGCCGCGACATACGAGTTGTACGGCGTGGGTTCGAATCCAAGCAGGCACTTCCATCATCATCATCATCATTTCATCGGAATGACGTCCACTGCTGGACATAGGCCTCCCCCAAGCTACGCCACTTCGACCGGTCTTGTGCTTTCCGCATCCAGCGGACTCCTGCGGCCCTCACAAGGTCATCGGTCCACCTTGTGGGAGGCCTTCCAACTTTACGTTTTCCGGTAGGTACGCGGTCGCCACTCCAGAACTTTTCGGCCCCATCGACCATCTGTTCTGCGAGCAATGTGCCCTGCCCACTGCCACTTAGTTTGGCAATTCTTCGGGCTATGTCGGTTATCTTGGTTATTTTCAGCAGGCACTGAACTTTGTGTAAATTATTTAATGCCCATTGCTCTGAAAACTGTGAAGGAAAACATCGTGAGGAAACCGGCATGTCCTTGAACCAAGACTCCGTAGATGTGACATCCACCAATGCGCACTGGTTCCGCGTGGTGGATTATGGCCCACTCCCCCTCACAGAGAGAAGGCATATGTTCCCAGCCCCAGATCTACGATTTTTTCGAACCGGGGCAGAAACTTGATAGCTAGTGGCGCCCCTCGCTCCAGTGTTTGAGATAAATTAATTAGGTGTGGGCCTGTGTGGCGCCTTTTGCTTAAAAGACGACGGTGAGCCAACCAGGCTTTGGTATGCTAGGCGCTTTGTGGAGCAAGTTTTTTTATTTGTAATCATACTATAGGGGGCGCCAACCCCCTGAAACTGCCGCCCGGGGCGGGTGTCCGGTTTCCCCCCCCCCCCCCCCAGATCCGGGGCTGCATGTTCCAGCAGTGGGAAGATTATAGGCTCATTATTTGATGGCAATAGGCACGCCCGCTATTACATGGTACTTAAACATAACTGTTTGGTTCAAACGTTAGTGTGCTACATACCTCTGCCTAACCAGTTAGGGATTACAAGCGTGATTTAATGTTATTCTCTATCAAAGTACTTACCAGAGTATTGTGGATACGAGAACACCAGCTCCAATAAAGTCCACAAACACGACAAACAGCACAAATAACGCCACCTTCGCTGCAGACAAACTTAGTGCCAGCCCCAGACATATTGAAGATACTGGAATATTACAAACAAAGATTATGATTATCATACTTCTATGGTTTCTAATAAAAAGGCTACACCAGCAGATGTTCTAGAATTAACTAGTACTTAATAGTTAGTATATGGCATGGTATTTTATTGGTTGACATTTCAATTCACAATCAAAATTTTATTTTATTTCACTTAAACCTACATGGGCACTTATGAAACGTCAGAAGCTAGGTGCATGGTTCCAATTGATTCTTTCTTATGGAGAAGAGCTGGCAAGAAACTCCACAGTTAATCTTTTAAAAATAATTGGGTTTTACAATGTTTTAATATTACAGTGTGTAGGTATGGGAGGACAGTTTAGGTACATCAACAAGTAGAGATCATCCAATTTAAAACTGTAAGCCCCTTACAAAAAAAAAATATACAAACATTTGAAATGTGTATGCAACCAGTAGTGGAGGTTTAAACTAGACAATGTCTACCTACCAGCTACTTAATGATCTGCAAATATCCTTTAGTTTGGCCCATTTGATTTAACAAAATAATGTTACTAAAGAAGCTGATATCTACAGATTGTTGATAAGATTAGGTGTTGCCTTTTACTATTAAGTTTAGTAGCATATTTACAGTGAAATCTACAAATAATCTATAGTAAAATAGGTCACAGGCATAAATAGGTATTGTTCATTGTTCTACAATTTTATATGCTCGGTCAATAAAGTTTCGAATTTGTGGTTTAATTGAAATAAATACTTTGTTGTAAAGGGCATAATTCAAGTTGTATCAAAAAATTAAAGTTGAGCCGGTGCAAAAACGTTTTCTTGTGAAAATTATATCTTCTTTTTTTTTTATTACAAAGAAAGTCCACAATTAACCCTATGGCTGCTATTTGAGTTTGAAAGTATCATAAATCATTTATATTTCACCGATAATACTTTGAACATTTGTTTAGAGATGCAAACAATCATTGACCATGCTATAAATAGACATGACAATATAATTTATTCCTGCCTGGTACTTTAATTTTTGGGTACCAAATGATCGAAACCTGAATTATGTCCCTTTTACTCTCTGGGTCTTCACTACACTACTTATTTAAAAACAAAGTATAGATAAGAAGGTAACAAACACACATTGGGGTGTGCCAACACCTCTGCCCGCCTATTAGGCAAGTACAGGTTTGATGGTATGGGTAGATAATATGATACTTACAGAATAACCATACACTAAGTAGAACTAGGAACGCTGGGTCATCTCTGGCGAACTGTGACTTTGTATCTGTAATTAAAAAAGTTTAGAAAAAAAAAATTGTTCATGGATTAAATGATTTTATTTCTGTGAGTAGGTAATTAGATGAGGTTGGTGTTCACAACAAACTCAGAGGTCACAATCTCTTTTAAAGTCCAGTCATAATCTTGGTCAGATCATGTGAAGACCATGTAGATTGGTGTCTGAAATGGTCTTTTGAGGAGAGAACCACACAGATTGAGTGGACCTGTCCAGTCATTTGTCACTTATGCAGCTTAACTATTACAGGACCTTGCATCATAACAGAAGACCTAAACTACTAAATGTTGGCTGTTTGCGTATACATGTGAGATTAAATGTTTGTAAACGCACCCACAAATACAGGAGAATTTCCTAGTGGGGCAAAGTTTATCTAAAAACTAGAACCTAAATTACACTGTACTTACGTTTTCTATAATTGAAATTCCTAAACACTTTCTGTGGCGCCACAAACAGGTACACCATTTGCCATGCAGCAAATTCAAAGTCCATCTGATTGAATTGGAACAGTCTTCTGATGTACTTGTAGCGCTTCACCGCCGCGCTGGCCGTCGTGGGCTGGTAATTAGCCGGCGCTGGCAAGGGAGACGTACTCCTTGGATAGTTACTTGTCCCAGGAGTTGGCGACGTCGGATACTTCATTTTGAATAGATTTTGCTACCCAAAATTATCACAATCACCTCATTAAGACTATTAGGAAGGTTTAATATTTATTCTTAAGGCTGTTTAATAGAAATTAAAACATGTTTATTTATTTTAATCAAATAAAACGTAAGATTAGTCACGGCGTAACGTCAATTTATTTATCCAAAAGGTAAACCAAAACCGAAACTGGGAAACGTCAAAACGTCACTAACGTCAACGTCATTGGTGAGTTTACTCTTTCTAACGCACAGTTGCTGAAAAAGACAGCCATAGTTTACATGTTTAAGATGCGATTATTCTAAAATAATACCTAATTTCTAGGATGACGTTTAATATTTTACGTTCGGAAATCATTTACGATTTATTTACATGCGAACCGTAAAAAAATCTACTAGTTATGTACAGACGCCAGCACATCAAGCTACCCCAAACTGTTAAATTATCCCAATTGAACGTGAACCTTATGGAATTGAAAATCTATCAAATAAATTTGACAGATTGGGGTAGCATGATGTGCTGGCGTCTGTACATACACACACACAACTTTCCATTCAATAGTTTTATAAAGCAGCACCCTAATTGCGTAACACGCGATTAATCATAATCGGTTTCATTTTGACAGTTCAATAATATTCATTGCGTTATTTACGTTGCTGAGCAGACACATTTTTCGAACATAAGAAGCAATGGTTCAGCCATTTGTTTCAAAACGAAACAAATTATGATGAATCGTGAGTTACGCAATTAGGGTGCTGGTTTCCTGCTATCTTTATCAATGTTTACATTTATCTTTCTACTTTAACGGTGATCAAATTATTTGTCCTAAGAATAGGTAATTATGACTCAGGTGCGGACATATGCGTCGGATTGCGCCGTTTGAGCACGTGAGTGGGCTAGATGGGCCATTATGGAAATGGCCCGCATCCCCTGAATAATGGAATTTATAGTAGGAAGTCTGAATACGAGAAGAGTCCTACTGGGCTAGGATACTACTGTGAGATTGATGTGAATGATTGGTAACTAAATTGTTTGCGATTTTTGAGCTGACACCTGTGTCAGACAGGGGAATAACTAAGAAACAGGACAAACCCGGGCGTTAATTATAGCACATTCGAGTTTTAGAGAGAGACTTTTACACCGGTATGACTGATATGAATGAGATACAAAGACGACGCTCTGCAAATACGAACTTTTCTAAAACTCCTGTTGCATGATTTCACGTAGTGTAAATAAGTTTGAAAAAAAAGAAAACTTAAGTATGATATTATTTAATTCAATAACTTAAAACTAACAGTCAGTTATAACATTATCACAATGATTAATTACAATTTACATTATAATTTTAATTAGAGAACAAGTTTCATATAAATTAGGTGAAGTGCAAAAAATTTCAAGTGAATTTAATAAATTATTGTTTGAATTTAAATATATTTTATCTTACATTCAACTTATACATAAGTAGTATTATTATGAGTTCATTTGGTAACATTATCGGAGACGGTAAAGAAGCACCTGGAACTATGATATTTTCACTATTATTAGTACTATTCTAAGATAGAAAAAAAAGGCGTAGCGACTGTATTTTAATATACGGTTTCTTTAGTTATTCAGTTACATTAATCGACACACAATATTGTTGAACATTATTTGCATATTTGCAATCGTATATAATGTCTTTATCTACCTACTAGAACATAATTTAAATAAACTTACTAACACTTTGACTGTAGGATAACGTTACAATTCATTTTTACACGGTATTCTGTAACAGCCAGTTGGAGTAATGCGTGACCCTGGTATAAACGCCAGGGTACCCTGGCTCCCCGCACTTGTTTCCGAACGAAACTACGCCAATTTGCGTCCAACGGCCGCCCACTTGCAGCATGAGAGGACCTCCGGAATCACCCTGGAACATAAGATCTTGGTTTTTGAAAAAGTTCGATGTTTCTTGTTTTGAGGGACAGCAGGTACTCCAACGACGACGGTAATCTTATCTAGGGTGTACTTTAATAAGTAAGCTTGAAAGTGCCAAATGAGTAGGGCCAGTACTCACTACTTTACTTTCAATAACCCACTATCAAACATAGGTCAAAAACAAGCAAGCACATTGTAAAAATCACTGCAAAAGAATCTTTACCTGACAAGCATCTACACCACCTCTCGCATACCCCGCACACAGGAATGTGTCAGTGATGGGCTGGAAGTATGCCCGGTCACAGTCCTCGTTTCTCCACACCGGCAGCTTGGCCTCCAGCTGCTTGGAGCTCTCCCCCCCTCCGTAGCGAGTGGTGCCCCACCCCACTACGGTAGCCACGGAGCCATCGAACGATTGCCTCGTCAGCTCACCATGAGGTAAGCAAATTGGGATTACGTATTTCGATTTCTGGATGTTTTCTGCAAAAGTTTTAAGTGATTGTTAGTATAATTATACAAGATGCTGAAATTTCGTTAGTCTCAAGGGTGACCTAGACTGTAGGTTATCAGGCGTGCTTAGGAATTGCCAGGCCCTGTTTTGGTCCGGTTCAAAAAAACATCGTGCGAGTTCTACGCATAACATCACGCTGGTATTTCCCGAAGGGGTGATGACAGGATACCACACACTCATGTTAAGGTCCCTTATGATGTCTTTCTTTGTAATAGGGGGCCAGTCTTTTGTCATTAATCAGGGAATAAATCCAACGCCCGGGCTCTTACTGAGTAAAAAAATAATTCCTAGTGGAAAAACCCAATCGCACTGCCTGACCGAACCCGGTCAATGGAAATTTGAATCATTTTGAAGGATATTGCTAGTCCATTGGTTCATATAGTAGAAAAAATTGTCTGCACTACAAGGTAAATAACGCAATTAATGTTGTTGATCAGTATAAATGAAAGCCATTCCTACTCGTAGTGTGAAACGCAATTAGGTACCCCGCTTGAAAGAGAAGGGCAATCCTGGAAATAAGCCATAACAAGAGAAAATGTGATTTCTTTACCTGATAGCACTAGTATTGCTATGTCGTTATAAAAACCGACCCTGGAGAACTGGTCATGCGCACGGACTGCCGTGACCCGCAGCGTGACCGGCCTGGACGGTTCATCATCTCGCGCCAAGTCCACGTCTCCAAGACGGACGCTGAACTGACGGGCTGGGAACCTGAGGAGTACATAAAGGATCAGTCGATTGATCAATCATGGTTTGGTGCCCTTAAATGGAAATGGACAAGTAATATGATGAGCGCTAAGACGGAAAAAATTTAACCAAAAATGTCACAGAATGGTACCCAAGCCCAAGGAACGTAGCACGTGAAATAGTTAACAGCAAAGAATACCAATGCTGCCCAGTTTATTTTTGAAGTATTTTGGATATGAATATGTAGTTTAATATTAAATAAAATAATATTATATTATAATATTAAATACCTACACATAATCTGCCTATATTTTTTTTACTGCTGGGAAATAGGCCTCCTCTCGGTGAGAGGAAGTGGGCCGTAATCCACCACGCGGGCACAGTGCGGGATGCCACATGTCTTCGATTTTGTGATTTTAGGACATACCGGTTGCCTCACGATGTTTTCCGTCATAGTTTTGAGAGCAGTGGTGATGAAATACTTTAGCAAAGTAGGTTAAGCTCCTGTCTGGGTTCGACCCTACGACCCCACCCACCCTACTCGTAAGTAGATGTGCTGCTGGTCAAACGAAGGTCTAGTCTTAGAGCACTTTAGAAGTGCCCTTCTAAAGTGCTCTAAGACTAGACCTTCGTTTGACCAGAGGCATGTTGTAATTATTCTTTATTTTTTAGTGTGTAAAAGGCTCTTTCAAACAAAAAAGAGAGTGTTCAATGGCTGGAGGAGATTGCCAAAAGGCTTTCGGCACTTATTGAATCCAATATATTAATGACTTTTCCTCTAGGTCAAGTGCTCTTTTTCTTTTGATGAAAGATATACTCACGGTCTTTGCTTAGAGTCTCTGGTACAATGAGCAGCGGTGAGGACATGCCTCTTCCCGACCAGCGTACCGCCGCACCAAAACTCCCTGCGCTTGCTGCCATGAAGGTAGATGGCTGCCATCCACGGCCAGGCTCCTGGCTTTGCCTCCGTTCCACCAACGATGCGACCACCTTCATCTTCTCGCTGGCCACAATCTGAAATCAGGATTAAATAATAAGTTAATCATGGACCTTTTAAACTCTTTTAATTGAATTTTTTGTCGAGATTTCTCTACAGCTGCATGCAATGATATTATTTACGCCGACGATACATAATTGCAAATTGTATGGCAAAATGGGAAATGTTGAACTTACCTTTCAAGTGTCAAGCGCTTTGGCAACCACTCGTGTGCTTTTATATTACAGCTATAAGTTCTAAAGTCATATTCTTACCCTCGATATCAACAACATTGGAGAAATTAGTGATAACAGGAGGCGTGACTGTGTAGTATGAAGTGGTTCTCGGTGTAGTCACCGTGGTCGTGGTCGCTGGTCGTCTGGTCGTGGTGGGCGGTCGCTTTGTAGTCGTCACAGGTTTCGGCTTCTTTGTCGTCAACACCAATACAGCTGATGGCTTCTTCGTCGTTCCAGGCTTTGGTCTAGGCTTTTGAGTTGTCACTGGTACCAAGTAAGTCGGCTTACTCGTCGATGCCACAATCGGTCTCTCTGATTGCAGCACAACCGCGTCTTTAGGACAACACACCCCAGGCACAAACAGATCTTTGAAACACAAAGATTCTCTGAGATTTACCAAGTTTAACAGCAGTTGGGGACAGTTGCTTAGGTCTTCACAAACGCCTTCCTCTCCTTCCGGCGTCGTACAATACTTCGCATCATCCTCATCATCAACTCGGTCGGCTGTCGCTATTTTAGTTATAGGAGCATCTGGTAACACTTTTGGTAACGCCTTCTTCACTATAGGTGCTATTTTATCAGTTACGTTTCTGCCCAAAACGTTTTTACTTATAGTGTAGAGAGCTTGAGGTAGTTGCTGTATCGTTGGGTCTGTCTCATTTCTTTCATGAGAGTCATTAACCATGTCTACTAAGTAGTGGCCTACAGTGTTTATGGCACCTAGAGTCTCGGATATTCTGGTAAATGCTGAGTCTGAGAGGAGTCTGGGATCGTTTGGATTTCTCGGATCTGCTTGGACAAAACCTACAGATGATCTGCTGTCGAAATACTGAGGTCCCTGAAAGTTTTGCACTGGGTTGTATTGGTTGGGGATATACTGGTTTTGGGCGAATTGAGTTTGTTCATAATTATTGCTTTGGGCAAATTGTGATTGCTGAAACTGATTGCTTTGGGCAAACTGTGGTTGCTCATAATGATTGTTTTGAGCAAACTGAGATTGTTCATACTGATTGTTTGCGTAGTATGGACTTGGAACGGCTTCGGAAGATCTTTTTCTTGGCGAGGAAAATTGATGCCATGGCGGATTCCTTTGCTGTGCATGAGGATTCCAGTCACCCGGCGTCCGCATGTGGCTCACTGGAAAACGAAGTCTTGCTTAATGTTTTGTTTGAAAGATGGAAGGGAGTTGGTGACTAGGAGCATTGATGCGTACCTACCCATGTGGTGTTCTGCGAACTGGCATTCTGCTGGTGATGTTAGAATTAAGGTACCTGCAACAAAAAAGAGAAAATATTAGGCTAATTTAGTAGGTGGTACATAAATAGCAAACCATGGTCTGCTTTCTTTTGGTTATATACTGGATGCTAGTTTATTGTTTTGTCCCACGATTTCATCATCTGCCTAGCCTTTCCCCAACTATGTTTAGGATGGGCTTCCAGTCTAATCGTATGCAGCTGTATACCAGTATTTTAGATGGAGCGACTGCCTATCTAACCTCCACAACCCAGTAAAACTATAACCCTTGGTAAGACTGCCAGACTTGCCAGACTTTCGGGCTTCTGACGACTTATAACAACTCTCAAAGATCGATGAATGACAGCCGGGACCAACGGCTTAACGTGGCTTCCGAGGCACGGAGGGGTCTCACCGTCTCAGTATCTAAAGATGGTCACCCATCCATGGACTCACCGCAGCAAGCGTAGTTTAACCTGAGCGACCGACCCGTGCAGCTGTTATTGCTTAGCCTCGAGATGATATAAAATGTTATAAACCTTAAAGCTAAACCAGTTTGGCAATAATTTAAGTGTCTGCATGTATATCCTATTATCCTTATAACCGAACCTAAATCGATCACGAACTATTAGGAGAAATCGTGATAGCGGCAATGACCCAAAACTTCAGAAATCGTCCTTCCATTTTGGATGGAACCGTGAAACCAGTTTGCAGCCCATAGATAGATTAGGAGAAACTTTTAATTTCCTTAAGAGTAATGATTTAACTGCTTACGAGAAACAAGAGTGAAACGAATGCTTTCTTAGAATAGTTAGAACTAGGTTTTGTTTTTATTTGCCAATTTAACAGTGAGGTGTCGTGATGAGTGTCTCGTGAAAGAATTTTTAACGAAACCGTTGTGAGATTACTATCGTGATTATTGTTTTTGACGGAAGTCACGCGACCTAAGTAAGTTTTAAAAGATCGTTGGTGTAATCGTAAGAATGTTATGTTGCGATGATTTTGAATGGAATGATGTATCAAGCTGGATTTGCTGAGATGACTGTCTCGTTGGTCTAGTGGTTGCAAGCGCTATTGCTGAGCTTGAGGTCTTCGGTTTGATTCCCAGGTCGGGCAAAGTGATACTGGGGTTTTCTAACTGGAATTTCTCAGTAGCAACCCGGTTTTTTTGTTTTTAAACGTGCCCGCTTGATGGCAATAGTCTTACCCTAACCTGGGACTTAGGTAAAACATAACTGGAGAAATATGGATGTATGTATGTGTACATAACATTACGCCCTGTTTCTAAACAGGGCGTGATGTTATGATATTGTGATGTACCAATGTAGTAAATGAAACTGTCTGTTAAGAGCGTTCTCCCCACGCGGGCTGGCAATTATTTGCTGGCGATTTTCGTGATTATTTCATGAAATACAAACAAAAGTAAACATTTTTTTCAGCCATGCAGTAGATCGTTTGTATTTACAAGTTTGTATACAATTTTTTTACAGTTATTTTGGTATTTACTTACAAAAATCGACACGCCGTCGATTATTTTCTATTTGCATTACTTAGTAGGTACGATTAAACGTTTTTATTAAAGAGTAAATGTTAAAAATAATTATAAATAACAATAACGATCTCAGTAGTGCTTGGCTGAAAAAAAAATAGTACTTTTGTTTGTATTTAATGAAATAATCACGAAAATCCTTATCCTTACATACTAATATTATAAACGCGAAAGTTTGTATTTATGGATGTTTGTAAATCATCCGAATTCGTTCAGCCGTTTTTGCGCGAAAGAGTATTTCACGCAAAAACGGCTGAACGGATTGGCACACAGATAGATTATTACCTAGATTAACACATAGGATACTTTGTATCCCGGTAGTACGTTCCCACGGGATAATTTCCGATTTTCACGAGGGCGAAGCCGCGGGCGGAAGCTACTTCTACTATACATGCGTTGTTGCCAGCCAGAGTAGAATGAACGCTCTTAAGTTGAGATGAATGGTGGTCAATTTAATTTTTTTTTTTTTGTTTATACACCCAGTTGCATGAAGACAAACTATTATGCCACATTACGTAATGGATCATTAACGCTAATGATTTCATTAATTTAATGATGTTTCGCGAAAAATCTTTAAGTCGCTAATGGTGCTTTCTTTGTGCAAAAAAAATGTGACAGATTGCCTTGACAATTCATTATTTTAAATTAAAGAACCATTAAAATCGTGTCTACTAGCTGTTGCTTTTTGCAACAAGTTAATGGAATATTAGTAATTAATGATGGCTTTAAAAGTTAAAGTTCGTTTCTGCAGCTGGAGATATAGTTAGATTGTCATGGTTGGTGCCGACGCGGGCGGCTTGCCGTTGATAAGAAATGGAGCATCCAAAGTTCCGATAATAGTAATAAGAAGTCGTTGACGCCGATACTATCTCCATTGGAAGGACAGGAGCGGACGAGGTCCTTAGTGTAAGAAAACATATGATTTGTGGATGAGGAGGAAACCCTCGATCTATAAGATCGACGTCATTATTAGTTATGTACTGTGCTATGTATTTAATTTTAAAAGATTTATGTCCTTTTGCCCTATGCTTTCTCTTTAGGCTTACGCCTATGGCTTGCAGAAATATATGATTAATTATTATGTATTAAATCGAAAAGCTATAACTTATGCCGATAATGGTCTAGTATTCGCGGCCTTGTTTCTTGCGAGAACATACAATTTCTCTATCGAATAACAAAATGGCTGCTTAATTGGACTGTGGGCAGCCTTTAGCTACGGTTTCCTAGTTTTTTTTTTGTGATTGTCTTCTCGCAGGTCAACCTAAGACCAACTTAAAAGGTTGTCGGTTGCTTAACCGGACTTGCCTGTAGTAACCTTAATAAATTAAGGCTTCCAGCCAGAGCTTAAAAACTTAAAACTATAGCGACTGCTCGCTAAGGGCACCCTTTGGGGTGCATACCTCGGCTTAGGGCATCGCTGGTGGAAGTTTCCTAGAAAAGCGGTACCGTCGTCGTGTTATAATGCCCCGTCATGAAAATCTGACATTTAAGTGTCAAAAACCACTTTGTTCTTATTTGGACCCGCTTTAGTATCACCGACCTGAGCATGAGGTTCAAGTGGCCTACTCCCTAAGCGTGAAGACCGCAGTTTCGGACGGAGTTAGAGCGTAGGCGGAGTTAGTTTAGTTCACTGTTCATTTGTAAAAATCCTGACTTGACTTTCGTACGTCGTTTTTGGGTGACCACTGAAAATCAGCGCTATGCTGTGGGTCCCATAGCACAGCATCATGCAGACTGGAAGCCTTCTGGTCACAGTCACAGTGTGCAGCTGCCGACTATTTATGTTGTGTTCGTAAGTATAAATCTGTGTTGTTTTCATGTTTTTTATGTGTTCTCATCTTTTTGTATCTGTGACAAATCTGTTTTTCTTTCTTTCACTATTCAGAAAGAGCACAAAGTGCGGTTTACTTTAAAAACACCAAAGATCCCGTAATTAACGTGACCACCAACACGAGACCAGAATTAGGAAACAACATCAACTCATTCATCCTGGTCCAAACATTAATCTTTATGACGCGTAAATCCAGCGTAATTAGCATCCAAGATGGCGGAGACAGTGACGTGCGATTACCTCGCATTATGGTCATTATGACTCAGTAGAAAGTTTATGCAAACTGAGACAGTTGTGTAATGTGCCTTGAGGACGGCTTTTGTTTTCGTGTGCTGATGAAATGTCGAGGAATTTAGACGTGGTGATAGGTGACAGCTATCCCCAGTATTATGACATACTTATTTTTAAGTTAAACAAATAGGTTGAGTATCATCTCAACCCATTTGTATCATTCCAATTTTTCAGGTCACAGAGACGACGAGAGGACTTTTATTAAGAGATGTATTTGGGAGGTCTCGTTAGTACAGCGTTTCATGTCTATAATCTTACTGTCCTATTAATAGGTATTATAAATGTGAAAGTTTATGTTTGTTACTAAATCACACAAAAACGGCTAAACAGATTTGGATGAAATTTGGCACAAAGATAGTTTATAACCTGGACTTTTATGCCGGTAGCCTTCTACGGGATCATTTTCGACCTCCACGCGGGGAAAAGCCGCGGGGAAAAACTAGTTCACAATAATGAAATTAATTGAATACTTTACAAAGTGAATATTCATCTCATTGTATACATAGGTAAACTTCATAAATGTCAATGTGTATAAAATTTGAATCATTGAATCATTATGTTCAAATTGTATTCATTCAGTGGTAAGATTGACGGAGCCCTGCCTCGTCTATAAAAGGGGACCTCGTTACTAATGTCACATGAAATACATTTTGAATCTCCGTCCCTCCACAGCTCAAAGGCAGAAAGAAAGGTCATCACCAGCTATTCATTGCCTCATTAAGGAGCGACTAAACAAACGATGTAGATGTAATACTAGTCCACGGCATTTGTGATGGCAACTGGGTTAAGTACCATCTTATGCATGTTCTTTACGTAAATATAACAGGAGCACACCGGTTCTGACTGAAATCAGTGTAAATATGCTTTGGAATTTGATCGTAGGTAGGACTATTCTATTTACTTTTGAATTAAAAAAAAATAGTTGTGGGAATCTCCCGTTTTCGTCAGTAAATTGCAAAAACAGTGGTACTCTGGGAGTGCTGACAGAAGTGAAAACATGAACAGTTACGTGTGTATTTTTTAAATCGTCAATACAGGATTTCACATTGGGTCGTTGGGTCCTGATTGCTCTTTGTGAAAAATGATAAACGACCGATAGACTTCAGCCATTAAAGGTAACAGCACAGATTTTAAAGATAAAAATACAAAGGAAAGAAAAGGATAACAGAATTAAATTTTCCTAATGAAAGCAAGGGTCTTTTCCAAAAGACATCAACGCGCGACTCATCCGTGTGCTCAAAGCGTTCGGTGACGATGACGCGAGTTCCATGATTTTTGTTCACCCTAAAAGTGCTCAACGCGCTTAAAGAAGTTTTCACTTTAAAAAAAAGAACAGCACTTCATTTAAATAGCCGTTAGTGGTTTACAATCATCCTGCCTATTGCCTCTAGTGGTCACAAGCGCTACTGCTGAGCATGAGGTCCTGGGTTCGATTCCCAGTTCGGGCAAAGTGTTATTGAGTTTTTCTTTCCGAAATTCCTCAGCCCGGAGTCTGGATTCATGTCCGGCTGATGGCAATAAGCTCGACCCCTATTACATGGGACTTAAACATACGTGGTGAAATGTCGGTGCTACTGTAGGTGTACTCTGCCTAACCATTCGGGGAATAGAGGTGTGATGGTATATTTTGTTTATGTAGTTTGACGTCTGCAGAATATGTAAATCTTGGGCCTAAGGCCGAAAAAGAAAAGCTGTACCCAAAACAACTGTAAGTGACTGGTGAGGGAAGGCTAGGCCAGGATATGCTGAAGATCTTATTTGTAGGGTTCTTCTGTAGTTTGGCTGCTAACAAAAAACGTTTTCTCCACGGCTTTAAGTTTGAGCAGCATTCTACAACATTTTGTTTCTGTGCTTCTTCTTAGAGTAGTTGGGTAGATACTCCGACCTCATCTTCTTTTAAAA
Source organism: Antitype chi (assembly GCA_947359405.1). Classification (NCBI taxonomy): domain Eukaryota; kingdom Metazoa; phylum Arthropoda; class Insecta; order Lepidoptera; family Noctuidae; genus Antitype; species Antitype chi. Next base: position 2,053,891 of record OX375827.1, on the reverse strand, counting down.
TATTATTGACGGTTGTTTCTATACGTTGCTCTTGTGCGCAGCAGGGACGGTTCGCTAGTAAATAGTATAAGATAGGAATACTTCAGATAGTTTCAACAGTATCTATTTTACATTATCAGACCAGTAATCAGATATTGCACGTCAATTCGTACCGCAAACTAGAATCAGATAAGCCACTTCTAAGAACAGGTCTATTATAAGCTGACCTAAAATTCGTCCTAGATAGCCGCTGTCAAGGTTTACCGCTAATAGACAACTTTTAAGGAAATAATATCGTACTATGTTATAGAGACACGGAGAAACGGTATCTAAGATAATGCTAACTAAAATTAGTTTGTTTGTTACGCTTTTACGCCAAAACAGCTGAACGGATTTGGATAAAAATGGCAAATGGATAGACCATGGCCTAGAGAAGGACATAGACCAACCTAGGTCGCAAACAGAGGGGTCTTGATATGTAAAGATGGTCACCCATCCACGGACAAACCATGGCAAGCGTTGCCGATCCACCCGTGCGGCTGTTCTAACTTAGCCACAAACCCCTCCGTTACCTATGGTACCATAGGTAGTATAGCAAAAATCTTAATAAGAACAACAAACAATTGAAAACTCTATCGGGCACTATTCCGTTTATTAGAAGACATTCTTACCGATCTCTTCTGTAATAATCTCACCGGGCACCGTCAAAACTTAGGCGCAGTGAGTTAAACTGAACTGTCAATAGTTATTGACAGCTCAGTACAAACCCTAGCATCTGCAGGAATGACAGCTCACTTCACAAACAGTTATCACGGTGAGATCTTTCATAATAGACCGGTTATAATAGTGTTACAAGGTATGTGCGTATTACAAGATGATTACAAGTAAATAATTAACGCATCCGAGTATAAATAAACATTTCCGAGATTACTCCTGGATGTAGAAAACAATGTCCTACTCACCAATTTTCAAGAATTCTCTGTTGGAAGAATTCACTCACATAAAACTCGTAAATAAAAGCTTTTTTCAAAAACTCACGTGAAGCCGAGGCAAGCTTGAAGCGTCGTGTTGTTATAAATATTATACCGGTAATGGTTCTTAGAAAACGTATCGCTTTATATTTTCCTGGAGCTTCCACTTGTATAGAGTTTAAATCATATGATTATGGCCCAGTTGTCGAGTGTTCTATGTTCTTTTAGTATTGTTCTTTTGTCAGAGCTTCCTGTAAGCCCATCATCAGATCACGTCAGCTCTTCTTTTACGTCTTCGTGTAATAAATCCCAAATAAATAATTTACTGCTCACTGGCCTAGGCACTTCCACATTGTCGGTAAACTCCTTGTTCATCTTGACAGCGCCGAAACATCAAGAGCCAAAAATGTTTTCTAGGGTGCGCGAGTCCAGCTTATACAGCCAACAGTATCGCGTCAATAACAGGATGTAACCTATGTCAGGAGCTATAAAAAACCCCTGACATTTATGACCCATCTGAGAGCCTTCCGCTTGGGCAAGCGTTTTGGAAATCTCTAAATAGAACGTCTTTGAACCCACGTCAGCCGGAGCAAAGACAATCTCCACAGATGGGGGTTTACGGACGGCTTAGATCAGTTAGATCTCAAGGCGTAGGTATGCACCTCTTCACTGATAATGGGCCACCTTCCATCCTGCGCCGCAATCCCTTTTACTAGTGTAAGTTTTTGGTGATCTTATGACTGCATCAGAAGCGGAGTTAGCGCAGCTAAATTTTGGGCTAAAGATGTTTGAACTTTTTGCCATTATTTCGCTAAGAAGAACAGTGCAAGTATGACACATCACACAGGCAGTCTGTTGTGTCAATAGTCAGAAAGTTCTTGGGAGTGTTCCCATTTGGTACTTGCTGTGCAACACCTGTATTGGCAACCGGTTCAAAGACGAACAATGTAGGGAAATGTGCTAAAAAGTGCTTGAGATGATAGTAACCCTTTGTTGGAAACAGGCCTGATGTTATATGACGTCATAGTTATGAGAGAGAGAGAGTGACATAGGCATTTTCTAACAAAAGAATTCACGGTTCTTGTAAGAAAGTCCCGGGAGCAGTCACAAGTAAAAAGTAACGGTATAAGGTGGCGTGGTGTACTTTAATATGATATCTGGTGTAGGTACCTATCCAGGGCAAATAACCCCGCTATCATCCTGCTGACCAGCTGATCCCAGAAAGAGCAATGTAATCGGTAGCATTAATGTCAGGGAAGCAACTAATGCTTAAGATCCGGCCAATCAGGATACCCAATCGGGGCCAGATGATCAGAAGCACGTATATCGGACCAATATTAAGGACGTGTTGTTTCGTAAGTATGGCCTCGATACCGCAACCTCGGGAAATACGTCTCGTTACGTTACTCATGCGTCTGCGCATCGATCGGGGATGGGTGGACCAACTAGGTATTGTTACGTAGAATTATGTAACGCAATGGGTGCAATACGTTTGGCTACTGTTATTGTTTTGTTTGTCTTTGACGTCTTCCAACAGCGTTCATCATCGTTCATTGTTCTCTCCTCTCTTAATTATTGCCTCTATCGCAGGCCAATCCGTTACGATGATCTCGGATGTCATTCGTAAATCTTTGACAGTCGTTATGAGTCGTCAGAAGCCCGAAAGTCTGACCACCAATCTTACTAAGGGGTATCGTATTACCCTGTAACTGGGCTGTAGAGGTCAGATAGGTAGTCACTCTATGTAAAATACTAGCATGCAGTTAGTATAAAGGAAAACTTTTTATCCAGTAGGCAAACTATAACAATGAATAAAATTCAGCATATCATTCTAGACCCCCAGCGCAGAAATTTTTCGTCGTCAGTTATACAAAAAAAAAAAGCCGTTCCATACATTTTGACCGCGTAGGGATTGCACTTTTCTATGAAACAGCTGATTTGTTTTTGTAAGACCGACGAAAAATTTCTTCTCTGTGAGGTCTAGAATGGTAGGTATGCTGAATTCATGGTTAAAGTTTGCGCACTGAATAAAAACTTTTCCTGTATAGTTGTTAGAGATATTAGTTGTCATAGTTGTGTGCGTAGTCCCAGCGGAAAAGTGTCGAATTTCGTAATTTCAGTTTAGCAGATATTTAGTGTATGACGTCGTGTAATTGTGTATGGTAAATAAAATTTTGTGCATCCAGCCGTTGAGGAGCTATTCAACAAAAACTGATTCCGCTGGGACTACGTCATCCCAGCGGCACTTTTTTTTTCGGACGTACAAGAAAAAAAATTCATTCAATAATTAGTGTACAAACGAGAGGTAAATGTGTATGTTTAAATGAAATTTGTGTGTCAATACACTGCGGAGATAATCAAGTTGCCGCTGCGCTGACGTTTGGCTATTTGATGAAAACCATATAAAACAGTTTAGTGCACAGTTGTAATTTTTTACACACGTTGCTTTGAATTTGTGTATAAAGTGTGTGAAAACAGAATTTGGAAAAAATATACCGTTCAGAAGATATACACGTAAAAGTAAAATAAGGTTATTAGGTCCAAGTACTTAAAATAGGAAGTCTAGAGCCTAACTTATAACGTTTATTTGTATCTTGTAGGGGTCTACAATGTCTTGCCAAGTTTCATTTATGTGCTCTTTGTAATTAATGAGCAATGGCATAATTTACTACGACTGGACCGCTATATTTTTGACATCCGATTGTAGGATTTTTTATTGGAAAAGAAGAATACAAAATATGCAGATATTTAGTGTATTAATGCAACTATTCACGCGTAAAATTTCAGCTCATTACACTAAATAATTAAAGAGATATAATCAAAATGCTAGAACAACCGCAAAACGTGGATAAACCGACCAAGTTTGAGAGGCTACGAAAAAGCGGGCCTGCAGTATATAGAGCTAACGTTCTACATTTTCCAGTGTTATGTGACCATGTGACCATTATTGAATCGGTACAGGTGGGCACACAATTCTTGAACAAGTAACTAATAACTTTCGTGATTAAACTAGTAAGTCACTTGTTTTTTCCTAAACTTACGAAATGGTTACAATAATAATTACATCTGTATTAACAAATGCATTTATTTGTAAGAATATTACAAAAATTTGTAACAGTAGGTAATTATTATGTCCTTAATATTCTGCTGCTTCCAGCGTACACATATTTTGATGTTACACGGTACAATAGAAATACTAATAATAATTAGTAAAAAAACATTATTTTTTATTACTAAATGGGCCTGCTCTTGACCTCGATCACACCTGTTGGAAAGCGATTGACGAGGTCTATGACGGATCAAAAAAATATTAACACCAGTAGTCTTTTCAAACGTCAAACGGTATAAATCTACCTTCATAATTGAGTCAATTATTACTGATCTGCGATTGTATGATATATTTGTTGCTGTAAACGTTCGAACGAGACGACCAACTCCCGAAAATGTACTAGTAAAACCTAAGAGTTACTTACCTACAAAGGTACATATGGCTTTTACAGTAGGCAATATATTTGTTATTTATATTTCATAAAAGAACTGATTCTTTGTAGCAATGTTATTATTACTTTCTCTAATGTTGTTTTATTTTATTAGTCATTGGTGCCGATTCTGGTGGCACAAAATTCTCTAAACTAAACTAAAAATCACCAAAATTTAGTTTATTCCTGTCAAACGACGATTTCCCATTCTGAAATTGACTAAAGTGACACAACTTAACTATATTTTAGTTTGACAGCACTAAGATTGCACTGAATTATTAATTTAGTGAAGATGGTAATTTTGCTATTCTGAGTTTGTCGTTTTTCACCAAAAATGTTGACTATATTAATTTTTCTAAATAAATCTGACTATTTTTAATCGTGATTAAAAAAGTGTGGAATAAAACTAGTGGTCATGAACTAAAATTTACACCAACACTTCGACTGCAAAAACAGTACTGATCTTTGTTTTCTTTTCGTTTGCTTATATCTCGAAAATGGTGTGTCCTATCGCAAAAATGATGATAATTTCGACCCCCATAACCCCGTAAGCCCCATAATCCCAACATGTAGGTAATATTTTTTTTTTCCATACTAAAAGTGAAAAATTCCATATAAAAAAACGTCGAGGCTGCCCCCCTGCGCACGCTTCATTCAGCTCTTAAAAAAATCATTGCGTAGGGCACACAAGTACCACTTTGCGAAGTCAAAAGAAAAAAAATATCACCTGCAGGCTTGGTACGACAACCGTAGAGAAGCGTTTTGTCGACGGAAAACAAGACAAAAATGACGTTTCCGTGTAGACAGTTGTCAGTTTTTCCCCGAGAAATGTAGACAAGCGATTTCTATTCTACAGTAGAGTAGAAATAGAAAGCGTCATGCGTGTGTGTAATATTTTGCGTACTAACATTAGTTTTTAAGACTGTAATACTAACAAAATGGAACCTGATTTCCGAAATAAACGATTATTTATTTATTTATTTATTTAAGCCTGCTGGAGTCGCGATTGTCAAATTCGATTTTAGTTGTGTCAAAATTATTTTTAAGTTTAGAGATTTTTTTTTTGCAGAATAGCTTTAAGATTCTCATAGCCAAAAGTAAGGAATTTTAGTGATAGTTTAGTTCGGTGTACAAGAGAATCGGCACCATTAGCTAACTAATACATATTTTTAATAGTACAAAGTTAATACAGTGTTTTATTTTCTGCTAAGCTATTATGTACGCACCTGTACGAAACTATTAAATATATTAACGATACTATACTGGAAAATGTAGAACGTTAGCTCTATATACTGCAGGCCCGCTTTTTCGTAGCCTCTCAAACTTGGTCGGTTTATTCACGTTTTGAGGTTGTTCTAGCATTTTGATTATATCTCTTTAATTATTTAGTGTAATGAGCTGAAATTTTACGCGTGAATAGTTGCATTAATACACTAAATATCTGCATATTTTATATTCTTCTTTTCCAATAAAAAATCCTACAATCGGATGTCAAAAATATAGCGGTCCAGTCGTAGTAAATTATGCCATTGCTCATTAATTACAAAGAGCACATAAATGAAACTTGGCAAGACATTGTAGACCCCTACAAGAAACAAATAAACGTTATAAGTTAGGCTCTAGACTTCCTATTTTAAGTACTTGGACCTAAAAACCTTATTTCACTTTTACGTGTATATCTTCTGAACGGTATATTTTTTCCAAATTCTGTTTTCACACACTATATACACAAATTCAAAGCAACGTGTGTAAAAAATTACAACTGTACACTAAACTGCTTTATATGGTTTTCATCAAATAGCAAAACGTCAGCGCAGCGGCAACTTGATTATCTCCGCAGTCTATTGACACACAAATTTCATTTAAACATACACATTTACCTCTCGTTACACACTAATTATTGAATGATTTTTTTTTCTTGTACGTCCATTTTTTTTAAAAAGTGCCGCTGGGATGACGTAGTCCCAGCGGAATCAGTTTTTGTTGAATAGCTTCTCAATGGCTGGATGCACAAATTTTTATTTACCATACACAATTACACGACGTCAAACACTAAATATCTGCTAAACTAAAATTACGAAATTCGACACTTTTCCGCTGGGACTACGCACACGTCATAGTTGGGAAAAGTCCAGGTAGGTGAGGGTCAATCCTTTAGATACGAGACTAGGTTATCCAGGTCCATGTTGACAGATAACTAGCTAATTTTGTTACCTGGCCACAAAGTCACCTCTTGTTTATCTACAATCTTGGAGAGGCTTCCCTGTCTGCCGTCCGTGGTATTCCTGAAAGCCTTGTTTAACTAACTTTGACGACACAATATGCAAATACCGTTTGCAGTCTGCGGAAAAAATCTGATAACGTTGTATTCTTATGCTATGTACAGGATATGCATTTCTTTGTTTTCCCTGAAGCCCATGACCCTAGATTATGTAAATGTTTACGTAACATTAGCATCGTTGACGGAAACTTTCGCTATCACGAGAGTCTTGAACGCACTACAAGGACATACAATGAATCACGTTTACATGATTTGCGTCAGTGACTGAACTTGTATTGGTGACCTGTGCGGCTGTGCATCATGCGTGCTCATGTAACTAATTATTTTGAATCCGTACCTGATAGAAAAATAATCCTACCTACTGTCCTACTTATAGGTATTTTAAATGTGTTAATTGTGTATGTTTAGCTGTTTGGATGTTTGTTACTCAACTACACAAAAACGGCTGAACTGATTTGGATGTAATTTTGCACACAGATTGTTTATAACCTGGATTAACACATAGGATACTATTTTTATCACCGTAGTACGTTCCCATGAGACAATTTTCGACCTCCAGTCAAAGTGAAGTCCCTGGCTAAAGGTAGTCTTAAGTAGGAAGGTAGGCTTAATATTATAAATGTGAAAGTTTGTATGTTCGGATATTCAGATGTTAGGATGTTTGTCACTCAATCACGCAAGAGCGGCTGAACGGATTTGTATGAAATATGGCACACAGATAGTTTGTTGTGTTTGGATAAAAAGTAAGTACCTATCCTATGTGTTAATACATAGGATACTTACTTTTTATCCCAGTATTACATTCCCGTGGGATAATTTAACCTCCACGCAGGCGAAGCCGCTGGCTATTACTATTTATTAAATACAAATAAAAAAACTAAGATTTTTTTTTGCTAAAATCATATAATAATGCGCTGAATAAGAAAAGACATAATAGAATAAATAACTGCCTCACAATGAGATATCAAGAGCCTCTTCAATATAGGTCAAGAGCATAATTTATATTATGAATGAGGTCCGAGTTTTATATAAAAGATCCCAGAAGATTCCAGGCTCCTTCAGAATCGTCCGCTATGCAAGATTATTGACCATTCCTTTTAGCGCTGACCAATAAAACGGGACCCAAGTCGGTGTTTCAGGAAAAAAATGCTGTAATTCAGCAATTGCCGTTACAGTCGGTTTCGTTTAGAGTCTATTTACAGAATGTTTATAAAACTACATCACCAACGAATCAATGCTACGTAGATAGGTACTCTTGTGTAGTTCTGATGAGAACCATGGTATAGACGGAAAGAAATGTCACCTCAAAGTATTTTTGTTAAAATATTTTCTTGAACGCAACTTCTAAGTTGGGTGCAGTTACTAGGCTAGGGATCATCACAAAAGACGATCAGTGTGTATAATCATATTGATTACCTAGTCGAGCATCCTCGTTTCTTCATCCTAATAATCCCTTCCGCGTTTTACCCGTCTGCCTTCAAAGTAGGACTCAATATGCTCTTCTGGGTACGCTCGTTCCATCATAGACCTCATCCATCGCGAAGTAAAGAGCAGGTCCATCCAGCAATAATAATAAAAAAAAAAAAATGGTTTGGCGAAACATTGAACATGTCTCCTTCGATACTCCTCAATTAATCGTCATCTTAGTAGTCACCCCCTTTCTAGCCATATCATCTATCATACAGTCCAGACATCGTTTGTTTCTTCTTCCTCTGCTCATATAGCTATACACATACGTGTACTCTTTTAGGAAATCAAAATAGTTTTACGAGCTTGGGGTTCGTGACAATTAAAAACTGCCATTAAAAATTACAAAAAATGACACTTTATTTAAACACACAAATTAAAGAAACACAATTTCACTACTGATCACTCTAAATCGCACTTGAAGGTCGCTTCAGATGTTTTCGCCTGTATTGCTTGTTCAATACTGCCGGGCCTCATTTTTTTTTTGTCGGGCATCTCGAGGTTGACCTTGAGAGGCCGTGACTGCTTAACCTGGCTTTCTTGGGGCTGCCATTAAGAGTTAACTTAACGCCTCCAGCCAGGGCTTAAACAACTAAAAACTTACATACTAAGCAACTGCACGCTGAGGACACTCCCTGTGGGGTACGAACCTCGGCTCAGGGCGTCACTGTTAGGGGACAGCTAGTGGGGACAGGCTGGATCAAAATATTGGCATTATTATTATTAGACGGGGAATTTAAAGCTACTGGCTCAGCTGCAGCGCGAGCTGGCGCTTCAACGAGCAAGGGTCGGTTGGGGGTCTAGACGTTAGGCGCCGTTACTCGGGGTATTTTAATTCGGGGGAATCTTAATTCGGGTATTTTTGATAACGAACTATTTGACCAACGGTATAACGTGTTTCGAAGAGACCGCGAAAGTTCATGTCTAACGAAGGTTGACGGAGGGGGTGTCTTAATAGCTATTAAAAAACAATACAAAGTGATAAGACATTCCTCATGGGACAGCAGAGTGGAAGATATTTGGGTAAGTATTTTGCCTAACAACTCGCATGAGAGTCGGTGCAACCTTTGTGTATGTTACCTTCCCCCAGATTTACCAAATAGTGACCTTATAGCTTTTTATACAAATACACAAAAGGTTGTAACAGGTTCTTGTGACGATTGTGTCAATCTAATTATTGGAGATTTTAATGTTCCGGTTTTGTTGTGGTCACCCACGCCCTCATGCAGCAAGTTGACGAATACTGTTGCAGCCACAGATTTTAAGTCCTCTCTCTTGCTGGATTTGTTAGCCCTTTGTAATTTGTCACAGTTTAATCATATACCTAACAAAAACAATAGATTTTTAGACCTTGTCCTTTGTACTTCCGATAGTCTCGAATTAATGTTAAACAATGACCCACTCTGTCGGGTTGATGATCATCACCCACCTTTAAGCATACATATAAAAGGCAGCATTCCTACTAAGCAAATGAAACCTAACAACATCGAACGGCTAAATTTCCACAAGTGTGATTATGCAAAGGTAAAGGAAGCTATCGCAGAGGTTGATTGGGCTACCCTGTTATTGTCAGTTGATATTGACCAGGCGGTGGAAGAGTTTTACTTGGCTCTCAACTCTATAATCAGCAAGCATACTCCCACAACCAAATTAAGTGGGTCTGCACAGCCGTTATGGTACTCATCAGCTCTTAAAAAATGTCTCATTGAGAAAAATAAATATCATAGACGCTTCATAAAATATAAAAATCCGCGTGATTATGACACCTTCTCAATGTTGCGCAGTAGGTGCAAGGTTCTAACAAAAGAATGCCACGGTTCCTTTATAACATCCACAGAGGAAAATTTATCTAATAATATCAAATCATTTTGGAAGTTCGTCAATAGCAGAAAAAGTACGAATGGCTTACCACAAACTATGAAGTTCGGAGGAGTTGTTTCATCGGACAGCCAAGTTATTAGCGAATTATTTTCTGACTTCTTTAGTTCGGTTTTTGAGGATACGTCGGGAACTCCCCCTAGTGGTGAGACATGCGAAGGCATTGAATGCAACTCTTCTTTATCGGAGATTTATATTGAGCATGATTATGTTTTGCGTGCATTAAAACAACTAGATCATAATAAAGGCGCTGGTCCGGACGGAATACCTTCTCGTTTTCTGGTCAAGTGCGCTGAAGAGCTATCATTACCACTCTATTATTTGTTTAATCGGTCGCTAGCACTGGGTAAGTTTCCACAATGCTGGAAAAAGGCGCACGTTGTGCCCATTTACAAGAGTGGTGACAAGTCAGATTGTGCAAATTATAGACCCATAAGTATGTTATCAGAAATGGCAAAACTTTTTGAGGCGTCTTTGTATCAGCATTTTTATTCTCACTTTAAACCATATCTTTCCCAATCCCAGCATGGATTTGTTCGTAATAAATCAACCCTCACAAACCTGCTTGAGTATAAAAACTATCTTTGTACTGCTTTCGCGAAGGGTGGTCAAATAGACTCAGTCTATACAGACTTTCGGAAAGCGTTCGATAAAGTTAACCATGAAGTACTGCTTTTGAAGCTGAAAGCGTATGGTATACATGGTTCTCTGTTCCGGTGGATACAGTCTTACTTACAAAACAGAAGCCAACTCGTTTCTGTCAGAGGATACTTGTCGTTACCGGTTACCGTTACGTCAGGCATTCCTCAGGGATCGCATTTAGGGCCCCTACTTTTCATTATTTTTATTAACGATCTCGTGATCAAATTAGCATGTCCCTGTCTATTATATGCCGACGATCTGAAGGTATTCACTTCGATTAAAAACACCTCCGACAGTGAATCCCTTCAGAATGATTTAAATATAATTTCTGACTGGTGTACCCTGAATCGAATGAAGTTAAACATAAACAAATGCTTTGTCATAACTTTCACGAAAAAACGTTTAAAAAGCACCTATGACTACAAACTCGAGGACCAATTGTTAGAACGAAAGCACGTAGCCAGAGATCTCGGCGTGTTGTTTGATGAACAGCTGTCTTTTAGAGATCATTACAATAGCATGACAATCAGAGCATTGAAACTTCTCGGTTTTATATCTAGGTCCACCAAAGGATTTAAAAAACCTCAAAGCTTCATACTACTTTATAAGAGCCTAGTAAGAAGTGTATTGGAGTACTGTTCGATAATTTGGTCACCGTGTTACGCGGTACACTCTGACAGAATTGAGAGTGTACAAAGAAAATGTGTTAAGTGGGTCTCGTACCGGTACGGTTTCTCTAGAACACTCCAAAGCTATCCCGAACGCCTCGTTAAGTTCAATTTGAAACCTTTGCATGTTCGTCGCAAACAGCAACACTTAATTAACCTACATAAGATCCTACACTCCAAGCTGGACTCTTCGACTCTGCTGTCCTTCATAAACATCAACACTAGGTATAACACCCGAATACCGAAAACTTTTACACTTCTGGTCTTTACAAATAACACCTCATATTACAACCCTATCGTTAGAATGTGTAGACTTTATAATGAAATTTCAAAAGACAATAACAGTATTGACATCTTTGATTCTCGTGCCGCTGCTTTCAAAAGACATGTGTGTACTCTTTCCTTTTAATATCCCAACGCTTAAATACTGTATTCTTTATTAATAATGTAACTAATTCTCAATTTATGTAATTTACCTGGCGCGCTGGCCTCCTACACATTCCCTACCTAAGTAGAAGTGTGTCGGAGGTCAGACGCACATACCTTGTAACTGTGTTTTATTTTTGTTTTTTTTATTGTTGTTTTTTTTTTTTGGACTAACCTCTTACAGTAGTTTTATCATCGCCATTATTATTATTTTTGCTGGTCATGTTGTGCGATTACGCTTTGGGTGATAATCAGGTCGAAACCTACAATGTTAAATTAGTGACATTATGTGATTGTTACCTGTTGTAGTTGCCTTGTGAATAAATAAATAAATTCGCGGGGCGCGAGGACCTCGGCGGCGAGGTTGGAATGAACTGCCGGGTCTCGATCGGTTCCGGCCTTTTATAGGGCCCTAGGAACATTCGAGAAACTTCTACTGTAGAAGCATCTAGAATGTTCGAGTACATACCGGCCCCGACTGAACAGATGTGGATAGTTCTAGAAGATTCTGGCATCGAAATTTCTAGAAAGATCTTGACTCAATTCTGCTACTCGATACTAGATGGCGCTAGTGGTAACTAATACATACATTACTTTAGCTTTAGCGCGTAACAATAGGAATAATTGGGAATCAACTACGCGTATCGCTTACCACCAGTTCCTCGGTGGTCCTAAGTGATACATTCGTGCATCAATAGCCTATTATATTCCTACTGTTGGGGCACAGCCACCCTCTCTCCGAGAAGGAGTGGGCCATAATCCACCACGCGGGCCCGGTGCCCGTTGGCAGATATCATATGTCACCGAATTTGTGGTTCTAAGACATGCCGAGTTTCTTACGATGTTTTCCTTCACCGTTTTAACAGCAGTGGTGATGAAATTAAATAGGTACACAGAATAAAGTGCCTGCCTTGGTTCGAACTCACTGCCGATAGCTCGTGAGTCGGGCCGATACCAGTGGTCTACATGCAACTGCATTCGTGCAATATACACTATAATACATGTTGCAAGTTTACAACACATAAAATTAATGGTTTTAGCAATAATGTTCACAATATGTTATTGTTGCATGTGAAGCGGTACTAACTAGACACATTGTGAAGAAATAAACTTGTTAAACTTAATCATATTTAGCCATGAGAATAGAAACACATTGTGGATGACTTTGGGTGTGTCGCCATTTTTTTTCCTTGAGTACCATGTGATTTACTGCTTCGCTGGTCTAGTGAGTAGTGGGGTCTACCTTCTCATCAATTCAGTCGAGCCTATTTTAACAAAACAATCTGAGAAGCTAGATTCATTCGTTCAATAAATAGGAACATTAATAAACCTATTCAATATCTGCCCAGCCTTTTCCCAACTACGCTGGGGTCGGCTTCCAGTCTTACCGGTTGCAGCTGAATACCAGTATTTTACATGGAGCGACTGCCTATATGACCTCCACAACCCAGTTACTGGGTAATACGATACGGTAAAACTGGTTGTCAGACTTTCGGGCTTCTGACAACCCGAACGACCGTCAAAGATCCACATATTACAGCCGGGACCAACGGCTAAACGTGCTTTTCGAGGGACGGAGGAGTCTTGATACATAAAGATGGTCACCCATCCACGTAACAACCGCGTAAAGCGTAGCTTAACTGGATCGATTGATCCGTGCGTTTGCTATTACTTAGCCACAAGCTCCTCAACATTGATAAACCTATTGACAACCGTAAAATCCAAAATGAACGCAAAATGACATCCTTGCGCATCGGAACTTGGAACATAAACGGATTGTCACCCAACACACTAGAACTTGAAGCAATCCTATACAAAAATAAGCTAGAATGATGCTTATATCAGAATGGGGTCTTGAGTTTGATTACCAAATTGTTTGTGGGGTTTCCCATCAGGATTTTTTTGCAGTAGCTCATTGTGGATTTATCAGTAATGGCAATACGGGCGAAACGAGGGTGCACTATAGATCTCAGCTTACCACTTAGGGTATACAGGCGTGATGTTAGCTGTTGTTAATGGACTCTACAACATAATGGTTATTTACAAGCAACAAATGTTTTGCCCGCGTTTCCACGGACGTAATAAAATCGCGGCGGATTTTTTCGCGTACTAGATTTTCAATGCAATGCTTAGCGCCGAGAGGTAAAAATCTAACAGAAAAACACATACTGTTCCATTTTCGACGCTCTGAGATGCACTCTGTTGGATTCTCAATGCTCGGTTGAACACCGAGAGTTCAAAATCCATTGAGCCAAAAAATCCCGCCACGATTTTATTACTCGCCGCGGGAGACGCCCTGGGCGTCGGGAATCCCAGGCTGATTCCCGGCCACCGTTGGCGCGGGCTTTCCCTATATAAAAAAGTACTCTGTGCGCGGGCTTGTGGACGGCGAGTAATAGGTTTTAGGCGTTGTGTTCCACGCGTTCCTCAAAGAGATGTCAGCAACAACTGGTGGGGTCCGCAATGGCCGGTGCCTGCCAGGGGTGCGGGTTGTTCTGATTCATTTCCCTAATTACTGTTTAGGAGTGGGTTGTAACAGCTATAATCGCATATCTGTTCCTCCTGTTCCTGTTCCATGTATACAAATCAAGTACTTCTCTTTCTATAAACTAAGATGCAACACCTATGCGAGAAAAGGAAAGTGCTTGTGACGATGTAACAGGGTGTCACAGTGTAACAGTTTTTATCTCGTTCTAACTAAGGTAATTGTCATAAGCATGAATAGAGAAAAGCTTGTGACTGTCGTGTGTAAGGGACTTTGTTATTTCGAGGAACAGTAGCTGTTATTTCAGTTTGTCTGTCACAGTTTCAGTCTGTTATCATCAGATACCTGTTATATTTAGCTGTTACGATAAATACGCCTCAATCCTATTACTGTTAAGCACATACTATCCGTTATAACATTTCTCAGAACGATTATCTCTGAAAACCGAACGATGTTGCCAGTTCATTTATTAGTTAGCTATCTACACGTACAGCTGTAAACTATTGCATCAGTCTGGAAAATCCACTCGGAGTAGGTTTTCTGTTTCATAAGAATGTTCCACTAGCCTTGTGCCGATTGCGATATTGCATTTGTTTTTTTAAGTTGGTAGGTATGTATTGAATATAGGCATATTTATTAGTACCGTGACACCTACGCGGTCAAAATGTATGGAACAGCTATTTTTTAAATAAGAAAACGAAAAATTACATGTACGGAAACTATGGTATCAGGTTGCGCGGCAATGTGCATGCCATCCTGTATACATTAAATAAAAATAATCTAAATTAACTAAACCTTACAACAAACTTATGTTTTGAAGCTTTAGGAACGATGGGCTTTTCAAAATGTGCATACTTAGGTACATCTGTTTATAATATAACCCCACCATAATTATAATTATCATGGTCATTGGCAGCCTGGTTCCTGGTTCCTGCTCTTTATGCCATGCTATGCTGCTCAGTGCAAGTGACAACCAGAAGTTACCCGCGATCTTCTAAATATCATCGACCTATCTAACTGCTGGTCCACCAACGCTCCTAATTACCGTCTCTTGGCAAACATTCAGTTACGTCTCTCCTTCACTTGCTATCATCACGTAAGTACAGTCAACACCGCTATGGCGGTATAATTTATCTCTTGGATTCACCTCACCAACTGGATTTTTAAACTCTTTCAAATGTTTCTATTCACAACCCTCGTGGTTTATTGCCACAGTCATGAAAGTTTGTTACGGCGATTTTCTATGTCCAATCCACCAAAATTGTACCCACATATAAATCTATAACCAATAAGGACAGCTCCTTAAAGAGGTAACGAAAGTTTGACTTCTAAAATAAGCAGCTGAATCAACATCGAAAGTTTCTCACGATCAAAATCACAAACAGACAATATTCAATTTATTATCTATGTTCACAACACAACACAATAGGCCTAAACTACCTCTTAACATAACAAGCACTATAAAGAACACTTTAATAACAATAACACTGTTTTCATCTAGATAAAAGCTGCAGAATTATAATTTCATCAAGATAAACTAATTAAGATTCATGAGGTAAGTTTAGCTACAGAAGATATATGTCCAGAAGTTTAATTTCAGACAATAATTGAAAACATGTTTACACATGGCGTCACATGATACGGACATACCGCTGGAGCACGCGATCAACGTCATCATCTGCTTGTCTTTTCCAAACTATGTTTTGGTCGGCCTCCAGTCTAACCGGATGCAGCTGAATACCAGTATTTTACATGGAGCGACTGCCTATCTGACCTCCACAACTCAGTAACTGACTAACACTAACACGATACCCCTTGGTAAGACTGGTTATCAGACTTTTGGGCTCCTGACAACTCATAACGACAGTCAAAGATCCACGAATGACAGCCGGGGCCAACGGCTTAACGTACTTTCCGAGGCACGGAGGGGTCTGGGTATGTAAAGATTTTCAGCCATCCACGGACCAACCGCGACAAGCGTAGCTTAACCTGATCGATCGACCTGTGCGGCTGTTATTACTGAGCCAAGCCCCTCTGCAAGCTCTCCAAGCGTATACAAAGCAATCGACAGAAAATTGTTAGAAGACATTATTGGCAATGGACGATGCCTCATTCTACATCTGCTCTGGCCACAGTTGGGCAAAAGATTGTGCCCTGACGGTGTCCGATGTATTTGTCGGGCACAAAAAAACGGCAGAAAACGCAATGGAGCTCTGGGCAGTCTATACGTCCCCGTAACGTCTTACAGGCTCACGTGAGCTGATCAATGTCTCTTTTCACCTCCAATGAGTTAAAGCTCAACGTCCCTAAAAGATAGTTGGTAGGGTACATGTAGGCAAATAAATGTTGTATAATATTTGGAAGAGGTATCTTTGGAAGGTTTTTTGTATCTTATCTAGCATTTTTTTGGGTGGGACAAGCTGGAACCCTTTAAGGACTGGCCCAAAAGTGCACACGACCGGGAAAAGTGGGAAGAAGGAAAACATTTGCCTAGCGGTGGGAAAGCTCAGGTTCGTAATAAAAATAGTAAATAAGCAACCTACACTTATTTACATACCTTACCGCAATATATTACAACAACCTTTATCTCTACCAACAAGAACACAGAGAGGGAAATAATAAATCAACAAAAAAATGGTTCAAAATAATAATATGTACAAAAGTAACCGGTTTTAAAATATTCACAAAGTAATGGTTCCTCTCTTTTAACCTTCTTATTTTGCATTTAAACGTAAGTGGCATTTCGCGCTCAACAATGGGTTACATAAGCTGCGCGCGCGTCGCTGACATCACCGGCTTTCACTATCGTTCGGATAAGGCGGTCAATGAGTCAAAAATGCGGGTTAAGACTGTCCACGTTGTTGATGATGTAAATAGTCGTGTTGGTTTTAGATTTTAATAATTATTTCGCGTGAACTGGATTGGACCTAATATTGAGCCCTGTGGAACTCTACAGAGAATATTCCGGAGGCTGGATTTGTGCCCGGATCTTTCAGTAGGCTTGTCCCCTATTACATCATCATCTTCCTGCTCATAATATACTTTGTTACTTTGGGTCGGCGTAACATTTTTCTTCCAGTCTCCCCTGTTAGCCAACATTCAATCATTTACTCCTTTTTAGGGTTCCGTACCCAAAGGGTGCCTACAGGACCCTATTACTAAGGCTCCGCTGTCCGCTCGTCCATTGATCTGTCACAGGGCTGGGACTTTTTTCTTTTTCTATAGTTCATTATTAGCTTCGAAACGTACTACCGGGATAAAAAGTATCCTATATGTTAATCTAGGTTATAATCTATCTTAGTGCCAAATTTCATCCAAATCCGTTAAGCCGTTTTTGCGAGATTGAGTAACAAACATCCAAACATCTTCACAAACTTTCACATTTATAATAACTATTATAAGTAGGATTCATCATCTGCCTAGATTTTTCTCTGCTATATTGGGTACGGCTTCCAGTCTGATCGCATGCACCTGAATAACAGTATTTTACATGCAAAGCCATACCATTTATTTCAAATAGGCATATCAGCACTATCTGATCTCCGCAACCCAGTTTTGGGTAAATCGATACCTCTTGCTAAGACTGGTTGTCAGACTTTCGGGCTTCTGACGACCCGTAACGACTTTTAAAGATCCACAAATGACAACCAGGCCCAACAGCTTAACATGCTTTCCGTGGCACGGAGGGGTCTAGGTATGTTGAGATAGTCAACCACCCACGGACCAACCGCGGTAACTGTAGCTTAACCTGATCAATCTAACCGTGCGGCTTTTATAAGCTCCTATAAGTCGATGGAAGTGTGCCTACTAAATAAAGCTAAATATAGATGCTTATATTTCTTGGTGTACCATTTACATATTAAATCAGCAGTTTATTGTAGGTGCTATTTAGTCGACATTAACGCGAATATTATGCGCCGGAACGGAACCAGTTGTATACGCATAGCTTAGCGTATTGTATACCTACATTTTCACATTTTCTTACGTTCCGAGAGCCGCTGCAGCATCTTTCCTATAGCTGAAAACTGCTGAAAGCGCTTTAAATTAAATTTTCTCAACTACAGATATGGTACTATTTACGTTCTAGTATTATTATATCTAGGCATATCAATAAATTAAAGTCACTTTTCGTGTCCGTCTGTGTGACTGTGTTGATCTTCTAAACTACACAACGGATTTTGATACAGATTTCACCATCATTGGTAGACAATTTCTTTCGGAAGGTTCTTGTCCATATTACGTTTATATTGAACTGACAGATATAAAAGAAATTGTTGGGACCTTTATATTAATACCTAGTGGTTGGAAAAGGTTGTAAATAAAATTCCAGTGTCCAATATGATGGTTGACTGATAACCATGAAATATCTGGTATTACCGAGCTTTGCACGGTTTTTTTTTGTTCGACGTTTTCTAAAAATGAAGCCTAGCTAGATCGATTTATCGCCCCCGAAACTCCCTGCATACTAAACTTTATGAGAATCGATGGAGCCGTTTCCGAGATTCAGATTATATTTATACATTTAAACAAGAATTGCTCGTTTAATATTAGATTCGATTAGATAATAAGCACAGTGACTCATCTTACATAATCTAGACATAACTCAAGTTATTGCTACGGCGGCGGCGGTGAACACGACTGGCCGCTAAACTGTATACGCGGGGAATATTGCATTTTGTATTGTTAGCATTATTGTTACTTGTAGTTAGTTTGATAATGAATTGATAACAATTCTATAATTTCTTTTATTTGTGGTGGTGTTCCTCTCATATCACATTCTTTTGCCAACAAGTCATGGACCAGTAGGGAAAGAAAATATTTTATGTTCGAAAATGTCGTGGACCCGTAGGGAAGTAAACTATGAATTTTCATATTTCGAGGACAACAGACTCGTGGACCGCTGGGAACAACCCGTTTAAAATAAATCCAGTGGATTATTTAAAGCCGGATATGACAGGTGTACCTAAAAACTGTAATTAACGACACACATAGCCAACATAGTTAAAATGTTACAAGTGGTGAATGAGTTGATAATGCCCTATTTAATTGATTGACTTCATAACCGCATTATTGGGAGAGTATAATGCATTCAGTTCTAAGGTGCATATGATAGGAGAGTTATCTAATAGATTTAATTATCTTGAATGATCAGCAACAAAAATATATTACTATTATTCTGAATTTGCGGAAAAAAAATACCAAATATAAAAACAAAAAAATATGGGGTTTGAACTTTGAAAGTCGACATTCCGAATTCCGTTCGTACACCATCCTCAAAGCTTATGGAGATTTTAAAGCTTTTTAGGTTTTTTTTTCAAATTGTATGTTGTGTGTGGTTGCTATAGGTATATGATTCGGGGACGTATCAAATATTTATTTATAGAATTAAAAATCATGAATACAACTTTTAAAGTTCATATTACCCTATTGAATGACTATTTCATAAAACCATTTCATTTTTTGAGGCAAGAATTATGAAATTTCTAACTTAAGGAGTTGTAGATATCGCTGATTCCGGGCATATTTTATTAAGGCCATATTTGTTATAGTCGCGAATCATATTTTAATCAACATACCATCTGATACTGACCTGCTAATTGCAAAAACGTAAGTCATTATGAGTTTGCTTAGTGTATTGGAAGAAGCCAACTGCATTTTAAAGCCAGTAAAAATTTACAAACACTGGCAGACCTAAAATGACTCACAGTTCGCAAGATATTTCGAAGAAGACAGAATTTCAGGATGTCCTGTTCTCAATAAATATTGACACACACGTTATGTCATAAAATTATCTACACACACATACACACAAAGTGTTTTGCAAACGGATCTAGACTTTGCAGCGGTGACATTACGTTGCATAGTTACAAAATAGTTGGTAATGTATCTGTAACGTTACCAAAGAATCGCTTATATGCTGTTGAGTAATCTTTTGTGATGGTTCCGATTTGCATATCTTATCATGCAAGAGAATGTTTGCAACGCGTGTGGAGATTTTTTGTTGTCTTATACCATGTATACAAATAACATGACTCCAAGTGGGCAGGGCACATTGCTCGCGAAACAGATGGCTGATGGGGCCGAAAGGTTCTGGAGGATGTAGTGTTGGAAGGCCTCCCACAAGGTGGACCGATGATCTGGTGAAAACCGCAAGAAGCCGCTGGATTCGAGACGCACAAACCCGGTCCAAGTGGCGGTGCCTGGAGGAGGCCTATGTTCAACCGTGGACATTTTTCGGCTGAAATGATGATAACTTCACGCCTGTATTCTACTAAGGGTAAGGCGGAGGTGCATTTCGCCAGTTATGTTAAAGTCCCATGTAATAGGGGGCGAGCATATAGCTATAAACTGCAAACAAATCCAGATTCCAGGCTTCTATTGAGAACTTCCTGATGAAAAACTCTTTGCCCAATCTGAGAACCAAACCTAGGAGCTCAAGCAACGAGTCAGTTTGTTGCTTTATCTGTGTTGAAAATAATATTTTATGTAGCACAAAGATTTTGGTGTAGCGTGAAATCTGTTTTCATTAATAAGGATACTCAAGTTATTATGATTTCTTTTATTAGATTTTATCATAATGTCACCTAATGATTCAATATTACCATCTCTTACACCACTTCACTAACTATTTCCAATAACCTATATACAATTTACTTCAAACTAGTTAAGGCCAAGTGTGTTCCATTAAACATCGACAACTCAATTGTGTAACTAATATTGCCAATAACTTCCCTGGCGCGTAACTAAAATTTAAAAGCATATATTACGTCGGAACAAGATGGATTCTATTATCTATCAGAAAAGGGTTATCGAACGGAACTACGATTATGTTGATTATCATGCTGGAAGTGTTTGACTTAAAAGTAAGCAAATCTGTCATTTCATATCAGAACACAAAGAGGAGACTCTATTGAGAGGGTGTGGGCGGTAGTCGAACACGCAGGCCCAGTGCGGGTTGAAAGATGTCATATGTCTTCGAATTTTTGGTTCTAGGACATGCCGGTTTCCTCGATAATCCTTCACCGTTTTGAAAGCAGTGGTGATGAGATAAATCACACAAACTAACGCACCTGACTGGGTTTGAACCCACGACGTACAACTTGTAAGTTGGGGTCAACATTGGTGTCTAATAATCTAGATGAAGTATTTCAATCGTTGCATCGAGCTTGTTGCACAATGATTATTACGATAATGATTGAAAATGACAGACCACATCCTTTTTGAATTGCGTTGCATTGGCCGACGACGGAGTAAACACTTTTATTGTTGTGAATGACATCTTACAGGTCAACCTCTTAAGGAGGTTGGAGGTTGGAGGTTGTCAGCTGCTTAAACGGGCTGTCCTGTTGATGCCTTTAAAAGTTAAGGCCTTCAGATTCAACGCCTTTGCTAAAGTCTCTTCTTATTCTACTTTCGTTTCAATTTAAATTAGTTGGGCAAAGTTGCCAACTAAACAGCACTAAGTGTGGCCACATAGAGACCCTCAATTTGTTCAATTTTGTTAGGTATAGCAAGCCCTCGAAAACTTTTAACAACAACTGTATGATCCGCATACTATATCGGCAATAATGTGTTCGGAAACACCACCAAAATATAAAGCATGGAGTAGGTTGTAGAAAGTCGAAAGCGTTCGTTTTGTGTCGTTTCGTTAAACACACGCGGTGTTCTTTTGTTTTCAATGCTATTGTTTTTAAATGCTTGTGTGTGATGGCTGGGGGCCTTGCAAGATATATAATTGTCAAGGTTTGAGAGGTCGATCTTATGTAAGCGTTGAGTGCTATTTTTAACATAATTTATGTAAGAAAACGGTCAAGGTACAGGAGCTTCATTGAAGTTTGTGTAAAATCTTTGCGCCGTAA
Organism: Antitype chi; assembly: GCA_947359405.1. NCBI lineage: Eukaryota > Metazoa > Arthropoda > Insecta > Lepidoptera > Noctuidae > Antitype > Antitype chi. The sequence goes on along the minus strand of OX375827.1, from coordinate 2,031,756 downwards.
CCGTAATGCTATGTTATCACTGATTCAATATCAGTCGTATAGAAGTTAACTTTCTAGGCACTAGGTATTCTTTTAAATAAGTATGACAAAAGATGCCCTCGATAGTCTGAAAAAAGGGGTAATTTTGTATTGTCAAATTCGTATTTGCGTTTTGGAGATATAAGCAACTGCGTTACTTGTTGTTTTATCATGTAAAATGTGAGTTGAGAGCGTAAATCTATCCACTGACTGCATAGCGAGGGATGTCACCTTGATCCTCAATATCACAGTCAGCCATAAATCAATACCGGCTTCGATCTCCTCTCTCTGAAATCTTAATAAGTCGGGGTGCGCTTCCTACCTAGTACCCGGTGTCACGTCAAGTGGACTTCGATCTCATGGCGACATGGAGAGTGCGATTGTCGCAACCCAGTGCTGGGCACGCCACGATAGCGGCGGTAAGTCCCCTCTTTGAGGAGTGGCTTGAGAGGCGGCATGGCGTCCTCACCTTCCGCCTGACGCAGGTCCTCACCGGACACGGTTGTTTCGGGAGGTTCCTGTTTCGTATAAGGCGGGAGGAAACGCCCGGGTGTTTCCATTGCGAAGATCGCCCTGAGGACACGGTGGAGCATACGGTGGCGGTCTGCCCAGCTTGGGCGGAGCACCGCCGTGTCCTCGTGGAGGCGATCGGCGGCGGCGATCTCTCGCGTCCGGCCCTGGTGCAGGCCATGGTACGGAGCGAGAGTGAATGGTTAGCCGTCACCTCCTTCTGCGAAGCAGTAATGCTCGCGAAGAGGGAGGCGGCGCACGTGAGGGAGAGGCAATATATGCGCCCTCACGGCCGTAGTCGCCGCGGGAGAAGCCCTGGGCGTCGGGAATCCCAGGCTGATTCCCGGCCACCGTAGGCGCGGGCTTGCGGACGGCGAGTAATGGGTAGCTCGCTGTCCGGTAAGGACCAAGCCCGGGTCGACGGCGCGTTGTGTTCCACGCGCGCCTCAAAGAGATGTCAGCACCAAAGGTTGGGGTCCGCAAGGGCCGATGCCTGCCAGGGGTGCGGGTTGTTCGAAAGAGATACCGTCGCCCCTGGCACACCGGCAACTGAGGGAACACGGGTGGGTTTTAGTCAGTAAAAGTCTGACACGCCCTCCTGCTCCACCCAGAGCGGGAAAAGTTATTTGATGATTTCCCATTCTCAAAAAAAAAAAAAAAACGTCAAGTGGACAGCTGTCAAAATCGTTCTAGAAATCAATTCTGTTTTGCTTAGCTCAACTTATAAACGCGCCGCCATATAAAATAACAGAGAGACAATACCCACAACAAAAACAGTAGAGATAGTTTACTTTACTTGCACATCGTTTAGAAAACTACCGTCATTTAATATGCGAAGACACGGCGTACATAATTTATAGCTCGCCTCGCGGTGGGTGTCAAGGTTACCGCGATGCTACGGTTCCAACTTTGTGTGTTTGGAATTAAAGGCACAAATACACTTGTGCTTTAAATATATACCTTAATTACTAGGTATATATGTGAGGCGGGGTTTGTGGCTAAGTAATAATAATTTAATAATAATAATTTATTTAATAAAAACGTATACAAAAAGAGTACATTTAGCTAACAGTAGTAAATTTCCCATACAATTATAGTGCCTAAAAATAAACTATTTCTAAAATATTTTTACTAAAAGTGCAAGTGGTAATGTTTCGGAATTAGAATGATAGATAGCGACCCACCCCGATAATAACAGTCGCACGGGTCGATCGATCGGGTTAAACTATGCTTCCCGCAGTCGGTTCGTGGATGTCTTCCGTGCCTCGGAGATCACGTTGGGCTGTTGGTCCTGGCTGTCATTCGTGGATCTTTGATAGTCGTTACGGGTCGTCAGAAGTCCGAAAGTCTGACAAACCAGTGTTACCAAGGGGTATCGTGTTACCCAGTAACTGGGTCGTGGAGGTCAGAAAGGCAGTCGCTCCATGTACAATACTGGTATTCTGATGCATCCAGTTGGACTGGAAGCCGACCCCTACATAATTGTAAAAAGGCTAGGCAGATTGATTTTAATTAATAAAAATCATAAATTCAATCACAGACAACGCACAGTCTAAACCGCGGGTCTAGAAGCAAGAAATTTTGCGCAAGATTAAACAACGATGGTGAGCAATAAGGAGTTTTTTTTTAAAATTCATCCTATTACGGGTCGTCAGAAGCCCGAAAGTCTGACAACCAGTCTTACCAAGGTGTATCGTGTTACCTAGTAACTGGGTTGTGGAGGTCAGATAGGCAGTCACTTCATGTAAAATACTGGTATTCAGCTGCACCCGGTTGGACTGGACGCCGACTCTAACATGGTTGGGAAATACAAGGCAGATGATCAAGATTAATATGTTCATTAATTTTGTCATAACAATTTTTTTTTTAATTTAGCAATATACTTATTTAAAGCGTTGAAGTCTTTTGTTAGGTTGATTTAATAGATAAGCATGATCTTATCGTGCTTATTATAGTCTCTATAGATAATGCCCGGTGGTACAGTAAAGCAATCGTCCATGGTGATAGTTTCACTCCGCTTAACGACAAGGGTAGCGTGGGACACCTCTCAGCTGGATAGACCGACGATCTTAATGACTGGGACAGACTGGATGCCGAAGGCGGAGGACAGTTGTTGTGGCGCAACCTGGGAGAGGCCTATGTCCAGCAGTGGACTATTGGTTGAGTTGATTGAATATATTTCGTGTATTATCAAAGCACAGCTTAGCGCCGAGTGTTGAAAATCGAAGAGTGTGTTTTTTCGACGCTCTATTGGATTATCAATGCTTGGTTCAAAACCGTGGAAAATCAAGTGTGTGATAAAATTCTGCTGCGAAATTTTCACTGCGCATTGCAGGTTAGTTTTCCATTCGGCACAAATTGTTGTATGGCTGTAAGGTAAGGGTCTGTTGGGTCTGGGCGTTTATTTGGTTTAGTCCCATCTCGGCACCCATGAATTTATTTATCATGCCTACGAGAATGTTTCGTGGTCATGATAAATAAATTAATGGGTGCCAAAATGGGACTAAACCGTTTATTTGTGCAACTAATACATAACATAACATCACGTCTTATTTCCCCGAAGGGTCAGGCAGAGGTGTAGCTACAGTACACCCACTTTTCGCTAGTTATGTTGGAGTCCCATGTAATAAGGAGCGAGTTTATTGTCATTAACCGGCAGTAACTATACTCCATTTGAAATAAGATTAGACATTTAATGAAACCTTTTTTACAGTCCGATCAACCTATTTTGACTTCTATTGCGTTAGTGGCATGACAAATGGCAGAGGCAGTAAACAGTTGGTATTGTAACTACTTTTATGCTTTTAATGCCATCCTTATGCCTAAGGTATAGAAGTCAGAATCGGTTGAACGGACTGTAAAAAAGGTTTGTTTAAATGTCTAATCTTATTTCAAATGGAGTATAGTACCTAATGCAGGAATTCCTCTAGATAGCGGCACAACTAAAAAAAATATACTCAAAATTGATGATAAGCCAGTTTCATCAAACCAACATCCGTGTTAAGTCTAAAACAATATTCTCGTATGATGCAGGATCCAACATGGCGGCTATAAGGTAAGTTGGTTAGCCGGCGTACGACACAAACCGAGTTAGCGGCAGACTCGACAGAGCTCGGCTAATGCAGGGCGCGCATAAGGGTGGTAATCGCATTGTATGCACAGATGATCATGTTAAACTGGTGTAAAGGTTGCGTATGTAAAAAGGCATTTGAAGCTTTTTTTACATGACGTTCTTCCGGCCTTTTGGTACTAGAACCTCATAATAGTCTTCACCAAGCTAGAGTAAGCGAGCAACCCATCATTGTTAATAACGCTACTCATAACTTCATCATCATTACAATTTCAGCCGAAACACGTCCACTGCTGGACATAGGCCTACTGAGTTCTGTTGCTTCTCGTAGCCAGCGGATTCCTGCGGCTTTCAGAGGTTATCGGTTCATCTTGTTGGAGGTCTTCGAACGTTACGTCTTAGTTTACAGTGCGCGGTCGCCACTCCAGAACATTTCGGCCCCATTGGTCATCTGTTCTGTGAGCAACATGCCCCCGCCCATTGCCACTGAAGTTTGGCAATTCTTCGAGCTATGTCAGTTAACTTGATTCTCCTACCACATAAAGTCTTTGACCAGTGCGTGTTACCAGTGATGACCTATGGCACTGAAACGTGGTTGCTCACAATGGGCCTCTTAAGAAAAGTTTAGAGTTTCGGTATGCGATCGAATCAGAAATGTAGATCCGATCCGTAGGAGAACCAAGGTAAGTTGCCAGTTACAATCTCAAATCACCCATAGGTAGGCAGAATGTCACAGCACTAGTATTCCAAATTCAATGGTGGTCCGCAAACAACGCAACCGCATGAACGAGCGGACGATTGGCCTTACTCTCGCATAGACAATCTTTTGTCTTACGTTAATCTCAGATATTTATGGAACGAAATCTTTTATCTTTCCTTTTGTCAAATAAAGTGCCTACATATTATTAAAGTATGCTTTACAAAACACTTGCTTACAAGTTTATGTAGTGGGCGGTTCCTCAGACAGCACACAGGTCCTAAATAAAACGGCGAAATAGTGTTCTTATGCTAAACTGTATTAAGAAAATAGATTGAGAAAATACGATAGCCGCAGCACAAATAGAGAAAAAATATCTTCCGTCTGCCATTAGGTACAGTAATAATAAAAATAGGTAGCAAGCGTTGTATTCTGAGAATGGAAATATTTAACTAAGTTACGCAGTACGCTTCTAATATAATAATTTAAAAAGTTTCTAAGAGGCCGCGCCTATATGTAATTTTGTCGACTTCGCTGATGTAGGTACTTGATTGTACAGACGTGCATTTACAGTTAAAATACTTCATTTCCTTAGGTTCTAATGAACAACATAAAATGTCGTTTCTTTTAATTGAGATGATCTTTCTACTACACGAGTTTTTTCATTAAATTGAAAATGGATTGTGAAGTTATTTTCAGATGTTTTATGAAAAAGAATTGCTGGATAATTAAAAGTTGTGTAACGCCGACAATTTTCCGATAGTCGTCAAAAAATAATAATGATTCGAGTTTTATTAATTAACGAACTGTTTGTAAAAGCTCTTTGAAGTGAACCAGCCAGTTTGACGTCAGATTCGCTATTGGTAGGTACCTAATATTGTGTAAGTAGGCAAATATCTGAACAAATAAATACGTACTGGAACTTTCTGAATCCGCAGTCTGGCTGAAAGTTCTATTTACGGAAAATCAATTTTTTTGTGAACTTTTAAAACGTTGTTCAATAATACATTTTGAATTTGACTTTACAAAAATACAAAAAAGAAAAAAAAGAACAATTTGACAGCTTGATTTTTTAAACGCGCGTAGATAGTTAGGCTCTGACACAAAAACGAGCACGTAGCAAATTAATCGATTAGACCGTAATTGTTACGTGAATGTGATAATCGATCATGCAATACGCTATTAAAGTAGTAACGTAACAATATCAAGTTTTTTGTGTGCTACATAAAATAGTAATCGTTTGTGACACGTCATTTTAAATTCATAAATACCGCTTACGTTGATAAGCTGTCATAGGGGCGTAGTTTATATTCATTTCTCCTTAAATACCTTAGGGTTTGGTTTACTTATTTTCTACATTTTTTTTTCACATAACTGAAAAACATAACTAAAAAAAAACTTAAACATAACTGGCGAAATGTGGGTGTCTACGTGGCGTGATGTTTTGCTATATTTATGTTCCTAAAATACTACTCTAAATGATAACGTAACCCTTTTATTTACTACTTAGTAAACTTGTAAGAGATTCTGAAATAAACTTTTCTATTTAGGTAGAGCAGACGTATAAAAACTAAGCGGTAGTCTGTTGCAGACTGAGGCGAAACAAAAGCGTCTCCACTCTTTTCCTCCGTATATTTTGTACTTTTTTTCATTGAAACCTCCTCGGTTAATTGTTACAAAAGAAAAGCACGGCTTTCTCTGTTTAGTTTCTAATTTAAAATGAAATATCTCAGTACCTACGTCGTCATGGAGAGATTTTAAAACAGACTAAGTATGTGCGTGTGTTTTATTTCGTATGTATGTTGTGCGTGTGTGTACTCATGGTTCTCTAGGTATACAAATATTATGAAGAGGTAAAATGTCTAAGTGTGTAGGTGTGTGTGGCGGGGTTATCTTTGGAACTATTGATCCGATTTCGAAAATTCTTTCACTAATGGGAAGCTACAGTATTGCCGAGTGTCATGGGATATTTTATGTTCTAAGAAATTTCACGCGGCCGTAAGTAATTAATGCATTTTCACTGCTGATGCTATGAACAAATGAATTGCATAAATCACCAGGTGCTTAGCAAGTAGGTATCTATGCAATTTTTATTCCATTGATATTTGCTAATGTCAAGTTTCCAGTATGAATTCGCTTGTGGTATATAAAAGTTTCTTGGTATGAATGTGTATAATGTGTATATAGGAGTATAGAAGACTAATGAAACGATGCCGATGGATGGACTGTGTGGAAGACTGGCTAGAAAGGATCACTACCCTGGCTATGACGACTATTAAAGAAGTATGGAAGAAAAATGTAGGAGAATCGAGGAGAATTATGATTTACTAATGGTCAGTAGCACAGAACCGGCCGAAGTGGCGAAGCTTGGGGGAGGCCTATGTCCAGCAGTGGACGTCTTCCGGCTGAAATGATGATGATGATGATGAATGGTCAATATGGCCATTTAAACGCTACTCTTCTCCAGAAATATGTGAGCAAATGCACGCAGTAATCCAAAGACACTTTATGGTTCCTTGTTATGAGAAATGAGAATGTCTTACTTTGTTAAAGGTTTTTGACTGAAAAATTTGTTTCCTGTAGGTACGGTCAGCAACAAAAATGTCCGAACATAATTGCATTGAATTGGGAAAAGCACAGAACTGGTCGAGGTTGCGGTGCTTGGAGGAGGTTTATGTCCAGTGGTGGACGTCTGTCGACGCAAAATTATGATGATGAGGCACAATTTGGGAAGTGGCTACATCCCAAATTGTACCTCATATAAAATTATATTGTCACTCATTTTGTTTTGTTATTTTTATGAGTAGATAATTACATGTCCTACGTAGTTACTACTTACAACCCTATACTAGCTCACGTAAAGAGAAAAGCTAGTTGATAAGATACTGATAAGGGTACCGTGGTCTGTGCTTATCACCCCAGAATTAGTGAGCGTGAGTTTAAAAGCCTTTCTGATATGAACCGTAGCCCTTATCGAGTCTAGACGGGATTATCGAGTTGGAGATGGATAGTTTCTTTCAAAAGCATTGCACTGGGAATTATAACAGGATTTAGTACCTACCTATATTTTGGAGAAACATCAAAGATAGATCCAGAATAAGTACCATCTAGTTCGTATGTACAGCATTATTACTTGATGGCAATAGGGTCGCCCCCTATTATATGGGACTTAAACAAAACTGGGGAAATGTGTATAGTGCAGGCGTGATGTTATGGTAAATACAAAGGTAAGCACATATAGGTCGGTTAACATCGCATAGAAAATGTAAATTATTTTAATAACAAAGATTGTATTTATAATTCTATTTCTACGTGGGACACTCAGAAAGTATTGCGAAAAAAAAAATCTTTAGGTAAATATTTTTTTTATTAAATCTTTTAAAAGTACTCTCTATTGGCCTCTATACAAAGTTTCATGCGTTTGAACCAGTTTTCGAAAAAAAAAAATCTAGTCCGCCGCAGATACCTCGTTTACAGCCTGCTCGAACGCTGACAGCGCATCTTCCGGCGACGAGAATTGTATCCCTTTGAGCTGTTTTTTTTATTTTCGGGAATAAAAAGAAGTCACACGATGCTAGTTTAGGGCTGTAAGGAGGGTGAACCAGGAGTTTGACCGGCGTTCTGCCCAGGAAATCTCTCGTTTTGAGTGAGCGAAGGCGCGTTGTCGTGGCGGAGCAGTAGCCCGCAGAGTTTGGTCAGTTGCTGCTCACAACAGAGAAAACTTCTGCCATGCATTTGATAGTATATTATTCAGCGTTGATTCTTTTTTGGTTTGGTAAAGGATTTGACACCAAGTAGCCAGTCAAAAGCAAAGCTTTTTCAAGCTCGCGATGAAAATCTTACCCCCGTTTCTAGATCGCTTCACTTTGGTAGGCGCTTTGTAACATCCATACCGACTGGAGCTACGTTTCTGGATCGTATTGATAAATCCAAGACTCATCACCTGTAATGATGTCGTAAACACGCCGAGACGAGCCTGCTTCAAATTTGTTTATCATGTCACGGCACCATCATTTCACCCGGGCCTGCTTCTGAGCATCGGTGAGATCGATATCCGTGGGTGAGATTGTGCGGCACCCAGCGTGAAACTTTCCTCCTCACGCGAAGATGCACGTGTAGAATTTCGTGAAGGCTTCCCGATCCAACCTGCAGTATGTGCTGAATCTCTTGATACGTAACTTGCCTATTGTCATAGATTAAATTTTTCACTACTAGCACGTTTTCTTCCGTCAAAGGGTGACCACTTGTTTCTTCACCCCCTAAAGTTAGTCGACCGCGCTTGAATTCGTTATACCAACGCTACACGGTTGCCTTAGAAGGGCCTTCATCCATGAATGTCATTTGAAGTCTGTCTTACGATTTGTCTGGTTTCAGGCGACACTTGAAATCGTAAAAAATCATAGCGCGAAAATGTTTCCGGCGCAGATCCATTTTATAATGAGACACGATAATTTAAATCAGCTCGCAAACAATGTGGAGGGAAATTTTGAAATTGGAACGTACCTATTTTTACTTACAAATAATCATATTTTCAAAATAGATTATATCTGGCCAGTCTCTCATACATAAAAACTTTTTGCGCATTACTTTCTCAGTGGCCTGGTATTAAGACATTTGTAGGCTAGGATTATCAAGTCTAGATTATATTAGAGCCCAGTTTCTAGTCAGATTACTTTACTAATAAGATATGACTTACATACTGTAAAGCCGTTTCATTATTTTTATGGGGCAAATATCTTTACCTAAATCTCAATTTTCGGAAGAAGTAAAGTACCTACAGTAATTAGGTAGGTAGGTAGTTTAATATGGGTAGTAGATCTAGGTATTATTTTATAAGTAGTATTTATTATGTTCTAGTCATTGATACACAAAACATCAATAGTTCTAGTGGTCGAATGTGGGCAACTGTTGCGAAAGACAAAATTAAAATTAAAAAAACATATATAATAATAAATAAATAAATTAATAAATAAACAATTTAACTGAAAGTTTAAATTTTTACAAATTCACTCATGGTTTCTATTTTCACAGGCTGAAAAAAAGTCATCCAGAGTCACGAAAAAAAAAATAACTCACCAAAAAGTCCGAAAACAGTAAGACACCGCTTCCCGAAACGAGCGATATCCGCCATAATAACAGCTCTAATGTAACGATTACGTCACGCCACTTTCACTGCGCCTGCGCGACCACACAATAACATTCTACAACCACTTATGAAACTGGGGACGGTGCACTCCAGAGTTCGACGCACTTCGAAAAACAAATAAAAAAATATCCCAAAAAGCTTTATGGTTTTCGGACGAACTCCGTGTTGAGTTTGACTTTGACGTTTTTTTTGGCGGGAGATTTTGACATAACGCGTGAAGCGCGCTCACTCTCTTAATGGACAGTGAATTGGCCGCGGTGGTGCGTTTTGCTTTTACTTTCTGCGTTCAGTGGGGAGTATCGGTTCGCAGGTCCGTCTCGCTGATCTTTGTCCTCAGCTCAGATGTAGGAAAGTCGTAATGGTATGACGGCACAAGCGTCTTGACTGTAATTGCGGGGACAAAAAAGGCTGAATGACGAGAGAGCATTGGTGCAGTTCCTGGTTCAAAACGTAGAGATTATTCATAGACTTGTATATAATGTGATGAATGACACGGATTTGAAGAAAAGACTGTGGCGGGTGTCGGCTGATAGCTATGCAAATGCAACCGAATGCGAGTAACTTTGAGCAGGAATAGATAATGAGAGAGACGATTTATAGCAATGTCGATTTTTATACGTGCTATATTACGAATAAGTAGTCTACTCGAATATTATGTAGGTGGGTAGGTAAGTAAGTACCTACCTAAGTGTAATGTTCTAGTCCAAATGTTTAAAAAGAAATTGACAGACCTATTAGGTTTTTATTTTTTTTAACATTTATTTTCAATGTTTGTATGCCTATTTTAAGGTAGATTAGACAGGGATCGCAATCAAATAAAAGATTATGATTAAGATTTCCCGCCGGATCCGATAAAGACTATTTCGCCATTTCGTAACAGACTGCTATTACATTTAAAACTTAATAAAATAATAACGACTTGATGAGAATGAGAAGAATGCATTTATTGTTGCAACAATACCAAATGAGTAGGGTAAATTAACTACATTTTATTATCTGTTAAACCCGAGTAAAAGACGTTAAATAAATAACAAAAAAGTTGTTTTATTTCAGCGGACGCATCGACCGCGACATCGTAAAATTTTATTGTAATTAATAGACATGACATTATTATTACTTTTAATTTAATTAAGTAGGTAAAAAACATATGACAGTAAATTATTATGTGCAAAAGAGTTTGTAATGTGCAATAAACTAAGAACATATACATAAGTCTAAGTACCTACTCGTATAGATTTCCTATTTTAATATTAACTGGGCTGTTAGGGGTTGTTACCTAAAGGCAGCTCCTCCATGTAAAATACTGATATGCAGCTGCATCTGCAGCCGATTTTTTTTTCGGGTTTTGGCTTCGCACGGTTTGTGCATTTAGCCAGTGTCAAGTAATTTTTTTTTTCGATTAAATAAATGGCCCGATATCCGGCACGAAGTTACAAAACAGTCATAGTCGTCTTAGTCAGTCAAGTCAAAGTTATTGTAAAGCGGTAGTAACTTTACAATAACCTAATGATTTATGGGGGGAACACGAAAAGTCCACGTATTGCTAATCCATTTTTTCGTATGTTCGAAATATTTGTCAACTTTTTTTTTTGGGTGGGGTATCATCAAATAACTTCTCTCGCTCTGGGTGGAGCAGGAGGGCGTGTCAGACTTTTACTGATTAAAACCCACCCGTGTTCCCTCAGTTGCCTGTGTGCCAGGGGCCGCGGTATCGCTTTCGATCAACCCGCGCCCCTGGCACAAATATTTGTCAGCTCAACAGCAGTTGTAGAACTGTCACAATGAAAGGCATTTTCTACTGTTAGTGTGGCGCTGGCGATAAGACTGAAACCGACCCCAACGTAGTTGGGACAAACTAGGGTTTCTATTAAAAATCAGTTTAAATGCTGACTGTACCCACTTATTGAGAAAACCGTTCTAGTTGGCGCCACTATCTATGCCACGTTCGTAATTTCTTCTTTAGTCATATTATACCTTGTTGTTGTTGCCATTGTTACACAAAGACTGTTTCTAATTAAATCTATTATTATAAATTAAATCCTGTGCTATTTTATCCATAATCCAACAATAAGTGGGTTCAGTCAGCATTTTAAAAGTGATTTTTAGTAAGCTCCGATAGTTCGTCTTGTTTTAATTAGATAGGTTTACGATTATAACATACCTTCTTCGTGGTGGGGATTTTTCTTGTTTAGCCTATACTGTCCCACTGTTGGGCAAAGGCCTCTCCTAAGTCCTTCCAGGAACTCTTTACCCGCGCCACCTCGAACCAGCCCTCGTGGGAAAATTCATCCATCACCTTCTTAGCCTTTTCCCTACTATGTTCGGGTCGGCTTTTAGTCTAACCAGATGCCGCTGAATACCAGTATTTTACATGGAGTGACTGTTGATCTGACCTCCACAACCCAGTTACTGGGTAACATGATACCCCTTGATAAGACTGGTTGTCAGACTTTCGGGCTTTGACGATCCGTAGCGACTGTCAAAGATCCACGAATGACAGTCAGAAATAAATAAAAAAGTAGCAACGACATAAAAGCTATTAATAGCCCAATGCCAAACCAAAGGAAAAATATATTCATAAACATGCAACATAAGTTAAAACGTAAAAACCTAAGTTACTCAATACGGCGGCCCATGCCGTCGCTTCTTAAAACTGTATTTCAAAATCGGCAACTCGAGAAGGTCCGGCACAGTAATGGTGACCAAAAAGATTACAAGTCTACCTACATGCATGGCCCGCTGTGCACACGGTGGTTCCAAAATAAACGATGTTGTGTAGTTTTTTCCTTGTTAGTAAGAGACTAATGGGATTTATTTGGGCGTGTTGTAAGAGTGTTGTTTGTGGGATTTATTAATAAAATTAGATTTGTACACCCGGTTTCTGAATTGATCATTTCAAGTTGAGAAATTGTCAAACTCTATTTTAGCATTGCCTTAATTTAAGTTGATGCTAATTATATTTTACGTAGCCTATAAGATTCAAAAACAATTTGCAAATATTTTAAGAAATGTTTAATTAACTTAACTACGTTAATTTAAAATAATTAAATAACATAAAATCACTTTAGGTACCTAGTACTAAAGGTAAGATTGACAAATTCTCAACTCAGAAACCGGGTGTTACTTCAAATGGTCTTAATACGATATACTTTTATTATTATCCATATTTCAGTAGCTTCATATATGTAAATGTATTACAGTAGCCACATACATGCAAATGTATCACAGTAGTTATAGGAGTATGAAATTTGACACGAAGCATGTAGTTAGTTAGTTATATTATATTTTCAGTTTGAAATGAATTATTGTCGAATTTCGACCACTGGGTGACCACTAGTAAATATGATTGCGGAAAAAAATCCTATCTGACGTGTCAGCCCATATTGTTGGCCTGTGTGCCTACGAATTGAGAACAAGGTTAGGCCACCGGGGCCACCTATATCCGCGTCCAAAATTTCAATACCATTTCAATTTCCCCCAATCTTCGCACCCGCCATTTTACCGGGTATAAAAATTCTTGATAATAAACAATAAATTCTCATCCCGGATACGTAGCCTACGTAGACAGGCTTCATCCTGCCTATTGTGAATATCTCAACTGCGTGTAGGGATGGGAAAGTTCTTGGAAATTCGGATATGCTTGTAAAAATGCTGTGCCGACAATATGAGTTTGTATGACCTACATTTAGTTATTTTTGCATGTATATACATGCAAAAGTAAAACACACATCCTATAATATACACGTAGGTATTTAGCAATTTGTTTAACCGACTCCAAAAAAAGGAGGAGGTTTTCAATTCGTTGGTAAACAAAATGGAAAATAACAGTAATTTCAAAAGTCGGTGGCAAAAAACGAAAATACAAAACCAAAGATACCGACGCCATCCGAAATTAATGTTATTTTTTACTTCGTAGGGTTTTTTATGTCGTTTTGTTTAAATCATAATGTCATTTGCCATATTGTCTGTCAGAAAATTTGGTACCTATTAAACTCTAGATCTCACTTTCGACAATCTATGAAAGGACCCCGTGACAAGAAGAATAATTCCTTGGTAGGTGATATACCTAGTATAGCAATACAAGTACAGAGTGGTACCTATAACCAAAGTCTATTTCAGATATGGACGAGTCATCGTTGGTTAACCAGTGACCAAATTGTCAATGGAATACATACTATTGCTGTTACATAAAATATAAGTCACTAACTTTTGCCAGCGGCTTCGCCCGCGGCAAAGTCGTTTATGGGAACCTACTTACTATCGGGATAAATAGTATCCTGCTATCCTATAGTGCCAAATTTCATCAAAATCCGTACTGCCGTTTTTGCGTGATTGAGTATCAAACATCTAAATATCTAAACATACAAACTTTCACATTTATGATATTGGGAGGATAGGATATATCGGAGGTATAATATTATGCATGCAAGTAGGAGTTTATTAGTCATTACCAGAGATGTACAAAATAGTTTTAAAAAAGTATTTAAATACAAAATGCAAATAGTTTTCTAATTTACCATTTCAAATGCAAAATACAAAATACTTTTGCTTTTTGTATTTTAAATACTAAATGCAAAATACGTATTTTCAAAATACTTTATTCAAATAAAATAGTTTTAGATGAAATTAGTGTTATTTATTTATTAAAGATTTTAACATTACTCGTTTTAAAAGAGCATCAGACATGTTGCGTCTGTGTGGACGCATGATCATACCACCATGTAAAAATACTCTTTCCACTGGTGCAGAACTTGGTAAACAGGTGTTGTATTTTAGGAATACCCTTTTAATTTTATTGTTGGGTATGTGTTTAGTATATGGTTCAAGAAGTTTGTAGTCGCAGTGACGCTTCCTTTTAATGTTTTTGAACATTTACAAACAGCAGAAATATTAACTTTGTGTCCAGCATCCTACTTAACGTCTTTGAAACACTGCCTCAATATAAATGGATAATTAAGGTTATGGCCATCCCTGAAATAGAGAATAAAATAAAAATTTAACACCATGACAGGTCTCGGGGCTAGCTAACATTAATTAACTTATAAAAAACAAAAGAAATAAACTGTAGACGCGTACGCAAATAGGCGCGAGCATAGTACCTAGATATTAAAAAACTTTTTCCAAAAAAAAAACAACCGACTTCCAAAAAACACTACAAAGTGAAAAATAACTTTAATTTCGGAAGTCGGTGTCTTTGGAGCTGTATTTGAATTTTTTGTCACCGCCTTCCGAAATTAAAGTTATTTTTCACTTTGTAGTGTTTTTTGGAAGTCGGTTGTTTTTTTTTTGGAAAAAGTTTTTATTTTTCACTTTTTAGTGGTTCACATGTGCTTACCCCTTCACAGCGTACCGGCGTGATGTTATGTTATGAACTGGTGTAAACAATAGACAGACATGCGATTTCGGCAATCCCAGTCCATTTGCTATCATTTATTGAGGAGTTCCGTTGCCTATCTCCGAAGTTCTTCATCAGATCTTCACCAAATTGAAAAGGGACCACTACGAGAAAGTACTCTTCCAAAAAATACCTAAATCGCTTTGTGTGTCTATAAAATTTGAAGAGTTCTCTCTATTTCTCCAGGATCCCATCATCAGATCCTGACTTGATGATCATGGGACCACCTGGGAAGTATATTCTTTCAAACAAAAAAAACAAAATCCAAATCGGTCCAGCCATCTTCGAGTAATCGGGGAACATACATAAAAAAAAAAAAAAAATAAAAAAAAAAAAAAAAAAAAAAAGGTTCCGACGAATTGATAACCTCCTCCTTTTTGAAGTCGGTTAAAAACAACCAACATTGTTACTCAATTTTAGTTACTGTTGGCATACCAATAGGTAGGTATATGTTACTGATTGAGTAATATTCAAAAACGGTAGAAACCCTTACTTAGCTTCAGAGGCCTTAGTGTGAGCTTCATTTAACCATCTCGATCAAACGCATCGAGCGCATTTGGCGCTCCGATTGGTCCGTCCCCAATCCAGGGCACTCTATGAAACTCTCTCTCACTAAATGAAACTCACACTGGGGCCACCTATTTCATACGAACTTTTGAGTTTATGTTTATGTACCTACTTACATTTTGATTCACATCACCATTGATCAAGTAATCTCTGTTTACTATATTTCAACAGTAGAAAACCAAATCCAATACTTATTTTTTTATAATAAACACTATTAACGGCGACGAAACAGAAAGACCGGTAATCGAAGTAAAACCAATCAACAAGGCGTAGCGCGTATTTTCATGTTCCACAGATAACGAACGATATTTATGTTTTGTCACTTCACTTTGCACACAAACCCGCAATCGCAAGGTTGCAGCACTTGCAGCGCCGCTAGTGGCTATTTATCGAATCGCTTAGGTACCCATAAACCCATTTACATGATTTGAGTGGTAAAGTGGCGAAAATTAGTAGTAAAGTATTTTGCATTTTACAAATACAAAATACATCTCGAAAAGTATTTCAAATAAAATACAAAATGCTTTTTTGTTAAAGGTATTTAAATACAAAATATAAAATACGTATTTTGCATTTTGTATTTGCATTTTAAATACAAGTATTTCAAATAAGTCGCAACTCTGGTCATTACGACTGATATTCGGTACGATGTGGTTGATGACTAATTTTATGATCATTTTAGCCTTTGAGATATATGAGCCTTGCCACATCTATGTAACCAACTATCATTTTACAACGCAACCGCCATTCGTTCAAATGATGGCGTCAGCATCACCGAAAACTGAAATAAAAATCTTAATCCACAACCCTAGCATGAAGTCATCTATATTCAAAAGACTTGAGGGCCATTGTGTTGGACCCACCAGGTACTATATTAGGTCTTAAATAATACCCTTCGTATTTGAAAATTCACTCCACGCGCTTTATTGAGAGCGCCTGCCATTTTATTGCGAGCAACGACTACGCGTTGTGAAAATATCTTTTGTGCAGGCGGTGAAGTGTGGTTTTGTAAATGATTTCAAAGGAACTTTTATGTTTTTTCTTTTATGAGATTGCAGGATCTTAGGTGAAATAAACTGGATTAAGTCGGCCGTATTTAAATTGAGAATTTTGTTTAGGTTCAAATGTCGCGTATTGTGTGTAGGTACCGTTTGTAATTATGTAGGTACCCATACAATTTTAAGTGATTCCGATTATAGTAGAAGGTTCATAAATAGAATTATCTAAGACATCTGAACCAATTTTTTTAAGCCACAAAGAATGCCAATACGTATATACAACCATGTACCTATCAATTTCAAAGAACTTTTCCAAGCACGACCTATGTTCAATTTACTAACTATAACACTTTTAAAATGTTAAATCATCGTATAACTCATTTAATTCATATCTGACTCAATGGTTGGCGGAAGTCGTTATTTCCCCCTCTGGTATCAAACGCGAATCACGTACGATAATTACTTAACCCGGATCATGGCCGACGAAGATTGAATTATGAATGGCTATCAAAAAATTAAGATCAATGTATTTACCTGCACGATATTTTCCCTCATGCACATAAACATAGCACTTCACCTGTAGATACATAGATAGTTTTCCTAGTGTTTAGCAACGGGGGTCTAACCGACTATAGGCACGAAAACCGTGGTTTCGGCTAAAGTTGGAGACGTACCACCTACGGACATTAGAGTAGTTCGCGACCCGAACTAAGAATGAATGACAACACGATTTGACAGTTGTCCGCACTCCCGATGTGTTTTTGACAGTTAACCGTACTCCCGATGTATTTTTGCCCGTCCGAAAAAGTTCATTTATCGGTAGTAGGGTACATTCCGAAGCATCTAAATACTTTCTGACGGGCCCGTTTCTTCGTTGACGGACTCAGAGCTCGGTTGGTCGTAAGTTCGGACTAAACTACGGATTTCGTAGTGTTTAGGTAGTAGACCTACATAAACGATATAAGTATTATATAAACTTAATTTACAATTTCAAAGCTCCCTAAAATCAGGAATCTTATATTGCCAACAAAGGATCTTTCCCACCCACACGTCCGGTTAAATGTCAAATGAAAGGTCATATCGGCACGTGCACCAGCTTAATATAATTATAAAGTTTAGGGAGTGTGCAACTTTGGACTCATGAATATCAAACAACTATTTGTTGCCCATAACTCTGTGTATTTTTACCCGACTGCGCGTCTTAAAGGACTGTTATGCGTTTAACAGCATATGTATATTTGTTCCTTTGTGACACTCAAAACCCAAACGCGTGGGCCAACTTCGATGATACTTGTCTGTCTTAATCTTGCGAGGTGTCACAAAAGACAGTAATCAAAATTAAAAATGGCGACAAACAGACGCTATAATGTGAATAAGAAAAAATGGAAGTCGACGAACTATGTCAAGTGTGATATCATTGAATGGATATATGAAAGGTCGTTCTCATTTTGGTTGTTTTTTTGTTTGTTACCTCAGAGCAGAGCTCAGTCATTTAAAAACCTATATAAAAACATATAGCGGAAGAAGTAGAAAGGGTATATAAAAACCACTCATCAGAACTTGACCAAAATATTCACCATACAAATGTGGGTTTTTGCTGTACCTAATAAAGTTGCGAATTTCCAGGAAAAAAAAAGTAGTTTAACTAGTTACGATACCAAAGCTCTCAAATTATCTGTAATTATAATAAAATATAATGTCTATTCTGTGTTATTTTGCTTAACTCCGTACTGAAGAGTTTACTGTATTGAGGTTTGAACTGGTGAGGTCCGCAACGGCCGATGCCTGTCAGGGGTGCCGGTTGTTCGAAAGAGATCCCGTGGCCCCTGGCACACAGGCAACTGAAGGAACACGGGTGGGTTTTAGTCAGTAAAAGTCTGACACGCCCTCCTGCTCCACTCAGAGCGGGAGAACTTATTCGATAATTTCCCAACCTCAAAAAAAAAATGGGGTGTAATTGGGTGTCGCTGTAAATACCTCCGATGCATTTGGAATAGGATCTGTTCAAATAGGCAGCGGTGATTACTTATCATCACCTGATGCCCTTCTGCTTATGTGCCAGCCATCATCATCTGCGTTTTTCCCGACTGTGTCTGGGTCGGCTTCCAGTCAAACTGGATGCAGCTATTTTACATGGACCGATTGTTTTAACTGACCTCTGTCTGTGTAATATGATTCGAGTATACCTTGGTAAGACTACAGGCTTCGTATGACCCGTAACGACTGTCACAGACGAATGACAGCCGGGGCACTTAACGTGCTTTCCGAGGTGCGGAGGGATCTTGGTATGAAAGATGATAACCCATCCACGGATCAACCGCGGCAAGCGTATGTAACATTAAAATGGGTCAGGAGAATATCGTTACATATAGCCCGTTGAATAAACGTGGTTACGTGTCGTTCCCTAATTATTTGAGTTAAAAATCTCTGAACACGCACTGTAGATTTAGCAAGTATGACAAAAATAACTTAATTTTAATTGATTTCGAAGGGAATATGAGTCCCTATATTGGTAATTAACATCTAAGACTTTTGAAAGGTTCTCAATATATTTAATGGACAGAATATAATTACATTTGTTCGTTTATTGGAAGGGTTGGTAGAAGAAAGCAGCCATGATAGTTAACACCGGTGGTTGATGACGACATCTTTACTAGGGTGTGGCACTGTGGATGTTATGGTCTAAGGCAAAAGAAACAGCGATTTAAGTTATCGGACTAACCAACTCCTGCTGCTGCACTTTTTAGTGCAGCCGTGAGGTACACTTTGATGCTAGTTTCTGACATCGCACTTTACACTTTTAGTTGGTTTTATTTTTTTATTCTTTTGCTGTATATTGTGTGCCTTTTAGTCTGTGCTAAATAAATGTATTCTTCTTCTTTTTAGCGGGTTGATAGCAATCTAAATACAGTCAGCCCAGAATTTGGCTACGATTTTAGCACTTTCAGCAGCGTCCATCAACTCCTGTAGCGTACAGACAGCGGGACACGCTGGACAAGATATTAAGTGCCCCATTGTTTGCGGAACAAAATAAATGTATTTTGTTTCTTTCTTTTCCACCCTTATTGCTTAACACACTATCAATCACAATCTGAATTATTTTGAAGAATATTGGTAATCCATTGCTTCATATGTTTGAAAAATTTGCCTCCCAGCAATGTAAGTAACGCAATGAATGTTACTGATCTGTCAAAATGGAAGCCATTTCTACTAATAGCGTATTATGCCTTGACCCCGTAGGACAATTCAAAGCTGTAAATGATTTAATTGAAATAAATGTTTTGATGCCAAGTTTGAGTGTTGTAATTCTCGTAATTATTGTAGATTTAATATGATAGGTACTTGTGGTGACGGTACGCGTAAAATGGTGGCTGATAAGGGGTGGGCGTAGTTGTTTAAACATACGCGGGGACGAGTGAAGGTAGATAATTACGCAAGAGAAAACACATGAAGCATGCAGCAGGATAAAGAAACTGCGAAAACATTGGACAATAGATGCAACCATACACAGAGTGACATAATTATATCCTACTATCGTACTTCCTACTATAATATTATACATTTAATTTTTTATGTAGATATAAGTTTAATTAATATAATATTATAAGTGTGATAGTACCTAATCTACGTCATAATAGATCTCGCAGTTTTAAGTTATCTTGCTGCACCCTAACAGGGTCATGTACTCACTAGTTTTAACTTTTATGCCTAGCTTATAAATATGGTTGTGTACATTGTGCATTAAACAAATAAATAAATAAGACTGTGTGTTTACATGTTTGGATGTTAATTACTCAATCACGCAAAAACAGATAGTTTATAACCTGGATGAGCACATAGGAGACTTTTTATCCCAGTAGTACGTTCCAGTGCGTTAATTTTCGACCTCGAAAAAAGCAATAAGCAATCATAAAATGTAATAAAACTCTACGAGTAAAATTATGTCAAACTTTAACCTCGAAAAATATTCTGGTAACTCGAAGCTACTACATAATGGATGTAACTTCACTGGTCACTAATGACGACACATTAGGCAGTTTATCCAGCGACTACATGATGTGGAACATTAGAATATTTTTTTATAGTTATACTTATCTGAAATCAGAGGGCAACTTACAGTGTATTAAATAAAAGAGCAAAACTGGGGTGGAAACTGTTGGACCCAGAACGCTACCCTAAGGAATCCACGTCCAAGCTAATTCTGGTAAATATCAAGTACAAGTGTACTGCTTTCTTGAATATGCAAGGTGGGACTTAATTAGTAGGCAATACTTTACATAAAATACATACACTCGAAAAACATTACCCTCCTTCTGGCGCAGTCGGGTAAAAAGGGGGAGGCCTGTACCCAGCAGTGGGTGATTCTAGGCTGAGATGATGATGATGATACTTTATCCACGTTTTGGATATCAATATCAAGAACTAATGAAACAAATAAAAACATCATTCGATGGGTGACCGACAGCGCGCGTGTGGATCGCTCCGCTGTTATTATATTTTTTTCGTTGATCAACTTACCTAGATATTTTTTTATTTCCAAAACTCATAACATAACAGTCGTTTGGTGGCCTTATTGTAGATGTCACAGAGTCATTTAAAGATTTCAACAAAGTTCGAATGATGATGAAAACCCAACGATACTCAATACGTGGTTAAAGTATTGCCAACTAATTAAATTGTATATTGTCTGCGTAGAGGGGCTTGTGGCTAAGTAACCAGATCGATCAGGTTAAGCTACGCTTGCCGCTGTTGGTCCGTGGATGGGTGACCATCTTTACATATCAAGACGTGTCCGTGCCTCGGAAAGCACGTTAAGCCCTTGGTCCCGGCTATCACTCGTGGAACTTTGACAGTCGTTACGTATCGTCAGAAGCCCGAAAGTCTGACAACCAGTCTTACCAAGGGGTATCGTGTTACTCAGTAACTGGGTTGTGGAGGTCAGATAAGCAGTCGCTCCATGTAAAATACTGGTATTCAGCTGTATCTGGTTACACTGGAGGCCGACCTTAACATAGTTTGGAAAAGACAGGCAGATGATGATATCGTCTACATCGCTCTCAGCTCGTGGCACGGACTATGCTCCACATTGAAGGCATCGCGGCCCTGTCAAACTTGTCACTGAGGCGCCCTCGTTTCTATCGGACCCACACTGTGGAGTGTAGTCACCACAATTTAATTGTTATTGATACAGTACGCCTTACGCCTCATTAGTCGTCAATGAAGTCATTAGGAACCTTATAACTATGACAAGCAACTTTATCCTTTGCCTTCATGATTATTAAAAAGTCTGTCTGTTGGGGCGCTTGTAACTCAAGAACAGTTACCGATTTACGTAATTGCTTATTTATTCATAGTTTGGTTCCTTGGTATGGAAGTAACAATATTTTTCTGGTATTTTCACTTTTTTTTGGAACGAATTTCTTTAACGCCGCTTGTGGTTGGAGCAAAATTGTCGAAATCGTCACGTAACGAAAAAGAGTTAGTCCCCTTAATGCGACTTTTTATTACTTAAGTACAGAAAGAAAGAAAACACAGAAAGAAACAGACAACAAAGAAAGATACAGGAAGAGAGTGAGATTTGTTTTTCCATTATGGGTGTCGTCGTTTTCAAGGGTTTCGAGGATGTAGAAGCCAATAGTGAGGTAAAAATTACGAAAATGCTAATGAGGGTAAAGCTACGAAAATTTTCAAGTTTATCATCATGGGTGTCGCTTCAGTGGCGTGCAGTCCATAAAGACAGAAAGACACTGCCTAGCCTAGTGCCTGTCCTACCTAAATCAGAGAAATATTTGATACTAATATTATTTTATCAATAAACAAAAAAATCTTTATTCATAAATCAGCTCCACTTGTCGACCGTCGTCGGTCGTATCCTTAGTACCATCGATACAAAACTCGTTCGTTCGTACAATTTGACGCAACTTCGCATTGCGATGCGTTAGCGCCGCTGAGTGCCTCGGGAGAGACACGAACTATTCGCGTCTTAATATTAATATGTGTGTACTCTCGTGGTCATGCAGATTTATTGGGTGTGCGCTTCTATACATACTCGTACGTGTCACACAATGTAAAAATTAACGCACACAACCGTACAGGGTAGTCACTAGCCTTTTACGCTTTTTTACTCCACGGTGAATTACGAAACTTACCGAAGTTTTCCAAACAAAGTTGGTTAGGCGACTATTTAAAAAAGTAGCATTGTTTAATTAAGATGCCGCTACATAAACAACCATTACTTTTTTGTCGTATTATTTTTATGTTCCCATTTCTGACACCATTGTTTGTTTAGATTTATTTGTTTTGATTCTGAGCTATGGATAGCATGTATTTAAGATTTCAACGTTGATAATAGTGTGTTAAATTAAATAGATAATATTCACTGTGAATGTTGTTCAGGTGGTGTGTGTATAGAGAAAATAAAAAATGATGCATTTTCAAAACTATATTTCAGTGAATAATTAAAAACAAGTGATCGTGAAAAGTAATGTACACCGGATTTGAAATAAATACAAACTATAGGTAAAGTCAATCGTAAATTCAATACAAAACAATATGATTCTTAATTGCCTCACGGGTTGAATGCTGTGTAGGTACAGCAATCGGTTATTCTGTTTTTTTTGTGCCTTTTTTAAACTTCTGCCTACCCTGTCTAAAAACTCTGTGCACGCCACTGTGTCGTCGCTTCGATGATTTTTGTGGCTACAGAAGCCGATAGTGAGAACTTCGTTCCCGACGGGTGACCCCCAATTTTTTTAAATTTAGTTTGAAGTATATCAGAGTTCATTCGAGATATGGTAGTTTAGGAAGCTTCTTTCAGAACACTCAAACTACAGCTTTGATCAACCCTTTCTATCATGTCCATGACCTCTGGGATCCATTCTCAAAATAAATATTACTCTTCAAAATTCGCAGAAAAAAAAATTGCAAAAAATACAGCATGCACGTAGTTGCCATAATTGCTATACCGACACGAGCTCAAATAAATTACTGTCCATATTGCAGCGTCCTTGTCTGTGCCAACAGAAAAGAAAAAATACAAATGTAGACGACACGTGTTGGCCGTTTTCACAGGCCATTTTGGTGCCTGGAATACAAAATTGTGTATAAAATTTTGTAAAAATGCAACATACGATATGAGCTGTACGACCTTTATTTTTAACACGCTTTTATTAGCTTCACCTGAATGTTTGTTTGTTTGTAACCGACTCCTTTGGACTTGATTTTGACCCACTTCAAACGGTCAGATTTCATTTAAGCTTTGTGGACTTGTCGAGGACCGATGACAATAAAATTCAATAATTTCATTAAAAAAATTAAAAATTAAAGATCACGCTTTTGTAGTTAGCAGAACTAAAAAAAATAAAATAAATAATACATAAATAAACGCTATAAAATCCAAACTAAAAAAGCAGAAAATAATTTAAAAAGAGCGGGTGGGGTGCTTGATATTAATTGATTATAAAAATACCTCAAAAAGCACCCCACGTTTTTTTGAAATTATTTCTGCTTTTTTGGTTTGGTTTTTAAAGCGTTGTTTTTTAGATTTTTTTTATCTGTTTTATTTTTTCCTTTGTAAAGTATCACCAAATGTGAACTGGGATCGTTTCCCAGGTCGGGGAAAATGTTATTAGGTTTTTCTAATAAGAACTTCTCAGTAACAGCTCGGTGTTTGGAAGTCAGCGGTGTGATACCCCCGTGTTTCGGAAAGCACGATAAGACCAACGTCTTGTGCCTGCTCTCTCTCCGGTCTTGTCGGATTGCCGTCCCATCGGACTATAAGAGTGAGGGAAGAGAGAGTGCACTTGTAATGGTAATAGTATGCGCACACAATATTTTTTATCTCCCGCTTCGATGGCTAGTCTCCGCTGAGATTGGTGGTCTGGCGGACTATATAAACATTTAAACTGATACGTAACTATAAAATTAAGAAATTGTCCAATAATGTCTTTCTCAAATACTTTATGTTCAGAAGAAGAAATTTAATTCACGTGTTCTTTATAACAGCTAGCTGCACGACCTGAAATATGAACATTAAAGTTTCGGTTCAACAAAATATCCAATTAAGTTCGTTTACTTTTACAATTTTTTTTAAACAAACGAGCTTATTCCGTTTCGAACCGACCGACCACTTCAAAGGTTAATTCAGTTTTTAACAATTTTCTAACTAGCTTCATTTATGGGCACCCCAAACTGTCGGAAAGTTTTTCAATTTACTGAAAGATGATGGTTGTATCGCGAGTCGAGTTAGCCCCATCGTACACGACACTTTCCACCGCGACTAAATAACGTGTTAATACGATAGCAAAGACAAGGTTTTTTTCACGCGAAGATATGTATTTATATGGGGTTCTTTATACCTTCAAACCGATTTTATTTTTATATCCAGCTAACGGCTGGATAGATTTTAATGCATATATGAGTTGTCTATCGACTCGTTTAGGTCGCGCGATGGCTATAGGCAAGGTTTGCTTTATAAAATCAAAATGGCGGATTTTAGATGTCAATAAGAAATGGATTTAAAAAAAAATTGTGTGGGTTATTAGAATAAAAGGCTTGAGGAGACAATTTCAAAATTATTTATGAGTTCCGAAAAGCAGATTCAGTTGGTGGCATCAAATCTGAGATTGAACTAAAATATGTGCCGCAAACTGCATTCGACTGCATGAAAAGCGTACTTGTTTTGATCTTTTTAGTTGCAGTCGGGTTTTTTGATTAGATATATACAGTTTTTTTATTAGATGTGTACAGACTGCTATAGTAAAAACCGTGTGGGGTCGGGGAACGTCAGGAACGAAGTTTCTAACGCTTTTTCAGCTCCAATTTTCACGTCGTTTACTCTATCTTAAAAAGACTCTAACATTATTTTTACCTCACTATCGGCTTCAGCACCTCAAAAACCATGAAAACGACACCCATGATGAAAATTTAGATTTTTTTTGCAACTACTGACACGGATTTTCATTTCGACGACTCTGTTGGCTTCACCACCCTCGAAATCCATGAAAACTATCTCACTCTCTCTCTGTCTCTTTCTATTATACAAGGTGTTTTTTTATATCCTATAACTCTAGGGTATGAATGAGACCATATCAAAGAACCAACTGGCATATGAATTATTTACCAATTATAGTATATTGTTTTGTTTTAATTTTTCGTACAAATGCCAGCACATCAAGCTACCCCAATCTATCAAATTTATTTGATAGGTTTTAAACTTTATAGCGTAAGCATAAGGTACATGTTCAATTCGGAAAATTTGACATTTTGGGGTAGGTTGAAGTGCTGGCGTCTGCACAAAATAATTCGACAAAGTAACGGTTATTAATGTAAAATACCCTTACGTGAATATGTCAACATCGATTTTTTTTAGCTTTAAAATATAAATTATTGGTTTGAATGAAAATGAATTACTCGTATTTATCAATGAAACTTAGATTCCTTCACACATGGAAAGTCTAGTGTTAGTATTTTGTAAGGTAATTTGGCAACGTCGCAAAAGTAAAGATTCGTCATAAGGGTGACAATTGTTGGCCTAAATTAATTATGATTGATGATAACTTCGAAACTATGCATTTTTGTTCGACTTATTCTAGGACAATTTGTATATTTTTTACTTATAGAGTTTATTTATTTATTAATCAAGGTACACCAACAGCTTCTGTGTTTAATATATTATATGTATTGCGGTAATAGGTTTGGACTTACACAGTCCCCAATTACAGGTTAACCAGCAAAGACAAAGACTCTGGAATAAAGTTATGGGATACAAAAAAAAAACACATTGTATATAAGTCTGTTTTGTGTTGTGCTTTATGGTCACGTAATGCTATTTCTGTTACGTGACGGTTTCTACGCTCGTGCTTTATATGTTGTGTTTTGTCTTTTGTGTGCACCAAACAAACGATTTATCTATGTATATATCTACAATTTGACACCTACCGCAAGCTGCGTTAAAGAACTTCTTTCCTTCGTTCGTGTCGTGACATTCTGGTAACTTCACGTTACTTTTGAGTAGCATCATCGTGGACGATGGGCCTAACTTATGTGCTGTTGAGATAAAGTTAGCTTGAGTTATTTTGTGTTTGACATTCTTTAGGGTACTTATACACCAATAGTGATTAGCCTGCACATTCTTTAGAGCAAGTTAGCTCGTTTAGAGACGCTGGATTATATTTTGAATAGAGTTTTAAAACTGGTAGAATTTTGGAAAGAACTGAAGTGTTTTGTAAAGGAGACTTTACAAGAAAATATAAGCACCCGAGGAACTCTAAGAAGAAATGTCGAAACAATTTCAGGGTTGAGGTATCTTTTGAAGTATTTTCGTGGAACAGTGAGAACTTGGGGCCATTTCTGTATTTTTAAGAACAGACACATTCTAGTCGCATGTTCAATCTGTAGAAAAATACATATGATTTATCCATTTACCTTTGACTTTGTTTGTCGTCGCTGAGATGAGATTGTGACTAGATTTTAAAAGTTTTTAACTGACTTCAAAATTTAAAAGGAGGAGGTTCTCAATTCAGTTGTATTATTTAAACATGTTTTTTTTTTGTTACCTCAGAACTCTATCATTTATAAACCGATTTGAATAATTCTTATTTTGTTTATATAAGGGATACTTATTTAGTGATCAAACTCAAACTCAAAGCATTTATTTCAAATAAACCAATTACAGGCACTTTTGAATTGTCAAGGTCGGTGAGGTAGAAAGATGAAGCTAGTTGCCCATAGGGGTTAAGTTCTGATTAGTGGTTTTTGAGTTAGCTTCAATAATATGTATTTATTCCGCTTAGTGTATGTTGATGATGTCATAATAATTTCCTGTCATTGTTATTTATTTCACTCTACCACTAAAAAGTGAAAATTAATTACTTAATTTTAAATAAAAAACCACGGACTGCCAAAAAACACTACAACGTGAAAAGTTACTTTAATTTTGGAAGTCGATGTCTTTGGATTAGTTATTTCGTTTTTTGCCACCGACTACTAAGTTATTTTTCACTTCGTAGTGTTTTTTTGAAAGTCGTTTTTTAAACTGCAATTGGCTGGAGTTGAGTGGCATGAAGAACAAATTATTATAGAAAGAAGAGTCAACTCAGTTGTTATTGTGTCAGAGTTGAATTCACGTGGCTGATCTCCACGACGCAACAACACAAGTAATTGGATAACTCCGGAAATCTTTCATTTCCGCGCAAGTGAGCTGTTGCACGTGCAGATGGGTATAAACATAACGATGTATTTATATATTATTTATTAAAATTCATCATCATGATCATCATCATTTCAGCCGATAGACGTCCACTGCTGGACATAGGCCTCCCCCAAAAACATTAGGGTTTGCCATAATCGCCACGATTGGCAGGCGGGTTGGTTATCGCAGCATGGTGGTAAAATGCATAGAGAACGCTGCTGCCCATTCTCTAGTAAGTCCCTTAGTCGCCTTCTACAATAACCCACGGAAAGAGATGGGATGGTGCAATTCTTTACGTCCGGCACCACACGGAACTATTCAAACTCACATCGAGTTAAATAAATATTTGGGTTGGTAGACCGGCGACACCAGTGTGATAGACATTTTCTCAAGGCCGATGTGTCATATTCATGCTGGGGTACAGCCAGGCAAGCATAAGCAAAGCATAATCAACCTATAATGTTCCCACTGCTGGGACACAGGTCTCCTCTCCGGGAGAGGGAGTGGGCCATTATCCACTACACGGGACCAATACGGGATGGTGTGGTTCTAGGACATGCCGGTTTATTTTTTCTCTCTTTATTTAATTTAGGGACTTTTATACATATAAAATACATGACAGTCCCACCGTACCTCATAATAACTACAATACAAAAAAAAAATTACCTCTTAGACTAAGTAGACTTAAAACGAAGATTTACAAATCGCATCTTTAGAATTATAGAGACCTAATGCGAAATTAGCCGCAACCAAAATTGGTCTCTATAATTCTAATAATTCTAAATAATTTTGCTTGCGGCTAATTTCGCATTAGGTCTCTATAATTCTAAAGGTGCAAAATGTAAACAAACATTTAGCAGCATCAGACAGTGGCATAGACAAAATCTCGTGAAACAATCCTATGTTATTTTTATTTAATTGTAGATCTGTGAATAATTTTTTTCTCTTACTCTGAAAGCGGACACATTCTGTCAACAAATGCACAACGTCTACTACCACACGTATCACAGTTTGGAGAGTTGCACTTTATTTTGAGAAATCATAAATTGTTGAGACGCACGTGTCCAGATCTCAATCTGAGAGCAGTAACCAATAATCGCCTCGGCAGTTTTTGTCTTATAACAAATACCTTTCGTTTTAGACCTCAAATGAAAGTATTTCACCCAAAGTTGATTGACACCTATAACCATTGTATCCTCAGTTTCACGCCAGTGCTGGAAAACAAATCGATCTAATATAATAGCTCGATGCACCTCTGTGACCAGAGGCGCATCGAGCCATATGCTGAAGAGCACTTTTGCTATCCACGCATATGAGTACTTTTCTGTTGCCAATGGTTCCAGCATATGACAAGGCCTCCGAAATTGCAATGAGCTCCAACGACAATTTTGGTACTAGGACATGCTGGTTTCCTCACGATATTTTCCTTCACTGTTTTGAGAGCAATGGTGATGAAATTATTTACACAAAGTAAAATGCCTGACTGGGTTCGAACCCACGACCTACAACTCAAAAGGCGCGACCGTATAGGTACTACTGGACCACCACTACTCTCGCAAGCAAGATTCATATATTATTTCCCAGAAATAGTTACATGAATTTAGAGTTTTTATAGGGAGAACGTGTCGTCCATTATAAAATACTTAAAAACAGAGCTCAATATAGAAGTACCTGTTTCTGAACTGCTTCCAAGCAACGTCACGTATTCCGATTTGATGGTAATAGATGCTGATATAATTACTTATTGGATAAAAAGTAGAAAAAGGAGTATACATGTATGGATCATAGCAGGTGGCGTTCTATAAATTACTGACGACTACCATGGAAAAACTACGTGAATTTGTGTGTGTAATTGCTTAATAAGCGCTACTTAAGCTCTACGAAGGCCATCCAGGAAAAACTAATCAACGAGAGTAACAAATTGTGGGAAGAGAAGCATCCACCACTTCGTTAAACCTGATCTGCACTAGCCTATATTGAGAGGTATCAATCGATTGCGCACTCAAATAAGCCGCTGCAGACACAATTCGTTGAACTGGGGAGTTACTGACCCATCCAACACCCAGTGCGAGCGCGGTGCTTGTGATCAGACCATGCCCCACTTGCTGAAGTATCCTAAGTGCCTGTTCACCTGCACCTCGGACTCTCGGATGACCTAAAGAATGCCACTCATGCCGCAATCAACGTGGCTATCGACACGACAAGAAGAAGATTAAGGCACATTTGTGATAAGTCAGATGTGCCTTAGAATAGTAACACAGTGTAGCAGTTCCTAGTCGGTGATGGGCACTTTTGATAACCTGCTAGATTACCATCATACACCATCATCAATTATCGAACCATCTGAGAGCCTTCTGCCTGGGCACGCGTGACCGTGGCCAACATAGAAATCTCTAAATAGACTTCGAACCCAAGTCGGCTGGAGCAAAGACAATCTCCACAGATGGAGGTTCACGGACAGCTCAGATCTCAAGTGCGTATGCGGCACCTCCCCACAGACAATGGCTCACCTTCCATCCTGCGCCGCATACTCTGTTACTTGTGCATTTGATTTTATGCCACCGATAAGCTAAGTAGAACACCTTTATAAAAAAAATCCCCAAAAACATTCATATTTCAGTACGATCTTCGTAGAGCTAAGCCAATTAAAGAAAATGACTCATTAACAAGCCACGTTCTCGTCAGCTAGACGTGGAACATGTGTAATTATGCACTCCTGTGACCCTTAATATAATTGCAGTACCTCAGGTCGGTTACAAAGACAGAGTGACTTGTTCAAGTTGCCCTCACTTGGAAAGGTAACGAGCTTACCTGTGTGCTAGTACTTAGGTGTATTCAGTTAGATATACATAACATATTGAAGGTATGCAGAAGATGAACTAAGAAAGAGGTGGTCCATGGAGTTTCTTGCCCGTTCTTCTTCATAGGTACCTGATACACTTTCGAATGGGTAACTAGCTTCATATTCCTGACTCACTGCGGGCTACTTGATGATTCAAAAGTGCCTGTCAGTGGTTATATTGAAATAAATGTTTTGAGTTTGAGTTTGCTGCGATTTTTAGCAGCCC
This sequence comes from Antitype chi, assembly GCA_947359405.1. Classification (NCBI taxonomy): domain Eukaryota; kingdom Metazoa; phylum Arthropoda; class Insecta; order Lepidoptera; family Noctuidae; genus Antitype; species Antitype chi. The sequence goes on along the minus strand of OX375827.1, from coordinate 2,001,096 downwards.
GAAAATTTGCTTAAATACAACATGATCATGGTTATTTCAAACAGAATCCATTTTGTTACTAAAATTACTAACGTAGTATGGTGCCAATACTTACGGCGCGTAGGTACTAGTACGGCGTAGAAGGTGCTACGTAAACTAAGTCGTAGTAGGTGCTAGTACGGCGTAGAAGGTGCTACGTAAGTCGTAGTAGGTGCTAGTATGGCGTAGTAGATGCTACGTACAGCGTAGTAGGTGCTACGTTTGGCGTAGTAAGTACAACGTACGGCGTAGTAAGTGCCACGTACGGCGTAGTACACTCTATTTTTACACGCTTTATATTAGCTTCACTTGTATGTTTGTTTGTTGGTTGGTTTGTTTGTTTGTTTGTATGTAACCGACTCCTTTGAGCGCGATTTTGACCCACTTTAAACGGTCAAATTTCATTGAAACTTTGTAAACTTGTCGAGGACCGATGACAATTCAATAATTAAAAAAAAATGAAAAAAAAACCAAAAAAACACACGTTTTTGTGGTTAGCAGAACTAAAAAATAGAAAATAAATAATAGTTTAAAAACTAAAAAACACGCTTTAAAAACCAAACTAAATAAATAATAGTTTAAAAAACTAAAAAACACGCTTTAAAAACAAAACTAAAAAAGGAGAAAATAATTTAATTCAATTAAAAAGCGTGGGGTGCTTTTTGAGGTATTTTTATAATCAATTAATGTCAAGCACCCCACGCTTTTTAATTGAATTAAATTATTTTCTCCTTTTTTAGTTTTGTTTTTAAAGCGTGTTTTTTAGTTTTTTTAAACTAGTATTTATTTTTCTCATTACGGAACTAATTTAGTAACTGTTTTGCGTTATAATAATATTGTGATACTTCTGATTTTGTAATTTTGTCTGTCATGTGAAGTGGAATACTAAATACCTTAAGATTTCTGTTCAAAATGTTCAGTCACATTTGAACCTATCTGGGAAATTACGGACCTACTCACAACACTTTGAACTTTTATGGCTAATAGTATCGTGCACAGTTGTTCAATCATTCGATCAAGTAGAATTAAGCAAAAGCTTTTATACCTACTTACACATGTAAGTAGCTTCACCGTTTGGGAGTTTTTCGTAAAATATAGGGAGAGAGAGAGAGAGAGAGTAACTTTCTATAAAACATTTATGCCAAATTAAATCGAAACTGCGGCATTTTGCGGTGAACCACGTTGATCTACGGCTTTCGAGATATCTGTGATTCTTAAATTGACTGGTGGCTGCTATGTGGCTACAGGGATCTGCATAAGCATAATCATTATCTTTATCTTTATCTTCTATATCTATACTAAATATAAATTAAAATGGCTCTTAGTGACTATCTGTGTAACCGCATTGTTCTGCTGAACTACGCAATGGGTTTTGATGCGGTTTCCATCATCATTTGGAGAATTGATTCCCACTTAATTAGCTATGTAACTACTGAATTGATTTTAATCATTTCTTCAAAGGCAGATACTGAGCCTTTGTTTGTTACGTAATTATTGTTATTTGAAACACACTATTAAGCTTTGATAACATTCAGACTGGTTTCCCTCATTTTTGTTAAGATTTTGGAGAAATAATCCAGTTGTGTCTAGTAATGACGCATTGCCTGCAACAAACACGTCATCAGACTAAGTACCTACGTCTTGGTAAGTTCAGGCAAGGCTTTCTGAATAAATGGCCACTAGTACCTAGACATCGTCAACCTCTGGTGTGAGAAGTTCTAAGCGTCTAATTACGCATGAAGGAAACAATAACAAACAACTCTTTCTATATCTATACTTATGATAATTTATAGTCGCTTTTTGTGTCAGTCTGCGGTTGTTCTTCTAAACTGCGTAACAGATTTTCATATGGTTTTCACCATCATTTGGAGAATTTATTCCGAAAGGTTTTTGTGTGTGCATAATACGTACTTCTTTCTACAAAGTATTTATAACAAAGTCCCGCCATCGCGTCAGTCTGTCAACGCGATAAACTCAAAAACTACCGAATTGATTTTTACACAGTTTTCACTAATGGACGGAGTGATTCATTGATGACAGTTTAATGTATGATTCATAAAAGGTTTTGTGTAAATTAGCTGAAATATGACGATAATTGTTGAAGATATCCAAAAGTCATGCCGACTGGGAGCTTTACTGGCGTGCGCCACGTAAATGGATTTACATATGTACGGTACTTTTAATCCCAGTAGTAAGTTCCCGTGGGTTTTTTTCCGACATATTCTCCTTCACCTTCTGACATTCAACATCATCATCACTCTCCTTCCCTAATTCCAATTTATTTGGGGTCGGCGGAACATCTGTTTATCTTCCATACTGTTCTATTAGTCTGCATCTCAGTAATCATTGTTAACATAAAAAACACGTGCCTTCTTGTTACAAAATGAGATATAGATAACTTTAGTCCAATCCTAAACTGATATCATATTGTTAACTTTATTTGGAGCAGGGTAAGGTTCTCAATACAAATTATAAATAAGACTTGGGTTTGACGTTCATTTTTGTAATTAGAACTTTAATTATCTCGGGCAAGAGTTTTTTTTAAATTTGTTTAAAGGGTTTTGTCGCTTAGCGACCACATCGCCCAGTGCAGAAAAACACAATATTGTTGTTTACGATCTGTTTTATAACTAACTTGTACAATTGTTTTGCCTTATCGGACAATGGAAAAGCCAGGATGGAATTACATAAGCCAATATCATACCTTTTATGTCGTCCTAAAACCTCAATTCTAGTATTTTCATTCCAACAGGACACACTCCAACAGGATCTGAACCACATCATCAACTACTCCACAATCATCACAGTCGGACAAGAGTTAGAAATTCAAAAATGGCGTGATGGTGTGGAAAGATAAGCTTGTTTTGTTATAAGATCGAGGGTGCCCCGAAGGTATACGAATAGTATTACGTCCACATTTTGCTGACAGATGCGTAGATGGTTTGGTTATGTGGAGAGGATGAATTAAGGGCGACTAACCAAAGATATTTACAAGGCAGTTGTGAGTGGAAACGCTGAAGGGGGACGCCCTTCAAGGAAATATTCTCCTGAGGTGGTCCCATTGGCACCAAGCCCGGATCTGATGATGGAATCCCAGGGAAATCGAGGGCAACCCTCAAGTGTTATAGGTATTAACAATGTTTTTCGTATATTTTCTAAAGCTATTGAGACATTTGCGTGTGCTCATCATCATCTCATGACGCTGAGCTGATGAAGGAAGGTACAACTCTTTAACGGTTAGGAGTGGTAGGATGTTCGGGCATAACTCCGTCATATATAGACGGATTTGCAAAATTATTTTTTTGTTCGAAAGGGGTTTATTCCCGAAAAAGTTTATGAACGTAACCGTAGCGAAAGGAGTATTTAAGGATCCTAGCAAAGATCGTTCTGTATCTTTTGCCAACCTCCATGGGAAGTGAGTATAAGTGTGTTTGTATTTCGCTCACATAATATTCAAGAAACAAAGTCCCTCATTAAGAAAACCGTACCTCATTTTCATTCAACAACATAAAGCTTCATTGATTTCTACGTCTTGGGATCATTACTATACATAAACATTTGCATCAAGATTACCATAATTTTAGAAGCTCCCGCCAAGGGCTATGACTGTCAAAAATATGGCGTTCTCATCCGGCTGCATCCGCTCTATTTATAGACGACTGTTTGGCCAATCGATTCTGATTGAGTCCTTTCAGTCTTTTCACGTTTATGTTCAACGAGAAAGTATTTGCACAACGGTGTTCGTGTGTTGATTTGACTTATCGGGATTGGGAAAGAGACAAACACAATGCTTTATTAAGGTAGGTGCATGCCGTTTGTCTGAATGTATGTTTCAGCATCACGCAAAAACTACCAGATGGATTCCGTTCAAATTTTGCATAGATATTCTATATTTGTCTGGTCAGTCTGTAGTGCATAAATTATCACGCTTTTTGCCATGGGGCATAAGCAATAATCCTATTCTTATACAGTTTACCGCAAATTGTGAAACGACGAGCTTAATGGTTAGAAAATAGCACGTAGTTACAGATTTAATCATTTAAATGATTGTCATCACGCTATACCTTTATGGAACTAAGCAGTCAATCGTGATGGTTGGGATTTTATAGACGGGGCAGTCAGGGTAGGTACCTGAACAGTTGTAACTGTTCTTAACTTTTTGAGAAACTGATGTGCTTTCACAGATTTTGAAAAACAATACAGTCAACAAGAAAATGGGTGACTTTTACAAAGCTTCTGTTTAAATCCAATTGATCCCGTTCCTTATAAGGATAATTATTTAAATGATAATAACTGAGATTTTATTACCAAAAAAGCCCGAAATTCTAAAAACAAAACCTGAAGTAGTAGGTAAGTTCTAATCTGATATGTTTTGAGATTCTTTTTTTAATATTGTTATAAATACTACTACTAAATGATAGTTCGTAGAACGTACACAGAAATCGTGAAGTTATGGGTCTATTTTATCATCTATATTTATAATAAAAATAAATATCTATGGTTAGTTAGGTGAATCTACTGTTATATTATTTTATAATTTAGTGCCAACTATTCGTCAGGAATAATTAATAATTGTGTTATGCCATTAGGTAGTAAATGCAGAAACTAATAGAGAAGTGACCTTATTAATGATTGGGCACGCCACGACTACGGCGGTGAGTCCCCTCTTTGAGGAGTGCGAGTGAATTTATGGATGGCCCCTTAACTATACAACCCTAGTTTTAGTATATGCGAAACCCGAAACACGTGTCTATTCGTTTTATGTGCAGAAACTATGTACACAATTTTAAAACTGTATCATGAAAAACACAAATTTATAAGCTTGTTATGTTACCTAGCCAGCGTCGTATAGTGTTCAGTGATAATAATTATGCAGTAGGTACCTAACCGTACGGCGATTGTATTGTAATTAACTGGTGATAACATTTTCCATCACACTTGCAATACTTTTTTGGGAAAAAATATAACATGGTGTAAAAATTATTGCAAATTCTGAACAAACTGTATTCAGGTTTCGCATATACTAAAAATTATGTTGTATATTAATACGTGAAGCAAAATGTACCCCTTCTAAGGAATATTATGCAGACGAAGGAGTATGAACATTTCGCACAGTTACAGTTTAAGAAGAAGGAGTACAGAAAACTAGTATTCTTTTATTATGGTCGAGTTTCGACCACTGCGCCACCACTGGTTAATATACAACGTGTAACATAAATAACGCAAGACCTCATACACCCCAATTAGAGTATTGAGTTAAAAGCATAATACGATGACCAAAACTATTTTTTTTAAAGCTAACTGATATTATAAAGAAAAACGTGTCGACCCAAGCATTACTTTATGCATTTAAAATTTAGTCTTATTACTTCTGAAATAAGACTGAATTCTCTTTGGCTCAATCAGTGGTAGGTATGGCAAAATAAATAATTTAAAAATAATAACTTATGTTAAAAGTTACTGAAATCGATTCAGTAGTCAATTAGGAACAAACTACTTTCAGGTCTTGCGTCTATTCTGTTACACCTTGTATAATTGTAAGTAACTTATCGAAAAGAAAACTACAAATTTTTCGGATTAAATTCAAAGGAATCTCTTAATAACCTACACTACCTACATTTCATATCTGAATATTTTCAGGAATTTACAACCCTCGTTTATAAATTATTTGCGCATAAAATCCTCGCTCGTCCAGTCGGCTGCACTTGTCGATAATAACTTAATTGGAAATCGTTTAATGGTCGCCTCGGTTGCAATATGAATTATGGGATCGTTCTTTAGTGCTTCAAAAATATTATGAAATGGTATAGTTTGCTATTTTTAACCGACTTCAAAAAAGAGGAGTTTATAAATTCGTCGGAACCTTTTTTTTGGAACTTTGGAGATAGGCAACGGAACTCCTCAATAAATGATAGCAAATGCACTGGGATTGCTGAAATCTCATCTCTGTCTATTGCTTACACCAGTTCATAACATAACATCACGCTGGTATGCTGTGAAGGGGTAAGCACATGTGAACCACTAAAAAGTGAAAAATAAAAACTTTTTCCAAAAAAAAACAACCGACTTTCAAAAAAACACTACAAAGTGAAAAATAACTTTAATTTTGGAAGGCGGTGACAAAAAATTCAAATACAGCTCCAAAGACACCGACTTCCGAAATTAAAGTTATTTTTCACTTTGTAGTGTTTTTTTAAAGACTACACATCAATATAACGAGTATCTTCATCATCATCTGCCTAGCCTTTTCCCAACTATGTTGAGGTCGGCTCCTAGTCTAACCGCAGCTGAATACCAGTTTTTTACATGGAGCGACTGCCTATCTGACCTCCACAACCCAGTTACACGATACCCCTTGGTAAGACTGGTTGTCAGACTTTCGGGCTTCTGACGACCCGTAACGACTGTCAAAGATCCACTGATGATAGCCGAGACCAACGGCTTAACGTGCTTTCACGGAGGGGTCTTGATATGTAAAGATTGTCACCCATCCACGGACCAACCGCGGCATGCGTAGCTTAACCTGATCGATCGACCCATGCGGCTGTTATTACTTAGCCTCAAGCCTATCCATATTAACGAGTATAAAAGTACTAATACTACCCAAAAACGATCGTTAAGAATCAGCCGTAAGTAATTTGTTCAATCATCCATTCAGACAGAAAATATCATAGGTCATACACGATTTTCAAGTTTTTTTTTTTCACAAAATAGTGCTTATGTTCTTAGTATGTTGATGATGACAATAAACAGCAGGGGTCTGGCAGGAGGGTAGGTTAAACAATAAAATGGTAAGTGGCCGTTATTAGGGTGTGCAGGTGGGCTCCAATGCTCCATAAATACAGTAGTGAGGGAACGCGTCGCCGGGCGCTGTGCCGCTGACGTTGTGATGTGGATGCTGTCCATTGCTCGGTTCTTTTGTTTTTACTTTGTGTTGGTACTAACGTAAATCATTGAAAATCATCGTGTTTTCATCTGCATTGAAATGTGATATGGGGCCATTCAAGTATTATGTAAGCACTACAGGAAGGCGGGGGGGTCTTTGCTTTGCTTATTTTTGATGACATGGGGATGGGGGGGGTCTGGATGGTGATTACGTCAGCAGAATTTATTTTTTAATTATTGGATTTTCTACAAAATTTTGTCGATTTCTGTTTGAACACATATGGCAACCCTGCTTGTCTATGAATGGCTCGAAAAAAACGATGACAATATTCCAAAATCACACGAAAGTGAGCAGACACGTTTTGTGTTTTCTACCAATGTTTACGTGAGCATGGGACGGGGGGTAAGAGCTTTGCTTACTTTTGCTGACGAGGGGGAGGGGGGGGGGGGGGTTAATAATTGCAAAAAATCTGCTTTCGTAATACTTGAATGGCCCCTATAGCATAACCAGTCTATAATGTTCCCACTGCTGGCACTCCAGATGCAGATCTCCTCTGTTTGAGAGGAAGTGGGCCGTAATCCACCACGCGGGCCCAGTGCGGGTTGGTAAATGTCACATGTCTTCGAATCTTTGGTTCTAGGACATGCCGGTTGTCTCACGATGATTTCCTTCACAGTTTTGAGAGCAGTGGTGATGAAAAAATTTACACAAAGTAAAATGCCTGTCTGGGTATACACCTATGACCTACAAATTGTAAGTTGCGGCCGTTTTGACTACTGCACTCTCAAATGTGATATAGCTAAGAAGAAATAGAGATGTAAGTCGATTGCTTTTGTACAGGCAAAGCAGTACGTATTCACATGTTTTTTGATGAGTATGAGTATATTTTTTTAAGCAATTATAATAGGGTGGTTGCATAGCGCCAATCTACCAAAGACAAAGTTTTAAAAGGCCCATGGAAAACTTTTGAATGTTTAATATTTAAATGAACGTCACATAAATGTCACCCAATAACGTTAATTAGTGTTCGTAAAATGTATGTTTATTGCTTCAGATCAAAAGTAATAAATTAGCGATTTTACGATCGTCCATTATAATTGTAGTCCCTTTACGATTTAAATGTGATGGAGCCTAAACTATATTATTTGGTTTAGGAATTTTATTATAAATTATACTTCTTCTAGCTTTTCTAGGGTTTATATAAAAACATTGATTAAAGTTAAGTGATGTTTAAACGTCAAAAAATTAAGGATAAACAGTCGCTAATCAGTACTTAAGTTTAAGCAACGTATATAATTTTATAAAGGGGTCTTTGCCAGACAACTTTTGCTTTGCTTTTTTTTTCAAAATTTTTTATCAAAAATGCCCAAACTGTAACCATGATTTCAACATATTATTCTAGACCCCCTAGCGTAGTAATTTTTCGTCAGTCATACAAAAAAAAATCAGCTGTTTCATAGAAAAGTGCAATACCTACGCGGTCAAAATGTATGGCACAGCTGATTTTTGTTGTAAATTTTTTATCCCGTATACTTCATTGAATTACTTCACAAAATCTATAATACATACATCTATAGACACGTATTAATAACTGAAGATATCTCAGGTGCATACTCGTATATTTCTTATCAGATCATTAATCTTACAGTCAAGAAGGCTGTCAAACGTTGCGTCAGAACTTTTCACAACTTCTTTATTTTAAACTGTCGTGCACGCATCTCCATCCAGTATTTATGACGGATCGGTGCCAAAACATATTTAGGTAGACGTCCGTCTGCACGAGATAGACAGACCGCATAAATAGTTGGTTTAGTTTTCCTAATTGTTATGTTTCAGAGACTAATTTTTAATTATAGTAGTAACATTTTACGAACCCGTCAATCATTGCAATTTATACTTTAAAACAATGACTTTAGAGTTATATTACGCGTGGTCCTGATTTCTAATACAAGGAATATAGCTACGTATTTTTTGTATCAATAGTGTTAGCAGTTATTTGGCTGATGAAAATGTTAATGGATGATGATTCAACCGCTAAGTGGATGAAAGAAAATGTTTTGTTGTTTTTTTATGAGGTAGAAGTAATTTTAAAAGTTGTTTGGAATAGAGAAGTGTCTAAGGAGTTTCAAATATTCTGTTTCATTAGCATTTTGGTTTTTTTTTTCAATTCAATCGTATGCCAATATATTGCTTTAATTTTTCTTGGTATTATTTTAGCCTTGTAATTTTTGTTTTATTTATAACATATAAACACACACAGAGTGGCACAAGACACCATGACTTAACTTAACTCTGCGTGCTAAAATAATAATTAAATAGCTTATTACATATAAGATTAAGGTATCAATATCATCCCATAGTGACACGAGCCAGCAATGGATGTCGCCCTTACATTTCCCATCAAATGCTCCTGAAGGCTGGCAGGCAGCAGGGCCGGATGCTGCGCGATCTCTCCGATCAATAGCAACGCCCGCCATCCCGCCAGGGCTCAGTACCGCGCCCGAGCCCGCCTCGCTAACATTACGTACTTTTTTTAATGACTATTTTTTGAGCAAACACGGTTTTTTTAAACGCCATCTTTATATGAGGTTCTTTTTTTTAAATTCCGAGTTGTGACGCTGCGGGGTCGTCTAGAAATGGGACTCTGTTGAGGTAAGTTCGCTTTTTGAATTTGACTTTTTTATTTTATTACATGTGTTTTTTTATTTGGCTGTATCGAGGGTTTTCTACATAGCACACAAGCTAAATGTGTGTACGCTTTTTATGGTTTTTGGGTTTTAATTTTTGAAGTTTTAAATTTCGGGGGGCGTGGTTGGCACTTGCGTATTTTTTTATCGATCGGTGTTCATAACGCGTAAATAATTTTCCTACTTTAAAAAAATAAAACAATTATATCAACATTTGTAGCCTCCTTTTACCTGAAAAAATAAATATTTAACAAGGAAAACGATATGATGAATTAATTACTTAATTAATTTTAATCATTCGATACACGATTGTAGTCTACTATTACAAAGAAGAGATATTTTTTAATAGGAATTATTGCAAATAATCGATAAATCCACGTGATCCTTTGGTAGACAAATTTTAAACGAAATTTGTTTAAAAAGTAAATATAATTTATAGGTATTACATGTGCTTACTCATTGTGGTATTTAAAGTAATAAATGTCATGCAATGAATGGTTTCTATCTAGGTCATGTTAATCACGGCATGATACCTAGTGCCATTAAAAAGATAACTGTAGTTTTATATCTATCTATTTGTTACTTTGCCTTTTTAAATACAGCTTTATAATATTTATTTGAATATCTACCTTTTACACACGTGTTCACAAATTATATAAAAAATACAAATGTCAAAACTACAACAATTTATTGGCGGCCATTTTATATTTATATTATTTAATTTGTAACACAACGTGAATTAATTTTTCATTTATTTACAAACCTGGTCGATTGTAGTAAATAGGTAATAAAATAATGTAAAAATGAAAACACAGATGACAGGTGTGTCAATCGGTGACAGATTGAGACAAATCGGGAAATGATCGGAACATATTTCAGTCGATCTGGGTGGGGCGTCCACTTACAGTCTGAAAATATCTGAAAATACGTATGCTTTGATTATAATCCTTATTGAATTTGTAGGGACTGCTTTCTGATAGTTTATGTAAACATTATAATCTTATTGGTAGTCTGCACTTGTGCCCGATTGATGGCAATAGGCTCGCCCCCGTTACATGGAGCTCAATAATAACTGGTGAAATGTGGGTGTACTGTAGATACACCTGTGCCTATCCGTTGGAGGAATTCAGGCGTGATGTTATGTTGTTATAATCTACAACTTATAATCTAGGCAATGAACACCAAGAGGTCTTCTTTATCACATGATAACTTGTACTTTGTTGAAGATTTCAGAACAGATTTCTTCGCTATGTTTTCTTAAAGGTACTGTAAATTATGACGATTTAAGATTTATTTTATTTATTTATTCACTAGCTTATGCCCGTGGCTACGCCCGCGTGGATGTCGTTTATCGCGTAAAAAAGTAGGCTATGTCCTTTTCCATATCCCAGGCTATATCTCTGCCAAATTTCATGACGTTCGGTTTAGTGGTTTAGGCGTGAAAGCGTAATAGACGGACATACAGACAGAGTTACTTTCGCATTTATAATATTATTATAGTAGGTCATCGTTCCGTGTGGTGCCGGACGTAAAGAATAGCACTATCCCATTTCTTCCCGTGGGTGTCGTAGAAGGCGACTAAGGGACTTACTAGAGAATGGGCAGTGGCGTTCTCTATGAATTTTACCACCATACTGTGATCGCCAACCCGCCTGCGTGGCGATTATGGCAAACCACCTCCTTTTGGGGCTATGTCCAGCAGTGGACGTCTTTCGACTGAAATGATTGAATAAAGTAGGGATTGCACAATGCACCTACGCACAGTTACAGGGTATAAGATAAAGTTATGAATACATGGCCCTCTTAGGGCGCTTCAAATTGTGTTTTTGTATGTAGAGCTCATGTGTTGAATTGATGCTCGTAAATCTAAAAAATCTACTAATGTATGGAACGTAGGATACTTTTAACCCCGGTTTTCTAATAACGGCGAAGTCAATTTCAAAACCTGATATTATATTTTCATAAGTTAAAAAGTGGGTCCTTATATATTGGCTGTATTCATATAATATTGCATGTTGCATATTAGAGATTCTCAGCCTGGAGATTCTAGATAAGAGGCCTTGTTATACAAAGGTGCCTGTCACACGAAATAACAAAGCTTTACCTGCAATTACATTCAGAGAACATAAACATTTGAGGCTATTTGCTATACAATCTATAATTTTTTTAGAATGAAGTAGTTTTTCATAAATATACAATGGATTTCTATTCGGTTCGCACTTCTATTTTGTGGTGAGAGCCCACATCATCCCACTGTTGAGTAAAGACCTCTCATCATGACTTCCAGCACTTTCAATCTAGAGTTATAGTGGACCACTGGTCGTGTGTTTTCCTCAGCTCGTCCCGCCATCTTCTACGGGGTCTGCCGCAACGCCTTCTGACTGTGTCAGGGCTCCACGTAGTGGTTAAGAGTACCTAGAATTAATATAAATTTAACTAAGATATTAGCACATAAATCTGGGTATGTTGACCACGCTGCTACGTTACATTGCACTCGTTCGAAGAAGGGGCGCGTCACTAGTAATATACCTAAATTTTTCACGATTCCAACAGTAACTCATATTAAACAGTCTAAAGTTATATTTTATGTTACGATTTATCGAAATTTATACAACTTGACTGTCGGATGTTATATTAGGTCTTTACCTATGAAATTGCCGTTTTGCAGTACTGGCCATTTCAAATCAAAATAATTTTTGTTTGGGTAAGAATTCTAATTTCAAATTAATTTTATTTTAAAAACATGGATTTTTTTTTCCAAAAGTAGTCATTTGTTTATTGATTAGTGTTACATTTTCATCGCATTTCAATCTTTTTCGTCATCATGGATACGTTAAAAATTCGAGTAATTATGGAATATGAGTACCGTCGTGGCAGCAACGCGGCACAAGCGGCACGCAACATCAACGACGTTTACGGAGCTAACACTACAAACCAACGCACCACCTGTTATTGGTTTGCTCGCTTCCGTTTTGGAAATTTCGACCTGAAAAATGAACCTCGCGGTCGTCCGAAGACTTTGGTCGACAATGACGAATTAAAGGCGATTGTGGAAGCTGATGATACACAATCTACGGCTGAATTAGCAGCAGCTTTCGACGTTAGCGTCAAAACAATATTGGTCCATTTGCGTCAAATTGGCAAGGTTAAAAAGCTTGACAAATGGGTGCCCCACAAACTCAATGATCGTCAGCGCGAAGTACGCGTCGAGACGTGCCTTGCACTGCTCAACAGACACACAAATGAAGGAATTTTGAACTGCATTGTTACCTGCAATGAAAAATGGATTCTGTTTGATAACCGCAAGCGCTCAGCAAGTTGGTTGGATCCTGGTTCAGCACCTAAACAATGCCCTAAACGAAAACTTACCCCTAGAAAAGTGATGGTCACTGTTTGGTGGTCTAGCGCCGGTGTGATTCATCACAGCTTCTTACCAAACGGGGTGAGCATTACTGCAGATGTGTACTGTGAAGAACTGAACACAATGATGGAGAAGCTGGCACATCTCCAACCAGCATTGGTCAATCGCTCGTCTCCGCTGCTCCTGCACGACAACGCGCGACCTCATACTGTACAGCAGACGGTCTCCAAGTTGCAAGAACTGGGGTTGGAAGCTCTCCGTCATCCGCCCTACTCACCAGACCTTGCGCCTACAGACTACTACTTTTTCCAGAATTTGGATAACTTCTTGGCGGGAAAAAAATTCAATACCCGAGAGGCAGTACAAAATGCCTTTGAAGAATTTGTTGCCTCCCGTCCAGCTGATTTCTTTAAGAAGGGCATCAATAAACTGCCACTGCGATGGCAAAGATGCATTGATTGCATGGGTGATTACTTCGATTAATACAAATAAAAAATACATGAAAAAAATTCGTTTAAATTTTTTCATACAAAACGGCAATTTCATAGGTAAAGACCTATTATTATGAACGCGCCCTTTAACATCTGCAGTAAAGCGTCGTCCGCATTGGAAATAGAAAAAGGAAAAATGTAATTTCCAGCTCGTTTTACCTGACAGGAAAGACAGGGTTTACTTTTTCTTGAATTAACTAGTATCTATTTTACTTCTGCAACTAACTGGCAAATAGCTCTAAATCAGTAAGATAGTAGGTTGAAAATGTGTTTATGGTTGCAACCCTCACTGAAAGGGGTTCTGTATCCCAGCACTTACTTTATGGGCTGATTACTATTTTGATGGGTCTTAACATAACATAACATAAAACAACATAACTTAACATAATATGACATAACATAACATAAAATGAAATGACATGACTTAACATGACATGACATAAAATTACATGACATGAGATAACATTACATGACATGACATGAAATTAAATGACATGAGATAACATTACATGACATGACATGAAATAACATCACGCCTATATTCCCCATCGGGTTGGGCAGAGGTGCTCGTATAGTACAACCACATTGCGCCTGTTTAAGTCCCATCTAATAGGTGGCCAGCCCATTGCCATAAACAGGGCACAAATCCAGGATCCAGGCTGCTACTGGTAAATCCCATACGGATAAACCCAATAAAACTTTGCCCTTCCCGGGAATCCTGGGGCTTGTCCTGTACACATAACTCTTTTATTAATTAAGATGACTTTATTACCTGATATAATTATTATGATGCTCTAGGGATATAGAGACGGTTACTTAAAGCAAACATTCAAAAAGGTTCCAACTTCAAAAAGTAAAACGGAACCTCTTTTCACTTTTTTTTGCGTTCGACTTAGTGAACTAAAGATTCGTTTACAATGTGAGTAGTTGTTTGCCAAAATAATTAGAAAACAACTCCAATTTATTTACTAAAAAGCTGCTAATTAAAATCAGTTTTCTTTTCGGTTTCCATTTCAATCTGGGAGCAGTGGTGGTCCAGTGGTATTAGTCCCGACTTACGAGTTCCAGATCGTAGGTTCGAACCCAGACAGGCGCTTTACTTTGTGTTTTTAATTTAATCACCACTGCTCTCAAAACGGCGAAGGAAAACATCGTGTGGAGACATATGCTAGAATCAAACAGTCGAAGATATGTGATCTTAGATTTACCTACCCGCACTGGGTCCGTATGGTAGATTACAGCCGTGTGTCCCAGCAGTGGGAACATCATACGCTGTATGCTCATACTTCCATTTCAATCATAGGCAGCAGATAATCAGTATATTTATTACACGATTAAAATGCCATCTCGCACAATCCAATTAGTGTGCTGTACCAATGGGTACTTTATAGTGCCTTAAGATCGAACTGTGGCAGACTTTCTGGCTTCAATCTAGAACATCGAGAACATTTCATAGTTATTTTACCTCAGAGGGCAACCCGACCAGCAACTGACCAGCTACCTTACAACGATGACAATAAAGGTCACTTTGATCTTCCTCTGCTTTTGACTTCTTACTCTCTTTTTAACACGCTTTTATTAGCTTCATACATTATGTGCCTATGTAACGGAAACTTTGAACATGATTTTGACCTCGAATTGTAAGAAAATAGAAAATAATTTAATTATATTAAAAAGCATGGGGTGCTTAATATTAATTGATTATAAAAATACCTCAAAAAGCACCCCACGCTTTTTAATAGAATTAAATTATTTCCTACTTTTTTAGTTTGGTTTTTAAAGCGTGTTTTTTTATCTCTTGGATTCTTATCAAACAAACGATATGAGGGCGGATGAAGAACGAAGATTTAATTGGCATGTCAAAAGTACTGTGAGAGGTATTCACACATATGTAGTTAACTTTTTCTCCTTTATTCATAAACGTTGCTTAAAGTTAAGCAATGATAAGCTACTGTTTAACCATATTTTGATGTTTAAGCGTCTCTTAACTTTATGCAACGTTTATATTTATACCCATTTATGTTTTAACCTCAACTTAATACTTTTCTATTTTCTAATCGAAATGTATGTGTCTTAAATTACTGTAGGGAATTGGTTTTGAACCGTTTTAATTAAAGGAAATAAATTATGTTTTACTAAAGGGGTATAGGAGATGACAGTATATAATTATGTATGTCCGACATTTTTGCCGATGGGGTTTCGTTCATTCCCATTTATTTTTCGTAGATTAGAGATAGAATAATCTTTCAGATTGTCAACTTATGACGGTCCATACATTTTCAAATAAAAAAAAAAAAAAAAAACAAAATATTTTATTTCACATAAGCCTGCATGGGCACTTATGAAGCGTCAGAAGCTAGGTGCACGGTTCCAATTTGTCGTTTCCTATGGAGAAGAGCCGGCAAGAAACTCCACGGTTACTCTTTTAAAAATAATTGGCTTTTACAATGTTTTCAAATTACAGTGATAATAGGTATGGGAGGACAGTGCAGGCCAGTCAATAAGTACCAGGTACTTAGAGGAATTAAAATACAGAATAGAAAAACGTCTACAAATCTAGTCTCTAAGGCCTACAACGTTCAAATGTCATGATGATCCTTACTACAAATAATAATTAAATGTTCTTACCTTCTACAATCAGCATATACATTCCTCTTTTTCTTTTCCTTTTAATCAACTAATTAAAACAACAGCTAACGGTATCAATAAAGAATCTATTTTCTAATCCCTTTTGACATTTCCCGAGAGGAATTCGCGGGAAAATCGACCTTGTCGCGTTGACATTTTAATTACACGCCCGTGTCAAAGGTATCGCTGTATTCAGCCAAAGGGACGCGCGGTGGTGCCCAGTTGCCGTGCGGCTACTATACGGAACGGACGTCGATCCGGTATCAAAGTATTATTGGAGAAATAGTTCGATTAGTACGAAACGGTCTTTCTAAAGAATAGTGCAGTGATTAAAATATTTTATAAATAAAAGAAGAAAGTTGAGAAGCTGTTTTGGCATTATTTTTACATCCGGATTTAACTAACGGTGAGTTTTGAACTTATAATTAAGATGAACTATAAAAAAACTATTAAATAAAAATTATGTAAGTGAGTACAATAAATGTAAACCTCTAAAAATAATTAAATTATGTTCGGTTAAAAACAGTGGTTGAAATATCTTACCGCGCACATATTTATTTCATTCATAACAAAATTAATAGTTTTATATTAATCATAATTATAATAATGTAAAATAACGCTGAAATATCGTCTGACAGTCGGTTGACAATGTAACAAGATAAACAGATATCTTGTACCTATATTTCGTACATCTGGCATTTGTCCAATTGTAAAAAAAAAAAAACTTGGTAACTGTACCTAACATTACGTATTTAACTGCAGATTTAATAGCATTTAAATATAGTGTAAGTACATAGCAAATAGTATTCTATCTGTTTATTTTTTATTGATGCTGAAAAAACTTTAGTTAATTGTTAGACATATCTTCCTATTATTATTACCCTACATTTTAAATGGGACGGCGATATAAAGGAATGCGTTTTAAAATCTGTAAATGTTGTTTTGATTCTCTCAAATGTAAGGAAATCCTTGAACGTTTTTTAATCAAAAATATTTGTGTCTCAATCTTGATTTAAAAAAGTTAATTAAAACGTGTTTAGCATGATCAGTCCATAACGTTCCCATTGCTAAGACACAGGCCTCCTCTCGTTGAAAGGGAGTGGGCCGGAATCCACCACGCGGGATAGCTGTATAAGTAGAAAAACTTGTTTATCTACTCAAACAGAGAATTATAAATATTGGCGAGGATAGAGGTATATCAACATTTATCGTAACTTGCGAAGGCTACGATTCGCTTCCGTTGGCTACAACTTGCGTAGCCTCTGCGAGTTGCAACTTGCGTAGCCTCTGCGAGTTGCAACTTGCGTAGCCTCTGCGAGTTGCAACTTGCGTAGCCTCTGCGAGTTGCAACTTGCGTAGCCTCTGCGAGCTACAACTAGCGTAGATTCCACTAGTGCTTGAGTTAGGCTACGACTTGCATCTAGGCTTTCCGAGATTTGATTTTCCCCTTACTAATCATAGGAAAACTGTTTTGTGTTTCCCAGTTACTGGGTCATGGGTATCAGACAGGCTGTGGCTCCATGAAAAATGCTCGTTTTCAGCATCTGTGGTTATACTGGAAGCCGACCTCAACATATTTGGGAAAAAGCAAATGAGACTAAAACCATGATGGTTCTTGCGTTTTCAAAATAAAATATTGTTTCGTAAAGGTTAAATTACAACAAATTGTGTAACTTGAATTCTGTCATTCGAATATGTCACAGTTCCAGTGTCGCTATTTTTCTCTAACTTCTAAATAACTAAATGTCAAACTGAATCCCTTTTGTACCCTTTGAACTTATCCGCTCACTCTTCACATTAAAATGTAAAGGTCATTTCATTCCCTGGAACGGAATGTCCTATAAATAGTTACGATGCACACTAATGCAAGTCCATCATATTTGACATACGGGACATGAATACTAGGTTTTGAATTGTAAGGAAAAATAAAAACTTTTTAACAAAAAAATAAAACCGCCGAAAAAACTGAAAAGGAAGAAATTATAAACCTTTTTTGTTTAACCTTAATAACTAAGTTCGGAAGGCGGTGACATAAAATTAAAATACAAATTCAAAGTCACCGACTTCCGAGCTTAATTATTAAGGTTAAACAAAAAAGGTTTATTATTTTTTGCTTGTCAGTTTTTTCGGCGGTAATTTTTTTTTGTTAAAAAGTTTTTATTTTATAATTTTTTGTGGCTATAATCTACTAATTACTACATGCTTAATTTTTTATTACTTTTTGTAATACACAACTCAGCATTATTCTTTGAGTGTTTAAATCTTTGAGTGAACAATCAATCATCCCCTGTTAAAAAATGTGAAAAAAAGTCCAACTCTAAGGTAGGAAACCTTAGAGTTGGACTTTTTTTCACATTAATATGGGACCAACTTTGGGGTATACCCTTTCCAATAAAAAAAGAATTATCAAAATCAGACTACTCTGTTAAAGTTATGCGTAGTCATACAAAAAAAATATATATACGCGTCGACTTGAGAACCTCCTCCGGTTTTTTGTCGGTTAAAAATGGATTTCAATGAGTAGGAATTAGAGTAGGTATTGTATTGTGATACAAATGTAGGTTTTTATTCAGTAGTAGGTGCCTATTATTATTCCTGATGAATTTTGTATTTGTGAAAGATTTCGCTCGTGACTCGTTATTTTTAACCAACTTTAAATGAGGAGGATTCGTGTATTTATTTATTTATATGTACTTTATAATTGTACACCACTACATTTTTTTGTATGTATGTTCCGCGATATCTCCGGCAATTGTGGATCGATTTCGAAAACTATTAATGGATATGATTTGCCTTAGGTGGTCCCATATAAATTTTATTAACTTGGTTTGGGTAGTTTTTGCGTTAGATTCGATAATACGAATGTTACTTTGTGTATTTCGATGACACTCTAATACTTGCTGTCGCTGTTGCTTACAAGTTGTGGTATGCGATTTGGTGCGGGGTAGGTACCATAACTAAAATAGTTTTAAAAACTAAAAAACACGCTTTAAAAACCAAACTAAAAAAGGAGAAAATAATTTAATTCAATTAAAAAGCGTGGGGTGCTTGACATTAAGTGACTATAAAAATACCTCAAAAAGCACCCCACGCCTTTTAATTGTAATTGAATTAAATTATTTTCTCCTTTTTTAGTTAGGTTTTTAAAGCGTATTTTTTAGTTTTTTAAACTATTTTTTTTTTTTTTTTAGTTCTGCTAACTACAAAAACGTGACTTTTTTATTATTATTTTTTTCAAGTTTCTCATTTTTTTTAAATTATTGTATAGTCATCGGTCCTCGATAAGTTTACAAAGTTTCAATGAAATCTGACCGTTTAAGGTGGGTCAAAATCGCGCTATAAGGAGTCCGTTACATAAAAACATACAAACAAACATAAAGCGTGTAAAAAGTAAAAAAACCGCAGCCTTTAAAAAAATCACTCTCTGGTCTGATCGTCCTAGCGTAGGTTCGTCGGATTTTTTATTATTTACTACCTTTTGCTGGCGGGTTCGCCTGCGTGGAGGTCGGAAATTATCCTACAGGAACGTACTACCGGAATAAAAAGTATCCCAAGTGTTAATCCAGGTTATAAACTATCTGTGTGCCAAGTTTCATACAAATCCATTCAGCCGTTTTTGCGTGATTGAGTAACAAACATCCAAACATACAAACTTTCACACATTAATATTAGTAGGATTTAAAACTTAATGCACGATGCAAGATACAAAGACGGAGTTAATTCCTTAACCAATGACGTGCCTTGTCCTTGTTTAGATTTATCTCGTTGTGTATGGTAACCATTAAGTACCAATAACAGCACAAGTGAGCGCATTACAATATAGAATCATTTTTAACCGACTTCAAAAAGGAGGAGGTTATCAATTCGTCGGAACCTTTTTTTTTTTTTTTTTTTTTTTTTTTATGTATGTTCCCCGATTACTCGAAGATGGCTGGACCGATTTGGATTTTGTTTTTTTTGTTTGAAAGGGTATACTTCCCAGGTGGTCCCATGATCATCAAGTCAGGATCTGATGATGGGATCCTGGAGAAATAGAGACGAAGCGATTTAGCTATTTTTTGGAAGAGTACTTTCTCGTAGTGGTCTCATTTCAATTTGGTGAAAATCTGATGAAGAACTTCGAAGATAGGCAACGGAACTCCTCAATAAATGATAGCAAATGGACTGGGATTGCTGAAATCTCATGTCTGACTATTGCTTACACCAGTTCATAACATAACATCACGCCGGTATGCTGTGAAGGGGTAAGCACATGTGAACCACTAAAAAGTGAAAAATAAAAACTTTTTCCAAAAAAAAATACAACCGACTTCCAAAAAAACACTACAAAGTGAAAAATAACATTAATTTCGGAAGGCGGTGACAAAAAATTCAAATACAGCTAATTAATGTTATTTTTCACTTTGTAGTGTTTTTTTGGAAGTCGGTTGTATTTTTTTTTGGAAAAAGTTTTTAATCCTGCCTTTTTCCAAATGTGGAGGGGTCGGCTTCCAGTCAAATATTTTACATGGAGTGACTGCTTATCTGACCTCCACAACTCAGTTACTGGGTAATACGATACGCCTAGGTAAGACTGGTTGTCAGACTTTCGGGCTTCTGGCGACTAACATTACATTAGAAATATAGAATCTGGCTGTAATATTATTGTGGTTACCAAATTGCACTCAAAACATTACCGACTGCAACATAATCTCTCTTAACACCCACGAACCGTGATGATTGTCCGTTTATTTGCAACGCAGGCCACATGGCAATTGGAAAACAATATAATTTACATAGTTGCACGTTGTTTGATGTTTAAACTGTGAAGTAAACGTGAGTACACATCAACGCACGCACGAACGCAACATCGAGCCGCTCTGTTTATTATGTGACAAACTTGAAGCGGTAGCTACAACGCTACATGGCCTGGACCAGGGCCGGAGGCGAGAGATTGCCGCCGCCGATCCATCCGCCGGCCATGGTTCGGAGCGAGAGTGCATGGGTAGCCGTCGCCTCCTTCTGCGAAGCAGTAATGCTCGCGAAGAGGGAGGCGGCGCAAGTGAGGGAGAGGCAGTATATCTGCGCCCTCACGGCCGTAGTCGCCGCGGGAGAAGCCCTGGGCGTCGGGAATCCCAGGCTGATTCCCGGTCACCGTAGGCGCGGGCTTGCGGACGGCGAGTAATGGGTAGCTCGCTGTCCGGTAAGGACCAAGCCCGGGTCGACGGTGGGTTGTGTTCCACGCGCGCCTCAAATAGATGTTCGCACCAACTGGTGGGGTCCGCAAGGGCCGATGCCTGCCAGGGGTACGGGTTGTTCGAAAGAGATACCGCGGCCCTAGCATACAGGCAACTGAGAGAACACGGGTGGGTTTTAGTCAGTAAAAGATTGACACGCCCTCCTGCTCCACCCAGGGCGGGAGAAATTATTTGTGATTTCCCACCAAAAAAAAAAGCCACAACGCTATATACGAACTACGAACTGCCGTCTTGCTAAATCCTGCATCGCGCAAGCAGAGTTTACCGCGCAACTAGAATATATATAACTTCCTGACAACAACCTGCAACTGCCCACCAGTCGCAGCACCCGTCTGATCAAAGGATCCTCACTTTTATAGAGGATGAGTGAACTTCACTCCCTGTTCCACATGCCTCTATAAACTGAACATGGAGCACGACGCTAGATGTTTCATTGCAAGTTAATTTAACAAAGGAACGAATTCGTGAAACATTTCATCGAACAAAGAGCAGCGCGCGGGCCAAACTGATGCAAACAAAAACGGTTGGGAATGTTACAAATACCTAAATATTCAAACGCTATTGAACACATTGTCGAGAGTTTGTAAAAAATTTACATCCATACTAGCGTAAAAAATGTGAAAGTAACTCGGTCTGTCAAATCAAACAATTAAATCATTTTACTAGCCATAATGTGTTAAAACAATCCGGTAAGCTACGCTTGCCGCGGTTGGTCCGTGGATGGGTGACCATCTTTACATACCAAAACCCCTCCGTGTCTCGGAAAGCACGTTAAGCCGTTGGTCCCGGCTGTCATTCGTGGATCTTTGACAGTCGTTACGGGTCTGACAACCGGTCTTACCAAGGGGTATCGTGTTACCCAGTAACTGGGTTGTGGAGGTCAGATAGGCAGTTGCTCCATGTAAATTCCTGGTATTCAGCTGCGTCCGGTTAGACTGGAAGCCGACCCCAACTAAGTTGGGAAAAGGTCAGGTAGATGATGATGTGTTAGTACTATTTCGTTCTTAACATAAATAATTATTGAGATCTATAACAATTAGTCATAATCATGTGACATGCAAACATTTAGGTATACAATTAGATTATAATTACTGTAGTTATAATTAGTTCAATTAAAATTAAAATACAGTAGCACTATTAAATACTAATATCTGGTATTAAAGAGCTTTGCTCGGTTTTTCTTTTTGGATTGACGATTTCTAAAAATGATAACCTAGTTAGATCGATTTATCGCCCCCGAAACCCACTGCATACTAAATTTCATGAAAATCGTTGTAACCGTTTCCGAGATTCAGATTATATATGTCGTGGCCATATCGTAGATTTGCTCACTTCATGAAATGCTCGAGAATTTCATGAAATCCTCGTCTCCTTCTGGTTCTTAAATTACAGAAGAAGACGGCTGACGTCAGGTTGACGGAGCCCTACTGCGTGGGGCTCCTATTTCTGTCTGCAGGGTTTAAAGGAACCTAACCAAGCCGAACCTCGGGGTACCCCTGACGTCGACCGTCTTCTCGAGAAAAAATATATTGAGCATTTCATGAAGTGAGCAAATTCTAAGATATGGCCACGACATATAAACAAGAATTACTCGTTTAAAGGTATTAGATAAACGTCAGAAGGTAAATGATCATGATTGTCATTTATATTTTGACCAGAAGGCCAATTCTCGTAATTAAAAACGTTCACAATCTAGTCGCAGTCTCATCTCAGCGACAATCAAACGTCAAGAAGTTGTCAAAAATGTATGGAAACTCGAGGTATTTATGATAGATTGAGACTGAGATCAGACTGTGAACGTTCTTAAAATTACGAGAATTGCCCTTCTGTTATTAAATATGTCGCTTACCGCGTAGTTGATAGAATGATAACCTTTGTCTTTTGTCTATTACCTTCTCCAGCCTTAACAGCTGAATGGATTTCGATGGTATACGGTTCAATACTTAGGTTAATTTCATCAAAATATAATTTCTAATTTCATAAAAAGGATATTTTTATCCTGGAAGTACATTTCTGGATTATAGGGACTCCGAACATTGTTTTAAATTGAGCATCTGCATGGATTGTACCATTCAATAGAATGTTACGTTGCTCTAGTGTCCACTTACCTTAACGTAACGTGAAATTACGCGTTGGCGCGCGCGGAACGCATTCTCATAATACTAAAATAGTTACAAACTATTTTTAATGCTGTTAATGAGCCTATTCGTCTGTTATCAGCAGTTTGGGATTCTAGTTTAATACTACGTTAAATAAAGTTGTTTTATGTTGGCAGTAACATTTTATGTCATGTGTTTTGTATTGATAATTCTGGTAGAAATCTGCCACAATGTCTTGATGTCTCTGGGCTTCGGACAGCACATTTATCCGTTAGTCACGGCTGTCATTAATAGAACTTTGACAAACGTTACCGGTAGCTTGAAAGTCTGAGAAATCGTCTGACCGTGGGCCGTGTTTCCCAGCAACTGTGTTATGGAGGTCAGATAGGCAGTCGCTTGATGTTAAATACTGGTATTGTGACTAGAAGGAACAGGCTACGCAGATAATGATTTTCCTCATGGTAAAAATGTTAAGAGATACCGTTGTTTGATAATAATAAGCTTAAATACGTATTAATACCAAACTGACTTTTCAAAATAAACTACTGTGCTATGCTAACAAATGTGGATGTTTTAATGTTAGAAAACTGTAGTACTAATACTGTACTTTTTAAAATGAAGCCGCCACAAATTATTTTTCTATTTGAAGTAAACGAAAGATAAATCAAAACGTTTCCTCACACAACATCCAACTAACATAACATCACGCTAGTAATCCCGGAAGGGTTAGGCAGAGGTCAAAACAATTCAAATCATTTATTAGTTTGCAAACTTGGGTAATGTAGTACATAGATG
This sequence comes from Antitype chi, assembly GCA_947359405.1. Taxonomy (NCBI): domain Eukaryota; kingdom Metazoa; phylum Arthropoda; class Insecta; order Lepidoptera; family Noctuidae; genus Antitype; species Antitype chi. The sequence goes on along the minus strand of OX375827.1, from coordinate 1,976,894 downwards.
TTTTATTAGAGTCCTCTGTGTTCTACCGTCACATGGGCATGCTCATCATATATAGTACACCCACATTTCGCCAGTTATATTTAAGTCCCATGTAACAGTGGTGGCCAAATGGTATCGGGCCCGACTTACGACTTGTAGGTCGTAAGTTCGAACGCAGACAGGCGTTTTAATTTGTGTAAATTATTTCATCACCACTGCTCTCAAAACGGTGAAGGAAAACATCATGAGGAAACCGGCATGTCCTAGAAGCAAAAATTCGAAGACATGTGACATCTACCAACCCGCACTGGGCCCGCGTGGTGGATTAAAGCCCGCTCCCTCTCACTGAGAGGAGGCCTGTGTCCCAGCAGTGAGAACATTACAGGCTGATTGTGTAACAGGGGGCGAGCCTATTACCATCAGCCGCGCAAAAATCCAAACAGGAGTCTGGAAAATATAGCTTATATTATTTTCCTACACTAACCAGACAAATAACAAAATAAAAAGTCATTTATTCAAATTAGGCTAAGAATCAGCACTTTTCGAATGTCAAAATTACATAAGACAGTCCCCCGGCACGACCGCCCTTCACTACTTCCTAGTGCTTTAGCTGGGAAGAAGTGGCGCAACAAACTCCCCAGCAGCACAGCTGTCTGTTTAGTTATTTATATTCCAGACATGTATTTTACCACATGGCAAAAGCCAATAACACTTTGCCCGACCCAGGTATCTATTTATTTATTAGTTTCACTAACAATTGTTTACACTGGTATTATGCTAAAGATAATATGTAAGATAAATTAATGTAGTAGTGTAACAATCACTTAAAGGTAAACTCCGCATGCATTAAAAGGAAGTTGTACAAAATAAACTAAGTAAACTAAGTTAAAAATGCTTAATACTTAAAACTTGGAAAACATCATATATCACTTAGGACCTTTTATAATATTGATGACTAAAAGTAATCGGGGAAATACTTGTGTGGCCTAAAAGTATCGAACCAGGGACCTCCTTGTGTGGCGAAAACCAAATATGTACTTAAATATGAAATCAGTGTTTTGGAACATATCATCTTATCACCACGCCTGTATTCAACGATATATTTGACAGAGGTGTACCCATACATAGTACCTACCACATTTTGCCAGATTTTTTTTCCATATTGAAGGCTTTTCGAGTTACGTTACTCTAGGCGAAAAACGAACAGTGACTGGTTTTATCAGCCCAATGCACGGAAATGTCAACCAACCGGGATAAAGAATTTACTAACAGTCAACATCCATTAGTTGAATTTGTCAGGTAAATCGGAAATCCGTGTAAAAAGCGTAAAAGCTAGTTCTGCTAATAGCATTCTCGTAGCGCATTACTGATCCGCTACGAGCTGTCGTAGTGGGCGTAGCGCGTAGCTGGGCTACGGCGTAGCAATTTTATCATCCTTGGCAGGGCGAGAGCTACGATGAAATTCAATGAATTTCAAAATTAAAACTGACAATTTTTGGATATGTTCGGCTTTTTTACAGAACATGCATACATCACTGAAGGCAGAGCTGTTTAGTAGTCCTACATGTTTTATATTAACAATATATTATTATTATTTTTTACTTCTTTTATATTATATGTATAATAATTATTTGTCTATGGTCAACTTTTGACTGTTTATTAACTTTATAAGACTATTTTAGCTCTTCTTGCCTGAAACACAGGATTATTTAGTTCAGGCACGTAAGTATTAGGAATATAATTTACATTTAAGCAAAGCAGTACATATTTTTATGCCTTGTAGTTTTTGAATAAAATATTATATTATTTTACCAGTTATATTTAAGTCATAAAAGGGCCAAAACATTTAACCCGACCCGGGAATCGATTCCAGAACCTCATGCGACCTTTCGACGTGGCTCTCCTGACATAACGAGGCGGTACATTATTCAATGAATTCCGAAAGTTCGATTTAACGTTAATTTGAACTTTCAAAGTTCATTGAATTGGATAAAATATTTAAATCAAACTGTAAATGTCAAGTACTTCGCTCACCTTTCCACGTACCTACAATAAAATTAAACCCTACAGGACAGGGTGGATACTATGCGACATGAGACTGCGACATCTCGGCGACTAGACGCAACGACAGGCAGCAGCCGTCAATCCTACTTATCCTACTTAATATTACGCATTTAAAATTTTGGATATTTAGATGTTTGTTACTCAATCACGCAAAAACGGCTGAATGGATTTGGATGTAGTATGACTAACAGATAGTTTATAACCTGAATTAACACAAGGGATTCTTTTTATCCTGGTAGTGTGTTCTCCTGGGATAATATCTGACCACCGTAACAAGCTAGTTTTCATATACATTTTGTTCAAAGCTCCACACACGTCGGGTTGTAGTGTCGCAATGACAGGCAGTTGTACTTCCACTGTCGCTACTAGTCGCTGCGTCTAGACGCACGGTGTCGCGCACACCGGACCAAAGTCGCATGCGACACGTCAGCGTCTTATCGTCGAGCGGTCGCAGTCGCAAGTCGCATAGTATGCATAAGCATAATCAACCTATAATGTTCCCACTGCTGGTACACAGGTCTCCTCTCTATGAAAGAGAGTGGGCCGTAATCCACGTTGGTAGATGTCACATGTCTTCCAAGTTTTGGTTTCAGAACATGCTCGATTCCTCACGATGTTTTCCTTCACCGTTTTGAGAACAGTGGGAATGAAATTATGTACCCGAAGTAAAGTGCCTCGTAAGTCGCCACTGCTTACAGTATGCTCCACGGTTAAAACATAAACAGATTTGATAGTTAAATGTTAGTTCAGGTTCACTTAGTAGTTTACTCTAGCACACGCTAGATGGCGAAGTTTGATGTGTGTACGGCGCAGCCATGACAGCAAAATGGCGCCTAAAGTGATTGTAACTTAAGTTAGTTTCGTGTAAAGGGCACAGTTTTGCTGGTATATTTTGTATTTCTGACCTTAGTTTGAATTCCGACTTTTTAAACTTTATAAACTTCTATTCAAACGACAAGAAGCCATTTTTTTTTTGTTCATCACATTAAGTCACAGGGCGCCATTTACCATTTAATGTGACGTCACGAACCCTATAACTAGCGGATGATCAAGACGCTTTCAACAGTACCTCATTTGCCAAATTATGTTAAGGACTTTAGAAGTTATGAGGGAGCACATGAACATACATACATACCGGTCAAAATCATATCCCTCCTTTTTACTTCGTGGTAGTCGAGTAAAAAGTCTCTGCTATGTTGTTTTCTATAAATTGCCTCTCAGTCTAGCAGAAATACAGTGATTGTGAATGAATTTATGAATGAACCTAATTATGCTATGAAGTTCAGAGTAAAATAATGGGATTCGCATCCCTAATTCACTCCATGAAGACGTTATAAATAACTGTGCCTCATTAAATATTCAAATCATGTCTGAGCACTTACAGAAAATAATACTTCACGCTGGGAAGTGGACGTTTACATTTCTCAGGCAAAACAGTGGAAAGCTTCGTTCACTTGTTTTTTAATGTTCGAAAATTCAAACATTGCCAGAGATAGGACGAAATCGAATCTAAAGTATAATAATATGTCGGCGCTGCCGCTTTTCTAGACTGTCAATCGACGTCACAAATGTCAATGTCAAAAACGAACACCGAGGACTGGGGAGGTAGCCATCTTAAAAAAGAAGAACGGTTGACTTTTGGATCCGCTAGAGGTATATTATGTTCTGTGCTTTTGGGATTGCGGTGAAGGCGCATGCAACCACGTTCTCGGTGGACGTTATATTGTGGGTGCATCCCTCGTTATCTAAGTGACCGATACTCATTTTATTAAGTGTTCGATTGAATTATTAAGAATTATAAGTGAAGTGATTGTAACAATAATTATTTTATTGAAATACTGTCTTCCTACCCGATAATCCACGCCTACCTGAACATGGAGAAGACATTAGATGATACTCGAACCACTTCATCAGAAGTGGGATTCGAAGGGTCAAATCAACCGGAGGCAGTATCCAACACTGGAAATAAGGACCCTAGTGCGAGCACCCATGACTTACTCACCGGAATGGAGTCGATTTTGACAAGATTGCTAGCTGCAACCACTAGCAGCACCAAGCCACCACAGCCGCTACTTAACCCGACCCAGTTGGTTAAATTTGATCCCGACAATGTGGATGCAGATAAATAAGGTTGGTGTAGAATTACCGACATTATAGTCACTAACCGAAATCTTTCCGGAACCGAGTTGTTGCTTGCTTTAATCAACTCACTGAAAGGTCGCGCTGCATCTTGTCTGACTAAATTAAGGATTTCGGAAATAGAATGGCCGCAGATCAAGGAATTGTTACTCGCGAGATTTGAAAAACCTATGTTAATGCAGGACTACTTTGACAAAGTGATGAGATTTGAGATTGGACCTCAAGAGGCTGCTTCCGAAGCAGCTTTGCGTTTGTGGAGTCTCATTGAACGCATTCCAAAATTAGAAATGACTGAAGAGGTAATTACCGGATTCGTCATATCAGTCCTCAGTCAAAGAAACTCTTTAATCCGTAGAGAGCTCAATTCGTACACCATCACAACGAGAGCCCAATTATGCCGCGCTCTTAGTGGAATATCGCTGAAGCGCCGCCTTGATGATAACGAAGAGCAAAATTCCAACTCAAAGAAACCACGTACTGTTGCTGATACGAAATTTGGAGGATCCTGTCACTACTGCGGTCACCGTGGGCACAAGATCGAAGAGTGTCGCAAACGTCGAGATGGTGTCACAGCTGCGAAGATAGAAAGAGAAAAGACAGTCACTTGTTTTACATGTCGAAAACCCGGACGCATCAGTACGGCTTGTCCCAATAACAAAGCAGACAGCGAACATCCAGCCAAGAAGGACGTAAATATCTGCGAGCGCAGATTGGTCAAAGGTACTCTGTCCACATCGGCTGGTAAGTCAATGTTATTTCTATTCGATAGTGGTTCGGCATGTTCATTGATCAAAAATAGCTTAGTCGACCAACTCCCTGGTTCCGTACGCAAAGAGACTGTTTATTTGACAGGCCTAGGCGGTGAAGACATAAAATGTTTGACCCAAATCTTTAGTTCAATTCAAATTCAAGGTATTCAAGTTAGCATATTGTTTCATGTGGTCCCAGATGACGCTTTGGTAGATCCTATTATTATAGGTAGGGATATCTTAGGACAAGGGATACATGTCGAGATTAACAGTGATTCAATTAGATTTTCACCGCGTAAACACATTAATACTTGCCGAACTACTGGGCATGTAGATTTTAGCTCAATCGACACCGATTTGGAAGGCAATGAGAAGGAGCAACTACTCAACATCCTACGTAAGTACAGTGAGTATTTTATAGAGGGCATGCCTACGCGTAGGGTCACTACTGGCGAAATGAAAATCGAGCTTATCGATCCGCATAAAACCGTGCAAAGGCGTCCTCATCAGATGTCACCAACCGAAAAGGTAATTGTAAGAGAAAAAATACAATCACTTTTAGATGCGAATATTATTCGTGAGAGTTCATCTCCTTTTGCTAGCCCTATCGTACTGGTGAAGAAAAAAGACGGCACAGACAGGTTATGCGTTGACTATAGGGAATTGAATGCCAACACACGACCTGAACACTACCCACTTCCTAGGATAGAAGAGCAGGTGGATCGTTTAAACGGTGCTCATTTCTTTAGCTCACTGGACATGGCTGCCGCCTACCATAAGATAAAGGTCAGTTCTGAGTCAATCGAGCGTACTGCCTTTGTAACCGCTGAGGGCCAGTTCGAATACCTCGCGATGCCATTTGGGTTACGAAATGCTGCATCCGTTTACCAGCGATGTATCAATAAAGCCCTCAAATCATTTAAAGATACTGTAGCCCTAGCATATATGGACGACGTCCTAACGTACTCGTCCAGTGTGAACGAAGGGTTACAACGCCTTGACGCTGTACTCAGAACTCTGACAGAAACAGGGTTCTCTTTCAAGACGACTAAATGTAATTTCATGAAAACTGAAGTCAATTATTTAGGATAATTATGTTATACGGGCGGGAGAAGTGAGACCCAATCCCGGAAAAGTCAAAGCCCTTCTCGAGGTCCCTTTTCCTAAAACAGCGAGGCAAGTGAGGGAATTTCTAGGATTGGCCTCTTACTTCCGACGTTTTATACCTAGCTTTGCAAACATCGCTAGTCCTTTATACCCCTTGACCAAACTCAAAGGCCGCATAACATAGACACGAGAACATTCGGAAGCACATAAGAAAATTGTCAATATTCTATCATCCGAACCCGTGCTGACAATCTTCAATCCCGACAAACCCGTTGAGCTTCATACCGATGCCAGCTCAGACGGCTATGACGCCGTACTAATTCAAAGAGAGCGAAACGTACCTCATGTCGTGGCGTATTTCAGTCGTCGTACAACCGAGGTAGAGTCTAGGTACCTAGAGGGTTTGAGGGATTGAGGGATTGGTAGAAATATCAACAACCTTGATCAATGACGAGGATGACGTGTCGGCGTTCGATGAAAATTACATTGACCGAATAGTCTTCGGACACCGATAGTGAGACAGTTTCCGTTGCTAGTGAAGAGACCTTGACTGCCGGTTCTGACACGCTCTCGGCCTCAGAAGACGGCTCTAGTATGGTTATAGAACGGGCTCAGATACATCGAAGTGAGTAGTCTTCATTCAACTCACACGTAGTATATTTTATTGCTGTAGTGTAAAGCTGGTTGAAGGGGCCTCGTACGCCCGGGCCACGCTTTGGTAATTGGCTGAAAGGGCCTCGTACGCCCGGGCCACGCTTTGGTAATTGGCTGAAAGGGCCTCGTACGCCCGGGCCACGCTTTGGTAATTGGCTGAAAGGGCCTCGTACGCCCGGGCCACGCTATGATAATGGGTCGAAGGGGCCTCGTACGCCCGGGCCACAAGGTAGTAGCTGGTTGAAGGGGCCTCGCACGCCCGGGCCACGCTACGCAAGGGGGTTCGAAGGGGCCTACGCCCGCACCTGGTGAAGTAACTGGATGAGGGGGCCTAGCACGCCCGGTCCATGTTAATCTGCAATGGCAATGAATTTCCTATGGGTCAGGAAGGGCCGAACGCATGTTAACGTGTATCTTTATTCATTGAAAAGGTCGAGAGGATTAACGCCGTAGCCCACGGATGCACAACACCATGCGCACGAGGTCGTGCGATTGTCAGGGTTGGCCGTGTCGGCGCTGCCGCTTTTCTAGACTGTCAATCGACGTCACAAATGTCAATGTCAAAAACGAACACCGAGGACTGGGGAGGTAGCCATCTTAAAAAAGAAGAACGGTTGACTTTTGGATCCGCTAGAGGTATATTATGTTCTGTGCTTTTGGGATTGCGGTGAAGGCGCATGCAACCACGTTCTCGGTGGACGTTATATTGTGGGTGCATCCCTCGTTATCTAAGTGACCGATACTCATTTTATTAAGTGTTCGATTGAATTATTAAGAATTATAAGTGAAGTGATTGTAACAATAATTATTTTATTGAAATACTGTCTTCCTACCCGATAATCCACGCCTACCTGAACATGGAGAAGACATTAGATGATACTCGAACCACTTCAAATAAATTGCGATCAGAACAATAAGATAAATAACTCATAGATATGAGTAAAGTCTTCAAACTAAGTCAATATTATTGTATTTTATTTATTAGTTTTTGCCAGCGGATTCGCCCGTGTGGAGTTCTGAAATGATCCCACGGGAACGTATTTACCGGGATAAAAGTATCCTAATGTGTTAATCCAGGATTATAAACTATTTGTGTGCCAAATTTCGTACAAATAGTTTTTGCGGGATTGAGGAACAAACATCCAAACATCTGAATATCCAAACATACAAACTTTCACATTATTATAACATTAGTAGGAAGTAGAATAATAGGATTCATCAAGGTTTCTGTGTAATATATCATACACCAACAATTTCTGTGTATAAAATATATCATACTACGGTTAAAGCCTTGTACTTACACAGTCACCAATTACAGGTTAACCAGCATTTTTATAAATAGGTGATAACACACTGCTGGGGAGTTTGTTCCGCCACTTCTTCTTCCCAGCTAAAGCACTAGGAAGTGGTGAAGGGTGAGTGGTTTTGGTGAACTGCGTTATGTAATTTTGACGTTCGAATAGTACGTAAGATTTGTTTTGAAACAAAAATAATGAAACTAAAGGCTCAAAACAATAATTTACAATTTTAAAATCGTTGGAATTCACTTTACAATTTACTCGTAGCGTTCGTGCTAGGCACACAGAACATTTTCAGTTTGAATTATATTGTAGAAGAACGACACGTATGGCCGTGACCACAAGAATTGCCAGTCAGCAAGTTTTGTAGTGGATTTATTACCCATTAAAATACGTGATATTTCATTTTCAAGATTTAATTTAAACTCAAACCCAATTTCAAGATTCCAACCCTCTTTCTGGCCAGACATTTTAATTCAATTTATTTGTCCCCATCCCTGTAAACGTTTCTAAAACCAACCTCGCTTTTGGCTATAACAGTATTAACTTACAGAGGCTGTTTTTAGCTGTACCTCAAACGAAATACACGGTTTTTATTTTATTGGATGGCAAACAAGCCTCATGACCAGAGATCGGATATGCGGAGCCCTTACCTGAAGCTGAGATGTCGAAGCTAACATCTCCACTTTTTCAGATTTAGGAAAAATCTAACACTATATACACCTATTTGTATCGGGGGTCTGAATAGTTATGCAATCCAAGAGTCCCAGGGTTTTTTTTATAAATATTTTGCCAAAAGTCGCTCCCGACTGTTCCGGGGTTCCTGGCATCCTTGGATTTTTCTACATAAAAAATATATTTTAGGAAGGTGGTTCCATACTTTCATAGCGGAAAATTAACTTTAGGGAAATATTCATCCGAATAACCGATCTTTGATTATGACCCATCTGATGGTATAAATGGTCATGGCCGGCTATCGTCATCTGCAATACCAGAAACATTAAATGATAAGTGATTTTATTTCTGTAAGTTTGTACAAACACTTTTACACGTCAATCATATTTTAAAAACTAGATGAAGTCGGCGTTTCCTATCTGACTACTCTGAGAAGAAAGGCCGAAACAAACTCAGAGGTAACAGTCTTTTTTAAAGTCCAGACATAATCTTGATCATATCACGTGAAGACCAATGTGGATTGGTGTCTGAAATGGTCTTTTGAGAAAAGAACCACACACAATCAGTGTACGCATTATTTTATTTCAGATGCGTTGCCAATCCATCCATACTTCTCTGTTAGTTGCATAACAACAAGTCTTACCAAGAGACATTGTATTATCCAATAACTACGTTGCTGAGGTGCGATAAGCGCTCTATGTAATTTACTGGTATTCAGCTGCACCCAGTTAGACTGGAAGCCGACCCCAATAACGACTTCTCTATTAAGCATCATCTCGATACTCAACCCCTTTCTAGTTGTTCACACCGTTCCTCCATAGTTTCTTTGGTCTTCCCCTACTCTTGTAGCCATCCACGTTCAAAACAAAAACTTCCCTCTCGACATTTTCCTCATTTCTATGCATCACATACCTTATAGACAACTTTCAGTCACCCACCGGTGCGACTTTGAAACTTCCTCTTATTTTGTACCTATAGTCATTTAGTAAATAATTCATACAATTTCCAAATACGTCTCTATTAGTCTCCACCGTGGTTTGTAAACAAAACTTCTTAATCGGCCCCTTGATTAAATATTCGCGTGTTCCTAACTCAAACATTTGGCCGGTAGTTTCTAAATGAACGGTACATTTTTGAGGGTAGTTACAGTATTTAGGTCGGTACTTACCATCAGTTAATGACTTAAATTTTTATTCAGTTAATGGCTACTATTTTTTATGGGAGTTGATTGTCGAATAATGCGTGGACTATACGTGGTGTGGTTATTTTGTTTTTAATGGAAAGTTGTTTGATAACATGGGAGGTTTTTCCTAGGTAGAAACATTAGACGGTTATGTATAAAGTGAAATGATAAAAGATATTGTATGTTTGTTTGTAACGCGTTCACGCTAAAACGGATTTGGATGAAACTTGGCACATGGGCCAAGATTAGGACAATGGATACTTTTATCCCGATATTCTCATGGGATCTAGACTTATGCGAGTGAAACCGCGGGATACAGCTACCAGGTGATTGAACCAACTTTCCTTTCGTCTGTCGTGTTGCAATTTATATTAAGCCGTGGACTGTGGTTTGCTGAGTAGGTTGCTGTAGATTGAAATATAAAGCCGTTGGTCGTGGTTGACATTTTTAGATCTTTGACAGTCGTTACGGGTTGTCATAAGCCCAACAGTCTGATAACAACTCTTATCAAGGGGTATCGTGTTAGCCAGTAACTGACTTGTAGAGGTCAGATAGGCTCTGTGTAATATACGTACTGGTATGCAGCTGCATCTAGTTTGACTGGAAGCCCACTCTAACATAATTGAGTAAGAGCAGACAGATTTATATGATTTGAATTGAGATATTGAAAAGCCAGAGTAACAATCTTTAATAACGTTTAAAACAAACAAAAAATGTGAATGAAGTAATAGGATAAAAATCATGTAAAGATTTCCCATCACAACGAGTGAAAAATCAAATAATCTCTTGTGATGATATTATAATTCCCCCAATCAGGGTTCAGGAAATCAACCCTCTAAATCCCAATCGATTTACGATCGGAAAGCTTTACAAATTCGATTTCCTGCGGGTTGACGACCATGTCTGCCGGGGATATTAATTCCAATCGATTCTGAAATTGGAAAGCCTAGGAAAAGTGAAATTCTATCAGTGATAATGATAATGGAAAAGCCCTTAATGTATTACATTGACATAAGCTATTGGAAAACTGATGAAATGTCGGTCGTCCGGCGGCGAGTTGGGCAGACGACATTGTTGTCATCGCGGACAAAACCTGGGTGAGGCTGGCATAGGAGCGTGGGGATTGGCACAAGAAAAGAGACGCAGCAGTGAGTGAAGTGGAGTTGTAGATGATGATAATGACAGGACAGCTCATCACACCCTTAATAAAGTAACTATTTAAAAAATATCAACTTTTGGGAAAACGAGTTAAAAGATTCAGGGAACCCGATGCTTTTAGATATTATATTATATATCATTATAATTTAAAGTGCGCTTTAATACTGTCTTTTTTCTCTTTCTGTGAAAGCCAAGTAGTAGAACAGTTGATATAGCAAAACCACTCAAGCATCTGACACTAAAAGTCAAAACCTCAATATTTAGAGTTGTGCCCGTACATTACTAAGGTTGCGTTATGTCAATCTTGTTGAAGAAATACGAAACTTATTGAAAGCGATTGACATTTATCTAGGCCACCCTAGTCGGTCAGCCTTGTGCTCGCAAGCGTGACTGCTGAGCTGATGGTCTTGTGTTCAATCCCCAAGTCGGACAGCTTCTCAGCAGCAGCTTGGAGTACGGATGTGCCCAGTTGATGGTATAAGGCTCATCCTCGTCGGTCGAATATACACAATCAGCCTATAATGTTCTCGTTGCTAGGACACCACGCGGGCCCAGTGCCGGTTGGTAGATGTCACTTCTCTTCAAATGTTTGGTTATAAGACATGCCGGTCACGATGTTTTCATTTACAATTTTGAGACCAGTGGTGATGAAGTTAAATACACAAAGTAAAATGTCTGCCTGGGTCACCCATGACCTACAACTCGTAAATCGGGCCGACAACAGTGGGCCACCACTGCTAAATACACACCTATTTTTTTTTTTCTTATAAAACGTTGCCCCACACTAGGAATTTCTCCTGTATCGTGGGTGCGTTTACAAACATTTAAACTCACATACACAAACAGCCAGACCCAGAACAACTACTTGCAGATCATACAAATATTTGTTCCGTGCGGGAATCGAACCCGCGACACGCAGCGCAGCAGTCGATCGCTGAACCACTGCGCCAACCGTGCCGTCAAACCTATTTATACTTAATATACACTTTTGCTTAATAAACACCTATGCTTAATATACACCTATTGTTAATATACACTTATGCTTAATATACACCTATGCTTAATATACACCTATGCTTAATATACACCTACGGTTAATATACACTTAAACTTAATATACACCTATGGTTAATATACACTTATGCTTAATATACACCAATGCTTAATACACATCTATGCTTAATATACACCTATGCTTAATATACACCTACGGTTAATATACACTTAAGCTTAATATATACCTATGGTTAATATACACTTATGCTTGATATACACCTATGCTTAATATACACCTATGGTTAATCCTGCAAGACATGCATGCATCATGTGACGTTATATGTATGTAGCTGTTTGTCTACATATATTAGAAGTTATTAGAGGGGCTCGTGGCTAAGTAATAACAGCCGTACGAGTCGATCCATCAGGTTAAGCTATGCAAGCCGGGGTTGGTCTGTGGGTGGGTGACCAATTTTACGTACGGAGACTCCTCCGTGCCTCGGAAAGCGCGTTAATCCATTGGTCCCAGCTGTCATTCGTGGATCTTTGACAGTCGTTACGGGTCGTCAGAAGCCCGAAACTCTGACAACCAGTCTTACCAGGGGAAATCGTGTTACCCAGTAACTGGGTTGTGTAGGTGAGATAGGCAGTTGCTTTATGTAAAATACTGGTATTCAGCTGCATCTGGTTAGACTGGAAGCCGACCCCAACAAAGTTGGGAAAAGGCTGGACAGCATAGGTATGTGTCGATATTGTGCGTCTATTTGTTTGATTATATCATTGACGCGATAAGAGCTGTTGGGAAAGGTTTTCTTTCAAACCATTATTTCGTTAATGGATTTCCGTAGCGTGTTTAGAGAACAATATTATCAACTAGGCCAGCACCCTAATTGTGTAACAGACTATCAACCAGAATCTGAAGCATTCTGAAGGAATCCATTGCTTCAAAATGATTTGAAAAATTGATTGTAAAATTTGTTCTTCATTTCTTCATGTTCGAGAGCGACGAGTTCTCAACAACGAAATGAATGTTGCACCTACCTTTAGTGTGTTACTCTATTGCCCCGCTCTGTCCTCAAACAGATAAAACGCTTTTCAAATTCGTTCAGTAGCTTTTGCGTGAAAGAGTAACAAACATCCATCCTCACAAACTTTCACATTTATAATATTATATTAGTATAGGATTGGATAAATTTGAAAGTTTGTATGTTTGGATATTAAGATGTTTGTTACTCAATCACACAAAAATGGCTTAACGGATTTGAATGAAATTTGGCACGCAGATAGATTATAACCTGGATAAACACATCACGAGTTTTTATCTCGGAAATACGTTCTCGTGGGATAATTTTCGACCTCAACGCGAGCGAAACCGCTGGCAGAAGCTAGTTTATAATATTTCACACTAGCTTTTTCACTAAATATCCATACATACATCAAAACAGTCACATTTATTATATTAGTTTATTGTTAAAATAAACTTTCAACAAAATTTTAATTCAATTTTAACAATAGATAAGGATAAAAAAAATAAACTAACTAAACCAATAAATACAAAAACAAAAGGACACCTAGGCGTCGCAGTATTCGTCCGCATCGCTGTCATCAGGAAACGTGCCCAGAAGACTGGCAGCATTGCCACGTTGAATGGCAATGCTAATTCTTTGGCCAAAGAATGACCCAGCCCTCACGTGAAGTGTCGACCAGCCGGCGAGAAATTTCGAGCACTCGGGCTCCATGAACCGAGCATTATTATATTAGTAGGATTTATTATATTAGTAGAATAGTAGTTATTTACGCTAAGTCAAATATACAGACACTTACTACTGTCATTAACATAACAAACAATACGATATGTCGTGTCTATGATAGAGCGCAAGATAATTGGGTCGTCTCCCGACCTTTCTCCGCCTGTATTATAAATAAAGTGCATCGCACACTGAAAGTTTACGCGGTTGGATGGCCGCCACCTTGCATTAGTAATGCTGGCTGCCCCGCGCGCAGCACGAGTAGGGATAGACGGCTACTTTTCTGCAAAATGGATTTTTTTATGAGATTTCGTGTCCCGGTTATTGATATATAGCATTTCTGTGAACTTTTTGTCAATAATACTTACTTGTTGTTTGTGATGTTCATCATCTGCCTTCCCTTTTCCCAACTCTGTTGGGGTCGGCTTCCAGTCCAACCTGATGCTGCCGGATACCAGTATTTTACATTGAGCGACTGCCTATCTGACCTCCACAACCCAGTTACCTGGTGATACTGGTTGTCAGACTTTCAAGCTTCTGACTACCCATAACGACTGTCAAAGATCTACAAATGACTGCCAGGACTAACGGTTTATCCCCTTCTTTTTAAACGTTGCTTAAAGTTATGTAATGATAAGCGACTGTTTAACCATACATTTTTGATGTTTTAACACCTCTTAACTTTAAATAACGTTTATAAATAAGAGGGTTAATGTGCTTTCCGAGGCACGGAAGGGTCTCGATAATGGATGGGACCGACCTATCGGAGACTGAAAGTTTACACGGTTAAATGCCCGCCATCTTGCATTAGTAATGCTGTCTGCCCCGCGGGGCAGTACGACTAGGGATGGTCTGGTAGTCTTTTGCAAAATGGGGTTTCTAATAAGATTTCGTGTCTTAGTTATTGATACAACATTTCTAGTAGTTTTTCTGTAAACGACTGATTGTTTAAATATCTAATTATATTTTACAACTGGCTCTCTCGGTTTGATGACGCAAGATAGCCAAGCTGTAACAAGAGCTCAAAAGTTAATTGATAAACGATAAGTTTGTATTTTGTAAGTTGATTAAAAATAACACTTTCAGGCGTAAATTGATTGATAAATAAAAACTATACTAGATCGGTGTTTTCCAGCCGACTACTCTGATAATAAACACCGAAACAAACTCAAAGGTCAACATTTATTTTAAAGTCATTACATTGTAATACTTAGATCATATCAGGACCATGTAGATTTAATGTCTGAAGTAGATTCTTTAGGAAAGCATCACACTGGTATGTCAATCTGTCCAGACAGCGCACGCATGTGTCAGTTATCGTGTAGCTAAACTCTTCGTCTTGTAGCGGCATCTACACCACCACAGGCGAACTACGCATCACGCTGACGTCACGCAAAATCTTGCATCGCGCAAGCAGAGTTTACCGCGCAACTAGCATAATACAACGTGTCGACATCAATCGTAGCTCAGCAGGTCCCAACAGACAACACCCGATCGGAGAATACAACCTTTTCTATGGAGGTTAAGTAAACATCGTCGATGGGATCTGGCAACTGGCACTCCAGGTGGCCTTACAAAAGTCCGAGGCCATGTGTTTTTGTGGTCCTCGGGATGCGCCACCGACGGGTTCCCAAGTAACGGCAGGAGGAGTTCACATCGGCGTCGAGTAGGCGATGAAGTACCTGGGACTCGTCCTCGACAGCCGGTGGAACTTTGTGGAGCATTTTCGACGTTTGGCTCTCAGACTGTGGCAGGCCGGGGCTGCCTTGAAGCGGCTCCTGCCCAATCTAGGGGGGCCAAACGCCTCCCACCGGAGGCTCTAGTCAGTCTCATCAGTGAGCAAACTGAATTCAGCATATCATTCTAGACCCCCAGCGCAGACATTTTTCGTCGGTTTTAGAAAAAAAATCAGCTGATTCATAGAAAAGTGCAATACCTACGCGGTTAAAATGTATGGAACAGCTGATTCTTTTTTTATATAACCGACGAAAAATTTGTGCGCTGGGGGGTCTAGAATGACATGCTGAATTTGTGCGCAGTTACAGTTTGCGCACTGAATAAAAACTTTTTTTTTTGGACTTTTACTGGCAGTTAGCTGATATTATTATGAGTAACTTAGGCTACTTTTTTACATTTTCGACATCCACGCGATAAGCCATGGGTAGAAACTAGTGTTAAACAAAATGTGGAA
The DNA here is from genome assembly GCA_947359405.1 of Antitype chi. Taxonomy (NCBI): domain Eukaryota; kingdom Metazoa; phylum Arthropoda; class Insecta; order Lepidoptera; family Noctuidae; genus Antitype; species Antitype chi. The sequence continues at coordinate 1,960,953 of OX375827.1, read as the reverse complement.
GTCACTTCAGTGTAGGAAGTCTGCAGGAAACTAACTGAATCTTATTTTTCATTGATTTAGTTATTTCCAATGGTTTTAAGTTTTCTTTGAGGAGAATTTTCTTTCAGTGAGTAAAGCAAAGGATGTTGTTACTACCGTTTTAGGGCGTGGGCAGCATCCTTTACCCACCTTCTGAAAACATAGCTCGCTCATTACATTGATGATGTAAAAAAGTCTAGAATGGATGGATTTCGATATCATTAGCGATATTGGGGTTCACTTATTCTATTACGCCCATTTACTGTGTTTTGGGAAGTGTTTGTTAAGGGGGTTATGTTATAAGATGGTGTCGTCTACTAAGGTGAGAACTCTATTAAAGTGGTAGTTGTTTGTTTCAGACGGAGGATGGACATCCCGCGGCCATCATGCGCACTCGTATTGGTGTTGCTATTCATCACACAACGTACAGAGTGAGTAGAATCCTATCCTACTTAATTAATATTATAAATGTGAAACTTTGTTACTCAATCACGCAAAAACGGATGAACGGATTTGGATGAAATTTGGCACACAGATAGATCATAACCTAGATTAACACTTAAGTTACTTTTTATCCCGGTAGTACGTTCCCGTAGAATAATTTCTGAACTCCACGCGAGCGAAGCTGCGGGCGGACGCTAGTATATAATAATTATTATAGTCAGCTTGTTATTGTCGTAGTAAGTACCTTATTTCCGTATTTTTATTTAAACCGTGAAAGAAAGAGGGGCGGCTGTCATTCATGGATCTTTGACAGTCGTTAGGGGTCATCAAAAATCAAAATCAAAAGTCATTTATTCAAACTAGGCTGAGAGTCAGCTCTTTTTGAACGTCAAAATAAAATTACATAAGACAGTCCCCCCAAAAACGCCCGCCCTTCACCACTTCCTAGTGCTTTAGCTGGGAAGAAGAAGTAGCGGAACAAACTCCCCAGCAGCACAGCTGTCTGTTAAGTTAGAAGAACTTGTTTCTATACAATAATAGGTAATAAAAATTACGAAACACAAAAAAAAAACATAAAATTTGCCATATGTCAGCTAGCACACGCCAATATACCATCAAAGATTGAAAACTAAAAATAATAGAAAATTAAAATAAAACGTAAACAGAACTTCCAATCTAAATAAAAGCCTCTAGGCATAAAGGGCATGCCCGCTTACATATGCAATTCTGCATTATGCAAATAGCTATAAGTAACTTAAAGTAACAAAAGTTAAACTAGGACCTCTGGACTAAAATTAATAAAAACTTAATACAAACTTAATACAATTAACAATAACAAAACCATGGTCAGCAAGACGACCAGTCACCACGAGCAGCACCCGTTCACGAGCATAACGCAAAGATCAGCCATTACCCCCCTCGCCATATTTGAGGGAAGGAGGCAACCCGACCCCCGACGCTACCGCAAGCAGTGACATCTAAGGGAGCATGACGAACTTGCTGCCGGTTGCACTGGCAAGAATAATCATGAATTGTCGAGGTCGCTAGCTAACTACATATTGCAATACTACTCATTAAAAAAAATCAGAAAACTGATAGTCTAAATATAAACTGATAGTCTAGTATAACCCAATAATTGGATTGTGGAGATTACATAGGCGGTCGCTCCATATAAAACATTGGTATTCAGCTGCATGCATCCGGTTAGACTGGAAGCCGACCCCAACATAATTGCGAAAAGGCAGGCAGGTAACTGTGAAAGAAATACCACCACGTTAACTCGCTCCGTGGCGCGTGGTGACATAGAAATATAGACCCTAGTTACAATAAAATACAAGGCTTTATTGTGCACCAAGTTGTTAAAGTTTAAATATTAGTCCGATTAGGTATTATTTTTAACTCCAACTCATCTTTAGTGTTCCTTGAATCCATAATGATTTGGACAATTTTAAAATCGTCAACAAATATGAAAAATCTATCTGTATAGCACTGTGTTTGAATGGTGTCTCCAATTTTCTTAATTCCTTGATCACTCGTAACTACTTACGTACCCACTACTTATTTGTATATAAATAATGCTCCCGTCCAACGGGAAATGCCGTCGTCAACAATTTTAAATGTACCTAAGTCTTCTGTAATTTATACTGGAGAACTTTCCCAACTTAATAACAAGCTCGCAGACAGCTACCTGGCTTTGACTTATTTATTATTATACGAGTTTTTTACGTGAAGATTTATTATTCTTTATTCTTCATACCTAGTAATGACGTAATGCTTACAAAATTGCGATAAACAGTAAACTATTTATACCAACTTGTTTATTGGGCTAAGCAGTAACAATACACTCTCATCCTATCTATTATTTTGCTATAATCTATTAGTAGAGTAAACGTTATCTACCTAATGGTCTCTTACGGAAATGAAAGACTACCGGTATAGCCATATAAATATATATATAATAGGTCTTTACCTATGAAATTGCCGTTTTGTATGAAAAAATTTAAACGAATTTTTTTCATGTATTTTTTATTTGTATTAATCGAAGTAATCACCCATGCAATCAATGCATCTTTGCCATCGCAGTGGCAGTTTATTGATGCCCTTCTTAAAGAAATCAGCTGGACGGGAGGCAACAAATTCTTCAAAGGCATTTTGTACTGCCTCTCGGGTATTGAATTTTTTTCCCGCCAAGAAGTTATCCAAATTCTGGAAAAAGTAGTAGTCTGTAGGCGCAAGGTCTGGTGAGTAGGGCGGATGACGGAGAGCTTCCAACCCCAGTTCTTGCAACTTGGAGACCGTCTGCTGTGCAGTATGAGGTCGCGCGTTGTCGTGCAGGAGCAGCGGAGACGAGCGATTGACCAATGCTGGTTGGAGATGTGCCAGCTTCTCCATCATTGTGTTTAGTTCTTCACAGTACACATCTGCAGTAATGCTCACCCCGTTTGGTAAGAAGCTGTGATGAATCACACCGGCGCTAGACCACCAAACAGTGACCATCACTTTTCTAGGGGTAAGTTTTCGTTTAGGGCATTGTTTAGGTGCTGAACCAGGATCCAACCAACTTGCTGAGCGCTTGCGGTTATCAACCAGAATCCATTTTTCATCGCAGGTAACAATGCGGTTCAAAATTCCTTCATTTGTGTGTCTGTTGAGCAGTGCAAGGCACGTCTCGACGCATACTTCGCGCTGACGATCATTTAGTTCGTGGGGCACCCATTTGTCAAGCTTTTTTACCTTGCCAATTTGACGCAAATTGACCAATATTGTTTTGACGCTAACGTCAAAAGCTGCTGCTAATTCAGCCGTAGATTGTGTATCATCAGCTTCCACAATCGCCTTTAATTCGTCATTGTCGACCAAAGTCTTCGGACGACCGCGAGGTTCATTTTTCAGGTCGAAATTATCAGAACGGAAGCGAGCAAACCAATAACAGGTGGTGTGTTGGTTTGTAGTGTTAGCTCCGTAAACGTCGTTGATGTTGCGTGCCGCTTGTGCCGCGTTGCTGCCACGACGGTACTCATATTCCATAATTACTCGAATTTTTAACGTATCCATGATGACGAAAAAGATTGAAATGCGATGAAAATGTAACACTAATCAATAAACAAATGACTACTTTTGGAAAAAAAAATCCATGTTTTTAAAATAAAATTAATTTGAAATTAGAATTCTTACCCAAACAAAAATTATTTTGATTTGAAATGGCCAGTACTGCAAAACGGCAATTTCATAGGTAAAGACCTAATATACGTATAGGACCATGTCAAAGAAAATGTAACTACACCTGAACCGTTTCTGACGAACAAAGTGAAAAAATATAATGTCTGAATCCTGTCAGAAGTGTTATTATAATATTGACGAATTTTGTATGGATAAAAATGTAATTATTGGTAAATGATTAATTTTAGAATGTATTGCAATAATTTCATCTATACTTTATACTTATGTTAATATTATAAAGCTGAAGAGTTTGGTTGAACGCGCTAGTCTCAGAAACTACTTGTTTAAATTGATAAAAATATTTTTGTGTTGGATAGTTCATTTATCGAGGAAGGCTTTTTAGGCTTTATAACATCACGCTGCGACCAATAGAACCGAAGCATCAATAGAAAATGTTGCAAAAACGGGAAAAAATACTAAGGAATATTTTTTCCCGTTTGAGAGCTTCCGTTGCGTCCTGTATGATGGTATTGTTCCTCTTTAAAAGTTAAAAAAATAATCGCGACAGCATATGTCTATCTTTTAAGATTGACTCACTAAAACCTTTTTAACCGCGATACGACTGATATTCACGCGGACGAAGTCGCGGGCAACAGCTAGTATATAATATTTTGACATTTATTAAATTAAGAACATTTGATATTTATGTATTCTCGCTGTAGTGTTTTTTTTGGTTGAGTGTAATCACGATACAAACGATAACGACTCAAAATGTATTTTTGTTTATGAAATAAATTAAATGAAATGTTTTTGCTGAAAAGTTTCAGGGTGCACGTTAAAAGTGTTAGTACAAACAACAAAATTATGTTTTATTCGTTAATATGTCTGCCTCGTTTGTGTAGTGGCCGTAAGTGCTACTGTTGGGCATGAGATCCTGAGTTCGATTCTCAGGTCGAGCAAACTGTTAAGGACTTTTTCTATCTAGAATTTCTCAGTAGCAGCCCGGATTTGTACCCGGTTTATGACAATCGGCTCAAGACTTAAAAACATAACTGGCGAAATTTGGGTGCACTATGCACTACACCTCTGCCTAACCATTAGGGGAAAAAAGGCGTTATGTTATGTTATTTAAAAACAAATGACCTACTTTGTCAAACTTTCATTCGTCAAAGATACCCACTAATATATTGGCCAGGTTAAATCTGATTCATCTTTATGGCGAACGTTGATCATGAATCGTTTGGTAATGTAAACTCATAAAAAGCAATATGTTATTTTGCAACACTAATAAATAGGTAATGATACATTACAGTTGTGTATAGAGCTTCTTAAGCTATTAAACATGTTTTATATTTACTTATACATAGACGAGAACTAATTCAATATATTTCATCATCATCATCATCATTACAGCTAAAAGATGTCCACTGCTGGACATAGGCCTCGCCAAGCTCCGCCACTTCGACAGGTTCTGTGCTTCCCGCATCCAGCGGATTCCTGCGGCCTTCACAAGGTCATTGGTCCACCTTGTGGGAGGCCTTCCAACTCAATATATCATCTATATATTTTATCACAAAGTATCTATTTATAAATCAAAGGTCATCTCAATGCCCACGCAACACCCACTGTCATGAAGAAGCGGAGACATTACATTCGAAGTTTTGGACGATTTTGTTGACCTGTCTGTCTATACTAACTCCAGTTAGGTAGGTCCAATTTCGAGAAAGAGGTCGATCGTCGAATTCGACTCGGATGGGCAGCGGTCGCGAAGCTACGCAATATCTTCTCGTCCTACATACTACAGTGTCTCAAGACGTGAGTCTTTGACCAGTGCGTGTTACCATGACATATGGCACTTAAACGTGGTCACTCACAATGGGCCTCATAAGAAGGCTGAAAGTCACCCAAATGGCAATAGAGAGGGTGGGCTATGCTTGGAGATTCCTAACATGATCAAATAAGAAAGGAAGAGATCCGTAGGAGAACCAAGGAACCGACATATCCCGAATGAATTGCCAAACTTAAGTGCTGGCAGAACAGATGGCCAATGGGGCTGAAAGGTTCTGAAGTGGATACCTGTTAACCGGAAAACGTAGTGGTGGAAGGCCACTTACAAGATGGACTGATGACCTGGTGAAGGCCGCAGAAATCCGCTAAATGCGAGAAGCACCGAACCGGTCGAGATGGCGGAGCTTGGGGGAGGGAGGCTTATGTGTAGCAGCGGACGTCTTTCGGCTAAAATGATGATGATCTATTAGTAATAAAATCAATAAATAGGGGAAGAATCAAATCGGTATCAATAACCTGCTAGATTAACATCACACACACATCACACACGTACACATGCACACACATCCTTAGAGAATAGCAATGGAGGTTGGATAAGAGTGACACTCGCTGGTGACAGTCACTCTAGCTATGCGTCGCATCGATAGTAGTGTTACGGCTGTCTTCTGATGACAGATATGATGTCAGACGTCCACGACGAACTGCTATATCCTGGCACAATCCTCATGATATTGAAGCTGAACCAATAATTCCACTTCTGGTAAAGGCTATCCTGCGCCGTCGTGGAACATTATAAGTTACTTAAGAGTTTGTTATTCCTAACCACATTTTTAAAACGAACTTTATCGGTCATATTATACGTTCAACTGAGCATGGTCTGCACAGGCTTATGAGACTAGGACGGGGGGAAAACGCGCTCAAGGCAGAGAACCGGCAAGATGATCAGATGCGATCAAAAAGGTTGTTAGAGGCAGCACCTACCGAGCGATCCACAGCGGTGCAGAAGACCGCATAACTTGGAGACGCGTCGCATGTGGTCGCGATCCTCAGCAATGAAGGAATGACCAAGAATAAGATGTAAAACCAAAGATCATAGGTATATATTGTTCAGGTTGATACGAGTGTGGTACGTTAAACAAAACCTAGTGTATTTTTACTTGGACTAAATTAATTTGCGAGGGACAAATGTTAATTTATTTTATCAACATGTCACTTCGGCTTAGTCTAGCATCGTTTGTTTTGACAACATGTCTAAGAATGGCTAATTGACGTTGTATAAACCTACACGGGTTGATCAAAGATAGAATAATGGCAGTGAAAAATATTAACAGGAAGATTATAAAGAATATCTGGATCTGCCAGATTTTGAACATTTTATAAATATTGAGTATTGAGAAAGAAATAGAGAAGGTGGACAACAATGAGGTAGCTTAAATTCATTAGTAAATAGATCTTATTCTTACAATCAATCTAGGTAAATGTCACTGTGTAATTATGAGCAACGTTAGTTTATAATCTACTAGCTATAGTCCGCAGCTCCGCCCGCGTGGATGTTGGTTATCGCGTAAAAAAGTAGCCTATGTCCTTCTCCATATCCTAGACTAATAATCTCTGCCGAATTTCATGACAATCGGTTCAGCGGTTTAGGTGTGAAAGCGTAACAGACAGACAGACAGAGTTACTTTCCCATTTATAATATTATAAGTAGAGATCTCGCGATTGAACTGTCGACGAATTGCTAACTTATTACTATTAGTATATTGCTAACAAGATTGTTAACTGTCGATGAATTGTGAACATAATAATACAACTACTTACTTAATAATATAACTTTACCATACTGCTTACAATATAATGTATTAATTTTCGAGAGTTCATTATCCAAGTCGAACCGTCAAATTGTGAACGAACCTACACTTACCGACTGTCTGAATTTATCAGTCGTAATATTTTCCGTCTCTGCTTTGGCGGTAGTCGAATTCGTCGTAGTAACTAAGCCAGCATACCCCGATCAAATGGGTTAGGTCAGGTTTGTTAGAACTGTGACCAATCGCCAGGTACGCCACCAATATAAAAAGGCGCCTAGGGCACGCATCACATTTCCGCCCCTTCGTAAATTATCTTCTCGGTCTACACTAAGCAAAGCTAGTTCGCACAACCTTTCTTGACCAATTATAAGCCTTTCATAACGAAGGTATTCATTTCAACTTGCTAAAAAATCGCTTGCAATGCTGCAATTTTAAGAGAATTTGAATAGAAATAGGCGGATTTTAAATACGCTGTCATCCCCGTACCGCACAATATATTTAAGTAGCTCTTCAGATTTCTTAGATATAGGTAGGTAACAGTATGAAATGGTTTATTGATGTTTTTTTTTATTTAATAATTGGCGACTTTTTGCGCCCCCTTTCGTTAGGCGCCCATGGCTCTTACGTTGCCTACCCCACGCTAGTTACGCCACTGCCAAATGCTACTTCCAAGTTGGTCGCAATTACTTGGCTGTACGCAAGGTGTGATCCGTCGCATGCATGTTTGATAGCAGTTCACAATTTGTTGGTTTGCCATGGACAGATTATAAACTATCGAAAAATTATCGAGATAGATTATAAAATAACGGTGTTCACAATCGATAACATTGTATAAACTGGAGAATAAAGTGGTGAAGAGAAAATACTTTCAAGATATCACGATATACGTATTATTAATTATATAATTATATTATATGTGTGTTATTTAATTATAAATTCCTACCAAACTGTGGGTGTGGCGCCAGAAACAAACTTAAAGAAATAACTTGTTTATAATTTATCTATAACAGCAAAGTTGACTCTATCTTTTTAATACCCGAATCTTTGTTTATTGTGTTTTTGTTTATGATAGATAAGTTTTACCCACATTTGTTAATAAATGATTGAATGTCAAAACTGGACTTAACATTTTACGTTGACGACATTTGTACGCGGGCAAATTACTGGGTATACAATCCGACTCCACGCTGAAATTGAATAATAAACATATCATATAAATAAATTGCTAGATCCCTAATTTTGGAGGATAAGAACGGTGATGTGAGAAAATTACCGAGTTGAGTAGTGGGCGTTTTGGGCGGAGTGTTTGAATGAACGTGTCGTAAATAAAAACGTGACGTATTTATTACTCTGTTAACGTTATAAATAGATAACAAGAGTGTGGACCCAGAATAGGGTGTAATTACGTAAAGATATTTAATACAAATTGTAAATAATTTAATGTCTTTGTACTTACCTATGCCTTGTCTTCGGCATGCGGCATAGTGTTGGCAACATAATGTGTAAAAAAGTGTTATAATTTTTCCAGTTTAATAAGCCGTAGCGCAGACACCTATCGAACTTGATGAAAATTTGTTGAAACATGCCGCCGGCAATCAAATATGGGATAGTGTTTTCTCGACGTAAAGAGATTCCCCACGCATCCATTGCAATATAGAATCCGATTTATCACCTCACGGGACACACACATGGTTGCAAAGATCTATCAAATGTAGTGTTTATTATCATGCGTGTCTGCCGAGTAAACACATTCATACTGGCTCAGACACATGATGTTTTTCTAATAAATAGCTGTTTTTTACCGAAAAGACTGTCAATTTAGATTTCGCTTGCGCTTTGGAAAATCTTACAAATCAGAATTATTATTGACTTCAGTGCTCCTTATAGACAGACGGCTTCACACCAGTGGTGGCCCAGTGGTAATGGCCGCGACTTACGAGTTGAAGGTCGCAGGTTCGAACCCAGACGAGCGCTTTACTTCGTGTAAGTTATTTCATCAACCCCTGTTTTCAAAACGGTTAAGAAAAACCTCGTGAGGAAATGGTCTTAGGACCAAAAATTCGGACACAGGTGACATCTTCCAACATTTGACTTAGCCAGGTAGTAGATATTAGGTAATTTTGGATACAAAATTTTCACGCAACAAATTAATCTATGACCGGAACGCGTGAAAAATAAACACCACTTTTTTATAGATACCGATTTTAAATCTCTTCAAAACATTCCACAGAAACAGGAATTCTTGGCGACAATAAATAAAACTGTTATAATTTTGTAAGAAAAATATTCCACGTAAAAATATAGATGTCTCAAGTATCAAAAACATTTTTTGAATTGTTAAGGGATCAATTAATCTTCGTTAGCCTATATCTGTCACTTTAGGGTATTGTAGTTAAAACTTTTGAACTACGATAAAATCTAAAGTTCAAGAACTCAAATAGTGATTTTTTGTTGTTCTTCTCAAGACCTTTTATACATTAAAGGTAAGTATTGATTGAGACGTAACCCAAATATAGCGCGCATAGTGACTACCAGTGGCGAAGGGTCAACACAAACCGATTCCCATTGGCTTCCCTTTAAGAAATCCCACCTCCCACCGATCCACCATAATTTTTTCAAAGTACAATAAATTTTTATGTGTTTCTAAGTTTTACTGAATAATCGCCTGCGCGAAACGAAAACCAATTATCAACCGTACAAAATTCAAAATTGAAAGTGGGGCTTTATCCTCTGAAGAAACTAAGCTTGCATCACGCGGTGGGTATTTTTTTTTGGAACGGCTTGCTTGCCGTGGCCATAATTCCACCCTCGCCACTGGTGACTACCGCTTACGTTTATCAGTGACTCGAATTTAAATAAATACCAACCCGTTGATAGCCACTGCGTTCAATTGCTGCCAAAAACAATATTGCAAAGAAAATGTCACTATATAGACGTTTAACAAGTTATAGCGATTGCCAATTCTGTTGACATCACATTTTATGAGATAATCGGCAACCCGGAAACCTAATCATTAATAACAGCAAAGCATTATTACAAGCTTGAACCGCAAATCATTATTTACATTAAGCGTTCAAAATAGTACAATAGTACTTATTCAAAACATATTTGCATCATTGTCACATTGTTAGAAGTTAACAGAGACAGAATAACAGAATGACGTTTCAAATTATCCTACTAATATTATTACAAAGTCAAAGCATTTATTTCAAATAGGCACTTAAAAGGCACTTTTGAACGTCAACATTTACATTAAAATAGAATTGATTCTAGTCACCCCTTCCAAAATGTAGTTTCGTATGGAGAAGAATGGGCAAGAAACTCCACCGTTACTCTTTTTAAATGTTTTAAATACAATATTTAACATATATTCATTATATAATTATGTGTGAAAACGATGCACCCAGATTAAAATGACTACAACGGACAGACAGACAAACGGACAGACGGACAAGAGAGTAGATCTTATAAGGGTTCCTTTTTTACCTTTTGAGGTACGGAACCCTAAAAACACAACAACATCACAACCACAATACAACACAACAACCAACCAACACAATCATGGTGAAGAAGTAACTGCTAATTCAACTATTCTTTCCACAGATGCATGAACGGTGGCAAGATAAACTTCAGGGAAAAAGAGAAGCAGATCCTAGATCAGATCCTGGGCCCGGGGCGGTACGATGCCAGGATCAGACCTTCGGGAATCAACGGCACTGGTGAGCAAACGCTTAGCTTCGAGCTTCGTAAGGTCCGTGGTGGAAGCGATGGCTAGGTAGGGCTAGAGATGATATCGGAAGAGATAGGGTCTAGTTTCATGGATGTGACAAAGGAGGTTGCTGGAAGAAGAGATTTGGAAGAAAGGGTCTAGAGTTGGTAAATGTTGGAGGAATAAACTTAAATGAAGATTGTTTTGCTAAGGTTCATAGATTTTAAGGGAGAGATAGGAGCAGAAATGAGAGTAATAAGAGCAATGGTCGGAAGAAGATAGGTCTAGAGTTGATAGGTGATGGATAGTTAAATATATCTGGCATTGCTAGTGTATATGTTAAAGGAGAAATATGTATAAGGAGAGATAGGAATAAGTGTCATGGGTGGAATAAAGGAAATAATTGGATCAACGCAAATATAGAGTTGATAGGTAGGTAAATATAGGCTACTGTAATGATAGAGGTCAGATACTTAGTAGAACAAAATAATTTATTAAGATATTTTATATTAGAGTGGAATAACTACCCACTTGTATAGTAAAGATATATTCATGCATTCAAAAATGTTTTTATTGACGCACCGCATTCTGGAAGTCGTAAAATGGTCGATGAAACTTTATATATGGCCGGGACATTAACACACCGTGACTGAGAATTTAGTCCATTCATATATCGATGAACATTATGTAGATACGAATTTTACTCAATAATTAGTGCGCATGGCGTTTCGGTTGCATCACAGTTAAAACAAAGTTACAGATTAGCTGTCGCATGTTTTATATGTGGAATAGTATAGACAAAAGGTAAGGCTAAATTTGTTCACTGGCCTCATTTCTCATAAAATCTTAGGAACGTAAGTTTGGATAAAGAAACGATGATAAATCTATTTCGTATCGGTGTAGACCACTTAGTGCTCAAGCTAGCTTTTGTATGGAATACCTGCGTAAACGAATCTACAAGTCTAACAAAGAAAAGGGAACCATCTTGAAGTAGTTTTGACAACCATTTGTCGTTGTCAGTTTCAATGGTGTCGCCAGCTACAATTTCTACTAGATTAATGACAAAACTGATATTATTTGCAAAAGGCTTTCTATCCTTCTACATTTTAGTAACTATTCAACTACTGTTTAGCAAATGTATTTACTATCAATGGCTAAACTAATACCCTTCCATGATCGTTTAACACTATCCGCTTCTGACTTCTACGTTTTACAACCTTACTGATCGTGCGCCTGATCCCTCCGGTCGTGTCAGATTGCCATCCCATCGGACTATGAGAGAGTGCACCTGTGTCTGCGCGCGGACTTGTGCACTATAATAACTCCCGCGTCGAAAGCGAATCCCCGCTGAGATTGGCCGCCAATGTCGAAATTCGGTCTGGAGGACTAGTTTGTTTATATACACTTTTCGTCTAAAATTATACTAGTTCTCTTATATCTCTAAGCTGACGCGACAGTCCATATTTACTGACTAATAAATTCAATTCCCTTCAGAGTTGCCATCTCGTCTGCCAACTCAAATTCATTCATGCAAGACGGATATCCCTCTGGCGTCATTTACAAACGTTTGATGAATTCCCTCCTCCCTAATGGCTTCGTCATAGCATCTTATGCTTGTTTATACAACGGTATATTCCATTAGTCATTTGTTTACTTCACCTGTTAATCTGCTATCTTCATCTAACATACTGTGAAGCTTTTCAACACACTAAAGTTTCTATATCCCTAAAATTGGCAAGGTACGGTCCATTATGTGCACTCGCGGGTGTATTTTATCAGTTTTTGGCACTTGTGAATGGGAATTAGATGTCGGCAGCAATAAACGTGATAGCAATTTATATTTGCACCCTTCCACCTCTTCGTTTTAAAAGGTCACTATTGAAAAAAATATTCGGCCTGTCAAATTTGGGTTTGTAAGTAGAGAAAACTTACGAAAGCGAATATTTCTTGGACGATATAGAACTAGGCGTGCAGGTTGTTCGAAAGAGATACCGTGGCCCCTGGCACATAGGCAACTGAGAGAACACGGGTGGGTTTTAGTCAGTAAAAGTCTGACACGCCCTCCCACTCCACCCAGAGCGGGAGAAGTTATTTGATGATATCCCAACCACAAAAAAAAAAAAACTATATAGAACTCTAATCAGAATCGACAATGCTTTGTCTACTAGTTGGATAAGAATAATACTATTAGGGTAACAGCTATCGCTTCAACCACATCTGGACCCAAGCGTATAAACATTGAATAGTGAATTTTGAGATTACGTTATAGAGTTCAAATTGATGTACTTGCTGATTGAATTATAAGTTTGTTTTCCATCTCAGAAAGGATTACAAATGATGCTTACGATGTAAGGATTTTTGTTTTTATTTTTATGTTTATGACTATGCTATTTTTAATTTTTCCTAATCGTTTTAACGAAACTAACAACTAAAGTCATAAAATATAGATTATCTTTGTATTAAAATAATATTTTTATGAATAAAACACTTACCTACTGGCTCTTCGAACAAAATTTTATGAAACATCACTTATAAGGCAAATAGGACGTCACCAGACTATGTTTTTAAAAGAAAGACCAAATAGCGTTTGAATATTTGCATCGGAATCTCTAGTAATGTGCTGCATTTCTCGTATATTTACCTCCGGAATGCGAACCACATGTGAACATTATAAATATATACGACGAATAGAGAATGCGACTTAAAATAAACCAGAGAATGTGCGTATTTTGATATTGTTGGCTAAATGTCGTAATTCAAGTCATTTGTAACTGTTTTCATGTCTTCAATGAATAAAAGCTCTGTTATTGGATCCTAGACAAAGTCATTTGATTCTTCGGGCAATACTTTTGGCGGTTATTCAAATATTTTGCAATACCTATATATCTGCGTACCGAATTATTTGCTGAACTTTATCTACCAAAGTTCAGCAACTTTTCTATTCGATTGTTCTTTCCTATTCTAAAGCATTATTTTGGATTTTTTAGAATATTTTCTCCCAAAAGGAACTCTTTAATCATTATTTTATTACTAGGTTTTTGTTCGTTAGCTGTGATTATTATATCATCAACGTAAATTAGTCCATCTGTAACAATAGTCAATGTGGTGGCAATTAAATCATTTCCAGTCAAATAAACTTAGTGCTGTTTCAAATTCCACATCGACATCAGTGTTCATTGCTTCGTATATTTTGTATACCTATACTTATAGCTATTTTTCTGTAGAATGTGGATGATTCTTTGAAAGGTTTTTAGCTAATATCTTGGATATTGAAGGGAAGTCATTTGTCTGGCTGTCGGAACACACATTAGCTTGACGCTTGATAATGCGGAAAAAACATCGTAACGCTATACTTGTACCTAACATTATGTATAAATGATCGATTACTTAATGTTTTTGATGGGTAACCATATTATAAATGTTACTTATAATATCATTGTTGACAGGTACCTACTCAATGTTTATAACAAAAAGTAGTTAAAGGTACCTATCAGCAATTTCATCGCTGTGTTTTTTATCTAAATCCAAATTTTCACCGCTGGGAAACATTATATCAAAAATATTTCAACGACGAAATCAGTATTCTAAAGTGGTACACAAAAAGCATCAAAGTGCCACTCAGGCGCTACATCTCGTAATTTCCACAAGTTCATTTCGTAACAAAAGAGGAACGTTACGTGAAAACCATAAATCACGTCGCAATTTTTTTTCCGTCATCTTGTTACATCTTCGCGCGGGAATTGGTAATGGAAAAACATTTCTTGGAGGTCCTGAGTGTGATTTTAAGATTTTGTACAATTTTCGTGCTAATGGAAAGGCATTTAGATTGTAAGAGGTTCGTGAAAATGTGAAAGTCAGCAGAGTTAGTGGTCAGTAGTAAATGGTTGGAAACTTATCGTTAGTTAGCGTCATTTTATTATTTTCTGGTTTGTATCGATTACTCCTCTTAGTGTTGCTGGTGTTTCTATACCACAACACTTTCCTTTGCTTGACACCAATCATTCAACAATCCATCTTCTCAAATTGCTTTTGACTTCTTCCTTCTAAGAATCGTTGAGTCTGATTCTCATTCAGTCTACAACGGTTTTATTTGCGAATCTAAAAAGAAATAATCTATCACTTAAGACTTGAATGCGAAATTGGATAAGCGACGAATAATACAAAATGGCAGGATCCTCCTTGGAAGTTTTATTGGTGTATGTGGAGCAAAAATGGAGGATGTACATAAAGAAATTACAGGAAATGTAGCTGACAATTCATCATTGTTAAAGTGTTATATATTGAGTGCTAGAATATTTGAAGACTTGCTTAGTACTTTTAAAATTTTGGAGGGATGTCAAGTGACAAGCGGGAAATAGTAACTTGAGAATGTAACAAAAGTGACACCCATTGATAAATGACCAAATTTTGAACAAAATATTGGGTGTCGTTTAAGTCGAAATGTCTTCACCAGGTACAGTTCACGCCTAATTATTTCCTTCAACAATATCCTTAAATTAATCACACACGTTCCAATAGAGTTCCTTTCTTTGTCCTCATCGTCTACTACCATTGAATTGACCCCAAAAGGCTTCGCAGAGGTTTCATTAATCACCTCCCTAATGGGTCAGGGCTGTCATGCGTCTAAATCAATTATCCATGCTCTAAAAATCCCAGGTCCAGTTGGAAGCTTGAGATTAATTCTTCGTTTGGTTTGGCCTTGTGAAACGTTGTTATTATCAGAACTTTATTCTTTGTTGTTTATAGAGAACCTGTTTCAATATTCTTGGGCTATAGTTCTATAGCTACTCTAACACTAAATTATCTGTGACTATATTGTTAGGTTATATTATCTTTTAGCGCGGTTTTCGGTGTGTTCGCGGTTTCTTTTTTTATCTCGTTAGTTCAAGAGTAACTTGGTATGTATTTTAAGGGAACAAATTATCGTCTAGGTAAGTCGACAGCCCTGTTTATAAACTTTATATTTGCGGTGTGCCCGGCTGTCAACTACACTAGGTATTTTGAACTCATTTGAACCATTCACTAGCAGCTCATTCGTTTCACGTTTGGGAAAGGCTTTAAGGCTTATTTTCCTTCATAAAGTTACAGAATAACGTTTTTTTATGTTTAAAAACAGTTTCACCTACCAAAATTGATATTAATGTTTCCGTTTTTCTCATTCAAAATGTTGAATTTGGCGATCATCAACATTTCTAGTACTTTCTCCTGTTTCGTTTCTCTGTCCGGATCTTTAGCTAGATTTATTACAACTTTGGCAGATATTTCAAGATTTGAAACCTCTTTTCCAAATTGTTACCTACCTGTTTATAACAAATCATAAACGCTTTAATTTAATTACACAGTTATAATAATCGGTTCCTTTCTGAACAGTTACAAAGTTAATAATAAAGTATTAATTTCCTTTTCTAGCTACCTATGTACACGTGGGTACCAACGTTGAATAATTTATGTGTGTTAACTATCACGCGAACAGTAACTGTTTCCCCGTACGTTAGATTAGACTAAATCGGTTTGACCTAGACGCGTTCCAAAACGATAGCCTTATACTTTATTATGTTATCAAAATGAAATAATAATTTGGCCTGAATTTGATTGACTTATTTCAATCGCGTCATTAATTAAGTTGGTGTGTTCATCATCATCGCCTATCTTAGTTGCTTATGTCATAATGATTTTGTCTATGCTTTTATACTTATTTAGTTATAATAAATCTGACATAACACTAATAATATTCACAATTAATTCAATTCAAACAATTAATTATTCTAATTCACTGAATGGAATATGAGTTGTTTCAAATTTGAATGATTGATTAACGCGACAGTTTGATTGATACAATTTTAATTATTTAATGGACTGGTTGGTAGGACTCTGTTTTTTTTTTATTGATTTATCTGAAACGTTTTAACAGATGGCCCAGCTGTAGTTAATATAAACCTGTTCGTGAGAAGTATAACGACTATAAGCGACATAAAGATGGTTAGTAATAAGAAAGAGAGAGAGAGAAAAGTAATATTTTATGTTAGTTTGGTTAGATACCAACAGTATAAGGTGCCATTTGACAAGACTACAATCTTTGATCACCAAGGAGTTGTTAAATCAATGAAATGTATTGGATTGATAAGCGATTGAACTGTGACGTGGTCCTAATCTGTCAATCCATATGTATCCTTGACTTTTCAATTTCTCGACGACCATAGATTGCTATCTTTTTCAATAGGGCAGACCGTAAAGAGGTTGTAGCGTTTGTTTGTTAAATAACGAAACTAGAATTATCAATCATTGTGACTTCAGTGTAAGGAAAAGTCTTGAGTTTAATTTTCCAAGCTCGTATCTGCACTTTTTAAAGTACCTCGTAGGAAAATTTAGTTAGGCAAAAGTATATTAATTAGATTATTAAGACCTAATTTAGGCAGATTGGCACGAACTTAAGAAAAAAAAAGAGTTACAACATTATTCAAAATTTTGATGTTTTTTTTTTGTTTTCTTATTGGTATTTTTTGTTTGTTTGTTAATATGGCACGTACATTTTGCTCATAATTACGATCTTGGACAAATTAATATTTAATTTGAACGTATGAAAACATCAGAAACAAATGTTACAGCCTATTTAACTTTGTTTTCGTACGGGAGCGGGCGTGTTACGGTAAACGAGAGAGCAGTTCCTCCATTTTGTTTTTCATTCAAATGATTATTTTCTACATTTATGGGATGATTGATTGATGATAATATTTCATGTGCTGTCATTTTATTTTGCTGGTGATTTTCTTGGTGATCCCAATTGAAATCCTTGTTATTATGATTTTTATTTTATGTGTTTTTATTATGTGTATTTATTTACGTGATAGGTTTTCTATAGCTTGTATATACAGGTAATTTATTATGACTAGCCTAACAGTCATTTACGATTATTTACATAATTTTCAAATTCGTGCTGATTTACTAATAAAATATTGTACCGCCTTCTACTAATAGGTTTTAAAATAAAGACGCTGTAAACAAACATAATATGTCAAATCGTCTACTTTAATAGGGAATCCTATCTATATACGTAGGTATATTATAACCATACAGATTTAAATTAAATTAGCTGGTAATACTTTACCCACGTGTTGGATAGGTATCGACATGGAAAAGAAAAAAATACAAATTTTTAAAAACCTTCATTTAATGGGTGAAGGTCAATGACCGTGATCGGTCAGCTGGTTTTGTAAATTTTCGTGGATCTTAGACATATTTTACGAATTTCTAAAAACTGTAACATAACAGTCATTGGGTTTAATAACCTTGCTTGCCTTAATGTAGTAATCATACTGTCATTAACAGTTTTGAACTGAGATGGATGATGAAATTTTTTTTTTTATGTTTCGTTAGTTTTCATAATCGATAGATTACGGTTTTTTTTTGTTTCATTCGTTTCCAATATCGATACCCAACACGTGGGTAAAGTATTACCAGCTAATTTAATTTGACCCTGTAGAGGCAAAAATATCGTTAGAAAACTTATTTCTTTTTTAACATCTAACAATGCCAATGGAGTGTGCATTTAAAAAAGTTATCCGTTTACACGTTTCGTGACACTATCTCTATCAGTAAAAGCAAATGTTGCAGTGCTATTAAAATAATCGATCAAATAGCCGGATCACGCGATCAAAACGATTTGTTAAAAAAAAAACCAATTGTCACGAAATATTGTTCCAGACTAGACTTGCTTCATTGATACCACCAAAAATGAATATTTTTAATTTAGCTTTATTTGTTCATATTTCAGGCAGGCTTTTAAAAGGGACATCCAATACGTTTGAGTTGAAACCAATAGCGTCGTTATAAATCAATTAGGAGCAAAATTTCATTATTTATTTTATCAAAACCTCTAGAATGTTTTTAGACGTTGTTTTCGTCTCAAGTGGGACATTTTTGAAGGAAGGCTCAGAGATCGGTGTTTTTCATTTGGGAATATTCTTGTAAAGCATCTATTAGCAAGGTAGTAGGTAAATGAGATGAAAAAGATATTTTTGACATCATTTTATGATATGATTCACTACTCAAAGTATAGTTAGTGTTGATGTTAAGTTCTTATAGTCACAAGCAATTTTACAACAACAAATCCAGGTTATTTTGGGTAAAGCTGCAAACTTAGGTAAATGAACTTTCCATTAAAAACATAAATAAATTAAATACTAAATTCAAACCGACAGTTGACTTAGTCCAGATTAACGTTGAACAAACTAAACAAACCTTATTTAACAGGGTACACGTAGCTTTCTAAAACAAAATGTTAATTTCCGGCTCACGCCATGTTTCCCTTCAAGACGTTGTACTCTGAGCCTCGAAACGTGATATAGCGTTTTTATATCGACATTAAGAAAAGTGTAACGCAAAATATAATGTTATTAATGTAGGATAAAAATACTAAACAATATATTATGAATATCAGGTAGGGGTAGCGAAATATAAATTCTAAAATCCACCATTCTTCATAAACTATTATTTTCCTTTTTTTATTTATGTAAATAGCTTGTTTTTCAAATTAATGTCATTCTAGATACGTCATTACTAATTCAGTTTATCTCAGCCATAAGAGCAACAATAACCTTTAATAAGTTACAATTATGTTTGAATAATAATTTCATATTCTTATATATATTTTCTGCAACAGTTTTAGTTGTTTATTTTGTTTGTAAAATAAAAGATACTGCTCTATATTACACTAACACAAATTCTCGTTGACAACCGACAATAAGGATTGTTTGCAGCGTTTTATTTTAACCCAATGTCATTTAATTTGATGTTAGAGGTTTAATTTGATCACGATTATCTTTTATGTTCGTTTGTGTGATCATACTGTCGGATCATTCATGAGCATAGTGTATGTACATTATGATTACAGGTGGACAGGTGAGTCGCTAGACACTGATATATAACGCGCATTCACAAACTAATGTTAGGCCGTAGTTTCATACTAATACCGTGATTTATCGTATATTTTGCTTGGTACTTAGATGGGCCAGCGGTAGTGAGCGTCAATATATTTGTCCGAAGTATATCAAAGATCGATGACGTCACAATGGTAAGTCAATAAGGACAGACTGGGCCGCTACTAGTGTTACAAACGTATAAGTTTTCTGTATTCACGCGGTTCTAACAAGTCAAATGAATGGGCAACTCTCTCCTGTTGACTAGGAGTGATTTACCCGACACTATGTGTAATGTTCATTTTTTTCTTATTCTTTATTTTTTCCTTTCGATTTCTCTTTAATCCCGTTTGGTGTTGACGACCAAAATCGTTTTTAGACGCGCGTCTGTTACTTCTTAGATCGCCAGTATTGGTATTATCCTAGCTTTATTTATCATCTAAAACTAACTATACATAGCATAAAAAATATACTCTTTATAGTTTTTAGTTTTGTTTCTTTTTTAATTATAGACTGGCTGGTTGTCCTTATGAGTTCATCTGACGGGGCATTAGCTTTATTTAATGAAATGGATTGATCAGTCTGGTCGGTGTTGTTGCGATCAGCATCAGTTCCACTTCATTATTATCTTTAAGCATCTAACATTATCATCAAATTGCGTTCTTCTCTCACGATGCTATTCGTATAGTGTGGTTAGGTGTTTTATATGAAGCGGTACAAACAATAAATAAATTTAAATTGTTGTTTTCTGTCGTTAAGGCTATGCGCCAACGTTAGTCCATGTCAACATGTATCTACGGTCCATCAGCAAAATAGATGATTACAAAATGGTGAGTGTTTTCACATGACCTGATGTAATCTGTGAAGTTTTTATTATAAACTAAAGTTTAGATTTCTCTGTGGGATCTCGCGACCCACTGCTGTACCGTCGGTGCAACCCTATAGTTACCCAGACCGCGGCAGCAGTGGACCGCGCCCTGTATTAGATCTGTCTTGTTGACTTTGTTTATAATAAAAAATAAAAAATATTATGCAATATCTGCACTACGCTAAACATTCTCAAGCTATTCGTAAATTAATGTGTTCGTGGTTTTATTTATTTTCTTTCCCCCTTGATTTTTCTTTTGTTTTCTCTAATTTGTGCACCTTTCTTTTTCCTTTCCTAAATGTATCATTTAACCCACCCTTAATGTTGAAAGTTAAATGTTTAACTAAATCTGTTGCTAAATTAATTAACCTACCGTGGTGCGGTGCCGCGCACATTTTTATTTTATTTTATGTTTTTATTTTATATTAAACTCAGACAACGGAAGTCTGAACACGTCTAAATAATAAATCCTACATCTAAAATTGATTGATAATCAAAATTGTAGCTTAATTTTCTTCTTTTCTGTTACTTTTTTTCTATTCCTTATTATTTTCTTTGTGTTTATATTTAGAGTACACTCCTGCAGGAGCGTCTCAAGCTGTAAAAACACGTACAGGATGGACTATTGGCACTAAAAGTAGATATAGCACTAAATTATTGATCAGCAAACTCAACCGCTTCGGTATCACAGCACTGATACGTTCAAAATTCAATTTGAACTCAATTGCCTTAGAAACAAAAGATAATCACGTAATGTTCTAAATTAAATGAATCCGGCCACGCTTGTAGGTACCACGGGACCGCGGCCCGCACCAGACACCATCATTTTATTTATTTTCCTTATATTTATTTGATCATGCTTGTTATATTGATTTGACGCAGATGAGGAGATTATAAAAACTATTTTGGTCGTGTACGTTGATTGTAATTAATTGTTGATATGTCTTGTTCATGTGAATTTGTGTTGTGTAATCGGGACTTACCGCCGCGCCCGCACTCGCCTTCGTGCTTGGAACGGTGGCTGCCCACCAATATGTGACACCCGACCCCAACCAACAGCTAGACGTATGGTAGCTCTAGTATTACTGGCCGATTGTGCATGAAGGTAACTAAAGCATTCCTTCAACGAATGCTGAGGACGGTAAGTTCGATCTGGGCTTCGCTTCTGTGCATGTTGCTTCGACTTGTGACGCTCGAACGTTCACTTTTGGATAAGGATCATTTCTATTTTGGCCAGTGGAGTTAACATTTAGTTGAGAACCCTTCATTTCCTTCATAACATGTATTTTGAACCCGATATCTTTAAGTTCATCAACTTTGTGACATCCATCAACATCTCTTCTATCATTAACATTGTCTTAACCACTTGCAAAATTCGAATCCAAAAGTAAATTTTCGAGTGAGCATGTTTGAACTTCTTCTGTAAGCATCTGCCGGCTTTTGTTGTACGATAATTCATTTGACTTGCTGAGATGTCGAGGGATCCTCTAGTGCATTGTGCCTTGATGTCAAATTAATTATTGAGCGAACCTTCGACACCGTCCTTTCCCTTAGTGTAATATTACTATATGTACGAGTATAATCATGTTGTGCCAGTAACACACAGTTTGAAACTTTAGCACTTAATACTCTTGGCACTATTTGTATTATAGAAAAAAGTTTCTAAACTTGTTGATATTGGCACAAATAAAAACACGTTAAAAGCTTACTGGTAAAATAAAGTCATTAGTTAATAGCTTTGTGCGTAAACTAAAAGACTAGACGATAAAGATGAACTTAAAAGTGATGAAGCTTTTAGATGCACAGATGCTACGAAAGCAAAGTGGAGAAGATGTGGATAGCATAGAATAACTTGGTGTTACATTGGAATATTGTCAAAATAATGGAAAAAAATAATTTTGTACCAGACTTCGAGACCTGTAATACAAATAGTTTACATAATTTAGAGCAACCATTTAAAAAAAATATAAATAATAACTCTATTGTACAAAGAGAAACACATAAGTATTAGTCTTATACTAAACACGATTGTACAAGTGGTGGACAAAATCAGGTTGAACAGCTAGCTCCTGAACAAAATAAAAAGATACTTGTATCTCAGAAGCCATTAATTCCTTCTTAAATATTTTGGACATTTTCGTCTTCGTTTCCAGAATTTTCAAATGAATCTGTGAAGTGTGTAAAGTTTTTGACAATATATCAATGTGTGTGTTCTTATTTGCGACAGCTTGCTATAGGTGGATGTCATGTTTTCAGGAATACTCAGTACAGTTAACATTTCGAGAACAATGGTTAGATGAACGGCTGAAATTCAATAACTTGGGAGGTAAGTGACTTATTATTAACATATTTGAAACTACGTCTTTAAAAAATTAAGGTTTGTTACCTTAATTTTTTAAAGACCCAGATTGCAAATATCCAGAAAACGATTCAGAGGGATATATGTTAAGCTATAGATATTATGTTCAAAGAAAACTTATTTTCGCAGTCTTTTCACTCACTGCAATAAATTAAGTCTGGAGTGGCTTTGCAAATCCAAGATAATCTTTGAATTGCACATTAATGTTACTTTGTCATTCTTCCACATTCCAGGCCTGAGCCATAGACATATATCTGCAAAATTACTCCAAATTCATTCTTGTCGAATTTTTTATTACCTAGTAGACTACTCTGGGGGATTCGGAAATATCTGTTTTAGTCTTAGAAGTCAATCTAAAACTCTATTTATAAATGCATAAAAACTGTGGTCGTATCCTACATTTATACATTTAATTCATCACTAATTTTCCACACTCGAAACAATTTTTTCTTTTAAAAACTTTGTGCCATTTTTTCACAGGTCGTCTCAAATACTTGACCCTGACCGAAGCCAACAGGGTCTGGATGCCTGACTTGTTCTTTTCCAATGAAAAGGAAGGTCATTTCCACAATATCATCATGCCTAACGTCTACATCCGTATCTTCCCCAACGGCAACGTCCTGTACAGCATCCGAATCTCCCTCACACTGTCTTGCCCCATGAACCTCAAGCTGTACCCCCTGGATAAACAGACCTGCTCGCTGAGAATGGCCAGTTGTGAGTATTTTAGTTGTTGTTTACATCATCTTTAGCGTTAAGCCGAAAAACGTCCTCTGCTGGACATAGCCTTACAACTATTGCCACAACAAATGCAGCTTAGGACAGCCTATTGTAGCGGTTTTTGAGGGGCTATGTCCCGCATCCAGTGTATTCCCGCGTCCTTCATCAAATTGTCGGTATACCTTAAGGGTTGCTGTTTATATGGGGAGTTTCCTGCACAAAAAAACAAATCCCCTTCTGCGGACTTTTGTTATTAACGATCTCTACGACAAAATATCACGTTGATGACATAGAATACCAGATCACCATTAATTTATTTCAGTCTTCAAATGAATGTAACCGAAACAATGACCCAGCTATAACCGTTTACCAACGGTAAAACAACATGTCATGTACAAAAATTACTTAACCCAGCTGCTCCAAACAGTTTGCGGGCAGATATTTGGGCGTTCCGTTTACATTTCATTACGAAATAACCTTGTTTACATTGCGTGCGGTCTTCACGAATCGCGTTGATTTTCATCATCCCTGTAAACAAATGGAGCCTTGGATTTGTAAGAAGGTGTTTATTTTTATTGTCATTCAATTTTTTGTAATGAGAGTTTTAGAATAGCATTTGTTTGTGATTAAAACATCTAGTTAGTCCTATTGGATCACATGCCATTTAGTTTAATTAGCTACTTAGTTAGTTTCACTCCTCATCAACGAATTGCTAATCAGCATCATTATCATTGGCTGTTGTTAAACCATCTGCTAGTTTTAAGTCTTCTTTATTATTCTAATGCCATATACCCCTTTCCATCTTTGCTGGTCCTAACAAACATTTGCAATATTTACATTTCGTCAAAGACCACATCATCATAAATGTTTCCCTTTCAGACGGCTGGACCACTGATGATTTGGTCTTCCTGTGGAAGGAAGGTGACCCCGTCCAGGTCGTGAAAAATTTACACCTACCTCGGTTCACACTTGAGAAGTTCCTCACTGATTACTGCAACAGTAAGACTAATACCGGTAAGTTGACCCGTTGGTTCATCATTTCTGGCCTATCCTAAAAATATCTTAAAACATATAAGTAAGCAATAAGTACCCCAACTTCCACTCGAGTATCCGCCAACAGGCATTGGTCCCGCGTGTTGGATTGTGGCCCTCTTCCTCTCAATAAAGGGACGTCTGAGTTCCAGCAGAGGGAACATTATAGGGCGATTATGTAATGGTCATACCTAAAAATTGCTGCATAAGTAATTTGAAAAAAAAAACGAGATGAACTCTCACACCGATATAGGCCCATATTCTATATATTATATAAAAGTTTTATCCAGTGCGCAAACTTTAACCATGACTTCAGCATACCATTCTAGACCCCCCAGCAAAATAATTTTTTGTCGGTTTTACAAAAAAAAACAGCTGTTTCATTGAAAAGTGCAATATCTACGCGGTCAAAATGTATGGAACAGCTGTTTTTTTTTTGGATAACCGACGAAAAATTTCTGCGCGGGGGGGTGTCTGAATAAAAACTTTTCCTGTATATTCTAGCTCCCATGACCATATCATTGTTCATCTTCCAGGTGAATACAGTTGCCTGAAGGTAGACCTGCTGTTCAAGCGGGAGTTCAGTTACTACCTTATCCAGATCTACATTCCATGCTGCATGCTTGTAATCGTCTCGTGGGTGTCCTTCTGGCTGGACCAGGGAGCTGTGCCGGCAAGAGTGTCACTAGGTAATGTATGCTTTTATATAAATAAAGTAATCCTACGAAATAGTTTTTTTAGCTTGATAGACAGAATTACCTGCTTCATTAGTCTAGATTTCTGTCCAAGTTATTTTTTACTGGAAAATACTCATCTGCTCAAAAGGCGTTCACAGTTCCTTTGTCAAGCGGCAGACTTTATAACACGCATGGATGCATGTATAATGTGTATCCTTATTATTCAATATATCTTCAGAAAACACAGGTTCGATGTTGGATCATTGCTAATGGTTTTTTCCAATGTATGCGCAGTATTCGAAATTGGGAAATGCCTGTAAGCAAGAGGAAAATTGTGCGGTTACACAGTTTAACATGAAATATAATATTCCTTGTATGTTCACAAGGAATATTATATTTTATGTTTAGAAGCTATAACTGCTCACAGTTTGTAGAAATTAATTTGATAGGGAAACTGAATGCTATGTAATGTGATTTGCCTTTGAAGTTTGAAATTGATACCCCTGTCAATCACTGAAAGCAAGCACGTGAACCAAGTTTTAGGAATTCTTCAGAACACAGTTCACACATTCCAGGAGCTTGTTGGTAGGAAACTGTATGAGCGTTCACGTCACCTTATTAGAGTTTCTAAGAAAGTTGTGTTGTGTATATTTTGTGATATTGTTTTCCTAATTGTTTTGCAAAAATATTCAGTTACTACAATATTGCCTTTCATTTTATTATTCCGTATTTAAAAACAAACTTGATGGTTTTAGTATTCTACTATTCTATGCAGTTTAGTTAGCTAAAGTTGATTAATGTTAAGCTTTTGGTTTTCTAGTGTGTTTCTATAATTGAACGTGCTTAGGGTCGGTTAAATGTATTCATTTCTAAGGTTCTATTTCTTTATGCTTTGGCATGAGGCTGGCTATGCCGCCCGGTCTACTTTACCTACCGATGTTTATTTCACGAATTCTCTGTTACAGGAGTGACCACCTTGCTCACGATGGCGACTCAGTCATCAGGCATCAACGCCTCCTTGCCACCCGTGTCCTATACGAAAGCTATTGATGTCTGGACCGGCGTGTGCCTCACGTTCGTCTTCGGAGCGCTACTAGAGTTCGCTTTAGTAAACTATGCGTCTCGCTCTGACATGCATAGAGAAAACATGAAGAAAGCGAGACGAGAGATGGAAGCAGCTAACATGGATGCTACTTCCGATCTTCTCGACAGTGATAGCAATGCCACCTTTGCTATGGTGAGCTCAAATCTGATAATTTTAAAACTTTTGTGATAGTGCTTTTGGATTGAAACATAGTTACGCTTTGACACATTTTCTTAGATGTTTTGAGTGGTATTTTGTCAATTTTGAGACCTAGTTTTAGTTTATATTAATGTTTTTGCATACTGTTTAAGCTGTTTCGAATGTAGACGTGATAAATTGAGTTTGAATGATGTGAATGATTTATTGGCCTGATTGGATTTATTTTTGATCTTATTTATTTTCGAATTATGTAGCATAGGTAGTAAAGACAACAGTTTTGGTAGAACTAGTTGCAGTACTTAACTTAGGACTTGAAGTCCATTTGTTAGTACCGTTGTTTTTGGAAACTTTGATTGCATCTCCTTGGCCTAATATGCATGAATTTCTTGGAGAGATTTAGAGCAAAAACACCGATAAATTTTATTTTGTTAAATAAAGTTAGAATTTGAATTCAAAAGCACATAGCCATATTATTTAGTCAAAGATGCAATATGTCCTGCCTCCCTGACCGGTCTGCAACAAACAGAAACCCTTGGTGCGTGGCGGCCCGGTGGATAACAAGATGCGGCAGTGCGAGATCCACATCAGCCCACCACGCAAGAACTGCTGCCGTCTGTGGATGTCCAAGTTCCCCACTCGCTCCAAGAGGATAGATGTCATCTCCAGGATCACCTTCCCACTTGTATTCGCTTTGTTTAATCTGGCTTATTGGTGAGTATGATTCCGAATGTTTAGATTGGGTATTGATTGGGTATTCTCCTTGTCAAAGAATAAAAAATCAGTAACCTAATTCACCCTCTATGTTGTGAACTCCCTAGAATTAAATTTTGAGGTGTGGTGTTGGATCTGAATTAACCATTCTTCTTTGCGAATAGATATTAATATACTCCTCCCGTAGATGTAATAAGAGGTGACAAATTGAAAGTCAAGAATGTGCAATATCCAGTTACCCACCCGTGTTCTAATAATTGTATTGTGAGTTATTGTGGAAAATCTTTCAGGACTATAAGTAAGGAATGAAGTCAGCTCTAACGCCGTCACTTCTTGACAATTCAAAAGTGCCTGTAAGTGGTATAATTGAAATAAATGCTTTGACTTTCAAACAATCATTTTAGACTTATAGGTTTTATTACTTAGAAAAGCCTTATAAATCCATGCCTTTTCCGAATCGTCATCATCGATTCCTGGTTCTCCAAATGTTTAAATAAAACTGTGCATATCATGTGGTCAGGTCGACGTATCTGTTCCGCGACGAGGACGAGGAGAAGTGATTCTCCGACTCCCTGGAGCGGGGTGCGGGCCCGCGGGTACGTCTGGTGGCGGCCGTGCTGGTGCCGTACGCGCTCTTCGGGCTAGCGTACGCGCTGTGCTTCCGCCTGGGGGGCCCGACCGCCGTGGGGGTCCTGCCGCCGCGCCCAACCAGGGGGCCCGCGCGTCGAGGGCGCCCCGCCGCAGTGTCAGGCGCCGCGTCCGTTGCCGCGCCGGTCGCCGCGCCCGACGCCGCGCCGGCCACCGCGCTGGGCACCGCGCCGGGCCCCGCGCCGCGTTCCGCGCTGGGCCTCGCGCCGGGCCCCGCGCCGCGTTCCGCGCTGGGCCTCGCGCCGGGCCTCGCGCCGGGCCCCGCGCCGCGCCCCGCGCTGCGCCCGGTGCCGGGTCCCGCGCCCTCTACTGGCCGCGCGCCTGCTGTGCCACCCCGCGTGCCGCCCCCGAGATGGCACGACATAGAAGCCTAGAACTCACCCCATTCATTTATCGTGACATAGTTAGGGTATTCTTTAATCATCGTCTTCCCTGTGGCAGTTTCCCACTCAGTATTTGTTGACGTTAGTGTAATTATTAGTAATGCTCAAAGTATCTCAATGTACCGTGCAATGTACATATATAAATGTGCCCAGTGCCGGTATAGACCAGGCTTCCGTTTTTAATATAATAGGAACATTTCATGAAAATTGTAAAACAAAATTAAAGATTGATCGATCGTTTAACAAACGGTACGTCTATTTTGGCACTTATCAGATCCCAACTTATTGTGTACAAAAAATATCTTACTTTCCGAGAATTAAAAATTTTCGATAATTTTACCAAAGATATGACTCCTTGTATGGATTCGTACGTAATCTAAACTAGGTTAAGATGTATTAGAAACCACCTGAGAGGTTTCTACATGATACTTTAGCCCCAAGTGTTAGGTATTTATGGA
This sequence comes from Antitype chi, assembly GCA_947359405.1. NCBI lineage: Eukaryota > Metazoa > Arthropoda > Insecta > Lepidoptera > Noctuidae > Antitype > Antitype chi. The sequence continues at coordinate 1,932,013 of OX375827.1, read as the reverse complement.
CTAGAATGCAATGACACTAATGTTGATGTGAAGGGTATTTTAACATTTAAGTATAACATTAGTAGTTTAAATTACACGCAAAACTTTATCTATTAGAGAAAAGATGGTCGTTTTATCTCTAGATTTAGATTACATGTCGGAACCGCCAAAGACGGACAGCTGTTATCGTTCAATATACAGAAGCCCTTAACCCTATAACGGGTATAGTTTACCTAATATGTGTAATTATGTCAACTGCAGTTGGCAGCCTTAATTAAGACGCCAAAGTAAATAACTCTTCAACATTTTAAATTTAAAGGCTTCTAATTTATACCAAATATTGAAAATTATAGCTGTTTGTCGATGGTAGACGTAAATGGCCTAGTTATGTATCATGTAGGTATCATTTACGACACATACTTATTTAAGATAAAACCGACAACGTGAAAAAAGGAGGAAAGGAATTTATAAAAGCTGCTGTTAAATATAAGTATTATTAATCGGGTATTTTCTTGCTGGAAATTTTAATATGTTATTGTATCACGGAGGCCAATCCAAAACGAAATACTAAATAACTACTCCAAAACTTAACAAGTGGACATGACATCGGGATACTATCAGCTAGAAATGCTTCATTTTATTTTTTTTACTTTATGCACGTAACTAAAAGTAAGCGTGTACTTATAATAAAATAATGGCTTATCCTGCACATGCTTTTGATTTTAATCTATTTTACATTAACTTTGGAATCGAAATATTATCGATAATTTAGTTTTGCTTTATGCTGATATAACTCGACGATTTATCTACACAGTTCAAAATTATCGAAAAAAATATTTTTATTATAAATAGTCAAGTGTAGCTTCCATGATTAATTGCACATTAAGATTTTCACTAAGACACGTAGGTAAATTGTAAACGTGTAAATAGTTGGGCCTACAACTTTCTACACCTGTGTCGCTCATTGTACAGTTATATTTAAAAATTACAATTTTATCATCAAGATAATCAAATGATAAGATTTTATTAACGTTCATTTCTCTGTCTGTACGTATCATTGTAAATATTACCCAATGTTTCCTAAATTTATATTATTCGTAGATAATTGTCCCTTGAGCTATTGTTTCAAAGTTGTCTATAGGTTGTTTTCCTCTAATTCATAGTTTCCTTTATAGTTTTTTGACCAGACCTTAGTAGATACGTGGATTTGATCGTGCAATCTTCATTTGAAAACATTGTAGTCAATCATATTAATGTTGCCTTTTATTTTGAATCCATGGCTCAAGGGACATAATATGGATACATTAAAATCTACTTCTCAATGTGTAAATGTATTATGACACCCACATAATAAAATATCACTAATGCTGTGTTCGGCTGTTAAATACAGTAAGTCGTACATTAATGGCTTAGACACGTTCGTATTTATTATTCGGCGGAGAGAACAAATCTGTTTTAAAATCTAGAAGATAACAACAGGCATCAATTGTACTAGAGTTTGTTGACCTTGCTTTTCATTCCGAGCTTAATTATATGAGACACAGACACATCTTGACTCTGCAATGCTGCAAAGTTAGCCTATAATGTTCCCACTGCTGGGACACACAAGCCTTCTCTCTGCGAGAGGGATCTCTCGCAGAGAGAAGATTTGTAATCCACCATGCGGGCCCAATGCGGGTTGGTAGATGTCACATGTCTTCGAATTTTTGGTTCTAGGACATGCCGGTTTCCGTTCTATGATTTGTTTCACCATTTTGAGAGCAGTGGTGATGAAATTATTTACACAAAGTTAAGCCCCTTGTAAGTCGGTGCCGGTACCGCTGGGCTACCATTACTGCAACGCTGAAAGGTGCTAAACTCAGATAGGTTGACTATCCAATCATACAGCACATGATTTGAATACCACACTACAATGTTCATCTAAATTTGACTACGAAAGCTCTAGAAATGAATAAGGCTTTGATTTCAATACGATTCTTGCTCATTTTTCTCTTCCGTCCTTTAATTTGAATTTAGGTCTTAAACCCACTATGTGCAATACTATAATCGTTTAGATGTGTTCTTAAATATGTATGTATTCTTGGGCTGTGACGAGTGGAGGCATCTTCATTAATATAATATAGTAATTTTGTTAACCATTCATTGTATGTAAGCAAAATATTAGCCTATGTCCAACGCTCAAAATCTCGTAGACGTATTAGGCACACAGATGTGTAACCTTTTCGTATGTATGTTAATTATTGTAGACTCGATGTCCAAATTGTTGTTATCGATAATACTGCGATCTGGAGGGATTGTAGCCAGTAGTTTACTCAATACCCAATTTTGATCTATGTGGAGATCATTATCAAACAGACAAGTAGCTATTAGTTAAATTACTACATATTTACAATTAATGCTCCATTTTTAGAATGTATAAAATTTATTACTATTGAAAGCAGCTTTTCGAGGTACCACAATTAAATCGGTGATACTTCTTGAATTTGCATTCGATAAAAATTTAACACAACAGTAATATCGATGATGATTTGATGGAGTCTTTACTGCTTCGTGCAGACAAAAGTATTAAAGCGTTTTCAATACATGTTCTACGCACGTTACAACCGTAACCCCAACATTTAATTGTAAAGTCAATTAAATCACTGTATAAATAATACATTTTCAACATATCTGTCACTGTTAAGATTTCATTTGGTCTGACGACAGAGTTGCCCTTGACTTAAATTAAAGACCCTGATAGAGTATACAATGATCTGCTACTAGTAGGAAGATTAAATCTTTACGTTAAATCTGGAAGAGGTACCTAATACATGATAGTAGGCTTAAGTAACTATAATATAATGACCACAATTAAGATTTTAGAAGTCATAATGGTCGATTTACCTCTTAAGATTAAAGTAAAGGTAGAAAGTTTCAATCGTAAGTTATGTTGAACGTAATTGATTTGACACAGCTAATGACTGAGCTAGGTCATATAACATTAAAAAACATTCGAGGGCGACAAAGAAAGACGTAATACCTCCTTCTCTAACCATTTCCATTTAATTATAAAGGAACGATGTAATACAAAATGATTTTAATAAAAGTATACCGAAATATGTAAATGTGTTTTAATTAAAATAACAAACTGACCCAGCTTTTCACACTGATATATATATGTGCATACGTAGGTACTGAATTCATAAGTTTTCATGAAAATAAAACAACAGTTTTACTTATTTAATTGATTAATATTACAGTTATTAGACTAAATATTGCGCCTCACCAAATAAATTGGGATAAGGGCAGGGGAATGATGACATATATTAGAATCATTGTAATTCATAAGTGATCCAGCCGCTCATTTACTTACATTTAATATTAGTATAAAGCCTAAGGCAGGTAAAGCATTAGGAATATTTGCAGGTTAGCACTGCGAAAAATGAAATTAGGAGTACCGCAGGGGAGCATCGATTTTCCCAAAGCGTTTGACTCAGTGAATTACCTCCCTAATACATTTTCTACCAAATATTACACGAGTATAATAGCTTACAGCATACTATAGATACCACATTTCAATAAACAAATCCATGTAATTTAAGTAAATAAATTCTGAATGACGAAAAATTCGACGGATCCTAAAGGAGATTACATTTTCCCTTCACGTTGACATGCTCGTATTTTCTCTCCTTCCGTCTGCAAAAGAAAACACTAATTTAAGTCTCGGAGAAACGGGTCAAAGGAGAAGCACCAGGGTAGCCCGTGAAATTCATATGTTTACGTTTTTTGCAATTTCCAGGGTAGTGTATGTATGTTGAACAACATATAATTCGCGACCGTAACACATAGGTATGTATTTACAGAATTATAACCATTCAAATCATCAAGGAAACCATCTAAGTTAACATGATCCCATTGAATGACTCTTTCATGAAATAGTCAGTCAATATATTTTTGTGACTATAATATTCTCTAAAACTATTTTGGTTGCGGCCTGCTAAATTGCAAAAAACGGAAGAAACATTTAATTCTGCGGGTTTCCTTAGCGCGTCCTACAGGAGGATAGCGTTATGGACATTCAATCTTGTGTTCTATAAAAAAGACAGGTTACATCTGGAAACGTGTCGGTAAACCATCGTCAACTGCATCATGGTTTACAAGAGAGAGTGAGTGTCCACAAATATATAACGCCTACTTAAACGTAGTGGTCAATTCATAGTCATCAATACTAACGACCCGAAAAAAGTTCAAGTAGTGTCTCGAAGAAAATCGACCCCAAATGAAATAGATAAGGCTAGGCAAAGTACCTACGCGCAGTACGCACAGAAGGCAGGTAACCTATTCATAAAAGTGAACACTACCGAAATCAATAAAACGAACTCTGAAATATTTACTGAATCAGAATGAGTGAAACAGATGTTTTTATTTTAGAGTTGGCGTTATTTTAGAGATGGTCCCATAGTAAAGGTTGCTGATATTCATGAGTAGGTATACGAATCTAGGTATCATCCCAAAAAAATGTTTACTTCTACGAGTACTAGCTTCTACTACGTTTTCGCGCGCGTGGCAGCCATCTATACTATAAAACATATCCTATGGAACTTATCAATAGTGTAGCTCAATGAAATAGTTTTCTAAATCAGGTTATTACTTCCAGAGATGACCTCCTAGGTACGTTGGAACTTACAAACCTCACCTCTTTATATTATAGCGTAGACGAAGATAGTGTACATAGATTGATGGAAATTATAAAATGCAACCAGAAATAACAAAAAAAAACTTTGTTAATAAGATAACGTAAGTAAAGATTCTATTGTCTACCTATGCTTGGCTGAGTACCAAAGAAGCTCCGTGAACTCAACTTAATTTTGGTGTTCTCACATCTACTGAAGTTCTGATTTCCCTAAAAAGGCTAAAACACATTTAATGGAAAATAGATTAAATGCATACTAAACGATTAGCATTTTCCTTTGTTTGGAATTTTAATTAACAATTGGAGAATGCTCAAGTACCGAGTCGTTAGATGCTTTTAAATTTACGAAACTGTAATAAAATAAAGAGAGAAAGAAAAGGTATTTAATTATTGGGACTCGCACAAACTAAACACTATAATAGAAAATATAAAAAGGCTATTATTAAAATGAGACTAAAACGTCCTGCACCCTAATTGCGTAACTAACAATTAATCATAATCTGTTTCGTTTTGAAACAGAGTGTTAAACCATTGCTTCATATGTTCGAAAAATGTGTCTGCTCAACAACGTTAATAACGCAATGAATATTGTTGAACGGTCAAAATGAAACAGATTATGATTAATCGTGTGTTACGCAATTAGGGTGCTGTACAAGGCTGAAGGGTTCCTACTTATAGCATCATGCTAGGACATTTCAAAATAAGTGTCGCAAAAGAAAACTAAACTAAAGACGTATTGCATAGTAACGTAAATCACTTACCACAATGAGCTTATATATTTGTAAAATCGCTTCTTCCGGGTTACAGTCATAATTAACTTGTTCGGAACTGATGGACCTCTTTCCGTTGCCCCAGCCGGAGCTGAAAGTCAACTGACCCTCAATCAGAACAGCTATAGCAGCTACGAGTAGGAACAAGACGAGTATACGACACATTTTGGAAATTTCTATACTTTCCACAGCTCTGCTCCACACAGAATGGTCATTTGAAGCACTACCCCGAGTTTTTATAGCCCCCTTGTCTTAATTATAACGCGCCTTTAAGGTTTTCTATGCAAATCAAATGAAGCCTGTCCAATGTTAATGAAATGCCCACATTTGATGGCGCAGTTATATCTCAAGTTTTTGTTATGGAAGATAATAAAAATGATTTTCAATTGTTTTTGGGATGTTTGGTAATTTTCGTGCGTGATCTTTTCGCCGTCAGCACCCAAATCACTCATAGGAGGTAGGAGGACACTAAAAGGTCACCGTCGGGAGCAGGATTGATGTTGTTGTTACTTACAGACACTCATAACACAATTTATTATTTAGGCCACGGTTTCTTAAAAGAGTGGGCGGTACATACCATCCGAATTTACCGGCGAATGACGTCACTGAAACGTTTTATAAGAGATTAAGGTGGTGTGTTTTCTTAGAGAGCTTTTTTTGACACCGTTAAGTCACTGCGGCCGTTATGCGGCGACCACCGGTCTTTTAGGAAAACCTTCGGACACGCGCCGAGCGCGGATCGCATTGTGTCGACTCGTTGTCACTTAAATTATCTTATTTATTAGGATGGCTCCGCAGACCACTTGGGATGTTTCCAGGCTTCGACCACCGGTTAAGAACCAAAGCTTTTTCTGTTTGTTTTATTGGGGAAACCTTTACAGGGCTTTGGGGATAAGACAGGAGAGTGTGGGATTTTCTTATCTTACTAAAATCACCCCGGTGGTCGCTATCTACACATAGAGAAGACACCGTTACGTCTAAAAAGACTGATCCGAAAGCCCTCTGTGCAACGCCTTTAAGGCACAGCTCCGGCGAGACTGTAAAAGGGTTTCCCCGAAACTCAACTCTGCAAGTCTTTACGGCAGCATGAAACCATTGTGCGCCCTCTTACCTGAGGTCACTCAGACGGCGGACAGTCCCCATTCTGAGCGGCCACGACTCCAGGAGGTGTCTGTACCTACTGTTCCTGTGTTGTGTATATGTCACCGTAAAATTGTAAATACCGTTAGATTACAATCTATCTCGCGAGATTGTGAACTGTCGACAGTACTGCTTATAATTTAACGCATTATTTTTCGGTAGATTATAATCTATCGAAGTAAAACCGTCAAATTATAAACTGGTATCAAGACGGATAGTACCTTGCGCTATTACTAAATAGTCAAGTAACTGCCACTAACTTGGAAGTAGAGCTCGCCTGCCGCTGCCGCGGCAACGTACGCTACGCTCGCTACGCTCGCTCCGCTCGCGCGCGGTAACCTAACCTATTCGGTCGGTAAGCAGTATGGTGCAGTTCACAATTTATCGACAGTTTTAAATAATCTAGCGAGATAGATTATAAACTAACGGTGTTCACAATCATACGGTGACATATATATTGGTTTCATCTACGACCTGTGATGTGGGAAAAATGGGTTGGATCAACAGTCTGTTTCTTGTTCATGGCTTTTATAGAACCTACGCACAAACAAACGCCAGTTATGTTTTAGTCACAAGTAGAAGGAAGCGAGGCTATTTCCATCTACCGGGCACGAACCTAGCACCCTAATTACGTAATGCACTTTCAATCATCTCCATCATTTTGAAGGATATTGGTAATCATTGCTACATAATTAAGTTCGAAAAATCCGTATAAGTCATGAGCTTGCTATTCCAAAAATGGGATGATATATTATGTGATATTGTTTTAATTGTATAATATTCACACACGTTAGTCTACTACGGCTTCTGAACAAGTATATAAAAATTCATGAGACTGTCATGATTTTTTAGTCACCGTCCAATTTTTTCAGGGTGATAGTACCCGTGAAATTGAACAACTTTCTGCAAGGAACATGGGTCGAAATATGAAAAAAAAAACGGACCTCCCATACATAATCGATCAGCTGAATATTGATTTGCATGGGAGGTCCGAATTTTTGCCGCTCCTAATTTTTGCCACTCTGGGCATTTGCCCGGCTTGCCCCCCTTAAGATCGGACCCTGTTGATAATGTGTTACGGAATTACTTCGCTGACTCTAGGCTGCAACTGGGAAACCCAATAAGTCTTGACCTGACGTGGAAATTGAACCGGTCCTCATGCTGAGCAGCAATCATCAATATCATAACAAAACACCATGCCTTGTTTACCCGAAGGGTTGGGCAGAGGTGTCCCTTTAAATAGTACACCCAAAATTCGGCAGTTATGTTTAAGTCCCATGTAATAAAGAAGCGAGCCTATTGCCATCAATATTAATACATAATGTAATATAAAATAATAGTTTAAAAAACTAAAAAACACGCTTTAAAAACCGAACTAAAAAAGTAGAAAATAATTTAATTCAATTAAAAAGCGTGGGGTGCTTTTTGACGTATTTTTATAATCAATTAATGTCAAGCGCCCCACGCTTTTTAATTGAATTAAATTATTTTCTACTTTTTTAGTTTGGTTTTTAAAGCGTGCTTTTAGTTTTTCAACTATTATTTATATTCTATTTTTTAGTTCTGCTCACTAAAAAAGCGTATTTTTGTTAGTTATTTTTTACTTTTTTATCTATTTTTCTCTATTTTTTTTTCTAAATTATTGAACTGTCATCGGTCCTCGATAAGTTTTCAAAGTTTAAATGACACCTGACCGTTTAAAGTGGGTCAAAATCGCGCCCTAAGGAGTCGGTTACAAACATACAAGTGAAGCTTATATAAAGCGCGTCAAAACTAGATCGCTTTTCGTGTGTCTGTGTGACCACTTAGTTATTTTAAAAACCACACAACGGATTTAGCTGCGGTTTTCACTATCATATAGTCAGCCTATATCTAATGTTCCTACTGCTGGGACACAGTCCTCCTCTCTTTGAGAGGGAGTGGGCGAGATGGGCATCCACCACGCGTGCCCAGTGCGGGTTGGTGAATGCCACTTGTCTTTCTCTCACAATTTTTTTTAGTTCTAGGACATGCCTGCCACATTTTCACTATCATTTGGAGAATTTACTCCGAAAGTATAAGTATATTACATTAATAATAATTAACTTAGCTATAGCACAGAAATATGTTATATAATTTTATTATGTTATAGCGAAGTTTTGTCAATTCGAAAAACTGTACGAAGCAAAGGCTGGTCGCTGGTAATTTAAATTAAATAATATCATTCAGTGACAATAATGTCCTTCCCATTTTATAGGATCAGAATACAAAGTCAAGGAAGGATAGTGTCAGTGTCTCAACGACTCAACCCATTATCTATATTCTTTATAGACCAATTTGAAAGCAATTAAACAACTCCCCGCGTCACAAACATCCTATCACATACAAATTAAAACTGTTATGGCTTCTATCAATTTATCCTCACATATCTGTTCCTATAAAAGGCTCAGATTCTCTCACTGCAGCATCACATCTCCTCCACTTTTTCATCTACTACTAGCTATCTGTTACGTCATCGTCATCATGAACAATATCTGTCTGTTTATCCTGATCGTGGCTTGTCTGTGCATGCTCGCTGATGCCCAGTTGACGTTCACGTCCAGTTGGGGAGGCAAGAGAGGAGCGGTTGCTGCCACCATGTCCTGCAGAAGTGAAGAAACTATTGCTGCCATTTATAAGTTGATCCAGGTATGGTGATTTTTCATGGTTTAATTACTAGGTGAGCTTGTGCCTCAGTAGTTGAAAACGCAGCGCAGGTTGCAAGTGTGAGATTCTGGAATCGATTTTCGGACATAGGTACGAAGTGTAGTTTCCGTGACCTGTTTTTTGTTTGAGTGACCTGAGGGGCCGTTCTCGTAATTTTAAACATAGGCGACCGCTTTTCTTCCGACAACTGAGGGGCAATTCTCGTAATTTTAAGAACGTTCACAGTCTGATCTAAGTCTCAATCTGTCAAAAATACCTCGAGTTTCCATACATTTTTGACAAGTTTTAGACATTTGATTGGGGAACTATATTTTCTATCACCAAAATTTATATTTGTCATCAAGTTGTATCACCTAATAAATAGATCTATCGCCACGAAATATTTTCGTTCTCAGATAAACAAAAATTGTTCCCAGGTATGAATTATCAAATTAATGTTAATATATGTGTAAAATAAGAGATCGATAACCAATAAAATTATATTGCATTACATGAATATAAACTTCGTTCTTATAATAACAGTTTTGTTACTTAAATAATAGCTCTGTGCTCAGAATGGTAGATCTGTCACCAAATAAATCGATTATCGATCCCTGACTGCGACTCCTTTTTATTTGATATTTTGTCACCAATACAGTAGTAACATTTTATTTCGTTCAGATATTAAATTAATAGTATTCGTTACCAATTTAATTCATCAATGGTTAGGTTAGGTTAGGTTAAAACTGTGACTTCCTACGCACGAGCCGAGCGAGCGAAGCGAGCGGTGCCGCGGTAGCGGCCGGCGAGTGCCAGAAACGACTAGATTATATAGAAAATCTAAACCTGCCCTAATAATACAATAATAATATATTATTTATGAATGCCCATTTTCTATTTTATTTTCGCCATTAAGTTTCCGCTTACCTAGATATTAATTCTGTTCCCAAAAGAAAAACTTGATGCTAGTTTAAATTAAAACGGAGCTTATTACTGATATATTAATATGCTACCTATTACTTATTACGATACTCCTTATTAGCTGCCAACCCATTATATATGGTACCCACTCTATTTTTTTTTTTTAGTTGCCGCATTAAATACATGCCAATACTTATTAGGACACACCTATTATAATACATACAAAAACATTTATTTGGTACTAGACCTTATATCTCAGGATTTTAGGTGATTTATTGTGGAACTGATTTTGCATTGTTTGGTGACTACATTTTGGTGACAGATCTACTATTTTGAGGACAAACCCTATTATTTAAGAAACACAAAACTAATTAAATTGGTGATAGCTTAAATGATACCCATTTGATTGTCGCTGAGATGAGACTGCGACTAGATTGTGAACGTTTTTAATTACGAGAATATTGACCTTCTGTTTGCTGTAGGAGGGGGGGGGGGGGACAAATCAGGTTATCGAAAAGCTATACTGGACAATAAAACTCTTGGAACCTTTGAACAATGCTAATAGCGCATGAATGACATGACAAGAGGGTGTTGTTGGGGCACATTCCGAATAATGTCTTAAACGCTCTCAGCGCTCACTTCAATAATTTGCTTTTTATTTCAGCGCTCACGGTGGTATTAATTTATGACATAGCAAGATGGCACATGTCATGACGTCATCTATGACGGTTCACTGGACATTGATATCGCGCTCACGCAAAAAAAACATTGCAATTCAGAATGCACCCTTGGTAAACGGCAAAACAAGATTTTGGCCTCGTGCCAAACGAGTCTTGTTGTAGCGTTGTACACTATTTGGTAATATTTTAATTTGCACCGTGCGTCGCAAAGACCCGCAAAATAATAAAACAAAAAGAAATGCTCAACAAAACACTGCCTATATGTTTCGAGAATTTTGGCGTAATTTCTGTGTAGGCACGGTCTAATAATAAGTTTTTTATTTTTCCAGAATGAGGCCGAGAAACTCCTCTTGTGCCAGAAGCCCTGAAGAGAAAACTTCTTGCCGAAGTTTTTTATCAAACGTCGCCGCTATGATTAAATGGAGAGTTTGTTTTATAATTATTGTTGTGACTACACGTTTTTAGCACAACTTGGGCCCCGCTGTGTTGAATAATTTTTTGATTACGCTGATTACGCTTCATTTAAAATAAAATTATGCTTTGTTAATTTCTTTGTTTTAATTTGAATGTAGATGCCTACTTAATTCTTCTAAGCGTTTTTTTTTTGATGGTGGATAATCCTCAAATAACTTCTCCCGCTCTGGGTGGAGCAGGAGGGCGTGTCAGACTTTTACTGACTAAAACCCACCCGTGTTCCCTCAGTTGCCTGTGTGCCGGGGGCCGCGGTATCTCTTTCGAACAACCCGCACCCCTGGCAGGCATCGGCCCTTGCGGACCCCACCGACGCCTAGGGCTTCCCCTGCGGAGGCTAGGGCCGTGAGGGCGCATCTACTGCCTCTCCGTCACGTGCGCCACCTCCCTCTTCGCGAGCATTACTGCTTCGCAGAAGGAGGTGACGGCTACCCGTGCACTCTCGCTCCGTACCATGGCCTGGACCGGGGCCGGACGCGAGAGATCGCCGCCGGTGATCACCTCCACGAGGACACGACGGTGCCAGGCAGACCCCTACCATATGCTCCACCGTGTCCTCAGGGCGAACTACGCAGTGGGAACACCCGGGCGTTTCCTCCCGCCTTATCCGAAACAGGAACCTCCCGAAACAACCGTGTCCGGTGACAACCTGCGTCAGGCGAAAAGTGAGGACGCCCTGGCGCCTCTCAATCCACTCCTCAAAGAGGGAACTTACCGCCGCAATCGTGGCGTGCCCAATTCTTCTTAGCGTTTAGATGGACATTGTATATAATTTCGGCATTAGAATCGTTCCCACACCTCGCAAAAATTAAAACAATGTAGGTACCTACCTACCTACAGTTTTGACTTTGCTACGATTTTATTACATGTATAGACTAGCTTCCGCCCGCGACTTCGTTCGCGCAGAAGTTGTAAGTCACCACAATTTACTAAAATGACAGCCACAATTTATAAAGCTTTCCTGTACACTGCTTTTGTAGTTTTGTAGACAGTACATTCGTCCATGTGAGAAGCAGCTTGTCCTGAGGTTGACACCCGCCCAATGTTCTTAAGGCCATTGGCTTTTAATTACCTAGAGAATACTGTGGTTGTTCGCTGCAGCTTGATCATTTTTGGGCGTTAAAATGGCCTGTTCACACACCCAAAAATTCTCTTGGTACGGTATTGGACTGATGTCCTCGTACACCAGACGAACCTGATCTTTTAAAGTGAGAACTACTCTACCAAGACCCTCTGGTAGGTTCACATATAACCACTCTCCTCTGCTAGAGTGTCTTCACTAACTTTAATTAAACCAAACTCACATGGTGATGGTCAAGCGCATTCTATAAACTTGCGACCAAAGAGTCGACCTATTCAACGTAGCATTCCCCTCGTCAGTATTAGTTCCTCGCCTCACCACATGTAGTGTTTGCCGGAAATCGACTAAACATAACTGTGACACCACCCATCATGTCTTTGTTGCTGCAGATGTCTTATCCTAGCCTGACCTGTTTTGCTACCAAGAAACAGTCACATCACGCGAGTCTAGTGCAGGATGGTAGATGTCACATGTGTTGGAAGTATTGGTTCTAGAACATGCTGGTTTCCTCACTATGTTTTCCTTCATCGTATACAGAGCAGTTTACTGTGGTAGTACCTATACCTATGTTGTAGTACAATCCATAATGAACTCGGGGAGAGACGGATAGCGATGAGGATGCTATGTTGAAATAAAATGCTGATTTCTTGTTTGAATCTTCTCCGCAGATTTTGACTTCTTCTTAGTTGTTTCCCTTCGGGGGCTGTGTTGCGAATGACCAAGTGGCGTTTTTTTTTTTGGGATTGGCATATTGTAAGTCAACCTAGGAGGTTGTCGGCTGCATAACCGGACTTACCTGTGGCTGTCTCCATATATTAAGGCCTCCTGCCAGAGCTGGGTCGTAATTATATAATTAATAATTAGTGACGAAATGAAGGCAACAGGCTCAGCGGCTCGGGCTAGTTCGAGCAAGGGTCGGAGGTTGTGATGTCGGAGCGGGCCTCGGCTGGGAGGATTGAAGGATGGCGTTCCGTGTTTATGTATTTTGAGAGTGACTTGCTACTCTCCTGGAGAATGGTTGTAGTGTCGTCGGGAATGGTTAGGGTATGCCATGGCCAGCGAATCCATAGGTTCGCTGCCAGTGTGGCGGTCGGCTGCCGCAATTTGGAGATTAGGGTACTTTGTAGAAGAGTCGACCAAGTGCCGACAAATGGCACGCCTTTCATAATAACCTTCCTTAATCATTCAAAACACCAATATTGAACATACTCGTATCTACACGTAATAAAAATACGTCTAAAATAAACTCCAAAAACTGTACTTTGTACCCTTAAATCAATATTTTAATTACTTCGAAACCAGTGGTCTGTTTAACCTGATTCCAACTGGAATATCCGTTTTATACATAACTCTACTATTTAAAACTGAACCCATAAAAATATGTGCATTAACAAAAAATCAAATTTTCAAGTTACGTAAGTATACGACTATCCATTCCATCGATTATAAAAAATACCTTAGGTATAAACTTAAACCACACATACTTAATAGATTTTAAAATGATAACTAATTGCCTATCTAAGCCAGATAGACTAATTTAGTAGCATTTAAACATCTAATTAAATAATAATAAATAATAATAATATAATAATAATAATAAATCATTTATTTCAAGTGACATAGACTCATAATGATACAAGAACACACAATCACATTAACATTAATTAAAATTATATACAATTACATTGGATAAATTAAAAAATAAAAAAACAAATAAGAATAAAATAAGCATAACAAATTAAAATTCCATATTTCAAACTACGTTACGTGCTACGTGTCGCATCGAACAGTGAGTCACGATAGCACAATCGAGCCTTTCCGCGAGCGCGGCCAGCATGCTGTTGGGGCTCCCCCGCACGCGTCGCACCAGCGAGGTGCTACGCTTCCGCATTGTTGCGTAGAAACAATCTACGCGGGCTTCTGCAAACATCGTTGATGCGCTACAATAGCGGGGGAGCCCCATCATCATCCTAAACGCGTTGTTAAACTGGACACGAAGGGCGCTGTACGATTTTTGCGTGTAGTCGGTCCATAGGCTGCATGTGTACAGTGTGGTGCAGTAGGCTCTAAAAAGGGTTATTTTAACTGCTGTTGAGCACCGAGCAAACCTACGGATGACCATATTCGCTCTGATCGACAGCGCCCTCCGCTCCCGCTCAATGTCCGCGTCGTCTTTCAGGGTAGGTGTCATTAGATGGCCCAAGTACTTAAACTCGTCTACCCTTTCTAACGGTAAGCCATTCAGTGTAATTGGTGGCATTGACATTACTTTTCTGGGTCCACCCTGGAAAACCATGCACTGACTCTTTTTTACATTATACAATAGTCCGTGATCAGTTGCATAACCCTCACAGATACTCAACAGCTTTCTAAGTCCGCAGACCGAGGCACTCAGCAGCACCATATCGTCAGCGTAGCTGATGTTATTGAAACAGACGCCATCTATGTAACAACCAATATGTCGCTCGCTGAGCGCCCCGATCAGCCCATTAATGTACAAATTAAAAATGGATGGTGAGCTCAAACCCCCCTGCCTCACCCCACATTCCAAACTATACGGGTCCGACAATGTGCCCGCCCACCTGACATGGTTCACCTGGTTACCATACCAGTACTTAAAGATGGTAGTAAGTTCGTTCGGTACATGGGCTGCCTTCATTTTATCCCACAGGATATCATAACATACCAGGATAAATAAAGCAAAAGAAGCAAAATATTTTTAAATTCTAATTTGGTCTCTTAGAAAACTATTCTGACTCACGACTCGGTACACAAAGGGAACCTACCGCTACTTCTAAAAAAATACAAATACTTGGGAATCGAACTGACGTCTATACACCTAATAGGGACAATAGACCTCAGTATCTGGTATAAATTTCAACTTGCTAGGTCCACCCGTTCCTGAGAAAATCGATGGTGACACATGGACAGACAGACAAGACGGACAAGAGAGTGATTTTATAAGAGTTCCTTTTTTACCCTTTGAGGTACGGAACCCTAAAAACGTCTCGAAGTCAAGGTAGATTTATGGAAACAGGGGGGGGGGGGGAACATAGCTTTACAAGAAATAAAAATACAATGAATAAAGTTCTTATAAAATTTATTTATTTATCTAGTCATAATAATGTTACAACTTAAAACTATTCAGATAAGTCCGGCTAATCTTGAAATAATGAAAGTGGAGTGCTCCCAGTGTCAATTGCAGAACATACTACAGTATTTTAATTTGATAAGTCAGCAAGTTATGTTGAGCAATTAGAATGCAGGTCATCTTATCTTGATGCAGTACCACATGACAAAACAATGGTGTAAGTGGCTCAGTGATTTTTTTTCATGGAAAATGTCTCAAATAGTAAAACAGTGTTTCAGTTGGGTTCCAGTCTAACCAGATGCAGCATATCAGTATTTTACATGGAGCAACTACTTATCTGACCTCGACAACTCAGTTAGTCCCCTTGGCAGACAACAAGAAACAAAGAATTATCAATTTAACAAACTGCAATCTTACCGTTATAAATGCAGTGAAGTGATTACATATTCTGTTGACAGACTCTCACTTACGTGAATTAAAATTTTAAGATAAATGTACAACATATTAAATGCCAATGTTTTTAATAAAATATTTTAAAATGTCCCACATAGTTTTAATAACAGGCCCTACCCTATTCTGCACTATGACGCAGAAGGTGATAGTACCGTTGACACCCCACTGGTATCCAAAGACATCCTGCTAGATCCTGTGTGAGGAATATCATCTTCATCCAGAAGTTCCCTCATCCGGCGCTTATAAATCTCACTGTCCGGGTTATTCTCTTGATTCCTACATCGGTCCAGCTTCTTTTCAATAAGTCTGACTTTTTCACGAGCTGGACTTTCAACCATTTTCACAAGTGATCTGATCTTCCTGACTGCTTCAATTAGTACCGCTAACTTATCCTGCCCAGCTTCTCTAAATAGCATGTCTGTGACGTAACTGTCTAAGTTCTCTTGCTCTTTACTCGCTGCATGTAGAACGGCTGCTAAAGCTATTTGTGAGGGAGCATACAATAGACAAGCATCAGTCAAAAATACCTTTTCAAGGAACTCGTCAATACCTCCTCTCAGACGTTCTGGGTTTGCCAAAGAACATCTTGTTTTAATATCAATCAGGAATCCTTCTACAGGTCGGAAGGGATTGTGAACAGTCAAATGGTAGTTTAGCTGTTGCATCAGCAATAATTCGTTGTTTAATATAATGTCAGAGGCCTTGTCCCTGTCGCCTTTAATATTAGCGACGAACTGACCGATGGACACGTTAAATTCTTCTACTTTGCAAGCCAAATAAACGCAGGTCGCGAGAATTTCCTTGGGGTGGTAGTCCATGGTCGAATTGTAGAGATAAAATCGTTTGAAATAGTGGAACGCGGTTCCAACGACACCCTTTGGCATGGGTGGGCTGAACCGCTTGCAGAACTCCTTCAGGTGCAGCTCATACTGTTTCAGAAGCAGTCTTTCCTCGTCAGGGGACAAAAAGAAATTGTACCGTTGAAATTCATCAATGTGTGTTCCATGTTTCAAAATATAGTTAAGGTTATGCTTTTCTCGCAGAATGGCTAGTTCACCCTCGTCGCTGAAAGTCCAGAATTTTCTTTGGGAGCTTGTCGAAAACATTTTTGTAGCAGTAACTGGTTTCCTGGGTTTAAATGAAATACAATACAAACACAATAACAAACCCCCACAAACGGCCTCGTAATTTGAGTTGACATTGACAGTAAATTGTCATTTTTGACAATGTAACAATACTGACATTGCCGATTGCGACACCGGGCTGCCTTGCTAAAAAATAATTTTCAAATACAGAAACAGCTGATTGCAAATACTTTTAACAATTTTGTTACCCATCACATGACTTTTTCGTAGTAAAACATTCATGGCAGATCCAGTAATTTTACCACACACATTGCTATATAGGTATTTAAACTTATCTTTTGGAAGAAATGATAACATAATATTATTGTATGGCTACATTGCATCATCTGACCCTAACACTTCATCAAACGCTGCAATTCCATGAAAAATGGTCCAATATAACTGGTTGAACTGGCAGCTAAAAAAAAATCATTCCCCGTCTAACATTTTGCATTTAAACTAATACATTTATTCTTATTAGCTTCGTTTTGATCGCTGCTATATTTTATTTCAATTCATGTTTTTATACTGAGATCGTACCTTGGTAACATATCGTATTTTCAGTAAAGGAACGTGTTCCCACGATTTTATCTCTTTCCCACTTGTTGCGTTCCGGTTCTCCATCTCAGACGCGTTTGAGTCATCTTCAGTGAGTGCTGCTGATTGTCATAAATTAAAGAAATTAGACTATTTTTATATCAATAATCTTTTCAATTCGTTGATAACAAGTGAAATCAAAATGTCGCGACCTGGTGATAGACCAAACCAAGCCCAAACATACAAACTAGTCGTCGTCGGCGGTGGTGGTGTGGGAAAAAGTGCAATCACAATACAATTTATTCAGGTATTTATCGCCGTATTTGGCCGAGATCCGGCTGCGGAACAGATGTTACAGTATACTAAGAGTTTCTATTGCTGATTCTGGGAACTCCTTGGTTTCTTTAGTAATTTAAATGATGCGTTCATGCTTAAAAATAGTGTTTGTGAGGCAGTCTATGTCAAGGCCTGTTTGAAGGCGACTCCGCCCACTGGCGTCACCGCATCTGGTGCTGAATTGCTATCGTTTGGTGTTCCAGAGCTACTTCGTGACTGACTATGACCCCACCATTGAAGACAGTTACACCAAGCAGTGTGTTATTGATGATGTACCAGCTAAACTTGACAGTGAGTACACTACACCTTAAGTTTATGGTAACCTGGTGTTTGAGTATTGTGGGTGGGTTGAAGAAAGCTAATTATGTCTTGATATAAAAATATCAAGGGCATTAACTCAATACTTTGTATTTAATGTTTATTCATTTCATTAGTCATGGCTACCTGTTGCAGCATAATCAAATTTCTTAGAATAGTGATGTAAATTTATATTAAAACTAGCTTCCGCCCGCGGCTTCAACCACATGGAAGTGGAAAATTATCCTGTGAGAACATACCACCGGGATAAAAAGTGTCCTATGTGTTCTAGTTCATAATCTATCTGTGTGCCAAATTTCATCCAAATCCGTTCAGCCGTTTTTGTGTGATTGAGTAAAAAATATCCAACCATCTTCACAAACTTTCACATTTATAATATTATTATTAGGATAGTAGGATTCACTTTATTTTGTAACCATGCAATGCACTAATGACCAATACTCGCAGTCATGCTGGGGGTAAGCCTATGTCCAAAAGCAGATGTCTTTCTAATGAGATCATGATGATACATGCTCCCTGGTAGTCATGTGTATCTGGAGTAAAACCAACAAAATATCAGCCTGATCCAAAACTGTACTCTGCTGGATATAAGTCTCTCCCAATGTATGCTTTACACAAGGTATCTACTCAATATTGTGAGATATACTAAAACATAGTGAAACTAGCATGTCCTAAAACCAAAAATTCAAAGACTTGTGACATCTACCAACCCACATTGGGCCCACATGGTGGATTACCGCCCACTGTCACTAAGTGAAGGCCTGTGTCCAAGCAATGGGAATTTTATAAGCTGTTTATACTATGAGGTACCTACTCCACCATCCACAAGATTATTACATGCACACAAAACTCATAAATACACAGATTATACACAAAAAATTTGCACCTAGCGACATTTAAATTCAGAATCAACCATAGTGTAATGTGTGTGTGTGTGTGTGTGTAGTGTGTGTGTGTGTAGTGTGTGTGTGTAGTGTGTGTGTGTAGTGTGTGTAGTGTGTGTGTGTGTGTGTGTGTGTAGTGTGTGTGTTCATATTATTATTATTCACTATCAAAAAGTTCTGTATCACAAGATAAATTATATCTGATACAATCTCGCAGCTTCATGAGTCATCTTATTTTTATTCCGATAGTATGGGATGGATTTTATGCAGATTCCTTTTATAGAAAATATACTTAATTGAGCTTCTGCTAGTTAGGGAATGAGAATTCCATAGTGCATTTCAATATGCTCAAATGAATACATGTTATACTTTTAATTACATAATTTGCGCCTGCATGGTAAAATACATTTTTAACACGCTTTTATTAGCTTCACCTGTATGTTTGTTTGTTTGTTTGTACCGACTCCTTTTTAGGACTTGATTTTGACCCACTTCAAACGGGAAGATTTAATTTAAACTTTGTAGGCTCATCGAGGACCGATGACAATTCAATAATTTTAAAAAAGAAAAAAAAAACTTAAAAATCACGCTTTTGTAGTTAGCAGAACTAAAAAATAGAAAATAAATAATAGTTTAAAGCTTTAAAAACCAAACTAAAAAAGTAGAAAATACAAGCACCCCCCGCTTTTTAATAGAATTAAATTATTTTCTACTTTTTTAGTTTGGTTTCTAAAACTTTTTAAACTATTATTTATTTTCTATTTTTTTATTTTTACACGAAACGGCTCGACCGATTTTGACGAGACTTTTACTGTTAGACTCACAGTGTAGTTAGATGTGTATTTCTTCTGAATCGTCATCATCTACACCAGCAGTCTACACCAGGCGTTATGAGACCAACATCCACAAAGTTGGCAATCTACCTAACCCTCTGTAGATGTGAGGTATGTGTTGTTAGTGTCTTCACAATAATGGCATAAAGCATCCTTTTCTTAATTTTCTACATTGGGCTTAGTTTATTACTTCTTAGTTTTTTTCAAGTCGAAGATCTACTAATCTAAATATACATAGTATTTCATAATCTCTTCTCTCCACAGTTCTGGACACAGCCGGTCAAGAAGAGTTCAGTGCAATGCGAGAACAATACATGAGGTCTGGTGAGGGTTTCCTCCTCGTCTTCTCCGTGGCCGACCATGCCAGCTTCGACGAACTGTACAAGTTCCACAAACAGATCCTGCGCGTCAAAGACAGGGACGAATTTCCCATGCTGCTTGTTGGAAACAAGGCGGATTTGGAGCACCAGAGGCTGGTAAGTGTCTCTCTTTGTCATTAGTTGAGTGTGGTGTTGCATTTTCTTCTGAGCTAAGCCAAAACAATTAGGAAGTGGTGAAAGGTATATGAGTAAAGCCAAAAAAGCCGGCCTAAAGCGAGTCGGGCTCTCACAATTTAAGGTTCCGAACCAAATGATGCTGAAAGTCACACAGTCTGTGCAATGGTGGATGGACTGACCGCTTTTGCCAGCGCGTTAACCAGTACGTCTATTTATAATACGTCATTGCTGGTAGCACGTTCTCATGGAATAATTTCTGACCTCCATGATGGCGAAGCGGCGGACAAAACTAGTTCTATCTGATTCATCTAACTAATACCAAAAAATGCCTTCGTAAATAAGCTCCTAATATTGTTAAGAAATTCAATCAAATAGTCCCGGACTTCGTTGTCGAAGTCCCAAATAACTCTATTGAAGTAAATGATCATCATCATCTGCCCACCCTTTTCCCAACTATTTTAGGGCCGGCTTCCATTCTAACCGTATGCAACTGAATACCAGTATTTTACATGGACTGACTGCCTATCTGACCACAATCCAGTTATTGGATAATACGATACCCCTTGGTATGGCTGGTTGTCAGACTTTCGGGCTTCTGACGACACGTAACGACTTTCAAAGATTTTGTGATTTTCGAGGCACGGAGAGGTCTTGGCATGTAAAGATGGTAACCCATCCACGGGCCAAACGCGGTAAGCGTATCTTAACCTGATCGATCGGACCGTGCGGCTGATGTAACTTAGCTGCAAGCCCCTCACAATCACACAAGTCAAGTCACAATGATGTCATCCTATAAAACAGTGTCATTGCCAGTTTGACATGACACTTGTGGTATTTAAGTTCCTTGCACTTGAAAATAATATAGAACAGTCATCATGGTAATAAATATATTTTGTATTATTTTATGCTGCGTATTGAAGATAACGTTGAATCGTTTTACAGTTATCGTTCAAAAATACCCATTATTTTCTATGTCATACGGTGTAAAATGGAATTTACAAGTTTCGGGGAATCCTGAAACCGCAATGTTTTCATGTCTGGATTACATACGTCAGGTTTTATGAATGACGTTCAACGTTTATCGTAAACATTATAGTAAACACGTATTCTTCCTGTTTTGTAGTACATTGATTGTATTTAGAAAATACCCATTTAGTTCATTCATATTTAATATCGTTATCGCCAAAGGCCGAGTGGTTAAGACTTAGACTGACGAGCGATTGTGGGTCCCACGCCTACCACACCATAGCCATCCACTTATGAATATGAACAAAGTATTCATAATCCCAACTAAGCCCACTTTCCACGTACGTAATAAAATCGTGGCGGGATTTTTCGCGCACTCAATGTTCAACGCATTGCTTGACTCCTAGAGTTGAAAATCGAATCGTCGTTTTTCGACTCGCTGAGATATGTACTCTGTTGGATTCTCAATGCTCGGTTCAATACCGAGAGTTGAAAATCCTTTAGATTTTTTTACGTCTGTGGGGATGTCGACTAAACGGTTAAATCAGGAAAATGATTGTGTCAACTAATTGTTAGCGCATAAAATGCCGTGTTAATTTGAGGATCCTAATATCCTGGAGCCCTGAAAATATAATTATTACGTCTGTTATAAGAAGGTACTTGGATAAAACTGAACTGCACAATTAATATTGATATTTAGAAGTCACGATTCAGAATTTACCATTTTCCATTTAATAAATTTCACTCAAAAAATGACGCCTTTTCCGCGGGGCCCGTAGCAATTGCTACTCTTGCTTCATGATTAATCCGGCACTGCTTTGTTGGTGTAAACCTTTGTGACATTGTTTTGGCGTGGTTAGTTTCGATTTAACACAATAAAGATTAATTAGTGAATCATTCAATTTGTTTATGCTATGCTAATTTTCCCGAAATGTGATCATAATTAGGTATGTCCATGGTCATCATTTTCCTCATTTGTGTGTCGGCGCAACATGTCTTTATCTTCCATAGGTATGTCCATAATACCCATGATTAAAAACTACACTAATGTTTTCAGGTTTCACTGGATGAGGCCCAAGCCCTATCGCGCCAACTCAAAGTCCCATACATTGAGTGCAGTGCGAAAGCAAGAATGAACGTAGACCAAGCTTTCCACGAACTCGTCAGACTAGTCCGTCGTTTCCAAGAAACAGAGCGCATCAACATCAAGTCTGACTACGGTAGTGGCAAAAAGAAAAAATGCACCATCCTGTAACACATTATATCTGTGGTGAGATTTGTTCAATTCGTTCTACATTTAAAGTTCGCGCCGTTCCGATGACAAAAGATTTTTTTTTATTTCTGTATAGAAGTTTGATTGTTTACTTTTTTTTTATTCAAGAGATGTACTGACTATCTAAGGAGGGTTTAGTCGACTACCAAACAATCCAATTTTTGGAAAAGCTTTAATTAAAAAAATGTGTTTTAGCTCACTCAAGCTAAACAGTCAATGATTGAATAGATAGTTTGTACATGTTTAATGAAATTATTTGGGTTGTAATATAATTAATATTTATCAATACATCTCCATCTTTATCTACTTCATTAGTTTTACGCATACTGTCTTCTTATTTTTATATTTATTTATTACATTTTAGTTTATAAGCATTATTTGCATTATTTTAATGGTAAAGCACATTAAAATGCAATTCACTTGTTTCTTATGATTCTCTAATAAGAATAAATGTGATACAAATCACCTCTTTTTATCATTTGGTACTAATTTGTCTCTAGTGCCATACTTCAAGTATACTGTGCCGAAATTTAAACCCGAAATATTGCTTTAACAATATGGCTTTAATTTAATAGATTTTTGATTAATTAAATTGCAATCATAGGGTAAAAATAATAAAATATTAAGATTTTTTTCTGGATTTAAAATATCCGTTTACGTTTTTCACAGTCAGCGAAAAAAGTTGTAAATAATTGAAAAATTAAAATCATGTTTATAAAATAAAAAATAATTACGTGAATAAAACAACAAAAAATTGAATTTTTCAATATTTGCGACAGACTTGCTGATGATTGTAGTTTTTCATTCTTTGGTAGCTAAAAAACACGTTTTCAAAATAAAACAAGGCGTAAATAATGTACATTCGAACAAAGATTTAATTTAATTGTAAAAAGGCTTTTCACAAATAAAACGTTGAGCACATTTAGTTAAACAACGGTGCTTAATATTACCTATAGCTTTATAGTCTTCTAGCACAATTTTTGTGGGATTTAATCCCCATAGTTATTTTTGCATGCAATTTCTTTTTATTTGGTTTGCGTCTTCTGCAAGATTTTTTTGTTATGCTATTTTGTTTTAATAAATCTTGATGTTTATTATTATTTTCGTTTACGTCAGGGTGTCTACTCTCTAAGTCCATCAACGAAGATGCGGGCCCATCCGAAAGTAGTTCGCAACGTCGGAGTAAACCCGACCGATTAAATAACTTTTCTAGATGGGAGTACGGTCAGCTATCACATCGTGGTGTCATTCATTCTTAGTCGTCAGGCCCCAAACTAATCTCCTTAGTATAACATCACGTGTTTCCCTGACGCGTTGGGCAGAGATGTACCTATAGTAGACCCAACTAATCTTCAGTCGGTAGATTTTACGGAGTAGAAATCGCCCGTAACTTCGGCTGAAACTACATATTTCGTGCTTAGGGAGTAGACCACCAGGCCGGATTTGAAAGTGAATTTCTTTTGTTTACATAATCATTTATACCACATGAAGACAATTATTTATTGTGTAATCAAAGCAAACCGTAACGTATCCGTATTTCTTAAAATATTAATTGTCTAAAAATATTACATCGTCTGTGTTAATGTGAAAGTTCATTAAAACTATTGACTGGTGTAAATTTAATAACACATTTTTAATTAATAAAATTGCGTGGATAATTATATAAATATTTGTACGTATAATATTATAGACGTCTAAATACCAAATACTAATGTGTATAAAATATTTTTGTTACTTTTTTTGTCGTTCAATAATTAATTTTAGGTTAGCATTAGTAGTTTGAATTTAATGTATCATTTGAATAGAAAATTTAATATCTACAATTATTCCATAATTTAGTCGGATAGACACGTTTTTATTGAACCGAATTATAATATTAAAATATGTAGATCGACATAAGCAATTTTTACATAGAAGTAAGATTATTATTCTGGAAAATATTTAATTTTCATTCAAATGATGTATTGGATTTTTTACAAGCAGTTTGGAAATGTATATCATAAAACAACTTTCTGGTTAATCGTAATGACTATGTATTATAAATGGATAGACTTGGCGTGGAGGTGTCATCACAAAATCACTACAGACTATGTGCCAATGAAAGTATTTGAGATCCTATGTGATAGGTCCCATAAGTCTCAAACTTACCATTTACACAAGACAATTATACAAGGTGTTACAGAATAAATACAACTCCAGATAGTAGTTAGTTTATAATTGACTACTGAATCGATTTCAGGAAATTTATATGTGTCTTGCCATGCCTACCACCGATTAAGCCGAAGAAAAATAAAACTTCTTTCAAAGCAATAAAACTTTTAAATGCATTAAGTAATGCTAGGGTCAACACGATTTCCTTTATAATAACAGGTAACTTAAAAAAAAAAATAGGCATTGTATTATGCTTTTAGCTTAATACGCTAATTGGGTCCTGCCGATGTCCTGATGGGCCAGTGGTTAAGCCCTCGCCTCTCATGCACTAGGTTGTGGATTAAATCCGGGCCAATGTAACTTTTTCAATTATTTCATACTTTCTGAGTTTTTCTTGGACGTTACTGACATCGGTGAAGGCAGAACATCATGAGGAATCCTGGACTTATCATTAATAAAAGTCTGAAATTGCCAACCCAACTAATTAAGTCCAGCGGGCCACCTATAAGTGCCCACACAAAAGAAAATCAATTGTTTCTCTTTAGCCGGACTTGATAGGTTAAGCAAGCGTGGTGATCAATGCTTGTGCCTTCTCTGTATGAGAAGAGATCCATGCCGTTGAACAACGATAGCTGGTTTTACTATTATATCTATATGATGGTAAATATTTAAGCCTTACCTCTAACCAGAAAGCTCACAGACATTTCGTAAGTTAATTTTAAAAAGAGATATATATTTTTATATCATAGTATTGGTTTTTACACATTTTTTGCTAAGCATGTATATTACTTAGTTGATACACAACTGGTTTTGATATACATATTTACAATGATTTTATATCGATTTAGCTTTTAAAGTAATCTATAGAGAGAGATTTTTTACAATAGGTACATAAATTGTTTTTATCAGCTTTATAAAATTAAGGAAATATGTTTTTGTGAACGTTTTTCGCGTAAGGATTGGTCATATTTTACTGGTAATATTTGCCAGTTTTTTGAACAATCTTTATAAAAATAATTAATACTATTATGTTAAAAACATGTTTAATGGAATCAACATTTATTTATTTATTTTATTAGCGACTGCATTAAATATTGTACAGTCACTAACAGTATTTTTTTGTGTTGTGAACTCATTCAGTACGTAATTATAGTGTCTTATGATTATACCTACATTTTTATAATTTAAAACTGGTTCAGTTTTTAATGTGTTCAATGCGATGTCTACCGAAATATTCATTGTTTTGTACCATGTATAGCATAAATATAAATTGGTGTTAAATCTGGTTAATTTACGTAACAACAGGCAACACTAAGTCAAGAAAAGACATGAATTCTATTTTTTGAATTTAACACTGGTAACACCGAGAGATTCAAAGTCTATGTTGCCATGTAAAAGGAACCAGATAACTCGCCTTGTAAATAAATTGTTTTATATAATATTGTGAGCTCGCTTGGTGTATGAAATAGGTGATTGTATCCCGGAAGTAGCCCCTTATGGGCTTATTGCCCATACCATAGTTTGCAAGTATGGAGTCACACAGTGCAGGTGCAATATTGTAAGAAGAGCTTTAACTTGTGGCGGTCTTTCGCCGTAACCTACTAAAATGAGAACTGTTGTCCAGCTAATTATTGTATTTGTAAAATAAATCATTGTAACATATTTTTACATTTTATTTACTTAAGTAGTCAGCAACATAAGTCTTGAAGTAACTTACTTTTTTAAAGTCAGTGTGCCTATTAGTTAGGCCGTAGCCGTAGGGAACTGAGTCGTTAGATCATAAACATCACTTATAAAACTATCGCTCTAATACCCACATAACATTACTAGCGCGCTCTGTAAGTATTAGTTCAGACAACGGAAAAATTACTGAGCCATTTACTGGCTCCATTGAAAATAGGACCGTATTACCATAGATTAAAGTAAAAAATAGTATTAATATCGACACAGTCGCCTCGCGACTCGGTTGCTGTCGGTTTGAATTGCGGTCAGAGAAGGCTCGAGCCTGCGCAAGGACTTTTCCGTTCCGTCTGAACCTAAGCAGAGCCTAACGAGTGCTAGTGAAGAAAATTTATGACCCGACGACTGGCTTCAAAACGGCCCACCTACTATACTACGCAAGCCCCAGAATATGAATGGTATTTGTTTGCTTGTCAAACTCATTGGCGTTATCTACCGCCTTAGGGTCGGCGCAGACTGCTGCTCTGAGCAGCATAATCTTTGAGCATGTTCTCTGCTGCTGTCATCAGGATTTGAGTGAAAATATTAGGTCTTTACCTATGAAATTGCCGTTTTGCAGTACTGGCCATTTCAAATCAAAATAATTTTTGTTTGGGTAAGAATTCTAATTTCAAATTAATTTTATTTTAAAAACATGGATTTTTTTTTCCAAAAGTAGTCATTTGTTTATTGATTAGTGTTACATTTTCATCGCATTTCAATCTTTTTCGTCATCATGGATACGTTAAAAATTCGAGTAATTATGGAATATGAGTACCGTCGTGGCAGCAACGCGGCACAAGCGGCACGCAACATCAACGACGTTTACGGAGCTAACACTACAAACCAACGCACCACCTGTTATTGGTTTGCTCGCTTCCGTTCTGGAAATTTCGACCTGAAAAATGAACCTCGCGGTCGTCCGAAGACTTTGGTCGACAATGACGAATTAAAGGCGATTGTGGAAGCTTATGATACACAATCTACGGCTGAATTAGCAGCAGCTTTCGACGTTAGCGTCAAAACAATATTGGTCCATTTGCGTCAAATTGGCAAGGTAAAAAAGCTTGACAAATGGGTGCCCCACGAACTCAATGATCGTCAGCGCGAAGTACGCGTCGAGACGTGCCTTGCACTGCTCAACAGACACACAAATGAAGGAATTTTGAACCGCATTGTTACCTGCGATGAAAAATGGATTCTGTTTGATAACCGCAAGCGCTCAGCAAGTTGGTTGGATCCTGGTTCAGCACCTAAACAATGCCCTAAACGAAAACTTACCCCTAAAAAAGTGATGGTCACTGTTTGGTGGTCTAGCGCCGGTGTGATTCATCACAGCTTCTTACCAAACGGGGTGAGCATTACTGCAGATGTGTACTGTGAAGAACTGAACACAATGATGGAGAAGCTGGCACATCTCCAACCAGCATTGGTCAATCGCTCGTCTCCGCTGCTCCTGCACGACAACGCGCGACCTCATACTGCACAGCAGACGGTCTCCAAGTTGCAAGAACTGGGGTTGGAAGCTCTCCGTCATCCGCCTTACTCACCAGACCTTGCGCCTACAGACTACTACTTTTTCCAGAATTTGGATAACTTCTTGGCGGGAAAAAAATTCAATACCCGAGAGGCAGTACAAAATGCCTTTGAAGAATTTGTTGCCTCCCGTCCAGCTGATTTCTTTAAGAAGGGCATCAATAAACTGCCACTGCGATGGCAAAGATGCATTGATTGCATGGGTGATTACTTCGATTAATACAAATAAAAAATACATGAAAAAAATTCGTTTAAATTTTTTCATACAAAACGGCAATTTCATAGGTAAATACCTATTATAATATGCTCGAACACACACCACAGGGATACTTATACAAGAGTTAATGATTAATGTAATTATCAATTAATGCAGTAAATCGCTGGCAACATCGCATAATGTGTGACACAACAACTTTCCGCGTAGATGTCGGAAATAATTCCTCGGAAATGTTCTTCCGGGATAGAAAAGTATCCTTTAATCCAGATTATAAACTATCTGTGTGCCAAATTTCATCCAAATCCGTTCAGCCATTTTTTGTGAGTAAGTAAATATCCAAACTATCACATTTATAGCAGGATGAGCAGATAAAGCCAAAAACTAAGGGACGTCGCCCACGGCAACTATTTACAGTGATTTAGTAGCGATACGGTCTCTAGACGTATACGTTTGCCCATGTACCTAATTAAGATTATGCAATATCGCGATGCAAAAATCAATGCATGCATTCTGCTTTTATTTGATCACCTCTACGCCACCCGTCTCTCCCTGAGGTCTTTGTGGGTTGTACTGCGCTGGACAAGCCCCTGTTGTCGTATCTATATAGATAATCCAATAAAAGCCACAAAAACTATCTCGAACGATGATTTATTATTTTAATCAAATTATATTACATATATAAATAGTCTACACGTGTTCACTTCCTGGCGGCGAGGGCGGACAGGTCTGCGATGCAACGGTCCAGAGTCGCCTTCTCCTGGTCGGGGGTGATGGCCTTGCTCACGCTGGTTACTACCCAGTCTACCAGTTGCCTCTGGGACAGGCGACGTTCCAAGTTGGACTTCTCGAGCTGGTAGTCTAGACGGCGCTTTACCTGGAATTATAGAGTGTGGGTAAAATTCAGGTTCGCAGTCTAAATAAATGAGGATTCAATGTTCTAAGTCTAACGCCTGCATTCAACTTTGGTGTCATGAGGTACCTTAAAAAAAATATACTTTGGCACTTGTTTTTATGGATCAACTACTTTCGAACGGGACCGTATCTTTGTTCATGGACTTAGAAAGTATATATACCCAGGAGTCTTATGATTACCCATAGCAAAACATAGGTTTATTACAAGACACTGCAGTTTGTCAATTAAGTGTAAGCGCTGCTCTCGTGACAAAAATACCTCTGCGGGATGGTTCCTTTTAGGGCTATCGGCTGAGAAATCTAACATGCAAAATTAAAATAATGCACTCTCTTTTCATAATTGTGCAAAGCTGACCACAATTTATTCATACACAAGGCTGTATACAGCTTTCAAATTATGGAAAAGCCTAATTTTATACAACATCAATGAAAATTTCTTCTCAGACTGACTACTCAGATAGGAAACACCGGCCTCATCTAGTTTAAAAATATATGTTTGACGTGTAAAAGTGTTTGTACAAACCTACTTACAGAAATAAAATCATTTATCATTATCATTAAAATTGATAATTTCACTCGCTATCTAATGACTATTTACCTCAGAGTAAGCATTCATAAGACGTTCCCTGTATGCAGCCTCAAGCTGCAGCAGAACGTTCTCCTTCTTAGCCTGGATGAGAAGCTCCTGGCCCTGTGCGCGCCACTGGGCAGTCTTCTCCGATTCTATGGCCGTCTCCAAATCCTTGATTGAGGTTAAGCGGCCCTCGTTCCATTCTGCTTCGTATTGCTGGAAAAATTGAGATTGATTTAAAAAAAAGTATTGCTTAGAAAATTGTATTTATAAGATTGTTTTATATTAGGTAAAGTGTGTAGTCTAGTTGCTTAATGGATAATGTGACGTGGAGTCAAGTTGGTAAAAAAGCCCAACTAAAGATACATAGACAGTTTCATGTTTGAAATTGGCAATTTTGACTTCCCAATGCACTAGTGCTTACGTTTTATCGAAAAATCGGTAATATTGAAAATTGTATAGAAAATCTAAGTTGAAATGCTATGCACAAACAAGCACACTCTTGATAGATGCAGCCTTTTTCCCAATTCCCTTATTTGTTATAACAGTACTGTGTAAAGCAAATACTGTTTGCAACACCAAAATTAGAACCCTTCTCTTTCTAAGAGCCAGAACCTGACTGGGATCAGGGATACCATGACGTTGCAGTTATGTCCCGTCGCCAAATAAGTAGGGTAGGCTTTTAACGAGTGACCACGCGCACGCCACCTGAGCCACTATACAGCTGTATGTATACATTTAGTTGGCAGCGAGACCTGGCAACTTCGCCATGGAGTCATGGTGAATTATGGTTCTAAAGCTAGAATGTCATATTAACATCCAGGTCTCATATTATAATCATTCTGAAATGTGACTTACTTCAACTTCCTTGTCCAACCAGACAGCAAGTTTTGGTCCGAGCTTCTTAGCGGCAACTCCAACCATCAGTAGTAGTGACAGACCGGTGTAGTATTCGTGCTCCATAACGTAGATCTCTTTGCTGCAGAGGTATGTGGCCAGACCCACACCGAAGGTGTACGGACCAGTCACACCGGTCTTCGCGTGGAAGAACTGGAACCTGGAATGGGTAAGATTAGAGATTGTTAGTAGTCTAGTTGGACTGCAAGAAGTCTCCTATAAAACCAGCATTATTCATAATTATTATTTAAAAAAACTGGCTTGTTTGATAAACTTAATTACATTTGGAAGTAGTCAAGATTTACTGGTGTAAGTATATTAGTCTTAGGTTGGCCTATCAATATACAGTCTCAATATCTTTCTGAATTGTAACTGGAATTAACAATCTGAATTCTGAATATTTATGGATGGTATCCAGAATTCAGATTGTGATGATGAATTTTTTACTTTTCCACATACATTTTGATTTTAACAGATTATGTTTTACTAAAATGGAATATTATATCTTTTTCTTTATCCGGTAGAATGCCGGTAATTACAGAAACAATTCAAAAGCAATTGTGTCTCGCGTGTATCTACAGAGGGCTAAATGTGGCCATAATTGTTTTTTTCTTACATTACAATCATATAAATGTTTAATCTCACCATTCTTCTGGAATGAAGCCCAGTCTGACTTTGCCGGGCTCTCCTCGGACTGGTCTGGCGAAGTTAGTCTCATCGCGGTTACCAGAGACCGCTGAGGCGGAGCCCCGTGCGACCAGCGCTGTGGACTGTCTGGTCGCAGCTGTGAAGTTTTTAATAAAGATAAATTATTAATATACCAACAGATTAAAGAATGGCAAAGGTGTGTATGCGGCATGGTGGAAACATAATTAGAAAGAGTGCACACATTAAATAAAAAAATAAATTGATTGTTAATTTTTCTTTTTTTTATGTTAATAACATTTTAAAGATTTCATTTATTTGTGAGGTTTTTAGATGTAAGACTCGAGCAATGATAAGAAAGAGGATATTACTATTCACTTTAACCTAAAAAAAATAAGTTAGGAACTTAGGACATTAATCAGCTGCAATGCAGAATATTTCATTATCAGCTGCACTCTAAGTACCCATATTATAGGTTATACTACTTTTATATGCTCAAATATTGGAATTGAAGGCCTGAAACCACTTAATTAATAATCATAACTTATAATAATCATGTTTAAAGACAAATTTTCAATCTAAATAATTTCCACAATCGCGGAGACACCCGTCAAATCGGTGATTACATAAACCTCCGTAACCCAGGGTTAAGGTTAAAAACTAAACTTTAACAACACATTTAATATCTTTTAAACAAACTATTCGTTAATTACACATACCTGAACGCAAAGCTACGCGCGATAGCATTTTGTAAAAGCAATTTACAATTTATTTTATGAAAATCGACAGTCCCTGAGCAAAATGTACTTTGCGTTAGGGATGCTACAATCAATCGATGCAGAAAAAAATAGCCTTAGTTAGTCAGTCGATTATGTTTTGTGTAGTGTTGTACTTTTACTTTTTTTTTTGTTGATCTAGTCCTCGAATCAAATCTAGAATAGAACCTTATTGGAATAGAAATTATTAATTTCACTATAGTAAGTTTTATTTTTAAAGCCGCATCACCTACAGTGACCTAAATATGATTTTATTACTTGGTCATGATGATATTCAATCAATAACTGCGTCACAGAACTGTGTAACTGGGACAGCTTCTATTTTTGTTTATTTGTGGCTGCTTGTGCCCATTTTCTCTAAAAGTTATCGGTATCGTTAGTGCCATTAGGTGGCTGTTAAGTAATGGCCAATATGCACCACTGGATCTGGCAGCGAATGGTGAATTAATGGAATTTATTAATTTTTACGTCCACAGTTTTAGATAGCTGATTTTGCAAGTTAACTTACCTTAACTCTTTTTTTCTGTAGAAGAGACCACAATTTAGCCAATCAATTTTATTTAATAGTATACTCAAATGTGTATGTCATTAATGAAATCAATATCACAGAGTACTTTTTAAATAACCAATATCCTGACATTTGGCGAAGTTTTTTCTTTATGAACCTCTGCGTTTTATAAACAAACAGCCAGTTATTTTTAGAACCCTGTATTGATTTTTGAACGTGACTAGAATTAGTTTCACTCCGTTTTTGAACGCTCCACATTCTGTCAATTTGACGATGGCGATTGACGTGTGTGATATTGATAAGAAAGTGAGATTGTAATTTTTATGTTTTTTGTGCGAAAACTTACGCTTTTTCTAAAATGGGGCTTGTCACATCCTGCTGTAGACCTTCAGCTTCCGAGGTGTTGACTCCTGACTCTGTAAGTTCCCATAATTTTCGTACAGATATGTTTAAAACCCATTTGGTATTCCACAAATTTTTTGTTACTTAGCCAATATTTGTAGAATGGGTAGGAATATTGCATGGTACTTTTAATACCGGTTTTTAACGCAACATTAATTATCGATTTGTAGAGCCGGTAGAAACTCTCGTACCATATGTTTAGTATTTTTAATTTTTACAAAACATTTAAAATTATTTTCTTTTTACCTTCTTTACAAAACTGACAAAACTATAATAGTTATTTCTCATGAAAAACAATAAGTTTAGTGTGCAAAATAAAGACAAATTATATTCATAAACCTCTTGCTCAATACCAGGAAACTAGACGTCGTCAGCAGAGCGAGGCGGCTGAACGTCGAGCGGCGCAGGAGGCCGCCCGCGGGGTCAAAGACCCTAAAAGGGTGGAGCGCATTCAAAAGAGATCAGAGGAAATGGAGAGGAGAGAACAGGAACTGAGCCGGCAGGGTGGGGCTGGTTTGAAAGTACGTATATTCACTATTTCAGAACCTCAGATAATCATCAAGTTTTGGGTAAACAAACTTAATGTCATACATGAGAAAGTTCAAATTGCATTGCATTTGAATTTTGTTGGATGTTTTTATTATAAACTATCAATCAATAATCAATTTAGACTACCTAACACTAGGGTGGATTGTTGATTATAAAGTGGCAATTCATTTAAATGATCCAAGATTGGGTATTCAAGCACGAGAGACAGAATGAGGATACTCATTTCACAATTGTATTCCAATATACATGGCAATGGCACAAAGCGATTTGAAATATAATTACCATTAACAGAGCATAAATAACACAATGGAGGTAGCAAGATTAAATCAATATGAAGAATAAAAGTATTAACTAGCTTTTGTTGTATCAGAAAATGTATTAACAGATTTAATAGGGTATTTTACTCTATATGAGAAAAAATCTAAAAATATATTATTGCGATAGCATAGGCAAAATGTAGTCGGAAAATGTTAGTTTTAGTTCATGAAACAACAAAATAAATTTTAAAATACAATTTAAAGATTTCAGTTTTTTTAATCTGTGTTTGAACACCATGAAATAGTAGTCGCCATGTTATTTCGTCATACGGCATGTCAACTGAGCAACTTTGTACTTTTATTATTTTCATAACCAAAGTAATTTTTATTTAAATAATATTTTGCATTCAGGAACAGCAAACCAACAATAAATAGTAAAATAACTAATTTTTTTCATTGTAAACAATTGTCATACAAAATATCAGCGCATTTATTTTTAGCAAACTGACGTCATACCCACAGAGCAATATGGCGTCTACTGCATCCAGTGTTTTTGTCAAATTACGCGCGATATGAGAAAATGTAAAATTTAAATGCATTTTTTTTTCTTTTTTTTTAGTTGTTTATGAGCACTCTAGAATCTAATTAAAGCACTTTTCAAAAAAGAGTGTAATACCATATTATCTCTACATAGTATAAAACAAAGTCGCTTTTTGTGTATGTACGCTTAGATCTTTTAAACTATGCAAGAGATTTTAGTGTGGTTTTCATTATTGATGAAAACCACATCAAAATCTCTTGCGTAGTTTAAAATTGTGATTAAGTATAAGCAGAACATACAAAATTAAGAGATTTTTTTTTTAATTTTTAATAAATTCGTTTCTTTTGTACATTTTACAGTGGACGGCCGACTGAGATCAGGCTCACAGTGGGAGCAGTCAAAGCGGTCAGCCTGAGCCCACGCGCCCTGAAGTCAAGAGCCCTGAAGCCCAGAGCCCTAAAGACAAGAACGAAAAATACAAGTATAAGAACTGACCGCATCAACAAACACTGCCACAAACCACAAATCTGTTCTACACAAATATTTACATGGAGTAGTAAGAAATGGAGGGCTCCTTGTAAAGTCAGGCAAATAAATTGTTAAGGGAATTGAATAGCAATTGTCCGTATATCACAACTCACACGTCATTCTTGGACAGTTGTCTGTAATGACTGTAACATGACAAACTGAGGTAGGATGTCAATTGTCTTAACAATTAAGTGCCCTGAATACTAACACGAAATATGTTAGAAATCTTCAGTCACCAAGGTAGCAAGAATAGCCAATCAAATTATTGCAGTATGACACGATACTTGCAACTGACCAATGATAGAACCCCCCATTCATCCATTTATTAGTGGGTTTGTTTTCTGATTGGTTGGACTTACTAAGAAAAACATTTCTTACTACTTTGTGATAAGCACTATACTACTATAGCAATGCACCGAATGACATATCTAAACAAAAACTGAAATGTAATCTCCGCTCATTTGATATTGAACCTTATTTGTAGAAGTGTATGGTTGAAAATGGTATAAAGTGTTAGGTAGT
The DNA here is from genome assembly GCA_947359405.1 of Antitype chi. Taxonomy (NCBI): domain Eukaryota; kingdom Metazoa; phylum Arthropoda; class Insecta; order Lepidoptera; family Noctuidae; genus Antitype; species Antitype chi. The sequence goes on along the minus strand of OX375827.1, from coordinate 1,896,592 downwards.
GCTATATTTCTGATAATGTGTTTAAGAGTTATGAACTCAATCGTAGTGAGATAAGGTTCAATATTGTATGTTATATTAGTCTTGTTTCTGAATTCACCTATATTTTAGTCACATAAGAGAAATTGAACTTTCTGGACGAGTAAAAAAAATATATATTTGTGTATCATGAACAGACATCGGATATTCGGATGCATATTTACCTAAAGATAATTTTTAGCTATGAAAGTATGGAAGCAGCTTTATAAATTATTTGTAATATTTATTAAAAACCCCGGGATTCTTGGATTGCATAATTCAGATGTGTATTAATTTAAAATGAATGTTTAACCCGATACAAATATGTGTATGTACTGGAGGAGGGGTGGTTTGTATTAATTAAAACAAACAAATTACTTACCTAAATGACTTTTTTGATACAAAAGCGCATTCCATGTTAGCCAACATCTCAAATTTAGGTGAATATGCATCCGAATATCCGATCTCAAATCATGAATCATGATTAATAATCATGGCTTTAATATGGGATTAATATATATATATATATATATACTTATAATAGTGGCTAGGTGTCTACTTATAATGAAAACTATAAATTATATTATATTTCGAAAAAGACATTTTGTGAAGCGATTAAGCGCAATTGTTTTGATATTAAATTTTCAGAAGGATCTACAGAAAATTGCAAATGTTTAACAACAGTTGATTATCAATATCTTGTATGGAGTCACAGTAGAGATAAAACAGGAGTTCACCTTTTGTTACTGATCTGTGACACACACAAAGACAGTTAAACGTCACATTATCCACAAAATTTATGCCCAGTAATGCAGAAAGATTTCAATATTTGGTTCAGCCGGATTCGAACTTTATGGGAGGCTGGGAACATGAGGAGAGTTGCTGAGCAGTAAGCCCACGGACATATTAAAATCGAGGCGGGATTTTCAGCGCACTGCTTAGCGAAAATGAGTAAAAGTCACTGTTCTATTTTCGACGCGCTGATGTCCTCCCTGTTGGATTCTCAACGCTTAGTTCAAAATCCAACGTCGCCGTCGACTTACATTCACGAGTCAGCGTGGGGGGGGGGGGGGAGATTTACTGCGCAACCAAAAACGCACTTCAGAGAAAATGATATCATGATTATTTTTGGGTACGGGTAGTTTAGTTACTACTAAATAGTATTGTATACTTTTTATCATGTTTAGATATCTATCAAACATGTCGGTCGAGTTTCGCTAGCAAATTTAATTTGAGTCCGTATTTGGGTACTTATCGCGCAGTGTATTGTATGAGCGTGGGCTTTTTGTGTCCATTTATTATGTGTAAGTAGTAATGTACAATGTTTTTAAAATAACATTCAAAATGGCGGCTCCTTTATGGTTCTAATTATGAAAATGTGCTGTAGCACGGCTATTCACAACCGTTCGATAATAACTTTGATAATTTTCGATTAGCTGATTTGGGCTGCAAATAGCTTTCCGGAGAATAGTCGTTTATTCGATTTAACATTGTAAAATCTTCTGGTTTCGGATTTGCGTACAGTTTTTAGAGAAACCCTTCGATATCATTGATTGATGTTCGATTTCAGCACGGAAGCGTATCGAATGGTCGTGAATAGCTATGCAGGAGTGAAAAGCGAATTGTGGAGTATTTTTTCATTGCAAAGTTAAATTACACTGTTATACAGGGTTATTGGAAAAACACCAACAACCTCTTAAGAGGTCATTGTACTCCTCATTATGAACAACTATTACTATGGGACCAAACCTGAAATCGCGAAAAAAAAATCAGCTGTTCCTTACAATTCTGTTCGTATAACTCATCAAAATGTAGGGAACAGCTGATTTTTTTTTTCGCGATTTCTGGTTTGGTCCTATAGTAAAAGTTGTTCATAATGATGAGTACAATGACCTCTTAAGAGGTTGTTGGTGTTTTTCCAATAACCCTGTATATATATATATATATATATATATATATATATATATTGTGGTACTACCTAGAATGTAGAATATTGTTATTGTCTCTACCTACAATCAATCAATCTGTTATAGCCTTATCTCGATTATGCTCGCTTCGGCTTCCAGTCTTACCGAATGCAGCTGAATACCAGTATTTTACATGGAGCAAATGCTTCTGACCTCCACATCCAAGTCACTGGGTAATACGATACACCTTGCTAGGAATGGTCGTCAGATGGCCTGTCAGTTCTCTGCAATATTATAATGGATGTATAAAATATAATAAAACTATATTTTTACGAACACCGTCTTAATTGTTTATTGTAATAAGTGTATAATAAATGTTAGATATTGTGAATAATTTATGTTGTAGCCACTTTGTGAACCAGTTGGTTTTGCGTTTTTTTTTTCTGTGTTGCACTTGCAATTCTTTGCTATTTCATTTTAACTTTGTAACTATCGGGATATTTATTATAATGGCAATTGGCGAAAAATTAGGTATGGTACTGGTTTTGGGATCATCGAGCAAAGAAATCATATAAATATGATTAAATTCTGACTGAAGCTCGGTATATTTTGATCAATACTGTCGGTAATTATTGTAAATCTATACAAATCGAGCAATTTTGACCTAATTTAGATCACATACATTGGCCTATTGTAAATAGTGTGATAGAATAGATGAAAACCACTTTATTCGAATTTTAAAATTTATCTCGAATTTTAAAATTTATCTACATAATGCTCAAAATTTTGAAGAAATACAAGAATTACTTACCTTTACAAAGTTTTAGACCTGATATTATAAATCATCAGTATTTTTGCTATTGAGACGTAGTTGTGACTGTCCTTATCTGCGATGTGGCTACTACATACGCACTGATTGTTAGTTATTTAAGTTATTTATATATTTAAAAAATGTAATTAAATGCGTTATAAATCAGGTCGTATTTTTTATTTCCATCACATCATACCTAATGTCCAATGCTGATAAACCACTTCTTGTTTACGGAATGATTGGTCACCTGTCGGTACCTCATTGGTCGTAAGCGACGGCCGAGGGCTGGTGCGAGTCCAGCACTGGATAAGTCTCACTTAGTATGAACATTTCTTTTTTGTGAATTAGATCTCGCATGTCAACCTAGGACGTTGTCGACTGCTTATCCGGACTTGTCTATCTACCTCAATAAATAAAGACCTCCAGCCAGTACTAAAAAAAAACTAAGCGACTACACGCTAAGGGCACCCCCTGTGGGGCACGGATTTCGGCTTCTACAGACGCCAGCACATCAAGCAAGCTACCCCAAACTGTCAAATTTTCCTAATTGAGCATGAACCCTAAGCATAAGTTATAAAGTGGAAAATCGATCAAAGAAATTTGACAGATTGGGGTAACTTGATGTGCTGGCTTCTGTACATTTACTAGTGTTTTATCTATGACCTCGACTTAGGGCGTCCCTGAAAGAGCTGCAAGGAACGGGCTGGATCGGTATGATGAACAAAAGTATGCTAGCTAGCTTGGACATTTAAATATCTACCGTGTGTTGGTCGTCTATCCAAAGATGGCCGATTAAGAATTATTAGAAATATAAAAACTAACTTTAAATAAAATTTGGAAAGCACTCCAAATTTTATTTAAAGTTCGTTTTTATATTTCTTTAAAGACTACTAAACAAGTACTGTTGTTCTAGTTTAATATAAGATATTAAATAATGAAGTTATAACTATATGTATAACAACAATCATTGTTTTTATCACGTAGGTACCTACACCCTCACACGTGGAGAGCAGTGATAGCGCATTGGGAATTGGCAACGGCTGCGACTTACCAAGTCATGGGTTCAAACTCGGGCAGGCGCTTTACTTTGTGTAAATTATTTCATCACCACTGCTCTCAAAACGGCGAAGGAAAACATCGAGCTGAAACCGGCATTTCCCAGAACTAAGTTTTCGAAGACTTGACATTTTCCAACCCAGACTGGACTCGCGCGATGGATTATGGCTCCCATACCTTCTCACTGAGAAGACGCCTGTGATCCAGCAGTGGGAACATTATAGGCTCATTATGGAAGCTACGTTGTTTTGCGTTACTCTTCAAGGAAACCTTTAATGAATGAAACGAAACGTTTTTGACAATCATCTGTTCTTCTGTTTGCCGAAATTGCTGTCAAAATTGACAAGTAAAGTAATAAAACACCGCGCGCTTCTCGAGTTGCGATCGGTTTGTTGTGATAATCTCGTATTGTATCAGTATTATTATTACATATAGGCATAATGTCTGACTCGAGAGACGGAGATAAGAAGGTAATAAATAGTTTTTATCTACAGTATGACTGAATTATGTTTGTTATCGCACAAGTGCCAATCGGTTTGTTAGTCGCATTTATTTATCTTCCATGACCTTGCTATGGCTTAGAGGTCGACGATGGGTCACTTAAAATCATTAAGTTTTGCTTATATCTTACCACATGTCGTGGTCATGATTATCAAGCAATTATTAGAATGTTTAGGGAACCACGTTTAGAGAAGCTAGTAACCTCCGCACTTTACAAGCATTTTAGAGCACGATGAGTTTGACGTAAAAATAATTGTGCGTAAAATGTTTGCCGCTTATTTTTGAAAATCGAAAACGAGCTAGGTTTACATTTGGCATAAATTCAAAAAAAATACATTTTTAATTTTAATACAGGCAGCTTAGAAAAATCGAATTGGAAAAACATTAATTTTTTTGTACCCACATGCAAAAATATTATTACCATACTTGTTGATTACCTTGAAGAGGCCTTACCTTGCCTTGCCTTGCCGTGATAATCATTTAAAAATGTGCTTCGTCATTACCTGTGCACAATTTTCATTCAAAATACTTTTCTTTTTACTAGATATTTTACTAACATTATGCTGGCAAACAATTTATAGGTAGATAATTACTAAAAGCGAGTTATTAGAAATAATTGTATTAGTTCTGTTTGTTGTACCTAGATTATTATTAATCACATTAAACAGGGTGGCATCTACACACAACCTGTTAAGATGGATTCAGTACATGATTCTGAACTGAAGGAACCGAAAGTTTATTAAGAAACAATTGCTTGCTTAGCACTTTTCTATGAAAACATTTTTTTATTTTTAATAACCTAGGAAAAATTCCTATTCGGGGTCTAGAATCATGTGCTGCATTTGTGGTTACAGTTTGCACATCAATGTTCCTGCAACCCTGTTTAATACTGTATAACATATTAACTGTTGTTTCTGCAAAATAAGTACCTACCTAAAGTTTGACCTCACTCAAAGGTCCCACATTATCTTCAGAAAAGCTGAAAGTCTGATAAAATAATGTTAACCTAACCTTTGTTAGTGGTCAAACAATGCCTTTGTAGATGATCTTTCTGCTTAAAAACTTCTTGCAGCAATATCTCTATTAATATTGTTGTCTATGGTGCTTAATTTCTTTTTATTCACAAACCTTTCAGGCTGATGACAACAGGCTGAAGCCAGCGGTAAGCTTACTTGGCTGCGTTCTTTTATGTAAAAGTTTATAACAATCTATCATTTATATGTGTATTTGGTGTAGATGATAATTATTTATGTGGTTATTGGTGTAGTGGTTGATAATTTTTTTATAGTATTTCGGATTATATCCAACCATAGATTATGTCTTTCAATCCATAGCGTATTGTTTCTTCTTTTAATTGTCTGGTTTTTTGTTAGTTTTTAGAAATTTTATCATCATTCCTATTATCATGCCAAAACCAACAACAAATTAACTTTTTTTTATAAACAATGAAATACCATTTATCTTAATAAATATCCCTATAACATCTTGGTATTCATCTTGGTCATCAAATTATTCTAACATTTATTTTTAGATCTACTCCACTTCATTTTTTAATTCTGAGTCAAAAAAGTCCTGTTTTAATTAATTTTAACTTGTTAGTAACCCCTAAGTAGGTGTGTTAACAGTCATTTTGCATTATAACTAGTACTGCTTATAAAATAACGACTGCATGAGCATTTTATTTCCTTGTTTGCATGAATTTTACAATTTATTCATAGATTTACGCACAATTTGTGTGTGGCGGGAAAAACCATAGAGTACTTACCTAAACCTGAGTTACTATAGAGACGAAGGAAAAATGTTTTTTTTATGCAGTTTTCCTACCGGTTCCTAAAACAGTAGCAAAACGAATTATATATTGGTAGTTCGGTGCTTACCTACATTTGATTTAAAATGTTGGAAAGTATGTAATCAATTAATAAAAAAATAATAAATAAATAAATAAATCATTGTTTCAAGGACGCTGGATGTCAAGCTTTCTCTTCAGTAACAATTTAGCAAGTGTTTATCGAATTATAATTTGTTTTTATCGATCATAAACAAATAGGATATAATAATCTAAAAATCTGCAACAGCAAATTAATAATAAGTATTAATTTTCAGAAATATAATGTACATTTTTAAATAATTCTATTTAAAAAACATTTAAAATAACCCTCCTTCTGGCGCAGTCGGGTAAAAATAGTTGTTCGGTAGTGTCGGGAGCAGGGTCCAAGTTACCGGTGGTTAGGCCTCCTGAGACGGAAAGCTCAAATATATTATGATTATTTATACGATTAAGGATAAAAACTTTTACTGTATTTTAGGAAATTTATTTTTACGACAAAGATGGTACAGACCGACGGAGAAAACTCGCTAGAGCAATGTACAGACGCCAGCATATCAATCTGTCAAATTTCTTTGATAGATTTTCAACTTTATAACGTAAGTGTAAGGTTCATGTTCAATTGGGAAAATTTTACAGTTTGGGGTGCTGGCGTCTGTACATTGCTCTAGCGAGTCTTCTCCGTCGGCTAGGTGTGCGCGAGCCTTTACAAAATATCTGAAAAGTCACGGTCGAGAGTGTCCAATGTGCATGTGCCCTTAATAAACTGCGTAGGAACGCCTTTCGGTGATTTTCGAGCCGATCGGAACGTCACCAGTTTCCTGATAATGTGATTACCCACCGCAAAATCGTTATACACCTACTATTTTACAGTTCGGTAGGCGTTTCATGAAGGCCCCTCGTAAATTACGGCTTCAGCATTGATCGTGAAACTAAAAATAGAGAACTTTTGTTAAACTGACAGAATAGTTTTTACAAGAGAACCAAAGATTAAAGCTATTGCTATCTTTTCTCGCAGCCAAAACAAGAAATACTCGCAAGACCACCATAGCTATTTAGCAACTATTCGACAATTTATCATACCTACCGAAAATGACAAATTTTATTTTATTGATTTGTCTTGCCCCAGACAGCAAATAGATGCCGGAAGAGTGGTGGTCGTCTATTAGATTTAAATTGACAGAGTTTACGGGTTTTGTATATGTGAACAGATTTTTGAGGACTCTAGATGACATTGATTGATGTTCCTTTGCTCTTGAGAACTCGCTCAAGGGTCGATATGGGTCCATAACTTTTGCTATGCCAGCTTCGTTTCTTTGTTACTGCTAGGGTTTCTTAGGACTGCTGTGTCCGCCACATGGGGGTCCTCACTTTTCCGTTGAATGTTTTCACTGAAACGTAATCTATGAAAGTAAGTTTGTCTTTCCCTGGTGAGCGTTTTTTGGCACCGTAAAGAGTGGGTGTTTCTTATCATAGTTATCATGTTACTGTGTTAACGCACGTAGAACATAATCAGTCTTTCACATCAGCTACTATACATTGACGACACAGTCGTAAGTGGGTGTGTCAGCAAATCTGATGTCATAACTAACAACATAAATGTACCCAACATATCTGTTACTGGGCAGCGTCAGAATGTTTTTCGCAAGTCAGTGTCGATAATGCAGTCTCATTCGAACTTGCTTCTGCGGTAATACAAAAAAAAAACAAGTAGGTAGTTAGTCATCTTGGCTATGATTAGCAAATTTTCCGCTAATTCCGTTATCATAATTAAATTGATACCTATGATGGATTTGATCTTGCCATGATTTGGTAAGTAATAACATTATTACAACATGTTTTATCACGGATTTTTGGCACACACCCACTCGAGCCTTTGTGCATCTTAAAATGGGAATGGCAGCAGCGTGTGGATGTGAAGCTGTGTTGCAAACTATGCTCCAACTCCTATCCGCGCTGCCCCATAATATAACGCGAAGCCGAAGCCAACTCGCAGAGGTCCTTTACATAATTTTAATGAGGTCGGCACCAACCGACGATTATCCCTGTATGCACTGTGCAACTGTAGCGCAGCGTGTATGCAGGAGTATTGTGGAACATGGAAACAAAACACATTGGGCTATGGGTTTGGGTGGCTTATATTTTTAAATATTAGTATAAAAATATAAAAACATTTAAAAATATAAAAACATTTAAAAATATAAAAAATAGTAGCCCACCGGTATCGGGAACAAGGTCCAAGCTACCGGCGGTCAGGGCTCCAGAGAGAGGAACCTCCTAACAATGCGAGCCGTGTCCAGGAGTACCGCTTTCTGAATCAAGCCCTTGACCCAGCTGCCCAACGAGAGCCTCCTCAGATGTTGGTCGAGGCTCTTGGCTATCAAGCCATTGGCTGTAACAACTATCGGTACAATGATCGCTGAGTCCACATCCCACATGTCGACAACCTCGCGAGCCAAGTCAATATACTTTATTTGTTTATCTTTCTCGGCTTTCACGAGGTTCCCGTCATGCGGGACCGTTATATCAACGATCATTGCACGCCGTTCTAGTCGATCCACCACCACTATATCAGGTTTATTGGCAACAATGGTCCTGTCAGTGATGATGGATCGATCCCAGTACAGTGTGACATGTCCATTTTCGAGAACTGGGTCGGGCACATACCTGTAGTACGGCACTTCTGATTCCACAAGGCTATATTTTAGAGCAAGTTGCTGGTGGATAATCCTGGCTACTAGGTTGTGTCTATGCAAGTACTCCTCGTTAGCTAGACGAGAACACCCGGATATAATGTGTCTGATTGATTCTCCTGGACGGTGGCATGCCCGACAGATGTCAACCGTGCCATCTTTCACAATAAATCTCCGGTAATTGTTCGTCATCATAACTTCGTCCATAATTGCACAGACAAAACCTTCGGTTTCCCCAAATAGGTCACCGAAACGTAGCCAGGCTACGGACGCTAGAAGGTCTACATCGGGTCCATGTAGGGCCCGGAAAAAGCGTCCGTGAAGCTCCTTACTCTGCCATACCTCCATGCGATCTTTAGTGTCAAGTACTACAGGCTTGCGCCAGTTCTCTTTACCCAAGGAGAGCGGGGTGAGGCCCTTGTCCACCGCAACCACATCTCGATGCATCCCCACGTCGGTTTCTAGGAAATAATCCCTGAGACTGCATATCTCGCGATTGTGGAGAGTCTTAGCATTTAAAAAGCCTCGACCTCCACATTTTCGCGGGATATACAGTCTCATTACCGATGATCGTGGGTGATGCATTCGATATGCAGTCAGCAGCGTACGGACCCTCCTATCTATGGCGTCGAGTTCGGTCTGAGTCCATTTGAGTATGCCGAAAGAGTACATCAAGACCGGCATGACCCAACCGTTGAAGGCACGCACCTTGTTTCCGCCTGATAAAAGACTATTAAATACTTTTTTCAGGCGGCCAAAGAAGCGTTCCCTCAACGATTGTTTCATGTCAGTAACATTGATGCCCAAAGCTTCCGACATACCCAAATACTTATAGGTTTCGGCTGCGGAGAGGGCTCGAAGGTTTATGGAATCCGAGAGTTGGGTTCCCACGGATTCCATAATCTCCCCTCGCTTTACATGCATGACCGCACATTTGTCCACACCAAAATCCATCCTGATGGCGCTACTGAAGGTTTCAGTTACTTTCAGTAGTTCCATCAGTTGCAAATTGTTGGGGGCAAAGAGTTTTAGGTCATCCATGTAGAGGAGGTGAGATATAACCTGACCACCTCTCCTCAGTCGATAGCCTATACCTGAATCCTCCAGCAGTGTGCTTAGAGGATTCAGGGCTAGGCAGAACCAAAGCGGACTCAAACTGTCGCCCTGAAATATGCCTCGCTCAATCCTTATCGGCTCGCTATTCCTCTGGATATTTCGACATCCTGGATATCGAAGGACTGTCCTCCATTGCCCCATACATGACATCAGGAAGGCGCGCAGAGTTGTATCTACTTTATACAACTCCAACACCCTCATGAGCCATGTATGTGGTACCGATTCATAGGCCTTCTTGTAATCTATCCAACATGTCGAAAGATCCTTTCGGAAACGACGAACCTGTTGGCTAATGGCCATATCAATGAGGAGCAGCTCCTTAGTACCGCGGGACCCGTTCCGACATCCATTTTGAGAGACAGACATGATGGAATTACTGTCTATATGATTGTAAATCTTAATTATTATTAATGACTTTCGTGCCAGCGACACGAAGAAGAAAACGTAAGATCTATTCTAGATGATAACTTCATGTTTAGCCTTACTCAGGTTCACCCTCATTCTCTGTACAGCAAGACTGCCAGATAGATTATAATCCTGCTGTCTCTGGCTACTTCAATTTGATTGGTGACTTATGTCACAGAGCCAGGGAGATAATTCTCGGTATATCTTTTTGACAAAACCTTTTTAACTGCCAGAGTGCAGAAAACCCTGAACACAGTTTGCAGAATTGCGGTCAGCGGTCAAACCTCAAATTGGTGTGTTATTGCTTTGCACTTATACAATTGGATACTAGTTTAGCCGTCAGTTCGCAAATAGAGACGAATTCACATATACTTACGATGGCTAGTCATAGGTACCCGAAGAACATATTGTTGAATCCCTTCGTCTGCAAATCGTCATGTTTTAGTATTTACATAACACCTCGTTCGAATGCAACATGCTAATTATTCTAACAAAATCGATATTGCTATCGACATGTTACATCACAAATAGGTCTTTACATAAGACTACATTAATTAGGAAAAGGTTAATTTTGCGTTCACTGGGAAAGTTGCTTTTTCAAGAAAATGGGATACAAAACTCAATGTAATTTTGCCTCAATCGAAAAAAAACAGAAAACAAAAACTAAGCTTAGGGACCCGTGAGCTTAGTTTTTCTTTCCTGTTTTTTTTTTTTTAAATCTTACGCTAAGCTGTCGGTCAAGGTACAAGGTTCGAGTAGTTGTTAGTTCTTTGTGGTTTTGCTGCAATTTATGCATGTTCATAATTAATGTAGGTATGTAGTATGTAGGAATAAGTGTTCGCTTCTAAATTAGGTATATAACTATCAATCACATACATGGCCACTTGTAGACAATATTCCAAATCATCTGAGTTAATAATGGTTCAGGCGCATTCACGATGATAACTTATCAACTACTTATATATTATTTGTCACAATCATAGCAGTCTGTAGTCGGCCATTGCGTTCTGAGCGAGAACGCGCATCATCTCCCGCTTAAATCTTTTGAATTACGAACGATACCGTAGTGTTTGTGTTTTTTTTTAAATATTTTTAAATTAAGTACAAGTAATTGAAAACTGAAATGGATTTACTAAGCAAGGTTAGTCCAAATTAATTACTTTCTATTAACATAATTATTATTTTCTTGCCCTCTAATGTTCTTTTGCGGTCGATAGAGGTTTATAATTGATAATACGGTTGTGAATGAGTGCGTTCTACTGATTCTTATGAGCTTGTTGAATGCGTGAGGCGCATATCTATCGCAGAACCTTGCCATTAGTTGTATTCTTTTTTCATCCCAGATTTTTTAAAGTATTTTAGATGTTAAGTGGTTCGTTTTACTTGCAGTAAGTAGTTGTTTTTAATTTATAAAACAGTTTTTAATTTAAAAATACATCAAGCATTTTGAATAGCTACGTACTGCAATTCGTCACTCATTCTTATGCCGTTTTGTGTTTAATTATAAACAGCAATTAATTGGGTACAAATAAAAATATGAATAAAATACTTAACCTTACCTATTTAGGTAAAAAAATATGATGTAAAATATAGTAATAATATGCCAAATAGGCACATGACATAATAGACTCGTACTTGAAATAGTCTTTGTAGTTGCAATGTCATTTAAATAATTATGTAGACGGGAACGTGTGATACAACGCTAAATTAGGGTTGTCCGAGTGCTCGCAAACTTACAATATATTGACACGAACGGTTAGTCATAAATGAATAAGTTATTGGTTCATTTTTTGAAAAAAAAAAATGTTCACCTACTGTAACTAAAATATTTAATAGTAATTTGAACAGCTGTCTCCATAATAGACAGCGCCTGTAAATACCCCGGCCTGAGTTGCGTTATCTTTAATTTTAATTTTAAATATGTTTGCATTTACCATACATAACCAACCTTAGTTGTCCGTAGTATTGGATTTTATAATGGTAATCATTGAGTTTTATGATGGTAAATGAGTTTAATCATGGTAACTGACTTTTGCTTAGTGAAAAAAATCGATTTTTATTACAGTTATTTAAATTTTAAACGATTTAAATAATTTATCGACAAAATACTTGAATAAATAACTGGTCAAATCTTGTGCATATAATTATACTTGTTTTTAAAGACTTTAAATAAAAATATTTACAGTAAAAACTGTGCCAGTAAAATATCCGCATTCTATATCAATTTGCTAATAACTTTGGTATAAGAAGTTGTTTACATAAATTAAAACATTCTTCGTTAAGAAAAGCCTTTTTATTAATTTTAAAGTTTTGTAATATACTAATTGATTTTAAGTTAAATGGGCTCATAACCGGATAAATGTGGGTGTAGGTTCCATTCCTAATTCTACTATTGGTTTTAAGTTTTACGTAAATACTTAACGTTATTTGCCGTTAACTATTTATGTCATGAATTTAATAATTGTTTATCAAATCGACAGTTTTAGCCCGTGATGTTATCTAGTGTTATCGGGCGCTTATCAAAATTGCTGCCTCGCAATAATGACCCTTAATATCAACCACTTAGGAAGATATTGATAATTGTAATCAGTGCTATGCCTGCTGTCTACAGTAGGTATAATACATTCCTAATTGTTATCTTATGCTAGTACACTTAGGTACGAGAATAGCTTGTGTTGTAGTAAGATTATGTAGATCAGCAAGGTCGTCACCGGGGTAATAGCGTAGTAACTCACTTTTATTGTCAATTGATCCCAATGCTTTTCATGTTGACAGTTCAGCCACGTTCATGGCGTTATTTACGTTGTTGAGCAGACAATATTTTCGAACATATGAAGCAATGTATTAGGAACATGCTTCAAAACCCTCGAATTGAATGTTTTACGCCATGGGCTGACTACCCAGGACGCGTTGTACAGTCAGCAAAATTGACAAGTATCCAGGCAGCCAACTTGTAGCTACATTTATTCAATACCTATTCAATTTGCATTACAACTGTATTTCAAGTGTTTTTTAAACCCGTCTAAATACTTTAAATTGCTTGAAATTTAACGAATAAATAATTGCGTACGGTATGCAAATAACATTTTTTATTTTAATTCACTCGTTTAGCATTGACAACCTTACTATAATTGCTATGCAATCATCTCACAATAGGTCTAGATTCATACGTTTCAACTGCGTACTATATTGATGTCAATTTACTGTACCTAAGTACCCACACAATCAACGTGACTAGACAAACATATGAATAGCAGCAAAACAACATATGTTTTTATAAGAAAATCTGTTAAAAACAAGCAGTAAAATAACTAATAGTAGCAACGAAAAAAAACGACATTTTTAAATGTCAAAGTAACATATTGACGTTACGCACTTTTGACTACCATATTATCGTGTTTTTTTTTTATTAGAGCCGTTAATTAGGTCCCATATGAATAATCGTATTATTTGTAAGTTATAATTATAACTTATAAAAGTTATAAGTTTATAACTTACGATTTAACATAATGATAACCCTATGCAAGAAAGAATGTCGGATAAATAAATAAAATTATAATGAACAATTCTATAGTCAATGGTCTGTGGTAATTTGCGCGGAAAATCGACTGACGTTTGGCACGTGTAACGGTGGATCGTCACAATATACGCAATTTTCTTGATATTTTTGATTTGTTTTCATTCATGGGGCTCATGGTTTAGTTAAAACAGATGCACTGTTCGAACGATCAGGGTAAGCTACGCTTGCCGCGGTAGGTCCGTGGATGGGGGTGACCATCTATACCTACATACCGAGACCCCTCCGTGTTGAGAAAGCCCCGACTGTCACTCGATTAAGCTTATGCACGTGATGCACGTTCATCTTTGAACCTTCACCTGGTGAAAGATAAGGGAACGCGTGGCCTCATTACTATAATAATTAAATGCGTTATCAACTAAAAACAAAGCTAGTCTCCCGACCGTTATCTAGCATTCTATCTAACTAGCTTGTATTGTCTCCCTTTTCCACACAATTCTGTCTTTTGCTAGTGCTGGCTAGTCCTTTCGGAAGGAGTCAAGCTCGTACCGTCAACTTCGTCTCGGCCTGCCGCGATGGCGCCCGCCGTGCGTTTAGTGGGGCCCAATTGGTGGTTCTTTTAGCTCATTAATTTTCGTCTGACATGTGGCAGATATGTCCGGCCCAGTCCCACCAACATTATTTTTCGAAATTTGTCATAATAGGTATCATAGTCCAACCACTTTGCACAAACTTGCCATCAAAACGATGTACAGACGCCAGCACATCAAGCTACCCTAATCTATCAAATTTCTTTGATAGATTTTCAAGTTTATACCCTAACATTTGCATAAGGTTCATGCTCAATTGGGAAAATTTGAGGGAGTGGGCCGTAATGCGCCACGCGGGCCCAGTGCGGGTTGGTGGTCCTTCAAAATTATTCAGATTGTATTCCGTAATTAGGAGGTAGGTTTTCGAAGCTTCAAACTTGGTTTTATACTAACTATTGATAACGATCATAATTAAAACATCCCATAATTCGGTAAGTATAGTGCAATGTTTTGAGTCGTAAATAAGTCGCGGCGGGATGTTTTTACGCACTGGATCTTCAACTGCTTCGCCGGCCGCCGGCGGCACCGAGTTTTTTTTTTTGGGTGGGTAATCATCAAATAACTTCTCCCGCTCTGGGTGGAACAGGAGGGCGTGTCAGACTTTTACTTACTAAAACCCACCCGTGTTCCCTCAGTTGCCTGTGTGCCAGGGGCGACGGTGTCTCTTTCGAACAACCCGCACCCCTGGCAGGCATCGGCCCTTGCGGACCCCTCTATTTGGTGCTGACATCTCTTTGAGGCGCGCGTGGAACACAACGCGCCGTCGACCCGGGCTTGGTCCTTACTGGACAGCGAGCTACCCATTACTCGCCGTCCGTAAGCCGGCGCCTACGGTGGCCGGGAATCAGCTTGGGATTCCCGACGTCCAGGGCGGAGGCTAGGGCCGTGAGGGCGCATATACTGCCCCTCCCTCACGTGCGCCGCCTCCCTCTTAGCGAGCATTACATCAGAAGGAGGTGACGGCTACCCATGCACTCTCTCTCTCCGTACCATGGCCTAGACCAGGGCCGGACGCGAGAGATCGCCGCCGCCGATCGTCTCCATGAGGACACGGCGGCGGCGGTGCTCCGCCCAAGCCGGGCAGACCTCCACCGTATGCTCCACCGTGTCCTCAGGGCGATCTTCGCAGTGGAAAAACCCGGGCGTTCGAGAGTTCAAAATCGAACAGTAAAACATACTATTCGATTGTCGACGTGCTGAGATGCAGTCTGTTAGATTCTCAATGCTCGGTTCAATACGGAAAGTTAAAAATCCAATACACGAAAAAAAACCGCCGCGATTTTATTACGTCCTTGTGAACTCCAACAGAAGGCTTCTTCAGACAGGCACTAAGGGACACTAGAACAATTTCCATGAAGTTTTCATAGAAATTGTTCTACGCGATTTTTGTGCAGGCGTAGAAGGTATCTGTGTCAATTAAATTACGACAAAAGGATGCAATAACGTCTGTGATAACCTATTTTTATGAGCACTTATTTAAGTTATGTATCAAGCTAAAGCTATTTAATTTGCCTACTTTTAGGTTATTGACAGTTTATTTAGATGCCTAAATAAAAATGCACTGTTTTTCTATAAGAAGAATCATCGGGGTCGACTTTTGGTATAACCGGATGCAGCTGAATACCAGTATTAAGGCCCATAGTATCCTCATCTCCCGTTTGTATGCTAAAGCACGACTGCCGCCCGCGCCCGCGCAGGGCACCTCTGAGACTATCTCAAAATGGGGATATTCCTTTGATTAATTTACAATTGTGCTTCGGCGATTCTGTGGTACCTCTATCTATTTTTCAGTGTATTTTATTTTCCAAATAACGAAGCCGTTTAGTAGCAGTATGGAATAGAAGCCAAAATATTGCGTGTTGGAAAATATTTTTTACAGCAATAGTATTAACCATACAAAAAAAGTACTTCAGGCAA
This sequence comes from Antitype chi, assembly GCA_947359405.1. Taxonomy (NCBI): domain Eukaryota; kingdom Metazoa; phylum Arthropoda; class Insecta; order Lepidoptera; family Noctuidae; genus Antitype; species Antitype chi. Next base: position 1,880,239 of record OX375827.1, on the reverse strand, counting down.
AATGATCTATATGAATCTATAGCAAAATCATATATTTTTCAAATCTTCAAGACAAGCCGTTAATGAGCAGTACAGTTCATAAAGTGACCGTGTTACGCTACCAAACGGGACGTAGGCCCTTATACATGGAGCGACTGCCTATCTGACCTCCACAACCCAGTGACTGGGTAGCACGATAGCCCTTGCTAATACTGGCTGTCACACTTTCGAGCTTCTGCCGACCCGTAACGACTCTCAAAGATCTTCTGCCGACCCGTAACGACTCTCAAAGATCTTCTGCCGACCCGTAACGACTCTCAAAGATCTACGAATGACAGCCAGGACCAAAGCCTGCGCTTTCAGATTTTTGCCTCGGGTTCCTTCCGTACCGTCTCAACCAATCACAGGCCGAGGACACGCCTTGTGACTTAACAAAGCGGCACTAATAGCCAATAATGCATTAAAAACTGATTTGTTATGTCTATTACCGAAGTAAATCTCTGGTCTACCGTAGCCAATCGTGAATGCATTTATATACCTGCAGCTGTTTAAAGCAGAAATATTTATCAATAGGAATCAAAATAATAACGTAAAGTAAAAGCAGATGTTCTAGATTGTGAAATGACGTCAATAAATATTTTTCTTTAAAATGTGGGTACTTATTCTTACATTATTACGTATTTTTTTTGTATTTTATTCTTTTAATTGCATGATGTTTGTAAAGTCTGTGTAGAACTTAATTTATTATTCATTATGTAGGTAAACGTTAATGAGGTTGTTTTTTTGCTAAATAACTTAGCAACGTACTAGTAGTCGGAAAATAATAGGTAATTACCAGACAATCGGGTAAAAAAACGTAAGTAACTCAGATACGCTTTTTATCCTAGAAGAGAGAGAGAAAGGGTAATGCTTTTTTTTGGGTGGGAAATCATCAAATACCTTCTCCCGCTCTGGGTGGAGCAGGAGGGCGTGTCAGACTTTTACTGACTAAAACCCACCCGTGTTCCGTCAGTTGCCTGTGCTAGGGGCCGCGGTAATGCTTCATAATTCATATACTTCAGTTAACAAACTAAACCTGGGCGGGCTGCGCGAGCGCTTATCTTAAGTCCGTACCAACATAACAAGCGAAAAAATATAAGAATCAATGTTGATTGTCCTTATCTACGTTCAATATAATTGGTATGACGTCACTTAGTTTACCAATTTATATACCACACGCACACTATCGGTCAAGGTTATACCAAATAAGCAGATATGTAGGTATTCCTTGATCAGCTTCAGAACTAGACCCTGGCTTAACCTGGCCTTAGTCAATTTATCAATTTGATTTTACACTAAAGAAATTATTTTGGCGATTCGACATTGTCAAGCCCATCCATTCATTGTTAAGTACATCCGTGCGCAAGCGCGATAAGCCCGAATTATCGAATCAAACGCAGTCAGCAGATAGAATTAGACAGCGACGGTTGTGTAACGAACCCTGAATTTTCTGTTTGTGAAAATAGTTCGTGAAAATCATGGAGTTTGAGGCTGAACTGTGCAGGTCCTGGGTATGTGAAGTTATTTCACTTCTCATGTGATTGTGGAGGATATTTCGGGAGGTTTAGTCACGTGGGCTGTTTTGATTGCTATTGTCAAATAAATTAGTCTGACCGGCAAAGGACGCTTAATACAAGGCTGAGTCAAGAGGATAAGACTACATAATGCTGACACTTAATAGCTAGTTCTACGTAACGCTAGCGAAAAAGGGAAACAAATGAAATCATAGATGATATTATATTATGTGAAAAATGTGTTAAATTGGTCTATACCTACCTGTATATTGACGTTAACATATTACTTTGTAATGGTATCGCTTTAACCACAGACCAGAATACAAATATAATGAATTAATGGTCTCTTTAAACGTAGACCATATATACAATAATATGTACTTAGATGTATAAGTTATTTGCATGTACTTCTTAAAATATTTATTTATGTGGGAAACTCGGTAGCTACCTACATAAATTAATAATGTAATTACAACGAACTCATTTGAGTAGGCACAAGTTTCTGTAAATAATTTTATAATTAACTCATTATCTATCTATCTATCTATATACAGGTTGGGTAAAAAATCGTGGATAAGACTTTTACTGACTAAAACGCACCCGTGTTCCCCGTGGGATTTTATCGCTCTCTGGATTGTCAACTCTCTGTGCTGAACCTAGCATTGATAATCCCAGGGTGTATCCCTTTGTCCCAAGACGAAAGCTCTTGACCAGTGTGTGTTGTCAGTGATGACCTATGGTACAGAAACGTGGTCGCTCACAATGGGCCCTATTCGATGGCTTAAAGCCACCCAAAAAGCTAAGGAGAGGGCTATTTGGGGAGTTTGTTCCGCTACTTCTTCTTCTCAGCTAAAGCACTAGGAAGTGGTGAAGGGCGGGCGTTTTGGGGGGACTGTCTTATCTAATTTTATTTTGACGTTCAAAAAGAGCTGACTCTCAGCCTAGTTTGAATAAATGACTTTTGATTTTGATTTTTGATTTATGCTCGGAGTTTCCCTTCGCGATAGAATCAGAAATGAAGAGATCCGCAGGAGAACCAAGATAACCGACATAGCCCGAAGAATTGCCAAACTTAAGTGGTAGTGGGCAGGGCACATTCCTCGCAGAACAGATGGCCGATGGGGCTGAAAGGTTCTGGAGTGGCGACCTCGTACCGGAAGAAGTAGAGTGGGAAGGCCTCCCACAAGGTGGACCGATGACCTTGTGTAGGCCGCGGGAATCCGCTGGATGTGGGAGGCACTAGACCGGTCGAAGTGTAGGAGTTTGGGGGAGGCCTATGTCCAGCAGTGGACTTCTTTCGGCTGAAATGATGATGATGATGTGCATACCAGAGCGTCAATAAACACTTTTCGATGTCCAACTCTCGGTAGTAAGAAGTGCGCTAAAAAACTAGTGTGCGAAAAATCCCGCTGCGATATGGACATTGTCGTATCATAGGTAATGTGTGTGTAGAGCTATAATATCGGAAAACAAATAGAAACATAATTCCATAGCTAGGTACACCCAGTATCTAAGATAAGATTACATCTAAACTATACAAGAGATAACAAACAATAACTAACTCACAGCAGGCGGAAGTGGCTTTTGCATCGTGTTTTTAAGTGTATGTCAATTGCGGAATCATTTAGATGTGGACCATCAATTCACTAACTGCGTTTAAGTACGTTGTAAATGTGGCGACATCTACATTGCCACAATGCGAACTAAAATCCTGCAACGCGCAAGCGGAGGTTACCGAGTATACCGCGCGAATGCCATTTATCTATACAATATACAACGTCCCGACATCAATCGACGGGCCCCGACTCTTGCTCGAGCCAGACCGCGCCGCAGAGCCTGTAGCTTTAAATTCGTCCCGAAATAATTCTGATTCCGATCCGTAGCTTGCTGCTTTCTTCCAGCGTCGCCCTAAGTCGAGGTCCGTACCCCACAGGGGGTGCCCTTAGCGTCTAGTCGCCTAGTTTTTAAGGTTTAAGCTGCAGGCCTTAATTTATGGAGGCAACCACAAGTACTGGTAAGTAGCCGACAACCTCCTAGGTGGACCTGAGGATGATATTGCCATATGCCACAAAAATAAAAATAAAACAAACGTTGGGCAGTAGCCCACCAGACGCAACTTTTGAATTATTATTTAATTCTAAACTACCAAATCCCACGTCAAAAAACATAACACAGTATTACCTATACGTGTAGGTGTGCCATGTGCATTTTTTTTTCAATTATAATCGGGTCTGCAAATTGAATGTGGAATTTTAATTGGCATAGTTACAAGAATAAAAGTTATTCTAAAAATCTCTGAGTTTAAGGGTTTTAGATCTTTGACTGTCGCTACGGGTCGACAGAAGCCCGACAGTCTGACAACCAGTCTTACCAGGGGTTTCGTATTACCCAAATAACTGGGTTGTGGAAGTGTGATAGGCAGTCGCTCCATGTAAAATACTGGTATTCAGCTGCAGTCGGTAAGACTGGAAGCCGACCCCAACTTAGTTGGGAAAAGGCAGGCAGATGATGATCTCTGGTTTATAGGATCTCATTTGTGATTTCAAGAATTATATCCACGTTTGGCAAATGGATAAGATATCAGAATATCTACTAAGTCTTAAGTTTATTTTTATTATTAAGTCAAACCTCTTCCTTCTTTAAAATTATATGATTTGTTGTATATTTTTAAAAGCATTATGAGCATTATATTCAAGCCAGTTCTATTAAATTAATTATCGCTTATATTTTGGAAGTCATCGAGGATTGGGTAAAAAGCAAGAACTTTGAATCTAATCTAACTAGCCTGTATTGTCCCATGGCAAAAGGCCCTCTCCCTTTTTCACAAAATTCTGTCTTCTGCTGGAGTCGAGCTCGTCCCGCCATCTTCGTCTCGGCCTGCCGCGATGGCGTCGTGCGGTTAGTGGGACCCAATCGATGGTTCTCTTAGCCCAAACAGGAACTTGCTCCTTGGTCAATTGGTCGCAAGCGCTACTGCTGAGCGCAATTCCCAGGTCAGGCATAGTGTTATTGGGATTTTCCATTGGAAATTCGTCAGCGGCCCTAGTGCGGATGTTCCCGGTCGTCGGCAATAGGCTCGCCCCCTTTTACATAGGACTTAATAACTCGCGAATTGTGCGCGTACCTCTGTCTCACCTTTGGGGAAAACAGGCGTCAAGTTAGTAATCAGAATCCTTCTATGAAATTTTTTTTTTATTTTTTTTTTCATTAGTGTCATATCTTTTACAGTGTTGATCGCATATTTTAGAAGTAATCGAGGATTCGGTACAGCAGGAACTTACCATTGTAAACGGATATTAAAAAAAAAAAAACTCTAAAATATTGTTTCGGTTACGGCCTTCCATAGTCACGCTATGCGCAATTAATTGGTGACCAAGTAAATATTAAAAATAAATACCTCAATGGCATTGCAGTGCAAAGATTATTAGGAAAACATGTAGTAAGGTCGGTGTGTTCAACGTTATTTGTAGAAGTCCTATAATATTTATACAGACTGGTTATTGCTCACGATAATTATGATAACTCATAAAATTATATGTAAAATTAGGAAAAATCATTTTACTGTAGGTGACTTTTAACTTTTGGTTAAAACATGTGAAACTTTTTTAGCATCTATCGGTATTTTAAATAGGGTTTAATGTGTCTTATATGGAAAGCCCTCAATCGATTGCGTACCCAAGTAGGCTGCTGAAGACACAATTTGTCGTAGTGGGGATTACCTACTGACCCATCCAACACCCAGTGCGAGCGCGGTGCTTCTGATCAGACGATGCCTTACTTGCTGGAGTGTCATAAGTACCCGTTCACCTACACCTCGGATGGCGTAAAGAATACTACTACGAATACTACAATACGAATACTAGAATACTAATACGACACGAGAACAAGATCGTGTCCCGCATAACTATTCACAACCATTCTACAGCCTATCGTATCAAGAATAGTACAGATACATTTCGATAAACTGATTTGCCTTGCTCCCGACAGCAAATAGCTGTCGGAAGAATAGCGGTCGTCTATTTGATTTGACTGACACAATTTTCAGGGAACAGCGTATAAAATAGTACGACAAATGATAAATTATTTTATTTCTGTAAATAGGTTTACACTTTTACACGTCAATTATATTTTAAAAACTAGATGAGGTCGGCTATACCTATCTGACTACACTGAGAAGAAAGGCCGAAACAAACTGAGAGGGCACAGTCTCTTTTAAAGTCCAGACATATTTTTGGTCCGATCATGTGAAGATCATGTAGATAGGTGTCTGAAATGCTCATTTGAGGAAAGAACTAGTGGGTGTCCAGACATTGATTGTTGTTGGATTCGGTAAGCGTATCGAATGGTTGTGAATAGCTTTGCTGCAGCCCTCACATAAAATCGCGAGCAATTACAAGTAACCCTGCATGTAACAACCGCACACACACGGTAACATATGAGATCAGACGAAGGTTGAAGGTTCAACTAACCATCCATATCTTAAGACACAACATGAAAAGTTTGTTAAAAAATCAACCCTTAACCCTTTGTAGTTTCGTTTCCCTCCTATTCAGTTCCCAAAATCCTCTGTACCTACTTATCTATAAAATATTCATATCTAAATCTTCTAAATCCAACTTCCAGATCCGCAGCCACCAAAGAACACCTTCAGGTTCCCGGGATTTCAAGGAGGCGACGAAGCGCGATGCCCTCACTCGGCTGGAGGTGGAGCTGGAGAGACTCTTGGCTGGAGTTCACGAGACCAGGCGCCCTCTGGTTGAGAAGGAGTTCAGAGGGTTCAAGAACCTCTTCGGCAGATTTTTGGCTGAACGTAAGTCATCAGCATTCTCCTGCCTATATCCAAATTTATTTGGGGTCGGCGCAATATTTATTCTTTCTCATGCTTCTCTATTAGTCGTCATGTCTGTAGTCATCTCTTTTCTAGGTATATCATCTTTCACGCAGTCCATCTATCGTTTCTTGCTTCCCTACTCATAAAGCCGTCCAGATCTATACTCAAAACATTCTTAACGACATTTTCCTGATTACTCTTTTGGGTGAACGTTAGTGGATTCTAGCAATTTTCTTTAGAGTGCCGTATATAGGTGTAACAAAATAAACGCAAGTCCTGAAAGTAGTTTGTTAATATATTGATAATATATTGTTTGGTATTATTTTCAAAACAAAGTATTTTATCATATCTACCACCAATTGAGGCAAAGAAAATTAAATCTTATGTTAAGGTTCAATTTCAAATGCATAACATACTGCTAGGGTCGACACGATTTTCTTAATAAATAGTTACGTTTAAATAATTTACGTTTTGTCATTGTATTATGCTTTTAACTCAATACTGTATTTGGGGTGTATGAAGTCTATCTGACCGACCGGGGTCATTTTCACTTTGACAACTTTTATACTGCTTTTTGGTCATTTCAGTCCCATGTATGTAGGTACCAATGCAGTTGTAATATTTTTGGCACTGTTTGAGTATGGAACCCTAAACGCCAATTCCTGTTATGCTGAGATAACTTTAAAGCTGCCAGAGTTTAGATAAAACAACAAATAAGCGTGTTGTATTATTTCTGAAAACTTGTACTGGACATAAACAATGACCTTTTAAAATTAAATAAACCATTCGTCCACCATGGCTGGTAACAACGGTAAGTATAGCTTATATACCCGGCTCTACAAGCCTTTACTTGAGCTTAGTTGCGGAGTTTGTTGCGCCACTTCTTTTTCCCAGCTAAAGCACTAGGAAGCGGTGACGGGGGGCGTTTTGGGGGACTGTCTTATGTAATTTTGACGTTCAAAAAGTGTGCTGACTCTTAGCCTGGTTTGAATAAATGACTTGATTTTGATTTTTAAACTTTTGGGTTTAAGTTAAAGAAAAGGCTTTGCAGAGCGACGTCTTCTATCACGCATACTCGTGTCTCTTTCTAAAGCTTAACTCCTGGCCCAGCCCGGCCATAGCGCTCCACGGATTTCATTGAAAACCAAAATTCAACCTTGCAGAAGTTAAAATAAAGTTGATAATAGAGCATCAAAGCGAACAGAGGTAAACGCGGTTATGATAATTTATTTTCGACTTAATTTTAAAAGTTGCAGTGTTGATATTTGTTTGGCAGCTTATACGGCGCTGTACTGCGTCTCGTTAGGTCTAAGCTGGCTCTTATTTAAGAAAGAAAATACATTTATTTAGCACAAACTAAAAGCCACACAATATTCACCAAAAAAAGTAAAATAAAAAGTCAGCGATGTCAGAAACTAGCATTAAAGTAAGTGTTAAGTAAAAGTAAGTGCGCCAAAAAGGCCCAGTTCAGCAAAAATGCCAGACAACTCTTGCCTGCTACTGGCTTTCAAGTGAATCTGTAATGTGTTATATTAACGTCGGGGTTCTCTACTTAGATACCTAGAATTCTTTGCCTGTGCCGGTAGATTTACCTGCAAAAGTAAAAGGATAAAGGTAAACTTTCTGCTTAGGAAAGTTGTATTGAAAATAGTAGTGCAATTTTGAATGTCGATCTCAAAATCTCATGTATTCTTTTCATTTAAACTCTCTCATCACAGTTTCCGAATAGGATTTGTGAGGCTAATCGTAAAAATCTTACTATTGTTTGATCAATACACATCACCGAATAAAAAGATTTTGCCTTCATTTCAACTCTTCTTCCCAAAAACGAGGCAACGCAACTTAAAAAACAACTAACGAATCAAAATGTCCAATTTTCTTCTTACAGAGGGTCCTTCAGTGACATGGGAGAAGATCCAGAAGCTTCCAGAAGGCGCTGTCATTGACTACTCTTCTCTCAGCACCCCTACCACCGACAATGTTCACCACATGCTGGATAAGCTCGTGGTGGTCAAACTTAATGGTGGTCTGGGCACATCTATGGGATGCAAAGGTCCTAAGTCCGTGATCCAAGTCAGAAATGATCTGACCTTCTTGGATCTTACTGTCCAACAGATTGAGGTTAGTTTAGAGTTTGACATTTTATTATTTGTGTTTAGAAATGAATCAAGGATTAAAAAACAACATTTATACACTTGAAATTCAATCTGCCTAGCCCTTTCCCAACTATGTTGAATGAATGAAAATGAAGTATTTTACATGAAGCGACTACCTATCTGACCTCCACAACCCAGTTACTGGGTGTAAGATGTTTGGACTTCTGACTACCACGAATGACAGCCGGGACAAACGCTTAACAGGCATTCCGACGAAAGGGTCTGTGTACGTAATGCATGGTCACCCTTCCACGGACCGGTCTAGGCAAGCGTAGCTTATCAACCTGTGCGGTGGTAATTTTTTAAGTAAATTGCAAAAAAAATCCTTATAACTTAAACACCACTTTCATCTTTTCAGCACCTAAACAAAACCTACAAATGCAACGTCCCCCTAGTCCTGATGAACTCCTTCAACACTGATGAGGACACGCAGAAGGTCATCCGCAAGTACCAGGGTCTGAAGCTGAAGATCCACACCTTCAACCAGTCCTGCCACCCCAGGGTCAACCGCGAGTCCTTGCTGCCGGTGCCCAGGCACGCTGATGTGCAGGCCGATATTGAGTCGTGAGTATTACTTGATACTTGCGTAATGACGCAGACAGATAATGACCTGCCCAGCCTTTTCACAGCTTTGTTGGGAAATTGAATTATTTAAAATAAATTGAATTATTTAATTAAAAAGAATGACATTTTTCGTCGGTTCTACAAAAAAATATCAGCTGTTCCATACATTTTGACCGCGTAGGTCTATGAAACAGCTGTTTTTTTTTGTATTACCGACGTAAAATTTCTGCGCTTGGGGGGGGTCTACAATGATATGTTGAATTCATGGTTACAGTTTGCGCACTGGATAAAAACTTATCCTGTATATATCTGTACTTAAACTACCTAGTAGGTAGTACCTATCTCTTAGGCGAAAACGAGCGTGATGTAGTCATGTTATGATCAATCTCTAATCTCTTTACAGATGGTACCCCCCTGGTCACGGAGATTTCTACGAGTCATTCTACAACTCCGGTCTTCTCCAGAAATTCATCAATGAAGGCAGAACCTACTGCTTCATCAGCAATATCGACAACCTCGGAGCCACGGTTGACCTGAACATCCTAAACCTACTCCTCAACCCAGACAACCCTCAGAAACTTATCTCAGAATTCGTCATGGAAGTTACTGATAAGACCAGAGCCGACGTAAAAGGTGGTACCCTCATCCAATACGAGGACAAACTAAGATTGTTGGAGATCGCTCAGGTGCCGAAAGAGCATGTCGATGACTTCAAATCCGTCAGTCAGTTCAAATTCTTCAACACAAACAATTTGTGGGCGAAATTGGATGCTGTCCAGAGGGTGGTGGAACAAGGGTCTCTGAACATGGAGATAATTGTTAATAACAAGCATTTGGCTGATGGTATGAATGTGATACAACTAGAAACTGCTGTAGGAGCAGCTATGAAGTGCTTCGATGGAGGAGTTGGGGTGAACGTCCCAAGATCTCGGTTCTTACCCGTCAAAAAGACCTCAGACTTGTTATTAGTGATGTCCAACCTGTACAGCCTGTCCCACGGGTCGCTAGTGATGTCCCCGCAGCGCATGTTCCCGTCGACTCCGCTCGTGAAGCTGGGAGACAACCACTTCGCGAAGGTGAAGGAGTTCTTGAACAGGTTCGCGACGATACCGGACCTGATCGAGCTGGACCATCTCACGGTGTCCGGGGATGTTACCTTCGGCAGAGGAGTCGCTTTGAAGGTCAGTTGAGATGATATCCTAACTAATATTATAAATGCGAAAGTAAGTTTGTTTGTTTGTAACCTTTTCATGCCTAAACCATTAAACCGATCATCCTGAAATTTTGCATGTACGTTGTCAGGTGTACAGAAATGGACATAGGGTACCTTTCATCCTGAAAAAAAGTACTATTTCCGAGAAAAACAACAATATACACAAACAATATACAACGATAAATAGATGGCGCCACTTGTCTTTCGAATCATTATTGAATTATATTATTACAAGTAGAGCACTACCCGAATTGATTGTCAAATTAAAAGTTAACGCAAGCGAAGCTGCGGGCGAAAGCTAGTAACTTACATTTATTACTAGCTTCTGCTCGCGTTGTAATTCATCCCTCGAGAAAGTACTACCGGGATCAGGTATTCCACGCTCTAACCCAGGTCATGGTCTAGCTGTGCGTCAAATTTCATCAATATTCCTTTAACCGTTATGGCGTGAAAAGGTAACAGACAAACAAACAGACAGAGTTGTTATCGGTTTTTGTAATAATTATTAAGTTTGGTTATGTAATTCAGTATGGATTGTAGATAATTTTTTTTTTTTCAAATGCCTGATTATAACGTACATATTTGAAATATTTGCATAAAAAATAACAGATAGGCCATTTTTGTTCTAAATTTCCACCGAGGAAGTTAGTTAATTGGCTTACAGTATTATAATGGTCAAGTAATAGGGAATATGCGTGTTTATTTCTTTCTCTTAATCAATGAAGCACATCAATATAAACCTAAGCAAACAATCAAAACTAAAATTTCACTATGGCTTGTTGCTCAAAAATATTATTAAAGTTAAAGAATTGTCTACTAAAGTTCAAACTGTGCGTTATTGTGAGTATCACTATCACTTACTAAGATACTGCTTTTCTTAAATGTATCTCCTAAATGTTTTAGTCCCAAATCATATAAATTAAATATTTTTTTGTCCTTTATTCAAGCAGAAATCGCACTTACTAACTTACCTTGGTGAGAATTCATCAGTTTGCTAAGAAAAGATATTTATTCACATGTCTTTTGAGGTCACTTCCGGAATTTTCGAAGAAGACGCGTTTCGAGGTTGCGTTCCGTTCCACCAGAAAAAGGTGACTTAAAACAGGAAATTGTAAAATAAGTAATGCATTTCAAAATGAAAAACATAATATATAGCAATGCGTTTCTTGACTCCTATACAACGTATTTGATTAACGAAAGAGTCTTGAATATCATGCATATTCCCTATGACAGCAAACAACAGGACATTTGAAAAAAAAAGAAATAATGTATTTTTTTTTGTTTAAACAGGGCACAGTGATCGTAATCGCGAACCACGGCGACCGAATCGATATACCATCGGGGGCGGTTCTGGAAAACAAGATAGTTTCCGGCAATCTTCGTATTTTGGACCACTAAATCTGAAATATACCTATAGCTTCAAAACTAAACTATGTAAAACCCTGAAGGCCAATTGCCGTGGTGTTCAAAATCTATAGTCTGGCCATTGAGAGTATGCGTTCCTGACACCTGTCAGTGCGACAATTCTAGTAACTAGCCTATAAAGATGAAATTCGCAAAACACAAATTCGTTTGTATGAAACTGATGAGTTACAAGAATTTTCTCGACGGCCGGGCTGTAGTTGCAGTCACGTTTCAGCGTCAATCAATGTCAAAAACTTTACAATATTTAACACATCGAACTATTTATACAATTACTAAATAATTAACTATACAAATAAATAGAAAAACAAAAGGAGACTCGTCCGCATCGCTGTCATCTGGAAAAGTGCCCAGAAGACTCGCAGCATTGCCACGTCGAATGGCAATGCTAATTCTTTGGCTGAAGAACCAGGCGACGAGAAATTTCCTTAAAAAGGAGACGCGCACTCGGGCCCCATGACCCGAACGTTTCGGGTAAGTTGGAGATGTTTTTGACAGATTGAAACTGAGATTAGACGGCGTACGACCTTAAAAATATGATAATTGCCCTCTGGTTCTGATCTTAATCTCCAGGCAATATAAGCAAGCAATTGTAGTGGTTTTTAGTGAGTGTATGTATGTATGTCTGTAGTGATTTTAAGGTGTTAAATAAAAAAAACGGTTTATAAGTCACTTGAGAGTTAAAAAAATAAATAAAAATTTAATTAGTTCGACGTACTTCTCGACGAATTAATAAATAAAATATTTATTCACATTTTATATTTAAATAAGCTAAATAGCACAATTTTAACGTTTAGAGTCGAAGTATTGTTATTATATTAATATACTGCACTAAGATTTTTCTTAGTTATATTTTGTTAGTGTTTTTTCTTAATAATTAACTTCAGAATAATTTCGGGAAGTTTAGCAAAGACCATTTTTATTTATCCTGCAAATAATAATTAAGAATAAGCTACTATTACTTCTAATAATTATAAATAGGGTTTTGTAAATTGTAATCAATGCCATTTTGTTGTGGGTTTAGTAAGTTAATTTGATGTATTGTCAACTATTTAATTTTTTATATAAAATATTTAAAAAGACGTTTTGTCTTTATTAAGATGTTTGCTAAAGCTTTTTCGTTATAATTTTATTACATACCAAATTGATAAATGAACTCTTTTTTCTGATGTTTAAATGTACTTAAACGACGAAAAAAAATTTTTTTTTGCCATTTTTACTTAATACGAAAGAAATCCTGGTTTCTTCGATCAAAAATCAACTTTTTTTTTCATATAAAAGTAAAATATCTTGTATTTCTTTTTCATCACATTAAAACTGTAAGTAATAATGCTTAAGATTTTTTATTGTTAATATAAAATAAAATAATGCTCATAGGTGCCAGGTAAACGTTAGTACGAATTTGACCAAAGAAACAATGCGATCAGCTCATTTAATCCGCTTCGAAGAGCTGTCAATATTCCACAATGAAGATGACACTGGCAGATCTATAACAAGGCTCAGATGTGCTGATCCAATCCAGTACTAACCCCACAGGATCAACATTAAATTCAACTATGCCGTCGAAGATTTTCATCGTTTACTTATTTTTATTATATTTATAACAATACTCACTTGCTTTTCCAATTCATTTTAGACATTGGCAGAATGGTCGACATCGCCTTTGCTTGCCATCATCAAAATTATAATATAATATAAGTGCTGATCGCGTTAAATTTCATTGGTGAAATTCGTCCTTAGGGTGCTTGCTTATAGAAGATACAGGCTTGCCGGATTTGATTAGTAGACCTATCAATAGCAACCCCACCACCCCAGTTCCCGGTATGAAAAATTGGAATAGATATCACCAAGTAAAAAAAAAAACTATTCAGTTCAGAAAAAAACACGGTACAATATTAAAAAAAAGTAGTAACAGATTACATATATTATGGGAGCTTAATAGATTTTTACAAATGCCTTGGAATCCCACTATAGAATTCCCTGGGCTGATTTTTTTTTGTATAATCGACGAAATTTCTGCGCTGGGTGGGTCTAGAATGATATGCTGAATTCATGGTTACAGTTTGCGTACTGAATAAAAACTTTTCCTGTATAACAAAAGCCGTATTTTTTACGTGCGAGAGCATACAGAAAGTGTGGGAGTATTGTACCCACCTTGACCAGCACCGATCCGTTCCTATTTGTCCGTATTGCGAACCTGTATCTTCTTGCATCATGCATGCAGCCTTATGTGACATTATTGTAACATAACATTACGCCAGCATTCCCAAGGGAAAGGCAGAGGTGGCCTTTTTGTTTTTCCATCTGGATTTTCCTATGTGCCCGGTTGATGGGAATAGGGTCGCCCCTGTTACATGGGAGTTTTAAACATAACTGGCGAAATCTGGATGTAGGTACGGTCCCCAAAAGATATAACTATGCGGGGTTGTCGGATATAGTTGAAGTTTAAAAGTAGTTTATGGATGTTTTCGAATGAAATTTAATCTGATAAATGAAATGTTTGTTTTAAATGAAAACATATTCAAAAACATGCATCGTTTTCTTACTAAACTTTAACTACGAGTATATCCGACGACCTTGGTCACTTATCTCTTTTGGTGACTGTACATGATTGTAAATAGAAAAATAAACGCTCATATATGAGTATACTCGTTAATTACAATAAGCTAAGCAGTAAACAAACTTGTGTCGTCTAAATTAGTGTTTCACTGGTCGAACTTTTAGGCATCTAACATTTTGTATTGAAGAGTCAATGGATCAGCCGGATAAATACTGTTATGATAGGTACGGTCATCAAAAGAGATCAGTAACTAGGCTCGTCCGATATACTTCAAGTTTAGGAAGAAACCCATGGATATTTCGAATAGAATTTAATTTAATTTATAGAAATTTAAACAGTTAATTTATCAAATTAAATTTCATCCGGAAAAATGCATAGGTTTGTTACTAAACTTACAACTATATCCGACGACCCTGCATACTTATCTGTTTTGGTGCTGTACACACTCATTCGGCAGTCACCTATTCCAGTCTGTAAGGGTCAGTTTAGACAGAACCGAAAAATCCCTTCTAAGCCTTCTCTGGCCGCCATTTAAACCAATGAACCAACCGAACCATCTGTCGATATTCTTACTGGCCAGTAAATAACTCGGTAATTTTCCGTTCTGTGTGAAGTCAACAAAAGTTTTACAGTGTAACTATTTTCTTAGTGTCCCTCGAGAATTATCGCATTTCCAAATTCAAACGGCTTCAGCTTTCCTTCCATTTTTAAGTTTAAAAATAAAGGTTTGAGTATAAAACATGTTTGCAATACCAGATGTAACTGCAACATTGTTGTGCGACTGGTTTTTCATAATTCGGGGTTTACAAAACTTTTGCAAAAACTGTACAATATAATAAGTAACACTATGAAATTAGTTTAAGAGTTAGTGCCATTATCTAAGTAGGTCAAACTGTTGTAATAAATATTATTATTATGTTTTAAAAGAATAGTTTTTCTTCTTCCAAGTCCTCATTCTAACGCCCATTAGTTACTTTTTTGTTTGATGTGTAACATCGTTCCTCTCGCTTTCCTGCAATCTGTGGGAGTGATTTCGTGAAAATGGACGGAAGTTTGTAGCAGGCAAGAAGCTTATATATAACTGGAGGTAGGTACCACTCTAAACACCTAAGTGAAGACGACTGTGGTCGGACGCTCTCTTTCTAAATACACACATAGGAACGAGACAGTGATATGTGTTTTCTCCTTCTTATGCCGCGGCCACACTACGGTCAACGTCAATGCCCAGCATCGCGATAAACAACGCGGTATGCATTCCGATAATTAAAGCGATAAATTCAGTGGCCACACTTGACCGCCACCCGAGTTATCGCCTAACATCAAATGGCAATGTGACTGCTGTAGTAAAATTATCGCGATAAATTGTGGCTACACCTACGGTTAACGTCCAACATCGCGATAATCAATGGCATTTCTTGTTGGTCTGGCCGCGGCTTTATGTATGTACCTATTCAGAATCAGAAAGAGAATGTCCGACTACAGTCATCTTGACATAGGTATTTTGAGTGTTGCCTCTACTTTTATAAATAAGTTTCTTGGTAACAGTAGAAAGCCGGAGAATCGCTCGCTATTTGATTTGACCAATGAGCGCTTGCGGTGGTAGAGTTGGCCGTTAGACGGTAGGTACCAACCTTGTACCAACCCATTTTCCGTGAGGTTGGTACAATCGCACTTATTCCCAAAGTGAGATGTGTCAGATGTTACACGCATCGTAGGTATGCGACAAGGCAAAGGCCTCCCGTTTTTCCTCCCAAACCTCCCTCCCTGTCTTGTGCGTTCTCTGGCCATCCCCTGCCAACCTTATCAAATCGTCACATCACCTTCGTCGTGGTGTACCTCGATGGCGATGTCCTTCCTCAGTCGGCCAGTGAGTCACGATCTTTGCCCATTTCTCCGGGTGCATTTGCACTACCAGTCAGTTTAAAGGAAAAAAGATACCCTGTTATCTTCACCGTAAGAAACTTTTATTTAAAATAACCTTAAATCTAAGAATAAATTATGTAACTGAGTGGTCGAGCTGTACAAGCATACAGGTTGCTGTTTAAAGCTAAGCGCACATTCATTACAGCCGCAAAGGGGCGGGACTGCAACGCATTTTTTATGCAAAAAAGTGCGATTCGGCCCGTCTGTTGTTTGATCATAGAAAATGTATAAAACTGATGAAGGAGGATTATTGCAATGCGTTGCGTGCAAGGCTCGCCTAACCGTTAGCAAACATGGGCTTAGTTGCAGTTGGTCCAGTACGTTGTTCAAGCGCATCTGTATCAACCCGCAACGCATTGCACTCCAATTCGAATACGGTGCGGCCGCCTGTGGTGACCATACAAAATAAACGATAATGGCCTAATTCAAATAATGGTTGAACTTTGAATTAGTAACTAGGACGATTTCTGCAAAGCGACCCGGCCAAATGTGCGCTTAAATATAGAACAACAACCTGTAGAAACATTTCCTGATTTTTCACATTTGACTAGCTATTGATATTAGCACTTCTATATGTAGGAGTTATAAAAGTGAAATATTTAAGAGGATGTGCTAAGATAGCCCCCGATCAAATTTTTATAACGCATTTTACAATTTGCAGGTGAGTGTCTGTGTCAGGTACCTACGTAAGTAAGTATGTATTTACTGAATTAGAATCATCAATACAATCATCTACGTTCATTCCGTTGAATAACTTTTTCATAATTTGATCAACATTTAACCTTACACTGAAGTGACCTAATAATTGCAACAAAACGTAACAATATTTGAACTACGCGGGCTACCCTTGCGTTTTCGTTTTCGTGTCATCATAACTCCGTGGTAGGTTCGCGTGTTTCCGTCGGCAGTCGGCTGGCGACGAGGCTGCCGCCGGCCGCCATGGCTGCCAGCAGTGCGCTGGTGGCGCACGCGGCCCACAGCGTGGGCGCGTGCAGCAAGCATGCGCCGTTCCAAGAGTATGCGCATGTTTGTTCTGCAAATTTTATAAAAAAGATAAGATTTTATTTCTGTAAGTAGGTTTGTACAAACAGTTTTACACGTCAATTATATTTTTTAAACTAGATGAAGTCGACGTTTCCTATTTGACTACTTTGAGACGAAAGGCCGAAGCAAACTCAGAGGTCACAGTCTCTTTTAAAGTCCAGACATCAAGTCAGATCATGTGAAGACCATGTGGATTGGTGTCTGTTAAATATGCCATATCTCTAAATTCTATAAAGCACCTGTCCCACTGCTGACGAGCAAGGGACTGGCTATCGACTATTTTCTCGCTCAAGAAACGTACAATACATATGTCCCATGTTAGTAAAAGAGATAGATAGGTGCCTACGTACAGGATGGCCCATGAAACGACGAAGTCCAAAGGAAAATTTTAAAGCCTCTGCAAGACCTTTCGGTAACACCTCATGAATGATGTGCAGCGATTATTTATAGTTAGGGAGCTGCCAATAAATTTTGAGAAATAATTCTCCCTTGACTTCATACTATTTTATTTTTCTCTTTTTGTGTCAAGGCTTTTTTCATATTAAATTCTTAAATTCGACGATTGTTAAATTCTCTAATTCTACGATCGATTAAAAATCTACCTTTCTGTCTTAACGTCACCCATTGAAGTGGCTAAAACTTAGCGCAAAGGTCTTTAAAAAAGAAGAATGGCAATGAGTAATTGATGGTAATATTCTAAAGTGTTTTGTTAGACTTGAAGTTTATACCTTAGTTATATACCTACTCGTACACTACACGTCACGTCACGGAGCTTATTAATCGTCCACCCTTTCTCACAGTTTGCCACCGCATCTTAACGAGTAACGTAATTGGATATGGATGTCCTTAACAATCTCATATAACTTTTCCACAGCGCAACGGAAAAATGGTAACCTTAATGTCCTACCCGGACCCTCACAAATAGTTGTACTTACGACTGATGAGCATGTATATCAGGTGTCCTAGCACGAAGGAGAGAAGTGCGACAACGGCCAGGGTGCTCCCGACTGCTATCACCTTGTCAGCTGGTCGCACCGCGCGTAGAATCGCCATACCCTGCATCAGGAAGCTGGATGCTGAAAATAATCGGGTACTTATTTATTTACTTATCTACTTCTAACTTTTGCCTGTGGCTTGACCTGTGAATGAATACACGAACTATCTGTGAAACACTTAATTTAATAACTCGGACTTTGACAGTTCAATACCTATCACGAAAAGATTTACATTCATTTCGCCAAGAATGATCAAGCTCAAGCACATCAAACTTAGTTCTAAATGGTCAGAATTGGACTGATCTAGGACCGACCGCATACGAATTTATGTTGAATTTCTCATGGTGTTCCGACTGAAACAATGTATCCCTAGTGCTTGTTCTTTACTTTCAATAAACAAATAGGAAACAAAATAATATCATCGTGAGCGCTGTCGAAAATTACAGTTGTGTTTCTTTGGGCGTTCCGAATTGTCGACAGCTGATATCGTGAAGGCAAATTAGCAATTAATGAATTATTGATGTAAGCGCTGTGAGCGATTGTGGCATAATTCGCAATATACCTTTTGACAAATGAATAGGACGCAGCCAATCTCTACCATGCAGTATAAACCGTTATCCTTTTGTTAACCGACTTCAATAAGGAGGAGGTTATTTAGATGTTGGTTCTTCTGTACGTAAATATGAATAAATAAAATAAGAATACTTACCAGAAACCGCTAGCATGACGGTGTACACGACCTGGTAAGCAGAGTAGGCGCGCATGCATGTGCTGAGCGTGCACGAACCACGCACGGCACGCTGCAAGCCCGAGCCACACGCGCAGTCCTGGAACAACCTGCAACCAATAAGTGAAGGAAAAGTTGATAAAGTTCAGAAGCTGTCTTTGGTATCTTTTAGCTTTCACAAAGTACTGTTGCTTAGCGCATATAAGTACCTAGTAGTTGACTATTGTAAGTAGTACCAGCCTATTACTGCCCCACTGCAAGCAAAAGGCCTCTTCTCATGCTGAGAAGTCACGAGCATTGATCACCACGCTTGCTCAAGATTTCATCTATATACGGCTGTCATTTTTGGATGTTTGACAGCCGTTACGGGTCGCCAGTCGCTCCATGTAAAATACTGGTATTCAGCTGCATCCGGTTAGACTGGAAGCTGACCCCAGTATAGTTGTGAAAAGGCTGGGCAGATAATGCTGATGTGACTTGAGGACCGAAAAGCAGAAGTAGAAAACTTACAAAAAACCGTTGAGGTCCTCGTATCGCGAGCAGCCGGCGTGGCAGGGCGAGAAGTACGTGACGCCGGTGTCCAGCGAGCACACGGGACTGTAGCCGTAGCGCTCTGAGGCACAACTGGAACGAAGATATTTTGTATTATTAGTAGTAGTCGTAAAGCTCTTTCGCTGCTTTTATTTTCCTTCTGGGGTATGGTGTTTACCAATAACTGGGTTGCAGAGGTCAGGTAGGCAGTTGCTCTAAGTAAAAATTGGTATTTAGCTGCATCTGATTAAGAAGGAAAGACTCCTCTGTGGAAGTACTACCACCATTCCTGTTACGGCCGCCAAGCAGTGTTGCTGTATTACGGGCTTGGCGCGGATGTAATTAAACACAAGTCCACAGGCGGCAGTGGCCACATACCATCAGGTGGATCGCCAACTTTTTTGTCATCGACTAATGCAGCGTGTAAACAGTCACAAGTAACTCTCAGCTTCGTTTATTAAGCGTCTTTCTACATGGTTATTATAAAGTAAACGAAGGTGTACTTACCCACAGGTTCGGCTGCAAGATGGCTGCTCGTAGCTGCCAGTCTGCAGCCCACTGATGGTGCCAGTGTCACAGCCCAGCGCAGCCAGCACGATGAAGAAGATGGCCACAAAGATGGCAATCACACCAGCGACACGGGAGGCTGTGTTCGTTTTCACGCCTTCCGGACGACGCGCCGAGAAACGGATGCGGAAAATCTGGAAGTGAACATCCTTAAATTTTAACCATAGGAAACGACCAATGGGACCAATGGAACTGTGCACCTAGGTTCCGACTTTTCATAAGTGCCCATGTAGGTTTATGTGTTTTTTTTTTTTTTGATAACTTTTTTGCAAGTTAGACATTTAGGACCTTTTTTTTTTTTTTTTCTTTATTTATTTAAGGGATTTATGTACACAAATGTGACAATGTCAATCCCATCGTGCTTTTACAAATAATCACTTACTCTTAAACTAAATAAACTAACCGTAAGTGATTATTTGTAAAAGCACGATGGGATTGACATTGTCACATTTGTGTACATAAATCCCTTAAATAAATAAAGAAAAAAAAAAAAAGGTCCTAAATGTCTAATTTTATTTAGGACCTGTTTTTGTAAACTTTTGGAGAACTTCCAGTATACGTAACTGGAATATAATTTCACTGATGTAACAATAATATGAGTGGCACGTTTTTAAGGTGGCTTAATGGCAGTCGACCATGGAATACGCCCGAATAGGTATCACAGAAAAGCTAGTGAAGAAGCAAGTCCAATAGGAGCAGTGATAACGGCTGCGAATTGCAAGTTTTAGGTCTTCATCGTCTTCATCGTCACTTCTCTCATAACTGAGAAGGGAAACATCGTGAAGACATTTGACATAATTATGTTATATGTTAACCTGCACTGGGATCGTGTGGTGGAACGGCTCCCTCTCATAAATACGAGTCCTGTGTCCCATCAGAGGGAACATTATTGGCCGCTTATGCTATGCTATGTTAATTTTTACTTGTGATCTTACCATAACGAAGAAAATGATGACCAGAGCTCGGAAGATGTCGGAGAGGGCTCGGGAAGTCCGAGGGTCCTGCCGAATTGATTCTACTCGATATCTCGCCTGGAAATGAAAATATAATAGATTTAATTTGTAAGGTACGGCAGTAGGATGAAGGCAGTCAGGGTCAGATGCGAAATAACACTAATCAGAATCAGGGATGTCATTTTTTTGCTTTGAATCGATCGAAATGAATCTCATTCAATGTTTATGTAGGTAATCTTACTTCGTTGTAGTTCGTACGGTACGTTTCGGTTGACGTTACGTTTTATTTAATACGATCTGTAGCGCATCTGGGTGAAGATCGCACCCTGTTGAATCGATTAAAAAATCGGTAGATCGTATGGCCATGAATCGTCATCGTCGTCATGATCGTATCGCCAGATCGAGCATCCCTAATCAGAATACATTTGGAGAGAGCTTTTTTATTTTTAACCCCCGACGCATAAACGACGGGATGTTATAAGTTTGACGTGTCTGTGTGTGTGTGTGTGTGTCTGTCTGTGGCAATGTAGCTCCCGAACTGATAAACCGATTTTGATTTTGTTTTTTTTGTTGTTTGAAAGATGAATTAGTCGGGAGTGTTCTTAGACATGTTTCATCAAAATCGGTTCAGCCGTTTGAAAATTATCAGCACTTTTCTGGTTGTTGAAGGGGTTTGAGGATCTTCCACGGGTCTGATCGAGTCGAAATTTGGCATTCTATTTCTTCAATGAAACAACAATGAACAAAGTAACCTTGAACTCATGCTGGAGTATCACCTGGAATTTCAAGGATACCCAAGTTACTCACCAACAAACAGCAGAAGTATATATCGTGTTTGGGCTCATTGAAAAGGTCTCAATGAATATGTTATCTAGATAAATCGTGATCATGACGAGGAATGAGGATAAATTAGTAACAAGCTTCACTGTGGGAAACATACGCAACGCTGCGCAGATTTAAGCGAGACATTAAGTTTAAACAGCAGGAAATAAAAGTTCAATCTTTTTTTTTAAACCCAACTAAAAACTTTTTTTAGAGTCTTTGTTTGGGTCGGGGGTTTTAATTTTTTTTTATTTATATCGTGATCCCCAGAACCCTATTGGTACAGATATATATATCTGTACCAATAGGGTTCTGCGGAAATTAACTAGTTATTTTAAAATAATTCTATTAGGTCTTTACCTATGAAATTGCCGTTTTGCAGTACTGGCCATTTCAAATCAAAATAATTTTTGTTTGGGTAAGAATTCTAATTTCAAATTAATTTTATTTTAAAAACATGGATTTTTTTTTCCAAAAGTAGTCATTTGTTTATTGATTAGTGTTACATTTTCATCGCATTTCAATCTTTTTCGTCATCGTGGATACGTTAAAAATTCGAGTAATTATGGAATATGAGTACCGTCGTGGCAGCAACGCGGCACAAGCGGCACGCAACATCAACGACGTTTACGGAGCTAACACTACAAACCAACGCACCACCTGTTATTGGTTTGCTCGCTTCCGTTCTGGAAATTTCGACCTGAAAAATGAACCTCGCGGTCGTCCGAAGACTTTGGTCGACAATGACGAATTAAAGGCGATTGTGGAAGCTGATGATACACAATCTACGGCTGAATTAGCAGCAGCTTTCGACGTTAGCGTCAAAACAATATTGGTCCATTTGCGTCAAATTGGCAAGGTAAAAAAGCTTGACAAATGGGTGCCCCACGAACTCAATGATCGTCAGCGCGAAGTACGCGTCGAGACGTGCCTTGCACTGCTCAACAGACACACAAATGAAGGAATTTTGAACCGCATTGTTACCTGCGATGAAAAATGGATTCTGTTTGATAACCGCAAGCGCTCAGCAAGTTGGTTGGATCCTGGTTCAGCACCTAAACAATGCCCTAAACGAAAACTTACCCCTAGAAAAGTGATGGTCACTGTTTGGTGGTCTAGCGCCGGTGTGATTCATCACAGCTTCTTACCAAACGGGGTGAGCATTACTGCAGATGTGTACTGTGAAGAACTGAACACAATGATGGAGAAGCAGGCACATCTCCAACCAGCATTGGTCAATCGCTCGTCTCCGCTGCTCCTGCACGACAACGCGCGACCTCATACTGCACAGCAGACGGTCTCCAAGTTGCAAGAACTGGGTTTGGAAGCTCTCCGTCATCCGCCCTACTCACCAGACCTTGCGCCTACAGACTACTACTTTTTCCAGAATTTGAATAACTTCTTGGCGGGAAAAAAATTCAATACCCGAGAGGCAGTACAAAATGCCTTTGAAGAATTTGTTGCCTCCCGTCCAGCTGATTTCTTTAAGAAGGGCATCAATAAACTGCCACTGCGATGGCAAAGATGCATTGATTGCATGGGTGATTACTTCGATTAATACAAATAAAAAATACATGAAAAAAAATCGTTTAAATTTTTTCATACAAAACGGCAATTTCATAGGTAAAGACCTATTATTTAAGTAATTTGAGTTAGAGATCAGTAGTCGCATAGCATTTGTTTGAGCTAATATCAAAAGGACTTTTGGGGTGGGGTTATAGTCTTGGGTGTTTATACTGGAACTGCCAATACACAAGTTGAACTTTATCAGCTTTAGCATTTAAATATACCTTGCCCATACAAAAAAGGGGCAGTTTTTAAAGCAGTTTACCTGAACATAAGCCCTGTCGTAGTACACGTAGATCAGCACGGCTGTGCTCAGGCAGGAGAGAGCCAGGGTCTGTGTCACCAGCGCCTTGTTGCGCACCAGCCTGCCCAGGGATGACCAGAACCCTAAGGAAGGTAGGTTACTTGGGTAAGGTCTCTTTAGATGAGATAGTTGTCTAAAAGCTTACGTACATGGCAGAACAAACGTAAATCACTCGATAGTGGACTAATTCAAGCCCGGCAGAAATCTGTTGAAGTTGAGGAGCTTGGGGGAGGCCTATGTTTAGTTGGACGTCTTTCGGCTGAAGTGAGTGAGTGTGTGAATATCTTAAACTGTCAGTATTGTAACCAGTAGAATTCGCGAGGATACTAACACTATTTTTGTGCTACAAAATCGTTAGATGCAAGGTTTACTAAGCTGTATATTATAGGATGTGCAGGGATCACTAGAAACTGGCAAAGTAGCCTTATGCACCTTCGTGTCCAATAGTAGAGGTGCTGAGCAAAAAAAACCGCCACGAATATGCCAGGCTGTCTTTGGAAACTACTGCGATGTGTGAGCTTCCGCTTATCCTGCTTTCCACACCAGTCTTGGTTCGCTAGAGAGGCTATGAGGCTGGCAAATTGCATGTGATTAGCAGGTTTCCATAGTCAAGCTGAGGGCAGGATGACTTCACACTGCACGCTGCTCAGAACTGCAAACTTAGCTTAACCGCATGCTTCTTGCAATCATACGGCCAGATCTACAAGACCTTAATATCTACGGAGCCTTTGTCAAAATCAAAGCATTTATTTCAAATAGGCACATAAAGGAACCTTTGAACGTCAACATTTACATTAAATAGAATTGATTCTATTTACCCAGTTAGCTGACAGGCCACCACGTCTGCTATGTGCTACCGAGGATGGTACCTAAGAAGGTACCTAAGAAGGTACCTAAGAAGGTACCTAAGAAGGTACCTAAGTAGGTACCATCCTTGGCAGCAGAACCCTACCCTAGTGTGTGCAAGCGGTAGGTAATGTGTGTTCAACATAAACACATACAATAAGCACCACTTACCGCTATCAACATCAGAATCCCTCCTATCATCCAACTCCTTGAAGGACGACATCCTGGTCGGGAACAGAGTGAAGAGGAAGGCAAACATGAAGGTCAGCATGCAGACTGAGAGGTGAGCCTCCCACCAGTCTTCGCGTTCAGAGCTGGGGCGCAGCCAATTGGTACCGCTCAGACCCAGCGAGAGGCGGATGGAGATCAGGATTCCTGAAAATAAAAAAATAATTAAATAAATTAATGGAAACACAGAACCTGTCGATGTGGCGATGGTTGGGTGAGGCCTGTGCCCAGCAGTGGACATCTTTCGGTTAATATGATGGTTCATGATGATGATGATGATGATGATGAAAACAAAGTTAAAGTTAAAATTTATAAAATAAATAAAGTAAAAAAAAATCAGTTTATAGTTCTAAAATTGCACCTTACATATCAATACTCTGGCACTAGCACTAGGATTCCATGTGTAGTGAGTACTAGGATCTTCGATAACAGTATGCAAAATAATGACACAGTACCTAACATAAATGACAAAAATAAAACAAATAAAAATGAAGTAAAAGAAAACAAAAACTTTTGTATGGCATGATGTGATGTGATTTGGTGTTATATGCTCTTTCTGTAGTTCCACACGAACGTAGGGAAACTCATAAATGTTCATATACATTGCATATGGATATCATCTAAATAAAAACATCTGCCTACACTGCCCATCCTTTTCTCAGCTATGTTGAGATCGGCTTTCAGTCTAACCGAATGCAGCTGGATACCAGTACTTTACAAAAAACGACAGTCTATCTGACCTCCAGAGTAGACTGGTAGACAATTTGTATTAGATACTATTATTTATCGATTTCTTCATCATCGTATTTAGTCAAAAGGCGTCCTCTGTCGGATCCCCTAAAATATTGGCATTAACAATCTCTTTGAATTAAATTTTCTTTGTAAAACTTACCGTAAAAGTACGGCCCATTCTGAGGGTCGTGGTCATCTAGGTACGTGAGCCCGTGCGCCCAGATGCTGAGCTTAGTCAGCGCACACAGTACCGCAGTGATGACCAGGAAAGTAGTTCTGGCTGCTACGTTGTTGTCTGAAGTGACGTCGATGACCGTCTCCTCGCCACATAACTCTGAAAATCATTGGATACTGTATTCGGTCTTCTTCCTCTTTGTCCATGGCAACAATTGGACTTTACCTGACTCTTGTAATGTTACAAGGCTCGGTGATCAGTTTTCGTAATTCTCGTGTATTAGGTACCGTTGACCACATACCTTACATAAATTGAGATAACTAGCCTCCGCCCTGGCTTCACCCGCGTGGGTGTCGGAATTTATCCCGCGGGAACGTACTACCTGGATAAAAAGTATCCTATGTGTTGATCTAGGTTATAATCTATTTGTGTGCCAAATTCATCTAAATCCGTTCAGCCGTTTTTGTGTGAAAGAGTAACAAACATCCATATATCCATACATACAAACTTTCGCGTTTATAATATTTTAAGCAAGGATTTTACTTAATTCTTTATTACTTGGGGTGGAGGCAGTAGTACTTAGATGATAGACTTATCTTTTTATTATATTTAAAATGCACCCAATCAACCCCAGATTCCTTCTTCAGGACACCAGCCTGTATAAATTAGGTCATATCGACGAATTTGCAGAATGCAGGCTTTAGACTGTGGAGAAATTATCTCCGCAGTCTGAAGCCTGCATTCTGCTAATTCTGCTGCTCCGGGCTGTTACTGAGAAATGCGACCAGTAGACCATCGAAGCACTCCGTTATTTGTAATTGGTACTTACCCACACTAGCAGGATTAGACTTAGCGAACGGGAAGGCGAGAACCATCAGTCCAGCGGCTGACGTGGCCGCCAGCCAGCCAGACAGAGCCAGCTGCCTTCGTCCTCGACCCCACCAGGCCACGGCAGCACCCAGAACGAACTCAGCGCCCGCAGCCCCAAGCATCACATAGTCTGGAAATTAATGTAATGATCTGATCATACACACATTCAACAGAGCATAGCGAAACTTGATTATATTTTAGACGTATTAAATTTTGAATTGCTTAACTATATCCTTTTTTTTACCTTTTGTAGGTTAAAAATTTACGAAAGTGTCATAATTGCGTTTTCAAAGTTGCTTCCATGGAATTACGGAATAGGGTTCCTTCCTTTCTTGGGGTCTACGGGAACCGATTCTATTATTCTGTGATAGGAAAGCCATGCGCGTTTAACCGCATTTCTCCGCTCAGATTTGTCTGAAGCCGTAGTGACTATATATGTATCAATAAATAAGTAAATAAATATATGTGTGCGAGTACAAAAAGTATCCAATCTTAGCGTAATGTTAATGCGACGCTCTGGTATGATGATGTGACGAGTTTACCTTCAACGAGCACCGAATGGTACCCTTCATTGGCATCTCTCCTCAGCAGCAGGAAGACGTTGCTCTCCAGCAGGATGACGATGAGGAAGGAGCCTTGCAGGAACAAGTCGAACGTCTTCAGCATCAAGACGTAGGTGCGCAGGAAGTACCATAGCTTGTGGAAGACTGGGAACATAACAAGTAAGTAATGACAATCAAAGGCAAACATACTGTGTATTATAGAAAAACCACTTGTAAGAAGGAGGTCCTATTTAGAAGGTTCGCATAAGCCCTAATGTACCTAATACCTACTGACTTCCTTGTTGGTCTAGTGGTTGCATAAGCGTTATTGCTGAGCATGCGGTCCAGGGTTTTCTCCCAGGTCGGGAAAAGTGTTATTGGGTTATTACCCGACAGCGCCAGAAGGAGGGTTATGTTTTTCGAGTGTATTAATATATGTATGTATGTATATTTCTTTGGCACGCTCTGTAGCCTGAACGGCTTGATCGATTTCAGCTTAAGAGGTGCCGTTAGATTTGTCTTAATTGTGAGAGTGATATCAAAATTAAAAATAAAATGGCTGATTTTTGGCACCATAAATAGTGTCTTCAAAAATTGTTTTTTTCTCAAAACCTATTAAGTGGGGTATCAAAATAAAGGCTTTCATAAATAGGTCTAATTAACGTCAAAAATAATTTACAAAATCAAAAAAATCATTTTTGGGTTTTTTGGTTTTGTAAATTATTTTTTATAACTGGAATTTCTCAGTAGCAGCCCGGAGTTAGGATTTGTGCCTGGTTGATGACAATAGGCTCGCCCCCTGTTACATGGGACTTAAATATAACTAGCGAAATGTGGGTGGTCACCTCTGCCTAACGCTTCGGAGATTACAGACGTGGTTTTAGCAAGAGCATCTTCTCTAAAACCATCAAGTTGTTATGTAATATCATCAATTTCTCTTCTAGGGGGCAGTAGTAGATTAAAATCGATAATCAGCAGAAAGTCCTACAGTTATCTTTAAATCCGATTAGTATACTGAGTAGGGTACCGCTTGAAATCGAGAAATGATCACAACCACAAAATTTTAGCACCCCGTGACCGGCCTCGGAAAGGTTCTTGGGGTCTCCTAATTCTCAGTTGGGTTTCTTTTGAATTATCATGCATAAATAGGAGCTACTTTTTCTACTTATGCAGAAACCATGACAATGAAGAGAATATTTTATGCCAGAGAGAGCGAAGCGAGCTCAAAAAATTTAGCACACCAGGTTAAGCAGGTTGTTTTTTTTTGGATTATTCATACAGAAATAGGAGTGGTCAACTAAAATATATGCAGAAATGCCTGACAATTTAAGAAAACCCGAGTTCTTATTTGGGCTTATTTATGTAAAAAAGTTTGTGGAATTAGGGAATGTAAGAGCAAACGCAGCGAGCTCGCTGCGTGGCGCTGCTCGCTCTTATTTTGTAAGCCGCCTCCAAATGCTTTCTTACTGGTAAATAATTTATTTGGTCTTTATTGCCCCTGCCTCCCCTTATTCCGCCAGTGGTATGAATAATGTAGGATGCAAAAGCGACAGAAGCGAGTTCAAAATGCTTAGCGCCCTGCCTCGGATAGATGTTGCTTTGACCATCCATAATTAAATAGAAGGTACCTACCTGGATACCTACTGGTAGGTACTTTGTCAACTTACCTAAGTTAAGAATCAATGGAAGGCAGTGAGCGAGCGAAGCGAGCTTCAAATCTTTTGCACCCACTGGGGTTTAGGTTTTTTTTGGATAGGCCCAAGCTACGTTGGAATGAACAAATGAACAGGGATCTGGGGGAAACTTGCCCGGAGTAGCCAAATAAGTACGCAGTACGGAACAATCTGAAGCCTCCCCTCCCTCCGTGCAAGTATTTTATCGACTTATAACGGATTTATAAATATTTAGCATTAATTAGTCTTCTCTTATCTAAAGTGATAATTTTGGATAAGCAAATAAATTCCAGTAGTATTTATTTGAGATAAAAAGAATTAAGCACGTTTGCGTTACTAGGTAATTATTTGAATACGCAAAATACGAGCATTGTCGTGGAGTTTTCAAACCATTTATTATGGATCATAGGTTTAAAAGATGTTGTGGTACAGGTAAGCCAGCTACCACCCTAGCACACCGCTGACACGAGCCCGTCGTCCCAATTATGAAAATGTATGAATAAACGACTGGAAAAAATTGGGATATACATACTATACCACTATTCCAAAGAAATACAAATAATAGGTAATTTTCGGGACATTGTTTGGGGAAATTGGAGTTCTAACATAGCAGGAAGGGTGAAAACCACATACAACCTATGCCACCTTCCAGCTGCATCAACAGACCAGCTCCATGGTACCATAGTTTTGCATTGTCACGTATGTTAAACTGTTCTGTGTTTCACTGTTCGGGACCTGCCATATTAAATTAGCCTCTTTCGCTAAACCCAGGGTGATATCAGTCAATATCATTGCATTGCTAGTCTGGTCGTAATTCCTGTTATGTATCATATTTTTCACGGTTATAACAACAAATTGACCCATAAGACGTGTCCTCCAAAGGTCTTAAGATCAAACAAAAATCCAACAAAAAAATTCACTTTCAATATTTCCTGAATATATTATATCTCGGGAAACGTTTCCGAATTTTTCTTTCCCTATAAACGTTACTACCCAGACTATTACGAACATAAAAAAAAACAAATCGGTCCAGCTCAGTTATGGCTTATCAACGAACAACATGTAATAGCTTAGTGGTCGCAAACGCTAGTGCTGAGCATGAGGTCCTGGATTGGATTCCCGGGTCGGGCAAAGTGTTATTAGGCTTGCCATCTGGAATTTCTCAGTAGCAGTCCGGAGTCTAGATTTGTGCCCGGCTGATGGTAATAGGCTCACCCCTATCACATGGGACTTAAACATAACTGACGAACTATTTGTTTTGCCAGCTAGCTGTCAAAAAAGCACAAATACTTACTTGTTTTTCCTTCTAACAACAACATTTTGATTAGCTATATTAATACTAGATCACTTTTAAATTCATAACACCATTTTTATTCACTGTATTAAAACTGATCCCTTGAAACTTTCAAAGGAATGTTTGCAATCATAACTTTATAGAAAAATAAATACCACTATCACTGTATAGAAAACAGTAAATTTCAATGAGTATGCACTTATTAAATCTTCCAAGTTCTGATTCTAATTTACCAACCATTTGACAATTCTACCAATATTTAACTAAAGGTTTAGTTAACTTTAGTTTCAGCTAAACCAAAACGTCTAACACGCGTGTTTGGCCCCAAATATTGTCCCTCACTACGGTTATCAGTTAAACAAATACGACTTATCACTGGCCAATCGCGGAGTATTAATTTACAATAATCTTTGAGTTGATAACACGGATAAAATGACGTCGCACATGCCGGAACCAGATAGGACAAGACTTTTATAACTTTACGTACCAACTATCTTCCTTTGTTTGTTTTTATGTGAGAAAATTGAATGATGTTTTCATATCATAGTTTTTGACCTATCAACACAAAAGTTTGATATTCATTCAATAGCTGTACCCTAAGACCCAGCGGGACATAGTGCAGATGACCATCCAGCCGAGTTAGCGGAATAATAAAAGAGCTAGATTCCAGTCCTGATAGAGATTGCGAGTCTCTTCTACTACGTCATTCAAGAGGATGGAGATGGAGCAGAGGTGCAGTGGTTTTGTTCTTCAGAAACAAGGTTACTAAACCTTGCTAAAGAACTATACAGGGTGAAATTGAAAACATGCGACAAACCGAAATGGGAGATTGTACTCATCATTATGAACAACTTTTACTAAGGGACCAATGATGCAATCGCAAAAAAAAAACAGCTGTTCCCTACATTTTGACGAGTTATGCGAACATAAATGTAGGGAACAGATGTTTTTTTTTTCGCGATTGCATCATTGGTCCCTTAGTAAAAGTTGTTCATAATGATGAGTACAATCTCCCATTTCGGTTTGTCGCATGTTTTCAATTTCAACCTGTAGACCTATTTCGCTCCTGAGCCTATACAATCTGTTTTCGAGGGTCGTGACGAACCGTCCCGGCAGGAGACGTGACGAGTTCCAGCCAGCAGAATAAGCCGGTTTTCGAAAAGACTTTAGTACCATGGGCCATATCCATACTGTTCGGCCAATTGTAAGTAATGTAAATGTCAGTAAAAAATGTAAAGTATGTCTACCTAGGGCAAGTCATCTAGCTTGGTAGACACAACTTTGAAGGCGATAGAAGGATCTAGTTGGGTTGAGCAGCGTCTGGGAAACTTCGTCAAGTCTTCTCGTCGCCTATCCCGCAATATTTGAAACTAAGGACTTTAACCAGTGCGTCCTGCCTGTTATGACATACGATGCCGCAACGTGGAAACTGAGTCAGGCTGGTCCAAACATTCTAGGTTTTTCAGCGCACTATGGAGCGGGCTATGCTCAGTTTCTTTAGTTTAGCATGGGAGTGGGACGCCTCCCAGCTAGATAAACCCAGCCACCTTCGTGAGGCTGACAAGGACTGTCGACGTAACGAAGGTGGCAGACTCAGTGGACAGGTTGGATGCGGAAGGCGGAAAAAAGGGAGCCAGGGAGACGCCAATAACCAGCAGTGGACTCTGATAGGCTGAGTTGAGTACCTATTGTAAACAACGTTCAAAGGGGCAATTTTCGCATTCTCGAAAACGTTTGCCTTCTATTTCTAAGTAATCTAAAAAAAACCCTCCCATTTTCCTACTTTTTTAATAAGCATATAAATATATTCTATTCTAGTTATTCAAAATTTTCACATTGATCGTCACTGGGATGACATAATTACGACGATTTTTTTTTAAATTGCCTGTTCGACAGTTCGACCGCTTTTACGGCTTATTTATTGGAATGTAGCTACTTATTTCAAACCTTATATTCATCGAGTAAAAAAACTCATTAATATCAACGTGAGCATTTATTAAATTAAAATCACTTGGTTGCGTCTTCAGAGTACAAAAATATTTTTAGTGACAAGAACTACGCTTACAAATACCATTATAATCTATAAACATTAATGTTATCAGTAGTCAATACTTATTATTAAATTATAACTAAATTCTTACAACAGTTACATGAGAGCTGGTTTGAGATTTACTAAGCGTGGCGTACGACGAGGCTGCCTCGACTTGAGTAAATAGCTCTAATTGTGGACTCACGCATCGCAATTGACAGTAAGTAAATCACCGGTAAAGTATGAATACGTTAAATATCACAGAAGAAGAAAAATAAAGAAATACAATACTAAATACAACTTTGTGACACAAATGATATAACACACAACTAAACTCGAGACAGCCTCGTCACAAGCAACTTGCAGAAACGTCCTAAATTAAAGTCTAAGAAAGTTAAATTAATCGAAACAAAATACAAAATCACAGTCACGTCGAGGAGTATCCTAAAAGCTTCTCTTCGATCCAGGGTACGAAGTGCGTCACCCTGGAGTATACTCCAGGGAAGTTGGCTTCCGCACACTTCTTGCCGTAGGAAACCACGCCAATCTGGTAGAAGAACGTTTTCAATGTTTCTTGGCTCCACTGCAAAAGAGGGAAAATCATTTTAATTATCTGTTAATATTTATGTTTTTTGGAAGTTTAACGAGCAGATGGCTCAGAGTGTAATCTAAGTAGTCTACATTCATATTTGGGAGAAAACAATATTGTTTCTCCCAAGCTGAGTGTGTCATTTAAGAAACATTCATCTTGGCATCAGTGTTGACCAGAGATTTCGAAATCCGCTGTTGCCGAGAGCAGCAACAACGGACACAGGTACCGAAATCCACTGTCTGTCGAATTCCGAAGTCGACTGATTGTGTTTTGTGGAAGGTCAACATATTCCTCAAAATTCCTCCATATTCTACAGACCGCTCTCGTCTCGTCTGCTCGCGAAAAAAAGCAGTACAACTCTTTTAAATATAGGTTTATTAAATTGCTGCAGTTAATCATCGTACTATTTATTTAGTTTTCCACTGCTTCTGGGCTGTAAAGCAGTCTGTACGTATATGTATAGTTATTAAAGACGAATTAGAACAAACCAATAGGATTTCCCTCGTTGCTTGAGCCTCTATTATTATCAGTTTAGCAATAGCGTGCGCTTTAGCGTATGAGGAACAGTAACAGACTGGTGCAATTTTTGATACTCACAATAGGCTGCATCAGCGGTCCACCACTGTCTCCCTGGCAGGCATCCTTGCCTCCGACCTTGAAGCCTGCGCACAGTACTCGGCTGTCGATCTTCTGCGCCTTGTACGCGCTGTACGCTTGAGTACAGTACTCGTTGCTGACTACTGGCAGCTGCAGGACTTGCAGATGTGTGGCTCCTTGACCACCTGGAACAGGATATGAGGATTAGTAAAGCAACGGTAGGTTACTAAAATATTCTAGTGTAGACTGGGATTTTTTTGTATTTTTCTCTAGATCGCATGAACAGATAGCTAACTGTACAATTTTTTTTTGGCGCTTGGACGTAATTGGATCTAACGGCGGCGCCATCTTGTCACCCATACCTACGTAACTCATCATCTGCCTAGCCTTTCTCAACTATGTTCGGGTCGGCTTCCAGTCTAACCGGATGCAACTGAATAGCAGTATTGTCACGGAGCGACTGCCTATCTGACCTCCACACGTAAGAATTCAACAGGATGTGCCATGATAAATTATATTTATTTTGTAAGTTGTTATAATTACTTAAAACAAGCCGAGGTATTCCTAAGTAGGACTACTCTGAGGAGAAACACCAAAATAAACTCAGAAGTCTATCCTAAGTCACTTTTAAAGTCCAAACTATTTCTTGTTTTCGTGCGATCATTAATGAGAACCATGCTGGTTGATGTCAGAGATAGTCTCTTGAGAAAAGATCCACAGAGATTTGAGTGGACCTATCCTCTTGACTGCTAATGGCAACAAAATGCAATCATCAATAAACTGACATTTTACTTTTATACCACAACAAGCCGTGTGCCCCATGGGTTATCTCAACGGCGAAATTCTATACACACTTTTGTGCTCACTCTTGTACAAAATTTTATGTTACTAGACCCAACGGTTTAGGCTGTGAGTTGTGTCAGTGAGTGAATAAACGAATTCAAGAATTTTATTTCGAACTGACATTAGATGAACAGTTAGAAATAAGAATCAAAATTTTCTGGAAGTGATACTGCACTGAACGGTTTTGAGCAACAAAGTTGATAAGTATAAAGATATTTAATTATAACTTACGGAATTCAGTGTGCCCCCATCCGGCGATCATAGGGTTGTAGTCTTCGAAAGTCGTGGCTCTCAACTTGCTGTCCTTCGGGATGCAGATCGGCCTGATCAGGTCTGGAATGTAGGAAACAAAGCTATTAAGTTTAAGATGATGATGAATATTTAACTGTACTATTGCAGCCAATGTAGGACGAAGATTTCTCACACATAGAAAGAACAGAATCGGAAACCAAATCTAATTAAAATGGCTTTCTAGAATTACACTAAAATTAACGTCCAGTACACACTCAGTAGCAGTCAGTGTCGCTATCACCAATAGTAGGTTAGGTTGTACTGGTGATAACGCATTGGAATATTTTGGAGCTATCAAAATAATCCTAACATTGCAAATAAAACTGTTTCTTTTTCCAACAAACTAAATATTAGTGATGTACCGGCTATGGATTTTTCTAATCGTTGACAGCAGCCTATTATGTTCCCACTGCTGGGACCCAGGCCTCCCATGTGCGAGAGGAAGTGGGCTATAACCTACCAAACGTGCCCTATGCGGGTTGGTAGATGTAACATGTCTTCGAATTTTTGGTTCTAACATGCCGGTTTCCTCACGAAGTTTTCCTTCACTGTTTCGAGAGCAGTGGTTATAAAATGATTTACACAAAATTAAGTGCCTGCCTGAGTTCGAACCCACGACCTACAAACTCGTAGGTCGGGGCCGTTACCTTTGGGCCACCAATACTCTTATTTACTAGCTATAATGACTAAACTATTGGATATATTTGATTGAATTTTGGATACTGGGAATTTCATTAGAACCTAGTCATCATCAGCCTACAGCAGTCCACTGCTGGACATAGGCAACTCTCATCCAGCCGCTACCAGTCACCCTGCGAAGATCGTCGTTCCACCTAGCCTGTTATGAGGGCCTCCTACCTTACGTTGGCCGATTCGCGGCTAATGTGGCCGGCCCATTGCCATTTCAGCTTGCTAATACTGTGAGTTATGTCTACAACTTTGGTTCCCTGCCGGATCACTTCATTCCGGATTCTATGCCTCAGAGATACTCCGAGCTTAGCTCGTTCCATAATTAGATACCTATAAGCAGTTTAATTTATTGCCGTAGTGTCGTCTACACCTTGTATAGCTCTTGCCAATACGAGTGAAGAAGGCTCACCAGTGAACGTGACGTCATGGTCCAACAGTAGGATGCCGATGTCGTTGGTGAAGGCGGTGGCGCTGTACTGCTCATGTTTGTACTGCTGCTTGATCAGCACGTCTATCGGAGTCGCACCCTCGTCTTCTCTTGCCAGATCCAGTTCTCCCAGACGGACTACGTAGCTGGAATAGATTGTTTAAATTAGATCAGTGGATACTCTCATCATTATACTGAGCGATAGCTGTTATGTGTGTATATTATGTGACGCAAATTTTCTTGTATTTTTTTTATGTTTGTGTTTTTTGACTCGTGCGTCTGTTATCATTGGGGTCAAAAACCGCTGGGCGTGTTGTTTATTGTAATATGTTTTATCGTGTCGAGATATCGATACCAATTGTGTCTGTGAAGTTTGCTAGCGAATTTAATTTCACCTTGTTTAAAACTGCTTCTCACAAAGTTGTAACTACATTAAATTATCGACTTCTTTAAACGCTCGATATGACAGTTTATAGTCGATTACTTTATAAAGAGTTCACTTACTTATAGAGTTAATGGTCTACCATACCCATAAGTATCAGCAATACGTTCCGCAGTTGGTCAAGTACAACTAGAATATAAAACTATACTGCGGCAAGGCGCGTGTGAGTTTCATATAGGAAAAGGTTTTATTCAGTGCGCAAACAGTAACCATGAATTCAGCATATCGTTCTATCACCCCCAGCGCAGAATTTTTTTGAATAACTAAACCTTATTTGGGATATTAAATTGATGACCGATTCATAAGGATGAATTGATGACAAAAAGAGTGGGAAGGGTAGTTTACAATTTAATAAAAACTATTTTAATTTGAAGATTGGGACGATATATTTAACAGAAAAATAAAAATCAATTTTCTTTTATATTTCTGTTAAGTAAATATTTGGTCCCAATCTGCAAATTAGAATAGTTTTTAATAAATTGGAAAATAGCCTATTAAGAGGGGGAATCAAGTAAAATGGCCTATCTTCAATTTGATTGTTCATGAAATTGATAAGACTTTGGAATAAAATAGAAATAATATTACCGACCCCGTCGGCGTCGCGTCGAATTGCATCTTCCTCCTTGAATGCGCTATCCAACAATAAACGATTTTTTAAATTCGAACCAGTAGTTCCTGAGATTAGCGCGTTCAACCAAACAAACTCTTCAGCCTTATATTATTAGTATAGATAGTATAGTATAGGTACTAGCTTTCGCCAGCGGCATCGCCCGCGTTTCTATACACCTAAATCTTCCTAATGAATCACTCTGTCCATTGGTGAAAACCGTTTTAGCAGTTTTTGAGTTTATCGCGATCAAACACGACAGATGCGGCGGGGTATTGTTTTAATAAACTTATGTAGTAATGGATAAATAATTATCCAGAAACACTATCGTTACTGGATATGCTTATTTTATCATTTAATGATTAAGTATTAACACCATTTTTATTATCTACGAGTTAATAGAATTCTTCATTTGATTTCAGAATAAGTAGGTACTTAAGTAACACCCTGTGGCCACGACACATCGTCGTCGCGGGAGCATCTTGCTAAATAAAATTACAAAAAACAACCGGTTTTCCAAAGTAGGTACCTACTGTCTACTGATGTAGTAATTCAGCATGAACTTGAAGATTGATGGGTTCCGCCTCTGATAGCCTTTATGTCACAACCAGTTTGGATTACAAACATGAATCGGAAATCGAAAGCCATTCATATAATGTCTTGTTGATAACGGTTTAGGTACTAACTATTTAAGATAAGTAAAAGTGGGTCAGGCAGGATATTATATTGGTTTTTTAAGATGTCATGATAAGTTACGGGAGTTTTAGTTCCTATCTACGCCGCTGCAAGGGCCTTTTGGCGCGTAATCAAAATTGGAACTGACGCCGCCATCTTGTTTTGTCAACATAATTTTATAGACAATTTCACAAACGTTTACCGCCGTCCTGTCAATGTCACTCAGACGCCAAGAGATCCTTGTTGCCGTAGACAGTCGGTCTACGCTTGTAGCACTATATTTATGACAAGATGCTTTATTAGCATCGACGAGAGCTACACTGGCTACTGTTATCATACATCACAATCAACCTATAATGTTCCCACTGCTGAGACACCCAGCCCTCCTCCTTCTGAGAAGGAGTGGGCCATAATCCACCACGCGGTCTCATACTGGTTGGTGGATATCACAAGTCTTCCAATTTTTGGTTTCCTCACGTTTTTTTCCGGTTTGCAGAGCAGTGGTGATGAAATAAAGCCTGGGTTCGAGCTCATAACCTGCTACGCGTAAATTGAGGCCAATTGGGGCCAATACTACGGGCCACCACTGCTTTACTACTACTACTATAGATACTAGAAAACGGCATGTATTGCTAGTCATCAGACAGCGCACGAAAGGAATGAAAATTGGTCAAGGTAACTGTCGCCGCATATGGTGAAGAGGCCGTATTGCTTGTTTTCTTTGGGTGCGAACATAGGTTCCAAAGGTTCAATTACATAGGTTGTCTTGACATGTGAATTAACTCAAATATCTGTGATCTGACAATATATCTGGATTACCCACTACTAGGCGTGATAAACAATAATTTTCGCCATGACCCCACAACGCGTGGCAACAATTATGAGGTTGTAACATTCCAAGAATTTGTATCAGAACTCATGATTTGTTAAAGAGTTGATGTCAATTTTATAGACTATCAAGAATTGGATGTTGTTGAGAAATGTAGGTACATATAAACACACTTACGCATGTTGTAAATTATATATAATTCGGATGTGGTGCCTTCTGTGCAGGGTTGCTACATTATATCATTTGAAAACCTATTTTTGTTTAATTTATGAAAATTGGCACCGCTTAGGTACCTATATCAAATTAATCTTAGAGACAAGTCGCATGTACCTTAAATTTTATTTATGACCTCATCAACCATGGCGGGTGGTATCAACCATAATTTTTAAGAATACTTTTACCAAATACCTACATGTAAATGAAGCAAAAGGAGTATGTATGGATCATATCAGGTGGAGTTCTGTATTTTCTGCTTACCCCCATTGAAAGAAGGCGTGAGTTTATGTATGTATGTGTACTTCACTAGAGATTTTCAACAGATATAATTTTGTAGGTAAAATAAGAAATAACAGAAGTAATGAAGGTAAATCTGATTATAACTGCACACCTGTACACATGCTGTTGCACAAACCTTGACGAGGTAACCGCAAACTATTGACGTATTGTTTTAGCACATCGTCGTGTAACCATAGACAAATATCTAGTCATACAGATGCCATCC
The DNA here is from genome assembly GCA_947359405.1 of Antitype chi. Lineage (NCBI taxonomy): Eukaryota > Metazoa > Arthropoda > Insecta > Lepidoptera > Noctuidae > Antitype > Antitype chi. The sequence goes on along the minus strand of OX375827.1, from coordinate 1,841,426 downwards.
ATCCTAGGAATCTACTTATGTAGCCATCTTCATTAAAGAAGGCATGAAAAACTAGCTGTGGAAAATATTAGAGGGTTTAGGTTTAAACTGTCTTCAGACGAGATATCTGACTTTGTACCTATTACAAATTGTGGTCGTGGGTTTGAGTTCTGAACGTCAATTCTCGTACCTAAAAACGTTCAAAATCTAGTCGTAAAAACTCGGCAACAATAAAAAACAAAAAACGAAAAAACGGGTTTGCCTCTCTGAGGGCCTAGAAAAGTGGCGACCCGTGCAGTTGTTATTAATTGGCCACGAGCCCCTCTAATCTTTAGATTTTATCGAAGTATACATCTCAAATATATCTAATAATTATAGGAAAATTGATTTTGGCAGGAATTCCTCATCATATACAGGATAAGTTTTTAACCAGTGCGCAAACTGTAACCATGAATTCAGCATATCATTCCAGACCCCTAGCGCAGAAAGTTTACGTCGGTTTTACAACAAAAAAAAAACAGCTTTTTCATAGAAAAGTGCAATATCTACGCGGTCAAAATGTATGGAACAGTTGATTTTTTTTGTATAATCGATGAAAAATTTTGTATGCTGAATTCATGGTTAGAGTTTGCGCACTGGTTAAAAACTTATCCTGTATTAAGTACATAGTTGTGCAAGATACTTAATAATATCTCGAGAAATCCGCTTGCATCGCTGCAGATTCTATTTACTTAACAATTTCGCGTAAAGTGCCCCTACGCATCATTATGTGCAAATATAACCTCGTGGAACTATTTGTCAACATTGTTATACGCCATGAATAAGTGAAGAGACGCACTACGGTTACAATGCGACGATCAAAAAGGTTTTTGCAAATCTGCAGCGATTTATGTTATTGAACGCATACACGAACAGGAGCATATAAAGGTAATCGTATAATTATTATGGTAACAATTATGTTAACCAAGAGGAGGAGCATCCGGCTAAGTAATAACAGCCGCTCGGGTCGATTGAACCCTTCTGTGCCTCGGAAATCACGATAAGCCGTTGGTCCTCCAAAATCCTCGGGATCGTGCGTTGGTCCTGGTTGTCATTCGTGGATCGTTGAGAGTCGTTACGGGTCGTCAGAAGCCTGAAAGTCTGACCACCAGTCTTACCAAAGGGTATCGTGTTACCCAGTAACTGGGTAGTGAAGGTCAGATAGGCAGTCCCTCCATGTAAAATACTGGTACTCAGCTGACTGGTAGCCGACCCCAAAATAATTAGGAAAAAGCAGATAATACTTTTAGAACAGACCAACGATGCGTCATACATGCAGTCAACCAGTAGTAGTAACTACACTTCTACGACGAAAACCACCCTTACTGCTTGTGACTAGCCAGGCGAAAGAAATAGGTTACTCACAGGTCTTCCTCATGGTTGTGGATGCAGTGGGCAGCGGTCAGGACATGTCGGGAGCTGATCAGGGATCCTCCGCACAACCAGCTGGTAGTTCCAGTCCTCTTGCTCTTGTAACCCAGGAGGGCCATCCAGGGGAAGTCACCTGGTGGAGACAGTGGATTTGTTAGTCATCAATATAATCAGTTAAATAAAGTCGCTTATCTGTATCTTCGAAACTACACATTGGAATCTGATGCGGTTTTGAGCATTATTCAATTAATTTATTCCGGAAGATTTAATATTTGTCTGAGGATCTGAAAAAGAATTATTTTCAAACGGTTGAAAATGTCATACTCGCGCCTCCTTGACTTTGTTATGTGAAAGTTTTTCAACGGGAGTTTCGTGCACTGCCGTAGCGCTTCCTCCAAAAACCAAGGCAATTCTTACCGAGCTTAGCGGGAACTCCTCCCACAACTCTACCGAAGGTAGCATTGCTTTGTCCACAGATGGGAGGCTCCGGGAGTGCGTCCACAAAGTCCCCGGAATTGGACTTCGGTGCAGCAGTCTGGGGCGCCTGGGTCGGTGCAGGCGTCGGCGCAGGAGTTGGGGCTGGTGTCGGTGGTATAGGAGTTGCCGGTATACCTGGACGAGGGCAGCATACCTGTAGAAAGATAGGTTAAAATATAGCAAAGTTTGGTATCAAGGATAAGATATGTGGCAAGTTCAACCATCAGATCCGTCCGATTTGACGGAAATTCTGTGCTGTTAGTCATCTGCCTGCCTTTTCCCGACTATGCTGGGATCGGCTTCCAGTCTAACCAGATGCGACTGTCTATCTAACCTCCATAACCCAGTTGCTAGGTAACACGATACCCCTTGGTAAGACTGGTTGCCAGACTTTCGGGTTTCTGACGACCCGTAACGACTGTCAAAGATCTACGAATGACAACCGGAGCCAACTGCGTAACGTGCTTTCTGAGGCACGGCATTTTTATTTAAAAACGCAGAATTTTAAAAAGAAGGCAAAATCTCAACGTAGACCCATGACTTAGCACGTGAGATCTCGAGGTCACGATGCATTCCATGCTTAAAATAACATAAAAAATAATTTATGTGAACCTTAGGTGTATTTCCCTCGAAGCCACAATGAGCTCTCCTCAACAGCTGCACAGCCTCAGGGTTGGTTCTGGACTCCTGCAGCACGCTCAAGTACGGCTGGCACTTCACCACCGGTATGCAGCTGCCGATGCCACCAACTACCGTCTGGCAGCTCTCCACTGAAAAAAGGAGCCTTGGTTGATTTATCGGTATCCAAACCAATATTATAAAGAGAAAAGATTTGTTTTTTTATATGTTTGTTTCTGATGCTCTCATAGTAAGAAGATGACTTGGATTAGGACATAACAATACTTTTCATCCCGATATTCCTATGGGATCGAGACTTATGCGGGTGAAACCACAGGGTGCAGCTAGTTTATATAAAAATGAAATGCTGTTAGTTGGTTAACGCATCACTTGAGAACGGTTGGACCGATTTGGCAATTTTTTTTTAATTTGAAAATGTTCGTTTTACTCAGTCCGAAGTATAAATATTGCCATAAAAACTTTTTAAGGATTAATTGTGGAAAACGTGAACGTCCTTTTCTCGACAGAAAAATTAATAACAAAATGTTTGTTTTTTTTTGTTATAGGTAAGTACCGTATATACTTTCATATGCAGTAAGTAAAACGTTCTATGTATACATATTAAATATGTGTAGATACATTGTGCTAAAATTCGCTGCTAATATTCCATGAGTCTAAAGGCTCTTGCATACAAGCGCGACGCAACTCACGTAGAACAACTTCTATGAAAACTTAATGGAAATTTTTCTACAAGTGTAACGTCGCACTGTCGCGTCGCGCCTGCTTGAAGAAGCCTTAAATGTAACTTACACCTCTTTACTTTATCGAACACGAATTAAATAAATAGGTAGGATTATCTGTTTCATAATTAAACGACCTCTGTACTGCTTTAGGTAATTAAATACCACTACATACACTACCTACCTATATTGTCACAACAAAGGCGTGGAAACCGGTTTTTAATGTTCATTTACATTATGTATGTACATCTTTGTGTATTTTTTATCAAGTAATACTTCATCGTTTACTTTATAAAACTGAGTTGTTGCGTTTGTTTAATTATTTCGTAGTCTGTAAGTTCTTTCACCCCGATGCGATGGTAAGTCCTTTCACCCCAAAGATAAGTCCTTACACCCCGATAGTAACAACTTATGATAAATGATTTTATTATGTAAGTAGGTCTATACAAACACTTTTACACGTCAATCATATTTTTTTAACTAGATGAGGTATGACCCGATGGTAAGTCCTTACACCCCGAAAGTAAGAACTTATGACACGATGGTAAGTCCTTACACCCCGATAATAAGAACTTATAATAACCCGGTGGTATGTTCTTACAATCGACCGATGTTTCGGCGATTGTGGCGCGTGTGTTGGATCATTCGGTTCTTTTCAAAATAGTTAAGCTAATGATGCTGCTCACGCGTCACGGTCGTTGAAGGGGGCGGCCATCAGTTGGTTTGACTGGTCATCTCTAGGCTTATATTTAATCTTAAATGTTCAATTGTTTAATAATGTTTTTTGTACATTGTTCTCACATTGGTATAATATGAAGATCAAACTCAAATGCTTCGCTTTACCGTCTATAAGTTCTTTCACCCCGATGGTAAGTTCTTCACGTTTGTAAGCGGATACAAGATATGACGTAGCCGTAGGAAGTATTAGTATTATGGTACTACATATTATCTATTTATCTCCGTTCTGTCCCACTGCTGGGCAAGGGCCACACTCTCCCTTTTCCCCACACGTCTGTCCTTGCCGTTGTGGGCCGTAATTTTACAAAAATTTTAGGTGTACAATCGTATGATAATCATGGTCCATCACTGGTCTATGTAAATCTACGCGTTTTCCTTATCAACAGTTCAATGGTCGAGACGTACACAGAGCAAATAATTCTGATTGAAAAAAAAAGGTTGTAAGTGGCTTCACAAACTGTGAACATCAACACTTCAAATTAAGGAAAACGTCTTTAAGAAATCGTAAGCAAAAAAAAAATACAATATGGATAAAATCTTGAATTAAAAAGTTCAATTGATTTTTTTTAAACCCCCGACCCCAACAAAATCCTCTAAAAAGTAAAAAAATATATATATTTATTGGCCTTTTACGTTGTAGGTAATATTTTGATCAACGCATTGTCACGTCGCGGGACGGCTTAGTAATGAAAATATTATCCTTTCTACAATAGTTAGTTACATTAATTATAGCTGGGCATCGTCTGTTTGGCGTTTTCATTGACCGTCCCCCGACGTGAAAATGCATTCAAAATCAAAATCAAAAGTCATTTATTCAAATTAGGCTGAGAATCAGCACTTTTCGAACGTAAAAAACATAAGACAGTCCCCCAAAAACGCCCACCCGTCACCACTTCCTATTGCTTTAGCTGGGAAGAAGAAGTAGCGGAACAAACTCCCCAGCAGCACAGCTGTCTGTTTAGTCGGATAGATTTGATTCTATACATACATAGACAAAGTAATATTACGAGAATAATAAAAAAAAAATACTTAGTCAATAAAAATAAAATAAAATAAATATGAACCCATAAAATCTGTCAAAATATCTTTGATCAAAATATTACCGATAACGCGTGACATTATGTCACGCTTAAATTTGCGCAGCTTTACGTATGTTTCCCACAGTGAAGTTTGTTACTAATTTATCCTCATTCCTCGTCCTTTTCAATGAGCCCAAACACGATACTTCTGCTGTTTGCTAGTAACTTGGGTATCCTAGAAATTCCAGGTGATGCTCCAGCATCAGTTCAAGGTTACTTTGTTCGTCTAATATCATTGAAGAAATACAATACCTAATTTCGACTCGATCAGACCCGTGGAAGAACCTGAAATCCTTTCAACAACTAGAAAAGTGCTGATAATATTCAAACGGCTGAACCGATTCTGATGAAAGATATTTAAGAACCACCGCTAGAAAACCTACTTTAAAATAAAAGAAACCGCATCCAAATCGGTTAACCCGCACCCTAATTGCGTAACACGCGATTAATCATAATCGGTTTCATTTTGACAGTTCAACAATATTCATTGCGTTATTCACGTTGTTGAGCAGATACATTTTTCGAACATATGAAACAATGGTTTAGCCATCTGTTTCAAAACGAAACAAATTATGATTAATCGTGAGTTACGCAATTAGGGTGCCGTTTAAGCAACGTTTATAAATAAGGGGGTAAATGTTAATACAATCGTAACATCACGCCTGTAATCCTCGAAGGGTAAGGCAGAGCTGTACCTATAGTACACTGACATTTCGCGAGTTATGTTTAAGTCCCATGTAATAGGGGCGAGCTTACTGCCATCAACCGAGCACAAATCCAGGCTTTGGGCTGTTACCGAGAAATACCTGATGGGAAACCCAATTTCACTTTGTCTGACCTGGGAATCGAACGCAGGACCTCATGCTATGTACCGCATGCGACCACTAGACCAACGAAACGGTAAATCATAGGTATAACATTGATTCCCAAGCTAGAAACGACTGCTAATATACCTACTTAATATTTCACACCCGATCGATCACATTGAAGGACATTTAGACACCTTTGAGTCCATAAGAATGCAACATCCGTCTCAAGTAGTTCTGCACCTACATACTTGTATTTATTTAGATCCTAATGTCACAGACTTGTGACTTCGGAACATGTTACACCGTATTTTTGCTCAATGTAATACGAAGCTGAACCAATCTGCCTAGTCCTTCTCCAATTATGTTGGCGTTGGTATCCAGTCTAAACGGATGTAGCTGAATAGGTACCAGTATTTTACATAATTTGGGAAAAACAGGTTATGGAACTCAAATGGAGTTGGGCAGGACACCTGGCAAGGCGCAGTGATGACAGGTGGAGTAAAGCTGTTGCCATCGCGGGTAGAACCTGGATGAGACTGGCACAGAAGCGTGGGGAGTGGCATAATAAAAAAGAGGCGTATGCTCAGGTGAAGTCCAGCTGTAGATGATGATGATAACGCATATCATGAAAATATTGGCATTTAAACAATACACATTTCTGCCAGGGGTGCGGGTTGTTCGAAAGAGATACCGCGGCCCCTGGCACACAAGCAACTGAGGGAACACGGGTGGGTTTTAGTCAGTAAAAGTTTGACACGCCCTCCTGCTCCACCCTGAGCGGGAGAAGTTATTTGATGATTTCCCACCAAAATAAAAATAAACATTTCATGCAAATAGTACCGTTTTCGTCTACCCGCATACTTACAAATCGGTGTCACAGCAAGCCACAGACCTAACTGACAAAAAGTTTGACCCGTCTGACCAACTCACTGGCCTTGAAACAACGAACACAAAGACCGGCCACCTCTTATTGCTATTAGACTTTTAAGTATAATTAGATTTAAAAAACACATGATTGCCGTATCAACGCGATGGTCGGTTCGTGAATGGGTGACTAATTGACTATCCATAACATACCGAGACCCCTCCGGGCCGAAAACAAGTTGAGTTGTTGGTCCCGGCTGACTGTCAATGCGGGCAGTCAGAAGTCTTAAAGTCTGACACTTAGAGGTGCTAATCTAGAGAGGAGAATTAGAGGTGCTCTAAGCCCCTTAACAAGAGGTATCGTGTTACCCAGTAACTGGGTGGTGGGGGTCTGATAGGCAGTTGCTCCATGTAAAATACTGGTATTCAGCTGCATCCGGTTAGACTGGAAGCCGACCCCAGCATAGTTGGGAAAATGCTAGGCAGATAATGATAAAAGGATACCAGGTCGGTAAAGTAAATATAAACCGTTAAAACGCTACTATCACTGGCCTCCCAAATCTATTAACACTGTAGTTTGAAAACATTGTTAAAACCATTTTTTTTAAGTAACTGGAGATTCTTGCCGGCTCTTCTCCGTAGGATACGACAAACTGGAACCGTGCACCTAGCTTCTGACGTTTCACAAGTGTCCAGTAGTGATGTTCCGAATATCCGTATCCGTATCCACGGATATCCGTGAGCTAAAAAGATCCGTATCCGTATCCCTATCCGTTACATTTTATATCTTTTACCTTAGGTATTAATAATTCCAAATTGCATTACTAACGTTTTTCGAAAAAAAAAATAACTTCTTTGTAGACATTTTTTTAACTCGTATAACAAACACAAACGTTATCTATGCTGCCCACTGTCACACTAAACTATAGACAAAATAAAAGAAAGACCCGCGCAACGCAAGTCGAAACATGTTCTGTCACGCAAAGCGTCAAGTGGCGCTAACTATCGTTTCAAGGTCATGCGCACCGATACTGATTGAGTAAGAAAGTTGAGATCCGTATCTGCGGATTATGACGCCAATTATCCGTATCCGGATCCGTATCTGCGGATCTACATTAGGTACAGGGGCCCCGTGTATCTTTTAGGCACACATGATAATTAGTGTAAAATCTTGGAAAGTCACGCATTTATTTCATACCTATGTTAATATAATAGCATTACAATACGAATTAGGCAAAAAAAAGGCAGTCCAAAAACTTCAAAACACGGTTTTTGGGCTTGGCGCTCAACGTGTTAATTTCTAGATATAGAAGATGCGTAGATAAATTAAAAGTGAACGCATTGTTTAAAAATACAAATTGAATTCTGGGCAAGGCAAACCATTGACCAATAATATAAGTCAAATATGAGTTAAAGTAATCAGTGAAGGTCGGGGGTCATCTACACAAGGTGGACCCGTCCCGATAGCCGTGACACGGTGACATACTTACACAGGATTTTTAAAGATTAAAATTGTAATAACAAGAGCTTTTACACTACTACGATTTTTAACAAACGATTTTCAAATCTCGGTGTCGAACCGAGCATTGAGAATCCAACAGAGTGCATCTCAGCGCGTCGACAAACTACACTGTTTGATTTTTAAATGAGTTTAAGGTGGAGAATCGAGTGCGCAAAAAAAAGCCGTCGCGATATTTTAGCTATGTAATTATTATTTTTTAGCTATGTGACATCACACTTAGTTGAACATGGCGCCCTCCCCATAATAGCAATGAAGTAAAAAAGTTTTTTGGGTATCAAACGAAAGGGAGCCCTTTCGTTCTCATATTTTTGAAATGTGCTTATGCATAAGCACATTTCAAAAATATGTACCTAATATTTTGAGTTAGCTCACAATATTACATATTTTTGAAATGTTAAAAATAATTTAAATAAAAAGAACCCGACTACAGAAAAATCACGCTCAAAAAAGTACGAAACAAGAAATATTCTCATCTGAAAGCCGTGGGCGTATGCCATCTAAAAGATACATGGTAACAGTACTAGCAGTAATACTAACAGTAGTACTAACTGTAGTACTAACAGTAGTTCTAACAGTGGTACTAACAGTGGTACTAACAGTGGTACTAACAGTGGTACTAACAGTGGTACTAACAGTAGTACTAACAGTGGTACTAACAGAAGTACTAACAATCTTACTAACAGTAGTACTAACAGTAGTACTAACAGTAGTATTAACAGTAGTACGCGATCATAAGCTGTATGGCAAAGTGACATACCTACGACCACGGCTTTTACATGAGAATATTCATTGTTTCATACTTTTTAGCACGTGAGTTTTCAGGAGTCGGGTTTTAGTTTTTGAACTTACTTTTTGGTTCAGTAGCGTAGTTTTACTAATTGAGTTAGTGGGCTTAATAAAAAATCCAGTATTTTGTTTAAAACACGTCTATTCATTATGATTAACTTACTGAATGGTCCCTGGTTTGACTGGAAATTGAAGCTATTCCTTGATTCTGTGTCGACAGTTGGCACTGGTGTCAGTGGTGCTAGCGTGGTGCTCTCTTGTGGTGTCTGCGGAGTGTCGTCGAAGTTCACTGCATCATTTTCCTCCGGCACTCCAGTATCTATAATAATTTTTATTTATTTCAAAAAGTGTGGTACAGTCTGTTACAATAAAATAATTTTTAAAATAGAAATAAAGTAACATAATTGAATCAGGCGTCCTAGCTAGGTTACATAGTAACCTGTATTAAGGTTCGCCAGCCCAGGTTCCCACAGGGGTACAAACATTTTAATAGACTGCTTAGAACTATATCTGTTGAGTATTTCATAGAAATTAAGATACTATTTATATCTATGAAAGCTTGACAGTCAAATTAGGTTTATTAGTCAATTAGCACGAATTTACTCGCTCGAATAGGGTGAATCAATGACGACGCACGAAGATAAATTATTAGTGGACGAATCGACAACTCCAGAAAAACGTATTAGGCATTTGGCACAATTTGCCAAAACGTGCGCCAAAGGAAAATAAAATATTAATTTAAAGTGTCGATTCGCTCGATTTGGGCGAGTAAATTCATGCGTATCGACTAATATGCCACTAGTTTATTATAGTGGAGACTCCTAAATAACTTGCAGATAAATACAAAATCATGTTTTATCAACAAACAATGATGGTCACATATGCCCACTTTCGAACAAAAAATATTACTACGTTCATGGGCGTAGCCACGGTGGGGCAGGGTGGGGCGCTTGCCCCACCCTGGCTCTGACCTGTAAGGTACATAACCAAACCTAAAAAAAAACAATTATCTAGGTACTAACTACTATACATTATATCCGTAAGAAAGTTCACACTCGACAGTGGACGTAAAAAAAATGCGATCAAAACAAAAAGCGCGGTCGGTCATTAGGGTGTGTCCAGACCTGGCGAATGCGCCGCTCGCGAGCCGCTTGCGACTGCGCGCGAGTGATGCGCGCCCGGCGGCTCAGGGGCTGCGTACGAACATGAAATGCACGCGCGCAGTACGCAAGCGGACAAGAAAGAGATTTGCGAAGGCGTTATGTGAAATATTTATTTAGAGAAGATTTTACAGACAGTAACTGTTGTGCCTAGCTAGTGTGCCAGTGTTGTGTTTCAAGCTATCTACCTATACATATGTATAGGTAGATAGCTATACTTTAGTAGGCATCTACCGCATCTAAATCTACTGAATATTTTGAAATTGGGTTGGGTGGACTGCTTCTGATAGTGCTCTATAGCAGGAACCAAGTGCCGACTACTTTAATTACCTACTTATTTGTCTGGTCTTTGATCTGAGACCTGCAATCTGCAAAGGATATTCGATCTTTTTTAGCGCTGCTAAAGGTAGGTACGTATCATTCTATTACTATTCCCAACTGTTATGCCAATCATTAAAAATAAGCATGAGTGTGTCATTTTAAGTGTCAACTTAAGTTGTAGTTTCCACAGCGAGGCTGAACTGTGGTACCACTTTTGGGAAGAAAAAAATATGGCATTGAACAACATGGAAGTGGCAGAACTGATAAAGGATTCAGAAATGTTTTATCCGAGCATAAAAACTGCGCTTGCTATTTTAATGGCCCAACCGTGTACGACCTGTACTATAGAGAGGTCGCACTTGAGGGAGAGGCAATATATGCGCCCTCACGGCCGTAGTCGCCGCGGAAGACGCCCTGGGCGTCGGGAATCCCAGGCTGATTCCCGGCCACCGTAGGCGCGGGCTTGCGGACGGCGAGTAACTGGTAAGTCGCTGTCCGGTAAGGACCAAGCCTGGGTTGACGGCGCGTTGTGTTCCACGCGCGCCTCAAAGAGATGTCAGCACCAACTGGTGGGGTCCGCAAGTGCCGATGCCTGCCAGGGGTGTGGGTTGGTCGAAAGAGATACCGCGGCCCCTGGCACACAGGCAACTGAGCTACACGGGTGGGTTTTAGTCAGTAAAAGTCTGACACGCCCTCCTGCTCCACCCAGAGCGGGAGAAGTTATTTGATGTTTTCCCACCCAAAAAAAAAAATATTTGGTTGGAAGATTTCGTGGTGTAGGTAGGTGAGCATTAAGAAAGTGTTTTGGATAATTCGAATTATACATACAGATACAGGGTGCTATAGGGTGTAAACTTTTTGTATGAAAAAATTAACCGGGGTAAGACCGCGGGTATAGTTTGCTAATTACATACTATTTTAGACTGCTGCCCCACCCTGAGCCCATGGCTGGCTACGCCCATGACTACGTTGTATGATTGATTAGCTAAGTAATTCCAACTCCACAGATTGTACCTATCACTGCCTGACATATTTTGGAAATATGTTTTCGAAGTGGCGGAGTTTGGGGGAGGCCTATGTCTAGCAGTGGACGTCTTTCGTCTGAAATGATGATGATGATGATGATGTTTTAAGGATTAATTATTGAAGCCATTGAGAAAAAAACCATCTTCTTATTTAATCCTACCCGTTATAAGCACAAGTTTATTTTTGAGGTACATATTTTTATAATCAATTAATATCAAGCACCCCACGCTTTCCTGGAATTATTTTCTTCTTTTTTAGTTTGTTTTTTAAAGCGTGTTTTGTAGTTTTTTAAACTATTATTTATTTTAATTTTTTTAAATTCGGCTAACTACCAAAGCGAGATTATTCAGTTTAAAAAAAAATTGTCAACACAGTGGAGCCAAATGAAATTATTTAATTGTCATTGGTCCTTGATAAGTGTGCAAAGTTTTAAATCAATCTGACGTTTTGAAGGGGGTGAAAATCACGTACAGAGATTCCGTTACATAGATACATAGAAACATACCAAGCTAATAAAAGTGTGTTAAAAAACCATCTTATTATTTCATCCTACCCGTTCTAAGCACAAGTTTCTTGCCTACATTGACTGTAAACAGCGGTGTTTTGAGACAAATATTAGTAAAGTCGTTTACAAGTATTTATCATACCGACTCATGTCATTTTAGTATTCTACCTAAATACAAAATCGTTGATGTTTAATTGCATGAAAATATTTTGGTAAGTATTGATATCTTAGTAGATTTGTGTTAGTGTTTAATATTTATATGATATTCGAAGTAAATTATGATGCAGGAATTTAGTTGTAAAACTGGTTTAAATCAAAAAACTAAACGAATAATTTGTAAAAAAACCAAAGATTAATTTAAAAAAGCTGCCAATGTGACCTATGTTAGAATCTTAGGATGTATTTTCAACTTTCAGTAAAGGTCAAAATTCTATTAATATCAATTCAAATTTAATTCAAATAATCGTTGATACTTATGACTTTACGATAGACACACTCGATCAGTGTTTGACAAATAACTTTATCTAAAACGTGTAATTGTATATTTTAATGAATTCTGAATTTATTGTGATTGCTTCAGTTTAGGCTCTAAAGACCACCGCTACAAGAACAAGGTTATTTTCTCTTCTTGTTTCTTGCGGATCGTCGGTTGAGACTGGTCATCTCCTAACTTCCATGGCTTATTTTAAATCTTAATTGTTTTTTTTTTTACATTGTTCTCACATGTAGAAGCAACAAGAATATAATGTTCCTAAGATTTTGTAATACCTAACATCAAACACGATTAAAAAGAGTGTCCATGGAGTTTCTTGCCCGTTCTTCTCCATAGAGATCTACGTTTTGGAATGGGCAACTAGCTTCAACTTTCCAACTGGTCGACTTTTTGGCAATTCAAAAGTGCCTGAAAATGGTTTAATTGAAATAAATGCTTCGAGTTTGAGTTTTGAGTTTGAGTTTACAATCTTAGTTTGATAGAACTTCTGTGACATTTCTCAAATTTTAACCAACCACCGTCCTGTCAATGGTCATTCTGGCATCAAGAGATCCTTGAACCTCAACTCAATGTATCAATTTGATATGTTATTAGATGACACTAAGCGTGTGGCACCCGATACTGAAAAGTTGTGTGGAAATCAGAAGGTCAATTCTCGTAATTTAAAACGTTCAAAATCTAGTCGCAGTCTCATCTCAGCGACAATCAAATGTCAAAAACTTGTCAAAAATGTATGGACACTCGAGGTATTTTTGAAAAATTGAGGCTGAGATTAGACTGTGAAAGTTCTTATAATTACAAGAATTGCCCCTCAGTTGTCATGGTATGGGTAAGGGTATGTGATACGGAGGAGTGGGGAGGTTTTGATGGATGGAGTGTGGGAATGATGATATGGCTGTGCGAAAACAGCGGGATAATTGCGTTACACACTAACAGTAGAAATGGCTTTCTTTTTACAGTTCAACAACATTCATTGAGTTATTTACGTTGTTCAGCAGACTAAGTTTCAGAACATATGAAGCAATGGATTAGCAATTATCTTTTAAATGATTCAGTTTCTGCGTAATAGTGTGTTATACAATTATGGTGCAGAAATAGGAACCTATAGTGGGAGTACTTCCCCGGTCAAGCACAATCACAAAGAGCTCTGCCACTCACAAATATTGTCAAAAAAACAGTTTTTACGAGTTAAATGGCGTGTAAATAAAAAGGTGATAAATAAAATGGCATGTAACGGCCAATGACCCGGTGTTTTATGACGTGGTGTCAAAAGGTTATTCAAAACACGTGTAAATAAACCTTAGCCTAAAACTTCACAACATTTGTTAAAACGTTTATGGATACTTTGACCTTGGATACTTTGACTTCGTAGCAATGTTTGCCCGGTCAACCACTTTGATTAAATAATTGGCTTACCGACTAGTAAGCCAATTATTTCGACTGATCCGCAAGAATTTACTCTCCCGAAACGGGTGAAACGACACTTTTAAATAAATTTTTAATTTCTGTAAGTGATTCGCACGAGTTGAATTTACTTGCGGGCGAATCGGCAATTCAGGAATTGTCGATTCGCACACGACTATGCGATACGACTAATAAGCCTAATAATTTGCTGATTTATATTAGTCATAGTCTCAAATAGCTAAGCTGTTAAGCTCGACAGTTGGTTAAAGAACAATGGCACAATATGTTGAAATATTAATATATTAGGATGTTAAAGAACTAGTTGTGTCAACCGGAGAAAGGCATACTATGGCAAGGAATATATTTCTATCATTGTTACCATCGCGGACCCGGATGAGGAAAGCACAGGAGTTTGAGGATCGGCACAAGAATAGAGAGGCCGATGCTTAGCTCAGCATTGGGTAAAATGATGATAATGATTCCTAGCGTTGGAATTATCCATAACATTCAGCATCCCAATTTTATCTAACTCTTAGCTGAGAAAACGTAAACTTGAATATATCCAACCACAGAGTGGTGGGATTGACTAGACTAAGTTGAAATAACCTATGTACTGATTTTAAATACAGGTTGGCCAACTCTTAAGTATACAATTCATTTTTTACACTTTTTTCAAAGTTGTTGAATTATTTTTGACCACGTAGGACCCCTAAATTCTCTTTGACTGACTGGTTAGTTAGAGCAATTATACCTTTCTTATATGTACAACTATAAGCTCTAAAGCCCGAAAGTCTGACAACCAGTGGTTGAAAGGCTCCAGAGTTGTGGTCAGATAGGCAGTCGCTCCATGTAAAATACTGGTACTCATCTGCATCCCGTTAGACTGTAGGCCAACCCAACTTAGATGGAAAAAAAGCAGGGCAGATGATGAATAAGCTCATAAACCAAGAAAGTATAAGTGGGTTACCTTCATTAGGTCGCACGTTGTTCTCCTGATTGTTCTCATCCTGGTATCCACCATTCCCTCCATTTTGAGCTGGTTGGTCCTGATTTACTTCTCCATTATCATAATTTGGTTGGAAGTTAACATTGCCTGGGTTAGGTTGGAAATTAACATTCCCATTGTTCTGTCCATTCTCGTTATAAACTGGACTATTGGTTGGAAAGGAGACTGGTCTTCCAAAGTTCTGTCCATTATAGGTATTGTATTCGTTCTGTGGGTTTCCTTCGGCGACCTCGACCACGTAAATGTTCTCTTGTTGGTTATCAGTATTAATGGGTACTGGTCTGTTAGGCCGCATGAAGAGGCCTGAGAATCTGTCCTTTAATCTTCTGGATCCTCCTTGCAAGAGGCCCTGGAAGCCATTGTTACGGCTTTCTCTTTGTGGGAAGAAACCTGTGGAAGAGGAACGAAATTAGGTCGTTTGTTCGGATAATATGACTGCATCTTGATAGACTGATTTTCATTGATCTAGGATCTTATTTTAGCACTGGAATCCAGTGACACGGGATCAATTTTCGACATTTCGAGTATAGTATTCAGTATTCAGAGTCCAATTTGATTAGAACAGACGCTTAGTGGCCAATGCCCGAACCAGCGTCACTAAATTGCTGCGCTGGATTGACATGCTGGATCAATGTATATCAGTCTTAAGGCTGCCCTTCCACCAGAAATGTGCGAGGTAGGTGTGCTATGAAGCTCAGCTACGAAACTATGTATCTACTTCCACCAGCCGGGTATTTACGTAACACACAATAGCAATGCCTTTAATTTTGACTGTTTATCAACATTCATTGCGTTATTTACGTTGTTCAGCAGACGAATTTTTCAAACGTATGGTGCAATGGCTTAAAAATTTCCTTGGATTGCGAATGAAAGTGTTTTGCGTAATAAATCGACGTTTACAGGGACGTAAAAATATCGCGGATTTTAATGCGCACTGGATTTTCAAGACTCGGTGTTGAACCGAACTTTGAGAATCCAACAGATGTAAGTAAAAAAAAAACTAAGAAATTAAACTAACTACTTTTTCGGCGCTAAGTACTTTTAAAATCCAGTGCGCTAAAAATCCCGGCGTGATATTATAACGTTCGTGTGAACGTCGACTAAGGGTGCTGAGCTAAGTGGCGCAGTAGGTACGATGTGCTGTAAAAATCATACGATCCTATTTACTGATATGCATAGGTACTAATCCTTCGCTACGAAGCAGCAAATAGCCAAGCTGATTGTTTGAACAAAGGGACCGTGACCGTTATACGCATTTCTTAAAGGCTTATTAGTTTTACTCGCCTGAAACGTGCGAATCGACACTTTTAAATAATATAAAAATTTCTGAAGGCGATTCACACGAAGTTAACTTATTTATGAGCGAATCGACAATTCGAGAAATAAGTATTAGGCAATTGACACGTAATACAAGTTGGTGTACCTTTTCGTTGTTTCCTTAACGTTTAATTGAACACGAGCCGTAGGTATTTCTGGAATTGTCGACTCGCTCACGAACAAACTAATTTCGTGCGAATCGCCTACAAAAATCATATAGATATTATTTAAAAGTGTGCATTCGCCCGCTTTGACCAAGTCAATTCATGCGGATCGACTCACAAGCCTTCTTGAATACAAGAAAGAATAACTAATTATCTTATAGATACTTATCCTTATATAGCAGTCACGTTATATTCTGCTATGATTTACGTGTTATTCCGGTTAAAACTAGTTCCGGAGTCAACTGCTTTTCAAGAACATTGGTATATTATGAGTTTATGACAGTGTGGGCTGGTTTGACCAGTTACCTGCCTAATTTTTGACGTCATAAGAAATACCGGTATCATTTTGACCGTTGTTAATAACTTCGTTTTAATCTTGGAAAATGTAGGGTTATAATATGTTAGCGGTGACTGCCTCGCTGGTCTAGTGGTTGCCAGCACTACGGCTGAAGAAGAGGTCCTGAGTTTTTAGATCTGGATTTTTTCAGTATTAGCCCGGAGTTTGGATTTGTAGGTACTCGGTTGATGGCAATAGGCTCGCCCCTATCACATGGGACTTAAACATAACATAGGTACGCCTCTGCCCATCCCTTCGGAGAATCAAGCCGTAATGTTATGTATATGTTAGCCGTCTAAAATCACTAACACACTACTCGTGATTAACGCTTCAAATACAGGTTGTTTGGCAGAACGTTGAACATACGAAAATGGTGGATAGGTGGGGTCATCTGCTACTTACTCAGCCCTAATTTATTTGGCCCTGGCACCCTGGATATTTTTTTTATTTTATTATTTGCTTTCTTCTAGTTTCACCACTTTCTTAACTTTAAAGTTTTATTAAAAATGGGTAAAATAGGCAATATTTTTGTTTTTTTACCCCACCTATCCACCATTTTCGTATGTTCAACGTTCAGCCAAACACCCTGTATTTTGGCATCTGACACAAACTATAAAGTTCCGTAAACTTGTAAGAATGGCAGGAAAATATGTGTTACAACTGTAGAATATATCATTATGTATCGAACTATTGTTGGCATTCGTTAGATGTTGTGGGCCTTTCATCACAAGTACTCGTGTATCGTTTTACGAATCTATTCGAACTAGTGGTCGCCCAGTGGTCCACATTCGACCATTATTAAAAGTATTAGCTTTTTGCTGTCCTTCTCCATTTAAACATACACTTTAACTGTGCCAAAATTCATACTCCTACGTCTTCGCAATTTTCGTAAAAAGGGGTAGGTACTAAGTTTTTGCTTCACGTATACAGGATAAAATTTTAACTAGTGTAACCATGAATTCCGACGAAAACCGACGAAAAATTTCTACAACTAGAATGACTAGGTCTAGAATGATATGTTGAATTCATGGTTACAATTTGCGCACTGGTTAAAAATGTACTCTGTATAGATATACTGCAGCTGTGCCCGCGACTTTATCCGCGTGGAATTTGACAAAAACGTTTAAATTAATGTATTTTTTTAATATTTGTGAATAAATAAATAAAATAAAAGTAGCCTAAGTTACTCCTTATTACATCAGTTATCTGCCAGTGAAAGTCCCGTCAAAATCGGTCCAGCCGTTTCAGAGATTAGCCGGAATAAACAGACAGACAGACTAAAATTGTAAGAAATGTTATTTTGGTATATGTACCGTGTATAATTTATATATATCCATATGCATTTAGTAAAAAGCGATTATTTTAATATTACAAACGGACACTCCAATTTTATTTATCTGTATAGAATTAGATGTATGTATAGAAGATGTATATGTAATTAAGATTCAACTCTGTATCGTTTTCTGTTGCAGTTACTGGCTTAGGTATTGTTTATGCCGTAAGTTTATTGTTATCGCTGTGTGAATTTATGAATTGGACATAAAAGTTATTAGTTTATTTTTTTCCATGCCGAAACATTCTGACAAATAAATTGGGATAAGGGAAAGAGAATGAGGACTACACATACTTAAATACTGTCTATATTGTAAAAAAAAAACATGAAGTCAAACACCGATTAATCATCGGTGTGTGACTTCATGGTTTTTTTTAAATACACTGTTAAATAATCAAACTATACCCCATCTATGTGACGTGGTATTTCCACGCAGCTACTATTTACGTGTTTTTTTGCTGTCCACATAATGAGTCGTTATGTTCAGTGTCAATTGGCATCATTTAGAGTTGCCTTCGAATCGTCACTTAGTTCTTTTTATAGCTAGCGGAACTTGTTATTTAATACACATAGACCTTTTTTATTATTTAGATTATAGTACAGTGACCAAATGAGATAAGTATATCAGATATAGTTGGAGTTTAGTAAGAAACCGATAAATGTTTTCAAATAATTTTTAATTTGATTAATTAACTGTTTGTTTTATATGAATTAAATGGTTTTTTTTTTCTAAAACATCTATCGGTCTAAACAGTTACCATGGCCTGGCACAGGCAACTGACGGAACACGGGTGGGTTTTAGTCAGTAAAAGTCTGACACGCCCACCCGCTCGGCTCAGAGCGGGAGAAGTCATTTGATAATTTCTAATTGAAAAAAAAAATGTATATCCGACGACCCTGGTTTATTTCTTTTTGTGACCGTACCTAACCTAGCTGGAACTATTGTTGGTAGCCCAAGGTGTATTTACTGCGTTTCTGTTTTAATTTATTTTTAAGTTTTTTTTTTAAAGAGCTGTGGCAGACTATTAAGCAACGTTTATGAATAAGGGGGCTATTGGCCCCTTTATTCATAAACGTTGCTTAAATTTAAGTAGTGATTAGCGTCTGTTTAACCATATATTTTTGACGTTGAAACATCATTTAACTTTAATCATTGTTTCGATTATTTGTATTTTTTTTGTAATGTATATTTGTGGTGTACAGTAAAGAATATATAAATAAATAAATGAATATACCCCTTAATCTTTGTCAAGTCAAGGAACGGTATGGTTTAGATTTAGAAGAAATAATGGTTTGAATGTGTAACCCAAATGTATTTTTTTGTAGCAAACTGGTATGTAGTAAGTATACCTAATGTAGGGACGACCTCGACCCAATTAATATTTTATTCTTTGTTTCAAGATTGTTGTGAATCATAAATACTTATCTAGGTAAACCTATTACTGTCTAGGCTAAGCACAGTATAAGAAAGTGTCTAGATGCTATTAAATAATTCCTTAAAACAAAACTAGGTTCATCATTGATGGTCATTGTTTTAATCACCACGTTTGAGGTGTAATACGTATTTCTGGAATAGTCGATTGGCCCACAAATAAATTAACTTCGTGCAAGTCGCCTATATAGATTAAGGAATTTTTTGTCACAGTGTGAGGCATTTGCGATGTCGCACGGACTGAAATACAACTCCAAAAAAAGTGAACTCGTTGTATTTAGAGCGTGTCCATACTGTCCCGCATATGTTCCTCCTGTCATGCTTAAAAGTGGTGGACAGGTTTAGGTATCCGGGGCACATTGTGACGGACAACCTTAAGGATGACGAGGGCATAGAGAGGGAGCGCAGGGCTTTGGTGGTGAGAGGCAATATGCTCGCTTGCAGGTTCGCACGTTGCACCAAAGAGGTGAAATTTACACTTTTTAAGGCGTTCTGCCAGTCATTCTACTCGAGTGGCCTGTGGGTGAAACATACGCAGCGATCCTACAGAGCCCTGCGTACCCAGTATAACAACGCTTTTAGGATGCTGTTGGGGCTGCCGCCCGTGGCGCTGCAGCGCGTCTGGCATGTTTGCTGAAGCGCGTACGGATGGCTATCAAGTCATCATGTGCAAGAAAGCTAACTCGCTGCTGCACCATTCACGAAGCAGCAGCAACAGCAACCTATGTTAACCTATGTTATTGCTGCCCATTTTGACTGTCCTTTCCAAACTCTTTGGATAAGGATGGCCGAAGGCATCAGTTAGGTATAGGTACTAACAGTACTAATATAGTTATATGTACATTTATATTATTAATATAATTTTTTGATACTAACACACTTACTATTATGTATGATTTTTTATGATTTCTGTTGTTTTTGAATTTTGTAATCATATATGGAGTTTTCTCTGATATAAATAAATTGAATTGAATTGAATTGAAATATAGAAAATATTATATCATTATAATTGACGATTCGCCCGATACAGGCGAGTGAATTCGTGCGAATTGACTAATAATCCTCATACTTACAAACTTTACCTCTATATTATAGTGTAATAGGTTACTAGGTAGTTGTGTTGCTGGACTGTAGAGTAATTTTGGTGCAGTTTAAATCTATATATATAAAAGAAAGTCGTGTTAGTTACACTATTTATAACTCAAGAACGGCTGAATCGATTTGGCTGGAAATTGGTGGGGAGGTAGCTTAGAACCCGGAGATGGACATAGGAAACTTTTTTTTTTTCATAATGACGATTGAAAAATTAGCCATTGCCGTTCGACCGCGTTCCCGTGTGACGTGATATAAGTAGGAGCTCTCACCTAACAATGGTGTGTCAGCTAGAAAACGCTTTATGCCTTCGAAGTACCAGGTTATCATAACTCGGTAGGACCTAACATAGGTGTGTCAGCTAGAAAATGCTTTATGGCTTCTAAGTACCAGGTTGTCATTACTAGGTAGGACCTAACGTAGGTGTGTCAGTTAGAAAACGCTATGTGCCTTCGAAATATTAGGTTGTCGTAACTTTGTAGGAGATCATGCGAAATGAGTAAAGATGTTTTGCAAATAGGTTAACACAACATTAATTGATTCTGAGGCGGTACGAAGTTCGCCGGGGCAACTAGTTAAAACTAAAATCCAAACTGCAGCGTGATCCCAATTTATTTATTTATGAAATTGTTATCATTCAACAAAGCATAGCCGTCAGTCGTGGCCATTTATACTTGACTATAATGACAGCCCAATTGGCCATCATTCCAATATTTTGAGATAGCTCAACCATGAAAATCAGGGGAACCACCAACAGACAACACTACATGGGGTTTTTTTTATGTATTTTTGCAAATACCGTATTAGATCATTATAAAAATACACAGATATATGGATAAGTAAATAACAAATGCCGGATGTAGTCTCAAAAGGTGCTAACTAGCAATTTTTTCGATTCATGAGGAAAATGACTATACGAGTATACACTGAACATACTAAGATTATTATATAGTTCCGTGTCTAGTGGTGGTGTGGCCATAATTAAATGCAATTATTATGGTTCCTAACACAATACTCAAGGGGTCAAGGTGGACCTTCTATGATTCTGCTTTTTACTAGGTTTCTGTACGCATAGGGTCGTAATCCACCACGCGACTGATTATTAGACCTCCACAACCCACTTACTGGGTAACACGGTGCCCCTTGGTAAGTCTGGTTGTCTGACACGTAACAACATTTAAAGATCTACAAATGATAGCCTGCACAAATTGCTTAACGTACTTTCCGAAACACTGAGGGGTCTTGGTATGTATGGATGGTTACCCATCCACTGACCAACCTCGGCAAGCGTTGCTAAACCTTGAAGGACGAACTGGGCGGCGGTTATTATTGAGCCACTATTGACATGTGAATACCTACTGTAATATTCTATGATCTAGTAGATATTGTGTAAACTACTCAGCAAGTAATGGCTGTAAAAAAGTAGATATGTTATCAACATTTATCGTGGCAGTCAAAGTCATATCTTCAAAGCACATAAAACTTTTTCCAAAAAAAAAAACAACCGACTTCCAAAAAAACACTACAAAGTGAAAAATAACTTTAATTTCGGAAGTCGGTGTCTTTGGAGCTGTATTTGAATTTTCTGTCACCGCCTTCCGAAATTAAAGTTATTTTTCACTTTGTAGTGTTTTTTTGGAAGTCGGTTGTTTTATTTTTGGAAAAAGTTTTTATTTTTCACTTTTTAGTGGTTCACATGTGCTTACCCCTTCACAGCGTACCGGCGTGATGTTATGTTATGAACTGGTGTAAATAATAGACAGACATGCGATTTCAGCAATCCCAGTCCGTTTGCTATAATTTATTGAGGAGTTCCGTTGCCTATCTCCGAAGTTCATCATCAGATCTTCACCAAATTGAAATGGGACCACTACGAGAAAGTACTCTTCCAAAAAATACCTAAATCGCTTTGTGTGCCTATAAAATTTGAAGAGTTCTCTCTATTTCTCCAGGATCCCATCATCAGATCCTGACTTGATGATCATGGGACCACCTGGGAAGTACACCCTTTCAAACAAAAAAAAACAAAATCCAAATCGGTCCAGCCATCTTCGAGTAATCGGGGAACATACATAAAAAAAAAAAAGGTTCCGACGAATTGATAACCTCCTCCTTTTTGAAGTCGGTTAAAAAGGCACCTTTGAACGTCAAAATTTACAATAAAGTAGAATGAGTCGGCCTTCCCAAAAGGTAGTTTTGTATGGAGAAATGGGCAAGAAACTCCACCGTTACTGTTTTAAAATATTTTACAAAATTTTGTAAACTTAAATTAATTATACAAGTAAATATGTACCTATATGTCAAGCAGTTTACAGTAAAAAAGGGGAAGCCCTTCCTGTTTACATCCGCACAGTGACCTATTGGTCTTAGATAACTCTTTATAAATAATCGTAGTTGTTTGTGATACAAAGCGTCAGTCAATTGAATGTTTTTTTTACTTGAGAAATGAGAAGTTTTTCCTTGTTTTTGCCTCAAATGTACATTGTTGATGAGTGCATTCGTATACCTACGTTGTATTTTTGTTATTCTATTCACCAAGGTATCTTAGACATTACTGACATCGGGGACGGAAACAACATTGTGAGGTATTCTGGATAAAGGCGCGACAGGACACTTGTAAACCAATTTCCATGAAGTTTTTTATAGAAATTGTTCTACGTGAGTCACGTCACGCCTATTTACGGGAAACTTAAGTCTGAAATCGCCAACCCTTCTTGAGCAAGCGTGGTGATCAATGCTCGTGTCTTCTTTGTATGAGAAGAGGCTTTTTTCTTTGGGATCCAATCTGTAGAAAGCACTGTAACCTATGAGAATGCTTCCTTTATTGGCTATGTCCATAGGTTTTCAGATCAGCACAAAAGTATAATGTACACGTGCAGCCTACTACCTAATAATTAAGGGCCTAAGTCCCGTTTGGTAGCGTAACACGGTCACTTTATGAACCGTACTGCTCATTAACGGCTTGTCTTGAAGATTTGAAAAATATACGATTTTGCTATAGATTCATATAGATCATTTTGCCGAAGGTACTTTTTTTGTATGGTTAATACTTTTGCTGTAAAAAAATATTTTTCAACACGCAATATTTTGGCTTCTGTTCCATACTCCTACTAAACGGCTTCGTTATTTGGAAAAAAAAAATACACTAAAAAATAGATAGTTAGAGGTACCACAGAATCGCTAGAGCACAATTGTAAATTAATCAACATTTGCCAAGGAATATCCCCATTTTGAGATAAAGGCTCAGAGGTGCCCTGCGCGGGCGCGGGCGGCAGTCGTGCTTTAGCATTCAGACGGGAGATGAGGATACTATGGGCCTTAATACATAATCAGCCTATAATATTCTCACTGCTGGGACTCAGAGAGGGCGTGGGCTGTATTCTACCACACGGGCCCAGTGCGGGTTGGTAGATGTCACATATCTTATTTTTTTTTGGTTCTAGGACACGCCCGTTTCCTCACGATGTTTTCCTTCACCGTTTTGAGAGCAGTGGTGATGAAATGCTTTGTTACTCCCTTGCTTCTCCTAAACTTGTTTGTCCGAAAATCATTATGCATAACACGTTTGCAATAAACTTCAGTAACCATAATGTTCAAAAATTCAAAATTTTGTTTTTATCTTTACTCTTAAAACTATTCTGTGATAATATCGAGTACTATAATAATTGAATCTCCTAATTTTGCATGAAATAAAGTCATATGTCTTAAGTATTGTATTAAATAATGAGTGTTATTCCGAATGTTTATTTATAATAAAATTGTTAATCCAAAAACATTTGCAAAAAATTGGGTTTTAGTGACTGAAACGAATCGCTGTAAATCCGACTCCACGCAGTCTTGTCTGCCCTACCCCTAGGTGTAATTTAGAATCGCGTAGGCGTGGAGGGGAGAGGCGGCCCACGAGTTGAGGAGCAGGTGCTCAACTTCAGCGGCCGAAGCTGCGGTGGTGAGCATTAAACCATCTGTGACGATAAGCTCGCGTGGGACCGCCCCGGAGCCATGACAGAAATCATGCCTGCTGCATGTTGCATGCTCGCTTGCATGCTGCATGCTTGCTTGCATGCTACACGATGCATGCTTGCTACATGTTGCATGCTTGCTTGCATGGTGTAATGCTGCATGCTTGCTTGCATGCATGGTGTAATGCTGCACGCTTGCTTGCATGCTACATGTTGCATGCTTGCTTGCATGCATGGTGTAAGCTTGTTTGCATGCTTCTTACAGGGAACTACACAACAAGTGAACTGTATCAAAACAAGTCGGTAGACGAAAAAATATTGCCCGTGTGTCATATACCTAACTACCTAACGTATCTACTTATCGCCTGAGAGAAGTTCATAGCAAAAGCTTTGTAATACAAATTTAATGTAAAAACATTGGTAGGATAAATAAACATTAAATAATTGAATTTATGACTTATAACTTACCTATAACTTTTATTGAAAACGGTTTTATTTCTTTTGTATACTATTGATTGTAATATTTATGCCAAACAAAGTTAGGGCATATTGTATTTAGGAATTTCGATTTTATGGCATGTTATATTATGTGACATAGGGTTTGGGCAAGTTATCATTCGAACAAATGATGATTAGGACAAAAAAAATATGGCACTTTAGATTATGGATAAAAAAGTTGGGTACCACAAAAGAGGACCAATGATTTACATAGAGTAAAGCGCCTGCCGGGGTACGAACCCATCACCTATATATTGTAAGCCGTTACCACTGGGCCACCACAGCTCACCGTAATGAGTTCTTCAAAAATACTTATCGTAAGTGTTTTGGTCATCTCGACTTCAGTAATCAAAATGTAGAAAAAAAAACAAATGAATGTTTTTATTACACATAATCTGTGTTTATAATAACAGCAAAGTGATTAGCAAATCGAATCGACGTTACGAGTAAGTAATTAACTTTTTTTCTTTGCACTAATTGCGAGATGATATTGATAAAACCTTGCAGTTTTATGTAAGGTCACTCATATTTATGTTTTATTATTGAAATATTGAGGATAAGAAATATATTATTTACCTATAAAAATAGTATGTTTTGTAAATCAACTTCAAAACAAAAATCTAGCGACACCAATTAAAAAAAAACAATCTCAAAAAAAAATCTACTTACCGAATTGACACACCACAGTTTGCACACACAAACATACACACAGGAAAGCACAAAAACCCTTAGCCATCATCACACACACACGTCGTGTTCTCACGAACACTTGGACTCGAATGACACTTCGGCAGCGTCCGTCAGATTCCGAATATCCACGAAGACTGAACTTCACGGTCGGACTGATGCGATATAAGCTTAGTGATTGCTTACGTCACTTTGATAGGGAAATTCGTAACAGTGAGTATGATTGGGTATTTTGATACGCTATCCGGAATGGGGGATGTAGTTTGTGGCATTGACTTGTGTCTCTTAATCACTAAACAGATAGTCAAGGTTGGTAATCAGCTTATCACGTTCCCACTACTGAGACATAGGCCTCTATGAGTCCAAGGAGTTTCTTGCCCGTTCCTCACCATAGGAACCTATTACACTATGCTTTAGAATGGGCAACTAGCTTCTCCTTTCTTGTTTGATTTTGAGAGGGACGTATTCCACCACGCGTGACCAGTACGCGTTGGTAGATGTCACATGGACTTCGAATTTTAGGTTCTGGGATTATGCCGGTTTCCTTACGACGTTTTCCTTCACGTTTCCTTTAGAGAGCTGGTGATGAAATATACTGCACAAAGTAAAATGCATGCATGGGTTGGAACTAGGAACCCACGGTCTACAACTCAAAATCAAAAGTCATTTATTCAAACTAGGCTGAGAGTCAGCACTTTTTGAACGTCAAAATGACATCAGTCAGTCCCCCAAAACGCTCACCCTTCAACACTTCCTACTTCCCAGCGCTTTAGCTGGGAAGAATCAAATCAAATCATTTATTGGTTTGCAAACATGGGTAATATAGTACATAGATGTGAAGAAATGGTGCAATAAACTCCCCAGCAGCATAGTTGTCTGTTCAGTTAGAAGAACTTGATTCTATACCTTGAAGTCAGGACTCAAGTGCTACCACTGTTTTAATGATAATAATGCCAAAAATAATTTGAACAATATTTTGATTTAAAAGGGTAACTATGGAGCCCGTTTTTCTCTATAGAAACCTCTGCAATGGACGAATAGTTTCATCTTTCTGACTGACCGACTCCTTGACAATTTAAAAGTGCCTGTAACTGATTTAATTGAATTAAATGCTTTGACTTTTTGTTTGATGGACGTCAATAAGTGTCCCGTGCTGACTGCATGCTGAAGATGATTAGGTAAATATGCAAGGTAATCTCACGGTGGTTTTCTTCACCGTTGGTGCATCGAATGAACTTGAAACGTCTGGACGACTGTGAAAATTGAAATTGTTACTGTTTTTTGAAGTGAAAACTTCTTTAGACACGTTGTGCATTTTTTAAGATCAGAAAAAAAAACAATTGAACGCGCGATACTGTCACCGTTACCGTTACCGATACCTCTGTATATAATTGTGTACATATAAGATACATATGCATGTATAATAGCGCATTAAATGTAAATTATAAGTTTAATAAGTTTATTTACAATTGGGTTTTTTGCCAGTAATGTTTAAATCCGATGTAATAGGCTCGCTAGCCTAATGCCATCAACCGGACACAAATTCAGACACCTGGTTGCTACTGTAAAATGACGGCAAACCCAATAACACTTTGCCCGACCTGGGTATCGAACCCAGGACCACAACACCACCGAGAAAAATTAAAAAAAAAAACGGATAAAGAAAATGATTGTTAATATAAAGTCAGCTTTTAGAAAAGTTTAAAGGAGGCAGGGAGGCATCGACGCCCGAACTATTATAACCAATGAATTCAGCACATGATGCTAGACGCTCTAGCGTAAAAGTTATTAAACAAAATTAGCAGATTTTTTAAATCGGCAAAGTATTTGAACAGGCGTTCAGAATCAGTAACATTTACGCGTCGATTTTCCCTGTGCGAGTCTTTCTTTATTTCTTTCTTCTTTCGATTTGCCACCCTGTAAGGATGTCTTCTTCCATACATCTCTTTAGATTCACGTCTTTTCTAGCCACATCATATTTCACACGATCCTCTCATTGTTTCTTTGATGTTTTTGATTTAAAATAGATGATATCTGTTTGTTACACAGGGTGCTGCAGGTGTGGAAAACCTTAAACGGCGCAAATGCTCCAATCTTATTGGGACTTAGGTAAAACGGGCTGTTGTCCGCAACTTCATGTCAAAGCGCGTATTTTGCGTACTTATTGGGACTTATATCTATAAGTCCCAATAAGTACGCAAAATCGAGGCTCGGACATCTGTCCGAGCCTCTTGTGATTTAAAGACTAGGGCCTGAGACATTGCGGAGCCTTTGCTCAACTCTTCTCGAGACCAGACGGCTGGCCTGACAACGTGGCAATGCTGCCAGCGTATTGGGAACTTATCCTGATGACAGTGCTGCGGGCGATTTTTTTAAAAGACCACCCAAGAGTTTATAGCCCCTGCCTAACCACAACCACACAACCAAAATTATACAGATAAAATGGCAGGGGTTACTTGCATGCTCAATGGGCCCCCAAAAACGGTCCCTAGCACATAGTGTAGTAGCGATAAGGGGGCAACATGTCTTGAGGTGCTGAAGAGTGGAGAGTTATTATACTACGGCTATCAGGGCAATCCCGAACATACGGTCAAGATCCCTACCAGCATCTTACTGGAATACTTCCTTCCTCCGAGCACGTTTGCGCTTGCACATCTCCTGCCACAAGCCGGCCAGTAAAGGCAAGAAAGAGGTGGGACCTCTTTTCCTCGTCATTGTTTACTCCAGCCGGCCAATAAAGGCAAGAGGTGACGAGCAAGTGATCTCCCGGGAGATATGGTCCGTGGGGTC
Organism: Antitype chi; assembly: GCA_947359405.1. Lineage (NCBI taxonomy): Eukaryota > Metazoa > Arthropoda > Insecta > Lepidoptera > Noctuidae > Antitype > Antitype chi. The sequence continues at coordinate 1,812,880 of OX375827.1, read as the reverse complement.
GCTACTGCCCAACATCTCGCCACATTTTGCCCCGCGGGTTTCTGTATCTCTCTTGGTCTGGCTCCTCAGTCTAGACCTGTTTCGGCAAACTTAAGTCTACCAGTACATCCCTAGATTTATCTTGATACGGCGATAGAGGTATTATAAAAGGCTTCGTCCATACTGATCCCTAGTCCCAACTCTCCCGGTTTTTAATATGCCTATTAGCTGCAAGGGTCTGTACCCTTTGTTTGTCGGAAAAGTGCTGCGATGTAGAAAATAAATACTTATCACGTATAAATTTTGCTTTTGGTCTTCTAGATTTTTAGCAGAGTTTTAATGACTGTATAAACTGTGATTTCTTCGACGATAGTTTCAATTATTTTATACTGACTGACTGTCTGTTTTTAACAGAGAGCTTTAATTATTGTAAAATCTGTGATGTGTGATGACTGAATATAAATAAATACAAAACATACAAGCTCTTCTCTTACTAACAGTACTTTTGCGCCTTCTAGCTATATATCTAGGTAGATATGTATATTAGGTCTTTACCTATGAAATTGCCGTTTTGCAGTACTGGCCATTTCAAATCAAAATAATTTTTGTTTGGGTAAGAATTCTAATTTCAAATTAATTTTATTTTAAAAACATGGATTTTTTTTTCCAAAAGTAGTCATTTGTTTATTGATTAGTGTTACATTTTCATCGCATTTCAATCTTTTTCGTCATCATGGATACGTTAAAAATTCGAGTAATTATGGAATATGAGTACCGTCGTGGCAGCAACGCGGCACAAGCGGCACGCAACATCAACGACGTTTACGGAGCTAACACTACAAACCAACGCACCACCTGTTATTGGTTTGCTCGCTTCCGTTCTGGAAATTTCGACCTGAAAAATGAACCTCGCGGTCGTCCGAAGACTTTGGTCGACAATGACGAATTAAAGGCGATTGTGGAAGCTGATGATACACAATCTACGGCTGAATTAGCAGCAGCTTTCGACGTTAGCGTCAAAACAATATTGGTCCATTTGCGTCAAATTGGCAAGGTAAAAAAGCTTGACAAATGGGTGCCCCACGAACTCAATGATCGTCAGCGCGAAGTACGCGTCGAGACGTGCCTTGCACTGCTCAACAGACACACAAATGAAGGAATTTTGAACCGCATTGTTACCTGCGATGAAAAATGGATTCTGTTTGATAACCGCAAGCGCTCAGCAAGTTGGTTGGATCCTGGTTCAGCACCTAAACAATGCCCTAAACGAAAACTTACCCCTAGAAAAGTGATGGTCACTGTTTGGTGGTCTAGCGCCGGTGTGATTCATCACAGCTTCTTACCAAACGGGGTGAGCATTACTGCAGATGTGTACTGTGAAGAACTGAACACAATGATGGAGAAGCTGGCACATCTCCAACCAGCATTGGTCAATCGCTCGTCTCCGCTGCTCCTGCACGACAACGCGCGACCTCATACTGCACAGCAGACGGTCTCCAAGTTGCAAGAACTGGGGTTGGAAGCTCTCCGTCATCCGCCCTACTCACCAGACCTTGCGCCTACAGACTACTACTTTTTCCAGAATTTGGATAACTTCTTGGCGGGAAAAAAATTCAATACCCGAGAGGCAGTACAAAATGCCTTTGAAGAATTTGTTGCCTCCCGTCCAGCTGATTTCTTTAAGAAGGGCATCAATAAACTGCCACTGCGATGGCAAAGATGCATTGATTGCATGGGTGATTACTTCGATTAATACAAATAAAAAATACATGAAAAAAAATCGTTTAAATTTTTTCATACAAAACGGCAATTTCATAGGTAAAGACCTATTATATACGGACCGGGCGACTTGGGACTAGGGTTCAGTATGAACGAAGCCTTATTATTTAAGACTGTTAGCTTTTATTATGTAAATATTATTTGACCCTATATTACCTACCAGCCGTTATTCCCTTACCTTTCTCATTTCCGTCCTTTTCGCTAGAACAACTTGAAAGATGATACTTACATAATTTATGTCTCAATTAAGACCTCTAGAAAATCCTTCATTAGTTATGTATGTAATTGAATACCTTATGTATTTATATGATTTACATCATTATATTCATTTGCATTATTTGCATAGTAGGTGTTTATCTTATTAATTTGTATTCTTTGACGGGGGCTAATGGTTAATAATAACAGCCACACGGGTCGATTGAAGGTTAAGCTGTGCTTGCCGAGGTCGGTACATGGATGGGTGACCATTCATTACCCTGCGTCCTGCATTTTTATTTAAACTGTCAAGTTACTGAATACAATTAAAAGTCAACCTATAAGTTACATATGTATGCACAATTTCTGCTCGCGACTTCGACCACATGAAATTTCTTGTTCCTCCGATCCTCCCGGTGCATCGCACCGCCTGCCTGCGCTAATACTTGTCTGCGACTTTGCCTACCGTTCTTACAGCCTTTTTTATTTTTGCTCGGCTTCGAAGGGTCCCAGCGCGATGTATGACAGCCTTTCGTAAGAATTGGGCTATCAGATGCAAAAAAGAATCTTGCAAATCAGACTGATACATCCAGAGATTAGCAACAAACTCCTCAGTTTTAATATTAACATAACATTTAATAGATTATATTGAAGGCACTTATTGCGTCAAAACTGTAACCCGTTTAGGAGTTTTCCGGGATCCTGAAAGCTTGAATGGTGAATTCCTTGGTATCGATAGTTATGTAAGAGATGACACCATAAAATGTTTACAGTAAAACTAATCGCACATATAATTTATGGTATAATCAAGTGTTTAAGTGTTTATCCATAAGGTAAATAGCAAAATTGTTATAATTGCAGTCATCCGTCAACCGTCAGATTATAATTAGCGTCACCATGTACACTTACGTTATTTTGCAGCGTAAATATGTAAATAAATAAATAAACCTACATGTCTTACTTTTAACTTGATTGTAGGCAAACCTAAATGGATATACTGATCCAAAAAAATTGTTAGTTATAAAGTTAGTTTTAATGAATTATCCCAAACTATTCCCATTTGTGGTGCATTGTACCGTGTATTCCCGTTGTCCTCGTAGGCCATGTCCCTGTTATAGGTGACAAAGAGAATTTAATAAAATAATTAAAATTATTTCCCATTGTCTCCGTTAATTTATTGTTACATATATTATTCGATACAGGGTTATTAAAAAAACACAGTTAGCGAAACTCCGCCCGCGTGGTGGATGTGTCTAAAAACGATTAAAAAATCAATTTTCTTCAAACAAACAAAAGAAGAATTTTTCAATCGATTTCTATTATGACGGAGATCTGAGTTAACAAAATTAATGAAAAAAATATCCTCCTTTTTTTTAAGTCTGTTGAAAATATGTTAATTAGTAAAAATCAAATGTCACTTATTCAAACTAAGCTGAGAATCAGCACTTTTTAAACGTCAAAATTACATAAGACAGCCCCCGGCACACTCGCCCTTCACCACTTCCTAGTGCTTTAGCTGGGTAGTAGAAGTGGCGCAACAGCCTCCCCAGCAGCGGTGGATGCACTACGTAGCCCGCGACATTTAATCATATTCGGTTTCATTTTGACAGTTCAACAATATTCATTGCGTTATTTACGTTGCTGAGCAGACACATTTTTTGAACATATGAAGCAATGGTTTAGCCATCTGTTTCAAAACGATACAGATTATGAATAATCGTGAGTTATGTTGTAATTAGTATGTAGTTACGTATCAAAATGTGTTTACTAGCGACATCTAGGTTGCCTAAATGTTAGTAATGAACAACATGTCAAAAAGCATAAAAAAAGTCTGTCTGCACCGAATACCCACCGTGTTTGTTCCAATAGGTTATGGGCTATCACGTCAATCCAGTTTTTTAAAGTATATTGTGTGATAAATTTATATTTTTGGACACGGTCGTGTTGTGCAGAATGTCAACAAATTATTTAGCCAGTGTGCCTAAACTAAAAGGCAGAGAAAACTATGATGAGTGGACATTCGCTGTTGAAAATGTGCTCGTATTGGAAGGTATGTTACATTGTGTGCAGCCAGTGGTAGGAAAAGACATAAAACCCGATGACGATGCGAAGGCGCGGGCCAAATTATGCTTAACCATTGACCCAGCTTTGTACGTGCATATCAAGAAAACGAAGACTTCGAAAGAGTTGTGGGATAAGCTCAAATCTCTGTTTGACGACTCAGGTTTTTCGAGGAAGATTTCATTATTGCGTCACTTGATATCAATACGGCGAGAAAATTGTGAAAATATGACCACCTACGTTACTCAGATTGTGGAAACATCGCAACGGTTGAGTGGAACTGGTTTTGAAATAACTGATCAGTGGATTGGATCATTGATGCTCGCAGGATTACCGGAAAAGTTTACGCCAATGATTATGGCCATCGAGCATTCCGGTATTGCAATTACGGCTGACGTCATAAAGACAAAATTGTTAGATTCGGAGCCGTTAGAATTGTCATTGATGGGAATGACATCGAATGAAACGCAGAATACTGAGGCAGCGTTTGCGTCAAAATGGGCGAAACAAAAACCCAGACCTGGCAACACCAATCAGAACGGAAATGCCGGGAAGCCAACGTCAAATGCAAAAATGACAGATGGAAATAAAAACGTAACCTGCTACAAATGTAAAACTCCGGGTCATTATCGTAATCAATGTCCAATGTTAGAAAAATCAAGCAAAAATAAGTCGTCAAATGCATTTAGTGCAGTTTTCTTGAGCGCTAAATATAGTAAAGACGAGTGGTACGTGGATTCGGGAGCCAGTGCTCACATGACGGCTATCGCAAGTTGGTTGCAGGAAATTTCGAATCCAGAGACATGCCCCGAGATTATGATAGCAAATCATGACAAACTTCAAGTTTCGTGCAAAGGAAATGTTAAAATATCAACGCAGCAAGGCTATGATATAACAATCAAGGATGTTTTGTGTGTTCCAAGCCTGACAACGAACTTATTGTCAATAAGTCAATTGATAAAAAACAACAACAGTGTTTCTTTCTCAGACAGTCAGTGTTTGATACACAATGCAAAGAAAGAATTGGTGGCTGTTGCTAACCTAATTGACGGTGTGTACAAGTTGGATTTATGTACTACACCAGTGACTAAATGTTTACTTGCCAGAGATAGTGCTTTGTTATGGCACAGGAGGTTAGGACACATAAACACTAACGACTTGAATAAAATGAAGAATGGCGCCGTGGAAGGTGTTAGCTATGAAGGCACATATGAAGTGACAAAATCCAACTGTGTGGTTTGTTGTGAGGGCAAACAATCACGACTGCCATTCCCCACAGGCACAAGAGGTACTAAAGTGCTGGAAATTGTGCACGCTGATGTATGCGGGCCAATGGAAACCAAATCGATTGGGTTGTCAAGATACTTTCTTCTCTTTGTAGACGACTATAGTCGTATGTCATTTGTCTACTTTATGAAACAAAAAAATGAGGTATTTAAATACTTCAGAGAATTCAAGGCTATGGTGGAGAAACAAAAAAATGCCAATATTAAAATCTTACGAACAGATAATGGTGGAGAGTTTTGTTCTAAAGTGATGGAAGAATTTTTGAAATCATCTGGCATTGTACACCACAAAACAAACCCCTATACGCCGGAACAAAATGGTATGTCAGAGCGAAACAACAGAACAATTGTTGAGAAAGCGAGATGCTTGTTGTTTGATGCTAAGTTAGATAAAAGGTTTTGGGCAGAGGCAGTGTCCACAGCAGTGTACCTGAAAAACCGATCTATAGCATCAGGTCTCAATGACAAAACGCCATACGAAATGTGGCATGAAAAGAAACCCATTTTGAGCCATATAAGAATCTTCGGAAGTCCAGTAATGGTGCATGTTCCCAAGGAGCGGAGAACCAAATGGGATAAGAAAGCTCGCCAGCATATTCTTATTGGTTACTCAGAACATGTAAAGGGCTATAGAGTATATGACCCTGTCAAAAACCAGACTACTACCAGCAGAGATGTAGTGGTGATGGAGACAGCAGTGTCAGGAGGAATGTCTGAACCCACTGAAGCAACGTGGTATGTGGAAGAAGGATTGCCTGTTCCTGAAGGAAATGATCGTTCAGTGGGGGAATGTAGCCATCAAGAACGATCAGAATCATATACTCAGGATAGCTCTGACAGTGAATCATCACAGCTAACATTCTATGAGGCAGATGCGGATGAGACCTATGTTCCGGAATCTCCGTTAACAAGCAGTAGTTCAATTGAATCACCAGAACAAGACCACCAGGTCTTGAACAGGCCAAAGAGGGAGAGACGGAAGCCCGAAAGGTACAATCAGACGGGCTTGTTGGCTACTGCAGATAATGACCTGACGGTGACGGAAGCCTTGAGTAGTCCTGAAAGTGTGCAATGGCGGAAAGCAATGGATGAGGAGTTGGAGTCATTCCGAAAGAATGAAGTATTTGAGCTTGTCAATGCTCCAAAAGGTGCTACAATTGTGCAGTCTCGGTGGGTGTTAAAGAAAAAGATCAAAAGTGATAGTGAAGTGCAATATCGTGCGCGATTAGTTGCTAAGGGTTTTACCCAGAAATATGGACTAGACTATGATGAGACGTTTTCACCAGTTGTGCGACACTCTACCTTAAGATTGTTGTTTGCGCTAAGTGTAAAACTAGGATTGGACATTACTCAGTTAGATGTTAAAACTGCTTATCTAAATGGCCATTTGAAGGAGGACATTTATATGCATGCTCCTGAAGGTTTTGTATCTGAAATGGCAGGGAAAGTTCTCAAACTCAAAAAGGCAGTGTATGGATTAAAACAATCTGCCTTAGTTTGGTATGAGAGAGTTAGAGATGTATTATGTAAGAATAATTTTAAAAACTGTACACAAGAGCCATGTATATTTACAAAGATGGGTAAAGATGTAAAAATTATTATAGCATTGTATGTCGATGACTTCTTAATTTTTTCTAATAGTAAGAATGAGAGTGAGAAGTTAAAATGTATTCTAAATTCTGAATTTGAAATCAAAGACTTAGGTGAGGTTAAGCATTATCTAGGTATGAATATTAATGTTCACAAAGATTGTAATAAATATGAGATAACCGTAGATCAACAACAGTACATAGAAGAATTATTGCTGAAATTTAATATGACTGAATGTAGAACAGTCGACACACCTATAGAGAATAAATTGAATGTAACAAAGGCAGAAAAATGTACAGCAGAAATCAGCTATCAAAAGCTCATAGGCTGCCTTATGTACTTAGCAGTCATGACAAGACCTGACATTACCTACTCTGTTAGTTACTTAAGCCAATTTAATACTTGCTACAGTGTTGAACATTGGAACTATGCTAAAAGGGTCCTTAAATATTTAAAGAAAACTAAAATGTATTGTTTAAAGTTTAGTAGTCAAGGAGAAAGCTTACGGGGTTTTGTTGATGCTGACTGGGCAAGTGATAGCTTGGACAGAAAATCTTACACTGGATTTTGTTTTGTTATGTCAGGTACAGCTGTTTCATGGCAAAGCAGAAAGCAGAGAGTTACAGCTTTATCTAGCACTGAGGCTGAGTATGTTGCGCTCTCTGAAGCTTGTAGGGAAGCGATTTATCTAAGAGAACTATTGTATGAGTTAACTGGATTTTTGTTAACAATTAGTTTGAATTGTGACAACCAAAGTGCATTAAAGATGGCCACAAACCATCAATGTCACAATAGGTCAAAACATATTGATGTTAAACATCATTTTGTGAGAGAGATTATCAAAAGTGGAAAAGTAGAGATCAAATATTTATCTACAAATGAAATGCCAGCAGATTTGTTGACTAAAGGTCTAGGTACAGTTAAGCACTACAAATTTATGGAAACATTAGGTATTTTAAAATTGTGATGTATGTTCAGATTGTTGTATGTTTAGTTTATTTTGATAAGTGGGGGTGTTGTAATTAGTATGTAGTTACGTATCAAAATGTGTTTACTAGCGACATCTAGGTTGCCTAAATGTTAGTAATGAACAACATGTCAAAAAGCATAAAAAAAGTCTGTCTGCACCGAATACCCACCGTGTTTGTTCCAATAAGTTACGCAATTAGGGTGCAGGTCAGTGTTAAGTTGTACGTTGATTAAATTAAAATATGATTCGCGACTGTAACAAATATGGCTTTACAGAATTATAATAATCATTAATACAAACCTCCAAGTTCATTTAATCCCATTGAATAACTTTTTCACGAAATAGTTATTCAATTGGATTAAATGAACTTAGAGGGTTGTAAATTTGAATTTCGCGGGCCTGAGTTAAAAAATAAGAAATCTTACCTGCTAGAATTTTGCCATTCTTCTTCCTTCCTCCTATCCTGGTTTTTTTCACCACGACTTGGTACCGATTCTTGGTATTATAAACTTGGGTGGGAGCATATCCTGTGGAACTAACATTGCCACTAAGCGAGTAAATATTGCCTTTCTTCAGCCCATAAGCTCCATAGCTCGGGTACCCCTGTAGCCCGGAGCCATAGGTGTGATAATTATTGCCCGACGTATAAACATATTGGTAGCACGGCTTTGCTCCACCGTAAGACGGACTGCTAGACCATTTCTTACCGTGCCCGTAAGAGGAATATTGACAGCTGGAGACACTGGGGGTTTGATAAACAGGGTAACCATGCTCATGTCCCTGGCTTCCTTGGTAACCATGGCCATATACGCTTTGGAAGAGGGCATCTAGGGCTTCGTAGTATTCTGGAGAATGTGTAGGACTCGGTGGCTTGTACACTAAGGGAGTTTTGATACACTTCTGGGCATTCTGAGCCAGTATTAAGAACACGGGAAAAGACTGGATTAGACTACAAATTGTTCCTTCTTTAACTGTCATGGTGTGTTACTGGTGAAATGTCAAATGAAACTGATGCAGAGATGAGATTTTTTTTTGTAATTTCAGCCAAAATTGGGTTATCACTCGATCAGTCGTTATTTATTTTGTATTACTGTTCTGTGTATTGAGTAATGTTATGCATCAGTTATTTTAAACAACATATATATGGGCTAGCTTCTGCCCCCGGCTTCGTTCGCGTCTAAGTCGTAAGATATATAAGGTATCTTACGACATAGGCGCGAACGAAAACGAAGAAGAAGAACGGAGTTCCGTTCTTTTTGACTTTTTTTATTTTTAAAGATTGTAGTGTGATGTTAAATAGCCATTATCATTCTTTGACAGTCATTGGGCTATCGAACGCAAAAAGATTTTGCCAATCAGTCGGATTTGAAAAATATTTTTGCTTTTAATACCATAGTCAGCATTATACCTACTTAGCCCAAATTGTCGTAGTACCAGACATTAGCGCGATCAAACAAAAAAACAAACGCGTCTGCTTTATAAACATCATTTAAGTACATAAATAGATTTTTGAACTAAAAGTTATTGTGTAGGGCTATTGCCATAGTATAATGGCGGTTACGATGCTGTATGATATCGATATGATCTGGAGTTTCCAAAAATAACGAGGCAACTTTCTATTTTGTTGGAGTTAATTTTATTCTGATGTAATGTGGAATATTAATGGTTCATGTAAATCTAAATGATTTTGTCGAAATTCAAACTCCACAATTGTTAATATTATCGAGAACATTACCTACCTAACTTTATGAGTATTCTCTAGCACGTGGAATTTTTTACATAGAAACCATTTACTTATTTATCATTAGTCGCCCCGTAGTCGAGATTCGACCATAATTCATTTAAAAGTCGATGAAGATATTTCTAATTATTAAGCTAATATTTTCAACATAAAAATCTTCGTTTTCTGCACTCTTTTTCCATATGAATAATAGCTGTGCCTTCATACTCCTGGGTCCGCGTAATTTTCGTAGAAAGGGGTAATAGTTACTAGTTATGCAAGGCTGCAAAGTTGTTTTTTGGCGCGGGTTTCAAAGGTACGAGACGCAGAATAACTTTGCTGCCGAGTGAAGCACACAATTTTTCACCTCACTACAGCGAGGAAAATGCTAGGTGCAAGGAAAACAGCCTATAGAATATATTAAATTAGCGTAGTTCAATGAAGTCTGATAGCATTGCATTGTAGTCTTCGAAAACGTTTTCACACCTTTGGAATGTCTCCATGCATTGAACAAATTGTACCCTTTTATTTATTTATTTATTTATTATGGCACTCCAACGACTAGTTCACATAAAGTTTAATAGAAAGTTTAGTTATAATTAATATTGTACTACAGTACTTTTATGTACTTTTCGCGCGATTTTTCCGGTAGAAAACTAAATTCTAAATTCGGCATTATATACCGCTTGCACTAACACAGAGTTAAAAAAGGGTTTTTAGTTAAAATAATAGTTTAAAAAACTAAAAAACACGCTTTAAAAACCAAACTAAAAAAGGAGAAAATAATTTAATTCAATTAAAAAGCCTGGGGTGCTTTTTGAGGTATTTTTATAATCAATCAATGTCAAACACCCCACGCTTTTTAATTGAATTAAATTATTTTCTCCTTTTTTAGAATGGTTTTTACACAGACATATAAAACAGTAGCAGACCAAACATTCGCTAAAAATTGCGTACCCATTACGCACACATAGAGAGTGTTGTCGATACAGGGCCGGACTAGGGCCGGTTGCCGGTATTATATAGCGATATTGAAACGACCGGTAAATCTTACCTACTGAAAATCTGCGAAAATCAATATTCTCTGGGTAAATGAAGTGTAGATTACTTATCAATAAAGTCTTAACGAATATAACCACCCGTCTGTTCCCGTGGTTACTGTAAAAGGCGACTAAGGTAATATTTTAAGAGGACGGTGGGCGGCAGTCCTTTCACCTCCTTTTAACTGTATATTTATAGACAGACCGTTGACGGGCATCAGTATCGGATAAAAGAACTCTCCCTGCAGTCATTAACCCGCATGCCCAGCTTGGTGGGACCTAGAGTTAAGGTGTTGGTATGCCTGAAAGCTAGCTTATAAATATATCAGGAATTTTGAAATAAAACAATGAATTTAATGAATATTTACATATTTATTTTTTACTTTATTTATTTATATATTCTTTATTGTACACTACAAAAATACAATAAACAAAAAAATACACATAGGCGGCCTTATCGCTTTCCGCGATCTCATCCAGGCAACCATGGAATGGACAGTGATTAGCCTGGACATAAAATGGTGACGTTGTTGGTGCAAATAATGTGTTTACAATATTCTAAAATAGATACATAGATATATACATATCCTAAATAATAGATACATAAATACATATGTACATACAAAATTTAAAACGAACGAAAGTAAAAGCCTATACAGAGATTATTACAGTTTGGTACGAAAACAAGATCACAACGACAAGTAATGTTCTTTATTTTCATAATTTAAAAACTACTGGTCCTAAAATAATAATATGTACAGGTATAAAAAAAAAATAGGGCATCAAATAATACGTCCGCATCGTTGTCAATGGGAAAAGTGACCAACAAAGGCTGGCAGCATTGCCACGTGGTATGGCAATGCTGATTCTTTGGCTGTAAAATAGGCCAGCCCTTTGGTCACGTGAAGAGTCGATCAACCGCTTGGAAATGTCTCGGAAAACTAAGTTGCCACTCGGACCCCATGGTCCTAGAGTTTCAACCCCAAACAGCTCGAACATATAGGTTCCAATAAGATTGGAATATTTGCGCCATTTGAGGTTCAGTTTCAATCCTGGAGTTTCATGTTTTTAAATCCATGCATTCCGTAAACTTACATCCTTTGGAAACCTGGAAAAATATTAGTAAGCTCAATTATTACCTGCTGAATGAAATGTTAAAATTATGTGAGTAGCCTATATCGATTTATGTCCACCATCGTTCATGTTATCCATCACACAGACAGGGTAACATAACCGGCTAATGAGACACAATTGATTTTCTATTGTAACGTATCACATGTGTACACGGCCGGAGCGATTCTATATACACTGGCAATCTGGACTCTGCAGTATTTTCAAACTATGTCACCAAAAAAAATTTAAATATCGTAGAGTAAACCGAGTCTCTATTTGATAATTCCATGATAGGTAAATATTTTCCATACAATAAAAAAAATCGTCTTTGTTGCCAAATCCGTCCCTGACTTCACAGCATAATACAAAAACTTACCGATGAAAGGTCAATCCAGGTGTTTTGTGGTAGCTAGCACTGTCACACTGGTACGCACAGCACTTTACCATTTTATTTTTGTGTAATTGTCCCAAACAATTAATTTTTCAAGTAATATTTCGCGGTTGAAACATAGAACGCGATTGAGGATAAATCTGCTTATCAATATGGCGGCGCGGGACAGACGGGCTACGCTTCAAATTTTGTCTATGTGTGAGTAAGTGTGACAACAGGTGACAGAACGAGATACAGCTTACGACTTGTCGCTTAGCAAAAAAAGGATAGAGAATCAAATCCATCGACTATGGATTAATGTTTGGTCTGCTACTATTTTATATGTCTGTGGGTTTTTAAAGCGTGTTTTTTAGTTTTTTAAACTATTATTTTTTCATGCAGTCGTCCTGCTGGCCAGTGTGATTATTCTAAAAATCGGGTTGGGCCACTGACATAAAAAAGTAATAGGTAATGCATTTTCAGTAAACTCACGACGACAAAAGAAAGGTTCGAATTTCAAAAATTCTTTCCACGCTAGCGGGTAAAATGCACTTTTGCACTCAGATTTCGAATGACAAACAGAATCTTTCCGAGGTGAAAAAGTTTTTGCTTCAAGTATTTAGATAAATACTCGTTAACAGTTTGTCACCGGCGTGGTATAAGAGTTAGTAGAGAACCATTGAACCACAAGGAAAATATTTGAACACAGGGATAAGGGTAGACCACAAGGACAATATTTCACGACAAGGTTAAGGTTTGACTTTAAAGACAATATTCCCGATTAGTCATCGTTTCATGTAAGTAAATAGTTCAAGATTATTAGAAGAAAAGGCACCAGGAATAACTTGTCTACATCTTCTATTTAAGTATTACAAAATATTAAATTAATTCATTGGCATCTGTAGGACTTTTTTAAATTCATATTTAAAAGGGGTTCATTAGTCAATAATCACGAAAGATGATATGGAAGTTGGTTATTTTTGCCATCGGCCGACGACATATTTTACAGGCGTGACGTTTATATTTGTTAATTATCACCTATTTTTCCACAGCTGTATTAAAACACCTCCCATAAGGTGGACTGATGACCTGGTGAAGGCCGCACGAATCCGCTGGATGCGAGAAGCATAGAACCGGTTGAAGCGGCGGTGCTTGGGGGAGGCTTATGTTCAGCAGTGGACGTTTTCCGGCTGAAATGGTGACGATTACGCATCAGCTACATTCGATTTTCAAGATACGTTAAACACAAGGAGATAGGAAGTAGGTCTATATCCAAAGCTGTCTTTGACATACATAGTCACTTGTTCTGAAAACATTCAATGAATCACAGCTAACATTGATCTTAGGTCAGCATTTATAACTACACAATAGCACAATAGCTCAGATCATTTCTTTAATCCACTGCTGCTCTTGTATACTAGTCATGAAACAAACCTCTTACGAATCCTTCAATGTACTTCAAAGTTAAACATTTAATACGGCCAGCACGGAAATCTAACTTGTCACTGTCAGCTAACAAGGTTGTCAAGACATTTTTGTTTATTACAACTTACTTTCAAATGGTATCATTTCTGTCTTATATCCTATTAGTCATGGCGAGAGAACAATAATCATAATTAGTAAGTGACATTTATGGGAATTCTTGACATACGGAATTCCGTTTCGATTTATATGACATTTGTAAGATTCTTTGAACGTGCGTCTGAGAATAAGAACGTAGGTGGAATTAGATTTGAGTGACTTATTCAGGTTTTTCTTGTACTACATTTTTCTCGTTACACATCAAGGATTTCGGATGTTGTGATTTGTCGCATGAGTATCATAGGTATATTTAGCTTGAAAACGCGTCTATAGTTCTTAGAAATATACGTACCTACCTACGTACTTTAAATGAACACAGGAAAACAAGACCAAACAGACATCTTCAGGGCACGTGCGATACATCGTAGACCTCATCCATCACTTACCATCCGGTGAGATCGAAGTCAAGAGCAACAATAAAAAAGGAATATATTTTTCAGTACGTAAATCCTGGCTGCATTGATGAAGGCTATGAAATGCCAGCCACAGGAATTAGATACAGAATTTATGTATTTTTGTTAAGGGTGGGAAATTAAATAACTTCTCCCGCTCTGGGTGGAGCAGGAGGGCGTGTCAGACTTTTACTGATTAAAACCACCCGTGTTCCTTCAGTTGCCTGTGTGCCAGAGGCCACGGTATCTCTTTCGAACAACCTGCACCCCTGGCAGTACCGGCTCTAGCGGACCCCACCAGTTGGTGCTGACATCTCTTTGAGGCGCGCGTGAAACACAACGCGCCATCGACCTGGGCTTGGTCCTTACCGGACAGCGAGCTACCCATTACTCGCCGTCCGCCAGCCCGCGCCTACGGTGGCCGGGAATCGGCCTGGGATGCCTGACGCCCAGCTGCGGTGACTAGGGCCGTGAGGGCACATAGATTGGATCTCGCTCACGTGCGCCGCCTCCCTCTTCGCGAGCATTACTGCTACGCAGAAGGAGGTGACGGCTACCCATGCACTCTCGCTCCGTACAATGGCCTGGACCAGCACCCTAATTGCGTAACATACGTTTAATCATAATCTGTTTCATTTTGACAGTTCAACAATATTCATTGCGTTATTAACGTTGTTGAGCAGACACATTTTTCGAACATATGAAGCAATGGTTTAGCACTCTGTTTCAAAACGAAACAGATAATGATTAATCGTGAGTTACACAATTAGGGTGCTGGGCCGGACACGAGAGATCGCCGCCGCCAATCGCCTCCACGAGGACACGACAGTGCGCCGCCCAAGCCGGGCAGACCTTCACTGGATAGAATCTATGTCGCTAGATGCAATCTAAAACCGCAAAGAACATGTTCTTGGTTATCATTGGATATATTGGTAGTTGCAGGTTATTCACGCGTGTTTTTCAGTTTTTTTTTTTCGGGGTACCTAAGCTAAAAACCATCTGTCACACAATTTATCATATATGGACGCCAGTCTCTCAGAAATAATCATATTTTGTGCATTTTTTGTCAAATCTTTATATTATTGTATCTACATAGGTATATAACAATGTGAACCTTTGTGAAGAGGTAAAAATAAAGATATATTATTATTATACCATGACAACCGATTTCCACACAAGTTTTTAGACACCGGTGCCACTTTCAGACAGACTGGAATAATGGCTATTAAGATGATATAACACAGACTACAACAGACAAACCGCGGAGTTCCAAGAACTTACTATAATAAAATTCCACAAAAACATGACAATCAAATTATGTTTTCATCTCAATAGTACGGGAGCCACGACCAAAACCATATCATTTCATTTTACAGCCGTAACTATCAGTTTAGATGATACCCGACTCAATAGGCAGTAGGTACTGCTCAGAAATATCGCAGTTTTATGGTGAGTTGGTTTTATCACAGTATGTCTGATATTGAGGGTCGATCGGTCACGGGTCGACAAATGCCACGTTAATTCGTTGATCCCAGCTGTCACTTGTGGATCTTTGACAGTCGTTACGGGTCGTTAGAAGCCCGAAAGTCTGATAACCAGTCTTACCAAGGGGTATCCTGTTACCCAGCAATTGTGTTGTGAAGGTCAGATAGGCAGTTGCTTCATGTAAAATATTGGTATCCATCTGCACCCGGTTAGACTAGAAGCTGATCCCAACATAGTTGGGAACAGGGCTAAGCTGATATTCAAAATGTAGGTAAGTACATAGGGTTCGTCATTTCTTTACCGAAAAAGTTTTGTTTTCATACGTGGTCAACCAAATCTATTTATTGATTTTATACGGTTTTGTTCCTAAAACGATAAGGCAAATAATTTGGTCATGGGCTCTCGTACTACAAGTTTTTTGGCAAAAACGGAATCGGCTGAGAATACTCAGTTTTTACTCGAATCAGGCAAGGTCAGTGGTGTTGACTGTTGACTCAGCACCGGCCTCTTATATTTTAGCGAAATATTCTGTGGTTCCACGTTACCTTACGTCACGACTGGTGTATCGCCCGAAGAATAATTTAAAAACATTGTTAAAGCCTTTCTCAGCCATCTTTAAAAAGTTATCGTGGAGTTTCTTGCCGGCTCTTCTCCATAGGAAACGACCAGTTGGAACCACGTACCTAGCTCTCTATAAGTGCCCATGTAGGTTATGTGAAATAAAATATTTGACTTCAATTATTTTTTTATTTTGAAGAGGTGACAGACGTGACATCTACCAACTCGCATTGGGCCCGCGTGGTGGATTACGGCCCACTCCTACTCACAGAGAGGAGGCCTGTCTCCTGGGACAGCAGTGCAAACATTATAGGTTGATTATGTATGTATATGTGAGAGACGTAAACAAGGAACACCCACATTTCCCTAGAAATGTTTTAGCCCCACATTATTAAAAGCGAGTCCATTAACCGGGACATCTTCAAACTGGTCTGTTTTTGAGAAATACTTGTTGGAATAAAGCTGTCCTGGGTATTTAACACTCACCCTTCGCTCAGCAGTGAAATGAAATGGTTTTTATTCTGTAAATAGGACATCGCTTCAAATCACTTTTAAACTTCATATTATAAACAAATAAGCTAGATAGAGTCGACATTTTCTATCTGACTACCCCTGAGAAAAAAAGCGCGAAACAAACTGAAGGGTCAAAGTCTCTTTTAAAGTCCAGACATAATTTTGGTCAAATCATGTAAGTGACATCATCTTCTTTATATTTACTTCTTGCACGACATCTGAGTCCTGCACATCTAAACTGTGGAGCATGTATCATGTTGTTGAGTGTTTTTTTAGAAACTGATGAACACCTTCAAGAAGAAAGAAGTGTAGGTATGTCTTCTTAAAAGTTCAGCTATGTATCAACGTGCTGCAGCCTTGTAATGCAATTTAGTCATCATAAACAGCACCCACTGCTGGGACACAGACCTCCTCTTGGTGAGAGGGAGTGGGCCGTAATCCACCACGCGGGCCCAGTGCGGGTTGGTAGATGTCACATGTCTTCGAATTTTTGTTTCTAGGACATGCCGGTTTCCTCACGATGTTTCCTGCGCCGTTTTGAAAGCAGTGGTGATGAAATAACTTGTACAAACTAAAGCGTCTGTCAGGGTTCTAACCGCCGACTAACAACTCGTAAGTTGCAGCCGTTACCACTGGGCCACCACTGCTCCACAAAACAGCAAAAATATTTAATAGTTCCCTAAGTTTATCATTAAAAAACCGAGATAATTATGCTATGTACAACTTCTTGTTTATCAAAATCACGAATGAAAAGTAGTAGATAAAGAATGCAATGGTGATATTGATTAACAGGTGCTTGTGACTTTTTTAGCTTGCACTAAACAAGGTCAGTGCAATTGACTCACATTCTGTATGACAAGCTTTGATACATTTTGATTTACTGCCCACTTACCTATGTCCGGTTGCCCTTTCTCAGTCGAAGGTTTAATGTTGACAATGTCGGACATGATAACTCGTAGGTATTTCTGTTCAAAGTTGCTTGTTAATTAATATCTCTATGTGCTTTATATTTCAGAGCATCAATAAGGTCTTCATTTTCAATAGGTATTGGTTGGTGGACTGAGACCACCTCAGGAGTATACACTTTCGAATAAAACTGAATTTTGAGAATCGGTCCACAAATGGGGGAGAAATCGGTGAAAATACATAACAACAAAAAAAAATACATGCAGTCGAACATAGAACCTCCTCCTTTTTGAAGTCGGTTAAATATAACCACCACCTACTAAAAACTTATCCTTTTAAAATATAATTCAGATTTTCCTATAAGTACAACTGTAGGAAATGTCCCCATTATTTATTTAAGCTTTATTGTACACCAGAAAATACATAAAAAAATAAAACATTCAAAAACTAAAACAAACAATGGGCGGCTTTATCACTTTCTGCGATCTCTTCCAGGCAACCTTGGAATGGACAGTGATTGCGTGGACATAATAAAAGCATTTACCAAAAATAAAACAACCGACTTCCAAAAAAAACACTACAAAGTGAAAAATAACTTTAATTTCGGAAGGCGGTGACAAAATATTAAAATACAACTCCAAAGACACCGACTTCCGAAATTAAAGTAATTTTTCACTTTGTAGTGTTTTTTTTGGAAGTCGGTTGTTTTTTTTTTGGAAAATGTTTTTATTTTTCACTTTTTAGTGGTTTACATGTGCTTAACCCTTCACAGCGTACCGGCGTGATGTTATGTTATGAACTGGTGTAAACAATAGACAGACATGAGATTTCAGCAATCCCAGTCCATTTGCTATCATTTATTGAGGAGTTCCGTTGCCTATCTCCGAAGTTCTTCATCAGATCTTCACCAAATTTAAATGGGACCACTCTGAGAAAGTACTATTTCAAAAAATATCCAAATCGCTTCAAGTGTGCCTATAAAATTTGAAGAGTTCTCTCTATTACTCCAGGATCTCACCATCAGATCCTGACTTGAAGATCATGGGACCACTTGGGAAGTATACCCTTTCAAACAAAAAAAAATATCCAAATCGGTCCAACCATCTTCGAATAATCGGGGAACATACATAAAAAAAAAAGGTTCCGACGAATTGATAACCTCCTCCTTTTTGAAGTCGGTTAAAAATGGGGTTGTAATTGGTGCATAATATAGGTACAATTTACTATAACAGATACTTATTTACAGTCATGCTACTAAAATATAAAAGCAAAGAAAATAAATGACGAGTACAGATTATTACAGCTACATCAAAATCACAACAACAAGTAATGCTCCTTCACCGAGTCTTGAACATAGGTAAAGATTTCGCGCATTTATTTGAACTGGCAATGCATTCCACAAACGAGAAAAGGATTTGTCTAAGAAAGTTGTGGAATGCATTGGTATTTTAAGCTTTATGGTGTCTGATGACCTCAAAAATGTCGTGTGAGAGTCGCAAAGATACTGGAAACGTTTCTTAAGATAGATAGGGGTGAAAGGGGAGAAGAACACATTATAGAAAAGGATTTGTCTAAGAAAGTTGTGGAATGCATTGGTATTTTAAGCTTTATGGTGTCTGATGACCTCAAATATACTTCCCAAGTGGTCCCATGATCTTCAAGTCAGGATCTGATGGTGAGATCCTGGAGTAATAGAGAGAACTCTTCAAATTTTATAGGCACACTTGAAGCGATTTGGATATTTTTTGAAATAGTACTTTCTCAGAGTGGTCCCATTTAAATTTGGTGAAGATCTGATGAAGAACTTCGGAGATAGGCAACGGAACTCCTCAATAAATGATAGCAACAGAAAAGGATTTGTCTAAGAAAGTTGTGGAATGCATTGGCATTTTAAGCTTTAAGTTGTCCGATGACCTAAAAATTTCGTGTGGGAGTCGCAAAGATACTGGAAACGTTTCTTAAGATAGATAGGGGTGAAAGGGGAGAAGAACACATTATACAAAAGGGAAAGAATATGGGCATTTCAGCGAAGGCGAATTGGTAACCACTTGAGCTTCACACGAAATTCGGAAACATAGTCATATCTGCGCAAACCAAATATGAACCTAATACAGGCATTTTGAAGCCGCTCAAGTTTATCGAGTTGGTCTTGGGTAATGTGCAAGCGCAATCTTGGTGGCAGTCGGCAGAAAATTACGCGCAGTCTTTTCAAAGATACAGCGGATGCAAATAGCTTGCGGCTAACTTCCTGTAGCTGCGCAGTCCATGAGAAGTGCTTGTCAATGAATATACCCAAGTTTTTGACTTTTTCGCTGAAGGGGATAATAGAGTTTTCAAAGGTGACCTGGTGATAGTGGTCCAATCAATTCTTGAGACCGTCCTTGAACCGCCAACCACAAAAACCTGGGTCTTAATGGGGTTGACCATAAGTCCATACGTCTTGCTCCAGCCGCATATCCAGGCTAGATCGCGATTAATCACCAATATAGCCACGGACAGATTTCCAAGAGGAGCTCGAGAGTAGATTTGTAAATCAACCAACCATTCTGAATGTAACACCTTTCTAAGAACAGAAATAACTCAAAAATAGCTGCCATATGACACACTGTGTTAATATGGTAATTAAACTTGACCATTAATAATTTAATGAGTAGCTAGAAGTAACGCCTACACTAGTCAACCGGTATTTCATATACTTACATAAGGTTTTTGCTTCGTAGTGGTACTTGACAGTATTTGCCAACAATTGCGTCTTATTTTTATTACAAAATCCTTGTGTTTACTTTTGTATTGTAAAGATTACTTTAAGCTTTGTTTAAAATCGGTTGTAGCATTATGTGTTGCAATTCAATCTATCTGTTTAGCCTTTTCCCAACTATCTTGGGGTCGACTTCCAGTATATTGGATGCAGCTGAATACCAGTATTTTACATGGAGCGACTGCCTATCTGACTTCCACAACCCAGTTACTGGGTAATACGACACCCCTTGGTATGACTGGTTGTCAGACTTTTTGGCTTGGCGATTGTATAATAAGTCTGTATTCACTGGAGCCACTATAACATAAGAACGTAGTCAGGAACCGTAAGAATACCTGGGGACCAATCGTCTCTAGGTATTCCTGCGGTTTTTGTCTCCGTTTTTTACTTTCAGTGGAAACGCAGCTATTCCTTAAGCTTGTCAGTCTTTTTCGTGTTAAGTTGTCTGCACGTTACAGGACGCGGATGAAGTCGCCAAACTAGTACAGACCTTTGCAAATTCTGGGTCGACCAATTTATATTGTCATGGACACGCTACGAAAATAGGTTGCCAATGAGGCGACTACATCATTAGATAAGTACCTAATGCAGTATCAGATCAGTATTTTGAGAAATCCTAAGAATTTCCAAAAAAAACCTACCAACAACCAAGGTTTTTTGCACTTTAGTGCATGATTATCACAATCGTGATGCGTCAAGATCAACTCATCAATGTCACCTGCAACTCCTGTTTAATTTAATTTATTTAATGAGTCAACCGTTAATTTACGATCTACTTATGTACATAGTAAAGTCTATTCATTTTTTGAGAAGATACGTGAAAAGAATATATATAAAGTGATATAATATCTATGAATACTTGAATTTAAAAGTAAGTAGGTACTTTGGTGTTTTTAAGGTAACTCGATGCCTAGCCTATGGACATCTATAAAATTATATATTATAGCCCAATTCTTGAAGACGCGGTTATAGGCAGTCCCATGTAACTCTGGACCTCGGCAGTAACGGTTACGACCACTTGGCCAACGAGGCTCAAGCCGTTGAATAGCAAGGTGACAATAAGTTTGTCACTTATGGCGTGTTCATACGTCACTCGTCACAATGAGTCATGTTTTCAATGATTTCGTATAAAACTTATCTCACTTGGCAATTCCGGGATTCCGGATGTTTTCAAATTGACATCCGGTAAGAAAACCCATCCGGTCAACGTCGATTTGTATGCAAGGCTTGAGTTTCTGATCTTCTTATACTTTATATAGTTCCGTTTCTACTGACTTGATATTTATTGTAACTGGTCCTAAGCGAATGCAGATTTTAATTAATATTGTAAGCTGGTTTTTTATCTCCTGTTTTGTCTGTTAGTTTCAACTATTCGTTGCCGATTTTGATAATTTTTAGTTGGTTAGTTTCAGAAATATTTCAAAGTTAGCTTAGCTTTTTGATTTTTAGCTTTTGCTTTAGAAGTTCAGATGGGTAATTGCGTAATTCACTACCAGTAGGAATCGCTTTCATTTTGACAGTTCCACAACATTCATGTCATGACGTTGTTTACGTTGATAAGCAGACACTTTTGTTGAAAATATTAAAGGACGGATTAGCAATAACCTTCGAAATGAATCAGGTTCTGATCAATAGTGTGTTACGGAATTCGGGTACAGAACTGCAGAAGGGTCACATAAAGATACCTGAATGTCTCGGAAACTAAGAATGCTAGCTTAATTAAATAAATTGTGTTTAATAGATAATTAAATGTTCCTTAAATAAGAGTAATAAAATGTATGTGTCACTTTGTATTATATCCATGAAAAATACATAAACTTAAAAAATAACCAATCTCATCTTATATCAAAAATGGAAAAGCACCTTTTTTTTTGTACCACTGTAAAATTTTCTTGAGTTTTAGTATTTGTATTACCCCCACGTGCTGTCATCACTGCGGTTATGCGGTTTGGCATGCTGTGCACCAAGTTTATTTTACGATGTTGGAGAATATTCTCCTATTCCTCTACGGGCGCAACTTTGAGCTCTTAAAGCGTGTTCCGGGAAGGGTTTCGGTGTCTCACACATCGTCCGAGCTCGTCCCGAGCGTGCTCGATTGGGTTGAAGTCCGGGGTGCATGCAGGGCCACTCCATACAGTTAATAATAAAAATGTTTATTAGCACCTTAACAATTAACATAAAGAAACAGGTTTAAATAAAATAGGCCGAAAGGTAGTTACTTTATTTTACATAGAGTTGCTAGTAATACCTAAGCTAAGATAACTGAATATCTTGTGTTATAGGTATCAGCGCCAACCCTTATTTGCATTCACATAATATTAAATATACATTGGAGCCAGAAAGCTTAATATTATACTTATAGTTTTGTAGCGGCACTACAGAAAAATACTTCGCAATAATATCCAAAAATACAAAAAGAGAAGTGGCGCCATCTACAATGCCACAGGCAAACTACTCAAGACGCACGTCATAGAAATCCTAGGTTTCGCAGTTAAAGTTTACCGCGCGGTTTGCATAGGTACAACATCCCGACATCAACCGTCGGGCAGAACTTGCCCACCAGACACAACACCCGTCTGGTCGGAGGATCCTCCCTTTTCAATAGAGTATGAGTGAACTTTACACCCTGTTCCTCATACCTCTACAGTTTTATAATTTAAATTCCCGTTTTACATTTTGACAACAAAATGGAGCATTCTAGGTACAAAACAACTGAAAGGGTCAGTTAATGTTCACCTCTTGAAGGTCACCACCATTCACCATTTAACCAGTATGATGCCGAGCATTGTCATACATAAAGGTAGCATTAGCATCCTCTCCCAAATTGACCATAAATGGACCAACGTATTCGTTTAGAATTTCTTCCACGTATCGTTTACTAGTTATAATGCCATTTTCTATAACCACCAGCTTTGTGCTCGCGACTCGTTTGCTCTGTTTTTTATATATTAAAAGCTATGGAAATACGGTCCTATTTTCAATTGAACCAGTAAATAACTAGGGCATTTTTCCGTTCTGTCTGAACTGCCGCCTAAAGGAACAAAATTCCACGCAAGGCCCGGGTTGTTTCCGTTACCCTTAACCTTAATTGCGTGTTCAAATACATAATTACTGTGCGTAATACATGAGTAAGTGTACCTAGCGCCTTGATAAATTATAAGTTTTTCCTACACAAGTAGCCACCTGCAGCGGTAACACTTGCTCTACGAAAATCACCCTTACATCTACGACATAAGGCCTTTTTAACCGACTTCAAAAAGAAGGTTATCAATTCGACACTATAACTAAAAAGTGAAAAATAAAAAACTTGAGACGTGTCAAGGGACACCCGGATGGAACGAAGTTAGGTAATTTTTTTTTATCAAAATAATAAAATAATAAATAATATAAAAGACGAAATGAAAATATCTGGCTTGCTTTCTATTAGAGAGAGAGAGAGAGAGAGACAGACAGAGAAACATGCGCACGCCGCACGGCTTACAATAGCTTACTATAGCAAAAAGTGTCGTTACAACTTTTCGTATGATTTTTTTCCGTCTAGCCCCCTTTCACAACGCGCGATAAGGAACTTCGTTCCAAAAAAAATTTGAAAAATTTTCTTTTTGAAAAATAAAAGCAACCTACTATAGTTATTTTTCACTTTGTAGTGTTTTTCCGGAACTCGGTTGTTTTTTACCATTGATGTGGTTAACTGTACCATACAATCGGCATGCATTGCTGACATACCATGACAATATTTCACTAGAATTTGTAGTGGTCTCGGCCTCGGTGGTGTAGTGGTCCCACGCGCTACTGCTGAGCAGGAGGTCATCCGTTCGATTCCAAGGTCGGGCAATGTGTAATAGGGTTTTCCCGACAAGAATTTCTCAGTAGCAGCCCGGAGTTTGAATTTGTGCCTGGTTAATACCAATAGGCTCGCCCCCAATTACTGGGACTTACACTTAACTGGCGAAATGTTAGTGTGCCTACTATATGTACACTCATAATCAACCAATAAAGTTCCCACTGCTGGGACACAGGCCTCCTCTGTGTGAGTGGGCTTTAATCCACCACGCGGGCCCAGTGCGGGTTGGTAGATGACACATGTCTTCGAATTGTTGGTTCTACGACATGCCGGTTTCCTCACGATGTTTTCCTTCACTGTTTTGAGAGCAGTGGTGATGAAATAATTTACACAAAGTAAAACGCCTGTCTGGGTTCGAACCTACGATCAACGACTAGTTAGGACTGGGCTACTTACACTGCTCACTCACTATAGCTACACCACTGCCTAACTCTTCGGGAATTACAGTACAAATGTTAAGTTAGGCGTGACATAGAATTTATAACATTCACGTTTTATACCAAAACGAGTTTTCTTAAAACTGTCGGGGATTTTGAAATAACACGTTTTTATAAAATTATGTATCCTTTGTAATTACAAAGTCACACAACTGGTTTGATAGTATTTTGTTTTATTTATAGTTGTTTGATAAACACAGTCTTAGGATGTTGCTAGGGGATTTTTTCGGGATAAAATTTTCCAAACAGACTCAAATTCTAAGCAGTTTTTAAACTAATTACAAGGACTTTTGTATTGTGAAGGAGGCTATCAGTCAGAAAGGTAAGTTAAAGTTAAGTTAGAGCTAAATAAGTAGTTTTAACAACACCTAGCTTTTAATTATTCGCAGTTCCTGTTAACATTTATAACCTAAATTCAAACTTATATTATGTGAATGCTGTACTTTAACTGTTACCGTTATTCTGAACGCGTTGTTATGTTTCGTCAGTTATTTAAGAAAAAATTGCTGTTCCATACATTTTGACCGCGTAGAGATTGCACTTTTCTATGCAACAGCTGATTTTTTTTGGATAAATGTGAATAATTTGGGTGCTATGAATTCAACACAAGATTGAATTCATGGTTACAGTTTGCGCATCGACTTCACTGCTACTCTATATTTATGCGAATGTAAATCTGTCTGTATCTCGGTCTGTTTGTCTGTTATCTTTGCACGTCTCTACGGCTGCTCAGATTTTGATGAAATTTGGCGCACGGGTAGACCATGACCTCAATTAGGGCATAAGATACCCGGTAAAGTACGTACCCGTAGTGTAATTTCCAACCTAAATGCAGCCCAAGCCGCGGGAAGGAAGTAGTAGTAGTGGCTAGTGGTACACCTAGTCTATGATACAAAAGTCTGAGTCTGATTCAAAAGTGAACAAGTAAAGGTCGCGAGAATCCGCTGGAGAGCGAAGCACAAGCCCAGGAGACCAGCAGAAGACTTCTTTCGGCTAAAAGATGATGATAAAGCAGTCCACTGCTGGATATAGCCCTTTTAATCGCCATTCATCTCGATTCTCATCCAGCTGGTACCAAGCCTCCTGCGAAGATATCGTCGCAAACCGATCGCGATAATCAATAAATATGATAAATTATTTTATTTCTGTAAGTAGGTTTGTTTTTTTGTCAACGTCAATCAAGTTTTAAGACTCTGAGAAGAAAGGCCGAAACATAATCAGAGGTCACAGTCTCTTTTAAAGTCCAGACATGTTCTTGGTCAGAGTCCATGTGAAGACTATGTAGATTGGTTTCTGAAATGGCCTTTTGAGGAAAGAACCGTACATTTGAATTGGCCTTATTAAGTACTACTAAAAAGACCTCACACAAATTAATGTCAAAAAATGGTCCTCCAAAAGACCACACTCAAAATGAAGTCATTTCTGAAATAACGAACATATCAACGATCTATCTCAGGTTACTAATAATTCACGGCATGTATATTGATCAGGGAGCCGCCATATTAGTGATTCAAGTAGCTTACAATGAGGTCAGGGCCTGACAAGATGACCGCTCGCCATCTGACTCGAATGTAAACTATTTATACGATAAGTATATACGAATCTACGTAAACCACTGGTTTTTCCTTAAATCGTGTTGAATGCATGTATACTCTGTTGACATAAGACATTCTATCTGCCTAACTTTTTCCCGACTATATTGGAATCAGCTTCCAGTCTAACCGGATGAAGATGAATACCAGTATTTTACATTGAGCGACTGCCTATCTGGCCTCCACAACCCAGTTACTGGGTAATACGATACCCCTTGGTAAGACTGCAGTAGTTGTTAGACCTGACGATCCCTAACGAATGACAGGACAGCCGGGACCAAAGGCAAGGCGTGCTTTCCGAGGCGCGGAGAGATTTGTATGTATGTATACTCTATGACAAGAGTATCTGATGAAAATGTAAACAACGGGATCAGAAAATGTCCCTGTGGATGGTAACTTGTGCCTCTTACAAATTGCGTCCTTTGATTTGATTATTTTTGAATATCCGATATTGTAATAAGAATCATCATAAAGATGTTTTTGATTTGACAACTGATATCACCCGCATGCAGGATGACAAATAGGCATAAGTTTCCACACAATGTGTGCCTGAAGATGGACGGCGACGCGCCCCACAAAGCGGTGGCGAGTTGAGCTGAACGCGTACCGCAATGACTGACGGGAAAAGAGTGCCTGGATGGAGTTGGGGAGGTTTTTCCAAGCAGTGGGATGATATAGGCTAAAAAAATGAGATTCATTAACCGACTTCAAAAAAAGGAGGAGCTTCTCAATTCGACAGTATTTCTCAGAACTTTCGACTGGGTGAACCGATTTTGATGATTCTTTTTTTATTTGAAAGCTGGTGCTTCCCGTGTGGTCCCATTTAAATTAGATATAGTATATAGATCTGATGATGCGTTTCGGAGACAGACGACGGAACTCTTCAAAAATATACAGCAAATCAACCGCGATTGTTGCTATCGCATAAATATGCATAGTTTTTACCCCGAGAATGATGACTTTCGAATTGGTGTGGGGTAGGTACTTTAACTAAAACGCGAAAAATAAAAACTTTTCCCAAAAAAAATAACCGACTTCCTAAAAAACACTAAAAAGTGAAAAATAACTTTAATTTCGGAAGTCGGTGACTGGTGACATGAAAATTAAATTAAATAAATATCCAAAGTCACCGATTTCCGAAATTAAAGTTATTTTTCACTTTGTAGTGTATTTTTGGAAAAAGATTTTTATAACACCCAGTTTATCGTCGATATTTTTTATTTCAGTTTAATAATATTAAATATTATTATTGAAACACTGAACAAAGTATTGAGTAATTACGTTCAAACCTTCTTAATACAGATGCATGTGTTACTTTTTCCTTTAGTACCTAAATGTTTGCCTAAGAATTTAACCTCAACGGGCTTTGTTTACATTTTTGTCAGATGCTTTTGGTACAGACTATAGTTAGTCTGTTAAATTGATTTATTTGTTGGTTAATAAGTACTTACATTCTAAAATATGGTCAGTTTGGAAAATCCACAGCACGATGCCCAAATGACGCATTTGAATCGATCCGTGGTTGTACGTGCTGCTATTAAAAAATCTTGCCGTGAACCGATCATATTTACACAAGAAAAGCCTTCACTACTGAGTCAGGCGTAAGTGATTTTTCCTGGTTTGCCTTTAATTTGATAGTGCAATACAGTAGAAATCCCAATAGAATAGAATATTTCTTTAATGGAGTAACCAAGACTCAACAAGATTGTTGGTAAAACTTCGAGTATGTTAGTAGCACAGACTATAAACAGAACAAGGAAAATAATACAAGAAATAACGGTTGGTCACCGTTGCAACATCCCATGAGAGACGACACAACAGTGACCCACGTATACACAGTCCAGACGACTCGCAACCATGCATAAGTAAGACACTGTTGGAACTGTCCCATCCTGCGCACCAGGGAAGCGCACCTTTTACGCATTGTTGCGTAAAAGAAATCTACATGCGCATCTGCGAGCATCCCTTTTTTTTGGGGTGGGAAATCATCAAATAACTTCTCCCGCTCTGGGTGGAGCAGGAGGGCATGTCAGACTTTTATTGACTAAAACCCGTGTTCCCTCAGTTGCCTGCGCCCAGGGCGTCTCCCGCGGCGACTAAGGCCGTGAGGGCGCACATACTGCCTCTCCCTCACGTGTGCAGCCTCCCTCTTTGCAAGCATTACTGCTTCGCAGAAGGAGGTAACAAAAACATACATTAGCTGTTCCATTCATTTTGACCGTGTAGATATTGCACTTTTCTATGAAACAGCAGATTTCTTTTTGTAAAACCGACGAAAAATTTCTGCGCTGGGGGTCTAGAATAATTATGTTGAATTCATGGTTACAGTTTGCGAACTGGATAAAAACTTTTTTCTGTACTTTTGTCTATGCCAGTGGTGCCGATATCGACAATTCTGCCAAAGTCAGATGTGTTGAGAAAACGTGCGAAGGCAGAGGATATTAACAAATTGCGATTATTGTGACAATTGACATTTGTCCGGGGTACTGCCAGTAGTTAATGGAAAAAATCCTATTCGTAACTGCACTAACATAGATAAAATAAATCATAGATGGTTTAATTTATAAAATTATAAAAAAAAATTTAAAAAAATGTTTTATATATTTGGGTTATGAATAATTTTTGAGTATGTTTTAGACCTGTGACCTTTTTCTTCCAATGCGTTAAGTTATTATTTTTCGCTGTTCTGATTTTTGTTAAGTTTAAATGGCATCACCTGGAATTTCCAGGATACCTAACTACCTCACCAACAGACAGCAGAAGTATCTTGTTTGGGCTCATTGAAAAGGTCTCAGTTAATCCCTACTTTTTCCTACTTACATCCTTACTTATATCCTTACTATTATTATAAACGCGAAAGTTTGTTTGTATGGATGTATGGATCTATGTTACTCTTTCACGCAAAAAATGGCTGAACGGATTTGGCTGAAATTTGGCACACAGATAGATTCTAACCTAGATTAACACATAGGATACTTTTTATCCCGGTAGTACGATCCCGCGGAATAATTTCCGACTTCCACGCGGTCGAAGCCGCGGGCGGAAGCTACTTATACATAAATGCGAAAGTAGCTCTGTCTGTCTGTCTGTTACGATTCACGCCTAAACCGCTACACCGATCGTCTTGAAATTTTGCAAAGATATAGCCTGGGATATGGAGAAGGACATAGGCTACTTTTTTACGCGATATCCGACAACCACGCGGGTGGAGCCATATACAAAAGCTAGTTAGGTATAGATAAATGGTGACCAGGGTCTGATGATGGAGCAGCAACGAAGAATGAAAATAAATTAGTAACAAGCTTCACTGTGGGAAACATACGTAAAACTGCGCAAATTTAAGTGGGACATGTGTCGTTCGTAGCTTGTTTACTATTACTATATTAAGTTTAAAAAGCAAGCAATAAACGGTAAATTTATAAGCCCCCGACCCACGGACGGTCAATGAAAACGCCAAACAAAACGAGGCCCAGCAATAATTAATGTAACTATGCTCTTGTAGAAAGGATGACATTTTCATTAGCCGTCCCCCGACGTGACAATGCTTTGATCAA
Organism: Antitype chi; assembly: GCA_947359405.1. Classification (NCBI taxonomy): domain Eukaryota; kingdom Metazoa; phylum Arthropoda; class Insecta; order Lepidoptera; family Noctuidae; genus Antitype; species Antitype chi. The sequence goes on along the minus strand of OX375827.1, from coordinate 1,783,157 downwards.
CATAGGTATTACCTAAAACTTCTTATTAATCTTAAAAGGCCAATAAACGTATTTTTTTTACTTTTTAGAGATTTTTATTTGGGTCGGGGGTTTTACGTAATGGTATGCAATAATAACTAAATCCTTGATAAAGACCTTAAATCCGTCGAACTAAGTTGAAAGTATAATAAAATATAACCTTGCCCTTGCTTCATTAGCACTGACAGATCCGCTAGCATGAATCTTCACATTCACAAGGTAACACGGCTGTGTAATAGAGTGATAATTAGCATTTGCTGGTATTTTTGTTAATCATAGGCGTAATACCCCGAAGGTTTAGATAGTTTGTTGATTATTGTATTTATTGTTATTCACCAACCAATATTCACAACCATTTTGGAGTCGGCTTTCAGTCTAACCGCATGCAGCAGAAAACCAGTATTATTCATGGAGCGACTGCCTTTCTGTCTTCCACAACCCAGTTACTGGGTAAGACTGGTTTTTCAGACTTTCCTGCTTCTGAGGACTGTCAACTAGGATTTGGAAGTCAGATAGGTACTCGCTCCACGTAAAATACTTGTTTTCAGCTGCATCCGGTTAGACTGGAAGCTGACCCGTACATAGTTGGAAAAAGGCTAGACAAAGATACCCTTTAGATTTATTAGTATGTAGAATTTCATAATCATCCTATAATGTTCCCACTGCTGGGACACAGGCCCCCTCTCTTCGAGAGGGTGTGGGCTAATAATCCACCACGCGGGCCCAGTGCGGATTGGTGATTAATAATCCACCACGCGGGCCCAGTGCGGATTGGTGATTAATAATCCACCACGCGGGCCCAGTGCAGATTGGTGATTAATAATCCACCACGCGGGCCCAGTGCGGATTGGTGATTAATAATCCACCACGCGGGCCCAGTGCGGATTGGTGATTAATAATCCACCACGCGGGCCCAGTGCGGATTGGTGATTAATAATCCACCACGCGGGCCCAGTGCGGATTGGTGATTAATAATCCACCACGCGGGCCCAGTGCGGATTGGTGATTAATAATCCACCACGCGGGCCCAGTGCGGATTGGTGATTAATAATCCACCACGCGGGCCCAGTGCGGATTGGTGATGTAGATGTTACATGTCTTTGAATTTTGGTTCTAGGACATGCCGATTCTCTCACGATGTTTTCCTTCACCGTTTTGAGAGCAGTGGTGATGAAATAATAAACACGACGTAAAGCCTCTGTCTGGGTTCGAACCTACGAGCTACAACTCGTAATTCGCGGCCGTTACCACTGGGCCAGCACTGCTCGCGATAAACTTTACTTGCAATAAAATATATTTTGGACACAACGGTCACGGGCTACAGACTGTAGACAGTCAAAATTGGCTTTGCCGACTGTACACCCGCGATTAACCAAAAAGCTTCTCAGCCTGAGTAGAAATAACCTTAGAATAATCATAGGAACAATTACGGGCCATAACCCCTTAACAAACATCTTCATAATATAGGCGCCACAGACAGCCCGCTTTGCAGAGGCTGCCTTGACGCCGAGGAATCAGCCGCCCACGTCATCCTGGAATGCGAGGCCGTGGCTTCTCAACGTGAAGAAATCCTCGGAACAGTGAGGTCGCTCCGCGAAGCCTGTGAAGCTCCCAGGAAGCTTCTGTGCTTTTGGGCGGAGCTAGGCTGGCTTTGTTAGCCAGAATCCCCACGCACAACGGACCGAATGGGAGTCTACGTGCGGAAAAGGGAGTCTCATCATCATCATCATCATCACTACGTTTGGACATGTTATTTTGTATTTATATATTATTTATATTTGTACCTTTAGATTTATTACATCTTCCAGGTTCTAATCTTACAGGTTTTTAGTGTTGTTAAATTCTTATTTAACAACACTAAAAACCTGTAAGATTAGTATTGATTCGATTCTATTCTAAAAATCTACTGACATGATGTATTTTTTTATGCCGCGGCCACACTACGGTCAACGTCAATGCCCAACATCGCGATAAACAACGCGGTAAACATTCCGAAAAATTTAAGCGATAAATTCAGTGGCCACACTTGACCGCCACCTGAGTTATCGCCTAACGTCAAATGGCAATGTGAATGCCGTAGTAAAATTATCGCGATAAACTGTGGCTTCACCTACGGTTAACGTCCAACATCGCGATAATCAATGGCATCTCTCGTTGGTGTGGCCGCGGCTTTACAAAACCTGCTTCGACAAGACAAGCATCTGCAAAGTTTTTGACATAACCTTCAAACCATCAATAAAACACGGTGTGGTATAAACATAGTATTTATTTTACTTACTGTGTACCTAACTATTTAAACACGTTATGGCTCGCAATGGTCATTTACTTCAACGCTAACGTTTATATATTATTTACACATTTATTATTTATAGTTTTTGTATCGTGTTCACGTTTTTATGACTTCTTGATGGATTGTAATAGATGATGTGCAAACTAAAATAATTCATCTTATATGTTGTAGGTACATTGAATCTAATAATGGTTTATTATTTGAAAGAAGATACCCTGATAATTATATATAATACGTCATTGCCCTGATATAATTTTATAAAACAATATCGTGGTGTTATTCACTTGTTTCTGTATATGCCAATAAAATAAGAATTTCTTCTTCATTATAATTTGCTTTTTTTTTATACTGTCATAAAGCGTAAACAACTCTACAAAAAAAAAAAACTTTTGAAGACAAGGAGTGAATTGCACCAAAGTTCATTTCATTACTTTTAAAAGTGACAAATAGATAAATTATAACTAGAGATCGGATATTCGGATGCATATTTACCCAAAGATAATTTTTAGCTATGAAAGTATGGAAGCGGCTTTATAAATTATTCGTAATATTTATTAAAAACCCCGGGATTCTTGGATTGCCCAACTATTCAGATGTCTATTAATTTAAAATTAATGTTTAACCCGATACAAATATGTGTATGTACTAGAGGAGGGGTGGTTTGTATTAGTTAAAACAAAAAATAAACAAATTACTTACCTACATTAAGACTTTTTAGATACAAAAGCGCATTCCATGTTAGACAACATGTCAACTTTAGGTGAATATGCATCCGAATATCCGATCTCGGATTATAACAAAGTTATTTAATAATTATAATAAAATATTGTCGTTTGATGCAAATGATTACAGCCACGCAATCGATGGCGTGTTAATCAAAATAAAATAATATTCACATAAAATATAAGTTGCTGCATAATAAAGACATAACTTATTGTTTGATAGAATTAATTAATAATTGATATGAATTTTTATGCTATATAGATACCGAGGCTATAATATTGATATGTGGGACCAGTAAGTGAAGCTGCAATTGCCACAAAATTGACCACTTTATCAAATTTATATCGACCAGCATATCATCTTCATTGACAATTTATCTGATTTATAAACCACTTTAAATCATTTCAGCACGCCATAATAAACCATATCAACTATGGTTTATGTGCAAAAGTCATTATATATTTACATAAACACATAGCTACAGTTCCAGTGATTTAAGGTTACTTGATGGTAACCAGTCGATAGATCCACCATAAGGTGGTTTTTTTACAAACGTGCAGATTTGAAAACAAAATGATCTGTTGGTGCAACCCACTCGTTAAGACCAATTGATAGATATAATGACTACAAGGCATATTATGGCTTTACTTATTCTTAAATATTATACTAACTATTTACAAAATGATATAAATTAGTTTTTTATTTGGTGGAATGTATTTTGTACACTCTGTGTCAGTGTTATTTAGTTCCGAATGAGGAACAAGGTTGCATAAGGTCTTCGTCTTTCAGAAGAATTGGTTTTAAAACCCTCAATAGAGATGTGGGGTGTTTAAAAACACTGAATAATTAATGCTCATCATCTCAGTCGAGCAAAAATATTCATGTAAACGAATGTCGTAAGGCAGATTTTTGACGAATTACGGTTTTGTTGTCAATCTCGGCCTTACTAATTTTAGTAGTTTTGTTGTTTATTTCGTCATTTGTTAAGAGTTTCAATTTATTATGTTATTCCTACAGTCAGCTGTGAAGTTACTTTTCATGAATAAATAAAATTAAATTATGACGTATTTCCACGAAACAGTGTCAAAAAATACTTGACCAATGATTTTTCTCCTAATTTTAGTTTTGAAAACTAGCAGTAGGTAATCTGCGTTTTGTGATCAAGTATCTCTAACAGATTTGTTACAGTCATAGCTCTGCAAGGTAAAGATCATAAACATCACTTTCTGCAATTACTTGTCTATGCTAAATCATTTGTATTTTAGTTACTTAGAACCCATGGCCTTAACGTTATGTACTTTACTGGTGCCCGCCCTCCGTCGCAGGGGAGTTATCGTTAAGACAACTGAAGCGACTCCGGTATTGCTGTGCCCCAGACAACATCATTTACGTCAGTTCTTTCTACCAAATTTCTTCATTTGTAATCACAGTCAAATACTGGAAATAATTTTTTGTCCATTTTTGGTTCTCTATCTTTCACATCTGTTATTTTCTTAAAGTAACCATCTTGATTCTCTTAGCTTATTCCCCTGTCTCCTATCGCTGTTGGTGCTGGTCATCAGTTGGAGTGGTTCCTGGCAGGGTGTGGCGTGTGCGTGGTGTGTGTGGGCAGGTGCGCGTGCGGCGGGTGCAGCGCGGGGTTGGCCACCGCTATGATGCTGTCGCCGCGCGCAGCTACCACTTGTGGACGGGATTCGTCAGCATCCTAGAATTAGGGATTAGGTGTGTGTAATAAATGTATAATACCTTTATATATTCTATTTTTTAAATAATCAAATAATTAATATTTATTTTATGGAAAGCTAGATTCAGAACAAAAGTGAATCCAGTCTTGATAAGATTTCTAATTCCTTCTAGACACTTCAATTCCATTTTATGACTTTAAAAAGGACCCCTATAATAGCAGGAAGATGCTTATTAGAAATTATAACTACTATCAGATAACCAAAACATGGAAAATCAACGCTTGACGACATTTTGATGAAAATGTATATACACTTAAGGGCTTATTGTACGAAATTAAGTCACTGGTCTATAATGTTGCATCATACATTACTTCAATGGAACCACCAAGCCATACATTTTGACCGATATGTTAAGTTTGTAGAGCTAGGCCTTGTAGAGTTATGGGCTTGGCCACACATTAGATCTGATAACTTTTTAACAGTGAAAGTGTGAAGAAATGGACGTATTTTAGGTGTTCATATAATCCAAATTATAAAAGCTAGATAAATGACACTTATGGCCGTTTTCACCGACATCCCCTATACGACCACCTACGTATGGGATCTTTAGCATCAAAGCTCCCACAAACTAGCCCTAAATTAAATTTCGTTTCACTATAATTTTTACCTCCTAACTAGGCGACACATATCTAAGTGACATTTTGTTTTCGGTAATAGTGACTAATTCGTCTTTGAACTTATCGATACTTTTTAACAAGATAGCTTTTTATTCATGTCTAAAATATACACTTAAACGAATACAGATAATTATAAATCGTGTTATGATAGCAATACATAATCAGCCTAAAATGTTCCCACTGCTGGGACACACACCTCCTCTCTGTGAGAGGGTGTGGGCCGTAATAAACCACGCGGGCCCAGTGCGGGTTGGTAGATGTTACATGTCTTCGAATTTTTGGATCTAGGACATGCCGGTTTCCTCACGATGTTTTCCTTCAACGTTTTGAGAGCAGTGGTGATGAAATAATTTACACAAAGTAAAACGCCTGCTTGGGTTCGAACCCACGACCTACAACTTGTAAGTCGCGGCCGTAACCACTGGGCCACCACTGCTCTGTTCAACAACAGCAATAATAAATATTATTTCATTCATATTTTGAATGTATGAGGGTGTTCTGAAATGATGTTCACTAGGTGGCAGCACTGAGACGTCAGGTCTGGGCACCTGTCAAAAGTGTCTAAGCACGTAGGTGCGTAGTCCGTAGGGACTGAATGGTGAACGAAAGATTGAAACGAATGACATCAAATATTTTAAGTTCATTGACGAACTAGATGAACTCTTGTCAAAGTGGCGCCAACTGGTGGCTTGAATATTCATGAACACCCTAATTTCATGTTTTCTTGCTTATTTACTCTGTGTATACATTACGAAACGTCGCGTGTTATCTGTGGTCTTAGGTATTTGTATTGGACACTTCTTTTTTTGTGACGTCGTTACGTGAGATTTGTTTGATTGTTTGCTTTTGTAAAGAGTTTATTAAGGTTAATCTATGTGACATTTTTTCCACACAAACTTCGGGAGTGTATTACTCCACTGTTTGACAATTTACATAAAAATTAAACATGGTATGGTTTTGTCTCATTATTAATATTGTACGTGCGGAAATAGAAAAACAAAGCCATTAAAAAATTATGAGCCAACAAAGATTCGTTTTTCTTGCTAATTTGACCTAACTTTGGACATGTTTAAGTAATAAAAGTAAGTGTAAAATCTCCAAAACCATGTAAGTACCGACAAACTTCAATTATGTAAAAGTTCAATAAATTTTAATGTTCATTGATATAGCTATGCAGTGGTTTTTTTACAAAACCCGATATGGAGTAGTGCCCCTTCATTTTTCGTTCTCACTACCGTGCCCCCCCATATTTAGCAAGTTTAAGAGTTAATTATGATTTAACCAACCTTGGAACTCGCTACGAAATTAATGACCAATTAAGATTGGAGGAATGAAATAGCTTTAGGAAAAATGATTTAATAAATCTTACCGGTGGCGGAGTGCTGGTACTCGAGTAAGAACACCTGGAGTCAGCGTCATCACTCTCAGCTTTCACGCCCCACCAGCTGGAAATAAAGGAAATAATCATTAAGTTTTAAACCAACTACCATTCAATAGCACTACTGTTATAATATAGGTACTCGTATAATATCTATCTATCTATATAAATAAAAAGAAAAGTCCTGACCGACTGACTGACTCATCAACGCCCAGCCCAAACCCTTGAACCTAGAAAGCTGAAATGTTGTACAAAGGTTCCCTTTTTAATGTACACAAGGAATAAGGAAGGAAGTTTCGAAATTCAACCCCTAAGGGAGTTAAATAGGGGATGAAAGTTCCGCGCGGGCGAAGCCATTGGCAAAAACTAGTTGTGGATAAGATGTTACACTATAAAATTGTGAACCTGGATGAGATGGGCACCGGAACATGAAGAATCGCACTAGTGAAGAGGAACCTATGTCGAGCAGTGAATAAGGTTGACTTGTGGATGAAGATGAAGAACCTAACAAGCCACTATACGGGGTATGAGTTTTATATTGGACACGAGTTTTTGCCAGTGGCTTCGCCCGGGCAGAACTTTCATCCTTTATTTAACTCCCTTAGGGGTTGAATTTCGAAAAATCCTTCCTTATTCCTTGTATACATTAAAAAGGGAACCTCAGAGCAAAATTTCAGCTTTCTAGGTCCAAGAGCTTGGGCTGGGCGTTGATGAGTCAGTCAGTCAGTCAAGACTTTTCTATTTATTTATATATAGATAAGTCTAGTTAGTCTTTTCCAACGCTTATTGGTGGAAGAAAAGGAATAATCACTTGTAATCAGAACAGTTCTGATAAGAAATAAGATGCTAAAGTACCTATTTGAATTGCTCCTGGCCGCATCTGGACTTGCTCGGACACCATTGCCTTCGTCGCATTCCTAGATATAACATCAGAAAATTTTATTATTTTGTTTATATAATATTGTATTATAACCATGTTTCTGAATAATTATGATTATATTTTTAATAAAATTGTTGTGTCTATAGAAAAATAATTAAAGCAGAAACCAGTTAAATAAAAATTATATAATGCAACATATTCTTAATTAAAAAGAAAAAAAATATTCTATAAAAGCGTGCAACCATAAAAGTTAAAATATAAGATTATTTACTTACCAGATCAGTATTTGGCCATTACCATTCTAAAACAAAATGTACTACAGTGCATACCAAATTAATAAGAATTAGAGCAGGCGTTTGATTTAGTCATGCTTACCTTTTACTATAAGAATGCAAATAAAAAGTAAATGCTAGTACGAATAACATATTCAATGTGCCAAATAACATAAATAATTTCATAAAATTTTGAATTTTTTTGTCAATTCCGTTAAAACTTTTTGAAAGTTTTTGGAGTACCCTTGGGATGTATTTAAGGCCCATTAATTTTAAGCCACAATTTTATCGTGTGTCTCTTATAAATGTAGAAACAGATAACTCTATATGAATTCTCTCATCCTAATAAGAAACAAGATTAGTCCTTAAACCCAGTAGTTCTAGTTAGTAACAATTCCTTCCCATTTTAGTCATAATATTATTCTTATTGCGATTTTAGACTGTGAATTATGGAATCTTTTGAAAATCTATATAAGAAGGAATAAATAGCCAAAACATCAGAAAGCACCTTTTTGTCCTTAATAACAGTAAATATTGTTATGTATCCGGGATACGTCAAAGCGATCTCCGAGTACGGATAAATTGGAGATATGAACAAAAAACGAAAAGACAAATTGAAATTAAATCCCCCAACACAACAACACCACTCGCTTTGAATGCTGGTTGTAGTGACATGACCAAGTCTCAAGTGGTGTTATTTCTCATCAGGAGCGGAGAATGCTTTTTCAGGCCAGGGGAAGGGTATATGATATTCTATGATACTTGATTCACGGGTTAGACTCTAGCGGCAGACTTTCATTTCAAAGATTCCACAACCCACGTCTCCCGACCGTGCCATCTAATTATATACTTTATGTAAGTGCTAATCGGTGACAGTTGCCCCTAGTGTTAGTTCTAATTCGTGAGATCTACAGTGGGGAGCGCCACCTGTCGCGGTCGCTTCGGAGGCGTCTCGTCCTCGTCGCGCTCACGCTCCTCGCCTGTTGACGCTGTTGGAGGGAGGCTGGAATTAGAAAGACAAACATGGTATATTTGATAGAACATCTAAGTAACTTATATTTGATAAAGAGTTAGTTGGATTGAAAGTGGGAATTATAAGTCCTGCTACCTAATTGCGTAACACTTTCACTTTTAAAATTCTGATTCTGAAAAGATAATCTTTGTGTTGAACCTATCTATAAAATGCAAGATCATAAACTGAGCTGTGGATATTAATGAAGTGTCAAAATTGAAGGTGACGTGTAAATAAGCACATTTATAGTTATTTATAAGGATACCCGTGAGAAGGCGCGCCTCAGTTTGTTACACGGAGAGGCGCGGGCGAGCAAATTACTCACACTAATTTAAATGCTCATATTTTTTCTTTTATAAAATTTATTGGCTCATAATTAAAATCAAAATCAAAAGTCATTTATTCAAACTAGGCTGAGAGTCAGAACTTTTTGAACGTCAAAATTACATAAGACAGTCCCCAAAAAACGCCCACCCTTCGCCACTTCCTAGTGCTTTAGCTGGCTTAGCTCTGTTAAGTTGGAAGAATTTGATTCTATACAATAATAGGTAAGTAATCGTAATTAACATTCAACAATAAATGAAAACAAAAATCATTTTTTTTTAATAGTTTGTACAGTCAAATAAAATAAACAATTTTATGAAGGAACTCATATGACCTGTGAGTAGGTTAACTAATTCTGGTGAAAGAACACAAACGTTGTCTTGAGTTAATCACAGCAACCAACAATTCTTATCGTTTAAGTAGTTGTTGATAGAATAGTATGCCTTAGAACAAAGGTTGGATTTTACTTTAGCTTTAAACGCGTTGAACTTGTATGAATGAATCAAGTTTTTATAAGTAAGAAAATAAGTAATTTAATTGAAACTATAAAACACAACTGCAACATCTAAAGCAAATAACAAATCAACTTATTTTTATTTTCTAATTTTGACAGTCTTCATATAAATCACAATAAAAAATTATACATATTACCTAACACTAAAAAAAATATGTTTCTTTAAGATCTAGACGAGTGTGCCTCTCGAAACACATTGAACACATATATGTGATATGTTCTGTGCAGAGTAATTGCTTGCACAAATTGTAAGCAAGCAAGCTAGTTTTTTTTACCGTCTATTCTTACGTCTACGATATATTGAACAGAATCCGCTTAGCCTAGGGTCTGCAATAGGTCCCCCCCCCCCAGTGGGTTCCCGCATTGTCGTTGCGGGGGGCTCAGTAGCCGTGGCTTCCACACCCCCGGTGAAGCGAAGAGGAACCCTGAGGTGGGGCCGCTCGTCAGGGCTTTTGCTGCCAAGCCGATGACGTAGCGGCCAAAAGTAGGTTGCGGTGAGGGGTTAGTGGGTTAGAGTCCCACATGACTGCGCTATATCCCCGTTGTAGCGCAGTATGCATGAGCATTTCTCCACGTAAAATGATCCTAGTTATGTTCCAAATGGAGAAAAATAAGCACATTGGCCATCTTGAAGTGATTCTGGCAACGGAATAATCCTCTTTCTATTGTTCTAGTTCATACATCCACTCCGCCTTTTGTGGAATTGTAAAATATTACAATCTCGGGTTTAGCTTCATTTTTGACTCCTGGTAAGTGGATAATGATATTCCAACTCCTAGTACGTACGTAAAGGCTTAAGCATACGCAATTCCATTGATTGATCTTGTTGTTCTCCATTCTCAAGATACGCATCCAATGCTTCACCACCAGCATCCTCTTCAAGCCACGAACAAATTTGTGTTTGACGTCGACCGATCATTTTACATTGTATGTTGTAGCTAAAAACAATAAATATTTTTATTCAAATAATACTATAGAATATTAACGTAATAATTAGACAATATAATATAAATAAATAAAATAATATATTCTAGAAAATACAATAAGTAATCCTTTTTTATTGGAAAAATAAATACTTACACGGATGGGCGCGTGATGAGCAAATTACCGCACGATGGTACGCGGCCTCCACAAACAATTCGCTGCGAGGTCGCAACAGAACTAACTGAAATTAAAGCTGCATCAGGAGGGAAGGGATGAATAGTTAGGAAGGTACCTAGAGGCTTGAGACGTTAGGGCATCGGTATCACCAAGAATTTTGGCTTTAAGTTTTTGTGTGAGCAAATTGCTCATAGCGCGCTTTCTAACGGGTTAAAAATAACTTATGGCAATCCTGAAGGAGTATATACAATGACAAGAGAAGGCAAATTATGCTATTATGTATCGCCAAGATGACCAAGACTGGCATATTAAATATAAGTAATTGTTACTAATCGTTATCTTAGACGTTAGTGTTTTCATTGATAGAATACTAATCGATTCAGCCAGACGGCATTGCAGTTAAATATGTATCTCACGTGTTCAATCTATGTGTTCTTCACCTTCAATCATGTTATCATCATACAGTATTGTTTGGGGAATTAAATGGCTGACTCAATTCATAGGTTTTCATGAAATGAATCAAATTCAATAGTCACAAAGAGTTGATTAAAATCTTGTGCTGGTTCACATTGCACGATCTGCCCTGACCTAATAATTTGCACGCCGTAAGGTAGACTGTAGCCGATCTCATTTATTTATGTACAACATCTTATACCTGTACCTACTTTCATAGCAAATAAAGTTCTGATTCTGATTCTGATTCTGATTCTGAATATTCTTCTAAAGTTTAAGGAAAACCACAGCAGACATGCACATAACATAAATAAAAAAATAAAAATGTTAATTTCAATTACATAAATCTTTACCATACGTGATTTGGAGATCACCTTATAAGCAAGAATATGCTTGTGCTAGGTGACTACGCACTTCCACTTAACATAACACAGAGTATAACAGAAAAAAAAAATAAGAAAAGAAAATACAAAATTCAAAAAGGAGCGCACTAGTGTGATTTATGTGGGTGGGTTTTGGATGTGTGTGTGCGTGAGTGCGTGTAATAGAGTTAGTGTGTGTGTGCGTGAGTATGTGAATAGTGTGATTGTACAAAGTAGGTATATGAGGTAAATTCGTTTACCTGCATATACATATAAGTTTAGGTTTAGGTCTCGGTTTAAGTTAGCCCTGCGACAATGTCTTGCGATCGCAGGAAGCCAAGATCAGCTTCCTCCACTAAAGATTTCGTTTCTGAGGTGCTTTTGCTTACTATTCAGATTATGAAGGTGATGTTACCATTGCCTTAATATCGTCGTAGGTTTTAGTATTATATATATAAATGATTGACTACCTACTGCAGTTGCATTTTAATGAACTTCTAACACCTCCTAGTTTCAAGAACTAACGTCATACAATTAAGTATTCAAGCAGAGTAACAATAATTAAATTAAAAGAAAAAGTATTGTTTGGTATCCTCATCAAACCAAATCAATTTGTGTGATTCTTGGTAAATTTTCTAAACAATGACAATAAACTTTTGGCGTTCCATAATAGCTATCTTGACTTATTAATCATTATTTTCATCTTGGTTTAAAATGGCACCTAAATAAATGGTAGGTATAATATTTTCGTCTTCTATTATCAATTCAATTCAGCCTATCGCAGTCCACTGCTGGACATAGGCCTCTCCCAGGCTGCGCCACAACACTCTATCCCCCGCCTTCCGCATCCAGTCTGTCCCAGCCAACTTTTTAAGGTCGTCGGTCCATCTTGCTGGGGGGCGTCCCACACTACGTTTGCCGATACGCGGTCTCCACTCCAGGACTCGTCTGCTCCACCGTCCATCGGTCCTTCGTCTTCTATTACACCATCATCAATCGCATCTTCATTCATCAGCATAGCCTTTTCCCAACGCTATGTAGCAAACGGCTTGCAGCTTCCAGTCTAACCAGTATTTTCCATGGAGCGATTGTCTATCTGACTTCCACAAACTAGTTTCAGGTTAGCACGATACCCTCTGATAATAAATATCCCTTTTCAGAATGAATAGCATCTTCAATCAATCAATCGATCAATCTTTATTTGTGAACACAGGTATTACATTATAGGTCTTATGTATACATTTTAGTCGAGCTCTATGTCCTACCAATCAAAAATAAACTTTTATTATTAAAAATAAATTATTAATTTCTTTATTTTTATTCGTTTATATTTAATATTAATATTTATTCGTTATATTAAATGATTATCTTATTATCTTCATTGATTCACTCTCATAAAGTTCTGGCACCAAAAGACCAAACTCACCCGTGCTTAGAATAGTGCAAGCCGGCCCTCCGGACCAGCTGTCTGGCTAGCGGGAAGAGCTCGTCCCTCCGCGTAAGGAGTGCTGGCACACAGCGGCAGATCTGCGCTGCTGCTTCGTTCACCATAACCTGCGGATTGATTGAAGAATGCATTACAATGAGGGGATGTTACGTTAATTAGCATTTTTGTAATTAAGCTTTATCGTATATAGCGTAAAGAAAGATTTTTTAAATTATTGTCTCGGCTTCAGCCCGTTTAAGGGAAACCTAGTCGCGGGCTCGAACTCACTGGTGGGCCTGGCTAAAAAGCACGCTGTCTCACCCTTGATTATAAGGGTTGAACGTAGCCGCGCCATTGAAACGTGGAGAACCGCGCGGCCACGGAGATCTTTAAAACTAAGTGTTGTAGAGACCTGAAATTTAGGTAAATGATAGTTTGAATGTGTAAACACAATACCGTACTACAGTTCCTGAAATATATCCCTAGGATTTTTTTTTTTGTGTATTTTTAAAAGTTTTGACAAATTCAAATCTAGTTTTTACAATAAACTTCAGACCTCTGCGATGCTTTTTCAGCGAGATATCGGCGATAATGTGTATTTCACCGTTTCAATGGCGCGGCCATGTAATTTTAATCTTACAGCTACTGAAATATAAACCTAGGATTTTTGTTGCATTATTACTAATTTCGACAAATTCAAATCTGGGTTTTACAAACAACTTCAGACGTCTGCGATGCTTTTTCAGCGAGATATCGGCGACAACGTGTTTTTCACCATTTCAATGGCGCGGCCATGTCGTTATAGTCTTACAGCTTCTAAAATATAAACCGAGGATTTTTTTCTATATTTTTACAAATTCAATCTATTATTTACCTTTTCAGGTTTTTGCAAAGATCTCCGTGGCCGCGCGGTTCTCCGCATGTCAATGGCGCAGCCACGCTCAAACCATGATAACTTTTTAACCATAACTTTGACTTTGATTTTGGGAATCAACTTTTACAAAATTAAATGTTTACAAAATCTTGGTAGATTTTTTTTTTCGCCGTGGCCGCGCCATTGAAACGGACACGTTTTATAATAGTACATATACAGTGGATATGTATTTCCTATACATACGGCCGAAAAATATAAATCTATGAAGAAACTAACCTCATGTAGCGTCAACGGCTTCTCAGGCTTCCTCTTACAGTCAAACCTCCCATAGATCGCCGCGTACTTCCTGATCTCCTCCATCCGCTTCGGATCCGACTCCGGCATCATCATCACCAGCTCCAGATCCTTGCACATCTTCTTTTTAGTGTTCTGCGGCTTTGGCTCCAGTTGGGGCAAATGTTTGCTCAATTTCTCAGCCACCGCTGCCAACTTTTGTACGTGAACATCTAAGAGTACTGGTGTCAACTGAACTGGTGATGTGACAGAACCTGGACTGGAACCAGCTGAAGCAGGAGGACAGGCGCTTTGTGGAGAGAAGGATCTCGAAGCGGTAGAAGTGACAGGGGCTGCTGGGGCAGGGGACGGTGGTAAGACTATTTTAGTGAAGGTATTCGCTTGGTGAACAGGACTGACGTTGGGGCCTGAGGCAGTTGAGCCACAACTGTTGTCAGGGGCACCGGGAGATGGACTATACATTGGTCTACTGCTTTCTGGAGAGGCCACAGTCCTTGGTAAGACATTAGGGATTGACGGAGGCATGTTGAGGAGTCTTTGGTTACATTGGATGAAGGGATTTTCGGTAGGACAGAGGTTAGGAACAATAGGTATTTGGAAGAGGGCAGGGTTGTTTACCCACTCCTGGAGGGCTTTTTGTAAACGTCTGACATGGAGAGGCTTTGATGCCATGCCCACTAAGGCCATTATTTCGAGGAATTCTTCCTCTCCAGCGTCGCAAAGCTGTTGGACGTCATCTCCACCTGAAACGGTAAAATATAAGTTTTATAACAAAGTAGGTTTTTGTAAAATACCAAATGCAATGCTCATAGTCATTACTTATGAATGTAGTCTGTTCTTTGTTTCTGAGTCATACGCAAAACTACATAACAAAACGAACTGAGCAAGTCATTAAAAGTAAAAAAAACTCTATCCAAGAAAGCACGAGAAGAATAATTATTTACCAGAGTCCAAAAAAGCGGACGCCGATTATCAGTTCTTTACATTCACATGACAGAAAAAACTGGACCATTGTTGCCAACAGATAGATTAGTCCCATATAAACATTAATATGCAAGACTTTCTTGTGCCACCAGTTCATTTCGCTATGATTGTTTACAAAAACGTGAGATACTGTAAAAAAATAAGAGCTCACACACCAGTTTTAATTTAGGCAAATATGCAAATACTTACGTGACCATTTTGCAAAGGAGCGCCGGAAAAAAAAAAACAAAAGGATAAGGCTGACTGGCCAAACCCTTCCTTAGCTCGAGTAATCGGCGGTATTAAAAAGTAAAAGATTAAAAAAGTAATTTGCATGTCGACGCTGAGCGCGCGTTTTTTAGCGATATGGAGATTCGGCTGCGTTTTTTTGTTGTCTTTTTCTTTATTTCGTTATGAGAAAGTGTTTTTTCTTGTGTTCAGTATAGAGGAACATGTTATTATCTTTTGATAGCGTTTTTTTATATTTTCTTTGATGTGTTCGGTAGATCGTCTGATGTTAGATTATTATCTATGAGCACATATTTTTTTTTAATAGATCACCTGGACATTTTTTTAAATCTCTCATTTTACATTTTAGTCAATTGTAAAATAATTTTTTGAGCCAAAATTCCCAGGAATGATCTTCCGAGAAAAAAACCTTAGTAACTTTGTTTTTATTACACCTGCTTCAACCAACGACCTATCTAGGTAAATCAGTCATCATGTAGCCATATTAGAGAGCTTGTTTAGCAGTACAAGTTTATTAGTTGGCAGGTATGAATCTGAGGGGCCATTCAAGTATTACGTAAGCAGTTTTTTAGCAATTATTGACCCCCCCTCCCCCTTGTCAGCAAAAGTAAGCAAAGCTCTTACTCCCCCTCTCATGCTCACGTAAACATTGGTAGCAGACACCTAACGTGTCTTCTGACTTTCTTGTGATTTTGGTATTATATTGGCATCGTTTTCTTCGAGCCATTCATAGACAAGTAGGGTTGCCATATGTGTTCAAACCAAAATCGACTAAATTTTGTAGAAAATCCAAAAGTTAATAAATAAATTCTGCTGACGTAATCACCATCCATACCCCCCATCCCCCATGTCATCAAAAATAAGCAAAGCAAAGACCCCCCGCCCCCCTGTAGTGCTTACGTAATACTTGAATGGCCCCTGATGAATGTTCATCTGCATAGCTAAAAACAACGCTGGTGTCGTCTGACAGTCTAATCGGATGAAGCTGAATACTTACCAGTATTTTACATAGAGTGACTGCCTATCTGACCTGTACAACCAAGCTACTGGGTAACACGATGGGAAGACTATAACAGACTTTCGGGTTTCTTACTACCCGTAACGACTGTCAAAGATCTACAAATGCATCCGAATGCGTTTGATTCTGATGAGAAGGTAAACATTAAATACCAACCCATCTCAAGCAGCGTGTCGTAGTAAGCCAGCAAGCTGGCTCGCTGCATCACCCGGTACAGTTGTAGCTCAGCCTCGTTGGCCGGAGCTGACGTCACCACCACTAGAAGGAAATAAAATAGACCGTTAGACACCATTGAGGTCTTTTGCTTAGGTAGGTATACTCTATTTTCAATACCTAATATGTCATCTATGACTCGTGCACATATTATGTTCAAAGCGTTTTATGTTATCTAAAGCTCAAGTGGCACAATTAGATCATCATTTGCCTACCCTGTACCCGACTATGGTGGGGTTTGATTCCAGTCTAACCGGATGCAACCGAATACCTGTATTTTAACCGACTTCAAAAAAGAAGGAGGTTCTCAATTCGACTGTATTTAAAAAAAAAATTATCTTTGTTAGCTCGTAACTTTCGACTAGGTGATAGGATTTTGATAATTTTTTTGTTTTATTTGCAAGCTGGTGCTTCCCGTGTAGTCCAATTTAAGTATAGATCTGATGATGCGTTTCGGAGACAGAAAACTGAACTCTTCAAAAAATTACAGCAAATCAACCGCGATTGCTGCTATCGCATAAATATGCATTGTTTTGACCCCAAGGATGATGTAATTTAGAATTGGTGTGGGGTAGGTACTTTATCTAAAAAGGGAAAAAATAAAAAACATTTCGAAAAAAAAAAACAATCGACTTCCGGAAAAACTCTACAAATTGAAAAATAACTTTAATTTCGGAAATCGATGACTTTGGATATGTATTTTAATTTTTTGTCACCGCCTTCCGAAATTAAAGTTATTTTTCACTTTGTAGTGTTTTCCTGGAAGTCGGTTTTTTTTTCTTGGAAAAAGTTTTTAACATGAAGCGACTGCCTATCTGACCTCCACAACCCAGTAACTGTATAGCACGTTACCCCATGGTAAGACTTTCGGGCTTCTGACGACCCGTAACGACTGCAAAAGATTCACGAATGACAGCGGGGACCTTCCGAGGCACGGAGGTATGTAATGTCTTGGTATGTAAAGATGGTCACCCATCCACGGACCAACCGCGGTAAAACATGTCTCTAACTCTCATCTTCTCTAGGTAGGCACTATCTAGAAGTAAAACGCGTTCGTTCATACCGCCAAATCTAAATGAGACCTAAGTAAACACGGCTACACATCAAGCTATACATTTCCAATATAACATAATCTCGCATTGTATAGGATTTTCGTACAGTGCGAGATCAGCGTAAACTGGATATGAATAGCTTGATCTGTAGCCGTGTGTACCTAACTCGTCTGTATTCCCCGAAGGGACAAGTAGCTGTGTACCTACCTATTAAAGTAGATACACCCATATTTGATATTTAAAATTATAATTCAAGTCGCAATAATTTCATTCGGTAATTTCAGACGCCGACCCCAACATGGTTGGAGAAAGGATGGGTAGATTGAATAATAATTTTGAGCAGGAAAACAACAGCTGCATGGTTGAATGTAGTTAATAAAACTACATAAAACCGTCCTAAGATCCCATACATATTCATAAATTAAGACGAATAAGATCAACCATCAAACTTCCTTTAAAACTAGCACCTATTCCATCTCAAAGGTCGATCAATCGATCTAAAACCCGAACAGCAAAACTAAAAATGTTCTAGAAAATAAAGCTCGAACATTTGCGTGCCCCAAACAATTTGAACAACCAGGAATCGCGTGAGGAGACGCGCAATAAAAAAATAACCCCTTTTAATACAACCCCTGCCATTACCGAAAAGAATAGAGAACGGAACGACCGTTATTAGAATAAAAATAAATGAATAAGTTTTACATAAAGACTTCTTTGTTAGCTAGGGTTAGCCAATGCGTTGTGAGCGCGGGAAAAATATCGATCAGGGATGTCAAGAAAAAAATGTTGACACCCCCTGGTGCACTATTGGGTTTTTGTTTATTAAAAAAAAATTGTGGGGTGGTTTGACTCCACCCCGGGTCGCAGGTAAAATAAGGTTATGTGCCACAAAAAATGGTTGAAAAAATTTTGGGTTGTCGTTAAATAGGTTTATGTATAGTATTTGCTTATATGTAAGATACTATATTATGTAATAGCTTTGAATAGTTGAACAAGATCAATTACCAAGACACTAAACGTGTTATATATTTAGATGTTTTGTTTAAATTTTAATTTTTAACACTTAGCTAGATACAGAATTTGTAAGTCTGTCCTGCCTGCTTTAAAACCCTCCTCATTTTTTTTTGCCATAGACAAGTACCTCATTGAAAAAAGGAAAAGGCTGAGCAGATGATGATGAAGTACCTAATTGGAATAAATATCTTTCGAAAAAAAAAACTACCATTGACAAAATACCTACTTTTCGAGGGTATTATTATCTAACAATTTATACAAAACAATCCGCATTTTTTAAATTAATATTATTAATCAGAATTACGGCTGCACACTATTCACAATGTTTTATAGGTACCTATTCGTAAGGTACCTACCTACTTAAACACTAAAACCATCTTATCATAACAACGAAATACTGTAAAGAATGTCCTAAGATAAATCAAATGATCCAAAACAAATAACAATAATATGAAACACCCAAAACTTTTTTGTTTCTACAGAATACAAAAAAAGTTCACATGAAAAGTATGAGAACTCATTTCTTCATGCTTGAAACTTAACCCTATCTCTGCCGACGCACTTTTTTAGCACTATAAAAAGTATTTCTCACTCATCCGATGTCCAAAAAACACATTTACATAATCTTTTTGAGTAAAAAAATCGCCACCGTCGTATGCAAATTTCAATTTGATTCAGCGAAGGGGTAGCAGCGACCACACCGAGTACTTTTGTCTTTTTTTTGCTCTTTAAAAAGTGGTCACGTAGACATTTGCATACATGTATGTATTACTAGTTAATTTTATGCATCTCTCACGATGTCTTGGCGTTTTTTGCTGATTAGTAAAAAAGTTTTTTCTTGTCTCCAGTTTGTTAGTGCACCTTTGTTTAATTAGCGTACGGTACTCATTCGTGGGAAGATATGGAAAGTATTTTTTTTTCTAGATTACTTGTTCTTTTGCTGTAACTTTTTTGTTTATTATTATTATGATTTTATTTTTAGTGACTATTTTGCATCTGCCATTATTTTGGCCCTTTTCGTTTCGGTATGCAGTCATTAATTTGAATAATTTCATTTATTTGGAAAATGTATCAACATTGCTGCAACGTTGCCGCAGATGCCAACATGACATTTCAAACATATTAATTTAAGATCAAGTTATGGACAAAGTTATTTTAAATTAATTAGAGTAGTCCTGCTCTCGTTCAATTGAAACATTTTGGTATGAGGAAATTTAACAAAAAGCCAAGGCAATCGACACAGCCTGTGAATTTGCATACTGAAATGGTAGCAGGCCGGTCATTTTTATCAAATCGTTGATCATTAAGAGTATGCAAATGGACTCGAGTAGAGGAAAAGGTGGGTCAGAAAGGGCTCAAGTGAGGAAAGCTGGTACTCTAGCTAAAGTTATACGGGTTGGTTTTTTGTTGTAAATTCTAGACATGTGTAGCACTGCATATTATTGCTTTATTTTTCTTTATGTTCTATAGATAATGGCAGTTAATAAAATAGCTGGTATCCGCTGAATGCTAGAAGCTCCGAACCGGTCGAAGTGGCGGGCGGTGATTGGGGGAGGCATGTCCAGCAGTGGACGTCTTTCGGCTGAAATGACGATGTTGATGAATATTTTTATTTGTTATTTATCAACCCCATTAAGTACACCATCTTACAGTTTCCCAAGACGATGTTATACACATATATTAAACTATTTATATCAACAAAATACACTTTAACATAAAATTGAACAATAAACACAAAAACAAAAATAAAATAACAATTTCAAATTTAGAAAGAATAGCGAGGGGCTCGTGGAAAAACAGCCGCACGAGACGATCGAAACTTGGTTTGCCCCTGTTTGCTCGTGGATGGGTGACCATACTGACCGCCATTACATATCGATATCCCTCCGTGCATTGGAAAGCACGTTAAGCCATTGGACCTGGCTATCATTCGTAGATATTTCAGTCGTTGCGGGTAGATTGAGGATGCTGGTATTCAACTGCATCTAGTTGGACTGGTAACCAAACCGAACATAGTTGTGAAAGGGCCGGACAGTGTTTCAGGTAATAATATCTAATTGAATATTCGAAAAGTACCAATGTCAGTAGGTAGGTACTTTTCAATACGAACATTGCTATTTGTTCGTAAAAAAAAACAATATATGTTAATAAGAATTAATCAGTCTAAGTAGATAAAAGCTAATTACTTTTAACCCTTCTTAACAATTTGAGAGACAAGATCCCACAAACTCCCAAACTAACATTAAATTAATATCAAATAACATAATAACTGGTAATAAACTAATTCCCGCAAAAGAAACACAAATAATTAGCATAACAAACAACTTCCTATCTAATTACCTACTCGGTTACCGCAACACACGTGCATCTCGCACCGTGCGAAAATACCAACTAATTCCTCAACACGGTAATTAGCTCGTGAGGGTTAGATCGTAAGGAATCGAAAAAAAAACTTGATCCTTTATTCTATGGCGTGCTCGCGCATAATTTGAACGCATCTATATTTTGGCGGGATTGTTTTTGGTTCTTTGGCGCTAAAATGATTATTTTATTTACTACAAAAGTTTATAAAAAAAAAACAAACTACTTATTCGATGTACCGCACAGTGGTACAAACTACGCTCAAAATTCTGTCATTGGTAGGATTTTAAGAAATTTCAACAAGAAATTCTCCCATCTTGATATATTTAACACCAAAAAAGGTGTTTTCAGGAAACTTTTAGTGACTTCTGTATGCGACGATTTGACTAATAGGTAATTCTAAACAAAACTGAATAAATTAACCCGTGACCATACACCATTACAACTCCTCACACACACTTCTACACACCCACCCACACTGCACACTTAGATATGCTTAGAGGGTGCTAGCATGACATCCTGTTTGTTTTCTGATGCATTAAATAAGTGTAGTTATTAAATTGTAAATCCGTAATTGGCTGTAAGATTAGTTTATTTATCTTATATGAAATTGTTAAAGAGCTGTGGATTTTGTGAATAAATAAATAAATACTTCAAAAAAATTACACTACAAAGTGAAATATAACTTTAATTTCGGAATTTATATGGAAAAAATACATATTATTCAAGCTAACTGAAAAACCACAAATTTTAACTTGACCAAATGTAAAATTTCAAACGAAAGAAGATTTTTTCAAATCGGTTTATATAAGACGGAGTTCTGAGGTCTGAGGTGACAAACATCATTTTTTTTTTTTTAAATGCAACCGTATTGAGAACCACCTCCTTTTCATAAAATCGGTTTTCTATTGATTTCAAAATGAAAATAGTAGATGACCATAATTATATTAATTAGGTACCTACAGGCTAAAATCTGAAATAAATTGATTGAGACAGTAAATATTAGTACCCAATATCATTATTACCTACCTAATAAATCTAATGTTTACCACCTAAGCATAAACATCGTGGAATGCAATAAAGTATTGAGTTCTTTGATACCTACAAGAAACAAACGAGCTCCTAATTTGAAAGTAGCGATGACTTATTTTAAGAGCTATCCACTCATATCATAGCCGTATTCAGTACGTGACTGGGCCGAGGTTCACACAGGCAGGGTTAGGCCACGAACCTCCGACGCCGGGCCTGGACACGGAAATGTGTCAACGAGTTCATATAAAATGTACACACCGATATTTATTTTAGCCCCTGGTATAGCACGGCCCGTCCACGTTCCGGGCACGGCCCAGGCGGCTCTCTAACTCCGTCAACGAAGATTTGGGCCCATCCGAAAGTAGTTCAAAACTTCTAAGTGAATCCTACACCAGATTAACATTTTTTTTCGGACCGGTGAAAACACAGCGGGTGTTGGGACAACGGGATTCCTATCAACACGCTAAGAAAAAGGACAAGAACCCCATTAGTTGCTATGGCTTAAAAACATTTTCCAAAAAAAAACAACCGACTTCCGAAAAAAACACTACTTACAAAGTGAAAAATTACTTTAATTTCGGAAGTCGTTGTCTTTAGATATGTATTTAATTTTTTTGTCACCGCCTTCCGAAATTAAAGTTATTTTTCACTTTGTAGTGTTTTTTCGGATATACAGGGTGTCCCAGAAATCAACGTCAAGCCGAAATCGAGCATTAGGCCAAGTCGTAACAGTTATCAGAAAAATATGAAAAAAAATCTTGGTCATGTACTTTTCAAATTATATGTATTCAAAAATAAATCTTAAAAACTGACACCCTGTGATGATCTTTCAAGTCCTGTGACTGCAAATATTAACTTTTGCACCTAAAACTAACAAATTGCTATTATCAATAGCTTGGGTCAATAACTACCAAAAAAAAAATATTTTCCGCAAAATGTTACGGATTTACAGTCATACAAAATTTATTTTCCTCCAAAAATCCCTATCTAGTACTTTTTTATATCAAATAATTCGTGAATAGTTACTTTACTCATTGATAAGTCTTTTTTGTATCAAAAACAGGAATGTTTTCAAGAAATACTATTATTAGTTTAAATTTTCACTGAACAATTTTCTTATCGCTTAACACTATAATTGCAAATGCGTAACATTTTGACCCAAGCTATCACCCCTGTACTATGTCGTACTATTTACTGGACACCCTGTATAGTACCTACCCCACACCAATTCGAAATTTCATCATCCTTGGGGTATTCTCAAAGTTGATCAAATCAAAACAATGCATATTTATGCGATAGACAAAAATGATAAAAATGACAGCGAATCTGCTATTGAAAAAGCTGTCATTTTATGAAGAGTTCCGTTGTCTGTTTCCGAAACTCATCATCAGATCTATATGAAATTTAAATGGGACCATTTCGGAATAAACCTCTTGCGAACAAAAAAATAATCTTGCAAACCGTTTATTTAAGACGGAGTTATGCCCGAACATACATTTTTTTAATAAACATAGCGGATTGATAACCTCCTCCTTATTAAAGTCGGTTAAAACAGCAAACCTTCAATATGAAAAAAATAAACAAAGCTCAGACATCCACAAAACGTCTCCACATTATCATGCGTAAGATTAACAGATAAACAAAAACAATCTATTGTCACCAATTTGAATAAGCCACACAAAAAGATATTCGCTATGAAAAGGCGCTAATGACAGTAGAAGACAAGATGGCCGGGTGTGCCGTGTGCTTGCGCATGCCATTAGATCCTTTTTAGCACTTGCATAGTGATTGATATGTGTAATATTGTGCCGATGTATGTATGAATATTTATGTGGGTTGGTACAGGTTGGGTTCACAAGGTTTTTTTTTTGTTTTTTTTTTTTCGGATATGCTGTTAGTGTACTTCCGTGCGAATTTAGTGCGTGTCTGTGCATCTTGTTAAAAAAATCATGCGCATGTTTTTTTAACGAAATAATTAGAAACGTGTGAATCAGTGTGGTACGAATTTAACATAGCAGATTAATATTTTTAATCGCATAATTGCCAATCTGTGTTCACGTGAATATGGAAATAAAAACCCGGCCAGGTTTTAATCGTTTCTCTCAATCTAATTAATTGAAGTGAACTAATTAGGTGCAGTTAGTCGTGCATTGGTAAGTGTAGTGTCTCAATCTGCAAGACTTTTAGTCTTTACAAACAGCCGTTCGAAGAAATATGTAGTTGTAATGTTGTGTTTTTGCTGCCACATAACACTTATCCAAAGATGAACTGTGTGATGAGATCTTAGTAAGTCGTATGTTGCTGAACGACTGTGTAATTGATTGCAAAAGCGATATCGATTAAAATAAATCAATGGGTACAATCATGAAAATTATTATTTCCAGTCCATAAACGAATGTGCATATAAATCGTCATCAGCGTCATAAAGGGAGCAGTAGTGGCGCAGTGGTGACGGCCTCGACTTACAAGTTGTAGGTCAAAACTCAAACTCAAACTCAAAGCATTTATTTCAATTAGACCATTTAAAGGTACTTTTGAATTGTCAAAAAGTCGACCAGTTGGAAAGTTGAAGCTAGTTGCCCATTCCAAAACGTAGATCTCTATGGAGAAGAACGGGCAAGAAACTCCATGGACACTCTTTAATCATGTTAAGTATTACAAAAACTTGGGAACAATATTCTTGTTGCTTCTATATGTGAGAACCATGTAAAAAAAAAAAAAACAATTCTAAATATAAGATTTAAAATAAGCCATGGAAGTTAGGAGATGACCAGTCTCAACCGACGGCGCCCGTTCACGAACTTGACGCGTGGATCAGCACCATCCAGCTCAACCATTTTGTAGGGAACCGAATGATCCAACACACGCGCCACCATCAGCGAGACATTTAAGTGAGCATGACATCCTACTCTCGACTGCCACGCTTTTTCAAGTCAACGTACATCAAAACAACATAATTATTATACGGATGCATGGTACTCACATTTACAAAGTTTAAACAAAATGCTTCTAAATTATATAAAATTATAGTTTGCAATGTATTTGAGGTCGTAGGTTCGACCCCAGACAGGCGTTTTACGTTGTGTAAATTATTTAATCACCACTGCTCTCAATACGGTGAAGGAAAACATGACACGGCATGTCCTAGTACCAAGAATTCGAAGACATGTGTCATCTACCAACCCGCACTGGGCCCGCGTGGTGGATTAACGCCCACTCCCTCTCACAGAGAGGAGGTCTGTGTCCCAGCAGTGGGAACATTATAGGCTGATTATGTATGTCATAAAGTCGCATTATCTATCTACCCATCAACTCAGCCTATCGCAGTCCACAGGTGGACAAAGTCTGTCCCAGCCACCTTCTTAAGGTCATCGGTCTTTCTTGCTGGGTGGCATCCCACACTATAATGCTTGTCGATACGTAAGTCTCCATTCCAGGATCCGGGTGCTCCACCGGCCATCGCCGGTCCTATCTATCTACAATGTCATTTAACAAATAAAAATCACGATTTTCATTGTTTTATCAAATAAAACGAATGACAGTCCATAAAAAATACTTCGATTATAAAGCCCCTAATCCCATATGACTTCCGCTGATGTAGGGTTAAGAAAAAACCGACAAAAGACAATGACTGGTCGATTTACATACGAGATTAGACCGAAAAAACTTTCTTCATACGATTTGGGGTTCCACACAAAAAAGACATAAAGGAATCTTCGCTGGAGTTACCCCTTGGGATTGCGAAGTTAGGCTACAGCCGCATCGGGTTAAATTTGACGTCATACAGCTGATTACACTTTTTCTAATGAATTAAATTTAAAGTTAAATTAAAATTGATTAATATTTGTTACCTTACAAATGTTTATAAAGTAAGTAGGTATTTACCTAAAATAGAAAATAGTAAAGTTAATTAGTATGTAGTCTGCATAGCTTCTAACAGTTCGTTTTAAAAACCCAGATACTAATTTGATAGATGTAATGTAAAACTCCTATATTGGAAAAGAAAACATGTCATGTAAAGTCATGAAATTTCTGATTTGGCACTAGTAACAGTAGTAGTTAGTAACATAACAAAGCAGGAATCAATACATAGCTATATCGAAAATACTATATTTCTGGAGTGGTTTGTCTAATTTACTTTGCGAAATTTGTAGAAAAGCGTTTAAAAGAAAATCAAACTACTTAGGTGTACAGAACCATTAACATTAGAGTATGTCCCATCCAACTCATCACATTTATTAGATCTTTTTCCACCGATCGAAAGTGAGATTTTTCGGGCAGGTGGCACTGGCCCAAACGCTTTTTCTAGTAATTAATCAGTGTTGCATCTGTTGGGTAATTACGACCCACCGGCCACATTTGAAGGGTTAATCAAATATAATAAAGAAATTAGTTTGACTGGCGGCATGTGTTTCTCTTGGCATGCAGTTGGAATTAGCTGCCGAGACTTAATTTTGGAGTAAGTACTTGTAATTCGTTCGATTACAGTATCGAGTATTTTTGTGTTTTTCAAATTCGAAATGTTTCAAAGTTGGTACATTACGTAAATCTTTTAAATAGTTACAACCCCTAACAGAGCAGTGGTGGCCTAGTAGTAACGGCCGCGACTTACGAGTTGTAGGTCGTGAGTTCGAACCCAGACAGGAGCTTTACTTAGTGTAAATCATTTCATCACCACTGCTCTCAAAACGGTGAAGGAAAACATCGTGAGGAAACCGGCATGTCCTAGAAGCAAAATTCAAAGACATGTGTCATCTACATCTACCAATCCACACTGGGCCCGCGTGGTGGATACACAGCACAGCCCACTCCCTCTCGAAGAGAGGAGGCCTGTGTCCCAGCAGTGGGAACATTATAGGCTGATTGGATTTTGGACTATACATATTTTATAGCATTATTTTAAACTAGCTTTTGTAATAAACAGTGTTTTTTATTTCATTATTTATATACTCTGATTTTATAGTTATTTACCATATTTAAAAAAATACATAACATAATAAAAAGTTCATTTACATCAAAATATCCTCTCGTTTCTCCGCGCCATATTGCCAGGTGACAAAGTAAGTTTTTTGTTTCCAAGCTTATCTCAAAGAAACCAATAAATCTAATTTCTTGTATGTTAACAAGTTTATCAGTAGTCTATATCGTGTAAAATATTTCACTCTATCGCAGTGAGAGTGACCGCCCGAGATTAACAATAAATCGCCAACCCTCGGCTTTTTATGCTGATTCGACCCTGTTTTTGTATCTTAGCGTAGGGCTGTCACACGAATCCAAATTTCTCAAAGATTTGGATACTTACCGTGATTACACAATCATATAAGAGAAGAAAAAAGAACTAGGTAACTTTGAAGTCTTCACTAAAAAATCTTCACTTATTCTTCATCATCAATCACGAAATAACTCTGAATGACAAAAAAAAACTAAAAGTATTATTACCAAAAAAAAAAACCATCCCCATAATCACTGTGAAATACCATTTTAAATCGATTAAAGTAAATAAATACTACGGCGTAGCTTGGCGTAGTACGCAACTACGCCGAGCTACGCTGCTACGCCGTAGCACTAATCAATAATTTCGATTTTTTCTTAGTAAATTGGTTCAATCTATTATTGCTTACGTTACAACAGTACTAAAAATGATTAAATTAAATAAGTGACTTGTTTAATAGACAACCCTACTTGTAAACCGTGCTCTCATCCTGAGTAACGTATAACAAAAAGCAGGTTCGAGTCGACCCTCAAGTAAACGTAAAATGACCCAGTGCGCCACTGAACTATACCAACATACTTTTTTATCAAACATTCTTCGGTAAAAGGGAATAGTAGGAAGAAGGGTTAGGTTTTGTAATAGTAAACTAACAAGTTAATAACTATTGCGTAATAATTATGAAACTAGTATGAGATTAGTGCCAACAAGAGCCTCATATATTTATCAAGATCATGAATGTAGTCTTTAAAAATAAAATAATAGAAGTCAAAGCAAAGTAGGCAAAGTGTTATTGGGTTTGTCTGTCTGGAATTTCTCAGTAGCAGCCCGGGGTCTGAATTTGTGGCCGATTGATGGCAATAAGCTCGCCCCCTGACTTCAACATAACTGGCGAAATGTGGGTGTTCTCTAGATACACCAGTTGACAGAGGTGTACCTCTGCCTAACTCTTTGGGGAAACAAGGCGTGATATTATGTGTTATGTATGATATTAGAAGTCGTCTACTATTATTGTTACACTAAATTAAGGATTGAATGACCTAAATTTTAAAATACAGGAAACAAAAATAACCAGTGCGCAAACTGTAATCATGAATTCAGCATATCATTCTAGCGTAGACATTTTTCACAGGTTATAAAAAAAAATCTGCAGTTTCAGTAGATATTGCACTTTTCTATGTATAACCAACGAAAAATTACTGCGCTAGGGGATCTAGAATGATATGCTGAATTCATGGTTACAGTTTGCGCACTGATAAAAAAAATATCCTGTATTGTAAGCAAAAATTAATCGCGCTTAAGGGTAAGTACAATATGAAGGAAGAAATTAGAAATATACTAGTACGTTAGGAAGGACAAATCTACGTTATTGTTGTCTTGAATCATAAAAAAATGTGGGTTTTGTTTTGTTTTTCTTTATCCACACTTATAAAATCATGGAGCTTCTCCATACTTCAGATAAGAACATGCCCCATACAACATAAAGATTTGACAGGGGCAAATAACTTTTTTCACTTACAATTATTACATTAAATTGATATCATTTTTGGCATACCAATACTACCGATTATGTTTGCAGGGTCAACATGACCAGAGATAGCACCCATTGCCCAGAAGAGGGACACAATACAGGCTGAAAAAAACTAATGACTTTATTTTAATTATGTTTCTGATAAGCACCTTGCTTGAAACAATTTGCTTAAACGTTCTCTTCCACCACCACTATTCTATCAACCTTTGTTCTAAATTCAAAAGGCAATAAATTCGAAGACCACAAAAACGTTTTTACCCCGAAGCGCCACTTAGGACTTTTACACATGGTTCTTTGTTTCCACTACCCCGAGCGTCTAATTGATACCCTAGGCCTGAGGGTTTCGTACTTAGCACCTCTATGGTCGTGGGTTTTTTTAGGTTTTTTTTTTGGTTTATAAGAGCGTTTTGAAAAATTACCGCTTTTTTTGGCCGCCATCGGCTGTGGTAGGGTTGAATTTGTGCTAGGTGATAGGGTTGTCTCTAATAATCTTCTATAATAAAATATAAAAATGAATTGCTGTTCGTTAGTCTCGCTAAAAATCGAGAACGGCTGGTCTGATTTGGCTTATTTTAGTTTTGAAATATTTGTAGAAGTCCAAGAAAGGTTTAAAATGTGAGAAAATATAAATTTAGTGGCGGTACGAAGTTAGCCGAGTCAGCTAGTGTCTAATAAAAATCTGTCTAATTACAATCTACTTTACTTTGGCACTGGTTAGTTACGTTTGCTTAATTTGAAGGTCCTATGTCCACAGTGGACATCTTTCGGCTGAAATGATGATGATGTTGATGAATTTGAATGCACGCTATTAAACAATGTAAATATGTAGTTCGATTAGTTTTTTTTCTGCTAGTGTTTTACATTTAGGTCTAAAAGATACACTTTTTATTGTTCTCCTTTGTTGCTAATAATTATAAATGCCAATGTCATAGATTCCTGCTATTTGCATGGTGACTACTGAAATGCCAAATTGGATTGTTATTTAATTTGAATTATAAGTGACACTTATTATGTTGCTTATTATCCTACTATCCTACTTATAATATTATAAACATGAAAGTTTGAATGTTTAGGCAACAACGGCTGAACGGATTTGGATGAAATTTTAACCTGGATTAACACATAGGATACTTTTTATCCCGGTATTACGTTCCCGTGGTATAATTTTCGACATCAACGCGGGTGAAGCCGCTGAATGATGAATGATGAGTTTTCAATTAATATAGAACTAGTAATAATTAATATGAAAATAATTTGGTTCCTTTCTAACTAAATAATGTTTTCACTTTTTGTCCTATCGTTGTTATTTATTTTTCATCAAATGTGAAAACCACAAAGCGATACCATGATTTTATCTTATTTTATTTTCTTGAGATTACCAAAAAACACCACAAAAAAATAAAACCCTTTTACTTTGACCTAATAAAGGTCAAAATAAAAATAATAACCCAAAAATCAACTTCCTCATCGCTATCGAGAATGTAACAAAAAATTCTAATGTCAGGCAACCCTATCCGTCTCGCGGCCGGCCATCTGTCATTGAGTGACAGGCGCGGGTTAACCCTTCAACGGCGACTGTTTACACTGGGTACTATTGACACGCTCTACTAATTTATACGTTTTAGTGTTAAATGAAGTGCATTGCCTGTTGATTGTAATTTTTTTGTTTTATATTTTAAGTTTAAAATTATGTTATCTTAGCATAATTTCTGAACAATAGTAACTTGCTAACTAAAACGCAATTTAAAAATAGAATTTGTTGAAATTTCGGTTAGTGGGTTATCTTTTCTAATCAGATGCTTGCACATTCACCAAAAGAGAGAATTAAGTAACCAGAGTCGTCGGATAGTGTTGAAGTTTAAAAAACCAATGGATATTTTCGAATGTCATATAATTTGAAAAAATTACTGTTTGCATTCTAATAACTAAATTAAGTTTTATTCGAAAACATCCATCAGTTTCTTACTAAAAACTATATTCGACGAACCTGTTATTTACTACTTTTGATGACCGTACAGATACAATACAATAGGTATTAGGTACCTATTAGATTATAGTGCTTTAGAAATGCTCGATTGTTCGAATAACACATAACATAACGCCAGTAATCCCCAAAGGATTAGGCAGAGGTGTACACATAGGACACCCACAATTTACCTTTAATTTAAAGAAAATAATTGAAGGTTTTGAAACGTATGGTTGCGAATAAACGAGAGGCTCGACAAAGGTTGAGTAAAAGTATAATGCGGCAAATATTGATAGAAAACAAGTGATACACTTAATATAGTTGTTGTCTAAATTCAGGAGCCAATTTTATTGTTACCTACTCAAATACAACAAACAAATATTCATGAGCAAGGTTATTAACTAAAGCTTTAATAGAATATTCTGTTTCAGAGTTATCAGAGAAGACCGATCGCAAATCACGATCGAATGACACCAATGACCTTAAGGAAGATACGCTGAGTCCATTAGCAAAGAAGCCGTTAACGTAGGAAGAAAACATCCACATCGAATATATATGTCTATTTGATACTTAGATAAAGTAGCACCCTTCTAAATTCAATAGCATCTTGACCATGAGATGGGCTCGACAATACGACCCTTTGCACCCCATCCCTTTGTACCATGACGTAACCCAACACTCTCGGTCCACCTAATAATGAACTTTTTATCTCTCCATATCCTCTCATTAAACCACAAACATCTTCCCGGATGTTAATTCCAAGGGTCACTTATTCCCACCAACAGCACCTTACGTACACGAAAAACAAACTAATAATTTTTAATACTAGCAACCCTTCCGTGTTTTTTTAGGTCCGAAGAACACCAGTCCATTCAGCTTCTTCCGTGAGAACGTCAAACATGACCATACAGAAAAAGTGCAGCGTTAAAAAATGAAATGGGGGCGAGTGGACAGTTGTCGAATAAAAAAGCACTCTTAGGAATGAATAATAAATAGGTTTGATGGCGTATTATCTGATTTAAAAATCTAAAGGTGGCTTTGATGTTGCGTTTTATTATAATGATGGACGTATTCGATTTAAATGATGTGTAAATAGTTAATTATCTGTTGAGGGTTTTATGGCTATTAATAACTTTATATTTTATTGATGTCTGTTGCTACTAGATAAATTATAAATTATTTCTAAAAGCAGCTTCACAGCATATGGAAAGTTTGAACATGAACACTTGACACCGCTAATATCGGCCAATGCTTCAGCTTCCTTTCGAATTCGTTGCGAAACTGTAACCTATTAATCATTACAATTTTTCAGAAGCACCACTGCACACAGCAAATGAGACCATTCCGAGCAAGTACTCTTCCAAAAAATACCCAAATCGCTTCGTGTGCCTATAAAATTTTGTGTGCCTAAAAAAAGAGTTCTCTCTATTTCTCCAGTATCCCATCATCAGATCCTGACTTGATGATCATGGGAGCACCTAGGAAGTATACCCTTTCAAACAAAAAAAAATCCAAATCGGTCCAGCCATCTTCGAGTAATCGGGGAACATATCATATTCGCTGAATTCAATTGACATTGGTAAAACTGTTTAATTAATTTTTGCACCACCAAATTAGTTAAACTAAAAATAACTTCACATATCCCTATTCCCTATCTTATCAAAACAAACCATTAATTCTCACGTTCGTTTCAATAAGTTTTTTTCTAGTTTTTTGGCTCTCATCCTCCGGCAGTTAGGCGCTCCCTCCCTCGCCTACAGGTGTCTTTAAAAAAACCACATTAACCATAGTCTGTACGTCAATATGAGTTCCCGCGTTTTTCTGCGTCAAAACTTTTTCAATTGAGGTTTTAATTGTTTTGGTTTTAAATTATGATGAATAGGGATTGAGTAAGTATTATTAGCATCTGTTATAAGCTGATGCGCTCATGAGAAGCTTTCAAATTGAAGGGGAACATTTTAATAAACTGCTAATGATTATTTCAGACGAACCCATTCACCATGCTAGGTACCTACACTACACTAGCAGTGACTTTATGGTATAAGTCTACACATAGATTAAACGAGCAGCGAGGTAATTGCGGAACACACTAACAGTAGAAATGGCTTTAATTTTGACAGTACAACAACGTTCATTAGGTACGTTATCTACGTTGTTTATGTTGGGCACGCCACGATAGCGGCGGTAAGTCCCCTCTTTGAGGAGTGGCTTGAGAGGCGGCACGGCGTCCTCACCTTCCGCCTGACGCAGATCCTCACCGGACACGGTTGTTTCGGGAGGTTCCTGTTTCGAATAAGGCGAGAGGAAACGCCCAGGTGTTTCCATTGCGAAGATCGCCCTGAGGACACGGTGGAGCATACGGTGGAGGTCTGCCCGGCTCGGGCGGAGCACCGCCGCACGGAGGTCAATTTCAAGTAATTAGCGGTACGAAAATCATAATTCTCGAGGTGACGGTACATAAAAAAAATTACTTTAATGTATTTAGTACTACCTACTACACAATACATATTGACAAAAAAGTCACTAAGTCAATACTTTGTGTGTTATTGTATATCCAAGTTATCAGTTGAGCGAAGTAGTAAATTATCTTTGATTTTATTGTGATTTCTGCGTACAGTTAGTTACATTTTGCTAAATAGTTATCGATTTGTTGGATTTGAAAAAAATGGTACATATTAATGAAGGTATTTATGATCATATCGTGTAATTTTTTTGATAAATATTTCAAAGCTGTATTCTACAATAATTATTTATTATGACATTAAATTTTCAACTACATTTTTGTCTTTCGAAGCGTAGACGTTTCAAGAAACATGTTAGAACATAAAAATTCTAGTGATAACAGCTGGAGACAACATTTATCTGTTAGATTTTATTTGATTTTTCGCTGCATACTACCGCTCCCTGAACACTTTAAGTTTATTTTCAGGGAACGGCACTAATTTAACAAATCGTGACTTATTCAATCATCTCTTGGAAAGTCCCCCAATTAAACCTACAACTAAACAATCAAAAGAGAAGCTATTTAATTATGTTCTAGAAGTGATTGGCACTACTAATTTGAAAATTCAAATTAAAAATCGTTTACGAGACACGATACATAGTTTTTGTACATCTACTTCAAGAAATTGGCTGGCAACCGGTAGAAATAAGACTAAGTTTGAAACGAAATATCATAAATGGCTTTCTAAATGTATAGTCACGTCAGGAATGCAAAATATACTACCGTCTTCATCAGGGTCTGTCATTAAGGGCCGGCCAAAACTACCATTTTCTGATATAAAACTAAACAAAGACGATTATACAAGGAAATACATTCAAGAAGTGAAGAAGAATAAAGAAGAAATTTTTTATTGCCTATTGGTCAGTTAGGAGAAGATGCTTAGGAGTGTCGTCATAAAGACGTAAGATATTATAGAGAACACAACACCCGCAAAATGTCACGGAAAGTTACAAACGACGACATATTTAAAATTTTGCTTGTATCATCGGACCCTCGTACATCGAATTTACGGCCAATAACATCAAAAATAATAGTTTAAAAAACTAAAAAAACACGCTTTAAAAACCAAACTAAAAAAGGAGAAAATAATTTAATTCAATTAAAAAGCGTGGGGTGCTTTTTTGAGTTATTTTTATAATCAATTAATGTCAAGCACCCCACGCTTTTTAATTGAATTAAATTATTTTCTCCTTTTTTAGTTTGGTTTTTAAAGCGTATTTTTTAGTTTTTTAAACTATTATTTATTTTCTATTTTTTAGTTCTGCTAACTACAAAAACGTGTTTTTTTTTCCTTTTTTTTCATTTTTCCCAAAAAAATTATTAAATTATTAAATTGTCATCGGTCCTCGATAAGTTTACAAAGTTTCAATGAAATCTGACCGTTTAAAGTGGGTCAAAATCACGCTCTAAGGAGTCGGTTACATACATACATACATACAACCCGAGCTAATATAAAGCGTGTAAAAAGAAGAAGTAAAATACCACAGGAAGTTCTCAATTTATTACAAGAACCTAACATATCAATGATGATGAGGAATTATTAATTTATTAATAATTTTACTCTGTAATTTCACATATTTTTATAAATTAACAATGTTTTAATTATAAACACTAATTATAATTAACTTAGACCTGATATTTTCATTAATACATTAACGTCCCCCTAAATTTTAAAATTTGACCACTGTGCGCCGTGTCCTTGTTGAGGCGATCGGCGGCGGCGATCTCTCGCGTCCGGCCTTGGTCCAGGCCATGGTACGGAGCGAGAGTGCATGGGTAGCTGTCACCTCCTTCTGCGAAGCAGTGATGCTCGCGAAGAGGGAGGCGGCGCAACCTGAGGGAGAGGCAATATATGCGCCCTCACGGCCGTAGTCATCG
This sequence comes from Antitype chi, assembly GCA_947359405.1. Lineage (NCBI taxonomy): Eukaryota > Metazoa > Arthropoda > Insecta > Lepidoptera > Noctuidae > Antitype > Antitype chi. The sequence goes on along the minus strand of OX375827.1, from coordinate 1,747,885 downwards.
CGGGAGGACGCCCTGGCGTCCGGGAATCCCAGGCTGATTCCCGGCCACCGTGGGCGCGGCTTGCGGACGGCGAGTAATGGGTAGCTCGCTGTCCGGTAAGGACAGCCGGGTTGACGGCGCGTTGTGTTCCACGCGCGCCTCAAAGAGTTGTCAGCACCAACTGGTGGGGTCCGCAAGGGCCGATGCCTGCCAGAGGTGCGGGTTGTTCGAAAGTGATACCGCAGCCCCTGGCACACAGGCAACTGAGAGAACACGGGTGGGGTTTAGTCAGTAAAAGTCTGACACGCCCTCCTGCTCCACCCGGAGCGGGAGAAGTTATTTGATGATTTCCCAAGCAAAAAAAAAAATCTGCGTTGTTGAGCAGTCAAATTTTCCGAAGATATGAAGCTATGGATTAGCAATATCCTTCAAAACGACTCTGATTGTGATTGCTGGTGTGTAGCAATGTCAAATTTAAATGATGTAAGCAATTAAAGTCGCAACGTGTGTACACCCTACCTAGCTTAATAAGGAAAACTATTGTCATTGATCTAATTATTGTTTTTCCTGACGATGACATTTGACGTCAGTCTCCTAAAAAAGCGCTAATAAAATGCCCTTAATTGTAGTAGCCAAGAATTCACAATTAAAATGCAACAGATGAGAAAAATTTACACATCTCTTAAAAGGTGTCATAATATGGCATTTTACTGTTAAGTAAGTATTTATTCATTAATGCATAACATAAACATGTATGTTACTAGAAAGAAATAAGAAGACAAGTTAGAATGCGAATACAATTTGTCCGTCTGTCTGTCCACAACTCGATTCAGTGGTCGAAAAAACTGGAAGCGAACAATAAAATTAAATATAATGACGAACACATCGACACATGTCACTTCCGATGAGGCGGCCATTAAAATCAGTTAACCCTAAAACGCATCTCAAAAACCAATGTCTCAGATCGACAATTAAAAAGAAATAAAACAAATCGTGGCGGGAAACAACTGTTGTCATTTTTTTATCAACAGGTGGCAAAGGGTTAGTGATGTAATGCCTATAGAGAAAGCGTAACAAATAGTCTGTCTAAACATGTGTTAGGTACGTTAATTAATTACTGGAGAAATTGAAAGTTACCCCTTTGCCGCGAGCGGTAATTTTTTCTAGTTATATTGAAATTGAATGGGCAATGAAGCATGTAATTTATTACGCTGTAGGTGTGATAATGTTTTTGTGACGTCAGCCAGGCTGTTTGAGTCACCCCGCGGTCATGGCCGTAAAAAATAAATCTGTGTCTATTGGGATATGGGAAAAAAGGAAAAAGCGAGTGAGTCAGCTGTTTGACATCCCGTGTAATGTAACGTCTGGAGGTCAATTGAGAAATCGAATCTCTAGAATACTCGTTAGATAGATAGACTGGCAACGAAATAAGGATAAAAACAAAAATATTTGTTACCCCAATTAAATTAGCATGAGAACTATTTCTTTACCTTTTCTAAAATCTTTTTCAGATAGGTCAATCAAAGTAGAACTAATCAAAGAGATAAATAAAGTAAACGACTTAAGAATTCAAACTTGATTGGTCCTTTTGTACGGCAGTTCTATTTTGGCTCCAATATTGTAAATAACTAGCTTTCGTCCGCGACTTCATCCACGTGAAATGTCTTGTTTTATCATTAATATATCCTATGACAGTCGACAATAATGTACGTTCCATTAGTGAAAGAATAGGTATAAATATGCTGAATAAAAATGATGAAAAAAAAACAGGACTTAATGAATGAAATAATCTTCTTAATCATTAAAAAAAATCAGACCATAAGTACAAATCATAATAATCCCTTTCAGAAACACAAAGACAAAAAACATGTCCTTTAAAAATATTTTTTCTCAAAACAAACAAAACGATTCGCTGCTCATATCCTGTCATTACAATAATTACAAACAATAATACACACTGTATGTCGACCGTCACCTTATCACCTTTAATATAAGGTTGATAATCGCATAATCGTTACTTTAACATGAGAACTATTTTATAGATTAGGTACAGCCATGTCATTTGGGTCAAACGACAGTTGGCTTTGATTTTTTCTGATTCTGACTAGAATTACTTGAGACTAGCTAGCTAGGTAAATAAATGTTTATATTCTGTAGTCATGGTTTTATTAAAATTTGCGGTTTTAGAAAGTTAGATCTCGAACGGCGATTTAGGGTTACGCATTATGATCATCATTTATTATTCCCCTGCCCTTATCTCCAGTATATTTGGAGTCAGCATTATGATTTGATTTCAAATGATCAAGGAAATTAATGAAAATATTTGGTTAAACATGTTACATTACCTACTTAGGTAAATTGTGCGTGCAGCACCTACTTGTGAAACTTAAAAAATTAGGAATTAGAGAGATGTAGCGTAAGAACACAGAAAGCGAAAGAGTATTAAGTCAAAGAGAATTATTTCTTTGTTCTCTCTCATGTAACGAAAGTGACGCGTCCTTGAAATTTCACTCTCATATCTCTTCCTCTTTCTTATCGAATCGCCCGCGCCGTCTAAGTTCATAAAAAAAAGGAAATTCGGAACATACAGAAACTGTGTTTACCAAAACATTAGACAACGTAGGTATTTTATTTTCAACATTAAAAGTCACTACAATACGACAGACATCCCTTCAACACCTGTCAATGCAGAAATAAATAATTCTATCAATACAAACATTTGGGCGAGGTCTTTGACCTTTCGCGTACAAAAGGACCAACAAAAATCGTTTTAATTCATACCTTAACATCCAGTTTCAAGGTTCATTTTCAATTGTAGTCATTGAACTTGAACCGTAACCTAAAATACTTTTGTGGATACGAATATCAATCATTGGAGAGTTATTTCTTCAGTTGTTAATAGAAATACGTGATAAATACGTAAATAGTGGTAGGGAAGATGACTTTGGAAAAATATAGTTATTCTAAGAGTGTCTAATTCTATAGTCAAACTCCGCGCTTTTCACCAGGCCAAGCCAGTTGCAAAGAAAATCCCAAAAAAATGTCTCAATAAACAAAATCTTCAAATTCAATTCAATTATTTCAATTATCCATTCGGATATCCGCCTTAGGATCCAACACTGCTACAATTGTCCGGTAACATCTGCCCCACATCTGCTGATCATATCGGACCTGTCCGGTGGAAATCAACGCACCGCGGCAAGCGAAGGGTTAGCTTCGAGTTTAAAAAAAGAATATCAACGGCTTAGAGTTGATTAAAGATTACGTTAGATTTATGATTAGAATGCATATAAGAATTCCGTTTTTTAATAATATACTGCCTCACACGGGTTCGACTTCACAAAACATATGGATTTACTTTTTAAAAGGCTTAAGCCACGTGGAATTAATTCTCCTAAAATGATGGTAAAATGCTTCAAAAGAGTTAAGAAGAAAAATAACGCGCGACGTTGCACAGACAGACACGAAATATATAAATATAGATAAAAACAAAAGAAGTGCAAAATTCGTTTAGTTAAAATAATATGCGTTCATAAATTTATTTAAAAAATAAAAATAATTTAAAAAGCTTTCGCGGCATAAAAAGACGTTAATTAATGTAAGATAAGATATTACTTAAGTTAACTGTGTGTTAACATTATTTTAACATGTTGACATTATTCATTACTTTTGTTATAGCCACTGATAGAACATGCAAGTATTTATTTTTAATTTTTAAAGCTTTGGCAACTTTTTATTTTCCATTTCAGGCACGATGAGACTGACGGTAGGTTTACTTCACCATAGAAGTTGTTTTCAATATGTCATCGAGGTGAAAATCAGAGACGAGATCGGTTTTGAGCACACGGGTGACGTGGCGATGCTTGGAGCCTGCAGGCATGTCCAACAGGAGTATATTGTCTTTCAGCGAGTTCAACAATTACCCACACTGTAGATCTCAAAAGTTTGTCAACATTTTATGTACATTAATTATTGACATTAATTTCTATTGCCATTTATCAATAATTATTTTGTATTATGTGTGTATAAATAATCTTTATAATCCAGTCTTTATAATTCAGACTTATTGTATTTTATTTAATCATTGAGAATTGGCTGACCTGATTGATACCTTCTTTGATTTTTTATTACTTACAAACATTTGTTCGCCCTCTAGTATAACATAGCGCAATCTTTATAAAAAAAAAAAAAAAAATGTTTATTGCATCAACTCAAATAACTTATTCTAGTTACAATGGGGAGAATCCTGTTAAGCAAATAGTTTGCTTGTGTTAGGATACTCCGCCCTTCCCCTGGTTATTTATTTTCTATTAAGTTTTTGAGCCAGCTTTATATATCATCAATCATCATTATTGTACCTACCTATGTTAAACAAATGAATAAATGACTTATGAAGATAAGACTTATTTATTTATTTATTTTTATTTATTTATTTATTTATTTGCATAAAACACTTAAAGTGTAGATATCTAATAATTCATTATCAAACAGAACCGAACGAAGTAGCTGTGCTTGGGGGAGACCTATGTCCAGCAGTGGACGTTTTTCTGTTGAAATGATGATGATGATGTTCTAATAATTCTGGGGACATTTCAAGGTGAAAATAATAATTGGGTAATTCTGGATTACTTATTTGAAAAGATATTTATCAGACACCCCTGGCAAAAGTTTTCATTAAAAATCCTTGGAAAAGATGGATAGGTATTAAAAACCTCTTAATAGTTCAAACTCCTTAACACTCGAAAGTCTACCAAGCTCGAAAAAGCTGTGAATACGCACAAAACCACAACAGCTGTGATTGGCACAGTATCGTTAACGATCTTAAGCACACAAGTAACCTACTTTCGTGCTAGCAAAAAAACTAACAATCGTAGTCTTATATATGGCAACATTGGCTGCGGGCAACAAAAACAACGCGGCCAATTGCAGTCGGTTTAATGTGAACATTATGGAAGATTGTAAATGGCTGCCTGATAAATGTTGCTGTTTGATTGAACGGTTCCGTAGGTCTTTATTTTATTATTTCTTTCTTCTACAGAGGCCTCTTCTCATTATCCGCCTAGCCTTTTCCCAACTATACTGGGGTCAGCCTCCAGTCTAACCGGATGCAGCTGAATACCAGTATTTTACATGGAACGACTGCCTATCTGACCTCCACAACCCACTTATTGGATAATACGATACCCCTTGATAAGACTGGTTGTCAGACTTTCGGGCTGTCAAAGATCAACGAATAACAGCCGGGACCAACGGCTTAACGTGCTTAGGCACGGAGGGGTCTTGGTTTGTAAAGATAGTCACCCATCTACGGATCCACCGCCGCACGTGACCTATCGACTCTGCGAGTGTTATTACTTAGTCAGAAACATCCATATTCGTCCAGCAGTAGAATGGCTGGTAAGGCTGATGATGATGACTTGAGAGTATTTTAGTCACTAGTAGATAACTCATACGTCATCGTAGGCAATACAAAACTGGTTAGTCTGTGGTCAATCCCAAACATACGCAATGAACGTCGTATTGGAGAAATTTAAAGAACTGGAGCTCATCAATGGGTCAAATGAGTTGACAACCATTCTCATGAGCGTAATCATTACTCGGAAGGTTTGTCATTGGATGACCCATAGTGACCTAAATAATTCCTATCATTTTAATCAACAAATAAGACCGTTTTTAACCTCCCGATATTATTTTTTATCGTTCTCAATAATCGTTTTTATTAAGTGATTAACATTTAACATTTTTACATCGGGTTGGAATGTATAAGCCGAAACCGTTGATGGTAATCTGTGGTCGCGTACCAAAGCGCGCGAAATAGCCTCAGCGCGCCAAAAAAACAGATACTCAACTTTCCGGACTAAAATAAACATGGATGGCGCGATTCGGCGCTAGCCACTTATTATAAATAATTAATGATTCCGTCCGCTCTTATGCACGATAAAATGCCATTACGGTTTTCATCGGTGGACTTGCAAAAAATAACGTAAGCCGCCGCCCGAACCCGTCCCAAACAAAAAACAGGCTTAAAAGAGTGCGCGAGCATCGCTGAAATTCCCGCCGTTTCTTACCGCCGCCCGGTCATTTGACTCTGACCATTATCTGCGGAATTAACAACGGTAAAAAAATACACGATTCGATAAAAGTATATAGGCGTTGTCGCGAACAGTTTTTGTAATATAAATAAAGGGTACTGCGGGCGCTACGCCAGGCACCGACAGCGGCCGTAATGGCGTCAAACACGATAAATATTGCTACTCATGAAAATTCAGCGACGCATTATCCGAGCGAGTGAGTGGCCCTGAAAAACATCAGACCTCATTCCTTTCGAGATATTTCATCACATCTTAGACTAAAAAATACATCATCGCTGCAGTTGTACGTTTATTTTTATGCGACAAAAAACCAGAGTCATTATAATATTCCGTTTTACGTATGTGGCAAGCGGCGCGTTATAATATCAGAAATGACAGATGCGTCATTCCAACTTAAGTCAACGGACAGTAGAGTCGCGCACAAAAACTTATAAAAACGCCAAGACAATTATATCTACGATTTGCATATTCACACAGCGTATTGTTAAATAAGCTGATTCAACGAATGAAAGGAGAAAAAGAGGCTTTTTTTTCAAATACGTTTCGCTGTTTTCGAACGCATCTTTGCGTAACCGACTTCTTTATTCGAATTGTATGACTGGGAAGGCATTGTTTGAGCGGGGGTGTGCTAACAGGACCAGAAAAAAGCGCTGGTACAATATCTGTGCCTTTATCTTAATCATGACCCTATAAAACATTATTTATTTTAATTGGAGTTGTTTATTTTGCTATGCTTATAATTGTTATTAAAAAAACCACTAGATAAGTACCAGATAACTAATTATTTTGCTAACTAGAAATCAATACTAACACCGCACGAAGTTCTGTGTAATTTTATAGATGCAAAAAAAAAATGGTCCTTCTATTCACGACCGCATACAGCACTCTTTCTTGTAGGAAAGTTAAATACATTTTTGTAGAGTTGAAAAGTCAAATACATAAGTAAATCGAACGGCTAAAAGACTTCTAAAGTTCAAAATGACGATCGATAGTAAAGTCAAGAACCCTTTCGTTGGGCACGCCACGATAGCGGCGGTAAGTCCCCTCTTTGAGGAGTGGCTTGAGAGGCGGCATGGCGTCCTTACCTTCCGCCTGACGCAGGTCCTCACCGGACACGGTTGTTTCGGGAGGTTCCTGTTTCGTATAAGGCGGGAGGAAACGCCCGGGTGCTTCCATTGCGAAGATCGCCCAGAGGACACGGTGGAGCATACGGTGGCGGTCTGCCCAGCTTGGGCGGAGCACCGCCGTGTCTTCGTGGAGGCGATCGGCGGCGGCGATCTCTCGCGTCCGGCCCTGGTGCAGGCCATGGTACGGAGCGAGAGTGAATGGCTAGCCGTCACCTCCTTCTGCGAAGCAGTAATGCTCGCGAAGAGGGAGGCGGCGCACGTGAGGGAGAGGCAGTATATGCGCCCTCACGGCCGTAGTCGCCGCGGGAGAAGCCCTGGGCGTCGGGAATCCCAGGCTGATTCCCGGCCACCGTAGGCGCGGGCTTGCGGACGGCGAGTAATGGGTAGCTCGCTGTCCGGTAAGGACCAAGCCCGGGTCGACGGCGCGTTGTGTTCCACGCGCGCCTCAAAGAGATGTCAGCACCAAATGGGGGGTCCGCAAGGGCCGATGCCTGCCAGGGGTGCGGGTTGTTCGAAAGAGATACCGCGGCCCCTGGCACACAGGCAACTGAGGGAACACGGGTGGGTTTTAGTCAGTAAAAGTCTGACACGCCCTCTCGCTCCACCCAGAGCGGGAGAAGTTATTTGATGATTTCCCACCCAAAAAAAAAAAAAAAAAAAAAAAAAAAGAACCCTTTCGTTTCGTAACACATAGTATACATACATAAAGAAAGCTAAACTGAATATTTCTTGTGTACGCATAGAATAGGTTCGTAATCCATTTTTACACGCTTTATACGGGCTGATTTTTTAGTCACCGTCCAAATTTTTCAGGGTGATAGTACCCGTTAAATTGAACAACTTTCTCCAAGGAACACGGGTCGAAATATGAAAAAAAAAATCGGACCTCCCATACAAAATCGACCAGCTAACTATTGATTTTGCATGGGAGGTCGATTTTTTTTTTCATATTTCGACCCATGTTCCTTGGAGAAAGTTGTTCAATTTCACGGGTACTATGACCCTGAAAAATTTGGACGGTGACTAAAAAATCAGCCCGTATTAGCTTCACTTGTATGTTTGTATGTACCCGACTCCTTTGAGCGCGATTTTGACCCACTTTAAACGGTCAGATTTCATTGAAACTTTGTAAAATTGTCGAGGACCGATGACAATTCAATAATTAAAAAAAAAAAATTGAGAAAAAAAAAGAAAAAAAACGTTTTTGTAGTTAGCAGAACTAAAAAATAGAAAATAAATAATAGTTTAAAAAACTAAAAAACACGCTCCAAACCAAACTAAAAAAGGAGAAAATAATTTAATTCGATTACAAAGCGTGGGGTACTTGACATTAATTGATTATAAAAATACCTCAAAAAGCACCCCACGCTTTTTAATTGAATTAAATTATTTTCTCCTTTTTTAGTTTGGTTTTTAAAGCGTGTTTTTTAGTTTTTTTCGTACTAATATTATAAGAAACTAGCTTTAGCCAGCGGCTTCGCCCGCGCGTAACTTTCATCCCCTATTTAACTCCCTTTGGGGTTCAATTTCGAAAAATTCTTCCTTATTCCTTGTTTACATTATAAAGGGAACCTCTGTGCAAAATTTTACCTTTCTAGGTCCAAGGTTTTGGGCTGGGCGTTGATGAGTCAGTCAGTCTGTCAGGACTTCTCTTTTTATTTATATAGATAGTAACTATGTGACCATCGGTCTCTTTGTCTTTTATTGTTTCGCTCCTAACGGATTTTGATGAAATTTGGCACGTGGATAGATCATAACCTGTACTTTAATTGCGTAACACACAAAGAGATTCAATATTTTTAATGTTTTTGGTAACACATTATCAATCACAATCTGTATCATTTTGAAAGATATTGCTAATCCAATACTTTATATGTTCGAAACATATGGCTGCTCAATCGGTATTGAGCAGCCATATGTTTTGCGTATAATTGCGGTTAATTATACCTACGCAATGAATGTAGTTGTCCTGTCACAATAAGAGTAATTCCTACTAATAATGTGTTACCCTTCTGGTAGGAGGTTACAGGATAAGTTATTTTTATCCCGGTAGTAAATACGTTCTCACGGGATAATTTCTGACATCTTCGTGGGCGGATCCGCAGGCAAAAACTTGTACATAGTATAGCCAGCTTAGCTGCAGGGGTCCAAATAAATTACGTATTTGTAAGAGCCCACATTAGTAATCCAGTAGCTTTTTAATAAAACACTTTTTGTGAAGCCAATTTATTATAGAATTAATTAATAGTACTTAAGGTGTTTTTTAACAAGACACGTAGTGACATCTGTAGCCATCTTTAATACCAAGCGTTTACGAATCCTCACCACGATTAATTTAAGGGCCCGGTCACACGTGCCACAACCACACCATACCGAAGCGACCAAATGTAGGCAAGTGAAAAGTGTCGTTGCAACTTCTTGCAGTTCTTTGCGTTGTGGGAACTATATACATAACTACTTCATAAAAATCTCTTTTTTTTTTTAAAAACACCCGAAAGTGAAAGTCCGATATATCTTTAAGATTTTTGTTGTTGTTTTTTTTTATGTATTTTTATTTTTCACTCTTTATAGTAGGTACCTACCCCACACCAAGTCGTATACCACTATTTGCTATGTAAACAACAGTGACAATAATACAGAATACAGACGAGTCGATTAGAATCTCATCCTTTTTGAAGTTAGCTAAAAACGAAACCAAATTATCGCAGCGACGCGCGACGTTGGGTTTGCGATGCGGCTGGGCCACTAGTGCCCCGGTTGTGTTGTGGCTGCGACGCGGACGTGGCGTTGATGTGGTCGGTGTAAATAAACTTTTAATTATTTTATAAAATTCTGTTTATCCCTTTTAACGGAGACAACGGGAATACAGGAAATAAACTATTAATTTCCATACAACTTAGTGCCCGTCCACGTGTTGCCTTTGTGGTGTGGTCGTGGAACGTGTTTCCGGACCCTTAAGTGGAACTTCGAAGAAATTAATTAAGATGACCTTTTAACTTTGCTGTTTCTAAAAAAAGCTCCATGTCAACCGCTTAAGCGGCGTGATATTTCACACAAGTGAAAAAACCTAAAGAATTTGTAGTATGTCGATATTTATGGTGACCATTCGCTATATTGCCTTAAATGGAGCCAATAAAAGTAATGACTGGACACTTATTAAGGTAACATGTAGACAGTGCTGCTGTGTAGCATTCGCGCGTTCGTCCTTCAGGGACAGTTTATGTAGAACTTTACAAAACATCTATTACACACGTCCGAAAACACCATAGGCGATCGGAATTTATTGGTATCATGAGGTCTACAGCTCCCTAAGCACGACATCCGTAGTGTCGGCCAAAGTTACGGGCGATCCCTACTGCGTATCACCTACGGACTTAAGATAACTTCGGGGCACAACCTAAGAATGAATGACAACACGATTTGACAGTTGTCTCTACTTCGGATCTGTTTTTACTCGTCCGAAACAATTAATCGGCTGTAGGTTTCACTCGCGACGTTTCGAACTGCCTACGTTCGGACGGGCCCGATAGGCCTCCTGGTGTAAAAAAAAATAACAACCACCTGTGTTAGCCTATACTGCTTTATAGATCTATGGTATTGATGACACTTTTATTTTCAATCAACTTATTACTATTATTGAATTCCTAAGGATTTTCAGGAGGGTGGTCTTACAGCACCTAAGGACAACACGCTGCAAGACATTTACAATCCTATAAAAAAGCAGCTTGATGTCACTGTCACTTCATATTATATTTAAATGGAAAAATGTGACAGCTTATCCGGCACATTTTTCATCCAAATCAAGTTAAAATAAAAGTTTTATTTCAAGAAAGGAAGCGTATTTACAGAGGCGCATACATTTGTATGTTTTAAAATATTATGTATGATATCATGCATGCTAGAGTTTCGTAAAAATTGGCTCGCATCTACATATTATGTAGATTTTGTTGTGCTTGCTTAAAGGTAGGCTCTTTCTTAGTGAGTGAGACCTGAGAACTTAGATATAAAAGACTATGGTTTTCTTGAAACCTTGCAAACTATTAGGCACTCAAAATTAATAATGCTAGGTGAGTAATAGTAGGCTACTTATATTGTGAATCTTGCATTCGAAAGTCTGAAAATTAGTGACGCATTATTAGAAAAAAATAAAACGGCTTTTGAACAAAAAACATAATATAAGTATCTACTATGTATTCATTGTATATGAATGAAGAGTTCACCATCATCATTTCAGCCGAAAGACGTCCACTGCTGGACATAGGCCTCCCCCAAAAGGGGCAAATTAATTGAAACTAATTGTGAAGTCAGGAGAAACAAGGTAACCGACGTAGCCCGAAGAATTGCCAAACTTAAGTGGCAGTGGGCAGGGCACATTGCTCGCAGAACAGATGGCCCACGGGGCCAAAAGGTTCTGGAATGGCGACCGCGCACCGGAAGACGTAGAGTGGTAAGGCCTCCCACAAGGTGGACCGTGGACCGGTGGCCGCGGGAATCCGCTGGATGTGAGAAGCACAAGACCGGTCGAAGTGGAGGAGCCGGGGGAGGCCTATGTCCAGCAGTGGACGTCTTTCGGCTGAAATGATGATGATGATGATGAATTGTAAAGTAAAGTCTGTACAGTGATTAACCTGATTTTCACATTGATTTTCTTACCCTTAAAAAGCTACTAAAAGGAATAACTTTTTTAAACATAACATCACACCGATCTTCCCAAAGGATTAGGTAGAGGTGACCTAGTAGTAGACCCACAATGCGCCAGTTATGTTTTAAGTCCCTGAACCCAAGTGGGAAGGTGTAAGTTGAACTTCGTAAAATGAGGCGACTTCGATAAACGGCAGAAGGGTATGGATGTGGAGCTATATCACAAACTATGCTCCACCTCCTTTCGTGCCCTCTGAGCCCCTAAATATGCAACCAAGGTGACCTCTGAGCTGCCACCGATAACATCGTGGAACATTTGGGCCAACAACATTTGATAACTGCGACACAAAGAAGAAGAAATCCCCTAGAATAGGGGCAAGCCTATTACCACATAAATCGGAAAAGCAATTCAATCCAAATAGTAATCATAATTTAATTATTTAATCTGGATAATTAAAACTACGACATACAAAATAAATACAAAAAACAAAAGGACACTTAGGCGTCGAAGTATTCCTCCGCATCGCTGTCATCAGGAAACGTGCCCAGAAGACTGGCAGCATTGCCACGTTGAATGGCAATGCTAATTCTTTGGCCAAAGAACGACCCAGCCCTCTGGTCACGTGAAGTGTCGACCAGCCGGCGAGAAATTTCCTTAAAGAGGAGACGTGCACTCGGGCCCCATGACCCGAGCGTTTCGACCCCAAACGGCTCAAAACTGTAGTTACCCATAAAGTTACAGTATTTACGCCGCTTGAGGGTATCCAAATTAGTTTAACTAACTTTTTTTTCTTTTTTTTTAACTAACTTAATTTCGTCCTCCGTTTCTGATAGCTTCTTTAAAAAATGTCAGGTAAAAGCCAATAGTCTTAGACAGAACAGAACTTCCCCTTAACAAACATTAGTTAGCAAGGCAAGGCCTGGCTCCGTCCCGTCTGCCCACGGAAAAAACTTCGCTAAAAATAAAAGTATTGCACCGCGCCTTAATAGGGTTCCGCGGAGTACGAGAGAATACGCGCAGGGATTACCAAGTAGGTTCTAATAGGACAAGCTTATCGTTAGCTTCCTTGTTTTAAAGATGCGAAAGACTTAAATATAAGTATATTTGAGAAATAAATGTTACTTTATATGGTTGTAATAATAATGTTTAATAATCTTAAGTAAGTAAACATACCATAGTTTAGTGACTGATGGATATAAGAACAATATTAATTTATTAGTGAAATGTACGGCTTTCCGGAAGTTTACGCATTCGATTACTTATTTAATAAAATAAACATTTCCGTTATCCTGCGATATTTTAAATTTTTAACAGTCACCGTCCGTGTATGATAAGACCTAGTCTTTCAGGGCCGTAATCCTCTGAACATATGTCATTATAAAACATATTCGGACGACCAATTTTGTGGCACAAAAGCAATCCAACACCCTAATTGCGTAACAAGCGATTAATCATAATCGGTTTCATTCTGACAGTTCAAAAATATTCATTGCGTTATTTACGTTGTTGAGCAGACACATTTTTCGAACAAATGAAGCAATGGTTTAGCCATCTGTTTCAAAACGAAACAGATTATGATTAATCGTGAGTTACGCAATTAGGGTGCTGTACTCACACCACATAACATACAACAGATGCGGTTGTTTGTCAGATTAAAAAAAAAATACTAATAAACCACCAAAACACACTACGGAACCTCACATCTTAAAACCAACACTGGCATTTTTTTCCAACCACCATTTTGTTTCATTTCGCTTAGTTTTTCAGGCGCACGGCAGACATAGTTATACTTTATTACGAACGGATTAAATTCAGTCTAGATTTGTTTTTATTAACTTGCATTTTTATGGAACCATTTTGCATAATGTCCTTTTTTTACCGCATAGTAGGTATATACGCGAAACGAAAAAGAATTTTGACACTTGATACTTTTATAAAGAAAAATAGGTTTTGTTTGTTTTTCTTTTTATAAAATGAATGAAAGAGTTTAGGTAACTGACAGCCGTACTGAAGGTTGCTGGGTTGAAATAGGTTGTCATGGCACAGGACATGTGATGCGGCGGAATGAGGCAAATTTCGTGAGGAAAGTTTTGAGTATGAATATCGATGGCTATAAGAGTAGGGGAAAATTGCGATAAGCGCAGAAGAAGGAGAATTATGAATATGAAAGAGTTTTTCTGAGGATTGCAGTTCAGAACATTATGAACATATATTTTTTTTGCCTGAAAATGTTCTTAGAAAGTAGTAAAAGAATGAGAAAGCAGAGAAGGAAAACAGCCATTTACTTTGGGCGTACAATTTAAGTCTAAGGTGATGATAAAAATTATTTTCAATTTTTCTTTTCCCTTCAAGTCAATTTAGTCACTGATTTGAATCCAACGTATACCTATTCAACTATTTATATTATACCTACAGAAAATCGAGACTACTCCATAGCCATATACCTACAAACCTACAAACAAAAACCGAAATTAAAAATACAAAGCACAAGTACATTCTTATCATAACTACTCCACACAACAATAAAAGCGTTTTTTAATAACATTTCCAGTGAGTATGTGACAAAAACGTATGATATTCAAAGACGCACGCGATGGGAATCGAACCCGTTGCGTCGCGTAATTTGCGTTTTTCTGTGCCAAGCCTGGCGTCGGTTTGTCTTGGGATGAACGTTTTTGTCTCTGCCTCGCTTCTTGATAAGTATAGCGCGGTTATGTCGTTTTGATAGTTGGTGACGTTGATGTCAAGAATTAAATACTGATTAGTTAGTTTCTCCCGAGAGAAGGCGTGAGTTTATGTGTGTAAGTTATAAAGTAAAGCAAGGAATTCATGTATTTAGGAAAATGGTTGGTGTTTTTCTATCCTATGGATCATAGATTTCATTCCTCATACAGAAACAATAATTATCTGTCTTAAAGATACCTGTTCCAGGTTTGATCATATTTGATGAGCAATGTTTTTTGTTAAAGTTTAAATGATTATTGGTTTGAACTGTAAGCTGTTACTTACTTAACTTAACACCCTTTCGCCTTTTTTTTATTACTATCATTGATTTTTGTCTAACCTCAATTAGTTCTGATATTTGGCATTATTATTATAAAAAAAAACCTTAAAACACAAACGAACTTTCCACCTCCTCCTTTTTGAATTTAAAATTCTAAAACCGAAATAAAAAGGCACCAGACGTATTGTTGATATAAATATACAATTCGTTTCTCACTACATTTTAAATATTTCTCATTAGTCCTAAATGTATTTTAAAACATATTATCATTACATTCGAACAGTTTATTTATTTATGTACATTCACACGCTCACCCAGCATTCTTGTGTCTAAATTTGGAGCGTAAAATAACGTTATTTTCATAAAGAATTGAGTGATTAGCATTCTTTCCCCATTCGGAGAAGTAATGCTTAATACATAAATTTGTAGAAAAGTGACTATGTCGTTATCTTTTCCTGTTCTACAATCTATTAAAATATACGTAGGGTTTGCATCATTATAGCTAATTCTAAAAACTCTTTTGTGGAGCTTGAGTTATGGAAGATGGGGGAAGAAAATGCTGGAGTGGAGACCACGGACGGGACGGAGGAATGTAAGAAGACAACCGACTAGGTGGACAGACGATCTCATTAAAGTGGCCGGAAGAAACTAGATGACACAAAACCGCAAAAGATTTGGAAAGATTTGGAAGAGACCTTCACTCAGCATTGGGGGGGCAAGGGTTGAAGAAGAGAAGAAAGAGAGGAGCTTGAGGTTATAAAGCATATTTTTATTGACATCTGTAACTTTAGAAGGTACTTACCTACTTCGTGGTTATTTTATAACAGCGGTTCCTAATCAGACAGAGCAACTATTTAATGAATATCTCAAGTAGCATACTAAAACTAATTTTGTTACTGAGTGAATATTTGAAGAACAACGACTTTAAATCATTATGCCAGACTCCTTGATGTTATGACAACATTTATTTATTTATTTAAGCTTTACGTTTACAACTTATCAGGTTTAAATGTAGCGTTTTCCAGTAGCATTATAACAAAAAAAAAGTAAAATAGGCACGAAAAGTAAAACATGAAAATCCATACGAAACTCTTCTGCGAAATTCTCAAGTATCAAAATACATGAATCCACGTTACATCCACAGTCAGCCCACAAAAACGCCTAGTTGCATGGATGTCGGAAAAACCGTGGAAACGGCGGAAAAACTACGCTCACACTGAGAACTTAGAAAAACTGCCCGCTGCTGTGAACGATTGTTCTTGCTGTACTTACGACTGGTTTTAATTAGGAGACTCGAAGCGATTAGACGTTCTTTTCGACTGTATTTTTTGTCACAAAATAATATACGAATTCGTTTTCCTGAATTTCTAGATAGTTGTTGGGCATTTATACGATGGCATCAGTTATTGAGAGTCAGTGAGAGCATTGGGTGGCGCAGTGACAACGGTCTCGACTTACGAGATGTATGTCGTGGTTTCAAACCCAGGCAGGCGCTTTCAAAACTATGAAGGCTAACGGCATGTCCTACAACGAAAAATTCGAAGCCATGTGAGTTGTGACCTCTTCCAACCCGCACTGGGACCGCGTGGCAGATTACAGCCCACTCCCTCTCGAAGAGAGGACGCCTGTATCCCAACTGTGGCAACATTATAGGCTGATTATCCTAGTCAGTTATTTATTTTAAATATTATGGACCTATGTATCCCACTACAAAAGAAAGGCATTCCGTCTTTCCATTATGTATGTTCACCGATTTCTCCCCGATATGTAAACCGATTCTCAAAATTCTTTTTTTAATCGAAAGAGTATACTCCTGAGGTGGTCCCATTGGCACCAAGTCAGGATCTGATGATGGAATTCCAGGGAAATCAAGGGCAACTCTCAAATGTTATGGGTATTAGCAATGTTTTTCATATATTTTCTAAAGCTATTGAGACATTTGCGTATGATCATCATCATCTCATGACGCTGAGCTGATGAAGGAAGGTTACGAGTGGTAGGATGTTCGGGCATAACTCCGTCATATAGGTATAGTCAGATTTGCAAAATTCTTATTTTTGTTCGAAAGGGGTTTATTCCGAAATGGTCCCATTAAAATTTCATATAGATCTGATGATGCGTTTGGGAGAAAGACAAGGGAACTCTTCAAAAAATTACAGCAAATCAACCGCGATTGCTGTTGTCGCATAAATATGCATTGTTTTGACCCCAAAGATGATGAAATTTTGAATTGGTGTGGGTTAGAAACAAAAAAAGGTGAAAAATAAAAACTTTTTCTTAAAAAAAAACAACCGACTTCCGGAAAAACACTACAAAGAGAAAAATAACTTTAATTTCGGAAGTCGGTGACAAAAAATTAAAATACATATCCAAAGTCCAAGTAAGTTGTTTTTTTTTCACTCTCTTTTGCAATTAGAGCCCAGTTTATTATTTGCTTAAATGATATTTAATTCAGTAAGTAGGTTTATACAACCACTTTTACAGGTCATTTTTTTTTTAAACAAGATGAGGTCGGTGTTTCCTATCTGATTAGTACCCATTATCTACCCAAGAAGAAACGTAGAAAACAAACTCAAGTGTTTAAAACAGTAATTGTATTGTCTGACAAATTGCCAATGGTAGAATTCGTCGTTTTTTAATCCCACATCTCATAATACTTTGACATTTCAAGTATTTATGGGTTTGCTTTTTAGTCTATGAGTTTGACATAACACCTGTCAAATTACTATCTAGGTATAAAAGAACAACTATCATTTGTTTTGGTCCTAAGTTCCAGTATCATAGGAGTAAAACTTACGGGTAGTTTTGCTAAAGAAACACTTCTGTTTATATTTATGTGTATGTGTATATAATTGCGTAATACACTATGAGTAGGAATCGCTTTTATTTTGACAGTTCCACAATATTAATGGCGTTGTTTACGTTGCTAAGCAGACAATTTTTTCGAACATATGAAATAATGGATTTGACCTTGAAAATTTATTCAGACTGAGTTTCGCCATTAGGGTGGTATGCCTTGTTCTTGTAGAACTTATTCGCGAAACGACTAAAGAGTTAGTTATAATGACGGTGAGTGGAATCCATGTGCTAAGTCGCAACTATTATCAATATCAGACATGTCAACACAGTTGTACAGTCATAGTACTGTAGAGGTTGTTCACTAACTCAAGAACCTCACGTAACTGGCAGCCAATGATTGGGCTGTCTATGTTCGAACAGTCAGGAAGTTTAGTTTTAGAATTTAGAAATATTTTGACTTAAGTTTTGTTCCGGCAGATGATTCATTCTTGTGTCCTCACACACGCGTTGCTGTAAAGTTCTGATTACGTGAATTAACGGTGGAATCCCACCGGCTAAACGTTTCTATGTGTATTTTATTTATAACCATCCCTTCGTCGTTACCTTGGGAGTTCGGCAGAACTCTCACAGTACCTACCTAAGCCCGTGGTTAGCAAAGTTTAAGGTGGATGTCCTAATGTCGCGCGCGAAATTCAAATTTTCTTACGTTGTTTTGCAATTTACAATAAATCATTAAACCTTTTCACACTTTTTTTTTCAGGGATTAATCATCGAATAACTTCTCCCGCTCTGGATGGAGCAGTAGGGCGTGTCAGACTTTTACTGATTAAAACCCACTCACTCGATACCTACCTACCCAATAAAAAAATCCATGCAGGTAGTAGTTGTCTACTTAAATATATCTTAAAATTACAGTCTAAAACCTATGTTTTGTTAAATGATTGGTTTTCAGCAGGTTATTCTTAGATTTTATTAATTACCTATATATTTTATTGTATTTATAAATTTTCATATCTCTGCATAGAAGGAATTGTTTGTTGCTACATTAATTAACTGCCTCCTGTTGCAAAAGTTTTAAGCGCAGTTGACGCAAACTTTGAATTCATATAAAATTGCAGGCAATTTATAAACGTCACATAAAATTCCATCCACATCACACAAGCCCGTAAATACGATGAAAGGTGCCGGCCGGCGGCATTTAAAATTAAGCACAAAATATAAAACATTAAGAAATTAATTGCACTGCGTGACTTACTGGTCCCATTCACATTTCGTCCGATGATCTTATTGGAGCCGTTCGGCTGCGGGCCAGCGGGGGTGTGCGGCGCGGAAGGCACTACCCGTCCTGTTTCCTCGCCCGGGCTTTCCATATCACACCTCTCGCTCGCACACATTAACCCGACACCCGCCAATTCGAAACTTCACAAAAATATTGGCAACTTTTTACGAAAAAAATAAATTACATTTCAAGGATAAAAAGCCCGATATCACAGTTCAAATTTTAAGAAATATTTTAATTTTGGAACGATGGCGTGACGAACTCCGATTTTGGCGGTAAAATTTGAAGGTAGCCGTGACGTGTCGTGATGACGCGCGCGCCTCGACTGGCGGCCGCCGGCGGAGCCCTAGTGCAGCTGCATCGCCCCGCCCAGCACCCCACGCGACCCCTCCACGTGGCCCCACGCTTTCCTTGCCCTCGGCTTATGTAAAAAAACATAAAGGCCTTAAAATTTGTGAGAGTGTGCGTTAAGTTTGTGTTGTCGTAGTGTGCGGGGAAGGGGCCGAAAGGGTACGACTTGAGGGTCGACGAGTGATCATTATTATGTTTTTTTTTAAATCAGTCTTTTTCTTATCGATCGTACTAAGTTTGAATTTTTGGTCATGGTAAGACTGCTGTGATTAAAACTACTAGTTACCATTTCTGGTGAAGAAAACGAGGAAGATTAGTTTGCTACAAATTAAAGACATAAATAATTAGATTGATTAGCGACCCGTATAAGTCATCGCCTTCTACGGGAGGATAAATACGAAAGCTATGTAAAGAATTTAGAGAGAGGCGTAGATTTTATAAGTGCCGACAGTGCCACCACTGTGTCAAGTTTTCTAAGAATGTCATGTAATGGAAAAGGAATAAAACAGTGCCTTATGTTAATCGCAGCCGTTGGAAAAATAAACACATACAGATCGAGCCATTAACTATGTAGTTGTAAAAAATGTAGAGGTCCTGAATTCTATTCGAAGGTTGGACAAGCTGTATTAAAACCTTTTTTGTAGAAAGTGCCTACCTGTGCATTTCGTTTCACTCGTAATTGGAAACTGTAGTCTTGTCCAAAGCGTAGGTTACAAGCTTACTAGTGCATCACAAATCTTTAATGATCTCTAGACAGCCTTGACCAGAGTTAACTTGTCAATATATGGCAAAAGACCAATCTTGTTCTGATTTTTGAAGACACGTAACAAACATTTGCCCGTCAGCTATGCCTGCGTTACCCTAGGCTTTTAACTGCCACAGTTGTAGAAAGGGTTAGGCCCAAACCCGTGATGGTTATATAAAAACCCTAAATAAAAAACCCGGCACATAATATTTGAGGGCACATTGCCCTACGCAAGCTGTGCGTGTAAATCAATGGACGACGCTCCGACGGATGCAAGTTATTTATAAAATGCCCAGTTTGGACATAATACGACGGCTTCACTCGTAAACTGCTGGCTTTTGAGTTAAATGCTGCAAAATGGGCCTCATTAAGCTTGGGCGCTAATTGAGACAAAGAATTTTTAAGACGGCGCGATGCCGAGCGGAGAGAAAGATGTTACCTACCCAACGAATGATTTTTAGACATGGTGACTACACCAAAAATCAACCCTAACCTACCTCCTTTCATAGTCTAATGGCTGATTTTTCAATAGTCAGATAACTTTTAGCTGAGGTATATAAATATGTCGGTTTGACAGCTTTTGTACAAAAAATATGACAAACTGTCAGATTTATTCTTCAGATAAACGTCACCTGACTATTTAAAAATAAGCCCTAAGTCAAATAAATGTGGAATTGTCATCCACTTATTATGTGATTTATACATTTTTACACCTAATTTCTAAGATACAGGTTCTTACCTACAGTAGTTTGGAATTCAGGAGTTCATATAGTTTTAGCCGTCTACTAACCTACATTATTTGTATCCTAGTTCTTAGGAATATGACTGTATAGGAACTAGGACTGGAATAGGCCAAAGCCTATAGACTATATTTGATTAAGTCCAAATTATTATTATTATTATTCTATGGGTAGTTACTTACTGAAGTTTTTCAAGAGATGTCTACCTTTTTATGCCACGAAGAAAATAAATCCGAGTATGTTGATTATTATTGAAAAATCGGTACAATGACTAGGCCACTTCTCTATGTAATTTTGACTGTCTGCAAAAATCTACGAACTGTTGAATGAATGAGAATACACTACAAAAAAAAAGATAGAATAACAAGACACAATTCGCATTCTAGATACTTCTATAACCGAGATAATAGGTAGAGGTCCAGAGGGGAATCAGAGACAACGGAGTTCACAATATGCAAATACGCGGACTCAATGTAACAATAATAGTGAAAGCAATAGAAAGCGAAGGGTTAGGACTCGCTCTAATGATCGAATGCTTCGAGAGAGTAATGATCGAATGCTTCGAGAGAGTGGAGTTATACAATACCTATGCAATATGTTGGCTACTTGGGACACTGTATCCTTAGATAGGTACGTTTATCCTTTCAATGTTGGAAGAAGTTGATGTCGATGATGGATATGTGAACTGTGAGATAGGATAATTTTCTGTACCAACCTAATCAATCTGCCAAGCGGTTTCCCAACTGTTGGGTTCCTGGATGTAGCTGAATACATGAAGCAACTGCTTATCTGACCTCCACAAAACTGAACTTACTGGGTAAGATGACACCCATTGGCAAGACTGGTTGTCAGATTATCCGGCTTCTGACTACCCGTCCCGAATGACAAAGATCACAGTCAGCACCGATACACGGAGGGAGGGGTCTCGGTACGTAAATGATAATTAGGTACCCATCCACGGACCGACCTCAGCAAACGTTGCTTGACCTTGAAGATCGATCCGTGCGGATGTTGTTATTTCGTTCGTCCTTTCCTAATCGTTTACTAAACTTACTAAATTAAAATGAACCATAACTCCGAAAATGTAATTGTAAGTGGAAACCTGAAGAAGTTTTGCTTTTGGAAGTAAACTTTGAATATAATAAAAAAACCGGTCAAGTGCGAGTCGAACTCGTGCGCCGAGGGTTCCGTACCTACCCATTATACCGCCCTAATAAAAAAGATATGGGCAAATTTAGATTTTCGCGAAAACTTGTAAGTACCAAAGTTTACCTTAATTTTCGACTTTTTTATTTTTTGTAATTTTTCCTTTATTTGTGCTGTAAGACCTTGCTTTTTGCCAAATTTCGTGATTCTAGATCAACGGGAACTACCATGTAGGTTTTGGACCCAAAACCTATAGGGTACTTCCGATTGACCTAGAATTGTCAATTCTGGTTAAAAGCAAAGTCTTATAGCACAAGTAGGTAAAGGGAAAATTCCGAAAAATAAAAAAAATAAAAATAAAGGTAAATAATTGTAATTAAGGTAAAACCTTACAAGTTTTCGCGAAAATCTAAATTTGCCCATATCTTTTTATTGTGTTGACTCAGGACCTTTATTTTATAATAGGGACTAAAGATCTCAGTATCTGGTATAAATTTCAACTTGCTAGGTTTACCCGTGCCTGAGAAAATCGGTGGTGATTCACGGACAGACAAACGGACAAGAGAGTGATCTTATAAGGGTTCCTTTTTTACCTTTTGAGGTATGGAACCCTAAAAACTGTATTCTTTTATTAACTTTAATGCCATTTAATGTTAGGCCCTGCCTGACTTCACTTACGAGCTCTTACTGGCTCTGGGGCGGTCTTGGAGCCAGGCAAGTAACAGGGCATATGTGGCAATATCGACCATTGGTGTAGGCCGCGGCTTAACAGTTGTAGGTCGTAGGTCCGAACCCTGATAGGCGTTTTACTTTGTTTAAATTATTTCATCACCCCTGGCGCTCTCTAAACGGAAAGAAAACATTGTGAGGAAACCGGCATGTCCTATAAAACAAAATTCGAAGACATGTGTCCTCTACCAACCCGCACCGGGCACGTGTGGTGGATTGCGGCCCACTTCTGGTCACCGAGACGAAGCCTGTGTGCCAACAGTGGGAATATTAAAGGCTGATTAATGCATCAAACGTCAATAACAAAAATATGTGTTATAAATAAGTATGCAGCTCTTTTTTTATATAAAGTCGCACACAACCTTGGAGCAGGATCCTAGAACCACGATCTAGAAATGAGTGTTGCCACTTGGCAGATAAAAAAACGGATCTCTAATTTTAAACCGATAGAACAACTACCTAAATCCATGCAACATTCTTCATAATTATGAGCTTCATCATCAGTGAGTGGGTGATTCCAGAAGGTTGATGATGAATAAATAGTGGCCGTATGGTAGACTGTCCCTTTCTTCTGCCACACATCCAACTGTTTCCCGCGATTTTGCTTAGAAATGAGCATACCTACATCAAAATCTCAAAACCAAAAACTTAGCCTAAAATACTATCGACCCCAAAAAATCAGGTAGATAAAGGCTAAACAATTCAGCAAATTTCTATCTCACGAGAAAAAACAGCCACAGAATGTTTCGTGTCGGTATCAAATTAAAAATGATAATCAGCTCGCAAAAGCTTAATTCGGTTGAGATACGAAAGCGGACCATTCTCGGAAAGTGTAAAAAATACATAAAACTGCCGACCCAACAACGGTATACGGATGATGTTGCAAAAAATCCTATATTTCGGGTTAACAGGCCTTTGGTATATGGGTTAATATAATTTTCTTGTGGGCTTATGGGCTGAGTGTATAATTTTGTTTTGTGCCTTGCTGTTTCTTTTTTTTTGTATTTCGAACAGGATCTCGGCTCATTACATCGCACGCTTTTGCTGAGATCAAACGAATGCTGTAGCGTTCTGTAAAACAATAAAATGTTAATTATGAGTAGGTAAAAAGTAATTCCGCTAAATATGTTAAACAATCACAATCATTTAAAATATACCTACCTTTAGTATTTTTTCAATACAACCTAAAACAATTCGACCTCCTTATTCAGTAAATTAAAGAGGCAGAAACAAAAAAAAAAACATTATTTTACAGTCATCTTTTCTCGCTGCTCTAGGAAGTTGTGTATTCAGCCTTTTTCACATCAAGTCTACAAAAAGGTGGCACCATAGTTTTCCCACAGTGTTGCCGTTAGTTTATCATCATATCGACATATTTCTAGCTATCTAGTGTTGCGACAACCTTTCACCGGCTCAAGGAAAAACCTACACTACCTTAAGAGTCGGTCGGATATTATTTACAGAAAAAGTGAGGTCATGAAAACAGCGGATGTCTGAAATCGAAAGATACCATTTTTTTAACCGACTTCAAAAAGAAGGAGGTTATCAATTCGACATGTTTATACTTATTATATTTTTTTTAAGTGAAAACTTCTTTAGGCGCGTTGTGCACTTTTTGGGTGAACAAAAATCATGGAACTCGCGTCATCGACACCGAACGCTTTCCATAAGCTACCTATGAGTATACTGTGTAGGTATATATGTGTACTTTTTGGGTGAAGAAAAAGCGTAAAACTCGCGTCATATCAGATTATGAGCCACCGCAGGGGTCTATTTAAATTGGTAGTTGGGTGAACGAACACACGGATGAGTCGCGCGTTGATGTATTTTGGAAAAGTCCCATTCTTTCATTAGGAAATTCTAATTCTTTTATCCCTTTCTTTCCCTTTGTATTTTTATCGTAAAAATCTGTGCTGTTACCTTAAATGACTGAAGTCGATCGCTAGTGTATCATTTTTTACCGAAACCGGTTGCTTTCGGTAAAAAGGCGAAGCGATTGCTCCTTGAGAGGCAATCAGGAGATTTCCTGATTGCCTCCCAAGAACCCAATGTGAAATCCTGTATTGACAATTAAAAAATTACATACGTAATTGTTCAAGTTTTCACTTCTGTCAGCACTACTCCGGGAGTCACGGTTTTTTTTTTAAATGTATGTTCGGATATAACTCCGTCATTTATAGACGGATTTGCAAAAAAAAAATTTTGTTCGAATGGGGTTTATATCCGAAATGGTCCCATTTAAATTTCATATAGATTTGATGATGCATTTCGGAGACAGGACAACAGAACTCGTCAAAAAATGACAGCAAACAAACGCGAGTGCCGCGAGTGGACAAAACAATGCATATTTATACGATAGTAGTATCGTATAAATATGCATTGTTTTGACCCCAAGGTTGATGAAATTTCGAATTGTGTGGGGTAGGTACTATAACGAAAATGTGAAAAATAAATAACTTTTTTCAAAAAAAAGAACAACTGACTTCCAAAAAAACACTACAAAGTGATAAACAACTTTACTTTCGGAAGGCGGTGACAAAAAATAAAATAAAATACATATCCAAAGTCACCGACTTCTGAAATTAAGGTTAAATTTCACTTTGTAGTGTTTTTTGGAAGTCGGTTGTTATTTTTTATTGGTGGAAGCTGTTTAGAACGATAAGACAAACAAAGGTACCTACATAGAATACGGTCGACGAATCACACTCACATACACGCGCTGAATGTCTCAATTTGATTCCTAAAAAAAATTATAACGGAGCTATGTTTTCATCTGCCATTTTGTGTATAGTAAAAGTGTCGATAAAATCTTATATTTTACCGATCGGCTTAAGAATTCCCATAACATATCACAGCTGGAATCAGATAATTGAATTAGAATTAATTGTTTCCTAGTTAGAGAACCAAAATTTGCACCCAATAAGAATCCGCCTTGGAGTTGGACATGGATTCTTCTTGGGCTTGAGTAAGAGAAGAAAATTCACACCCAATAAGAATCCATCTTGGACTTGGACTTCTTATTGGGGATGAATTTTGGAGAACGTAGAAATAAAATTAAAACAAATTCTAAAAAATTATGCAATTTAGCATACTATTATTTTGGCATCTGACTATAATTCAAAGCGGATGATGAAGGTATAAGGAATTATGGACTAACTCAAAGGCCTAAAATTCACTAAGCTGGTACCTACTTGTAGCACTGCGTGTCTGCGTCTGTGACTTGTGCATACGAGATATTGTACACATATTTATTCAGTAAATAGAATTGACCCTGAAGTGAACTATCACACTAGGTACCTGGGAGTAACGCCATTCACAGCTCACTCCAAGCTTACTTCACCTAAGTTTTCACGGTGAGATTTTTTCAGATCGGTCGACCTGAACTACTAAACCCGCAGGCTGCTCCGCTCATCATCCCGCTGTTTCCCTAGCCCCCGAGCACAGTAAAGACACTCTCGAATGAGTATTTTCTCACGGTGACCGGCCTCTCGCCTCTCTACATACAAGCTGTTAATGCCACACATTGCTCACTGAACATTTTCATATGTTAGGCAAAGATTCGTGGACTTACTCGTGCTTTCTAGACGAGGTGTTAGTCGTCTTGACTTGTCACCGTGAAAGGGTATGACGAAAATGCAAGGGAAATTTCCAAGACAATTTTATCTTTTATTGAATAAAAAACTTCATAATCATTTGATTGATTGTGACACCAATTTCGTAGGATTTTTAGAACGTGTAAGCCATATCTAGGAATCGAATTTTTAAATGGCCGTATCATAACCTAGCTAGCTATACGTAACGATTTTCATTCAGTTTTTTCGCAAAGAAGGTATCAATTTCGTCCCGGCTTTCTGTTATTTTTCCTCGTATTTGAGCAAAGAATAACATTCGACAGTTATGACAATATTTCTTATGTAAGTACGACGATATGATGATACATTGGAAAAGCCTGGTAGAAAAATAATAAAATTGCTGCATTGTACATTGCAGCGACGACACAAGAGTTTATAAACAAGCAGCATGCGTGGCAGTAAACTAATAAGACTGGAATGATCGGAATTCAATTCATCCAATATTAAGATACTAACATTACAATATGTACTTGTAAAAACTTTAATATACTGTAACAGCTAACAGCTTGAATTAACTCGGCTCTTTACGCTTTTTACACGCCTTGTCAAAATTAAATACAAAATGAAATATTTATAATATTAGGGATAAAGCAGCTATAAAAAATATCATTATACATAAACGCCCATTCTCCAAACAAGAATTTCATCGGTAACTTTTTATCAGGCCGCAATTTTCGGAACGCGACCATCATTTCGAATCGTTTGCGCGGGAAAAACTATAAAATGGCCGACAGCGTGCGTCCGATGCAAATTGCGCGCGGAAAAAGCTCGCGAGCGGTAAAAACTGAAAGGAACTCATAGTATTTCATCGACGTCGCCAGTTATTGAGCGGGGTTAATGTTTTTGTGTAGATTCCAGTGGTGGCGACGAGGCGACTTTTTGCGCGTTGCGGAGTCTGGGAAGCGCTCGGCGGCAACTCTCGTCGCGGGCAAAAAGCAAACGAGGGCCGCCATAACGCTGCTAACCGACGCAAAAACGTTGCGACATACGGATAGAATTAATGCGGCGACTCTTTAATTTTCTTCAAGAAAGCGCGGGAGGAAATGGTGTAGGTAATGAGTGTTGCCAGACGCAAAAACTATCTGTATAATGACGTAGCTCATTTATCCAGTTTATTTTTCTGTTCTTGTTGGTTCATACGTAAAAAGTTCATGTAGGAATGTTTTAAAAGCCTCATTCCTATTAGACACGATTGAAGTATAATCTAATAAGAAACGGGAGCGTATAATGGTCGTCCATTTGTAATGGGAACAGATTGTACTAATTTTGTAATCATTTGTGGTGGCTGTATCATCAGTGTATGCTCTTTTGTTCTTTATATTATAATTTTGCATTAATGACAATTTATGGGATGTGCACTGTTCATATGTCCTCGTTACCTGTGTGTAGGCATTTGTATAATAATACTATCAGCGAGGCTGCTAAGATTGCTAAGAACAGACAGCTGTGCTGCTGGGGAGTTTGTTGCGCTACTTCTTCCCAGCTAAAGCACTAGGAAGTGGTGAAGGGCGGGCGTTTTGGGGGGACTGTCTTATGTAATTTTATTTTGACGTTTAAAAAGAGCTGACTCTCAGCCTAGTTTGAATAAACGGATTTTGATTTTGATTTTGATTGTGGTTCTACTAGGATCCGGACGGAAACATTATTTTCAGATGCACCCTGAATTCGAGTCGTAGTGCCGCTGCAATTATCTTATTGGTTTGCTAACGACAAAAGTCAACCGTTTTTTTTCAACGGCAACTTTTATATCACGTTAGCCAGCCGTATTGTAAGTTGTAATATTAGTGTGCATTGGACTCACGTGCCACTAAGGCCCACTAAGGAGATATTGGTGATTCATAATTAGCCTATAATGTTCCCACTGCTAGACACGGGCCTTCTTTCTGTGAGGGGGAGAGGGATGTAATCATAGAGTATAGTCTTTGGTTGTAATCTACCACGCCGGCCCAGTATGGGTTGGTAGATGTCTTCGAAGTTTTAGTTCTAGGACATGCTGGTTTCCCCTCGGAAGATTGCAGATCTTGCAGATTATTGGCGTTGATAGACAGGAAGCTGCCCATGCTCGTCCATCGTCCTCAATAATAACACTTCCGACAAATCGTTGTTGCTATGCTAGGGCCTTTTCTGGAGTAGTGGTTAGTGGATGGACGTGTTTCGGCTGAATGATGATGATAGTGGTGGCAGTCGGTCTTTAGTTTACCGGAAGCCGCAGAGAATATCACCAATCCTATACAGGCTGGTGATTTAGTCATCTGCATCCGTAAAGGGAATGATAGAATCACTCCCTTGACGGATGCAGACGATCTAACCTTCACCCTGTACCTATACCTATAATACATAGAATTTTATAATAAAACGTAGAAGTCAAAACTAAAGAAAAGTAGGTACATAATAACCATCTACTTACTATGCCTATCTTTCGCATGTGCTATATAAAATGATCTATTCAAAAAAGTTCATAAGAATTTACATGGTCATAAAATAAACCTTTTTACTGATCAACTGTTTACATTAATAATGCAATGGAGAGAAAACTTATGCCAGGACATCTGCTTATTTTTGCTGTAGATACAAGTTATTGAAATCAACACAAGTTTTTGTCAAGTTGTACGTACATGACTACCTAATTTCCTACACTCACACCACTTGGAAATGCCTACCTAGCATGGCAAAATTCGGTGTTTTTATTTAAACATCAGTTTTATCGTGTGTCTAAATGAAAATGAAACGGACTCTTTGGCTTTGGCTTGGTAGGTACCTAATGACATTAATAACAGGGTCGCTGGTAACAGCAGTACCGTATCTTGTACCTACTGGTGACAACAGTGACAGCTCAAATCAAAAGCCGTAGCCTAAATAATACTTGTATTGTATATTTTGAAGACTTGTTATGGCGAAGCGCAACCCTGCAAAAGAAATTGGTCAGAATCCTGGTAAACATTGAGATAGTTGCACACCTTTCTTTCAAAAACATAACATTTTAACACTTCCCTGTACCTATGTACATTTTAGAAACATGCAAATTTGTGCGGAAGCATCAAGAATTTTATTCAAAACTTGATGACATTCGGACACGCTATCTACTCAGACACTGATCTAGGCTAAATATTCCAAATTCTCGATTAAAAATGCACTCTACGAGTCCCTATGTGATGACCAATAAAATATATAATAAAATACCTGCTCCAATAAAAAAAGAAGAGAAAATTAACGTATTTTTTAAAAAAACTAACACAATTTTTGTTATTTAAAAGCTATTACTTCTATTAACAAATATTTAAGTGACAGACTCATAGATAGGATTGATATAAGTCATATAATATAGTAGTTTTGCTAAATGTTATATTTAACAAATGCTTCCTCTCTAACTTACTTATTTTGCT
The DNA here is from genome assembly GCA_947359405.1 of Antitype chi. Classification (NCBI taxonomy): domain Eukaryota; kingdom Metazoa; phylum Arthropoda; class Insecta; order Lepidoptera; family Noctuidae; genus Antitype; species Antitype chi. Next base: position 1,718,237 of record OX375827.1, on the reverse strand, counting down.
ATGCCCGACAGGGTCCTTATGATCTAATTATAAGTTTACCACATAAGAATACCTACATTTGGAATGCAATAAAGTATTGAGTATTGAGCACACAGAACATATATATACTCTAGGGAGATTGAGCATGACATCATTTTGAATTAGTAAGTGCCTACACTAAATCCATTAGCAAATAGTCGTAGATTTGGTTTGCTAAGAGAGTTTCACGTTTTTGTTTGTTCAACCATTATGACATGTTTGCTATGATTTAAAGTCGTATAATAATGTTTACGTATGTACTTAATACATTTATTCATTGTTTTATTGCTTTTATAAGGAGTGCCTGCCTAAGTGTTCATTATGGTATTATACTGGGCCATCCTAGTATAAATAGTAGGTATGCTTGGCATTCTGTACCTACGTACTATCGGTCTCCTTTACGGTCGGAAACTGGGCAAACTCTTACTATGTTGTAACTTGCGTATGAATTAAAACTTGTAAGTCCACCTACGTTCCAGCACTTTCGTAAGTCTTATAAAAGAGTTATGCCAGAGTCACCTAACAAAATTATACAGAGTTGTATTTTGTTGCCGCAATCCAGGGTAACAGTAACATACATTTTTTCCTTCCTCAAGATTTGGGTTACCAAATGTAAAAAGATTTTTTCAACTCCGACTGGTAGACCCAGAACAAACAAAGTAACTCTTCAGCATTATTATAAGTAATTTAAATATAGATAATAAATTTTATATAATCCAGTTTTGATGACTTTGTTCTTTGAGAAATAAAGAAATAAGTTGCAGGCAACATATTTTTAGAAGTGATTTATAGGCTCGTGACAGGTGGCAGCACTGCTGCGAGTCCAGAGACCACCATTGTTTTGTAAGTGTTTACTGTTGTGTGTGTCGATCAAAAATAAAACGAAAACTGGATAAAATTATGCATGCTTGGAGTGTAGCACTATTAAAAGACGAGCTAAGGAAAAATAAAGCAGCTTTAGTAGAATGGTAAATAAAAAAAAATAACAATTTATAATTTATTAACCGGTTTTTTCGTTAACGTAACGTCAACGTTGATTTACGTTCGTCAACTAGTTAAATTCGTCAACGAGTTAACGAGCAATTAATGTCGACTTGTAACGTAAACCGTTCATTCATTGAACGGTTTTTATTAAACGCTGCGACGTTCAACGATTCTTATATTGGTATACCTTTCTTAAAAAATATATTTCAAAAATCAACTCGTACGTTACTTAGAGTTCAAATTCTACGATATGACCGTCGCTCGGAATCTATGATGATATTTTCAACGTAAGTTTTTTGATCAGTTAGTTAGATACAGACGCCACCAGCACATCAAGCTACCCCAAATTGTAAAATTTTCCCAATGAACATGAACCTTACACATATGTAGATTAATATCTATCAAAGAAATTTGACAGATTGGGGTAGCTTGATATGCTGGTATCTGTACGTTTGCAAATTTAGTTTAGTTGATTTCTAAACGAGTAATAATAATAATAATAACGGTCAATGGAATTATAGCCAAGAGCCTCGACCAACACCTCAGGAGGCTCTCGTTAGGCAGCTGGATCAAGAACTTGATCCAGAAAGCAGTACTACTGGACACGGCGCGTATCGTGAGGAGGTTCCTCTCTCAGTAGCCCTGACCACCGGTAGCTTGGACCCTGTTCCCGATACCGGTGGGCTACTATTTTTATATTTTTAAATGTTTTTATGTAAATTTTTTATGTTCGAATATTTAAAAATATAATTTATATGTACGTTTAAATGAATTAAAGAGAATAATAATAATAAGTTTATTTATTTTCTCTCACAATGGTTCTGTAGCCTTAAATTTTTTTAACATAATTATATAAATTAACATTGTGAGAGCTGGTGCCTGCTGTAGGTTTTAAGAAAAACCTGTGTTACAGGTCACCAGGCCCCACTTAGTGGCTCTATACAAATGAACAGGCAGGTAACATTAATTTCTTTCTACCAAAAAAATTAAACAAAAAATAAGTAAATGGAAAGAAAAAAAAAAAAAAAAAAATGAAAATAAAAACAAAAGCAGTCAAAGGGTGAATGTTTATGTAACTGTTGATGATTGTGAAGGTGACTTGTGGTGTATGTGTAGGATGTATAGGTGAATTGAGATGAATATGTAAGTGAATCGTGGTGTAGGGTGTAGGTGAATCGAGTGCATGGTAATTATTTTAGTACAAGTGTCTGTGTCGAAAGACGTCCACTGCTGGACATAGGCCTCCCCCAAGCTCCGCCACTTCGACCGGTTCTGTGCTTCCCGCATCCAGCGAACTCCTGCGGCCCTCACAAGGTCATCGGTCCACCTTGTGGGAGGCCTTCCAACTTTACGTCTTCCGGTGCGCGGTCGCCACTCCAGAACTTTTCGACCCCATCGGCCATCTGTTCTGCGTGCAATGTGCCCTGCCCACTGCCACTTAAGTTTGGCAATTCTTCGGGCTATGTCGGTTACCTTGGTAACCCCCCCCCCCCCCCCCTTGGTTGGCTTGGGGGAGGCCTATGTCCAGCAGTGGACGTCTTTCGGCTGAAATGATGATGATGATGAAGTGTCTCAGGTGTGAACATTATAAATGGAAACAATGGGGCCTGAGCATGCAGTAATTGAAATTCGTTACGAAGATACGAAAGGGAGATAGGATTTATTTAATTGTTTGGAGCAGTTTTTCGGTGTCATTATAGCAAAGGGTTTTTAAGTATGCAGTCACTTTTTGCTTACAACTGGGTTTATTCAATGGATAAATATTGTGACTCTTGTTAATAATATTATAGAGATGATCCCCTAGGTAACAGAAGAATCTGTGGGCCAGACTTGAACGGAAATATTCTGTTTTGCATACGGTACCCTTTCTTCGTTTGTTTATAAGAAGATCCGGATCATAAACTAACTGCGAGTGCTTTATGAGGACTGTATGGAGAACAAAAGTTTGTCTTATAGACAGTACCTCCCACCTCTTATACAAGTCTACTGTGGGAAAACGGAAGGGAAGAGTTATATTCATAAACGTCGTTGACAAATTCAACTAGTTGATTCATTAATCCGTTGACAGGAGTGCAACGGTAGATTCAACGCCCATCTATAACAAGCTACCCTCTTCCTTGCTAGATTTGCATTTTAGTGCATTTAAAGCTAAAGTAAAATCCACCCTTTGTTCAAAGGCATACTATTCTATTAACGACTACTTAAATGATAAAAATTGTTGGTCGCTGTGATTAACTCAAGACAATGTTTATGTTCTTTCACCAGAATTAGCTTACCCACTGACAGGTTATATCATTATGTTATTTCATATAATTGCTTTTTTATCTGACTGTATAATTCAGTTTTTCTTTTTTTTTTTCATTTATTTGTTGACTTAATCTACTCATTACAATGTTTTTTTTTTAATGAGTAGTATTGCAATATGTAGTTAGCTAGCGACCTCGACAATTCATGATTATTCTTGCCAGTGCAACCGGCAGCAAGTTCGTCATGCTCCCTTAGATGTCACTGCTTGCGGTAGCGTCGGGGGTCGGGTTGCCTCCTTCCCTCAAATATGGCGAGGTGGGTAATGGCTGATCTTTGCGTTATGCTCGTGAACGGGTGCTGCTCGTGGTGACTGGTCGTCTTGCTGACCATGGTTTTGTTATTGTTAATTGTATTAAGTTTTTATTAATTTTAGTCCAGAGGTCCTAGTTGAACTTTTGTTACTTTAAGTTACTTATAGCTATATTTGCATAATGCAGAATTGCATATGTAAGCGGGCATGCCCTTTATGCCTAGAGGCTTTTATTTAGATTGGAAGTTCTGTTTACGTTTTATTTTAATTTTCTATTATTTTTAGTTTTCAATTTTTGATGGTATATATTGGCGTGTGCTAGCTGACATATGGCAAATTTTATGGTTTTTTTTTTTTTTGTTTCGTAATTTTTATTACCTATTATTGTATAGAATCAAGTTCTTCTAACTTAACAGACAGCTGTGCTGCTGGGGAGTTTGTTCCGCTACTTCTTCTTCCCAGCTAAAGCACTAGGAAGTGGTGAAGGGCGGGCGTTTTTGGGGGGACTGTCTTATGTAATTTTATTTTGACGTTCAAAAAGAGCTGACTCTCAACCTAGTTTGAATAAATGACTTTTGATTTTGATTCATCACTACCTGGCAGATGTTATCCTGTCCGAACAGCGCCATCTACCGTGTCTAATTGTGAATCTAAACCATCCAGGTACACACTTAGCACACACAAAAAGTTTCATCAAAACCGGTCCAGTCGTTTAGGAGTTTCGTGACATACACACATACGGAAGAATTATATAAATAAAAATAGGTTATTTTGTAGTTGTTAACTACAAGTAACTTTTTTATTGAAGGCTGGAAGCGGACGACTGGGAATCGGAGTTGAAATGAACTGACATTCTGCCTTGAATTATGACATATTATTACACCACAAGTACCTACAGGTAATTAAAACAGACATCAATTCTCTTAGACGCATCGCATACGAACTTCTCCCCTAAAGTCCGATAAATAACAAATAGAGCACATGGTCTTGTCAAAATGTCAGGTTTCCATTTTTACTGGATTTTATTTTTAGAGAAGAGGAGAACTTTCTCCCGCAGTTTCTGTCTGTTATCAATTATCATCTTTGGGAAATACAAGAGTCCTCGTATTTTTTCAGACAATAGCTCCGCAAAGCTTATTTATAATGTGTAAAAAAGTCGCTAGTTTAAAAAAATAAACATGAATCTTGATGCATCGTGAAGTGAGCAAGTAGCAGTTTTTATCTCCATTATTTCCGTTCATAAACGAAACGTAATTTTTTGACGTGGCTTAAAAAACTAGTACCCCAATTTGGATATCAACATCAGATTTGAATGTGGATTTGAATTTGTTTGAAGCTAGCGCCGTTCAACGGATTTTCTGACAATTTCAAATAATTGATGACGAGTTTTAGTGAATTTATTCAAAAAAACAATTGTAGTGGAGTGTTTACTTGCGAATATTTTATGTGTATTGTGTCAAGATGACTACGGATAAGAGTCGGAAGGATAAGAATCAGAACATTCAGGTTTCAATTCGTTTGAGGTAAATATTCAAGTGAAACTAACTGTTGAAATAATTTCTCGTTTTATAACGGCATGACTCACTGGATTATCCGTTTGTAAATCATTATTATTCCTCTATAGCTCCTCAAGCATTATATGATTGCATAGTGTAAAGTGGTGCAATTCTCTAATTTATTCAGGGTAGATTAAGCTAAACAAAACTGTATGACCTAAATGCAATGGACAATAAAACCATCATTTCATTACCTGTTCCGAATAACAGTCATGATAATAGGGTCAATTATAATTATACTTATGAAGGTAATCATTTAAATGTAAGCAAACAAATGATCCCATTTTCTTCTGTCTATAAATACTTAAATGTGGTATTTACAAATCACTTTATGAATCCATTGTGAGCTGTTGACTGTTTTAAGTACAACACAGCACCTATGAATTAAACTAACACAAGTACAACCAACTCTGGCCAGGTTTAAATATCCATCCATTAAGTTCTTTTTTTACTACTGGATTAGCCTATAAATAATATGTGTAGTCATGAGGTGTGGCAAATCTGGCAATATATAGGTCAACAATATTAAGGAATGTCTCCTGTGTGCAAGTAATCATGACCACAGAGTCTTAGATGGAGTTAAAGTACTACAAATAAAGTATCACACTGTTTTAGATTTTTAGAACCAACAGTTTAATTGAGCAACTTTATTAAGAAAAATTGTCATTGTGACTTGAATGGTTAGATTCCGGCTAATGAGACAATTGATTTACTATTGTTTGGACACGTGCCCTCCCAGACATTAGCGGTTAAACACCACTGTAAAAACTGGTAAATTAATAAATATATTCTAATTCTTATTTCAACATATTCTGTTAGAGTAATGGTGGCAAAGTGGTATCAGCCACAGCTAAGGAGTTGTGGGCTGTGGGTTTGTGTAAATTATTTGATCAACACTGCTCTCAAAACAGTAACGGAAAACATTGTGCAAAGATCGGCTGGTCCAAGAACCAAAAATTAAAAGGCATGTGACACATACCAACCTGCACTGGGTCCACATGGTGGATTACAGCAAGTGTACACCATGTGTACAGATAACAATAGAATTTCTATTGTGTCTGCTAATTAGACACGTGACGAGTAAATAATGAGACCTACTAATTCAGGCAATTCTTAAATAAAGGCACTTATATTAAAAAATGTCAAACCATTCCATTTCCTTACATCATGTGTCAAATAACTATTTCTTAATTATCTATACTTCCCCAGACCCCTAAACCAGCGGGAGAAGGACATCAAATCGCTGGGTGTGATCGAGGTGGTGAACAACCGTGAAGTGGTGGTGCGGCAGTCACAACAGACCTCACACACTAAGAAGTTCACCTTCGACCGTGCCTTTGGACCCAATGCTAGTCAGGTAAGAAAATAACATATTTACAAGTGGCAGCCCGGAGTGTGGAAGTTGGTGGTGTGAAACCTCCGTGCCTCAGGTAGCAAGTCTAATGCCTTTGGTCCTATGCCTGATCTCTCCCTGGTTTATGTTCTTTCTCTAGAATTAGCTTACCTCCTGACAGGTTATATGAGTTAATTTGTTTACATTATAAAAAAAAAACAATCAAAAGTAATTTATTCAAACTAGGCTGGTGTCAGCACATTTTGAACGTCAAAATGATATAAGACAGTCCCCCAAAAACGCCCGCCCTTCACCACTTCCTAGTGTTTTAGCTGGGAAGAAAAAGTTGCGCAACAAACTCCCCAGCAGGACAGCTGTCTGTTTAGTCGGATAGACTTGATTCTATACATACATAGGCACAAGTACTAGGTATAGTGCCCAAGTGGCACTCACTCTTTCCTCACTTTCATAGTCCAATGGGACTGCATTCCCACACTACCAACAAGCGAGAGTCAAGGAATGTGACGCCTCCTTTGGGTTAGGGATGCCCGATCTGAATTGATCGACCAATTTTTTTTATCGATTCAACAGGATGCGATTTTCGCCCAGATCGAATCGTATGTGTTATAGATCGTATGAAAAAATCGTATCAACTAAAACCTAAACGTCAACGAAACGTACCGTACGAACTACAACAAAGTAAGATTACCTACATAAACATTGAATGAGATTTAATGAGTTTCGACTGTTTCGAGTTACATTAATCATAAGCGGTATTGTATGTAAAATGAAGGTGACGGTAGGTGATACGTCGTGTATGTAGGTAAGCACTAAGCATTCTCTAATTTTGTCTTCTTTCATGCTTTATATTAGGCACTGCAATAGGAAAAGTTATATCTGTTCTGTGAGCGTGATCTATTATTTCAAAATACTTTTTATTATGGCCCCGCCAACAAAATCAAACGTTTGGTTTTTTTTTATCAAATGTGAAACGGGTGGACAATGTAAATTATGTACTTAAACAGATTATTAAAACGTAAATAATTACCTACTACAAATTTAAAACATCATCTCCGACGTCATCACAAAGGCACCGTGGTATTCTTTGCAATAGATCTATTATGTAGATTAAGTTCAAATAAATAATTTGGAACGCATACTGTGCTTTTTATTACTTATTTTTATAAAATTACGATACGATCTTACTCGATTTCGGAAGATCGATTCACTACAGTACGATTAAGATCGTGAATCGATTCACGAGGTTACGATTCATTACGATCCAGAAGATCGATTCATAGCAAAAAATCGGGCATCCCTACTTTGGTTGCAATCCTGATGGATCTCTAGATGGTCCATTTAAGCATTAAGCCAGATAAAGGCTCTCTGATACTGGTTTTCTAATGAACCTTTAGAGACAACTTTGACTGTACTATTTGATGCAATAGTCCACATCAAACCTGAAAAAGTTGCTTCATGAGGCTACATCATTTCCATATTGATTCCAGCTCCACATATACCAAGAAGTGGTGAGTCCTCTGATTGAGGAGGTCCTCAATGGCTACAACTGCACCGTGTTCGCGTACGGGCAGACCGGCACGGGCAAGACACACACCATGGTTGGAGAGCATACGGGCAGTGATACACACTGGCAGAATGTGAGTATACCTTGAGACATCAGTATAAATACATTGTAATATATCGCACCTACTTTATTTTCAGCAACCAAAATGGCTTCTTTCGTCTTGGTCTGAAATTTAATGAAATGTTTATTCTTGTAAGTAGATCTTCTAAGACACTTTTGTATGAAAATATTTCAAAACTAGATAGCGCTGGCATTTCCTAGATAACTGATCCCTGAGAAGAAAACCCGAAAAAAACTCAGTGGCCATGGTCACTTTTGAAGTCCAAACAATATATTATTAGGATTTTATAACTGTCTAACAATTCAGGGTCATGTCTGGCCCATTGTAGCTCTGAGTTGATCAGCCCCAACAGACGGCATACATGCATCAGTCTATGAAATTTTCATCAACTTAAAAAAAGGAGGTGTGTGATAAGATGATCATAGGGTATAAGTAAAAAATTATACTTGACGCTCGGATCGGTGACGCTGAATCTGGGAGCCGGGTATTCTGCGTTACCAACTCCAGCGGGTTCAGTTTCGTTCACTGTTCGGAAAGAGCGCAAACTGCCCCAAAAGAATTTTTATGCAAAATTTACTAACTACAACTAAAACAAATTGGATGATGTCAAACTCCATTAGCAAGTTCTATTACGAATGTTATGCCTGCAACAATTTGAAGTGTGTAAACAAGCTCAGTAAGCCTCCTAGTAACGTAGGTTGGCAGTGACATGGAAATCAGTCACCATGGATTCAGTACATCCTGCGTTGAAATTTTTAGTCGGTTACTAAAAAATAGTACATTACCATACGCGCTTAGCACTCTCGCTAGGTTCGTGCGCGTCGATCTCCCTGCCTGTTTATGTTCGTTTATGTATAGTTTGTTTCTTTCTTGAAATACAACATCATGACAAGACACGAATGTTCTCCTTCTTCGTAACACTTGTCAGAGCGGTCGTGGTCCTCATGAAATTTCTTGTCTAGGGGCTGATGTAATTCGCCTCACGATTTCTCGCCATCTACTCCGATTTTTGGAATGTAATGTGCACTTACACAAGGGAACCCCCACTGCGGATTTTATTTGGTTAGTCCATCTCACGGGTGAGAGTCCGCGTGATCTAGTGCCTTCCACTCTACCCTGCACGACAAGGCTCTTTATAGTCACCGTCACGCCTCGAGACGTGTCCGAACTATTTGAGGATGCGCGTTTAGACCGCTCCTTGGGGCGGCGACCAGCCTGCCGGTTGAGCGCGTCCTGGAAGGTCCATGGCCATCCGGCTAGTCCGGCGATACGGCACGGGCTCCGGTGAGGCAAAACGTAACTCCGCTGCCGCGGGAAATCACGGCACAGCGGACAGACCTCCGGCGGGATCTCACGGCGTCATGGAGTGTGCGATTGTCGCATCCCAGTGCTAGGCGACGTGCCCAACAATTGCGGCGGTAAGTGCACTCTTTGAAGAGTGGCTGGAGAGGCGCCACGGCGTCCTCACCTTCCGCCTTACGCAGGTCCTCACCGGACACAACTGCTTCGGAAGGTTCCTGTTCCGGATAACGCGGGAGGAAACGCCCGGGTCTCATCATCGCCTAGAGGACAGGGTGGAGCATACTGTGGAGTTCTTCCCTGGCTGGGTGGAGCACCGCCGTGTCCTCGCGAAGGCGCTCGGCGGCGGCAATCTCTCGCGTCCGGCCCTGGTCCAGGCCATGGTACGGAGCGAGAGTGCATGGGAAGCCGTCACCTCCTTCTGCGAAGCAGTAATGCTTGCGAAGGAGGAGGCGGAGAGCGTGAAGGAGAGGCAAGGATTGCGCCCTCACGCCCCTAGCCGCCGCGTAGACGCCCTGGGCGTCAGGAGTCTATAGCGGACTACCGGCTACCGTAGGCACGGGCTTACGGACGGCGAGCAATGGGTAGCTCGCCTTCCGGTAAGGACCAGGCCCAGATCGACGACGCCTTGTGTTACACGGGCGCCTCAAAGAGATGTCAGCAAAATTGAAGGGGTCCGATAGGGCCGATGCCTGCCAGGGTCACGGATTAGTTCGAAAGAGTTACCGTGGCCCTGTGGCACGTGTGGTCACGTGATAAAAAGGTCATCGTAAGAAGCGTTTTGGCGGTAAATTTGAGAAAATGGATATCAATCAATTTATTTTTATTTTTCTGTTATATGTAACAGAAAAATAAAAATTAATTGATTTTTAAAAAGAAATTGGAGAATACCCTATTGAGCACATACAAAAATGTACTTAAAGTACTCATTGTTGAAGAACCTGTAATTGGCGACGGTGTAAGTCCAAAGCTATTACCGCAGTACATATCATATATTATACACAGCAGCTGTTGATGTACCTTGATAAATAAAGAGCCAATTTCCTTTTTGTTTTTATTTACCCTGTACTGTACTCTTCCCGCAACACTTCGAACCAGCTCTTGCGGTACGCGTCCAGGTCATCTCGCTACCGCTGGGCCCGGTCGGCGGTAGTAAATGAATAAATATTAAATCACCAAACATCTATTTTACTGGCTTAAAAAAAGAGAAGCTTCTAAAATCAACCTGTATTTTTCCATGTCCCCAGGACCCGCTGGCCGGTATTATCCCGCGCGCACTCTCGCAACTGTTCGACGAACTCCGCCTCACCAACACAGAGTACACAGTACGGGTGTCTTACCTCGAGCTGTACAATGAAGAGCTGTTCGATCTGCTGTCCAGCTCCGAAGACAACTCCAAGCTGAGGATCTATGAGGATGTGACTAGGAAGGGATCCAATATTGTTAATGGATTGGAGGAGATTACAGTAAGTGGAGTGTTTGCCTTAGGAAACTACCAATTGTTGCCATGTGTACCTAGCTTCTGACGTTTCATAGGTTTACTTGTATTTTTGTTTTTTTATTGTACAACTTTTTGGTTAAATTTGAGCAAATGTCTCTGAGTTCATAAAAAAATTGCATTTCAACAGTTATCACACTGTATTTTGCTATTACATATTATGTATAGCCTTTTTCCAACTACGTTGAGGTTGGTTTCCAGTCTAACCTATTGCAGCTGAATACCAGTATTTTACATGGAGCGACTGCCTGTCTGACCTCCACAACACAGTTGCTGGGCTGGGTTGAGTCGCCAGACTTAACATTCTGTCTAGTGTAATTCTAACATCAAATTAATTTCTATTTTGTTTTGATATTATTACCCATCTCGTTTGCGGAGTTTCGCTAGCTTATTTAATTTGACCCTGTATATTGTTTTGTGACAGGTTTACAATAAAAACGAAGTATACAAGATCATGGCTCAGGGTCAAGAGAGGAAGAGGGTTGCTTCCACACTCATGAACGCTCAATCAAGGTATGCTACCATATTTCCTAATCATAGTTTAGTACCGTGTTCGTTGTTTAATACGTGTGCTGTCGGACGTAAAAGAATAGCACCAACCCATTTATTCCCGTGGGTGTCGTAGAAGGCGACTAAGGGACTTACAAGAGCATGGGCAGCAGCGTTCTCTATGCATTTTAGTCACCATACTGCGATCGCCAACCCGCCTGCCGAGCGTGGCGATTATGGCAAAGCCCCTTTTGGGGGAGGCCTATGTCCAGCAGTGGACGTCTTACTGGTGAAATGATGATAGTTTAGTACCTGGTACTTGTTGACAGGCCTTCGCTGTCGTCCCATATTTATTAACACTGATATCTACCTACCCTTTTCTCAAATATGTTGGGGTCGTGTTCCATAACTGGATGCAGCTGCATCCAGTTAGCTTCCATCTTCGTCCATTCAGCTGAATGAATACCAGTATTTTACATGGAGCAACTGCCTATCCAGCGTCCCCTTGGTAAGATTGATTGTCAGACTTTTGTGCTTCTGACAACCCATAACGACTGTCACAGATCTAGGAATGACATCCAGAAACAGAATTTAAAAAATAATGTTACAAGTACCGTAAGTACTATCAGATACCTTTAGTATAAAACCGATATTTTAACATTACATACAGACACTTTAATTTAATTTTTCCTCAATTAAATGTACATAATTTTAATATTGCAGCAGCCTTCCCAATGGCAAAACTAATATGTTGTAAGTGTTTATAAGAAATAAAAATGCTTTGTTTATGCTTCTTCATTTTTTTTGTTTCTGCTTTAGTTTGTTGCATTGGGTTGGTTTCTGCAATAGTATGCTGAAGAAGCATGAACAACATGATAGACTTTGTAGAAATAGCATTTAGTGCCTCGGGGTCTACTCTCTAAATCGTCGCGAGATTTATTCGCGACTGCTTAGCGGCCAAGAGTTGAAAATCGAACACTTGTGTTTTTTCTGCTGCACTCTGTTGGATTTTCAATGTTCGGTTCAACACCAAGAGTCTATAATCCAGTGCCCGTACGTTGGCTAAGTCCGTCAGCAACGACACGGGCCCGAAAGTAGTTGATCTGTCAAAACTAGTGTCATATTTAAGTTTTCGCGCCTATATATCCATCGCAAGTAGGAACAACTGTCAGATTGTGTAGACATTCATTCTCAATTCGGGCTCCGAAGTAATCTTATGTCCGTAGGTGATACGGAGTAAGAAATGCCCGTAACTTAGGCCGAAACTACAGATTACGTGATTAGGGAGTAGACCCGCTTATACCTCGTCTAGTTCGGGTCTCTAGAGTAATAATATTTATTATATTAAATTGTTGATCTTCCCAGAAACAACTTATTTCAATTAGATAATCAGTAAAATCATTATTTATTTATGAAATAGCTAGAAATTAGACTAACTGACTGGAGTAACCTAACTGTAGTTGCCTGGTAAAAAATGCCTATGGTATTAAGTCGCCTTTGTGTTCTTGAAGTATTAAATAAATAAATAATAAAGTCTATCGCAGTAATACGTTCCTGTTTAGTTAAGCCGCAAAGTTGTTTGAGCTTATGTGTAGATATATTGTATACTAATGAAGAAGTCGAGTTATTCTAGTGTCCGTAAAATACATGAGATTACGGAGGAATAATAATACATCTTGTTACCTTAGATTTTGACGGCGTAGGTATTGCACTTTTGTACGAAACAGCAGGTTTTTTTATAACCGACTATATATTTAACGCAATTTGGTTCAGCATCATGCACTGAATCTATGGGTGTGTCCAAACCTGGCGAAAGCGCCGCTCGCGAGCCGCTTGCGAACTGCGCGCATGCATTCCGGCAAGGGTTGGGTGGGCGCGTGCGCACATAGGGTCGAGGTCGGGGCAGCGCGGGCGGCACGCGCGCTCCTGCGCCGCTCGAGTGCGGCGCGTGGCTAGCCGGCGCAGGGGCTGCGTACGAACATGAAATGCTCGCGCGCAGCTAGCCGGCGCAGGGGCTGCGTACGAACATGAAATGCTCGCGCGCAGCTAGCCGGCGCAGGGGCTGCGTACGAACATGAAATGCTCGCGCGCAGCTAGCCGGCGCAGGGGCTGCGTACGAACATGAAATGCTCGCGCGCAGCTAGCCGGCGCAGGGGCTGCGTACGAACATGAAATGCTCGCGCGCAGCTAGCCGGCGCAGGGGCTGCGTACGAACATGAAATGCTCGCGCGCAGCTAGCCGGCGCAGGGGCTGCGTACGAACATGAAATGCTCGCGCGCAGCTAGCCGGCGCAGGGGCTGCGTACGAACATGAAATGCTCGCGCGCAGCTAGCCGGCGCAGGGGCTGCGTACGAACATGAAATGCTCGCGCGCAGCTAGCCGGCGCAGGGGCTGCGTACGAACATGAAATGCTCGCGCGCAGCTAGCCGGCGCAGGGGCTGCGTACGAACATGAAATGCTCGCGCGCAGCTAGCCGGCGCAGGGGCTGCGTACGAACATGAAATGCTCGCGCGCAGCTAGCCGGCGCAGGGGCTGCGTACGAACATGAAATGCTCGCGCGCAGCTAGCCGGCGCAGGGGCTGCGTACGAACATGAAATGCTCGCGCGCAGCTAGCCGGCGCAGGGGCTGCGTACGAACATGAAATGCTCGCGCGCAGCTAGCCGGCGCAGGGGCTGCGTACGAACATGAAATGCTCGCGCGCAGCTAGCCGGCGCAGGGCGCGCAGCTAGCCGGCGCAGGGGCTGCGTACGAACATGAAATGCTCGCGCGCAGCTAGCCGGCGCAGGGGCTGCGTACGAACATGAAATGCTCGCGCGCAGCTAGCCGGCGCAGGGGCTGCGTACGAACATGAAATGCTCGCGCGCAGCTAGCCGGCGCAGGGGCTGCGTACGAACATGAAATGCTCGCGCGCAGCTAGCCGGCGCAGGGGCTGCGTACGAACATGAAATGCTCGCGCGCAGCTAGCCGGCGCAGGGGCTGCGTACGAACATGAAATGCTCGCGCGCAGCTAGCCGGCGCAGGGGCTGCGTACGAACATGAAATGCTCGCGCGCAGCTAGCCGGCGCAGGGGCTGCGTACGAACATGAAATGCTCGCGCGCAGTTCGCAAGCGGCTCGCGAGCGGCGCATTCGCCAGGTTATGGTAACAGGATATGCCATACGACCCTCAATATGTTGCCGATGTGACGGAGCAAAGAGAAACATGTCGGACGCGAATAGTATAACCAGCCTATTTGTTCCCACTGCTGGGACACAGGCCTCTCTGTGAGAGGGAGTGGGCCGTGATACACCACGCAAGCCCAGTGCGGGTTGGTAAATGTCACATGTCTTCAAATTTTCGGTTCTAGGACATGCCGGTTTCCTGATTATGTTGTCCTTGACCGTTTTGAGAGCAGTGGTGATGAAATATTTACACAAAGTAATGCGCCTGTCTGGGTTCGAACCTACGACCTGCATCTCGTAAGTCGCGGCTGTTACCAGTGGGCCAGCACTGCTCTTTGCACCAGACGCAAATGCCTTCTGTAAAATATTGTTTAAGTTATACTGACACAGATAGATAATATTGAAATCAACGAACCATTCATCCTCAGCCGCTCCCACACAGTCTTCACCATCGTAGTCCACATGAAAGAGAACAGTCCCGAGGGTGAAGAGCTGATGAAGATCGGGAAACTAAACCTGGTAGACCTGGCCGGGTCAGAGAACATCAGCAAGGCAGGGTCTGATAATCCGGCGAAGAAGGAACGCGCGAGAGAGTGCGTGAACATCAACCAGTCATTGCTGACGCTTGGACGGGTTATTACTGCGCTTGTTGAGAGGCATCCGCATATACCGTACAGGTATGTATGGCATATATATTAAGCGCATGACATCTTGTTAGCAAAAAGAAGTACGATCAACTGCAGCTTTACTTTCTATGAGCAACTTTACCCATGATAAATGATCGTATTTCCGGAAGTAGGTTTGTACAAACACTTTTACACGTCAAATATGTTTTAAAAACTAGATGAGGTCGGCGTTTACTATCTAACTACGCTGAGAAGAAAGTTAGAAACAAACTCGAAGGTCACAGTCTCTTTTAAAGCCCAGACATAATCTTGGTCTTCACATAATCTTTTGAGGAAAGCACCACACATAGAGTGGACCTGTCCAGTCAGTGCACACTTTATTAGTGAACTGCCACGTCATGTACTGTACTTAAATATATCTCATTCACTAAACATCCGTGGCCGCCATTTAATATCAAAGCGATACAAAAATAGAAAACTCGACTATTTGAACAAGATTTTTAGTAATTGAGAGTTATTTCATTCATATTCATGTTTTAGTCATCATAAAGTTGCTCATGGACAGAAAAGATGCCATAGTTTACGGTATCGGTAGTAAAGATGCCATAGTTTACGGTATCGGTAGTAAAGATGCCATAGTTTACGGTATCGGTAGTAAAGATGCCATAGTTTACGGTATCGGTAGTAAAGATGCCATAGTTTACGGTATCGGTAGTAAAGATGCCATAGTGGATGGTATAAAAGGAGGACAAAAAAATATTCTCACCTAAAAACCGTGGTTGTAATCACCAACCCTAACAAAACAATACTTCCTTACAGCAGTAAGCGATCATAAGCTTTAGGGCAAAGTGGCAAACGCCCACGGCTTACACATGAGAATATTTTCTTGTTTAATACTTTTAGCGTGATTTTTTAGTAATCGGAATTTAATTTCTGAACTTACTTTTCACTCGTCATATTTTTTTAAAATGAAAACAAAATGTTCCACCATGCCCCAATACTAAATACACACCAACCTCCACAGGGAATCCAAACTGACCCGTATCCTCCAAGAATCCCTGGGCGGTCGCACCAAGACCTCGATCATAGCGACCATATCCCCCGGACACAAGGACCTGGAGGAAACCATGAGCACCCTAGAATATGCTCATCGCGCCAAAAACATACAGAACAAGCCGGAAGTCAATCAGAAGATGACCAAGAAGGCTATATTGAAGGAGTATGCAGAGGAAATTGATAGATTGAAGAGGGACTTGCAGGCTACGAGGGATAGGAATGGTAAGGAGATATTATTGCTATTGTGGGACTCTTCGTTTATTACATTCGTTTAAAGGAATTAAGAGCATTCATTCCACGCGGGCTGGTAACAACGCATTTATAGTAGTTTTTCGTGTTTATTTCATTAAATACAAACAAAAGTACAATTTTTTATCAGCCAAGCACTAAATCGTTGGTATTTATAATTATTTTTAACATTTACTCTTTAATAAAAACATTGAATCGGACTTAGTAATGAAAATAGAAAATAATTGTCAGTATGTCGATTTTTAGAAGTAAATACCAAAATAATTATTAAAAAAATAGCATACAAACTTGAAAATACCAACGATCTAGTGCATGGCTGAAAAAAAAATTACTTGTGTTTGAGGGGGGTAATGGCTGATCTTTGCGTTATGCTCGTGAACGGGCGCTGCTCGTAGTGCCTGGTCGTCTTGCTGACCATGGTCTTGTTATTGTTAATTGTATTCAGTTTTTATTAATTTTAGTCCAGAGGTCCTAGTTTAACTTTTGTTACTTTAAGTTATAGCTATATTTGCATAATGCAGAATTGCATATGTAAGCGGGCATGCCCTTTATGCCTGGAGGCTATTATTTAGATTGGAAGTTCTGTTTACGTTTTATTTTAATTTTCTATTATTTTTAGTTTTCAATTTTTGATGGTATATTGGCGTGTGCTAGCTGACATATGGCAAATTTGATGTATTTTTTTTGTGTTTCGTATTTTTTATTACCTATTATTGTATAGAATCAAGTTCTTCTAACTTAACAGACAGCTGTGCTGCTGGGGAGTTTGTTCCGCTACTTCTTCCCAGCTAAAGCACTAGGAAGTGGTGAAGGGCGGGCGTTTTGGGGAGACTGTCTTATGTAATTTTATTTTGACGTTCAAAAAGATCTGACTCTCGTTCAAAATCAATCTTTGTTGGTTCATAACTTTTTAATGGCTTTTTTATTTCAGTATTCTGTTTCCGCACATACAATATTAATAATGAGAGAAAACTATACCATGTTTAATTTTTGATGTACATTGTCGAACAATGGAGTAATATACTCCCGAAGTTGGTATGAAAAAATGTCGACTAGACTCACCTTAAGAGCTATATTTGTCTGCTCATTGCACAATAGAATTGCTTCTTAGTTCATAAAATGTTTTTACTATTTTGTCGTAGATGTAGTTTTAAACCGACCTTATTTTTAGGCGTATACCTAGCCACCGAGACATACGCCGAATTGACGTTAAAAGCAGAGGAACAACGCAAGGAGATTCAAGATCTGCTCCTCAAGAAGCGAGCTATGGAGGAGGAGAGGGATCGCATGGAGGCGATGTTCCAGGAGGTGAACCAGACGCTGGAAGTGAAGAATAATGAGTTGGTCAGCACCGTCACGGAGCTTGAGGGAACGAAGCAGGAGTTGGCCAGTACTAGCCATGTGAGTGAATCTTTAATAGATCTTTTTACGTAACACAAAAATGCTACACTAACATTGTCTAATGCCTGTCATGTTGTTATGTGATTAAATAAATATTGTTTTCTTTCCTCTTTTAAACAAGGTTTTGCATGTTCGTAATAAGTTATCCATCTATATTTCATCGTTTCGTCATTCATTCTTAGTTCGGAAACCGAATGTATTTAATGTCCGTTAGTAATACGGAGAATAAACGCCCGCAACTCCGGCCAAAACTACGGATTTCGTGCTTAGGAAGTAGAACCCTGGTTGTTGCTTGTAATCTAAATTAAAATGAACACACGTCTACACAAGGTGCTTCGTTAATAAGTGCTATAGTGTACGTCCGCACGAACGTAAAAAATATCGAGGCGGGATTTTTTTTGCGCACTTGATTTTCAACACTCTGCTTAGCGTCTAGAGTCGAAAATCGAACAGTGTGTTATTTCGATGTGCTCAGATGTACTCTGTTGGATTCTCAATGGTCGGTTCAATACCGGGATTTGCTTTTTCGTCCGCGCGAACGCACATACCTACCATCACACACGAGGCTGGGAAACATACCAGACCACTTGAGTATTTTTTTCTAAAATCAAACTTTTTTCACAGAAACTGGTCAGCACCCAGCAAGCATGCGAAGAACAGCAAGTGCTAGTATCAGCTCACTGCAGCACTGAGGTAGCGCTGAGCTCGCAGGCGCAGGAACTGCTGGCCACTGCCGACGTGGTCACTAAACACGTGGCCTGTCTACACGACACTGTGGACAAGCGCAAGTAAGTCATACATAGCAACAAGTGCGATGATATACGATTTGCCTAAATTGCCTACTTGATCTTAAATACAAGGTGACATAAAGCGTCAACGAGTTGACAGGGCAGGATTTGACACATTTAACATGAAAAGCGTAAAAGTAATTGTTATTGTGCTATTTGGGTGGTACTAGGGTGCAACCAGAGAGTGCTCGATCATTGCCTCATCAACATCATCATCCACAGCTCGACTTCCACTCACTGCTGGGCATATACCTCTCTACTCTTGGGCCAAACCCCAGTGCCAGTCTCATCCAGGTTTTACCCGCGATGGCAACAATATCGTCCGCTCATCTTGCCCCCGGACGACGGACACCTCTTCTTCCAGTCCTATCCTTGGACGCCAGTCGATCACTTCCTTACTTCACATGTCATCACTGCGGCTCGCCCAGTGTGCTGCCCAACTCTATTTGATTTCTATAATAACTTTTCGATATCGAAGACCTTCGTACATCTTCGTATCTCAACGTTTGCAACTCGATCTATTAGATTGTTGCCTCAATATGATCCAATTATGTTACACCCTCTGTGTCTCTCCCACCTGCCGTATGTCTTTGATAGTAATTCAGAATGCATAGAACAACCTCCATGAATGAATATGAATATGTTGCGCTGGGATATCCCTGCCTCTATAAAGCCATGAATTTAACAGTGAAATTAATATTGAATTTCTCTTCCCAGAACTGTGGAATCAACCAACCTGCAAATAACTCGCACGTACCGCGAGGAGTCGGAAGAACAGCGCGGCACTATAAGTACCGCAGTGCAACACTTTGCTGACACCGTCAACAGCGCCTTCAGCAATCTGCAGGCTGCGCTAGGTATTAACATTATTTCGAAATAGAGACCCCTAAAATTCATGTTTGAACATGACCGCTTCATTATAACAAGAGCGGAAAATAGACGCAGTCAATAAGGCGGCAAAAGCGGCGGGGAAAATAAGGTCCATATTATGTATTAGTTTGTATTTTTTAAGATTATTTTATTTTTTGTATTTTATCTATGGGCCTTAGTTTCCTGACAATAATATGATTATGATGATACTCTTCGGCCTTCTGTATAACCTGCCGCTGCGTATGTATGTGGTCTACGGTGCTAAAGCCTTACGGAACCCGGCTTGTTTGGGAGGCTGGAAGTCGTCAAATCTGCACGCTAGACGGTTCGTGATGACTCTGGAGAACAGCTTGTAGACATGGCTCAAAAGTGAGATGGGCCTCTAATTCTTAAGAAGTGAATTGTCACCCTTCTTAAAGAAAAGTTCTACCATACCTCTGTTCCATGTCTGTGGCCTTTTCCCCTCGAGTATGACGGAGTCAAATTGCTTCTGGAGGGCCTTAACAACGGGTTTCCCGCCGGCCTTTAGGAATTCGGTCGTAATTCCCTCATCTTGTTGGCGCCTTGTTGTTTTTGAGCTGCTTCAGAGCCATCCTAATCTTGTACAAGCTGACGTCCGGGATGTCTTCAGTATAATGTTGGTTAACCTACCTGTTGGTTCGTTTGCTAGATTCGTGACGAGGTGTCTTGTTGACGTGTATAACTGTCCATAGAACCTCCGTCTCTCTCAACACCTCAGGCTTGGTGGATACGATCCTGCCTTCATCGGTCTTCAGTTTCGTAAGCTGATTCTGTCCAGTAGACAGATCCCCAGCAAAGACCTTGGAGCCTTTATTTCGCTCTAAAAAAAATTATGTATTGCAGGGTAATATTGACAGTTCAACAACATCCATTGCATTATTTACGTTGCTGAGCAGATACATTTTTCGAACACATTATGAAGCAATGGAGTAGCAATATCCTTCAAAATGATTGAAATTGATAATGTCTTATGCAATCGAGGTGCTGGACCTGATACCAGGGAAGCTGCTGGGAACACACATAAATTAACAATTGATCACGATGTCTTTCATTTTGGTAGTTTAGCCCCGCTTATTGCGTTATTTACGTTGTTCAGCAGATCAATCTTTCAAACCTATAAAGCAAAACCCTCGGATTGTAACAGGGTATTTTGCTCTATACGAGAAAAAATCTAAAAATATATTATTGAGATAGCTTAGGCAAAATGCAGTCGGAAAATGTTAGTTTTAGTTCATGAAGTAATACCCTATTGAAACCGTATGACGCAATTAGGGTACAAATTACGAAGATAATTAAAGTCAAAGTTCCATTTTTTTTGACGATAAATAGTTTCAAATCTTAACGGGGAAGCGCCAGGGTGGGTAGCCCGCGAAATTATAATTATCCTAAGACAACATCAGTTTGTACGTTGATCAAAATATGATTAAAATCATTCGAGGGCTACACTAGCGCATCCCCCTTGATAAAAAAAAATCATAGTTAATTTAACTAAAGTTAAATACTTATTAACACAACAATAATATTATATTTCCAGATACATTCACAACTTCGAGTACCCAGACGCAGGAGCAGAACAAGCAACAGCTGGAGAACTTGGTGCAAACATTCATTGATACTATGAATGAGGTAAAATTATTATTGTGGTGTCTTGGTTAAGATTAGGTTACTGTTATGATGTAGTACATTGAGTTAAAGACATTTAGACTTGTTACTGCTTTATATTTATTTAAATACAACATGAGCTAGATCGTATATCATTAGTACCGGGCGTGACGTTTCGAACTCCCGACCTACAAATCGCTAGTCGAGGTCTATCGACCTGGGCCACCACTGCTCTCCTTACTTATGACTTCGAATGTATCTAAATAAATTAATAAAACGTATTTTCCAGATAAAATCCGCGACATCATTGAGTCACACGACCCTAATCCAGTCCAGCGCGTCGCACCGCGCACAGTTGCACGCGTGCGTGACGTCACACTGCAGCGCCGTGCAGGCCACGCTGGCCACCTTCCTGCACAGCTTCGTGACGTCACTGCAGCACGCGCAGGCCGTCGATGTTAAAGGGAACGTAGCGGCCTTCGTGCAGCAGTGGGTGAGTTCACAAGGGGATTATTGTTGGTTAAATGGTAGTTGTAGTATATTCGCTTCAATGTAATTGTTAAGCAAATTGCCAGCTCAGCGCGACTAGAACAATCGCTTGATGTTTCTGTCGAAATTGGCAAGAGTATTACCATTAAATACAACCATGAGCTATGTTAATTTATTGTGAACTAGCATCGCATGGGTGTACAGTGTATGTGACGGATGTCGTTATAATTTTAAATCTGTGATATTTTCTAAGATATTAATTTTAACGATATTCGGTAAAGAGCAATTTTGATATACATTAAATGCACAGCATATTTCTTGATCTTTCTTGTAAGGTTTGTCTAGCGTTCGTAATAAACGCTCCCAAAATGTGTTTTTTGCAAACAAAACAACATCATTAGAAATCTTTGAAATTCTTGGCTTTTTTCTACTATATCCTTGTAGTATACATATAAAGTTATAAACCTTCCGGAAGAAATTCTTTTAATGTTAGTATACTATAAACTATATGAAAATCCATTGTTCGGTTTAGCAGAAGTAAGCAGAGAAACGGACAAAAACAGCGATTTTATTTTATACTTTTTGGAGGTATATAATTATGGGATGACTGCTAAAGTTAGAAGCGATATTTGCTGTTGCTTAAAATTAAACATTATAATCATAATAAAAAGGAATGGTACTTATTTACCAGTTATATTCATATACAAGCTGGCCCATGCCCACTTCGTTGGGCGGTAAACATTTATATATCACTCAATAGATTACGACACGGTCGCGGTTCCATACCTATGACGTATTATCTCATTAACCATTCGTCCAAATTATATGCAGTAAAGGGAAAAGTCTTTTGTTTTAAACACTTGAGACGATAAATTTACTTATTTTGTTAAGAATTCATAATTGTTGATAATATGATCAATAAATACGACAAAAAATACTTTTTGTGACTTAAATATGAAAGATAGACATATGCTGTCGTTGACTATTTGGTAGAAATTATCAAGCTCTACAACTTTTCTCTAGAATTCAATCACATATCTCTCATCGTGAAGGCAGCGTTCGTAAGAAACGTTTTCGACTGTTTTTTCTCCAACTTACTTTGCAAATCCGACTACCACGAAAAAGTCTTTTCAGTTTTCGGGTTAATATATAGCCTATGATACTCATAAATTACGTACCTTTCTATTTTTTAAATAATTTTCAAAATCGGTTCAGTAGATTCAGAGATTACCCCTACAACCTCACACCTCACAAACTCATACTACCGGCCCGCAGCACAGCGGCGCAGCAGCACGCGTGTCGTCGTTGCAGCGCGCGCACGCCGCGCTCACGTCGCGCGCGCGGCACGCCGCCCAGCAGCGCGCGCTGGCGGAGCGCACGCAGCGCGACGCCAGGCGCGCGCGGGTCGCACGCCGGGCTGGCGAGGGGCGAGCATGGCGAGCGGTGAGTTCTATACCAACATACACAGCGGCGCACGCCGCGCTCACGTCGCGCGCGCGGCACGCCGCCCAGCAGCGCGCGCTGGCGGAGCGCACGCAGCGCGACGCCAGGCGCGCGCGGGTCGCACGCCGGGCTGGCGAGGGGCGAGCATGGCGAGCGGTGAGTTCTATACCAACATACACAGCGGCGCACGCCGCGCTCACGTCGCGCGCGCGGCACGCCGCCCAGCAGCGCGCGCTGGCGGAGCGCACGCAGCGCGACGCCAGGCGCGCGCGGGTCGCACGCCGGGCTGGCGAGGGGCGAGCATGGCGAGCGGTGAGTTCTATACCAACATACACAGCGGCGCACGCCGCGCTCACGTCGCGCGCGCGGCACGCCGCCCAGCAGCGCGCGCTGGCGGAGCGCACGCAGCGCGACGCCAGGCGCGCGCGGGTCGCACGCCGGGCTGGCGAGGGGCGAGCATGGCGAGCGGTGAGTTCTATACCAACATACACAGCGGCGCACGCCGCGCTCACGTCGCGCGCGCGGCACGCCGCCCAGCAGCGCGCGCTGGCGGAGCGCACGCAGCGCGACGCCAGGCGCGCGCGGGTCGCACGCCGGGCTGGCGAGGGGCGAGCATGGCGAGCGGTGAGTTCTATACCAACATACACAGCGGCGCACGCCGCGCTCACGTCGCGCGCGCGGCACGCCGCCCAGCAGCGCGCGCTGGCGGAGCGCACGCAGCGCGACGCCAGGCGCGCGCGGGTCGCACGCCGGGCTGGCGAGGGGCGAGCATGGCGAGCGGTGAGTTCTATACCAACATACACAGCGGCGCACGCCGCGCTCACGTCGCGCGCGCGGCACGCCGCCCAGCAGCGCGCGCTGGCGGAGCGCACGCAGCGCGACGCCAGGCGCGCGCGGGTCGCACGCCGGGCTGGCGAGGGGCGAGCATGGCGAGCGGTGAGTTCTATACCAACATACACAGCGGCGCACGCCGCGCTCACGTCGCGCGCGCGGCACGCCGCCCAGCAGCGCGCGCTGGCGGAGCGCACGCAGCGCGACGCCAGGCGCGCGCGGGTCGCACGCCGGGCTGGCGAGGGGCGAGCATGGCGAGCGGTGAGTTCTATACCAACATACACAGCGGCGCACGCCGCGCTCACGTCGCGCGCGCGGCACGCCGCCCAGCAGCGCGCGCTGGCGGAGCGCACGCAGCGCGACGCCAGGCGCGCGCGGGTCGCACGCCGGGCTGGCGAGGGGCGAGCATGGCGAGCGGTGAGTTCTATACCAACATACACAGCGGCGCACGCCGCGCTCACGTCGCGCGCGCGGCACGCCGCCCAGCAGCGCGCGCTGGCGGAGCGCACGCAGCGCGACGCCAGGCGCGCGCGGGTCGCACGCCGGGCTGGCGAGGGGCGAGCATGGCGAGCGGTGAGTTCTATACCAACATACACAGCGGCGCACGCCGCGCTCACGTCGCGCGCGCGGCACGCCGCCCAGCAGCGCGCGCTGGCGGAGCGCACGCAGCGCGACGCCAGGCGCGCGCGGGTCGCACGCCGGGCTGGCGAGGGGCGAGCATGGCGAGCGGTGAGTTCTATACCAACATACACAGCGGCGCACGCCGCGCTCACGTCGCGCGCGCGGCACGCCGCCCAGCAGCGCGCGCTGGCGGAGCGCACGCAGCGCGACGCCAGGCGCGCGCGGGTCGCACGCCGGGCTGGCGAGGGGCGAGCATGGCGAGCGGTGAGTTCTATACCAACATACACAGCGGCGCACGCCGCGCTCACGTCGCGCGCGCGGCACGCCGCCCAGCAGCGCGCGCTGGCGGAGCGCACGCAGCGCGACGCCAGGCGCGCGCGGGTCGCACGCCGGGCTGGCGAGGGGCGAGCATGGCGAGCGGTGAGTTCTATACCAACATACACAGCGGCGCACGCCGCGCTCACGTCGCGCGCGCGGCACGCCGCCCAGCAGCGCGCGCTGGCGGAGCGCACGCAGCGCGACGCCAGGCGCGCGCGGGTCGCACGCCGGGCTGGCGAGGGGCGAGCATGGCGAGCGGTGAGTTCTATACCAACATACACAGCGGCGCACGCCGCGCTCACGTCGCGCGCGCGGCACGCCGCCCAGCAGCGCGCGCTGGCGGAGCGCACGCAGCGCGACGCCAGGCGCGCGCGGGTCGCACGCCGGGCTGGCGAGGGGCGAGCATGGCGAGCGGTGAGTTCTATACCAACATACACAGCGGCGCACGCCGCGCTCACGTCGCGCGCGCGGCACGCCGCCCAGCAGCGCGCGCTGGCGGAGCGCACGCAGCGCGACGCCAGGCGCGCGCGGGTCGCACGCCGGGCTGGCGAGGGGCGAGCATGGCGAGCGGTGAGTTCTATACCAACATACACAGCGGCGCACGCCGCGCTCACGTCGCGCGCGCGGCACGCCGCCCAGCAGCGCGCGCTGGCGGAGCGCACGCAGCGCGACGCCAGGCGCGCGCGGGTCGCACGCCGGGCTGGCGAGGGGCGAGCATGGCGAGCGGTGAGTTCTATACCAACATACACAGCGGCGCACGCCGCGCTCACGTCGCGCGCGCGGCACGCCGCCCAGCAGCGCGCGCTGGCGGAGCGCACGCAGCGCGACGCCAGGCGCGCGCGGGTCGCACGCCGGGCTGGCGAGGGGCGAGCATGGCGAGCGGTGAGTTCTATACCAACATACACAGCGGCGCACGCCGCGCTCACGTCGCGCGCGCGGCACGCCGCCCAGCAGCGCGCGCTGGCGGAGCGCACGCAGCGCGACGCCAGGCGCGCGCGGGTCGCACGCCGGGCTGGCGAGGGGCGAGCATGGCGAGCGGTGAGTTCTATACCAACATACACAGCGGCGCACGCCGCGCTCACGTCGCGCGCGCGGCACGCCGCCCAGCAGCGCGCGCTGGCGGAGCGCACGCAGCGCGACGCCAGGCGCGCGCGGGTCGCACGCCGGGCTGGCGAGGGGCGAGCATGGCGAGCGGTGAGTTCTATACCAACATACACAGCGGCGCACGCCGCGCTCACGTCGCGCGCGCGGCACGCCGCCCAGCAGCGCAACATGTGGCAACATTACTACATAATGACTTCATTTTAAAATCTTACACAGACTTTCTTAACAGATCAGGGGACATAATCAACTTCTGGAGGGAGATAGGCTGTTTGGGATCATCACTGACGGCCGCTATGGCCCACGCACAATGGGCCAAACCCTCTAACGTAGAACATATCTTCTTCTGTTCGAATCCATAGTAATGATTGTACGAAGAGAGCCATTTGGATTTACTATCGTGATGAAGGGATTAGTCAGCTATAAATACATATAAACGCCTGCTAATTTAATTTATCTTGTCAAATAAAAATGTCGACATCTCTACGAATAATACAACAGCAATTACAGCGCAGTTGCTTAGCAACTAATTCTGCTCGACATTTTGGATTTAATAATTATGAAATGACAATTATTTATGGCCTACCCATGATCTTCAGATCAAAAACAAACAAAAAGAAAAAAAAAAAGAGAAAAGATTACTAAGCAATATTCATATTGCTTAGTAATCTTTTCTCTGTATATACTCCAACAATGCAAGTTTTTTTTTACATTCCCTTAGAAAGAATAACACAACTTTTCCGAAACAAACCCTCGTCCTTTTTCTGAATAAATAATATGAGTTTTTTTTTTTTTTCAAATATTTCTTTGTCCTATATCAGTTTGCCAAATCCGTTCAGCCATTTTAGTGTGAAGCGTACATACTAAAATGGCTGAAAAAATTTAGCACATAGGAACCTTTAGGAGACATTAGGACATAAGACTTTTTATCCCGATATTCCCACGGGATCGTGACTTATGCGGGTGAAACCGCGAGCGCAGATAGTTCTGAATATTTTCTTAAACAAAATCTAATTACACACAGGAAATGGAAGAGGAATTAGCAAGCCTCGAGGAACACCTAACCCAACAACTCTCCGATATCGAAACGGAACGACAAGAAACAGAAAACCGACTCCAGGAATGGATGGAGGAAGAACGCAGACTTTTAGAAGAAAGGCTAGCGAAGCACGTGGCTACAGAAAAACAGGCTTTAGAAGATAGACTGGGGAAGAAAGTGACAGAAATAGAGCTGCAGAAGAAGAAGTTAGGAGAACTAAAGGAGCGCAACAAGGACTGGCAGCACATACAGGCGGAAGCTGATAGAAAAGAGTTGAAAATAGCGGAGGGAGAGTTGGAAGAGCGTGAGAATGGGAGGGAAGAGTGCGCTCAAGATTACAAGAAGTATGGCAAGGAGTTTGAGGAAGGTATGTATGGTTTTTTTGAGACTGTGTTGCCTGCTTTTGGTGTGAGGTTATTACTGTTATTATTTTTATAAAAAAATGTTTTAGCAATAATTATGTAGATGAAGTCTATAGCTGTCTACTAATAAGACAACCCAGGCTTAGCTGTTCGTTTTTATTACAGAATCACATCTTTCCATTTTTTTTTTTGGGTGGGAAATCATCAAATAACTTCTTCTCCCTCTCTGGGTGGAGCGGGAGGGCGTGTCAGACTTTTACTGACTAAAACCCACCCGTGTTCCCTCAGTTGCCCGTGTGCCAGGGGCCGCGGTATCTCTTTCGAACAACCCGCACCCCTGGCAGGCATCGGCCCTTGCAGGCCCCATCAGTTGATGCTGACATCTCTTTGAGGCGCGCGTGGAACACAACGCGCCGTCGACCCGGGCTTGGTCCTTACCGGACAGCGAGCTACCCATTACTCGCCGTCCGCAAGCCCGCGCCTACGGTGGCCGGGAATCACCCTGGGATTCCCGACGCCCAGGGCGTCTCCCGCGGCGACTACGGCCGTGAGGGCGCATATACTGCCTCTCCCTCACGTGCGCCGCCTCCCTCTTCGCGAGCATTACTGCTTGGCAGAAGGAGGTGACGGCTAACCATTCACTCTCGCTCCGTACCATGGCCTGCACCAGGGCCGGACGCGAGAGATTGCCGCCGCCGATCGCCTCCACGAGGACACGGCGGTGCTCCGCCCAAGCTGGGCAGACCGCCACCGTATGCTCCACCGTGTCCTCAGGGCGATCTTCGCAATGGAAGCACCCGGGCGTTTCCTCCCGCCTTATACGAAACAGGAACCTCCCGAAACAACCGTGTCCGGTGAGGACCTGCGTCAGGCGGAAGGTGAGGACGCCATGCCGCCTCTCAAGCCACTCCTCAAAGAGGGGACTTACCGCCGCTATCGTGGCGTGCCCAACATCTTTCCATTAGTTAATTCAATCATTATGTTAATCTAACACGTACACTAAGTTACGTTCATTTACATTATAAATATTGCGCCCATCGTCGAGTTGTGAAGAGACAAAAGTCGAGTGATCCGTGATTCCATTTTGCCTTAAAAACATTGTGAAAGGATCGTATCAAATCCTTTACCACTAATTTAGTAAATGATTCCTTATTGTGTCAATTTTTTTCGTTAAAATAAAAAAAAAACTATCAAAATAGCATTTAAACAAACTACTGCTGGACTTAACCTTTCGTATGCCAGAACGCAGGTTGTACGAGACCGATTATCAGTAGGTACATTTGCGCGCTAGTATTGAGTGTGAAATGAGACACGTTGTTTGATAATACTTTAGTCTTTAATTGAATCACCGATTCACAGGTTAATTAGTACAATTAGTTACTTAGTAAGGTACACGATTTACTATCCTATCTATCACTGATTAAAATACTAGAACTTTAGATTTACTATTACAATCTGTATTACATTATGCACATCACACACGTTATCTTATTAAGAGCGGGGGACAGGAACCAAACTGACTTTTTCTATCCCGTACGGAAGTATTTATACAGTCTAGCGACGTGTGGGGTACGGGGGCAGTGGTCAAGACTAACCGCCAATGAGGGTGCAGTCGTATGCGCAATTACCTTATATGGTCGCGTTTTTCAATTTCGCTTCGAGATGTGATGACCAATTACAAGACACTTGCGCTGACATGACACACCCCCAACCTTTTCTTAGAAATTCTAGGTATCTACTAGAAATGAGTTACGTTTTTGTTATGACATCCTGATAATTTGTTCTGTCCTGAACACAGGTCTGCGCTCAAATTTTTTGAAGCTTCGTATGCTGGAACGTAGATCTGCGCGATATTAACTGACGCACTATAACTAGACGCAATGTGCAACGCGCGTTTAAAATGACGCGGCAGAAGGGACATTTTTGACGCGGCGCGGTTCCGGCATACGAAAGGTTAATGGCTATATAATATTTTTAGGCACAAACGCGATCAACGTGGACATGGAGATATTCAGTAAGAACGTGGTCGAAGTAGTGGAACACATGAACAACAAGATGCTGCGAGTGCTGGAGCAGACCAGGGTGCAAGTTGAGGTATGGCACTAATGTCAAGGTGTAATTGACGTCATCGTCTGCCTGCCTTTTCACAACTATGTTAGAGTCGGCTTCCAGTTTTACCGAATGCAGCTGAATACCAGTATTTTACATAGAGTGACTGCCTATCTGACCTACACAACCCAGTTACTGGGTAATACGAGGTGTAATTGTAATAACTAAAAACCCGAAAAGGGATGATTAAAATTTTATTCCATTAATTACGATATAAAAACTATGAATACGGACCTTACATTTATGAATACCAGTGATTGGATAATCGGGCGCAAATACGTATACCTAAACTTACTTTTATTTCCACGAAAGATTAATACGGACATGCCTGTCAGAATCCCGGATCCCGGAAATTTTTAAATATTAATAGTTTTTAGTCTTCTGTTCGTATAAAATACAATAAATTAGTCGATTCGATCACTAATCTGTTAGATAGATAAATAAATTTCCACTACTTGACCACATTGTGCACAGTATCATATTTTATTGATATTCCATTTGTTTTGAATAAAATAAAGATACTAAATCAAAATAACCACTGCTATAATTTCATTAAGTTTGTTATAGTTGTTTTTACAAAAGTGTTCAATGTCCGTAATATTCTTTCGTGGGAAGAAGTTTAGGCATATAAGCGCCCGATAATCCGATCACTTATGATCGCATAGCACAACATTATGAACGGAACAATAATTATGTTTTTTTTTACGGTTTCATTGTGTTCTAAATATGTTTGCCAGTCCACAAGATAGTAACGGGGCTGACCGTCTAGACTGATCCTAATAATATGTGCTGACATATAATATAGTCTAAAATTAATCTTTATTTCTGTCTCTCAGCAAGAAGTATCCAACGTGGTATCGACAGGCGAGGCGACTTGCAAGCAATTTGTGCAGGAAGCAGACAATATGCTGACCAACATCGTGGATAGCACCAAACAGATTACTGACGCGTGTGTCAGTCAGATTGAGGTGAGAACGTATTCATTGCGTTTTAGATTTTGTAAAAACACTAATTATTTTTAAAAGAGTGACCATGGAGTATCTTGTAGGCACTTCTCCATAGGAAATAACGAATTGGAACTGTGCACCTAGCTTCTGACGTTTCTTAAGTGCCTATAAAGGTTTATGTGAAATAAAATATTTTGATTTTTTATTTTGAATGTCATTTCGTTGCATGTTATGTGAATATCTCGTGAAGTTATGATTTTCCTTATCAAAGGTCGTGCAATAATAGTATTAAAACAATCTTTATGCAAGAATGGCAGCGCTGAAAAGTAGTTTTAATGATAATATGGCAATATTATCAATAGAAGTACTCAGTAGCGAAAAAATATTAAACAATATAATTTATTTTCAGTCCAACTCCAGCTCCGCGATCGGCCAACTATCCTCCCTCAGCACGTCGACAGCTGAGCTGATCGCGCTGACGTCACGGCAGTGCGCGTGGCACGCGGCCGAGTGCTCGCGCGCGCAGGGACACGTGGCCAGCGCGCGGGCACAGCTGGGGCAGGCCATCGCCAAGCACGCCGAGCTAGAGGGGCGGTATCTCAGTGAAGAGTATAAGGTGTACTCTCCTACGGGTGAGTTAACACTTATTTTACTATTTATGTTTGGGTGTTTATGGACTACACTTACCACTGATTCGTAAGGACCATCCATTACATACCGATACACCTCATGTTAAGCCGTTGGTCTTGGTATTCGTCGATCTTTAACAGTTATTACGGGTAGACAGAGAAGGCAGTCGCCCCATGTAAAATACTAGTGAATCAGTATACAGCGAGAATCGCTCGTCGCCGCAACTAATTAATTTGCTAGCTCTAATCGCTCGTCGCCGCAACTAATTAATTTGCTAGCTCTAATCGCTCGTCGCCGCAACTAATTAATTTGCTAGCTCTAATCGCCAGCCGTGGGACAGGCACGTAACCTGGCAATTGACATAATTAATAAGGTGTAATGCTAATGTTAACTTGAGCGATCTCCCCAGGCGCGACCCCGGCCCGCACCCAGTACCGCTACCCGCGCGTGCTGGCGACCACGTCGCCGCATGAACGACTGCTGAAGAGGTTCCGCGCCACGCGACACCACCTGGACGAGGTAAGCTATTTTTCTATTTTCTTTTGTATTTGTGCTATTGGTATGGTTGCACATGAAAGAGCAGGGCGGGCATCTAAGCTCTCAACCACCCTGACATACCATCGATTGCAGTGACTGTGAGTGAAGTTCATTAATAAAAAGTAATTGAATGTCAATTAAAAAAATTAAAACAAAAAATAAAGCATAATTATTCAGATGACACCAGTTTTTCAGCCAATTTCAATGAAACCACTGACAGGTACTTTTGCACTGTCAAGAAGTTGGTCAGTTAGATAGGTGAAGATATTATATTGGCTAAGTTCCGAATGAAATATAAGCACAAGGCTCCTTGCTTGATTCCCATTCAACTAAAGACATAGATAATTATAAAAATGTACTTCTCTCCAGGACTGCGTAGTAATAGAATCCGACCCGGAGTCTCGTGCCGCGAGTGACTCGGAATGTTCCACGAGTGAAGAGTCCGCAGTGTTCGCCGCGCCCTCGCCGCCATTGCAGAGCGTGCCGACCTGCCGGGCCAGCAAGCAGATGGTCAAGAGTACCTCCGAGACTGACATACTCTATACTATGAAGAAGGTAAGGAATCGTAACAGCAGGATGTAGCACAAAGGAATAAGAGAAAATTGTTAGTAACTGTATTGAAGTATGATGATCAGGGTGCAAATTTCAGTGATACTCTATAGAAAATTGAGGATCCTCCGACCAGACGGGTGTTGTGTCTGGTGGGCTTACTGCCCGACGGTTGATGTCGGGATGTTGTATATATATACGAGTCGCGCGGTAAACTCTGATTGCACGATGCAGGATTTGTGTGACGTCAGGTCATTGATGCGCAGTTCGCATGTGGCGTTATAGATGCCGTCGAACCGCGCTTGCTCATTTCGTAATCTTCTTCAACGTATCGATGATTCCTTTTCTTGGTTTTAAATAAGCTTCGACCAGAACTCTGCCACTTCGACAGCGTTATCGTTGGCCTCGCAAAGAACTTCTATTGTGCAGGTGTTAGTGCACAGAGAGCACGACAAGAGGTGAGGCATAGTTCTGGTATAAAAACGCGAGTCATGAACATTCGGTCCACGTGTTTATTTTATTATGACTATACCTACAAAAAAAATTGAATCACTAGAACAATCGGTAGCTGTTATAGTATTTCTTTCTCACGAAGTGAGGCGCATTTTACTTGTGGTTACCAAGTTTACAACCACGCTTTGAATGTCTATGTGTAAGTGCAGGAACTCTCGGTGCCATCCGTGACAATGATGAACTCGGAAGTGTGTGTGTTATGTGCTGACTTTATTACTTCTTCACGCAGACATTCACAGCGTGTTTGTATGTATACTTGGTTAACACAGCTAAAGTGCTCGTCGTTTCGTAAGATACAAATATTGTAGTTTTATACTAAGATTAAATATGTCCCCTAATAGTAAATTCTTTAAATCTTCCTTCTTTCACAGCAACAAGAAAATGCCAAAGAGAACGCGAACCGTTCCAATCCAAGCAAGAAGCCATCCAAACTGCCCGCGCCCTCATCTCTCAAGAAACCTCTCGTGGAACGGAACGCCAACTGACGTCATAGTAGACATACCGTAGTATACTGTCCTGTACCTTTAGTTAGGATGGCGCGAAGACATTGTGTTCAATGTGAGTTCAGTTGCGAATTGTCGCCGCTAGAGGCGCTAGTGATGCCCGTGAAATTAATCATTTTTCGTACTATTAAAATAGTTTTTCATGTGACGTAAAATCACAATACATGTAAAATGCATGTAAAATGATGATCGCGAGCGTTTTCAGCGACAATTTTCGCAGTTTTCAAAAAAAAACTCACCGATTTT
This sequence comes from Antitype chi, assembly GCA_947359405.1. NCBI lineage: Eukaryota > Metazoa > Arthropoda > Insecta > Lepidoptera > Noctuidae > Antitype > Antitype chi. Next base: position 1,684,844 of record OX375827.1, on the reverse strand, counting down.
GTAATTTGGTATAATATACGGATTTGGATAAAAATGATGTTTTTATAAGAAGTAAGTATGTACTCAGTGTGTCGATGATTTTGTTTGTTCATATGTTAACATAATAAGTTATATTATGACAGTTGACAAACTGTAAATATAGAATTTGACGAGGATAAAACATTATAATATAGTTTAACAAAAATGTTATATTTTTTCTTGACGATATCAAGAAAAAATATAGCATTTGTGTTAGGCGAGAATTATGGACATTTTTTTTAACAAATACAATAAAATATTTATATCACATTTTAGCTTATTTTTAATTTTTTTTTTATGTTAATTTAATAAAAACGGTTTTATTATTTGATTAAATTATTAATTAATATTAACTTATATATATATATTAGAGTAAATACTAAAACACCAACAGTATAAAAAACGAAAAAACATGTTTTTTTTTTCTGAAACAAAATTATGATGTATTGTCAACTTAATTAACACAGTAATTATTGTAGATTTTTATAGCTTTTGGCATTGATATACAAAAAAAAAACCCACACACAATACTGTCCACAATCGTCAGTGGTTAAAGTTATGATATTTATATTCTTTTTGCAAATTCAACCTTAAACGCATGACTTTAAGTGATTTTTACAAAGCAATGTCCTAAAAGATTGACAGAAAGATGACTGACTATACTATTTGACACCTGCGCACATTGCGCCCTATTTATGTGGATTTTTTGAGACGCTGATTGTTTATCTTGGGTTTTTTGTGTATCAATAAGCTTCTAACAATAGTTTCTCCTATATTTATTATTTCTGCTTTCTTCTAACGCTAAACAGTTCGGATTACTTCATCCACTTACGTACGACATTTTAATATATTTAAAAGTATTTTCAAACAATTCTTCATTTAATTTGAAATTTTATAGAATAGTTATAATTGTAATGTCAATAAACTATGATAAGATTTTTAATGTTCACTATATTATTATTTTAAATAATTATATTATTTAGTTTGCCACATATCAAATGTGTACCGTGTTCATGTGGATCGATAATAATATCGAATAGATTCTTAGATAAAATATTAACCACGTTTAAAAAGTATTGAAAATTAATTCTGTCGAGGACTAATGCTGGCTTATACAACACAACCGAGGTACCACTGACACTGACGGTCGACCAATTTTCAACCTTATTGCTTAAGTTATAAGGGTAAAAAGTGATCCACCGCTTTTGTCCAGGCATTATAATAGGTCTTTACCTATGAAATTGCCGTTTTTTATGAAAAAATTTAAACGAATTTTTTTCATGTATTTTTTATTTGTATTAATCGAAGTAATCACCCATGCAATCAATGCATCTTTGCCATCGCAGTGGCAGTTTATTGATGCCCTTCTTAAAGAAATCAGCTGGACGGGAGGCAACAAATTCTTCAAAGGCATTTTGTACTGCCTCTCGGGTATTGAATTTTTTTCCCGCCAAGAAGTTATCCAAATTCTGGAAAAAGTAGTAGTCTGTAGGCGCAAGGTCTGGTGAGTAGGGCGGATGACGGAGAGCTTCCAACCCCAGTTCTTGCAACTTGGAGACCGTCTGCTGTGCAGTATGAGGTCGCGCGTTGTCGTGCAGGAGCAGCGGAGACGAGCGATTGACCAATGCTGGTTGGAGATGTGCCAGCTTCTCCATCATTGTGTTCAGTTCTTCACAGTACACATCTGCAGTAATGCTCACCCCGTTTGGTAAGAAGCTGTGATGAATCACACCGGCGCTAGACCACCAAACAGTGACCATCACTTTTCTAGGGGTAAGTTTTCGTTTAGGGCATTGTTTAGGTGCTGAACCAGGATCCAACCAACTTGCTGAGCGCTTGCGGTTATCAAACAGAATCCATTTTTCATCGCAGGTAACAATGCGGTTCAAAATTCCTTCATTTGTGTGGCTGTTGAGCAGTGCAAGGCACGTCTCGACGCGTACTTCGCGCTGACGATCATTGAGTTCGTGGGGCACCCATTTGTCAAGCTTTTTTACCTTGCCAATTTGACGCAAATGGACCAATATTGTTTTGACGCTAACGTCGAAAGCTGCTGCTAATTCAGCCGTAGATTGTGTATCATCAGCTTCCACAATCGCCTTTAATTCGTCATTGTCGACCAAAGTCTTCGGACGACCGCGAGGTTCATTTTTCAGGTTGAAATTTCCAGAACGGAAGCGAGCAAACCAATAACAGGTGGTGCGTTGGTTTGTAGTGTTAGCTCCGTAAACGTCGTTGATGTTGCGTGCCGCTTGTGCCGCGTTGCTGCCACGACGGTACTCATATTCCATAATTACTCGAATTTTTAACGTATCCATGATGACGAAAAAGATTGAAATGCGATGAAAATGTAACACTAATCAATAAACAAATGACTACTTTTGGAAAAAAAAATCCATGTTTTTAAAATAAAATTAATTTGAAATTAGAATTCTTACCAAAACAAAAATTATTTTGATTTGAAATGGCCAGTACTGCAAAACGGCAATTTCATAGGTAAAGACCTAATATTTCTTTAATAAAATCAAGCCGTATAAAAAAGGCACCAGCATCCTAATTGTGGCACACTATTTAACACAATCTGATTCATTTTGAAGGTTATTGCTAATCCATTGCTTCATATGTTCGAAAAAATTGTCTGCTCAACAACGTAAATAACGCAATGAATATTGATTTTCTAGTTTTTGCCTATTTCCTACTGTTAATGTGTTACGCAATTCCCCCGCTATCCCGACGCCGGTGCTTAACGAGAAGCGAGTCGAGCTAGCAATTGAACATAGTGGGCGAGCAGCGAGTGTCTCTGAGCGAGAACTCTCTTCGATATGTCGCTGCGAAAGACGAGTGGCAAGTACTCGTTTGTCTTTCGCGGTGTGAATAGTCAGTGATCAACTATTAATTGATGTATATCTTTAACTTACACGGTACCAATCCTTTGTACGTTCCTTGAGCGAGTAAATCTTTGCTTCCTTGTCGACGGTGAGGTAGCTAATGCTCAATTTTCGTATTAAGATTGTATGTTACACAATTGACAAAAAGTTAATTATGGTTTGTAAAATTGTTTTCTATTCCGTGGCAATGTATGTAGAGTCTAGGGGTCAGTTAAGACAGAACGGAAAAATGCCCGAAAAAATTACTGGCTCTATTAAAAATAGGCCCGTATCACCATGGCGTTAAGTAGAAAATTGCAGAGATATCGACACAGTCGCTTAAAATTGCAGCCAGAGACGGCTCCAGCCTGTGCGAGGATGTTTCCGTTCTGTTGGAACTGACCGTAGTACTACTAGTAGCCAAGCTTTCCCGTCAGGTATTGGTCTATGTGCACTTTAAATATAAGCCCATTCATGTATAAAATGAAGCAAATATTTGATATATTTCGTACAAAATTAGTTTACAATGCTTTTCTGTATTCACGTGAGTATAAACACTGAATAAAATATAATTTACTAATATACCTAAAGTTATTTTGGAGTTTTTTCTGTTTACCAAACCCAATCCAGTTTCCTTAAGATTACAACTGTGCATGGGTGTTCTAATGAAATGGGTTAAGATGACACCAGCCGTGGGTGCGATCTCAATAGTGGGCATGGCTTAAAAGCACGATGTCTCACTCGCACCGTGCCCGGGGAGGACATTATTGAGTGAGATGCACGATAATTCATAGTAAAACATTAAGAAAACTCCTTCGGAAGATCGAGTCTTTTGAAAAAACCCCAATAAAGTTTGTTGAACTTTTTGATATTTGAGCTTTATTGGTACCGACTTTGTTTTGGAGATTATACACTTCTTTTGAGAACAGTGGTGGCCGTTAGGAGTATATGTGTTCTGTGAGTGGTGGGCCAGTGGTAATGACCGCGACTTACGAGTTGTAGGTCGTGCGTTCGAACCCAGCCAGGCGCATTACTTTGTGTAAATTATTTCATCACCACTGCTCTCAAACGGTGAAGGAAAAACATCGTGAGGAAACCGGTATGTCCTAGAACAAAAATTTCGAACACGTGATATCTACCAACCCGCACTGGGCCCGCGTGGTAGATTACGGCCCACTCCCTCTCGCGGAGAGTAGGCCTGTGTCCCAGCAGTGGGAACGTTATAGGCTGAGTATGTACACTTATTTGATTACTTCTCTTCTTCAACCCTTGGCCACCCAATGCTGAGTGTAGGTCTCTTCCAAATCTCTCCAATTTTGGCGGTTTTGTGTCATGGCTATCCAGTTTCTTCCGGCCACTTTAATGAGATCGTCTGTCCACCTAGTCGGTTGTCTTCCCACATTCCTCCGTCCCGTCCGTGGTCTCCACTCCAGCATTTTCTTCCCCCATCTTCCATACAGTCTACGGCATATATGGCCCGCCCACTTCCACTTTCTTTTTACTATCACTCCCGCTATGTCCGTGAGTCTGTGACAAGCTGACCCGTGCCAACTTCGTTGGGCGGTAAACATTTTTATACGAGTATCTTTCAATAGATTACGACACGGTCACGGCGGTTCCATACCTATGTCGTATTATCTCTTTAACCATTCGTCCAAATTATATGCAGTAAAAGGGAAAAGTCTTGTTGTAAACACTTGAGACGATAAATTTAGTTATTTTAATAAGAATTCATAATTCGCACCTTTAAAGACAAACCGTTACTAAACGAAATTTTTCGAAAATTGTGTTACAAATGCCATCTTCCTTAAAATTACGTAAACTATACGATAAATAATAGGTCTTTACCTATGAAATTGCCGTTTTGTATGAAAAAATTTAAACGAATTTTTTTCATGTATTTTTTATTTGTATTAATCGAAGTAATCACCCATGCAATCAATGCATCTTTGCCATCGCAGTGGCAGTTTATTGATGCCCTTCTTAAAGAAATCAGCTGGACGGGAGGCAACAAATTCTTCAAAGGCATTTTGTACTGCCTCTCGGGTATTGAATTTTTTTCCCACCAAGAAGTTATCCAAATTCTGGAAAAAGTAGTAGTCTGTAGGCGCAAGGTCTGGTGAGTAGGGCGGATGACGGAGAGCTTCCAACCCCAGTTCTTGCAACTTGGAGACCGTCTGCTGTGCAGTATGAGGTCGCGCGTTGTCGTGCAGGAGCAGCGGAGACGAGCGATTGACCAATGCTGGTTGGAGATGTGCCAGCTTCTCCATCATTGTGTTCAGTTCTTCACAGTACACATCTGCAGTAATGCTCACCCCGTTTAGTAAGAAGCTGTGATGAATCACACCGGCGCTAGACCACCAAACAGTGACCATCACTTTTCTAGGGGTAAGTTTTCGTTTAGGGCATTGTTTAGGTGCTGAACCAGGATCCAACCAACTTGCTGAGCACTTGCGGTTATCAAACAGAATCCATTTTTCATCGCAGGTAACAATGCGGTTCAAAATTCCTTCATTTGTGTGTCTGTTGAGCAGTGCAAGGCACGTCTCGACGCGTACTTCGCGCTGACGATCATTGAGTTCGTGGGGCACCCATTTGTCAAGCTTTTTTACCTTGCCAATTTGACGCAAATGGACCAATATTGTTTTGACGCTAACGTCGAAAGCTGCTGCTAATTCAGCCGTAGATTGTGTATCATCAGCTTCCACAATCGCCTTTAATTCGTCATTGTCGACCAAAGTCTTCGGACGACCGCGAGGTTCATTTTTCAGGTCGAAATTTCCAGAACGGAAGCGAGCAAACCAATAACAGGTGGTGCGTTGGTTTGTAGTGTTAGCTCCGTAAACGTCGTTGATGTTGCGTGCCGCTTGTGCCGCGTTGCTGCCACGACGGTACTCATATTCCATAATTACTCGAATTTTTAACGTATCCATGATGACGAAAAAGATTGAAATGCGATGAAAATGTAACACTAATCAATAAACAAATGACTACTTTTGGAAAAATAAATCCATGTTTTTAAAATAAAATTAATTTGAAATTAGAATTCTTACCCAAACAAAAATTATTTTGATTTGAAATGGCCAGTACTGCAAAACGGCAATTTCATAGGTAAAGACCTAATATAACACATTCATAAAAAAACCACTGTATGAGGTAGATAGGCTCTAATTTTGACAATTACAAAACTAAATAAGATTTTGTTGCTAAATGCAATAACGTGTTTAAACTAATTGTGATGTATTTTGTTTTTTCGTTTAGTAACGGTTTATCTTTAAAGGTGCGAATTGTTGATAATATGACCAATAAAACATGACCCAACGATTAAAATTATTTTTTAAATATAATAAACTACTTTTTGTGACTTATATATAAAAGTTAGACGTATGCTGTCGCTGAATTTTTTGTAGGCATTATCAAGCTCTACAACTTTTCACTAGAACTCAATCATATAGTTATCTCTCATCGTTAAGGCAGCATTCGTAAGAAACGTTTTCGTTCCACCGTTTTTTCTCCGCCTTACTTTACAAATGCGACTACCATGAAAAAGCCTTTTAAGTTTTCGGGTTAATATGAAGCCTATGACACTCAAAAATAACGTGGCTTTCTATTGGTAAAATAATTTTCTAAATCGGTTAAGTAGATCCAGAGATTACCCCCTACAACCTCACAAACTTTACCTCTTTATAACATTAGTATAGATTAATAAAACACAAGATAATTTTATTGTATTTATTAGCATATAGAGTACCTAAATTTACAAGTAGTTGAAATAAGATTAGGCTGATTCATATCCCGTGATCTGTAGTCTGTAGGTATGTTTGTGCACACACTGCATCTAATATCCTGTTTTTTATATTTCCTTGATCATAATTATACTTTGAATATTGTCTTCCATTGCAAGCCGAAAACTATTTTTTTATAAGACTAAACTGGAGAATGAGTATCTACTAACGTTTCGCGAAATATCAAATCAGTCTGATCCGTTCAATAATATTTACAACCTCACAAGGAGAAATACCAAGTTCCACCAGGATTTTTGTTTTAAATGAAGTTTTGTGTACTCAATCATATACAAAACAGTAGTCTAGCTAACAATTTATTTACCAGCGTTTGTTTCAATGTCCCTTGCACGTTATACAACGACACTGATCATTTTGATTCCAAGACCATGTGACAGTTAGATATTTTCAACAGAAAGGGGAAGCGCAGAGCTAGCCCGCGAAATTCAAATTTTCTTACGTTTATTTGCAATTTGCAGGTGTGTGAGTGTCAGTACCAAATATGGCTTTACAGAATTCTTTTCATTAAAATCATCAATGCAACTCTCGTGAGTTCTTTTAATCCCATTGAATGACTTCCAATAAGATTAAATGTAGTTAGAGGGTTGAATTGATGATTATAATTCTGTAAAGCCATATTTGTTGCAGTCACAAATCCTATTTAAATCAACATAATATAACCTGATACTGCCCTGCAAATTGCAGTAAAAATCATTTTTGAAATTCAATTTAATAATGGAAATTGTTGTCAAAAGCGATAAATAATGAAATTACGAGATCGACTATACATAAAGACGAATAAACCTGGAAAACATTATAAAATGTTGATCACAATAAATACGTGTCCGTGGTGGAACCAGGAGTAAACTAAAAAATAGTTTTTTTATAATCCGATAATTATGGCTGGATAGTCTACGAAAAACACATAGATTATGTATTTTTAACAGCATAGCCTTTTATGTATGAAATAGACATAAATAATGTAACAGACTCTGCCCGCGTGTATTAATTTGAAAACAATTTCTTATTTTACGATCAAAATTCTATGTACCTATCTCGTTAAAATATGATGTATTAAAAAATATTCATTAAAAAAATTCATACAATTTTTGTGACGTGAGAACTGCAGGCAGATTCTTGTTACATGAAAATTATAAATAACTAGAAATACTAATTGTGTATGTAAATAATATAAATAATAGTAATTGTTTGGTTTTTCGTATTACAACTAAGATTATGTTTATTTCTAAAATAAATTAATGTTACGTACTGATAGGGGTGTATTTAATTAATATTTTATTCAAGGAAGGCTTTCTACCTTTGACCACAACGGTAATTATTGCACATAAGCTAGACACAATAAGCTAAAAAAATAAATGGGGAACACTTTTTGATCGGACCCTTTGGAAGTAGGACACATCTGCCGTATCAGCCGTGTGCGAATCGATGGGCCAAACATACGACCCAGTGGGTCCCGCTTAATGGCAAACGACAACGCGGCAGGCCTAGACGGAGATGGCGGGAGGGCTGGACTGCTTTCATAGAAATTGGTCCTTGGCAGCTCTGGATAGAGATCATTCCGACCTCGCCACCGAGGTCCTCGCGCCCTGCGAAAACCCCGAGTAACGGCGTATAACGTCGTTTGATCCAGCCTGTCCCCACTTGCTGTCCCCCTAACAGTGACGCCCTGAGCCGAGGCTCGTACCCCGCAGGGGGTGCCCTCAGCGTGCAGTCGCCTAGTATTTAAGTAGTTTTTAAGCCCTGGGTGGAGGCGTTAAGTAAATTCTTAATGGGAGCCCCAGGAAAAGACCGGTTAAGCAGTCACGGCCTCTCAAGGCCAACTGCGCGATGTCCGACAAAAATAAAATCCGGGCAGAGAGAGGGAAAGAGAGTAGGGCGGGCTTTGCCCAACAGTGGGACATTAATGGCTTATAATAAAATTGTCTAAATACAGATTTTTTTTAAATGAGTTATTCAGTGCCAGGAAATATTTTAACGTTCGGCATAATTCAAATACTATGTTTGTGTCTAAGATGTCAACACTGTTCGGTAAAAAAAATATTTGAAAGAATTTTAAACCCTGTATAGTTTACTTTTCTTTCGCGGTTTGTGTGTCAAAATAGAAAGCCTTAGGCCGACGCCGACGGTACGCGACGCATCTTCCGTCAAAATGTCGACTAAAACGTGTCTTGACTAATAAAGTTGTACAAAATAGTGAAGTCTAAAAAACAGTTTAATTTGAAAAAAAAAAACAAATAAATTCGACTTTACCTTGACTGAGAAGATGGTGGGAGAATGTCAAAATGTCGACAAAAATAAATAATATAACACTAAATAAATAAATTAGCTTACATCTAAACAAGTTATTTTGAAATTATTTACATAGCAGCGTAGTCGACAGCAGATCGAATGCTGTGCATAAATAGCAATAATTTTAAATAATTATTATTTAAATGCAGATATACAGTCATTTTATTATAGTAAGTCCTAATTCTATGAAAGTGTAACTTCCATAATAGCTGCTCCAATTGGTTATGTTTTTTTTTAAATATCTCTGATTCTTAAACTGCGCCTCTGGCCAAACAAATAAAGTTGAAAATTGAATGAGGAAGCACAAAATTGATAACAAGCAGGTTGATTTATAAATGCTCAGATAATAAATGTGCACATAGCTACCTACATTATTATTTGACACTTATTAACATAAGCTACTGAGCACCTGATAAACGTTTTTAAATAGCTGACATGATTTAGTTGCCAAACAAAAATATTCACATCCCACAATTTACCCGTCAAAATTGCCAACTGTCCAAAACGAGTTAGTCTGAGAACCTTATTCCAAGGGAATAATGTCCATATTCGTATAAGCGAATGTAAGCAATTGTCTCATACGAATATAAACTTAATGCACTTAACATTAAAGTTTATATTAGTTTGAAACACTAACGTTATTTGCGATCTGTAATCTTATCCAGAGTAATGAACTCTAAATCTCTGTCTGAACTGACCCTTTGTCACCCAACAATATTTTTTTAATTACAAAGGCCGAAATACTAGCTCATTCGGCTCGCTTTTATCGAACTCGCCAGTTCAATTGAGCCTCACTTAGAAACCCTAGATTCTACTATAGGTTGCGCTGTACTATAGGTTGTTGACGGATATGATTTGGTTGATCCAGCCGATGAATGAAGACACCTTCACGTAGACCCCTGGCACGTCTTGCCGGCCGCAACCGAAACCCCATGAGACCAGTCCCACCAGCTCATAGAAACCATCGTCTTGGCATACTAGCGGACCACCGCCGTCACCCTGTGAAGAAATAAACCATGATTTATACCTAATAGCGAAAGGGGATGGGGGATTTTTGGCAGTTGTTACGGGTCGTTAGAAGTCTGAAAGTCTGACAACCAGTCTTGCCAAGGGGTGTCGTGTTACCCAGTAACTGGGTTGTGGAGGTCAGATAGGCAGTCGCCACATGTAAAATACTGGTATTCATTTATTCAGCTGCGTCCAGTTAAAATGGAAGCCGACCCCAACATAGTTGGGACGACTGAGGAAGACTGAGCAGATGATGTGAAAAAGAGGATTGTAAATTAAGTTTCATCCGAAAACACCCATCGGTTTCTTGAACTTCAAGTGTATCCGGCCGACCCTAGTTACTATCTCATTGGAGATCGTATATACCTAAATCCACATCGGAGTTACTTTTTGCGGAACAACGTTTGCAAGTAATAGTGTGAAAATGGATACCGAAAGACTTATCGCTTAGGCCGCAAAAGTTATAGAAAGTTACTGATGTTGTCATGTTGCAAAATGTGGCTGTACAAAAAGGACCTTTAACTGACGCGGTAAATTAGTTACTGCTACTAACCTGACAAGCATCGTTTCCAGGCTCGCCACCGGCGCAGAAGGAGCTGGCTGGCAGGATGAAGATCTTCTCGGTGACCGCGTTGACCTTGCGGATGCACTCCGCGTCGCTCACTATGGGCAGCTCGGCCTCGCGCACGCGCAGGGGGATGGGGCCCGCTAGGAATTGAGGAAAAGTCACATTTTTTAATAGGTAAACAAAAGTTGCATTCAGAACGATTTATTTCAGCAATTGTTTTAGCACTATAGAATTTCATACTAACAGCGAGTCACACGTCAGTGGTAACACCGTGAGCGGACTTAGCGGAGTACTTAGTTTCAATAGAATAATTCCCGTTTTCTCTAACTTAAATACCTAACTGAATAAAAGAGCGCTGCTGGATTTTTTACTTTCGGTGCTTGTGGCTAAGTAAAAACAGACTCATGGGTCGATTGATCAGGTTACGCTACGCTTGCCGCGGTTATTCCATGGATGGGTGACCATCTTTATCTATACGAAGACCACTGCTTGCATCGGAAAGCACGTTAAGCAGTTGGTCCCGGCTGTCATTCGTAGATCTTTCTCACTCGTTACGGGTCGTCAGAAGCGCAAAAGTTTAAATCAAAATCAAAATATTTTATTTCACATAAGTCTGCATGGGCACTTATGAAACGTCAGAAGCTAGGTGCACGGTTCCAATTTGTCGTTTCCTATGGAGAAGAGCCGGCAAGAAACTCCACGGTTACTCTTTTAAAAATAATTGGCTTTTACAATGTTTTCAAATTACAGTGATAATAGGTATGGGAGGACAGTGCAGGCCAGTCAATAAGTACCAGGTACTTAGAGGAATGAAAATACAGAATAGAAAAACGTCTACAAATCTAGTCTCTAAGGCCTACAACGTTCTCTCATTCACAATATGTAAAAGAATCTACCTATATAAAATTAATCTATTTGAACCAAGTGACATGATTTCGATGACAATCACTGAAAATAAATAGTAGGTAGTAAAATTGATGTATAATGTCAAATAATGACGAGAATATGTCAGACATTGTAAAAAAAAAATAATAATAAAAAGAATAAAAATTAACATTGCAATTTGGGAGCAGTTAATAGACTTTCACACGGTTTTGCTGTTAATGAGGTACCAGGGAAGCCACATGTGCAGAAGGAATTAATGCCAAACTTCCCTGTCTTCAACGTAGTCTTTTATCTTATAATATGCTTTTTTGATAAGGACACGTTTGATGTGAGTTTTAAACTTTCCATCGCTAAGTTCTGTAACCGACTTTGGCAACTTGTTATAGAAGCGGATACTGTTTATAAGAAATGACTTGCTAGTTTTAGTTAATCTAAAGTTTGTCAACGTTGTCAAGTTTTGAGAGAAGTGGTGATAAATTATTTACACAAAGTAAATCGCCTGAGAAAGTTTGAACCTACGATCTACAACTCGTAAGTCAACGCCGTTACCACTGGGCCACCACAGCTCCTCGTATAGAAAGATACGAATATTTATTACCTACTTAGAAAACATAGAACCTCCTTTTTTGAAGTCGGTTAATAAGAAAACGAGAAGGAATACTTACTTTCTCCCATGTATCCGTAGCCGGTGACAGTGCACCGCTTGCCGGCCGCGTGGCTCACTCCTCGAGCCGGCAGGCAAACCAGGCACACTCCTGTTGATCAATACACTTAATAAATTTTACGTTTAATACTTAGGCCCCCTTGCACTACCAAGGCACACTTGCACCACAAATACTAAGGCACACTTGCACCACAAATACTAAGGCACACTTGGACCATAAATAACTAAACTAACGCTAAAGTTTCTGTCATTGTGTTCAGATGGTGTTTTAAATACGGGCTTTGATGTCAATGCAAACTGCGAGAATTTTTGTGTAAGAAATTTCACACGTAACACAATAATTGACGTAAACCTACACATATATATTTTTTTTTAATGAGACTTAAAATCTTGATGAAAACCTAATGAAGTTTCTATTACCATGGATTGTAATTAAATTTTTTAGCCAGTTGGGTTTCTACAATAACACGATTGCATAATTTCATGATATTTTTTATGTTATTGGATCTCTTTTTTTAAAGTTCTCTTTTTACGCAGACGGTTCAAGACCTATTCAATGATACCCCACTGTTTTCACAATATGGCGTCTGGTTGTCGCCATATTGAATTTTGATTACTGTCATGTCTTTAGTGACACTCTCAAGATTATGACAAATCGATTGACGTTAGAATCATCAAAATCAGCCCACGCGTTTGGTCTCTAGAGTGCCACAAAGGTACAAACATACATGGGCTGACAAACACATTACCCTCCATTGCGTCGCGCAATCGGATAAAAAGATTCCGACTACTCACCTTCTTTAAGCTCAGCTTTTCCGTGCAGCTTCAGCAACGCTATATCATTGTCCAGGGTCTGGCTGTTGTGGTTGTGGTGGATGTACGTCGTGGCGACCCTCAGGGTCTGGGCGCCAGGGGAGCCGTACTTCCGAGTGAGGTCGTGATCGCCCACTCGCACGTAGATCGCGTCGCCGGAGCGGACAATACTGGAAATTTTAGGAAATTAGTAAGTTTAAAGATCGCGGCACGTATCCAAAATAAGAATAAACAACCGAAAGCGTGCACTCGTTACCTCGCACGGAAAAATAATAAGGTTTTTTTTTATTAAATTAAATATCGCGACACGTAAGTTGAAACAAAATCCGCTATTTTGGTACAAATTATGTGCCGCGATCTGTATCAAGGAGGGAAAAGTTTTGCTTAATCTACGTTCGCAATTTTAATTGGGAAACACTTAAATGATCTTCAAAAAACTTGTTGACTAACTTAGCTTGTAACGATACACACCGTTTTAATTTAAATGGATGAGCCTCTTTTTTACTTTCTGGTCTTTCCTCAATGTTGGTCGCAATAACTATGCTAGGGCTCCCTGATCAAATGGAGTAGGTTAGGTTAGAAATATGACCAACCACGCTACATCCAAGTTGGTCTCTGTTATTTGGCTATTTTGTATTTATAGACATATGACAGCACAGTTGGCGCAGTGGTTAAGCGATTGACTGCTGCGCTGCGTGTCGCGGGTTCGATTCCCGCACGGAACAAATATTTGTATGACCTACAAGTAGTTGTTCCGGGTCTGGCTGTTTGTGTATGTGAGTTTAAATGTTTGTAAACGCACCCACAATACAGGAGAAATTCCTAGTGTGGGGCAACGTTTAAAAAAAAAATATGACCCTAAAAGTTTATTTAAAAAAAAAACAACCGACGTCGGTGTTTTTGTTCATGTTTTTGCCACCGACTTCCGAAATTTATGTAATTTTTCACTTTATAGTGTTTTTTTTTGTAAGTCGGTTGTTTTCAACTATGGAGAAAAACACCCAACCTCGCGGGTAAACAGGCGTGATGTTGTAACGACGAGTATACTAACTTGGTGACGCAGTGCGCGGCCGTGAGCACCCACTGCGTGCCGATGAGCGCGGCGCCGCACAGGTACTGGTTGAGCGAGTTGATGAGCGCCACCTGCCAGCACCACTCGCCGCGCTCGCCGTCCTCGCCGCCCATCACGCGCCCGGCGCGACGCGCTGTGCGGGACGTGCTGCCTGCGACAAGCACGTGGACATGTTCTACACTCTAGCCTTCATACATAGACTATCTCACCTGTAGCCATGAAGGGGAAGGTAGAGATAGTACAGCGTACTGCCGAACAACCTATCATTTATTCAAGCAAACAAAAACCTCCGTATATCAACTTGCTGTAAGTTTTTCCATACTGAAACCCTAGAATATCTAGCGTTTGCCATTTGGTTTTCAAACATGTGAACAAGTATATGTTTAAAGCGACATATTACTCAAAAATAAAGTCGTGCTACAACCTGACTTTATTAATAGTACTAGTTCTTTATTATGAACTCAACTTAATAAACTTGATATTTATTTTAGGGCTGATTTTTCAGTTAATTTGATGATGATTTTTCAATTGGATTAGTCAGGTAATTTTTATCTGACGAATACATCTGACAGTTTGGCATATTTTCTGTACAAAAACTGTCAAACCGACATATTTATTCCTAAGATAAATTTATCTGACTATTGAAAAAACAGCCTTATGTGGAAGTAAAATCAATTCGGAAACAAGGATATAAATACGGAATTAATTTGATGAGATACCTTTGACTCCGCACACGTATTTGTTGTATTTTTCAGTAGAAGACAGCGTTGTGCCGTAGTTCGGCTCGTACGGTGCTGCAAAACAAAGAATTACAACATTTAATGTAGACTTTATAATATTTTTCTTATACATATTATTAGTATCTAAATAAAACAGGTGTCTATTATAAGAGCGTTTGTTTTAAAGGATATTTCATAGCAGACGTAAGCATCATAAACAGCGGGGTAATTGCGTCACACATTAACAACTAGATACCTATTCTTTTGATAGATCAACAACATGTTTTTGAGCAGAATAATTTTATAAACATATGAAGAAATGGATTAGAAAGGAGATAAGCCATATTGGCCCAAAATCCAAAGTAGGCAGCGTAATAAAATGTGTTCTCCTGGTCCGGGAAGTCTTCCTCATTATTTTTTACTATGGCGCCGAATCTCAACGATCGTTCCTTCATCTTTAACAAGTACCTCTGAAAGTGTTCATAAAACAGTTTTTTGGCATTTTAACTAAATATCAAGGTTACCCTTAATAACTTTAAAAAACAGCTGAAGGAATGGTCGTTGAGACTCGGCGCACTAGTAAAATATGATAAGCAGGACTTCCCTTACCAGAAAACACATTTTTATTCTCAGGCCGGACTTTCGGTTTTGGGCCCAACTTTGCATGAAACGTGACTGGTCTCCTTTCCTTCAGAATCCTTCAGATTGTGACTGAACTGTGTGTTACGCAATATAGGTGCTGGAGTATAAAAAAAGCTAATATTAAAATCAAGCAATGGTTACCATTCCATCACCAAAAACAAATACCTACATTCAATCTGACTTAATAGAACGTTATTTTGGGATTCACCAATAGGCGTCGCATGCGTGCTCGCAAGCGGCGTGGTGTAGTGCGGGTAGCTGGCGGGCGGCGGCGGCAGCGGCAGCGGCGCGCTGTCGTTGGGCGGCCGGCCGCCCACCACCTCCAACACCTTGGACTTGGGCGCGCAGCACTGCGTGCCTGCCTTCTTGCATTTGAACACGTCTGTCATCTCCGCGTTACCTGTAAACATGATCTATATGAGTTTTTGCCAGAAAACTTGCCATAATTAAATTTCAATATCTGGTTGACCGAGCATTGCTCGTTTTTTTTTGGTTTGACGTTTTCTTAAAATCAAACCTAGTTAGATCGATTTATCACCCCCGAAACTTACTTGCTTACCAAATTTTATGAAAATCGTTGGAGCCGTTTCCGAAACTCAAATTAAATATTTATACAGGGTGTCCGGTAGTTAATGTGCACGTCTTTTTACATTGTTCTCACATTGACAATTTCAACATAATGATGTAACCAACTGTTTGTAATAATTTCATGATTTTAAAAGAGTGTCCATGGAGTTTCTTGCCCGTTCTTCTCCATAGGTACCTACGCTTTGGAATGGGCAACTAGCTTCATCTTTCTACCTCACCGACCTTGACAATTCAAAAGTGCCTTTAATTGGTTTATTTGAAATAAATGCTTTGAGTTTTTGAGTTTTAATGGATAACCTTGAAATAGTTCATGGTAGAACTACTGGCCATTCAGAAAAAAACTTTTTTTTCTGTAAAAAAAAACAACCGGCTTCCGAGAAAACTCTACTAAGTGAAAAATAACTTTAATTTAGGAAGTCGGTGTCTTTGGATATGTATTTAAATTTTTTGTCACCGCCTTCTGAAATTAAAGTTATTTTTCACTTTAGTATTTTTTCGGAAGTTGGTTGATTTGATACAAATATATATTTTTTTCTGAATGCATACTACAGATTAAATATTTTTTTTTTCTGAATGGCCATTAGTTCTACCATTTCAAGGTTATCCATTAATTACCGGACACCTGTATATATAATTGCTCGTTTAAAGGTATGCAGGTGTTGCAGAAATTGTCCTACTGATCGAGAAAGATTGCAGGTCTTGCAATTGAAATATTCTTACGTTTTTTGTCATTTGCAAGCCAGTGTCAGGTTGTAAGGTGTTTAAGATATAATTTGCGACCGTAACAAGTATAGGTTCACAGAATTATAATCACTAAACTCATCAACACAACCCTCCAAGATCATTGAATGCCGTTTAATGACTCTTTCATGTGTTTTCACGGGCTACACTGGCACTTCCCCCTTAAGAGCGTCCATCCCACGCGGGCTGACATTGGCGCATTTATAGCGGTTTTTCGTGATTATTTCATTAAATACAAACAAAAGTAGATAAACATTTTTTTCAGCCAAGCACTAGATCGTTGGTATTTACAAGTTTGAATGCTATTTTTTTACAGTTATTTTGGTATTTGCTTAAAAAAATCGACATTCCGTCAATTATTTTCTATTTGCGTTACTTAGTTCGATTAAATGTTTATATATTATAGAGTAAATGTTAAAAATAATTATAAATACCAACGATCTAGTGCTTGGCTGATAAAAAATAGTACTTTTGTTGGACTGTATTTAATTAAATAATCACGAAAAACTACTACCTATAAATGCGTTATTGCCAGCCCGCGTAGAGTGAACGCTCTTAACACATTTAACCATGTTATAAACTGCCATTTCTGTTCAATTCAGCTAAAGTTTAGAAAGGCCAAGTTTATTACAGACATCAACAACCTACACTGACTGGTCTCACTCTAGACTGGTAATTCAAAGCATTTAAGGTTTTCATTACAAGCACTCTTGAATGCCCACGGCATTTTCTTATCATTAGCATCTGCATAGCCGTTTTCCAAAGACATGTCTGGATCACCGTACCGTGTGGTGTCGGATTAAAAGAATAGCACCACCCCCTTTCTTCACGTGGGTGTCGTAGGAGGCGACTAAGGGAACTATTAGAGAATGGGCAGCAGCGTTCTCTATACATTTTTAAAACCATATTGCGATCGCCAACCCGCCTACTAAGCGTGGCGTTTATGGCAACCCCCCCCCCCCTTAAAATGGCAAGCACCAAAGACCGATGACCTTATGAGGGCCGCAGGAGTCCGCTGGATGCGGGAAGCACAGAACCGGTCGAAGTGGCGGAGCTTGGGGGAGGCCTATGTCCAGCCGTGGACGTCTATCGGCTGAAATGATGATGATGTTGTCTGGATCGTCTTCCAGTCTTACCGAATGCAGCTGTATACCAGTATTTTACATATAGCGACTGCCTATCTGACCTCCACAATACGTTTGCTGGGCTGGGTTGAGTCGCCGTACTTAACACTCTGTCAAGTGGAATTCTAACATCAAAAAATGAATTCGTGCTGATCATCAAAATACTCACGGAAGCAGGTGAACGAGAGCAGTGACACGATGCAAGAGCCCGGACAATCGGGGCGAGGGTCTGCTGGTGCTGGAGTCGTAGTGGTAGTCGTGGTGGTGGTGGTCGGACGACGTGTGGTGCGTGGTGGTACTCTGGGGGTTAAAGTATGTGCTGTATTAACAAAACCGTGTTTTATAGGTTTCCAGACATAATATACGTACAATCCATGGTCAAGTACAAAGTTAGCTGCAGAAGAACGCTATGAGCTCGGAGATTCTCTTTTTGAGTTATATTTTCTGTGGCTCTTTTATTTGAGCCGGATGACTTAACTTCTCACAAGTCCACACCTTGTTATCAGCCCGCAGTAAGTCCGCGTTGTGTACTACGGCCCACTCCTCACAGTGGGGAGGCTTGAGTCCTAGCAGAGTAACTATTATAGGTTGATTATGTACACCACCTAATAGGTACATACCGAGTATTGTCGCAGCATATGTATCCTTCAGCGTTGCACTCAGTTCGCTGTAGGACGACCGCCGGTGGGCTGCAAAAGGCGGCCATGATGTTGTGCATGCAAGAACCTGGGCACCGCGGGAGAGGGGGCTGCAAACACAAACACATATTGTTAGGGGTCTACAATTTTATAAAGTAAATGTTTTATATGAGATAAAGGAGGTCATAAGCACTTAGTACAGTGGGTGGTTACTTAAAATATCAAAGACTTCATAGATGCATTTAAAAAACCACGGGTACCGACTCAGTATGGTATGAGATGGTGACGGTACCGGATCAGTATGTTATGAGATGGGGACAGTACCGGCTTAGTACGGTATGAGATGGGGCGGTACCGGCTCCGACAGGTAACCGACATCGCTCAAAGAATTTAGGGTACAACGCTCGCAGAAACAATGGCTATTGAGTCTAAAATGTTTTGGTGTGGAGTCCGCCAAAGGCACAGCTTGCGTACCCACAAGGTGGTGAGCCCACTTTATGGATCGCTGTACTCATGCTTGAGATCATAGGAATCCGTCTAATACGGGAACCTCAACACCGGTCTTTCTGGCGCTATTTAGGGGGGAGGCGTCCATCAATGGACATCTTTACACTAAGGTGATGATAATGATGATGATGAATAAAAATAATCTCTCAAGCACCATTACCTTACGAACCCTTACCGGCGTGGTCGGGCGATGCGTCTGCGGCCGCCTGGTAGTGGTCTCCGCAGCTTTGTTCTCGTTGATGCAGCACACCCCTTCGTTGGGACACACAGCATCCTCGTCCACGTTGTCACAGAGTAATGAGAACAACCCTGAGATACATTCGCCGCGGCACTTGTGACCTGGCCTCTGCTTTGGAGCTGGTGTGGTTGTAAGCTGGGGAAGCGAAGTCGTGAATGTTATTAGTTGAGAATATTGAAAAAACTGTGCCTCGATGATTTGGTCATGTGGACATGATGAAGGAAAAGTGACAAACGAGGCAGATTTGAGTGGAAATGTCGGAAAGGGATGCCCTAGGAGGACGTATTGTGACCTTATTGGTGATGTTGTGTACCTTCAGCAAGGTCAGGGTGCGTAGTACTCACAACCGGCGAGTATAACCAGAAGGACAATTCTCATCTAACAAAAAACAAAAAAACACGCTTTAATAGCCAAACTATAAAAGTAGAAAATAATTTTAATTCTATTAAAAAGCGTGGGGTGCTTTTGAGGTATTTTTATAATCAATTAATATCAAGCACTCCACGCTTTTAAATAGAATTAAATGATTTTCTACTTTTTTAGTTTGGTTTTTAAAGCGTGTGTTTTAGATTTTTTATCTACTATTTATTTAATTATTTTTAGTTCTGCCAACTACAAAAGCGTGATTTTTAATTTTATTTTTTACATTTCAAATTATTGAATTGTCATCGGTCCTCGTTAGATCTACAAAGTTTAATGAAATCTGACAGTTTGAAGTGCGTCTAGATCAAGTCTAAAGGAGTCGGTTACAAACAAACATGCTTACAAACATACAGGTGAAGCTAATAAAAGCGTGTTAAAAACTTGTCAAAAATGTATGGAAACTCGAGGTATTTGTGACAGATTGAGATTACGAGAATTGCCCCTCTGATGTTTGAACGTAAACGAGGCAAAAGGAGTAAGTAAGGATCGCAGGTGACATTATGTAGCTTCTGCTTACCCCATGGTAAGAAGAAGTTTATGTATGTAACCGCCAAATGAGATGATACAGTTAAAAAACTTTTTAACAAAAAAAATTAAACCGCCGAAAAAAACTGAAAAACAAAAAGTTATAAACCTTTTTTGAATAACTAAGTTGGGAAGGCGGTGACATAAAATTAAAATACTTATCCAAAGTCACCGACTTCCGAACTTAGTTGTTAAGGTTAAACAAAAAATGTTTATTATTTTTTGCTTTTCAGTTTTTTTCGGCGGTTTAATTTTTTTGTTAAAAAGTTTTTATTTTATAATTTACTGTGGCTCTAATCTATTATCACTACATGCATAATTTTTGATTACTTTTTGTAATACACAACTCAGCATTAAAATCTGTGAGTGAACAATCAATCATCCCCTGTTTTCCTACCCTTAGGGTTAAATTTCTTTCCGAATTTATATGGGACTAATTTCGGGGTATACCCTTTCCAATATAAGAAGAATGATCAAAATCGGACTACTCTGTAAAAAGTTATGCATGGTCATACATTAAAAAAAACATACGCGTCGACTTGAGAACCTTCTCCGTTTTTCGTCGGTTAATAAGGGCTACTGTGATGACGACTAATAGGTATAGAAGAAGAAGTCATGCTTTGCCGATCCCAAAGAAATTAGGTTAAGGACAAGAGAATGATGAATCAGGTGAACTATCTCATGAGCCATTTCCCTGGACACATGGTGCGCACTTATTATTATGACCTAAATCCAACAAAGGATGGAATATCTTTAAATGGATTCGACGTAATTTAAACGATGTCAAAAAAAAAACAATCAAACCACCCCCCCCCCCCACAGAGTTTTCCATTTCAGAAAGATTAAATCTCAGAAACTACGCAAAGTTTCGTGCCACTACAAGAAAACACTCAATTACAGTAGCCAAGCAGTGGTAACTGGTAACAAGTCCAGTATGAGCTGGCCTCTTACTGTATTGAAACTCCAACATTCTGATCCAGCCCGTGCCTTACTGCCATCTTCCAGCGATGCCCAAAGCCAAGCTCCGTACCCCACGGGGGGTGTCCTTAGCATGTAGTCGCTCTAGGTTTAAGTTTTTAAGCTCTGGCTGGAGGCATTAATTTATTAAAGTAGCCTCAGGCAAGACCGGTTAAGTAGCCAACGACCTCATAGGTTGACCGGCGAGATGTCATTCCCAAAAAAAAAACTATTGAAACTACAACTACGCTAGGCCAGCTCAAAGCCAAAGTGTTCCCACTGACATGAGGCCGAGAGTAAGTACCTATTATATTAGCTGTGACTACTTAGTAAAATTAAACATTACAGCAATCAATCCGTCATGTTCTTCATATGTAGCAAAGGTAATATTTACCGCAGTAGTCGGCCTCTTTGTCGAATACTTCTTCTCGTTGGGCACGACCAGGTCTGGTGGAGGTCTGTCTCCGTAGTTGTCCTTCGACACGCAGCAGAGCCGTCCCTTGACGCAGAGGTCCGGGGAGTCGAGGTAGGCCTCGCAGTACTGAGACAGGCGAGCCTCCACGCACACTCCTGGGCAGGCAATGTTACCTGTAACGTGATGGGAATCTTTTAAGTAACATGAATATAAGTTAAAGGCGTATATTAAAAATACTGGTTAAGCGCTAATTAAGTTTTAGAGGTATGAGTAACAGGTTATACAGCTTCCTGGATATCCTCTTTAAAGTATGAGTGCCCTTTCTGTGGTCAGAGGGTCCTCATTTTCTATAGAAAAGGTAGCGTTCAACGTCGAACGTCATATAATTAGGTATGCCGGTTGCGCGGCTAACTCTGTTAGCGCGATGCAGGATTTTGCGTGACGTCAGTGTGTTGCGTATTTCGCATGACGTGGCAGTGTAGATTCCGCCGCAAAGTCTTGTAAGGAAATGGACAGCAGTGTCTTCCTGTTTGCGCATAACAGCAATGGCATCCTCCAATAACCATCCATTTACCATTCGACGGTGTATTCCACATAAGTCTACTAATTTTCTTATTTACTAGGATATGTCGAAGGCTTTAGTTTCCTAGTGTAATCATCATGATCATCATTTCAGCCGAAAGAAGTCCACTGCTGGAGATAGGCCTCCGCCACTGCGACCGCTCTTGTGCTTCCCACATCTAGCGGATTCCTGTGACCTTCACAAGGTTATCTAAGTCTACGTCTTTCTATAGTCGTCTTCATCGTCGGTTACACCTACTACCTAGTGTAATTTGTATGATTATTAATTATTTTTAACTTAGCCAACAATAGTGACATACTATACATATTACGTACACCCTATGGGTATGTTACAGTGATACAATAGTAACTAATTATAAGAACTGCCTTCTACCTGTAATAAACAGTAAATAAATGAATATGAATATGAATATGAATTGTATTGAATCAAGAACTCCCACATACAATCACCCGTGGGCAATCAAACGGATAATGATGATGGTGGTGTTATCTTTCCAACGCGAACCAACAATCTAGAGAAAAAGTCAATAAAAACCCAATTCTCGAAGATTTTATCATTGTGAAAATAATGTTATTCATCAACTCCTCAGTGCTAGTTCTTAAATCTAATATTTAATAGGGTGTACCTAATAATTACCACTGTTTTTGTATTTGTCTTGCGGCGCTTGCGTGGTGGAGTCGTCGTAGTCCTCGTCAGACACCGTGGTGTGCCGCGTCGGCCGGGGACGCTGCGTCGTCATCATCGTCTCGTTATCTGAAATATTAGGTAAGAGATTTAGCAAAGCAGTTTTAGTATTCAGTTACTTTAAAGGCAAATTAAATGAAAAGTCATTTATTCAAACTAGGCTGAGAGTCAGCACTTTTTGAACGTCAAAATTACATAAGACAGTAACCTCAAAACCCTTCACCATTTCCTAGTGCTTTAGCTGGGAAGAAGAAGTGGCGCAACAAACTCCCCAGCAGCATAGCTGTCTGTTAAGTTAGAAGAACTTGATTCTGTACAATAATAGGTAAGTAATTAACATAACTAAACGCCATACATAAAATTAATTTATTTTCCATATGTCAGCTAGCACACGTCAATATACCAACAAAACATAGTAAGTAACTAAACTCACGCAGATTTAAATAATAAAAACAAAACAATAACTTATAAATGGCATGGCAGGCAAGCATTTGGCAGTTTTCATCTGTCTTATAAGTATTGAGCTGAATATGTGTACTACCTACGGACATAAGATTACTTCGGGGCCCGAACTAAGCATGGATGACAACACGATTTGTCAGTAGGCTTTATTCCCGATGTGTATTTCCCGTCTGAAAAAGTTAATTAATCGGGAGTAGGGTTCATTCCGATCTATCGAACTACTTTTTGGTGGGTCTTCGTTGACGGACTTTCAGAGTAGGCCTCTAGGAATACCTATGCCAGGCCACGCCATCAAAACCTGCTGAAATTATTGAGAAAATCAATCATCTTGATCAAAACTGTACATTTTGTTGGGATTGCATTACATTTTCATATTATGTATTTAAGTGATGTTTGGAATACTAGACACGGATAAGAAAAACTCGTCCTCCTTTTTAGAAGAACAGACATCACTCATAAGTTTAATAATTTCTAAGTTTTTAAGTTCTCTTTGAAGCTATTAATAGTTAGCTTGTACATACATGCTGTGTGAATAACCTTGTTGATTACATAATTATTAATTTTAAGTTTAATTGTTCTCTACTAACTAATTGCTTTTTGTTTTTTAATGTGAAATGCCAAGGTAGTTGTGACACATTAGTTTCTTCCTCCTTAAAATAAATGTTTTCTTCCTTATATGGAACTCTCTGCCTGCGTCTGTGTTCCCTTCCACATTTAACCCGTCTACCTTTAAAACAAGAGTGAACAAGCATCTTCTGGGCTCGCTCATTCCTTCATAAATCTCATCAAGCGTGATCGAGATCGAAAGCAGACCCAAACAGCATTTTTTTTAAAAGCCAACCTGTTTGTATTCGGTAGAAGTCCAACAACATATTTCCAACCGAAGAATATTAAGTGAAATAACAAATCCATCTTACTATTAGTCTCGTCAGCACAGCACTTCATGGAGGGACTGGGGCACTCCACCTCCTCCAGCACCTCGTTGCACAGCAGCGCCGCGAGGGCGTGCATGCACGTGCCCGGGCAGTTCTTAGCCTCCATCTGCGTGTCCAGCGTGTCGAGTAGACCTGCAAGATTGACATTTATGAGTTATAAATATATAATAATAATAATACCAACCCTCTGCTCATACAGAGAAAGCATGAGCATTGATCCCCACGCTTGCTCAAGCCGGATTGGCGATTTCTAACTTTAATTGATTTGAAGTCCAGCACTAATTGCGTAACACACTATTAATCGGAATCTGGATCATTTTGAAGCATATTGCTAATCCATTCTTTCACTATTCGAAAAAAATGTCTACTTAGCAACGTAAACAACGCCATTAATGTTGTGGAACTGTCAACAGCTTTCCTAACGATGTTTTGCCTAAGACTGGTTGGAACAATTAATGAGCGCACAAGTGCAGATATGAACGAGGCAAAAATACACCATGTTTAAAATGGATTCACTCTATTGGTAGGCCGTTTCCTCGGTCACCGCTCTTCTAGACACAGCTTTTGTGGAAATCCAATCAATTAAACTAGCGTAAAAAGAACGTTACATTATTGAAAACGAAGCAGTAGCTATAATAATATACTAATCTTTTTACCACGACATAATTTATGTAAAATTGTGTGCGGACACCAAAATTGATAAGTAATCATGGTCGTCAGACATAGTTAAAGTTTATTATGAAACCGATGGATGATTTCGATTTTAATTTTATTTTATTAATAGAAAACAAACAGTTCTTTTAACAAATTAAATTTCATTCGAGAACATCCATCGGGTTCTTACTAAACTTCAACTAAGTATATCTTTGGTGAATTTATGATGTTGCCCTATTCCACTCGGAATACGAGACCCCCGACATAATATGACTCTCTGAGAACAATATGTATTGGTATAACTACTTTCTCGTTCTACGATATCAGATTTCCATTTGCTCCACAGCTTATTACCTACAAATCCCTTCACGATTCATGAATAGCAACACAAACTCCTAAGCCGATATCTAACTGGGCCATCGTCCTTAATTACTGTGAGGCCTAATTTCCGCGTATTTTGCCGCCATTTACAAAAATGGCAGGCGCCGCGCCGGGCCCGTTAGTATCGTCCGCATTCTGTGCACGCGTTGCGCCTGCGCCGGCTAGCGGCTGTTGTTCGAATGTGTGCTGTACGAGGCGAGGCTATGTGCTGTTATCAGGGGTGAAGAGTTCAGTTATCTGTAGCTGATGTTCAAACTGGATTGCTAGTAAATTACCGTTGTTTTTTTTTCACATAGCCTGCGATATCCCACAACTGGGCAAACGTCTCCCCATATTTTTCCACTTTTCTTTAAACTGGGCCTTCACCGTCCAATCGGTTAGGAAAGTTTTTTTTAGAGGCCTTTAAAAAAAAAACGTAAGCTGAGAAAATTTACGTTTACATGTTTATTATGTTTACAAAATAAAATTAGTATAAAAGTGGGTTTCCCCTGTATTTCTATATTCATAGGAATCATAGTAAGCACAATATTTCTTTACCACATGTTTTGCTACGTATCTATCTACATACTTAGTTCAATAACCTTTATAATTAAACGGTCTCAGAAGAGTAGATAATCATTTCATTCATATTTTTGTCATGTTGTTCTGTGGTGTTGCTTCCAAATAATAAATTAAATCAATTTACTGACCAACACTAACCACTTCACCAATCCTTAAAAAAACAAAAACTAACATAACAACCGATCGACGATCTTCGACTAACCAAATCTAATCTCTTCTCAATCTCATAACACCACCCATAACCTGCACGGCTGCATTCCTCAAGCCCCATGGTGCTCTAAAACGGAGTGCCGTTAGCTCCTCCCGTCCGATGGATGGGTGACCGTCCCTCCCCCCCGCCTGCGCCCACGCCGCCCAGCGACCTCACGCCACTGACACAGAATTAGTCGGAGCCAAATGAAAGGAAAACAGACGCCGAGCTCGTTGATAAGCGGCAGCGGATGATCAAAACATTGTAGTGTTGGCTAAATGCAATGTAATTTAAACATATACAATAATGATAATAATCATAATATATTAGATCTTTGACAGTCGTTACGGGGATGCCCAAAAGTCAATCATATTTTTAAAACTACTTGAGGTCGGCGCAGTTGCGTGCCGAGTTTTTAGACAGAAATAAAAAAAGGCAAAAAATAATCAGGATAACCGATTGCTGTATCTACACAGCATGCAACCTGTGAGGCAATTAAATGTATCATAATCATATTGTTTTGTATTTAATTTATGATTGACTTTACCTTTAATTTGTATTAATTGCAAATCCGGTGTACAACTAGTTTTCACGATCACTTGTTTCGTTTTTTCACAGAAAGATAGTTTTGAAAATGTATATATTTTTTTTCTTTGTACACACACCACCTGAACAACTTTTTACAGTGAATATTATCTATTTTTCACACTAGTTTCAACGATAAAATCTTAAATATGCTATCAAAGCTCACAACCAAAACAAATAAATCAAAACAAACAATGGCGTCGGAAATCGGAACATAAAAAAATAATACGACAAAAAAGTTATGGTTGTTTATAGAGCGACAATTCAGAGAAACAATGCTACTTTACGTTTACGTTGTGTGCGTTAATTGTTACATTTTGTGCCACGTATGTATCGGAACGCACACGCAATACATCTGCATAACCACGAGAGCACACATGTAAACATTAAGACGCGAATAGTTCGTATCTCTCCTGAGGTACTCAGCAGCGTTAGTGCATCGCAATGCGAAGTTGGGTCAAATTGTACGAACGAACTGGTATTGTATCGATGATACCTACTAGAAAGATACAACCGACGCTCGACAGGTGGAGCTGATTTATGAATAAAGATTTCTTTGTTTATTGATAAAATAATATTAGTTTTAAATATTTCTCTGATTTAGGTAGGGTAGGCAGTGTATTTCTGTCTTTATGGACTACACGCCACTGGCTCGGCGTTTCCTATTTGGCTACTTTGAGAAGAAAGGCCGAAACAAACTCAGAGGTCAGTCTCTTTTAAATTCCAGCCATAATCTCGGCTAGACCATGTGAAGACCATGTAGATTGGTGTCTGGAATTGTCTTTTGAAAAAAGAACCACACAGATTGACCGGTATCATGTTACCCAAAAGGGTCGTGGAGGTCACATAGGCAGTCGTCCTACGTAAAATACCTACTGGTATTCAGCTGCATCCGGTTAGACTGGAAGCCAACCCCAACATAGTTCAATTCAATCTCTTTATTGTGGATCATAGGTAGGTACATAATACAGCTCTTAAATAATTAGTTGTGAACAGCTACGTCCCGTAGTTGGGAAAAGGCTAGGCAGATTAATTGAAAACACCCCATAAAATGTCGAATCTTTCAATTCTTTTCATTCTATAGAGGTATGAGGAACAGGGTGTAAAGTTCGCTCATACTCTATGGAAAAGGGTTGATGGAAAAAGGTGGGCAACTGCCCGACGGTTGATGTCGGGATGTTGTACCTATGCCAATCGCGCGGTAAACTTTAACTGCGCGATCTAGGATTCCTATGACGTGCATCTTTGCGTAATCGCCTGTGGCGTTGTAGATGGCGCCACTTCTCTTTTTGTATTTCTTCATATTGTTGCGAAGTGCTTTTTCTGTATTGTCGCTACAATTCTAATAACACGCCTGTTTTTCCACAAGGTCTGAACAGAGACCAGTAATGGATAATATACCTCTTTTACATTTAAATTTTTGTTGCATCTAAGACCTATGTAATAAAAATGTGTGTAAAAAATGGCGATGTATAATATATTGCATAAAATCCAGATCCAACTGATTGGGAGCAGACACTGGCTGCTGCAACACAGGCGTGGCAACCTAGCGCAGGAGTTAGGGTTACACTTTTTTGTACACATTTGTTAAGCCAATAAATATTATTTTCTTTATTATTATTTCTTTATTAATGTAGATACTCTAACAATCACGCAATGTCGTCAATGTTTTTCCCGTCTTGTGAAAGAGAGAGTATTTAATCGATCGCTGTTTGAAATATTGGTACATAAAAACCAGAAAATAATGCTATGGTGTCCATTTATACAGGAAAAGTTTTTATCCAGTGCGCAAATTGTAACCATGAATTCAGCATATCATTCTAGACCTGCCAGCGCAGAAATTTTTCGTCGGTTTTACAAAATAAAATCAGCTGTTTCATAGAAAAGTATGAAAATACTAAGCGGTGAAAATGTATAGAACAGCTGATTTTTTTTTGTATAACCGACGTCAGTAAAGTAATTCTATTAAAATTTCACAGCAAGAACGCAAGCGTAATTCCTCCACGCGGAGCTTATTCCGCTCTTGTGTCGTCTCTTTCTCTCATGAATTACGCCTGTTTCTGTTCGCAAACCGTTACCCGATGACCTAATGCGCGGCGGGCGGTGAAATCGACCGCAAGCGCCGAAAACGAAAGTACATGCGTGCGCGCAAGACACTGGACGGCGGCGTCGCGGGACGCCCGGCTTTGCTAAAAGGGCGGCAGGTAGCGCCACACATCGGTGAAGAAGAATAGAGAAGATTGAAGTCTTCAGCTTGCTGCCATGACGTACGTCACGGCCCACGGCGATGATATTGAAAGATAAACAGCAAACAGTTACCTAACAAGCACCAGCATCAACTTATGAAGCTTATCAGGCCAGAGCTCTATTTAATATAAATGATAACACAACATATTTGTAAAAAAAAAATACTTAATTGACACATTTTTCGATAGATCTATACCGTTAAATAAAGCAGAAAATGTATGAAAAAAACTGGTCAACATTTTTAGACTGTGGCCTGGCTTCCTATCGAACACAGGCTTTATTTGTAACGAACGAAATCACTATGAAAATTAACAAGATCTGTCAATTTTGTTCACCAACAGCACCGCCGTGGCCGAGTCAGATTGGCTTGCTGTACTAGTCTAATATGTTTACTGGACTAGTAAAAGTAAGTTGGAAAGATTTAACTGGCCTTTTTCCCAATTATGCGGGTGTCAGCTTCCAGTCCAACCAGATCCAATTGTTCATGATATTACATGGAGCGACTGCCTATCTGGACAACCCAGTATCTGGGTAGCACGATACCCCTTAGTAAGACTGGTTGTCAGACACTTGGGCTTTTAACTACGCATATCGACTGTTAAAGATCTACGAAAGACAGCTGGCAGCACCAGCATAAGGCGGAGATTTCTTGATAACGGTCAAAAAGGTGGTTTTTTTAAAGCAGTGTATCTCTTTAACCGTAAATAATTTTGAAAGCAAAATAAGTATAATATATCGCCTTATACAGTTTTAATGCGCGAAGACGACATGATATTTTCAAGTTTTTTTTGCATACAGTGATGGAACTCAAAACGTAATTAAACATACTTTAATGCATCAAAAAAATAATCAAAGTCACCTCTTAATTATCTTTAAAAGCAGTTTATCCCTTCAATAACAATTATATAATTATAATTAAAAATATACCATAAAATTTCAAATGCCAAACTGAATTTAGTGATAAATTATTTATTATTAAATAGTTAATATCTAATTTCATACGATTTTATTTGCATTTTTACGACATACGCTTGCTCATTTATTATCAGAATTGATTACAACAGATTTTAACCCGTATCGGATTGCAATAAGAACTATTATCGCTCATGGCGACACTATTTAATAGCGTGAGGGATTGGCCTGCGGTCTCACACAGAGGACGCCTGTGTGCTAGCAGTGGACACCTTATAGGCTAATTGTGTGTTTTGTTGTGAAGGGAAGATGTCAAAAATCAGACAAATTCAGTACATTTCATGGGTTTCAAGTTAGTTCTTCATGTCGCCAAGTTCACAACAACAACCTTCCTCTTAGGTACTAAGTCTCGTTGTATTTTAGATGATCACTTTTTGTAGCAGGAAAGTTTAAAAAAATGTTGATTGACTTGTCTCTTTCAATAAATTATCAGACCACAAGATCATTATGGCATTCAAAATGAAGTTTGATGAACTTACTTTATATTAGGTCTTTACCTATGAAATTGCCGTTTTGCAGTACTGGCCATTTCAAATCAAAATAATTTTTGTTTGGGTAAGAATTCTAATTTCAAATTAATTTTATTTTAAAAACATGGATTTTTTTTTCCAAAAGTAGTCATTTGTTTATTGATTAGTGTTACATTTTCATCGCATTTCAATCTTTTTCGTCATCATGGATACGTTAAAAATTCGAGTAATTATGGAATATGAGTACCGTCGTGGCAGCAACGCGGCACAAGCGGCACGCAACATCAACGACGTTTACGGAGCTAACACTACAAACCAACGCACCACCTGTTATTGGTTTGCTCGCTTCCGTTCTGGAAATTTCGACCTGAAAAATGAACCTCGCGGTCGTCCGAAGACTTTGGTCGACAATGACGAATTAAAGGCGATTGTGGAAGCTGATGATACACAATCTACGGCTGAATTAGCAGCAGCTTTCGACGTTAGCGTCAAAACAATATTGGTCCATTTGCGTCAAATTGACAAGGTAAAAAAGCTTGACAAATGGGTGCCCCACGAACTCAATGATCGTCAGCGCGAAGTACGCGTCGAGACGTGCCTTGCACTGCTCAACAGACACACAAATGAAGGAATTTTGAACCGCATTGTTACCTGCGATGAAAAATGGATTCTGTTTGATAACCGCAAGCGCTCAGCAAGTTGGTTGGATCCTGGTTCAGCACCTAAACAATGCCCTAAACGAAAACTTACCCCTAGAAAAGTGATGGTCACTGTTTGGTGGTCTAGCGCCGGTGTGATTCATCACAGCTTCTTACCAAACGGGGTGAGCATTACTGCAGATGTGTACTGTGAAGAACTGAACACAATGATGGAGAAGCTGGCACATCTCCAACCAGCATTGGTCAATCGCTCGTCTCCGCTGCTCCTGCACGACAACGCGCGACCTCATACTGCACAGCAGACGGTCTCCAAGTTGCAAGAACTGGGGTTGGAAGCTCTCCGTCATCCGCCCTACTCACCAGACCTTGCGCCTACAGACTACTACTTTTTCCAGAATTTGGATAACTTCTTGGCGGGAAAAGAATTCAATACCCGAGAGGCAGTACAAAATGCCTTTGAAGAATTTGTTGCCTCCCGTCCAGCTGATTTCTTTAAGAAGGGCATCAATAAACTGCCACTGCGATGGCAAAGATGCATTGATTGCATGGGTGATTACTTCGATTAATACAAATAAAAAATACATGAAAAAAATTCGTTTAAATTTTTTCATACAAAACGGCAATTTCATAGGTAAAGACCTATTATAAATAAAACCACAAATCAATTTGTATAAATATTATTAGACCTTGCCTCGGAAAGGACGTTAAGCCGTTGGTCCCGGCTGTCATTTGTGGATCTTTGACAGTCGTTACGGGTCGTCAGAAGCCCGAAAGTCTGACAAACCAGTTTTACCAAGGGGTATCGTGTTACCCAGTTACTGGGTTGTGGAGATCAGATAGGCAGTCGCTCCATGTAAAATACTGGTATTCAGCTGCATCCGGTTAGACTGGAAGCTGACTCCAACATAGTTGGGAAAGGCAGACAGATGATTATTGATAGACCTGTGGTTTTATTCAAATTCGAAGTTCATTATCTCAACATTAATATAAAACGCAAGGGCTCTCTGTCCGTCTGCACGTGCCTAAAAAATGACTCAAAAATTCGTTTTAGGTATACGTAGTGTGTTTCTTGTAATATACATAGGAATTGGATCCAAATAGAAGTCATCATCAATAAATAAACCAGTTTAAAAATACTTATTTATTTAAAAAATGTGTAAACAATTTTGATCCATAATAAATGCATCGAAATTGTCTGAAAGTTTCAAAGTAAAAATTGTTGTCTATATGAGGATGACGGTTAGAATCACCCCCTTGACGGAGGCAGATTACTAAATCGCCAACATATATGTCGTGGCCATATCGTAGATTTGCTCATTTCATAAAATGGCCATATCGTAATTTTCTCACTTCATGAAGTGCTTGAGAAATTCATGAAATGTTCGCATTTCATGAAATTCTCGTCTTCTTCTGGATATAAGAATATATTAAAGAAGAATAGGGTCGAAGTCAGGTTGACGGAGCCCTACTGCGTGGGGCTCCTATTTCTGTGTGCATGGTTTAAAGGAACCTAACCAAACCGAACCTCGGGGTGCCCCTGACGTCGACCGTCTTCTCGAGAAAAAATTCTCGAGCATTTCATGAAGTGAGCAAATTTACGATATGGCCACGACATATACATCTAAAACAACTAGTAATACTATATTTCCGAATCAGTATATTAGTTTTTACCCAGGGCTTTAGTTTTTATCTCATGTCGGTTTTTCTACGTATTTCCTTAAGGCCAGTGACACTTGGCATGGATTGCGTTCAGTGATACAGATTAAACACTATTATGTAGTATAGTCACGTTTGTGTCTTAAAAACATAAGATTTGGCACGAAATTGTACAAAAGAACAGACTTGGAGAGAACCAGCATAATCACCAACATAAACACCAACACAAAGAAAAAACGTTTATTTGCGGTAAACATGACGCAAAAAGATAAGGAACACAAAAAAAATAAGAAAAGGTTGAGGGAAACATGCGTCACATCCACGCAAAACGGCTATCACTCAGCATTATGCTGCGACCCTATGCCAGACAGAGCCCCAGCCCCAAATAATACGGCAGAATTCTGGAAAAAAGAAAAAGAAAATTGTAAAAAATTTCCTCGTTGGCCTAATGGTCCCAAACTCGCAAGCGCCACTGCTGGGCATGAGTTCTGGGTTCAATTCCCAGGTCGGGCAGTTTCTCAGTTCTCGGATGGTGGCAATCGGTTCGCCCCTATTACATGGGATTTAAACATAACTGGCGCAATGTGCGCAAAATAGGTACACCTGCTCAACCCTTTGGAGAAACAAAGCGTGATGTTATGTTAAAAAACTGGTTATTGCCCATCTCTATCCATTCAAAGTTTTCAATATAAAAGTATTAAAAGTTAAGTTTGTTGAACTCGACATAATAAATAAACCACAGATCAATCAATATAATATAAATAACAATAATGATTGATTATAGTGGTTTTACTTTAAATTCGGAGTTCATTATCTTTACATAACAAACACAACGTTACGTCTATCCGTCTATTTGTGCGTATATATCTCGAAAACCTATTATCCGATTTAAGTGATGTTTCTTTTGATCTTACATAGATATAATAAGTTTGTTAAACTTAATACAAGTACTTGTTAAAACCGCGGTTCAATCAGTAAAATATTAATAATAATATTATTGATTGACTTGTGGTTTTCTTAAAATTCGGAGTTCATCATTCTTACATTTCTAATCTCAAAGTTTGTTCACTTGCACATACAATCGTACGTTCTTCTATGTACAACAGACAGACAGATAGACTTTGTGCTATCTGTCTGTCTGTGTACTTATAAGTTACGCGAGTTTTTCGTTAACCATTATATCATCATAATCTGCTTATAATATTCCATCTGCTGAGGCACAGGCGTCCCCTCTTCGAGAGGGCTGTGTGAGAGCTGTGTGTGTGAGGCCTGTGGCCATGTGAGATCTAACCACGCGACAATTTCTGGTTCCACGGCATGACGGTTTCCCCAAGATGTTTTCCTTCACCGTTTTGAGAGCAGTGCATATTTATTTTTCTTGGTGGTCGCCCCGCGGTCGAAATTCGACCATAGTTAATTTAAATACAAATACATGATTAATATTTTTAACGATTAACCGTTTTTAGGTAACATATGACAGTCAGAAATAACGTGGCTTTCTATTGGTATGTTTTATTCAAAATCGGTTCAGTAGATCCAGAGATTACCCCCTCCAACCTCACAAACGTTACCTCTTTTTAATAATAATATAGATAAGTAGACCGTGTTGTGTTAGTTTTTGCACAACGCTGTCAGTTTTATCTCGAGTAGGTTTTTCCGCGTATTTCCATATTTGGCTTTAGGCCAGTGACTCTTGGCATCGATCGCGTTCAGTGTCACAGTACTCACAGTTTGAGAAGGAAGATTTAACAATTCGATATAGTAGTACTGTCACGTTCGTATCGCTTAAGCGCAAGGTTAAGTAAGAAATTGTATGTTGTTGAAGGAAGTGGAAAAAATTCTGACAATCCGTCTGACCAAGGGGTATCGTATACAGTCGCTCCATGTAAAATACTGGTATTCAGCTGATTGGAAGCCGACCCACCATAGTTGGGAAAAGGGTCGGGAAATTAATTTAGAAGGATGAGAACAGACTTGGAAAGAATCAGTCAAAGTCAAAGCATTTATTTCAAATAGGCACTTAAAAGGCACTTTTGAACGTCAACAATTACATTAAAATAGAATTCATTCTAGTCGTCCCTTCCAAAATATAGTTTCGTATGGAGAAGAATGGGCAAGAAACTCCACCGTTACTCTTTTAAAATGTTTTAATTACCAGAATAAAATTACTAAACCAAAATAGGTAAAAGGAATGAAATTGAAGCAACACAGATAAATTAATTTTATGATATATACATGGTGCTCACAAATATTGTAAGAGTAAGTATACCATTTTCCTACAATATTAACAAGTAATGAGTCAGTGTGTGAGTTAAAGTAATCACTGAGTGTAAATCTGATCTGAACAATGGTTATCTATTTTGTCTTTGTTTCTAGTATTAAAATGATGTCTGTCACTTATTTTATTAAAAAGATGTAGATTTTTTCTTACATACATAATACTTTCATAAATGAATTGGCAAGGTACCGTCATAATATTAATCCTTTAAAACAGTTCCCTGAGGGGTTCGCGGCTACGTACATTATACGGCTCTGACAGCTCTCTTTTTCAAAATAAAGATGGATTCAATGTCAGCAGCCCGACCCCACAGTAAAATGCCATACGACATAATGCTGTGGAAGTAGTTAAAATTAGACCAAACGCGCGGTTTCTACATCTATTAACTGTCAGAATCATAATCTCCGACGAGTAAACTCGACGAAAATTTAAATAAAGTTCTTGCCCAAAATAACTGTAGTATTATTGTATTGTTGTTGAATTGGGCATAAACCCTAACAACAAGTGGGTCACGATTGGTCGCGAATGACACTGGTACCCGATGTTATTAAATTCCCTGATATCACAATTTTGTCTTTTTCTGTCCAAGCCAGAGGACGGAAAAACACAAAATTGTGTTTCTCGAATTTTTACGATGATGCCGTTGTGACTTATTTATTTCTGTGGTTTTCTTCTTATTCCATTAATTAAACAATGTTTTATTAAAAATAATATTCCAAAAATACTATAATCAAAAGAAATATCAAAATCGTAAAAACGGACGACTAAGTAAAAAAATCGACCGGCGACCCTCTTTTACAGAGAGGTAGAATATAATACGAAATACAATAACTATAATTTACTATTAAAATTTGTTCTCAAGCTATTATTAAATAAGGATAGACATACTGTAGCCGATAAGTATTTAATAATCAATAGATCAGCAAGCGGGTGCTTTCTACGGGGTCGATGACCGCGCGAAAGTCGCTGCCACGGCTATGATACAACTGCGCGGTGACTCCATGTAACGATACCTCGCAATTTGACGATTTACAGCCTTTTTTACAAAGTAAATAAACAAATTTACAATTAGTCCACGTTGAGTCTGAAATGTGGGAACAAAAGACGAAGAAAATTTAAACAAATTGATGTAATTGCATGTAAACAAGTTTTCAATTGTAACTGGAATTACAGATTGGGATTATGTTTTTGTTTTCATGACTATTTTGCTTTATATTTTAAAAACTGAACCGGTTTATATACTACTCGAAAACTTTACATGATCCACAATTTTAGACCAAAATTCTTATTTACCCATTTATCAAAAAACATACTCCAAAAGTAGCTGTAAAAAAAAACAATAAGATAGAACATTCCGGAACTGTAAAATGAAACTCAGTATAGCACCTGTGTAAATAAGCTAGCACATTACAGCCTCTCCGGCCATGTTTTACATATTAATTCACTTTCAGTTGTCGTGTCGCGTGAAGGTTTCACCAAGTTTCAGAGCAACGCGAAATAATAATTACATGTCAGTCTAATAACATGCACCAGATGCTGTGTTATTTCAGTTTTTATACGTTTGTTATTTTTATGATGTTTGTGTTGTGGAATACTGTTAGTTAAAGCTATGTTTTTTGTGATATGTGATTTTGTTTTGGAGTTAGGCAGGTCAAACGGAGCGCAAGGGCACTACTTACCTTTTCTCGAAGCGCTTCGTCGTTTTTTTAACCCTTATAACTTGGGTTTGGATTATACAAGATAAACAAAATTCTCGGGATATGTTTTCAATAGTGGACTTATTAAACATATAAAGTTTTAATTGCATAGCTCTTATACTTTTGACTTTATTGATATCTAAAAAACCCTGATTTCGTCACTGACTCACTGATTATCATCAAAATTCTTAGGGTACTTCCTAATGTCCTAGAAAGCTGTGATATGTAAGCTAGTATTAGTACACAAACAACAAAAAAAATCTAATACTTAGAACTTTTATCCCCCAACCCCGTAAACTAGGGAATAGAAGTTTGTATGAGACTTCCGCAATTTTGACGCTAAAGGTCTGAAAATTGATATAGGAACTCCTTGTTATTATAAATAATAATTATTGTGAAAAATAAGAAACAAAAAATATTGTCACAAGCAACTTCCAATTAGTGAAATCCCACCAAAAACATTTTCATGTAAAACATTGCCAAAACGAGACCAAATGACTCGCACTGTCAAAAAGTTGTCAGAGTGAACAGATTAAAAAGTGCAATTTTATAGTACTATTACTATAAAAATGCACTTTTTAATCTGTTCACTCTGACATAAAACAATAACTGTCTCTAGCTATCTAGAGACAGTTATTGTTTTATGTCTTTTATATGACTAACTGAATAAAAACGTCAGATTAATCAACCAATCAATGAGCTGCTGGGGAGTATTTTTGCTCAACTTCTTTTTCCCAGCTGAAACTCTAGGAAGTGAAGGGCGGGCGATTCTAGGGGACTGTCTTATGTGATATTCATAAATTGCTCACTGTCAGCATAGTTTGAATAAATGACTTTAATAGTATGTACTTGTTCATGTATATAACACAAAACAGAGAGAAAAGAATCACTGGACATCAAAAAATTCGTCCGCATCGCTGTCAATGGGAAAAGTGCCCAAAAGGCTGGCAGCGTTGCCACGTTGTATGGCGATGCTAATTCTTTGGCCAAAGAATAGGTCAGCCCTTTGATCACGTGAAGACTCGATTAACTGCTTGGTGACGTCTCGGAAAAATTACTTTTTATTTTGATATCAATGAGCTTAGATTGGGAATTAGGAACCTATTAGTCTGAAGCCAGCACGCGATATATGAACACTTTTATTTATGCTCTAAATCTCTTCCTATATCAAATTACATTAATTTCTTTCCTTCATATTTGACATCGCGCTATAGAAATCTTTCTACAATCTGTCATGTTATCTTTCGTTTTTCCCGTTTCAATGGTGGTAACTATCTTCAAAGACCAATATAATTATACTTGACCATGATCGAGAGCCCTATTCCCTCACATACTCAAATAAAACCAGATTGTTAATACTCAATGGTAATCGATCGTGGGAGCGCTGGTTACCCACCGCAGTCCGGCGTCGTCGCGTCTGCAGGACTTTCTCTCATACCCCCTTCCCTCCTCACTATCCACCCCTCCACCTCCCTCCCCCCTTCAGCCTTCCCCTCCATGGTCAAGAGCTGCAAGATTACGCGACATTGAATGTGATAGAGGTTGAATAATCTCTTATATTGTGGTGTTGGCGTCATGTATTTTTGTACTTTTTATCAACGGTTTGGTTGTCGTTGATTTGGGTGTTTTTGTAACGAGCTGAAAGGTGTTCGTGTAATCTGTTCAGTTGGTTGTTTTGCTGAAAGAGTTTTGGGTTTGGTTTAATATTGGTGTGTCGTTTTTTTGTTTTGTTAATATTCTGAGCTACAGACCAAGGTTTGTCACTACTTTTTTCTTAATGTTACTTATATTTTTTCTTTTCTAAGCATGGGTAACGCATTGAATGATATGGGTATGTTTTTTGTAATAAAAAGAAAAACAGTATTTTATGACTTGTACTTCTATGCAATTTAAGGTCGCTCAGTACGCTATGGAGCCTGCAAGCTAGAAGATTCTTTGAAGGATAAAATCAGGAATTAAATTATGCGGAAAAGAACTGGAGTTACCGACATAGCTAGCAGAGTAAGCAAGCTGCAGCTGGGGAGTGCGCTGGCCATTTCTGTCGAAGGACCAATGGCTGGTGGAGCACACAAGTCTTGGGGCGGAGACTGCTTATTGGCGGAGTGTGGGACGCCTCCGAACTAGATGGACCGACGACCTCAAAAAGGTGGCTGCGTCAGACTGGATGTGGAAGATGGAGGATAGAGTGTTGTGGCGCAGCCTGGGAGAGGCCTATGTCCAACAGTGAACTGCGATAGACTAAATTCATTGATGGACTTCTATACATGCTCGAAAAATATTCTATTTAAAAAACTACACACGCTGTCTACATCTCTTTATCTTCTCTCCTATCGCAGGTATGTTGGAAGAGATTTCTTTAGAAATAAGCAACACCTCTGTACCTATTTTTCTGTTCTAATCTTCTTGTCTGTTTATATATGTGTGTACACAAATGGTTAAATAAATAAATAAACAAAAAAGTCTGATTCTGACAATTCTCTAGAACTGTTACTAAAAACACTAGCAACATCTACAATCTGTTTACATATGTACTGTAAAGATAGAGTACATACAACCTATACTAATAAAAACAATAATTACACACAGCATAATATATGTGCCACAAGTCTACGTCGCCACTGTATCACAGAATGTATAACGAAGTGAAATGTCACCGCGAGCGAGCATGAATCATGCGCCCGCACATATCGGCATGTCAAACGTTCGCCGATTAATTAACCGAAGAACGAAGAGGCTTTCTTTTTCGTCTGTTGCTTGCCGTGGTTACGAAACTGATGGGTGACTCGGTTTTTCAGAAATTTGATGCTTACGGAGGTTTTATTTAAACATTTTGTGTGAGTAAGAGGATATTATGAGTTGTGTTGCTATTTTCGTGGAATTTGTTCTGAATATTTGTTAGATTAGTAATGGATTAATAAGAAAAATAACTAGGCTTCATAAAAGAGTTACTTATGGCTTTGTGTGTGGATAAAATTCTAGTTATTTGTTTACAATTGGTAGATTCAACGTGATAGAGTAAAACTACAAATGCCATACTTTTCGCATCAGATTATTTTTGTAATTAGGTTTGTTTATTTATTTTATTATTTATGTACACACAGTTAAATACATAAAGATACAGCATAAACAAACAATTGAGTACAAAGGTTAAGGTTATTTTACCTAGTTACCCAATAATAATATGTTATGTTAATCAATCTAAATTATATTATGATAAATTTTTAAATTATTTTCTGCTTATGTAATTTTTACCAATTAATAAATAACTTTAATTTAATTAACAAAACTTTAATTTACAAATATTGGAATGTTACTTTAATAAATTTAATTGAACAGAGTGAACGCGTTGATGTCTTTTGTACGCGCGCAGAGTTCGCGCGGAATTGGCGCAAGAATGCTATAAACCTACTGAACCTAGTACAACATTGTAGCATTCATTGTAATTGTTTTGCCGAAACTGTAAGCAAATAAGAGTCTGTAATCATTTCAATGTACGATCTAGTTTGTAAGGACCTAAAAAGGATAAGTGTGTGACGACTAAATTAAGTTAATTTCTAGGCAAACAATGTTTGTCATTCAAAATCAAAATGGTTATCAGATCTTTTGTGTTTATTTCTGTAGTAAATTAGTCATTTAATTTAGTACCTAGTGTAAATAGTTAGTTGTGTTAAATATTGTATATTTAAATAAAACTGTACACGTTACCAGATTGATTACAAACCTACTAAGGCATTTAAGATATACTATTAGCTTCCGCCCGCGGCTTCGCCCGCGTGGAGGTTGGAAATTATTCCGCGGGAACATACTATCGGGATAAAAAGTATCCTATGTGTTAATCTAAGTTATAATCTATCTGTGTGCCAAATTTCATCCAAATCCTTTCAGCCGTGTTTGCGTGATTGAGTAACAAACATCTAAACATCTTCACAAACTTTCACATTTATAATATTATACCTTCTCGTATAGTAGGATCTATTTGGAAATGAAGTCGGTATTTTCATCCATCAATTCATTTAAAATAATAATCACACTAGTAGCAACTAGGTACAGTCACCAAAGTTTAAAAGAGATATGTAACGTTGGTCTTCGGATATACATAGTTGTTTAGTGAGAAACCCATGTTTTGGAATGAAATTCAATTGTATCAATTAACTGTTGGTTTTCTATTCATTAAACTAAATTTTACTCGTAAACATCCATCGACGACTGGTCTCTTTTGGTGGCATCTTTTTGAACAACTCATCAGTTTTCTATCTCACAAGTAAACGTTTTCAAATGCGTACAACACTATCAGTGATAAGGTGCGTGCCGGCGCTCCGCCGCGCATGATAACGGCGCTCGCGCAGGCGCACCGTTAGCGCGCCCCATATACCACCGCCTAGCCATACTTAGATACTAAGGTAGTGCGATAGCAGATTGTTTTCATGTTATTTCTATCACCTTTTAGATTTTTGAATGACAAAACGTTGATGACTATAATTAACATTAAATATTGTAAAAAAGACTTAACGTGTACGTATTTCCACATACTTTATGGAACTGGAGATCCACGATTATATCGTCATGTTAGAAATAATAAAAGCACACAATGAGAGAGAGTTTGTCTTAAAGAATCAATTATTTTTCCTTTTAAAGGCCAAGATTAGTCATGTTTCTTGATTACTAAAGACCCCTAAACTAAACTAAAGGCGCCGCCCCCCTCCCTATGTCTACTTACGGAAAGAATATAGAGGTTTGGCTGATAGCAACTTATCCCTTTCCCTCTGATCCAGTCCGTGCCTTGCTACCCTCTACCAGCAATGGCCTAAGCCGAGGTCCGTACCCCACGGGGGGTGCCCTAAGTGGGCAGCTGACAATCTCATAGGTTGAGCTGCGAGATGTCATTCCCAAAAAAAAAACAGCTTATCTTATTCTATTCGAATTTTCCCATTTGCTGACAATCACATGCAGTGACCACTACGACATTCTACCTGCCGAGCAGGATGACAATAAGGCACGCACAGTAATGATTTTATCCTTTTCAATGATTATGAAGCTAATATCCAACCGGTCTGTTCTGTAAATTCTTATCGTGAAAACTTCGGTGAAGTGAGCTGTAATCCACCAGCAGGCTTAGCATGAGCACCGATTTTTCGACGGAAGAAAAGACATGACTATTAACTAAATGATGTACAATAGGAGAAGATAGCTATGTTTTTTATATTAATTATCACAGTTATGCGTTAAAACGAATCATGATTTTGTAGATAGTCGTATACTTTGTGGCCGTCGAGTAGAAAGTTTGTTTTCAGTGTGATTTTGACAGTTGGGGAAGAAATATTCTTCTGAAATAGTCTACATTTAAGGACCTAGACAAAGATCGTTAGAAACGAAAGATAAAATGACAGATTGTAGAATTTTATCTACGGTGCGATGTCAAAAATGGAGAAACGAAATGTTGTTGTTGAATTGAAAAAGCACTGTCTATTCTTCGTAGAAATAGAAAACGTCATACCATCAATCTCAATCTGAATAGTTTTAAAAGATATTGCTAATCCATTGCTTCATATGTAAATAACGCAATGGATGTTGTTGAACTGTTAAAATGTATGCCATGCCTGCTGTTAGAGTGCTACGCAAATACCCCGCTGATGCCAAGTATGCTGGAATAGATTTATTTTATAATAAGCATCACCTTTGTAACTATTGTTCAGTTATTTTCTTCTTGTCTGTTTATATAAATACACACTACTTAAATGGTTAAATAAATAAATGACAAATACCTACCTTATGGGTAACTACAGTTTTGAGTCGTTTGGGCTCAAGTGCGCGTCTACTTTTTAAGGAAATTTCTCACCTACTGGTCGACACTTCATGTGTCCAGAGGGCTGGGTCATTCTTTGGCCAAAGAATTAGCATTGCCATTAAACGTGGCAATGCTGCCAGTCTTCTAGGCCCGTTTCCGGA
The DNA here is from genome assembly GCA_947359405.1 of Antitype chi. Lineage (NCBI taxonomy): Eukaryota > Metazoa > Arthropoda > Insecta > Lepidoptera > Noctuidae > Antitype > Antitype chi. The sequence continues at coordinate 1,642,380 of OX375827.1, read as the reverse complement.
TGACAGCGATGCGGACGAATACTTCGACGTCTATGTATCCTTTAGTTTTTGTATTTAGTTGTATAGTTAGTTAGGAATTTAATTTAGTACCTAGTTCAAATAGTTGTGTTAAATACTTTAAAAGTGATGTAAGTAAATGAAATAAAATAAATAAATAAATAACAATATTGAGAGCTCACTGCTCTTCAACCAGTTTTCACGGTGAGATTTCTACATAATAATTCGGCACGAGTGGTTTTCCATTATCCGAATGATAAAACTATATTATCCTCAAGAACATTTGGTTCTCTAAAAACAAAGAACACGAAGACAACATTGCATAACATGGTTCCGTACAATCAATTAGATATACTTTCGGTTTTCGTTCAAACTAAAAGGAGGAAGTTACCTGTAACTGTTGTAAGGTGCACGAAATTCTATGAAAACGTGTAGGAAATAGTTATAATTTGGTACCACTTTATCAACTTGATGTTTGTAACATTCATGCGAGCACGCAAAATTTTATCGACGAGAATACGGAATACTGGCGTTGAAAAATTTAAGTTTATAATGGTAAAATGGGGTGTATTATTTATAATCGCTGGGCTGAGTGATAATCTTCGTTTCTAGAACTCAGACTTATTTTATTTTATGTAATCATTGATACTTGGCTGGCTTGATACTTCATTTTTTTTTTAATACTTTCAAACATTTGTACGCCCTCTGGTATAACATAGCGTACTCTTTATTATCTTTATATATCATCATAATTGTACCTACCTATGTTAAACAAATGAATAAATGACTTATGTCTTTATAGATCGAGTTGCTTCGGTCGGAGAGCCCTCTTTTTAGCAGTGAATTGCGGTGACCGCTAACGACGCTATAATAATTGAGATGCTTAAACAAAGACCTACAAAACTTAACTTATTTTAACACCTAGTGTTACACATTTCAAACAGCAGATTTTTTTTCTGATAACTGATGATAAATTTCTACGTTAGGGGGTATAGAATCATGTGCACCATGGAATGAATGTATATATATTTAGTAAATTAGATGAATACTATTTAATTATTTATAAATCCTATGTGTAACATAGGGTTTATAGAAGACTCCGGCGACAAAGCTACTCTAAGTTGGCTGTGTTGAGGACAAAGTCCTAAATATGATCTCTCCTCCAAAGGTAGTCGGTTCAAACGATGTCATTCAACTTACTAAATATGTAAAAGTATAAATTAGCACCCACTCAGGCAATAAAATATTCAAACATTATGAAATCTGTGAAAATATTTTAAAAAAAACTTCAATTGTCTTGTTTCAGAGCCCACATTATCCATAGGAAGAGGACATGGATAAGACCAGATGACCATAGAGAAAATAAAGAGTATCATCATGTGTCTAGCCTTTTTTGAACTACGTTCGGATTGCAGATGCAGCTGAATACCACCAGTATTTTACATTAAACTACTGCCTATCAGACCTCCACAACCAGTTACTGAGTAATACGATAGCATTTGGTACGACTGGTGGTCAGACTTTCAGGCTTCTGACGACCCGTAAAGACTGTCAAAGATCTACGAATGACAGCCGGGACCAACGGCTTAGCTAGCTAGGAGTAAAATATCAATCTCTTATTCCACTGTAGGTTAAAGTACTCTTATTAAGCAAGACAACAATTTTATTCCGCATATTATTTTTACGATATTTTCCGCCACCGTAAGTAAAATGGTGACTTATTATTAGCGCTTAGCAAACAGAAGGGCCTGTATGGAAAATGAAATACATTACTAAAACCACACCGACCTTAATAATTCTGTTTGACCTGGTAATCTGCCAGGTTTGTCTAACAAAGCTCAAAAATCACAACCATAACCTTCAATTACAAAACGCGATCTAATTTTGGTTCTAGCCTATAGCTTTGAGCCAGTTTTTTGCATTTCCAACTTTATTTCGGCTTAGGTAAAGTTTCTAATACAAAGTTACAGTCAAACACCGGACTAAGTTGTCAGTTTTGTATAAAGAACTGTATTTCGATTTCTGTTAGATTCTTATTACAAAAACAGGCTCGATGATTTTTAAACCATACCTACCGGCTACCTAAAGAAATAAAAATCTGTAAGCAAACAGCGACCGCAATTTAATAAAAATATACAAAAAACTTATTCTCCATTATGAGACTACAATGCAGTACAGGGCGTGTCATGTGAACTGGGCCAGGCAACATTTAGTAGCTTACAGTCTTAGACCAAGAATAATATCCAATACCTCATTTTCTGCCAAAGCAAATGGTACATATTTGTTTTGGCACAAATTGTGGTAGGTCAGTCTAATGAGCAAGTCTAGGAATGCCAAGTATTTATCAACGGAAGACACCATAAATAAATAGGTACATATACTAAAAAGAAAACGCCTGACTCACTAACTGTCACTTAGTGCAAATTATTTCATCACCACTGCTCTCAAAACGGTGAAGGAAAACATTGGGAGGAAACCGGCCTGTGTCGAATGTACTAGAACCAAAAATTCCTAAATCCAAGAGGAACATCTGCCAATCCGCAGTGGGCCCGCGCGGTTGAATACGGCACACTCCCTCTCACAGAGTGGCCTGTGTCCCAGCAGTGGGAACATGGGACACGCTGCTGGGATAATCATATGCTGTAACTGTCACCGACTGACTCATTACCGAGCCCAAGCCCTTGGACATAGAGAGCTGAAATTCGAAACATCATTTGGTCTCTCAGTCCGAAGGCGTACCTTGACTGTTATTGCACACAGTAATAAAACAGCTGTCTCTGGCCTACCCGATGGATAAAACCGTATCTCTAGGTGAGCCTAGGTAAGCGTATCAAAGACCACTTGTCATTTTGATTCACAACAAAAATAACTTTACTCAATTTTTTGTAACATTCATCAAATAAAATAATATCATCAAAATACAAAGAAATGTAACATTTACCATTTACAAATTAACACTAGAATGCAGTAATTATCAGAAAATAACGTGATAACGACTTTCGCCGTAATTTGTTTAATATGGAGTTGTGCTTAAGTTTTATATATACAGCAAAGACTAGCGTCTGTGTAACCATAAATTTTTGACGTTTATGCGCATCTTAACTTGAAGCAAAGTTTATAAATAAGAGAGAGTATTACACGGCAATAATATCTTACATAAAAACTGGATGAGTTCGGTGTTTCTTATCGGACTACTCTGAGAAGACAGGTCATGGTCTCTTTTTAAGTCCAGGCATAACTTGGTCAAATCATGTGAGGACCATGTAAATTATTGCTTGAAATGGCCTATTGAACTACAGTTTTGAGTGGACCTGTCAGTTAACGCATTTGTCAGTTAGTTGGAATCGTCATTGAAGAAATACCATATTCATAAGTAACCCATTAACAAAATTCGTTGTGGCCTGACATAAACGATACTAGGAATGTTTATCTAGAAATGAAATGAAATGTGACAACTTACACCTAAATAAGAACGGTACTTACTATTTATTGGTCTAGATTTATATGGAATGTAAAGTTTGATAGAAATATAACTTTACATTCGATACTTACCATTCTATGCTTTCTTCAAAAGACCATTTCAGACACCAATCTACATGTTCTTCACAAGATTTGACCAAGATTGTGGCTGGACTTTAAAACAAACTCTGGCCTCTAAGTTTGTTTCGAATAGGATACGCAAACTACATCTTGATTTAAAAATATGTGTTTGTAAACCTACTTACAGAAATAAAATCATTTATGATTTACCAACCGGGATGAGATTGGCGCAAAACGGAATACCTAAAGGAAATTGAGATGTTTACGACGTGTAGTTTGTTGGCAAACAGCTGTGAATGGTGATGATGTCAATATCGAGCCTGTCGCAGTTGCAGTTGCCGGCTGTTTAATACCGGAACACAGCATTCAAAACTAAGACTTCTAATTTTTCATACACCGCACAAGAGGCTCTACTACTAGTCTGTGTTTATTTGTGTTTCTAATTAGTAAGAACTTCCTAATTCGTATGTTTAATGCTCTGTTTCCTCGTTTAACAGCTCTAATGTACCCCGGATGACGGATGTGGACCAAGAAAGTTAGCAGTCGGACTCTGAACAATGTGTACGGAGCATAGCCACCTGCGCAGACACGATGAGATCTTTCTACCCCCTGTTACTGACCTAGCGTGAGGCCGTGCGTTACTCCTCGCTGTTCGAAAGCTATTCTGATCTAAAAGTTCAGCGCTATCACCGTAAAAACACATTTCTAAATTACTTTTCTGTCTCCGCCTTCATTCAATATTCTAAACTTAATCCACTCGCACGCATAGAACAGATAATTATTAGATCAAAAACCTGTTACTTGATATTTTCATTAACATGCGTCCGTCATATAATTTTTGGAAAGTCTGAATACTTCGCGTACCGTTATTTTGTTGGTAACACCTTTAAAATAATATCTCTATTTAAACGAGCGACACTGTTTCTTAGGAATGTATTACGAACTTTTCATTTAATATATGATAGAAAATGGCGGTGTTGGAGATTAGAAAATCTTTGCAGAACGATCTCGAGAGATGGAAAATTAGCGCAAATAGGAGCTAGTATACCGTATCACAGATCAATCATAGTTCTGTCGTAGCACACTGACCCAAAAGTGGGACCTATTTAGGGAAAAGTCTCACCGGACAGCAGGGAGCTGGCGAAGGATTCCTGGCAGTGAGAATGGGGCAGTATGGCGGCGATGGCCAGCACGGCCACACTGAGGCGCGCCACTGTCATGGTCACTGGTTGCACTGTCCGATGGCGCTATCTCGCATGGCGCGTCCACTGCCCGACTCGCGCGCGCGCGCACTGCCCTCCACCACCACCAACGTGTTTGGGTGCGTAAGCGCAGCTCACTGAGCAAGTTGCGCAGATGCGACAGTTGGTGCTTTTGATAGCACCTCGAAGGACCACAGTTCTCTGAGAACTAATCTCACATAACTGCTGAATTAAACAAAAACAAACCTGGGCACTGCTGGATATGGCAGTGCCAAGGAGTAAGTAATAGAAAAGCAAGTTGTAAATACACAATTAGTACCATCATGACTTTAGAAACAAGAAATAATTAAAACATAAATAATGAAGCTGGAGCCAAAAGTCAGGAGCAAGCAGATTTACACCTCTAATGGTACTTAGTAATAACGTGCGGGTTTTTTCCTATGTGATGTAAATGTAAACATAAATGGATCAGAAAACGTACCGTTGGATGCCAATCAGCGGTGCCATTTACAAATTGAATGCTTTTATTTGAATGATTGAACCGAAAAATGTTTTTCATTTGACAATAAAATTGAGGTTAATTTTATAACTTCAATTTTCATTTATGACTTTTGAAACAAAATAATTCTTGGAAACAGTGGTGAGATATAAAGTTAAAACTTTCTACGAGTAAATAAGTGAGTGATTGCATACGAATTACACCTAAACGGGGTTTGTTTCCACTTTTATCAGATACTTTTGGACTGGCTATATTAAGTAGTGCTCTTATATTAAGGTGGAAGCGCCATGGTAGCCCGCTCAATTCAATTGTTATTAAAGTTTTTTTTTGCAGACTGTTGAACAAAACATGATTCGCGACCATAACAAATATGGCTATAAAGAAGTATAATCATTAAACTCATCAATACGACCCTCTAAGTTCTCATTGAATCCCATTCAATTACTTTTCCCCTCACAGGCTCGAAAAGATTCTGTTTGTCATTCGAAATCTGCGTGCAAAAGTGCATTTTACCAGCTAGCCTGAAAATAATTTTTGAAATTCGAACTTTTCTATTCAATAATTTTCTGTACAGCCAGTCCATTGAAAATGCATTAATACTCTCATGTCAGTGCGCTAACTCCATTTTTTTTAGAATATAACTGGCCAGCATGACGATTGCATGAAAAATGAAAATTATGTACTTTTCGGCGAGTTTTCCAGAAGCTGAATTAAGGAACGTGAATTGAATAGAGACGGAAAATTTTAGTATTTTTTTTTCATGAATCGTCATGCTGGCCAGTTATATTATTCTAAAAATGGGGTTAGCGCAGTGACATGAAATAAGTATTAATGCATTTTCAGTGCACTTGCTGTATAAATAGTTATTTGTTATACAAGAGTGCAAAGTCGCGTGCTCAATTTTGCTGACCGAGCGACAGATTGTAAAATTGAATCACGAGCGCAGCGAGTGATTCAAAAATTAGAATCCTGAGCGTTAGCGCTAGTGCGTTAGCGCTTTTCATCCCACCTCAGCGAGGAAATGACTAAATGCAAAAAATAAAAATATTTACAATCACAAGAAACTTTTATTTCAGTTTAGGTATTAACTACTACATTATGATAGGTAAGTATTACAGAATAATCTTTAAATTATAACAAATAATACTTAGGTATAATTAAGAAAAATTGAAAGTAACGTTGCTACAGTTACTTGAGTGTAATATTTTTGAGGTACTGTAATTTTGGTGTTAGTGACTTGTGTACTGTTTTTCGGTAAACTATCTGTCATATTTAATAGTTGTACCGATTCATCGGATTCGCTTGGCGTAAATGTTGGCGAGAGAGGGCGATGGTTAGGTGTTTCGTAACGGCTCATTTTTGATGTATAAGGGCCAGTCAAAGAATCTGACTGAGGCTCTTTCAGTGTAATGGCTCCTACGATTCCTTTACATATTTTAGACTTATTTTGGATGGAATCCTCTATGTATCCCTCTACAACCGCATTGGACTTCCAGCCTCCATGGCGCTTAAGAGACAGGAGATCAGTTCCAAAATCGGCCCTGAAGTTCGTCGGAAACAATGACCCGTGTACAAGAGGGGTTCTGGAAGTTCAAGAAATGTAGCTATTTCTCGTGGGATACTGCCAATTTTATTAGCACCCATTGGCTGTCTAACACACTTTCCCTTGCGATACTGTAGAAAAAATCGATGGATTGGAGTGTTAGGCGGGCGTAGAGGCTTGATATTTCTCAACAATTGTTACGTACCTATTCCTTGCGAATGACGAAGTTGCGGTCTCTTTTTGTCTTTGTATTGGGTAAATTAATTACTAGTAAGTCATCTGAATGTTTCTCAATGTTTTTGACATTAAGTTGTGTTTCCTAGTTCATTAGTTCGACATGCTCCGTTTATACCAATAATAAGAACAACCTGTAACGTAAAGAGTATTGTAGTAGATAAATTAATAAAATTTATATGCATGCATAATTATGCCTATCAACATCTACTAAGTACGTATTAGATGATGTTAAGTAGTTGATTAATATACTTAAGTAGATACTGAATGTGCAACTGACTTACTTTTGTCGCCAAATATACAGAATCAGGTGCTTCGTTAAGAAACTTTTCAATTTCAGATGCTGTGAAAACCTTCGCTTTTTTTTGGTCGATAACCGGATTTGGCTCTTTTTAAAAATGCCACTAATTTAGGATAGGAGTCGATATGTATGTCTTTTTCATCTTTATTGTTGCTTTTAGCATTGATTACGTACTCCATAGAGTGCTTGATTTCTTGGTCTCGGATAATTCAATAAAATATGCCAGCAAAACGTTTTCTGAGAATGTGTTGGCTTCTTTAGCTAGTCGCCACGTGTTAAACATATCATACTGTTTCAAATACTTGTCGCGTGATTGTTGAGGGAGAAAGCTCATTTGCGCAATATTAACAGTTTCAGCCAATTCTGATGGCGTCAAATAAACTTCCTCGTCGCTAGAACCACTCATTTTAGGTTTTTCACTTGTTTTCAAGTTTCTTGTTTTTAACAATATGACGTGAAAAGAAAATGGCGCGCGCAAAGAAAATTAAAAAAAAGTACACCAAGAAGGTTCCGAGTCCGAGTTTTTAACAAATTAAAAAAGGTTATATGATAAATTCGGCACCATGGAGGGAGAAGTAAATAGGTTTTGAATTCACAAACTTAGTGCACACGATGTTCTAAATTCAATTTACTTTATCCTCTAGTAGATAAAAACGGCTTTTGCGCTCAGATATCGAACAGCAAAAATACTCTTTCCGAGATGGGGGGATGAAAAAAATATTGAATAGAAAAGTTCGTATTTCAAAAACTCTTTCCACGCTAGCGGGTAAAATGCATTTTTGCACGCAGATTTCGAATGACAAACAGAATCTTTCCGAGCCTGTGAGGTGAAATAGTTATTTTCATGTCAGTGCGCCAATCACATTTTTAGAATAATAAAAATAAACTTTAAAACTTTTCGCATCTATTCAATTTGCTTTCCATAATTTTGGTTTGTTTTTTGATGAAATCGTAAGAAATCATAAAATATGAGCAAGTCCAGCAGCGATGAAGATATAAATTGCAGTTAGTGCAAGTTGTACATAATGCCGAATTCAGTTATTTCCAGAAAAAACGCGCGAAAAGTACATACAAGCGGACAATTTGTTCAGTGCCTGGAAACATAAACATTTTCGAAGACTACAATATAATGCTAGCATACTTCAACTACACTAATTTAATATATATTTTTAGGTTGTTTTTCTTGCACCTAGCGTTTTCGTCGCTGTAGGTGTGAGGTGAAAAATTGTGTGTTTCGCTCAGCAGCAAAGTTATTCTGCGTCTCGTACCTTTGAAAGCCCTCAATTCATGAAATTGTTGAAATAAACAACACACACACCACTGCGTATAGGCAGAAAAGAAAGTAACATGTGTAGCACATCTGCACTTTTATAATCTTTGTCCAAATTAGCATCATTTAACGGCAAATGCTGGTTACCGCGGATCGATATTATTGCAAGTAGTGCTATCGACGTGGCCACGTGATGGCCCATGAATGGCTACGTGTAGCATGAATGACCACGTAGTACCCATCACTCACCGTAGTAGACCCCAGGGTTTAAAACGTAACGTGGATTGTACTTGAGCTTTAAACGCATCAAAAGGCAAATCTAGCAAAGAAGAGGGAAGCTTGTTATAAAAGGTTATACCAAGCCCAACAAAAGAATTATCTGCCAAGGGTGCGGGTTGTTCGAAAGAGATACCGCGGTCTCTGGCACACAGCAACTGAGGGAACACGGGTTGGTTTTAATCAGTAAAAGTCTGACACGCCCTACTGCTCCACCCAGAGCGGGAGAAGTTATTTGATGATTTCCCACCCAAAAAAATAAAAATAAATGTGTCATGAACCTTATGAAGCTGGTGAAAGGGAGCACGTATATTGTGCTTATTTCTAGTGTTAACGGTGTGAATTACACTGTTTTTAGTGTACAAATGTATATTTTGCCTAATATATAAGATGTTAGCGAATATGAATTGTGATGCCACCGTGCAATATCTTAGAAAAAGTCCCTCGAGGAAACTCTGGCACCTAGCTGGTAAATTGCACGAACAGCACGTTGAAGGACAAAAATATTTTGAATTGCCCCACAGCAGAATATCCTAGGACTAACGCTGTGAAAATAACTAAAGTAGACTAACCGAGCTGTATCGATGTCAGTGTATTGTCTTACTTTTCTGACGGCGTAGGCGGCTGAAGTGAGCCTCCCCGCTAGGCTTGATATGTGTGATCCCCACTGAAGTATGGCATCTACTGTTATGCCCAGAAAAACTGCAGAGTCTACGGTTTCAAGCACCTCTTTATCTAAGACGATGTTGGGACCTAGATTTCTAACATTCGGTAAGGCGAACTTTACAATGTACTTTTTACTTATATTCTGAACTCAGAGGTTTGCATTGTATATTTTAAAGATTATCACCTGTAAATAGATACTCATTACTGTCGTGAATTATAACATACAGGTTGACACCAACCTAGATTAAACGTCAGAACCCATGGCGTGTCATGCCCATGGCGTGTCATGCCCATGCCGTATCGTGCCCAAATTCATGACAGAAATAAAGAGTCCTGCAACAGTTTGAATATTAAATAAACACTTCAATTATCAGTAAGTTTAGTAAGTACAAGTAGATTTCCATCATCAGTGCGTATACGCAGTGCCTAGCGTCGTCGGGTCGTTTACCCCGCGAGGCTTAGACCTGTCCCCTGTCTCCATAGCTGTCACTGACTACTTTCGCGGGAACTCAGTACTTGATATAATTCATAGATTAATAGATACGTAACGTATTTATTAAAGTGCTGTAGAGCATAGAAAACTAGACATAGTTAGACTTAGATAAACTTTAACTGTGATTCTTCTTGGTTTTTTCATAATGAAACTACTCCCAGACTATAGGATTTTGCGGTATGTGAATAACTGATGTAAGATTAGATATTCTTGTAAGTGGAACAAACATATTTCCTAACTGATAGTAAGCTGTAACTCTGGCTGCAATACGTCAGGTCTACCTTAATTCTAAACAGAATAAAATAATGCAGCTTCGCAGCATAAATAAGTATGGCGGTGTTCTCTGAAGAAACTCTATCAAATTCAAATTCTTTTTGTGAATATAGGGTAAAATTTTATTATACAGTACCTAGTCATATAGGTACACCGAGAAATGTTAATGGTAGTTTTCCCGCGGTAGAACAACTAAAGATGTTTTTGTTTAAAAATAATTAAAAAATATTCATCAACTCGAAAATGTGAGAAACATTAGTAACACTAAAGGTAACTTGTAGGTAGGTACTACTCGAATCGCACGCGCCGCCGACAAAGGCAAAAGCGATGCATAAAAATGTTCAAAGCAAAATAAATACTCTCGTACGTGGTGATTTTTCACTTTGTTTCTAATATTTTATTTCTTTATAAAACGATTATATTACCAAGACAAAACCATTTCGCTGCTGGTATAAAAATGTTGCACCATACTATGTCACACCAGAAGACAAAATTAAATTGCGGAGGGAATCAATGTCAATTAACAACACCAAAAGTTAGGTTTGTCTGTGTGGATGTCAATAAAATAGGACGGCTGAAAACAAATACGTAGTTACAATTTTGTCACAATTCTTGTTGTTCTTTACAAGAAGCTACACTATAAGTCCTGTCTCTGCTACTAAGCTACTATGTGTATGGTTATTGTTCCAGGAAAATTATTTTACTTAACTGTCTGTGGGTTACGTAGTAGGTAGGTGGATAAGTTATGAAGAGCAGCGTCCTTTTTTCTGCTAGTAACAACAAACTACGATCACTAACGCGTTTGAAATTCTGTCAATTTTCCCTTTGTACGCACCATAATGTATTACAATTTATTCAACAGCAACTAAATACTACACTACATCACCAACTTTTACTTTTAAAGTGAGTGTAAGTTGGTCAATATTTGTCGTTTCATACATACATGAGTGTCCGAGCGTAATTTGCACCTATTCGGAGATAGTGCTCTCAATGCGAGATGACAAAAGTTTGGGTAGGGCAGGAGGGATTTAATCGTCGTCCTATTATTAAATGCAACGTCTCTCTGACTATCTGTGTGTCCATTATGGAACTTACAACTCGAGAAGTGCAATACGGACCACAGATTCAACAGAGTTTTGATGACTGATAGACTAATAAAGATCGCACAGTCCAAGATAAACCAGACAGAAACTTTTCAAGACATTATGATTCAGTGTAGGAAGTTTGTGAAGGATTTTTTTGAAGTCAACTAGTGAGCGGGCTGAAGTTAGGTATTTGAGAGTAGAAGTTTGTGTTAGGCAAACGGATGCATATGAGACATTTCAGCTTTGTCATGGCACCGCATCTGCGATGGCCAAATACCATAGACTAAAAGAAGAACACACAGTCACAATAGAGTAAAACAAATATAAAGTCTGAACAGATGTCGATCTAATTCAGCGATGCGATTCCATAAAAAAAACACCGTGCAAAATGAGCTGAGAGAAGACCGAGATAGAAGTCAGCTGATATCATTCAACCTGATGCAATGGATGAAACCTAGCCGGTTGACTGACAGATCACTTCACCTTTTTTTCAAAGCGATATTTTTACAGAATAGATCGTCATCTATTAAGAACACACGTCACAATAGCGTAAAACAAATAGATGCAGTCATAGTCGTAACAGCTGGCATAAAAATAGCTAGACAAGTGTAATAAAATATCACGTTAAACTAGAGATGTCCTTCCTTGGCCAGGCTACGATTTATAGTCCCACTAGTGGGTCGACGGCCTTACTTACTTACTTCAACCTAACGCAACAACTTTATATCATGATGCGATGTCTTTAGATAATTGGAATGGCCTGGAATTTCGCTTCTGAGATTCTGAGTGACCAATAGAATTAAGATTTTTTTAGGAATTCATTTATGACTTTAGTGATCCAAAATACGGTTGCTGACCGCTATAGAAATTTGATTCCAGGGTTTGTCAATGTTTTTGCGCTTGGATCTTTAGAACCTGCCAGCCTACGCTGGCAGGTTCTAAAGATCCAAGCTATTCACAACAATTCGACAGGCTGGATATAGTAAATTACACTTTTTTAATGACTGATTCTCCTTGTCCCGCTTACTTATAGCTGTCTACTTTATCTGTGTGCATTTTATATATTTGTATGTGCAGAATAAACAATTGTTCTTTCTTTCTTTCTATCGGAAGGACGGCGGTCGTATTTCTATGACAACATTTTCGGGGTTTGGATATATCCACAGCCTTTACCTACAAGAAGTATTTTGACAACATTGATTGATGGATGTTTGACTCGGCAAGGAGGCGTATCGATCAGTTGATAATAGGTACGATATTTATGGTAAAGCGACTATAAATATTTGGCAGTAATTACGACAGAATATTTCTTTATTCTAGTATAGGTACTACGGTGAATACGTGTGGTCTTATCACACACGGTCAGAAGCTACATCGACTTGCTTTCGATTAGTATTTTTTTCTGTCTCTGCCTTGTATTTTCCCAAGTATGTTGGGGTCGGCCTCTAGTTTAACCGGATGCAGCCGAATACCAGTATTTGACATGAAGAGACTGCCCTATCTGACCTCCACAACCCTGTAAATAGGCATAATATAATATGAAATTCCTAATAGGTACGTCAGGGTAAAACCTAGCTCAAATAATAAAATCATTCACCCAATAAGCATAATTATGTGGACATTACGGTACATATTAGCTAGCGGGCAGTGGGTTCGACTCCGGGCGGACCTGTTTCAAACTGTAAACTAAAACAAGTGACGGTAACGGACAGTAGTAAAAAGAGAAAGTTTCTTGGACATCATACGTTTAGTTAGTGGCTGCGGTCAGTCAGCTGGTGAGTTAGAAGTATTTGTATTACTACGTAATCGTGGAAGCCTAGCCTTTTACCAATTCTGTTGAGGATGGCTTCAACTAGTATTTTGCGACATCGACAATTCAAAGCTGTTTTACATTGATTCAGAATTTCAATCCAGTGACTATGGCTCATCTCATCTGGCTAACCTTTTCCGAACTTTGTTTGGGTCGTATTTTACATGAAGCGACTGCCTACCTGACCTCCATAATCCAGTTACTATAATACGATAGATACCATGTTCGTATGTGTGTTCATGTACGTTCCGTGTAGTGCCGGACGCACAGAATAGCACCTTCCCATTGCTTACCGTGGGTGTCGTAGAAGGCGACTAAGGGTCTTACTAGAGAATAGGCAGCAGCGTTCTCTATGCATTTTATCAGCATACTGCGATCGCCAACCCGTCTGCCAAGCGTGGCTATTATGGCAAACCCGCCCGATTTTGGGAGAGGCCTATATATGTCCAGCAGTGGACGTTTTTCGGCTGAAATGAATGACGATACCACTTAGTAAGACTGGGTTGTCAAACTTTCGGCCATCTGACGATCTGTAACAAGGCGACTGTTCCGAAGATCCACGAATGACACCCGCAGGGCCTGATTAACCCTTAGGTTAATTAGGCTGCAGCCTAGGGCGCGAGGATCGGGGGGGCGCGCTGAAATCGTGTCTTCGCATGCACTAATCTAGCATCATTCATTGCATCTACCCTACATATTTCTACTAGACCGGGACAAAACACTAAAACTAAATGCACTTGAGAGTCCCTGATTTTAACAATAAATTTTGAAATTTTAAAAAGTGCGCCTTAAACAAACTACTCGAATCGGTCGGTGGTCGAGCTTTCTTGGCTGTAGGTATTGAGCTTATATCTAAATTTGATCCTTTCATGGCTGAACATTTGGTGAGATTTGGACAAAAAGGCCGAGGTACTCCATCGTAATTGTCATCCTCTATAATCGACGAATTTATTTTACTTCTCGCTGACGAAGTTCGACTTTAGATCATAGGAGAAATAAAAAAAGAAAATATTATTCGATTAGCATTGATTCTACTCCAGATATGTCACACATTTATAATTCGTTATATTTTGCCTGGCGGCGAACCTGTCGAACGTTTTGTCACATTTTTACCCAATTGCGGTCATAAAGGTGAAAACATGGAGAAGGCTGTTCTTGCGACAGTTGATAAAACTTTGGAACTTGATATTAAAAACTGTCGTGGCCAAAGTTATGATAATGCTAGCAATATGTCTGGTCAATACAAAGGTCTTCAGTCAAGAATTAAAGCTGTAAATCCATTGGGTACTTTTGTTCCTTGTGTGTGCAGCTCATTCTCTACAACTCGTGGGATCGGCTGCCGCGGAAAGTAGTGACGAGTCAGCTGCTTTTTTTACACTGGAACCACAACTATACAATTTTTTCTTGATCTACAAGCAGATGGCAAATTTTGTTATCCAAATTGGATGAAAAATCGACGTACTAGAAAATCTATCGAAAACTCGGTGGAGTGCGCGAGCAGATGCAAGCAAAGCCTTATCGTCCACAAGCACCCAATACCTCCTATCTGACTCCGGGTGGATTTTACATAGTAGAGGATCCCAAGTAAGAACGACCTTTACCAATTTGATGACCCGGTGTAAATTATATTTTAATTAAAATTATAAAAAATAATAGTGTTAAAATATAATTTACACCTGATTATTAAATTGGTGAAGGTCATTCTTACTTGGGACCTCTATGTAAAATCCACCCGGAGTCAGATAGGAGGTATTGGGTGCTTGTGGACGATAAGGCTACTCACTTACTACTTTTTAGGGCGTCCGTAACACACCTGGCGGGGGCGCGTCCTCATAATTAGCCTAGGGCGGTCAGAACTCTTGATCAGTCGCTGGACACCCGGGACCAATGGGTTAACGAAACGTGTTTCCCAACCGCGGCAAGCGTAGCTACACCTGGTCGACCGACACGTGGATTGGTGGTTGTTATGAGTTGACCACAATCCCCTCCAATGACACTAGCTCGAAATTGGACAAATGTAGAATGTTTTAATCTAGTCCAGCCTCCAGTATCAAGCACTGAATTAGAATAGGGCAGTCTCATAATGGTCGTATTTTGATACGCTGGAGCAAAACTGCTGCTACTGGATTCTAAAGCTGAATAGAAATACTTGGTCAATGTAAATTAGCCCACTGAATTAGTAAAATATTCTGACATCCAAACGCTTAGTTTTCCGGAGACTAAGAGACGTGCCAAAAGCATAAGTTATTATGGCTATGTAAGTACCTACACAAAAATAACAGGGATATATAGATTCTCTCCGAATTCTTCTCTCTCTTTCTTTAGAAAAAGGTACAGTTTCTATGATATGCCGTAGCTTTTATTTTACGTTTGTTAACAGCCTACTTTACACTCATTCCTATTGGAGACCGCTATTCTAGATGTAGAAGTAGAGTATGATGCTATCCGTCAATTAGTTAGATGAAAAAACACGTAAGGAAACACAAATTAATCAAAAGCTAGAGTCTACTTAATATCTTTTGTAAGGTGAGTGTTATAAAAATAATTATAATGTATGGGAGTCACACAAACATAAAAATAAAAAAAATCCAGATGGAAATACCCAATTATACTTTGCCCGACACGGGAATCGAACCCAGGACCTCTTGCTCAGCAGAAACGCTTGGAACCACTACACCAACGAGGCAGCACATGCTGCCTCAATAAGCTCCCAATACTGGGACACAGGCTTCCTCTCAGTGATAGTGAGTAGACCGAAATCCACCACGAGGGCCCAGTGCGGGTTGATAGATGACACATGTCTTCGAAATTTTTGGTTCTACAGGACATGCCCGTTTACTCACGATGTTCTCTTTCACCGTTTTGAGAGTAGTGTTTAGGAAGTAATGTATAGACGCCAGCACATCAACCTATCCAAAACTGTAAAATTTTCCCAATTGAACATGAACCTTAATTTATTGTGATAAAGTTGAAAATCTATCAAAGAAATTTGGCAGATTGGGATAGCTTGAAATGCTGGCGTGTGTACACAAAGTAAAGCACCTGATTGGGTTTGAACCCACGATCTACATCCCGAAAGACGCGGCCGCAGTTACCACTGGGCCACCACTGCACTCGAGGCACTTCAAATGATGCAGAATCACCGGATAATGACGTAATCATTCATCTATCACTAAACCTCCCGGAAAGGTGGTGTATGGTGATTGACTGTTGAGTCAATACCCAGCAATAAACGTTAACGGCCCGATGACATGTATAATATCACTAAAACAAACAACCCAACAAACCTCATACAATAAATACATTTAAAAATCAAAACCCGTCGTCATATTTCAAGATTTCATTGACCAATAAAAGGATCACAAGCGTGTATGTTACAAGCGGCCATTAATCTCTCAAAACAGAGGATATCGGCGTGCGCCGGCGCAGGCGGCTGTTTCAAAACACGACGGATCGTTAATTTGCGGCCTTGTGGACTCCCACCGGGGTAACGGGACTTGGCAGACGGACTGGCCGGCACAGACTATCGTGTAGAAAGGGCTGCATGGCATTTTTACATTTGTACCTTGCGATGACGTCCATACCTAGATGGAAGAAGGGACATGTAAGATGTCCCTTCTTCTTCAAAAGGAGGAACGAAGAATCGTTTCGATAATTTTGTTCATCCTAAACTAGCTTCACCCGTCCCTGGTCCCGTTATATGGGGCTGGGTCCCCTCCGTTTTCTGCGCCAAGTTGTTCTGTCTCGTGTTGTCGGTTCTGGCAATTGGACTTTCATGAGGCTTCGCCCGCGTGGTGAGTCGATAAAAAGTAGCCTATGTCCTTTCCCAGGGTTCAAAGTATTCCCATTTCAGCCATTCCGGACATTACCCCCTACACCATAATTTCATCATTTCAGCCGTAAGACTGCTGGACATAGGCTTCCCCCAAGCTCCTCAATTTCGACCGGTACGCAGACCACCAGCAAAACAAACAAATTTTATCTCTTCTTAATATTAGTATAGAATATAGATCGGCTGCGTCCAGATTTCGGCCAATTCGACAGCGTTAATGTTGGAATCGTAAAGTTCTTGCTTAGTGCAGGTGTACAGCGAGCGCGAAAAGAGGCGAGGCATAGTTTGTGATGTGGCTTCACAGTCGTACTGCGGCTCACCAGAGTACCCCCACCAGAATAAGTTTTACCTGCAGCAGCTGGAGAGGGATGTTATAGAACCCTCAGTTTTAATAGCTATACTTAATCCCTCTGGTACTTCATAATTATCAACTTCAGAATATCAGCATACTTAGCCGTAAGCGGCCTCTGCCAGTGCCAACGGCCGGTTCTGCGCTCCCTTCCCCCCTACAAAACCCCAAAATTATGTCGCATCTACATCATCTTACTCTTTGTCCCATCACCGATATCAACAACATTACGGCTCAACTCTTTCATCGGGAGGTCCCGCCATCCCACGCATGCACCCCCCTCACCCCCGTGCGCCCGCGCAGCCATGCGTGCACGCATTGATATAATTTCAATACTTTGTGGCTAACATCACATTTAAAATAAAACCTTATAAATGGCACACGGATTTACAGTTGGATCTCATCGTCCTGAAGTACCGTTATGAATAAAAAGTACAATAAAATAAAAGTATCATCGCTTTTTGGATGTGTTTTGATATGAGAATGAAATATGGGTGTATTAGCTGTGACGTAACATGCGAAAGTACTTAAATATTTGCTCGATTTATTTTCGTGATCAAACCATTTAGGATAGTGATGCCGTATGCCGTGATGTGATCGTAACTTTAATCTCTCAATACTCAACAAGTCAACATAGGTAAGAAACGATTATTATTCTACTTCATATAACAATAAACCAAGCGTTCTATTAGTTAAATACACACATTATAGAAAACGTGTGTGAGTTTTGAAAAATGTCCACATTTATTTATTTTAAGTTAGTTACAACGGTACAGCACCAAAATACATTAATTAACATGGAACAATATTATCACGTTGACAGTATTTATGTTGGACTTAAATTATTTATTTTAAGGAGAGCAGTGGTGGCCCAGTGGTGACGGGCCCGACTTACGAGTTGTAGGTCGCGGGTTCGAACCCAGGCAGGCGCTTTACTTTGTGTAATTTTTTTTTACACGCTTTATATTAGCTTCACTTGTATGTTTGTTGGTTTGTTTGTTTGTTTGTATGTAACCGACTCCTTTGAGCGCGATTTTGACCCACTTTAAACGGTCAGATTTCATTGAAACTTTGTAAACTTGTCGAGGACCGATGACAATTCAATAATTAAAAAAAAAAATAGTTTAGAAAACTAAAAAACACGCTTTAAAAACCAAACTAAAAAAGGAGAAAATAATTTAATTCAATTAAAAAGCGTGGGGTGCTTGACATTAATTGATTATAAAAATACCTCAAAAGCACCCTACGCTTTTTAATTGAATTAAATTATTTTCTCCTTTTTTAGTTTGGTTTTTAAAGCGTGTTTTTTAGTTTTTTAAACTATTTTTTTTTTATAACCACTGCTCTCAAAACGGTGAAGGAAAGCATCGTGAGGAAACCGACATGTTCTAGAACGAAACATTCGAAGACGTGACATCTACCAACCCGCACTGGGCCTGCGTGGTGGATTATGGCTCACTCCCTCTCACAGAGAGGAGGCCTGAGCCCTAGTGGGAACATTATAGGCTGATTATATAATTTACTTTAAAACTATCATGAGACAATGGACTCCCTTGCATACATTCTCTCAACACACAGAACACCAGAAATACAAACTTTCATACAAAAGATATCAACGCGTGGAGTAAATGCAAAAATTTTATTCAGGCAATTTCTGTGGACATGTTGTTACTGTTTTAATTTTTTATTTGAATTTTACAGGATTCCATTCTGTAACTAGTTACGCAACGCATTGGGAATCACAAGATACGGTGAAGGAAAACTTCGTGAGAAAACCGGCGTCCTAGAACCAAAAAACAAACTCTAACTCAAAGCATTTATTTCAAGTTCAACCCATTTTTACAGTCACTTTTGAATGTCGAACAGTTGGAAAGTTGAAGCTAGTTGCCCATTCCAAAACGTATATCTTTATGGAAAAGAACGGGCAAGAAACTCCAAGGACACTCTTTATTATTACAAAATTTTGGAAACATTATTCTTGTTGCTTCTTTAAGTGAGAGCAATGTAAAAAAAAACAATTCTAAATATAAGATTAAAACTGAGCCCTGGAATTTAGATGACCTGTCTCAACCGACGGCGCCCGTTCACGAACTCACGAGTTCTACCATTTTGTAGGGAACCGAATGATCCAACACACGCGCCACCATCAGTGAGACATTTAAGTGAGCATGACATACTCTCAACTGCCACGCTTTTCAAAGTCAACGTACATCAAAACAACATACACTACGTCAACCAACACGCACTCGCCCAGCTTGGTGAATTACGGCCCACTACACTACCTCTCGAAGAGAGGAGGCCGGTGTCCCAGCAGTGGGAACACTATAGGTTGATTATATCCGCCCCAGCACGATTTTGAACGCTTTCAGAACAGGCGTTACGGTTTTATGCAGTAGATAAGTAGGTACCTTTTTATTTTTGTTGTAAGAATATTATAAACTAGCTGTGCCCGCGACTTCGTCCGCGTCTAATTTAACAAAAAAGTTATAGTTGTTGTTGTAATTTCTAAAATAAAAGTAAGTCTTAAGTTAGTCCTTAATACATCAGCTATCTGCCAGTGAAAATCCCGTCAAAATCGGTCCAGTCATTTCAGAGATTAGCCGGAACAAACAGACAGACACAAAAAAATTCAAAAAATATTTTGGTATATGTACCGTGTAGTAAAAAGCGGTTATTTTAATATCACAAACAGACACTTTAATTTTATTATTTATATCTGTATAGATATATGTATAGATTATCGGTATAGGTATCATCATCATTATCATTTAAATCTTGGAATAAATATATTGGAAAAAGAAAACAAAATAATTACTTTTCTTAGGTCTTTATTATGCCCAATTACAACTTACGGCTACGTATTTACACTTACATTTTCAATGGTATCACTTATAACGACAATGTCACTTATGAGTACAAAAAAAAATAGGTGATAAGCATATTTGAGGGATGCAAAACCTTAAAAAGTAACATATTAGGTAGTTTTCAGATAGGCAAAAACTCAGGCTTTTTATAGATCTTCACACTTACTATTTGAAAAATTATTATGAAACCAGAAAATTAAAACAAAAAAAACCTTGATTGGCATTGTGTCGGTCATAAGACAGAATTGACTGCATAAGTCTATTGTAAAAAAACTTTACACTACAGATATTTTATACATACAAATCATTTTATAAATGATTTTTAGTCGATTTAACTAAGTTAAGAAGCATTTTAACTCCTTAATGCTTGATTCCTATGTTCAAAAATATATTTTCCCTACTAAGAATCAGGATAACATTTACACAAATTTAAAAAAAAAAGTGCAGCGACCTACAAAGAACAATTTAATTACTAGGATCAAGTTTTGGTCTATACTACCCGTTCGCGCTAAGTCTTCCGCTGACGATGTGATATCATTCAAGGGGTAGCAAGAAATAAACTAACAATTAATCGATAAAGCTGCGGAGAATAGAACCCCCCCCCCCCCCATTCACAACTAAAGCCAGGTACAGTACATGGGTGTTAATATGGCATACCATAATTTGAGGCAACGCAAGTCAAGTGTAAGTCATTTGATACTTACATTTTTAATGTTTATGCAACTTCGATCTTTAAAATGGGGGTTCAGAAAGAGACGGACATACCGATGTGGGAGAAAAAAAACGCCCTTAAAATAACTTTTTCGTAAGCTCGGTAAGCCATATTAACAGCCGGCCATATAACACAACGATGAAGTTTTCATAGCCTCATCGCAAATCAAAAGGAGCGCAGTGCAGATGATATGGTGAAGACATTGAAAAATCAGCTTTATTACTAGCGACATTAGGTGCATACGAGACCACAGCGCTATTGAGGACGCCGAAGGATCTGTTTGGTCTGCACGATGTTTGTACAACTTTTTTCTTTTTCTTTCTGTACATTTTTTTTAATGCTAGTTTTATAAATGAGTTTTTCGCATATTCTTCTTCAATTTGATAAAAAAATGTGTGTATTCATTCTAAGTCAAAAATTTATCAAAATGTATGTACATGCACTTATGGATATATTAAAGTTAATAACATACTATGTTATGTTAGTCAGGCTTCTTAAATTCTATTTCGTTTTTTTTTTGGACATTTTCTATGTACTAAGCTATGGTCATTAAGCTGAGTTTAGCTTTTGAAATAGCTGCTGCATATTTAAAATCAAAATAACATCACGCCTGTATTGCCCAATGGGCCATGTTATTTTGTTAAGTTAAAAGTACTCTTGCGTTTTTAGCAATTTGCAGTTCAGTGTCTGATATGATTCGCGACAAACGTAACAAATATGGCTTTACATAATTATATATAATCATTACAATCATCAATTCAACCCTCTCGAGTTCATTTAATTCTATTGAATTGAATGACTTTTTCATAAAATAGTTAAATCAAAGGAATTAAATGAACTTAAGAGGGTTGTATTGATAATTTTAACGATTATATTTCTATAAGTTAAGAAGCAAGTTAAGCTGTTGAGCCTGGCTGTCATTCGTGGCTCTTTGAAAGTCGTTACGGGTCGTCAGAAGCCCGAAAGTCTGACGAGTCTTACCAAGAGGTATCGATTTTCCCGGTAACTAGGTTGTGGAGGTCAGATAGGCAGTCTCTCCATGTAAAATACTGTTATTCAGCTGCATCTGGTTAGACTGGAAGTCGAACCAGATGCAAGAATAGTCAAGGCAGATGATGATGATTTCTATAAGTACATACGCCTTCTGATCGCGAATCATATATTAATCAATATACAACCTAGCTGACCAGCAAATAGCAAAAAATACAAGATAATTTGAATTTCGCGGGCTTCCGTAGAGCTTCCACTTAAAGTTCCATTTATTAGAAGGCGAATTTATTTGTAATCGGATTATCTATACAAAACCTTACCTCTTTCTAATACTA
This sequence comes from Antitype chi, assembly GCA_947359405.1. Lineage (NCBI taxonomy): Eukaryota > Metazoa > Arthropoda > Insecta > Lepidoptera > Noctuidae > Antitype > Antitype chi. Next base: position 1,620,109 of record OX375827.1, on the reverse strand, counting down.
ACTACAGATTGTAGTTTTAAATGCGCGTTTTGTTTTTAGGAAGCATTGGTTATTATTGGTTAAGAACATTTTGCGTGAAAAAGTTTGTTTAATAAAAGAGGTAATCATTTTTATAAATGTTATTTAGACATTAGAAGTTTTTATGGTTAGTTGAAAAAATATGGGCAATTATTTTATTTTCGGCGCTTCGTAAATTAGTGTGGCAGTAAAAAGTGAACAAGAATATTTTCTACCTTTTAATTTGGTTTTCTATTAAAGCGTGTTTTTAAGTAATTTAAACTATCATTTACTTTTTGTCTTTTATTTCGATTATGATAGTTAAAGTGGGTTTTTGTTACAATAGCCGGGAGTGGATAATTTGCCTGCTGTTTGCCTTGCATGTGGTAGCCGTTTCTTGGACTCTTTCACCGGAAAATTTAATAAAAACGCTTATCCTAAGGATCCTGGTAAATTATTGTATTGTTATCGGTCCTTTTATTTAGTTCACTACTCAGTATTTACTGCCGAAATTGTTAAATTTAACAAAACTATAATAAAAAACTGTTTTAAATCAGTGCCCAATACAAGCTGTGAAATACTTAGGCCTAAAATATGGCACATCGAGTCTGAGAAAGGGATTGTTATACAGCAGGCTTAGCACAAGAACCGTAGACAAGTTTTTGTCGTCGGAAGAGTAGACAAAAAATTACGTTTCCGTATAGACAGTTGACAGTTCTATACCGAGAAATGAAGACATGCGATTTCTAGAGTAGAGTAGAAATTGAAAGCGTCATACTAAGCTTACATGTATGATTGAAAGAGATGACTCTCTAGAAAGCCGAACTTAAAAGAAATCCTGTGCCATATTTAGGTTGCTACTTGGTAGCTTTTAGTAGTATTTAGAAAAAAACGCTTGTTATCACCATACTAGTTTTTAAAGCGACTACCTATAGTTTAACAGTTGGGGGTCCAAACTCCAAATTGGTTAGGATGAAGTATTCACTTTGAACCCTACTGGACCTAGAACTCACGAATAAAGGCTCCCGCAAACAGGCGCGACGCGACTCTCGTAGAACAATTTCTATGAAAACTACATGGAAATTGTTCTATACGTGTCGTGTCGCGCCTGTCTGAAGAAGCCCTAATACAAGCATATTTACCTCATTAAGTATTATTGAAAAAAACGTGCAATGAGCTACAAACATTTATACATACTAATTAGTTTTTCATGTAAAATTATTGTTAGTCAATATCACTATCTCTTTGATAAATTCTCACTCATAAACCTGATTTTAATTAAATTCGGCAAATAGGAAGCTTGGAATATAGGGTAATTATTGTGCCCTTTGAGAATATTTATACTCCATTTGAAATAAGATTAGACATTTAAACCACAAATAAACCTTTTGGTACACTCCGTTCAACTGATTTTGACCTCTATTGAGTTGGTAGCATGATAAATCGTATCTGCAGTAAACAGTTGCTATTGTAACCACTTTTTTGCTTTTAATGCCATCCTTACGCCTACGGAATAGAAGTCAAAATCGGTTGAACGGACTGTAAAAAAGGTTTATTTAAATGTCTAATCTTATTTCAAACGAAGTATAGTCTATTTGTAAAACTTTACATGTAAAACTTTCTACATAATATATAGTTTACAAAGTTTGGATACCATCAGATATAATTTGACATCGGCCTGTTGCAGGTTTTCAACCATGGGGCAGTCAAATAAAATAACTGTGGCCATGAGTCAGAGTTATCATTGTAATATTGTGTGAATGAGTTGATATATCGTCCACAAGCGCCCAATACCTCCTATCTGACTCTGGGTGGATTTTACATAGGAGAGGATCCCAAGTAAGAACGACATTCACCAAGTTGATAACCAGGTGAAAATATTCTTTTATAATTTTAATTAATATATAATTTTCACCTGGTTATCAAATTGGTGAAGGTCGTTCTTACTTGGGATCCTCTCCTATGTAAAATCCACCCAGAGTCACGTAGGAAGTATCGGGCGCTTGTGGACGATATGCAAGACCAACACAGCTATGGCTTTTTGGCAGTGGTTGCACAATTGCCAAAATGGCAAAGTGGTCGAGAAAAAAATCAGCTGCAACATATTTTATATTTATGTTCGTCTAAATAAACTCTAATTAGCTGGAATAAAATGACAGCTGCAGTCGACCGTTTTTGTCAACATGACAGTTATGCTATAGTAATGGCTGTCATGTTGCTCCAGCAAATTAAAAATCTGAGTGTAGTAAAATTAAAAAAAAATACAAACGCAAAGCTGCGTAAATAGTGAACTTGGTATAGTTTATCGACTTTTTGACGAATTTAGATTACTGTCATATCTTTAATGACACTCGCAAAATTAAGACAAATCGATTGACGTAAGAATCGTCAAAATCGGCCAACGCTGTTTGTCACTAAGAGTGCCACAAAGGAACAAACATACATACATAGGCTGATAAACACACGTCCATGTGAATGTCGGCTTACTGGCTCACTCATTTTTCTCACTGCTTAGAAAGAACACACACACTACACTATACATCAGATCACTTCACTCCAGATCCATCGCATTCTTCATGTAGTTGTCCAGCTCCTGGTCCAGCGCTGCCTTCGTGCAGGACATGTACTGCTCCAGCTGGGCGTCTAGCTGGTCCTTGGTTAGGAGCAGCCGGGATTGGGACTGGCTGCGAGTTATGCCACCTGGGGAGAGTGATTTGAGTGATGAGACAAAATTTGTGGGAATATTTTAACTTCCTTTATGTATACTGGTGCCAAATTCTGTGACTACAACTTTAAAAGAAAACATTGATGCTTGTTATTTTAGGCTACGTTTATTTGCAGATACATTTTTTGGAGATCTCTCTACATATTTAACGCACTATTCAGGGTCAAATTAAATTAGCTGGCAATACAATACTGGCTGCAACTGGTTAGACTGGAAGCTGACCCCAAAACAGTTGGGATTTCTTCTAATTGATTATTTAATAAAACGTATATTTTATACAACCAAAAAGTACATATCTAAGTTCTACGAAAAATTTCCAAAACAGCCGACTGATTACTGGCATTGTCCCCATCAAGTGATGAAAAAATATCGTTTACAATATTGATACCTAACAAGTGTATATCGACCCTGTATAGCTCTCGCCACGCCATCACAAACTAACATGAATCCTACCATCCTACTTATGTTATAAATGTGAAAGTTTTGATGTTTAGATGTTTGTTACTCAATCACGCCAAAACGGCTGAACGGATTTGGATGAAATTTAGGACACAGATAGTTTATAACCAGAATTAATACATAGCATACTTTTTTTCTCGGTTCCCGGAGCATAAGTTTCGATATCCACGCGGGCATACCCGCTGGCAAAAGGTAGTGAAGAAATACACATATTTACCTCTGCCCCTTCCTCTTGACCGTCGCGCCACCTGAGGCCTTCGAGGCTGTTGACCCTGAGCCCCCGACTCTTCTTGCAGTTCATTGTTCTGTTGTTGGCCGTTGTTCTGTTGCTGGTTCTTGCGTTGAACCCCTCTGCGTTGTTGACCCCCCCTGCGTTGCTGACCCCCCCTACGCTGTTGAAACCCTTGTCGCTGTTGGAACCCTTGACGTTGCTGGAAACCCAAACGTTGTTGCACGCCTCTGCGTTGCTGCACGCCTCTGCGTTGTTGCACGCCTCTGCGTTGTTGCACACCTAAGCGTAGTTGGAGTCTGTTGCGCTGTTGGAAGCCATTCATTTGGCCGTTTTGTCGGAGTACTCCTTGTTTACCACCCCTGGAATTTGACAAGTTTTTGGCAGTTGTAATTTAAGATGAGTAGAGATCTAAATTCTAGGTCGTAGTAAGTAGGTTCGAAGATACGTAAGCCGTTGGTTATCAAATTGCCGTGGGGTAATTAATTCAATTGATTTATTTCATAGAAATCGCCATATACGGACATAATTTAAAAAAAAAAACAACAGAAATCATAAAAAAGTTAGTGTGATAATATAATAAAAAAATATAATGTTTGTGGTACAAGGTGTTTTTTTTCATATCCCGTAACTCTAGCTAGGGTATGAATGAGACCATATCAAAGAACCAACTGGCGTATGAATTATTGATCAATTATAATACATACTTATATTTTTTTTGTTTTCATTTTTCGACAAAGTCACGATTATTAATGTGAAACATACGTGAAATATGTCAACGTCGCATTTTTTTTAGCTTTAAATATGAATTATTGGTTTAAATGAAGATGAATTACGCGTATTTATCAATGAAACCAGTGCGTGTTGCCAGTGATGACATATGGAACTGACACGTGGTCGCTCACAATAATGAGCCTCATAGGAAGGCTTAAAGTCACCCAAAGGGCAATGGAGAGGGCTATGCTTGGAGTTACCCTGCGTGATCGAATCAGGAATGAAGAGATCCGCAGGAGAACCAAGGTAACCGACATAGCCTGAAGAATTGCTAAACTTAAGTGGCAGTGGGCAGGGCACATTACTCGCAGAATAGATGGCTGATGGGGCCGAAAAGTTTTGGAGTGAAGACGTAAAGTTGGAAGGCCTCCCACAAGGTGGACCGGTGACCTTGTGAGGGCCGCAGGAGTCCGCTGGATGCCAGAAGCACGGAACCGGTCGAAGTGGCGGAGCTTGGGAGAGCAGCAGTGTCCAGCAGTGGACGTCTTTCGGCCGAAATGATGATGATCAATGTAACTTAGATACCTACACACATGGAGTCTAGTGTTAGTATTTTGTACGGTAAAATCAAAATCAAAAGTCATTTATTCAAACTAGGCTGAGAGTCAGCACTTTTTGAACGTCAAAATTACATAAGACAGTCCCCAAACAAACGCCCACCCTTCGCCACTTCCTAGTGCACTTTAGCTGGGAAGAAGAAGTGGCGGAACAAACTCCCCAGCAGCACAGCTGTCTGAACTTGATTCAATACAATAATAGGTAAATACTCGTAATTAACATTCAACAATAAATGAAAAACATTAATAAAAATAAAAAAAATGGTTTATACAGTCAAATAAAATAAACAATGATATGAAGGAACTCATATGACCTGTCAGTAGGTAAGCTAATTGTGGTGAAAGAACACAAACATTGTCTTGAGTTAATCACAGCGACCAACAATTCTTATCGTTTATGTAGTCCTTGATAGAATAGTATGCCTTAGATTCTAAGGCTTAGAACAAAAGTTGGATTTTACTTTAGCTTTAAACGCATTAAAATGTAAATCTAGCAAAGAAGAGGGAAGCTTGTTATAAAAGGTTATACTTAGCCCAACAATTGAGTTATGAACTTTATGAAGCCGGTGAAGGGAGCACGTAGTTTGTCCTTATACTAGTATTATGAATATCACTGTTTTTAGTGTATTAGTGTATATTTTAAGGTTAACTGGTAGAAGGTAAAGGTTGACTGGTAGAAAATGCCTCAGGCATTAAGTCCGCCTTTGTACAGTATTTTTTACATGTGCATTAAGTTTCAATAAATAACTAAAAATAAATATATGCCGTAGGACATAACGCTATGAAAATAACTAAAATAGACTAACCGAGCTGTATCAACGTCAGTGTATTGTCTTACTTTCCTGACGGCGTAGGCGGCCGAACTGAGCCTTCCCGCTAGGCTTGATATATGTGATCCCCACTGAAGTTTGGCATCTACTGTTATGCCCAGAAAAAATGCTGAGTCTACAGTTTCAAGCACCTCATTACCTAAGACGATGTTCGGTCCCAGATTTCTTACACTCGGTAAAGCGAACTTTATACATTTAGTTTTCTTTTCATTGACAACTAGATTATTCGTGGTAAACCAATCCGTAACCCTCGAGAGTGGTAATTGGGCAACGTCGCAAAAGTTAAGATTCGTCACACGGGTGAGAATTGTTGATCTAAATTAATTATCTTCGAAACTATGCATTTTTGGACCACATATTCTAGGACTATATCTATAATTTTCTCTTAAAGAAAGATAACCCTAGAGTTATGGGATATAAAAATAACTAAAAAACACGCTTTAAAAACCAAACTAAAAAAGTAGAAAATAATTTAATTCAATTAAAAAGTGTGGGGTGCTTTTTGAGGTATTTTTATAATCAATTAATGTCGAGCACCCCACGCTATTTAATTGAATTAATAAATTATTTTCTACTTTTTTAACGTAACTACAAAAGCGTGATTTTTCAGTTTTTTTTTCCTTTATTTTTTTCTATTTTTCTCTATTTTTTTTTAAATTATTAAATAAGGTAAGTATTTTACTCTATTCGAGAAAAAATCTAAAAATATATTATTGCGATAGCATAGGCAAAATGCAGTCGGAAAATGTTAGTTTTAGTTCATGAAACAACAAAATAAATTTTAAAATACAATTTAAACATTTCAGTCTTTTTAATCTGTGTTTGAACACCATTGAAATAGTAGTCGCCATGTTATTTCGTCATACGGCATGTCAACTGAGCAACTTAGTACTTTTATTATTTTCGTAACCAAAGTAATTTTTATTTAAATAATATTTTGCATTCAGGAACAGCAAACCAACGATAAGTAGTAAAATAACTCATTTTTTTTTAATTGTAAACAATTGTCATACAAAATATCAGCGCATTTGTTTTTAGCAAACTGACGTCATACCCACAGAGCAATATGGCGTCTACTGCGTCCAGCGTTTTTGTCAAATTACGCGCGAATTTGAAAATGTAAAATTTAAATGCATTTTTATGGCACTAATCGGCACAAAAATGTTGCGTTTTTTTCGTTATTTATTAGCACTCTAGAATCTAAAACACTTTTCAAAAATGAGTAATACTCTATTGTCATCGGTCCTCGATAAGTTTACAAAATTTAAATTAAATCTGACCGTTTAAACTGGGTCTAAATCGCGCCCTAAGGAGTCGGTTACAAACATACATACAAACATACAAATGAAGCTAATATAAAGCGTGTAAAAAAACACATTGTATATACAAATGTATGTATAACTATGTTAGTTTTGGTAGTACCTATACCTTAAGTTAAGCCATATGGATTTTGTGTGGAACATAAGGGGGTACCTACAACTCTTATTACTTTTAATGTCAGACATGTTTTTGACAATACATTTTTCGGAAGACTATCAAAGACAAAAACCTATTAATCTTCTGGTTGGTTGGTTCACTCTTCAACCAGAAGATTAATAGTTTGGATCGAAGTGATCCCTTGGTTTCATTAATAAACTTGGTCCACTCTTCAACCAGCAAAACAAATCGTTTTGGATCAAAAAGATCCCTTTTTATTAATAAACTTGGTCCACTCTTCAACCAGCAAAACAAATCGTTTTGGATCAAAAAGATCCCTTTTTATTAATAAACTTGGTCCACTCTTCAACCAGCAAACAAATCGTTTTGGATCAAAGTGATCCCTTTGTTTTTTTCCTACACTGATAAATGGTGTGCATTGCTATGCCATCTTTTTCATCTTCTGTTTTCAAATAAGTTTATTTTCTTTGTTTTACCTAAATCGTCCACGCAGAACTCGCTGGCCGCCTCCGCCTCGCTTGCGGATCCAGCGCAGCGCTTTGCCGCGCAACGCGAGGTTTGCCAAGTTGTTAAATGATGTTGATGTGCTACAGAAGAAGAAAAACAACTATCAGTCTCAATATTTCCATTGAATTGAATTGAATTTGTCTGATTTCCTTGTTTCTCCAGTAAACACTCTATACTAATGGTCCAACACAGTTAACTACATAAGTTAAATCTTTTTTAATTTTCAGATGTATATTAAAATCAAACCAGTATCTGGTCAAGTTTCCAGTGAATATCCAAGGGATTCCATACTAAAACAGTCAAACGTAAATTTTAACCAAGGGTAAAGTTATCTGATTTTGGTGAAATTGGCAGCTGTAAGTAGTACTATTTGACTATGTGAAAAGATAAATAAGCACTATTTAGTAATTTGCAAAGACTATGCATGTACATAATTACTTAACATCAAAAATGTATGGTTAAACAGATGCTAATCATTACTTAACTTTAAGCATCGTTTATAAATAAGGGGGTTAGAGTCCAGTAACAACAACAATTTTAAACTTGTTAAAATAAATAGCCTTGTAAAATTTTTACATAGTGGTGGTGTTTATAACGGGATGATAAAAACAAAAAAAAAAGGTTCCGACGAATTGAGAACCTCCTCCTTTTTGAAGTTGGTTAAAAAACAAAATAAAAACACAACAAGACATAAGATTGTACAGACCTGAGATTGTTATTAGATTGCTTCCAGGAAACTCTACTCTTAACACTCGCCTGGCTAAGGTTTCCGAAACTATTTGATCTCTTGAGCCCTGGCAAGCTGCTCTCACTGCCGAAGCGACGGAAACCACCATTTTGTTGGTTACCTATTCGCTGCCTCATTGCTTGCTGAAAATTAAATGTTTGAAGAAATCATGGCCATGCTCTATCAGAACCCTGTCTTACTGTACTTCATTATTGTTATTGATTTTAAACTGTACAACAGCAGTTGTAAACCGCCAAAGAAAATTTGAATAATGTTTGCAAACTTAGCGCATCCACCTTAAAGAAAATAAATCATACTAATGCTACTATTATAAATATGAATGTTTGTTACTCAATCATGCAAAAACAGCTCAACGGATTTGGATGACATTTAGCACACTGATAAACTATAACCTGGATTAACACATAGTATGCTTTTTATCCCTATCGCTGTGGGATAAAAAAGCTAGTAAATCATATTTGTGAAATCAAATAAAATTTCTGAAATACAGGCTGCATAATTACCACATTAGGAATAAACACAATATCAGTTTGTTTGACATGGGTATTGAGCCCAGCAGGCTTACCACGAGCACCGATTTATCGACGGAAGAATAGACATGACTATTAGCTAAATGATGTACAATAGTAGAAGATAGCTATGTTTTTCTATTAATTATAACAGTTATGTGTTCTAAACGAAGGCCTTAGGAATTACATTTTAGACATATGAGTTTAGTTTATATTTATTTGTATTATTATTTTTTCTTTTTTTTTGTATAGACACATAAGTTTAGCTTGTACCTACTGTTTTGAATTTTATTTACACTTAAGTGCAAAATTGCTCTATATCTATACATTGTTTTTTTTTTAAATGATATTATAGTGTTCAGTCTCTTGAACGGCTTGAACGTCGTAACATAAAGTACAACCTATTGTTAATTTAGTTAAGTTTCTCTTTAAGTGAACTGTAATTTGTTCTTTGAGAAATAAATGTCTTTAAACCGAAACGAATCATGATTTTGTAGATAATCATATAATATACTTTATGGCTGTTGAGTAGAAAGTTTGTTGTCAGCGTGATTTTGACAGTTTGGGAAGAAATATTCTTCTGAAATAGTCTACATTTATAAGGACCTAGACAAAGATTGTTAGAAACGAAAGACAAAATGACAGATAGTAGAAGGATATCTACGGTGTAATGTCAAAAATGGAGAAACAAAATGTCACTTTGTAATGAAAAAGTACTGTCTATTCTTCGTAGAAATAGAAAACATCATGCTATGCCTGCTGGACCACACACTCAGAAGCTTGCAGCCACCATACCAACAAGACTGCCTTATAAAATGTAACTGGAGAAAGGTAGGAGGTGGTACAGTGAGTACACCTCTGCCAACCCCTAAGTAGAATTCAGGAATGATGCTGTTGTTATGCTTTTAAATGAGAAATCTAAAAGATCCACAAATGAGTTTAAAAACAACATACTGAAATCATCAAACCCATCAAGTGGTAATTAAAATTACAATTTTTTACGTAGGGATCACTAAGCTTCAGTCAACAGCCGATAAAAATTGCAGTACTTAAGTGAAATCACGACAACCCATGTTGGGATTACTGATCAGCAGCTTAGTAGTTCTTTAACGTAAATTATAGTAACAACCGAGCAGAGCTGAAAGAAGTCATAACATCACATCAACCAATAATGTGAACTATAGACATTATTGAGTCACTACAATCAAATATTTTAAAGAATGTTCTCTTCCCCAGTCCACAAAAGTCAACAAAACTACATAAATTCCATGGGAAAGTACGTTGTATTTGGATTACTGAAATACTGAATATAAGAGAACTCAATCGTGTTAATATTTACCCGTTTGTTTTGCATTTCCAACCGGCGCGCGACCTGCTCAATCAACCGGTTGCTGTAGTTATAATTTTGACTTATTATAGACCCCGCCGAGGACCGTCTTTTCCGCTGCACACGGGCCGGTGCAGGTGCCATATTCGTCAATAACGAAAACCGCTCGTTGAGGCTCAGCCCCGTCGCATGAAGACCATGCACTTTCTCTATTACCATCTTGTCTTTCTAAACTGTGGGTAATAACGAAACAAAAAATAACCTCAACAGCCACAGAAAAACAATCTATAACTTGGACTAATGAACAACAATCGCCATTACAGCATCACAGTTGATTTAATACGAATTTCAGCGTAATTTGATACAAATAGTAACATGGAACAAGCATTACTGCATTAGCAAAGCGAAAAATTTTCAATGACGCTCGCGCGCTGCTAAATTGCTAAAATTTAATCTGTGAATTTAATAATCTGTGCACGAGGAGCGGAGAAGTAGTGATGTGAAATTACAGTGTGAAATTGTGAATGATGCGTTGTTCAGACCACGTTCAGACTTATAGCATTTAATGCTCCAAACTTACAGACGTTGCGTTGCGGCATGTGGCGCGAGGCAAAGGCAATGGCCAAGGCTCGGGCGTGGCATATAACCTCTTACTATTGTTATTCGAGAATCATGGTTGATCATGGCTTACGCGAACAAGGAATAAAAAAGATTATTGTTGTTGTTGCAGTATCTCTTCAACATACAGGCAGAGATTCCCAACCATACATACAAACTCCCCTAACTTTCTTTTAAAATCCTTACCCCCTGTGCAGAGATGGTTAGCATGTAAGAGCAAATGAAAGCCAGCTCGAATATTTTTGCGTTTAGTTCTTTTTATCATAAAAATAGAAAAGGTAGTAGGTACAGAGGCCAGCACATCAAGCTACCCCAATCTGTCAATTTTTTTTGATAGTTTTTCAACTTTATCACAAAAGATTGAGGTTTATGTTCAATTGAGAAAATTTGACAATTTGGGATAGCTTGATGTGCTGGTGTCTGTACTTTGTCGAGTTATGCAGAAAAATTGGCCCCCGATCTGCATATAGTTTGTCTGCATGTCGTGCTCTTTCTCTTTTGCTATTTTTTTTAATAATGTTACTAATTCTATTTGTTTTAACATGTGGGAACCAAATCCAACAATGTAGTCACCTCGGAAATCCAAAAACGAATGGGGATAAAAACTGCCACTTGGTCATCAGATGTCGCTGCTGCCATTGTACATAAACGCCAGCACATCAAGCTACACCAATCTGTCAAATTTTGTTGATAGATTTTCAACTTTATTGCAATTGCCTAAGGTTCATGTTCAATTGAGAAAATTTTGAAGTTTGGGAAAGCTTGATGTGCTGGCGTCTGTGCCAAGAATTTGACAGCTAGCCATGCCATGTCAATATCCATACAATTTGTGTAAACAAGTGACTTTTCAGCAGTTGACCTATGTATTTGAAAAAGATGTTTAAAAGGTATAAATTGTGGGAGAAAACTCTACGAAAAAGAAATTTGGCTACCTCAGATTTCGAAGAGACCATACGTACTGTTCTTTTAATTAAAACCTGAAGACTTAAGGTAGAAATTCATATACAGGTGATGCTCCCAAGAGAACTAAGCTCGTTATTATTAAATACTGGCATTTGTGGTGTGATATTACGTAAATTGTAGTAAAGGTGTGCTTGTTTTTATACTATCATAATAGATTAAAACATAACATAACATCATGCCTGTATTCCCCGCAGGGTCAGACGGAGTTGGAATTAAAGTACACCCACATTTTTCCATAGTAAAGTGCTAGAATCTCTGAAGTTTATTAAGTCAGGAAGATGACCGTCGAGTTGGTTCTCAACTCCGATCAGGTTATTTCTGTCATGCGCCTCCAGTCTTTACCAAAAAATAACTTCAACATAACAAACACAAGATAACCTATACATATATGTAACGTTAATAATTTAATGTCTTCTTTCCTAATAAAGCTGGTTTTTACCAGTGGTAGATAGACGCTTCACTTTTCTTTAGGTCGTCTTTTAATAATATTACGCTCCAAGTCTCATATATAATAATCTAGTTTTCGTGTGTTTGTGAGCGACCTAGATAAACCAAACAATAGCGATTTTTGGATGTTGACCTGTGCTGCCACCTATGACCACCAACAACAAAAAAAATATTTTTTTTTTTTTTTGTTATATTGTCTTTTCCCTGTTTTTATTTAAATTTATACAGGGAAAAGACATTGTTTTTATAAAAAAGGTTTGCATGATTCTTTTGTTCTAAAGTACACATTGTTTACAATGTATAAAGGAACGTTGTAGATTTGACATGGTCTTTTTGACAGTGACATAGAAAGTCATTCGTCACGTCAGTCGCACTTGTACCGACATGTACTTTCGGCGAGATTTCGAAATGATTTCATAATATTTTCTAGGAAAAAACGTGAATCAAAACTATTATAAATATATTTTTAAGGTACGTGAGCTTTGATACTACTAAAAATCTAGCTGATAAATAGTAGTTTTGTGTGATTTTAAGCGTTACTAAGTGTTGTTTATGTTATAGGTCACAAAAGGTTACGCAGAGTTCGGTAGTCATGCTGGAGGTGCTTATAAACGGTTGTCGCGAGGACTGGCGACTCATTTCGATCCAACCATCAATGCTGGAGGATAGCAACGGAACGCCAGTCGACGAGTTCGATTGCAGCGACATGGACGCCTGCTATGAAACATTTGATAAAGATGGGTATGTTTTTATTACTATTTTCTTAATAATTTTCAGGAAAACTAGATTGGAAACTAGTCCTAGAAGTCACCGTTATTCACGGGCCAATGCACTCAATTTAAGGAGGTTTGTGCATGGAGTTTTAATAGAAGAAAACATGAAAAGTTTACTTTGTTTATCAGTGTCAGTTCATGCTGTATTTGTTTGTTTTGTTGCCCTTGTGAACTTAAAATCCTCATGGATGAATGAAAGTAGCATTCTGTCTCCTTTCTGTATTATTTCAGCACAAACATTTGATTAAAAAACTTGAATCAACTTCGTCTCCTGAAATATATCTATAAGAATGTAATTTTTCTTTAAAACGTAAATAATAGAATGAATGGGGTAGAATTTAAATTAATTTGAAATTCAAATTCTCAAATTATGTTCATACTTGAAATTATAATGTGCTAATGATTATTAACTAAATACAGAATGAGTAGTAAGTTTAAATTAAATTGCCATGTTATTTTTGAACATTCACAAGCATTTATTTTCTATTGTAATAATTTTCATTAATAATAATAAATTCATTTATTTCAGGTAAATAACACCCATTGGCAAAAATAAATTAATAAAAAATTTACAGATAAAAACTAAATAAATAGATAAAATGCAATTAACTAAACCAATTAAAATAAAATAAGTGAAGTCAAATAAAATAAAATCAATTAAAATCAAATTAAATTAAATCAAAACAAACAAACAATTTTAACTAGCACTGTGGTACTATTTCATCGAAATAAGTAGGTCAGTCTAAAGGCAATTTATTTATTTACGAGTATAAATTGTCGTGCCAGTAATAAAAAACAAAACGGGTGACTTAACTGACAAGAGCAATTACAGACCGATATCTTTGGCAACAATCATGGCAAAAGTCCTGGATAGGCTGATTGATAACCACTTAGCTAAGTATGTACAACTGCATGATGGGCAGTTCGGGTTTAGACCTGGTCTGTCCACCGATACTGCGATACTTTGCCTTAAGCACACAGTGAGATATTATGTGGATAGAAAGACGCCGGTCTATGCCTGTTTCTTAGACCTGAGCAGGGCTTTTGACATGGTTTGTTATGATGTCCTGTGGAAGAAGTTACGTGATGCCAATGTACCTAAGGAGTTATGTTCTGTTCTGGAGTATTGGTACAATAGGCAGACTAACCATGTAAAATGGAACGGGGCTCTTTCAGACCCATACACTTTGAGCTGCGGGGTGAGACAGGGGGGTATATCCTCTCCACTTCTTTTCAACCTGTACATAAATAGTTTGATAGATGGACTCAGCAGGAGGCCTGTCGGATGCCATGTTGATGGAGTTTGTATAAATAACATCAGCTATGCTGATGACATGGTTCTGCTGGCTCCATCTATCAGGGCTCTCAGAGAACTGCTGCAAATCTGTGAGACGTATGCTGCCAGCCAAGGCTTGCAGTATAACGTGAAAAAGAGCGAGTTCTTGGTTTTTGCTCCTAGATGCAGGAGATCGGATGTAGTTCCACCTGTCATGCTTTGTAAGACTGAACTTCGAAGAGTCAGTGTATTCAAATATCTGGGGCATATAGTCACCGATAATTTGACCGACGAATGTGATATGGATAGGGAACGCAGAGCGTTGACGGTCAGAGCTAATATGTTGGCCCGCAGGTTTGCCCGCTGCACTAGAGAGGTAAAGATTTCGTTGTTTAAATCTTATTGTCAGTCGCTTTACTCTAGCAGCCTGTGGACAGCATATACGCAAAGGGCTGTCAATGCTCTGCGGGTCCAATACAATAACGCATTCAGGGTGCTGCTGAGACTCCCTCCGTTTTGCAGTGCGTCCGCCATGTTCATGGAGGCACGCACAGATAGTTTCGCGGCAATTCTACGCAAAAAGGCGGCATCTTTGCTGCAAAGAGTGCGTCGGAGTAGCAACAGCATATTGAGTGTGATTGCGGATAGGTATGACTGTCCCTTTTTTCAAAATTGTATGCGTTTATGTGTGAACTAACATAGTTTTAAGCACTATTTTACTAAAAAAAATGGATCATGTTGTCTGAAATAAAAAAAAAAAAAAAAAAAAAAAATTATAAACACTTCACACTACTTTGTCAATATTAAGCTAAACATCTTTATACCTTAAAATTTGAAAATTTAATATTATTAAATTGAAATATCTAAGTCAAGATTTATTCTGTAAGGCTTCTAAACTTAATTTAAAAAGCTTTGTGTTTATTAAAAAACAAAATTCTTTAAGTGTCTACATTGCAAACACTAAAAAAGTGTGAATAAATTTAAAAATATTGTACAAGCTTTTGTCCGCGGCCCCGCCCGCGTGGATCGCGTAAAAAAAGTAGCCTATTGTCCTTCTACATATCCCAGGCTATATTTCTGCCAAATTTCAAGACGATTAGTTCAGCTGTTCAGACGTGAATGCGTAACAGACAGACAGAGTTACTTTTGCATTTATAATATTAGTAGGGATAGTAGTATATTAGGGGAAAATTATGCATTTTTTTTTTATGAAACATTTTGGCATTGTAAATTGCTTGCATTACTTAAAGGTATTCAACCAACTAAATTAACATGACATAGGTAATCACAGAGAGGACCAATATGTCATAGCAGTGGGATTTTATTGGTTGATTATGTTATGCTAAGGCCTATTTCCATATCATCTATTATATTGTCTAGTCTAGGGGAATTCGGGACCTCACGATAGTCATCCGCGGTTTACGCGGTCTACGGTCAACGCCTCTCCCTCGAAGTCCTTAAATAAACTACGCTTAAAGCGCTTCCCGCCATGCAACTCGCGAAAACAGCTCGCGTAATACACGACCAATCGTAATCTCTTTTATTTTGACAGTTCAACAATATTCATTGCGTTATTAACATTGTTGAGCATACACATTTTTCGAACATATGAAGCAATGGATTAGCAATCGGTTTCAACATTATTCAGATTATGATTGATCGTGCGTTACGCAATTAGGGTGCAGGTTATGTTGATTAAAATAATTATGATTCGCGACACGTACTCGTATATGTATAAAGTTACATTTACTGTTTCATGAAAAAGTCATTAAATTGGGTTAAATGAGCTTAGCATATACTACGGTCGCGGATAATATTTTAATCAACGTACACACGGCTACACATCAAGCTATACGTTTCCAGTTTACGCTGATCTCGTTTTGTACGGAAATCTTATAGAATGCGAGATCAGCATATATTGGAAATGTATAGCTTGATGTATAGCCGTGCGCACAACCTGACATTGACCCGCAAATTGGAAAAAAAGTACGAAAATTAGAATTTCGCGGATTATCTTAGCAAATACATTTCACTAATAAAAATCATCGGCACTCTCATACAAAGAAAATCCAAGCACACGTGATGTTGAACAAAAACATTGCGTCGACAGATTGCGCGCGCTTTATCGATAATATTTAGTCAAGTTCGGCGTCGAGTGATCGTGTTATCGCCTATCTATTGTTTACTTGCAGCTTTACGTCGTTGTTTTAATTTAATTTTATATTGGCACTTAACAGTGTACTTTGTCTTTGAAACATTTTGGGAAATTCTTTTGAATTGCTATGTTCTCAAATAAGTACATAGCTTACTCTGTTGCCGTACCTGGGGGCCTACTTTCTAAGTCCGTCAGCTAAGATACGGGTGCGTCCGAAAGTAGTTCGAAACTTCGAAATTAACCCTATACCCGATAAATTAACTTTTACTGACGGGTAAAGGCTTTCCCAAACAAGCGCGGCGCAACAGTAGGAAAAGCCCGTACCTTCATCCGAAGCTACGTATTCCGAGCATAGAGTAGACCCCTAGGTTTTCCAACACTTCATGCGTCGTCATGGTTGGTAGGTAGCTCACGGTGTATAAATGCGTTTATTTTATCGTTATCCTTGTCGCTAGTTTCGTCAGAATAATTCAACACCGCCATTCCTACTTTTGTCCTATGAAAATTATTATTTTATGAGGAAGGAAAATAACAATGCGAAATCTTTATCTGAAGACCGTTAGCCAAATCATTCGGTATTTATTTATAGGCTCGCCTCTTTTTATATGGGACTTAAACATAAGTGGCGATTTGTGGGTGTTCTATGTATATGCAGGTAGGTAGGCAGTAGGCGAGTAGGCATATCTCTTCCTAATTCTACAGGTACCTATAGGCGTGATGTTATTCTAAGTCTTGAGTACGTAACTATGACAAGTTCCCTTCTTGTCTCATATGGTGAGCCTAACAATTGTCATATTTATTCGAGAAACAAGAAGACAAAACTTTCTAAATGGCTAAATAAAAACTACCTCATTCTGCAGATATGACAAACCTGTGGCCCTAGTGTGAGTTTCTTTTAACCATTTCGAGCGAACGCATCGAGCGCGTTCGGCGTTTCGATTGGCCCTGGATTGGTGAAGGACCAATCGGAGCGTCGAACGCGGTCGATGCGTTAGATCGAAATGGTTAAAAGAAACTCACACTAAAGCCACGATCTTAATATGTAAACCTTTAATATCTAAACCTTTTTCCATATGAAAAGATTATAGGCTAAATCATTTCTATTAAAACGGAATGTCGTCAAACCAAAAAAAAAAACTTTTAGAAAAAAATGAAACCGCCGAAAAAACTGAAAAGCAAAAAATTATAAACCTTTTTTGTTTAACCTTAATAACTAAGTTCGGAAGGCGGTGACATAAACTTAAAATATATATCCAAAGTCACCGACTTCCGAACTTAGTTATTAAGGTTAAACAAAAAAGGTTTATTATTTTTTGCTTACAGTGTTTTCGGCGGTATTTTTTTTTTGTTGAAAAGATTTTATTTCAAGTTTTTTGCTGGCTATAATCTACTAATTACTATGTGCTTAATTTTTGATTACTTTTTGTAATACACAACTCAGCATTAAAATCTGTGAGTGAACAATCAATCATCCCCTGTTTTCCTACCCTTAGGGTTGGATTAAAAAAAAATGATATGAGACCAACTTGGGGGTATACGCTTTCCAATAAAAAAAGAATTAAGTATAAAAATCGGACTATTCTGTAAAAAGTTATGCGTAATAACTTCATACATAAAAAATCAATATACGCGTCAAGATGAGAACCTCCTCCGTTTTTTCGTCGGTTAAAAATCAATGACATCCAACATCCCGCGCTGGGCCCACTCCCTCTCATGAAAAGGAGCCTGAGTCCCAACAGTGGGAACATTATAAGCTCATCATTTTCCTACCCTCATCCCAATTTATTTGTGAACGGCGCAACATCTCTTTTTCTTCCAACCTTCTCTATTAGTCACCATCTCGGTACCCACACCCTGTCTAACCATCGTTTCTTTGGTCCCCTACTTTTGTAGCCATCGACATTCATACTCAAAACTTTCCTCACGACATTTTCCTCATTTCTCCGTATCACATACCATGACAACCGATTTCCACACAACTTTTCAGTTATCGGTGCCACTTTCAGACTTCCTCTTGTGTACTAATTTCGTATTCTATCCATTCGTGTATTCTCATCTCAACTGTAGGTTGCCTTTCATTCATCCTTTGTGTGGCCCAACATTCTGACTATTTCTGACCCATAGAAGACAGCAGGTCTAACCATGGTTTGAATGTGGGAACAGTATAAGCTATAGGTTATTTGTTTTTGCTGTTTTTAGTAAATCGAGATGCTAAATAATTCCTCCTTTCCTACAGGGACGGGAAATTAAACCTGGACGAATTCCGGGTGATCTGCAAGGCGCTGTTCCGCAACGACAAGGGCCACATCTACCCGCTGTCGGAGGAGAGGGCGCGCCACATCTTTCAGGTGTTCGACAAGAACGGAGACGGCTTCATTGATAAGGAAGAGTTCACCTTCTGCTGGAACCATTGGATTAAAGTGGTGAGTGTGTGGGATATTTATTTCTACAGTTGCGTCAATGGTGCAAGCGCTACTGCTGAACATAAGGTCCTGGGTTCCTGCCCGGTTATTGGGTTTTTCCATCTGGAATTTCTCCGTAGCAGCCCGGAGTCTGCACAACATCGACGCACAACCTGTTACCATAGATTCAGTTCATAATGATGACCCTCCGTTTAAATTTTTCAAGGGTTATTAAAAAAAAAAAATCTGTTCAGTACATTTTGACCGCGTAGGTATTGCATCTATGAAATGCTTTTCTTTTTGCAGATTTTCTTCTTGATAAATTTTGACGAAAAATTTCTACGCAAGTGTCTGTTGCTGAATTCATGGTTACAGTTTACGCGTGCATATCCCTTTTTGTTTTTTTTTTAGTGTCAATAATTGGATTTGGTGCAATTACTCCAATTACTGAACTCTCACAACCGTTTTATGACAGACAAAAAGCACAGTTAGAAAGAAGAAAGAAAGAAAGAAAAAACGTTTATTTGCGGTAAACATGACGCAAAAAGTTAAGGAACACAAAAAAATAAATAAGAAAAGGTTGAGCGAAACATGCGTCACATCCACGCAAAACGGCTATCACTCAGCATTATGCTGCGACCCTATGCAAGACAGAGCCCCAGCGCTGGTTTTCAGGGATAGCCGGCTTTGACGTAATGACGTCACCCGGTGCATTAAACAATAATTATGAAACTACTGGTACAGCGAACTTATAGAAAAATTATATAAATTTTATGTTAATGTAATAGAATAAGGAATATAAAAAGAAAATGGAAATAGACAGTTGTTTGTTATCAGCTAATTGCCGATACTAGTATGGCTTTTTCTTTATTTATGTAGGCCATTTTAGGTAAAAAACCTCGTATTTTTAAGACTAACAGACTTATTTTTGTTCATTTATAGCTTTTCTTTTTTTGCGCGTATAATTATGCATGAATTTTGAGGAGCTTGTGGCTAAATAATAACAGCTACACGGTCCATCGATGGTTAAGCTACGCTTGGCTCGGTCGGTTCGTGGATGGGTGACCATCCATAACATAGAGACTCATCTGTGCCTCGGAAAGCCGTTGGTCCTGGCTAGTATTTGTACATCTTTGACAGTCGTTACGGGTCATCAGAAACCCGAAATTCTAACAACCAGTCTTACCAAGGGGTATCGTATTACCCAGTTAATGGGTTGTGGAGGTCAGATAGACAATCGCTTTATTTAAAATACTGTTAGTCAACTGCGTCCGGTTAGACTGGAAGCCGACCCCAGCATAGTTGGGAAAACACCAGATACATTGAATTATGCATGAATTTTACTAAAGAACTTTAATTCTTAATCTAAAAAACATTAATTTCGCTCAAAAACATTAAATTTAATCATTTTTAAGCAGTTTGGCGCCAAAATTACAGGGGTCAGCATTTCAATGTTACTAGTTGAACTCCTGATCTTTCACCCTTGTGTTTGAATACTTCATAGGATATATTTGTCCGTACAGATCGTGCGGCCGGTGAGCGCGTTCCTGATAGTGGACGTGCAGAACGACTTCATCTCCGGCACCCTCAACATCAGCAAGTGCAACGCGCAGCAGGATGGCAGTGAGGTCAGTGCTTTTAGACAGGTCATAAATTTGCTAGCGGAACTCCGCAGATGACAAAATATTTGATATTTTTTTTGTGGTCATTGACCCCTTGTAGTGTTTTTACCTGAAGTAGTATTAGTTTTTTTTTGTTTTATCGTGTTTAGATATTGATAGGTTACCCACGCCGTTTGTGAAGTTTACACAAAAACGAATTTGTAAACTTATGTTTCTAGTGACAACTCCCTAATACACACACGGTGATGAACCC
Organism: Antitype chi; assembly: GCA_947359405.1. Classification (NCBI taxonomy): domain Eukaryota; kingdom Metazoa; phylum Arthropoda; class Insecta; order Lepidoptera; family Noctuidae; genus Antitype; species Antitype chi. The sequence continues at coordinate 1,599,501 of OX375827.1, read as the reverse complement.
AAAAAAAATGTTTTTTGGTTCGTTAAACGTTTTTCGATTCTTTTGCGGAGTTTCGCTACATACATAGTACTGTAATCCCCCCTAATACAGCATTTACAGCAATGCCTTACACCGCGTTTACTCCAAGGTACTGTTGTGTTTTCTGTTTTCTTTGTCAGTTAGGTACACCTAAAAAAGTTTAATAGATTAGTAGTAGTATATAAAAGTTGTCAAGGTGAATAAAATAGCACCTAAACCATACATGTCTGAAACGTACAAGACTTGTCGAAAACAAGTATCTTTGATTGTCTCTGGGAGTATTACTTACCTACCTAAATACTCCGAGCTGCTGCTGTGTATTTCCAAGAGCGTAGCCCCAGGATAGAACCCAAAATGCCATGCAGTACGCAATTTTGTTTTCCGCTTAAAATCAAGCAATCATCAAAAGTCATTATATTCAAACTAGGCGGAGAGTCAACACTTTTTGAACGTCAAAATAACATCCAAAACGCTCGCCCTTCACCACTTCGTAGTGCTTTACCTAGGAAGAAGTGGCGCAACAAACTCCCCAGCAGCACAGCTGTACAAACTCCACAGCAATCTTTGCAGAAGAAGTTGATTCTATACAATACATTAAGATTACGAAACACAAAGTATTAAATTAAATTATTTGCCTTAAGGTGCAGCGCAGACGACAGACTATCCGTGACGTGCTTTTTAGTCTGTGAAAATAAAACTGAAGCAATTATATGCAGTAACGCATACGACGCGCAAAAAGTCCGGCGCCCAAAAAATCCGTGTCATTCTGACAGATCGCACGGCGCCGCACAAAAATTGCATGAAAAAAATGAACGTTTGTTTCAACGCGCGCTAACGCAGACGGCGCAGTATGCAATCTGCACTCGTTAGTGGGGGACGTAACGTACGCGATATAATACCATGGCGCTAGATCGATGTATCGATGTTAATACTAGAAATACAAAACAGACCAGCAATTTTGTTTTAGGAACTGTCCTTACAGTAATTTCTCCGAAAGTATAGGATGTACCCAAAATTATATATTTCTTCTTCTTTTTCTGTACTTCAAGTATGAAATAATACATCGCAATCTCTGCATTTCCATAGCGTCTACGTCCCTACAGTTTTGCCGACAGAATGATCGAAGATGTGCGTCGTGTGCGTTGAGTCTGCGTAGAATCTGCGACGGACTTATGGAATGCCATGCAGACATTTTGTGCGTCACAAACTCGATCGCACAAAAAGTGTGTCGTCTGCGCTGCACCTAAGTCACACTAGAATGTTAAGAGGGATGTGCGGTGTTACACGAATGGATAGAATAAGAAGTGAGTCCATAAGAGGAAGTCTTAAATTAGCATCGGTAACTGAAAAGTTGTGTGGAAATCGGTTGTTATGGTGGATGCATGTGATACGGAGGAATGAGGAAAACGTCGTGAGGGAAGTTTAGAGTATGAATGCCGATGGCTATAAGAGTAGGGGGAGACCAAAGAAACGATGAATGGACTGTGTGAGTGGTGATATGGTTAGAAAGAGTGTGCCTCCGGAGATAACACTAATAGAGAAGTGTGGGAGATAGACATGTTGCGCCGACCCTAAATAAATTGAGATGATGATGGCACACTATTTATTATCCGCTTTTTCAGCGCTCTCTACGATGACGGTATAGGAAAACAAACGTAAACATTACAAGCAGTTTTTCAATGTCTAAATAAAAATTCACGTCATCATTATCAATTGAAAATATGTGTGTCAAAAGATAACGATAACAAATTGATAATTTACACTAAAACCGGATTGTTAGTTATATAATCTATCTTCTTTTTCGTAATTAATAACTTAGTTGACAATCAAATCAATTAATCAATCTTTATTTGTGAACATCAGAATTCCTAAACAAGAGGTCTTAATAATATATTAATTTCATTACTTCTGGGGCTTCTGTCCGCAACTTGATCCACGTCAAATGATTGTTGCAATGCTCGGTTCAACACCACCTATTTCATGACTAGGGTATGCCAACCGTACTTTAAAATAGAGTATTTGTACTCTTTTTATTATGCGTGCACTCTATAACATATAACATAAAGTACCTACGCCAAAATACTCTTTAGGACAAAAAATTCACTTAACATTACAACAAAATAAATAAATAAAACGAAATTATAACAATAAAATTAATAATGCAATTAAATTAATAAAATTAATTAATAAAACAAATGTCAATAGATTACAATTGGTCATCAAGGTACTCATTAATTGTGTAATAAGCTTTTCCCACGATAATGCGTCGCAGAACTTGGCTTGACATAACGCGAATTAAGGTAAACGCTCACTTGTCCGCACCAAAAGAATCGACGACGCCGAATTGTCCCGATGATTCCTCCGATTCGGTGCGAGCGACGTTTCGTAGGTTTTCATACAAGTACTGCTAAAATTCGATTCTTTCGGCTCCTTCACTTCCTTCGGCTCTGATAAGTATGCGTTTACCTTTCATCTACATTCCTACGGATGTAAAAATATCGCGGCTGGATCTGTTCGCGCACCGGATCTTCCACGCCCTGCTGAGCGCACAGAGTTCAAAATCGAACAGTGTGTTGTTTTGACGCGCTGAGATGCACTCTGTTGGATTTTCAATGTTCGGTTCAACACAGAGAGTTGAAATTCCACTGCGCAATAAAATACGGTCGTGATATTTTTACGTCTGCACATAGTCAAATTTGCGAGCAAATTGTGTTTTGTTTTGGTTCCCTATCTGAATACGTCTAGAAGAAACACCAAAAGAAACTATAAGATTGAGTCTTTCTGATGATATGAGAATCATGTAGTGCGTAATATCTGAAACGACATTTTGAGGTTAAAGCCTTTACCTACTTTTGGACCTATCCTGCCCTCAGTGCTCTCCTTACAAATAGCACCACTCGTAATTCGAGAAGACCGACACTCGTAAGTCGGGGGCCGACTTACGAGTGTAGGCTGTGCGTTCGAACCCAAGCAGGCGCCTAACTTTGTGTAAATTATTTCATCACGGCTCTCAAAACGATGAAGGAAAACATCGTTAGGAAATTGGCATATCATAGAACCGAAAATTCGATGACATGTGACATCTACCAACCCACACTGGGCCTGCTTGGTAAATTACAGCCCACTCCTTCTCGAAGGGAGGCCTGTGTCGCAGCACACATAATAGGCTGATTATGCATGGAGAATCAGGAATTATTTGTGTGTAGACACTTATAAATCCTGTTTATAGACCATGATTTGTTATCCTGAACTTGGCAGAACGTATTAGAATTACGAATACCATTACCATTTTTTAACCTTGTTTCTTAAGTCATAGGGTGAAAAGTGATCCAACGCTTTTGTCCGCGGTTGCACATAGAGGTTAGTTTCCGTGATTTTTCCGTAGCGCACTATACGTCATGGTATTATTTTTCGATAAGCAGGTACGCGGTATGCTAATGCCGTCGATATGGGGGACTAGCACGAACGTCGATCTTACATCTACTGGTATAATGTAGCGTGAGGCCTTAATATGGCAGAGAATGGGAGTGGAAATCATTGGGTGCATTGGGTAATTTGGCAGAGGCTTAAAAAAACTGAAATGTTGTTGTTTGTTTTACAAAGTAGGTATTCGAGGTAACTTGTCATAATGTCTTGTCTCTTGTCTTTTAAGTGCACGTGTTTCTGTGGCAACAATATTTTCCTATGGCTGTCTCTTATGCCACGTTACTGATGGTCGAAGGCATGTTTGAAAAACTGAACTAATTTTGACAAATGTTGGTAGGAAATCGATTTAAGGCCCATAGTATCCTCATCTCCCGTTTGTATGCTAAAGCACGACTGCCGCCCGCGCCCGCGCAGGGCACCTCTGAGCCTTTATCTCAAAATGGGGATATTCCTTTGATTAATTTACAATTGTGCTTCGGCGATTCTGTGGTACCTGTAACTATCTATTTTTCAGTGTATTATTACTAGTATGGAAAGAAGCCAAAATATTTCGTGTTGGAAAATATTTTTTACAGCAAAAGTATTAACCATACAAAAAAAGTACTTCGGGCAAAATGATCTATATGAATCTATAGCAAAATCATATATTTTTCAAATCTTCAAGACAAGCCGTTAATAAGCAGTACGGTTCATAAAGTGACCGTGTTACGCTACCAAACGGGACGTAGGCCCTTAATAACGAAAATTGTGATGTTAAAACCGACTGGGCTCATCTATAATATAACGTATGCCAGAAGCTACAAGTAGAACAATTTAAATCATTTTTTGTTAACAAGCACGCGCAGACAGGTCTGCGGGGGCTTTTATACTACTTAATAGTGTTTATGAAAAAACTTAATTGAAAGTTTTATTTTACTTATTTACTTAAAAGTTCACCACTTGCAAGTTCACATGCATGCAATATATTTACAAATAGTTAATCATACGGTTACATTTTAAGCCAATTACAGGTAAACACAACATTCAAAAGACAGATTATTTTGATAAAATCACATTTTTGGGCTATATTTATAATTCTGTATACCAAAATGACAGCTGTTACTATCGCTAACTGTCATGTAGACAAACAATGCCGATTGAGCGCAGCTAGTATTTCAAGCTAGCAAATTAAAAACAGAGTCTAGATAGAGCTAAAGCTCGCAAAAAAATAAACATAGAGAATTTATACATACGAGTAGGTAGGTAGTAAGTACATAAATGCATAGTCTATGATTATTTTTTCCTATTCGTTCTTGACTTCCCAAACTACAACTACCTATAAGGAAACTAAGTTTTCATCGTCCGATATTATCCGATGACAGGCGAACGCTTCAGTCGCTCCCACTGATACCGATACCGATACCAGCCCATGTTGAGGTACTTACGAGGAGATATGGACGTCTATTGTGAGCTGGAGTCACCCATTTGTATAAATTATCATGATTAGCCACCGGAATATTCGACTTCCTGATACGTGACTGGAAGTTACGTAGAATAGGTAATATGGTTCATTTGTTATGTATGTTGTAGAAATTGTTATAGAATAACATTTTACGCAAAGAAAGCGCAGATTGCAACAGAAGTAGGTAGCAAAATCTTACATTCCCACTGCTGGGTAGGGTTGCCAACCGTAGGTACTCTAAAATAAAGTATTGTAGGTACTCTTTTTCTTATGGGTGTACTTATTCTGTAATATATAACACTAATAGAGTACGCCAAAATTCTCTTTTTTTTCTTCTGACTTTTTTGAAGTAAATGATTTCGTTTTTCTGCAGTTTTTTCTATATTTTCCACTTGACTGTTAGTCGGTTATGAATGTAAAGTGGCGAGACGAGAGGAACAGGGCTTTATAAATATTGATTGAAATGAGCTCCTGATCTTATATTAGCGTAGAAATATGATGTTTGGAGTCCTACAATTCTTGTACAATCAATAGAATCATCAGTCATCCATCGCAAAAAGTGCTAGAAAATACATAAAGAGAAATGAAGTAATGGTAGTTATTTTATTTTATTCATCTGTACTTTTTATTTACTCTCTCTCTGAAATCAGATAAACGCTACTTCTTCTAGAAAAAGTTAGCAACCCTAGTGCTGGGCCACGCGCCTCCTAGTGCTGGGCCATTCGCCTCCTCTCTCTGAGCCTACATACTGCCTCCCTGGGAGTAGGTAAGATGCAACCTCAAAATGTAGCAATATAAAAACAAGCATACACTCCGGTGCGTTCTTTGTATTTTGGGATAAGGCGATCAAACTCAATCGCAAAGCATTTATTTCAATTAAACCATTTTACAGGCACTTTTGAACTATCAGAAAGTCGGAAAGTTGAAGCAAGTTGCCAATTCCAAAACTTAGTTCTTTATGGAGGACAATGGTCGAGAAACTACAAGGATACTCTTTTAAATCAAGATATTACAAAATCCTGGGCACATTATTCTTGTTGCTTCTGTATGTGAGAAGAACAATGTAAAAAATAAAGAAATAATTCTAAATATAAGATAAATTTAAAAAAATAAAAACCCCGACCCAATCAAGAACCTCTTGGTTTTGATTGGATCGGGGGTTTTTTGAATATTAAATTTAACTTTTGTTTCCTGCTTTTCAAAGTAAACACGCTACGATCGACACATGTGTGTTTCCCACAGTGAAATTTGTAAATAATTTATCCTCATTTCTCGTTACTACTCCATCATCAGACCCTGATCACCATTTATCAATAACCTATTCATTGAGAGCCTAAACACGATACTTCTGCTGTTTGTGGGTGACGGAGTTGGGTACCCTGGAAATTCCAGGTGATGCTCCAGCATCAGTTCTAGGTTCCTTTGTTCGTCTAATATCATTGAAGTATGAGAATACCAAATGTCGACTCGATCAGACCGTAGAAGATGCTCAAATCCCTTCATCAATCAGAAAAGAGCAGATAACCTTCAAACGGCTGAACTGATTTTGATCAAACATGTCTAAGAACCACCGCTAGAAAACCTACTTTTAAATAAAAAACAACACCCAAATCGGTTTACCCGTTTAAGCGCTACAGTGTCACAGACAGACACACACACATAGCGGTCAAAATTATAACACCCCTCTTTTTGCATCGGGGGTTAAAAATAAGCCCTGGCAACCGCCAGGGCTTATTAGGGCTTAACGAGGTTAGGAGATGATCATAGATGTTGATATTATAATGATATTGGCAGCCATATAACAAAAACCTTATGTAGGCTAGAACCATACCAGCCACCAACCGAAAAAAAATATATTTCTAGCCAGAAAGAGTTAAACTTATCTTGCGGTTACAAAAACTGTGAAAATTCAAACTGCCTTCAAACCCCTAAAATCCAGTTAAAACCTAATCCCCGTAGGTGTCATGTATACTCCCGCCAATGATCTCGATAAGACGTGACTCATTCTGAGCCAAGTATTTATGCTTAGTGTCTGACGTCAGACATTCTTCTTCAAACACCTAATCCACTCAAAACCTAATCCCCGTATTGTTATGTTCACTCCCGCCAATGATCTCTGATAAGACTTACTCATTCAGAGCCAAGTATTTATAGTAACTGACGTCAGACATTCTTTTCGTAAGGGATGACGTCGAAGTCCAAAGTTAATACTACAATTATTGCATCAGACTGCAATAGAATAGTCCAACTTGTAGGTAGAAAGACGTAAATAAACACTACATATTATAAAACAAAGTTCTCTGCCGCGTCTGTCTGTCTGTTCGCGATAAACTCAGAAACGACGACGGATTTTCATGCGGTTTTCACCAATAGCAAAAGCTAGTATACCTATAAATTAATTGATTCAGACTACCACGCTATTAAAATTACAATAACTTTTAAAGTACAGACGCCAGCACACCAATCTGTCAAATTTTATCACATATGTATAAGGTTCATGTTCAATCGGAAAAATCTGACAGTTTGGGGTAGCTGGCGTCTATACACAAGATAATTTATTGAAATAAAAAGGATAACAAAAATAATTTAGTTTTATAATAAAAACTTTATAGTCCTAAATACCTCTGAAAAAAACACTCCTTTTTTAACTGCGGTCTTACTTTTGTCTTTTTTGTTTCGATTTTTGTTTTCACATTTATTTCGTGATCGATGAATTTTGTTTCAAAAGCCAAGGTATCAGCTAGGCATCAGCATGCGTCGTACTGCCAGACGGATGGGTGGGTGTAACACAAAGACATTCAAATAAATCTCTTTGGTGTAACATTAAGAACGGTCAGTCATATGTTCCCCTTCTTTTTCCGTGGGAAAATCCTCCTGGATACCCAGACTAACGGAGGGTTATGTCGGACTCCTACCGACCCCACTGTTCCTTTTAGTACCATGTGTCGGGGGCCCGGAAGATACTTGTACATTCGCCACACCCCCGACTGGTATCAGCCCGTCATGCCTAGCGGGCCCCATCACCAATTAGTGCGGCCGATCCCACGACCGCACATCCTCTCATACGTGCCACCTCTTTGAGCCTGACTGCTCTGGCGACGCCGTTCATTAAAAAGTTTTCACTTCTCATACCCTATCAACAAAGAATGGTAACCATGGCAACATAAACGCAATTGGAAGTCTTCGAACATTGATTAGCGACGTCCTTAAGAGCCGGTGGCGCATGTCGTGACGTGTGCAGCACACGCGTGTGTGTCGCGACCAATCAATGGGCTCTGTTGGGTCGATACTATAACCGTGGAGAGATGGCCTCTAAATTATAGAGTTTTTATTGTACTACCGTTTGATGGTAGGTTTTAAAATTGGTGTGGAATGTTTTTTCGGTAGGTTCCAATGTTTCTGTACTTTTATGCAGTTTTCAAAAGTAAGGGGATGGAAGTTAATTAGAAATATCAAATCCGTACCCTAATTGCGTAACGCACGATTATCATAATCATTTTGAAATAGTTTAATAATAATAAGTATAATTTATTTGTTAAAAATATACCACATTTGAGATACATTTTATGACACTTGTTTCTTCTATAAACAGATTTTGAACATCTGTGTCTGAACTAGATAAGAAATATCTGTATTACAGACATCAGCGCTCACCCCTGTTGTAGGCGACACTTAGCAAATGACTTTGTTTGACATAGGTCAAGAAAATTTGATCAAGTTATCTAACAAAATAATAATAACAAAAGAAGTAACAAAATGTAGGAGAATAATCTTAAATAAGTTGTGTAGTGATGGCTTCTGGTGAGAAGATTGTAAATGAGTGGATATGTGTAACCTGGAATAACACATATAATACTTATTATCCCGATAGTACGTTCCTGTGAGATAATTTACGAGCTCCACGCGGGCGAAGCCGCTGGTTAAAGCTAGTACTTAATAACTTTGTAGCGGCACTACAGAAAAGTACTTCGCAACAATATCTAAAGATACAAAAAATAAATAATAGTTTAAAAAACTAAAAAACACGCTTTAAAAACCAAACTAAAAAAGGAGAAAATAATTTAATTCAATTAAAAAGCGTGGGGTGCTTTTTGAGGTATTTTTATAATCAATTAATGTCAAGCACCCCACGCTTTTTAATTGAATTAAATTATTTTCTCCTTTTTTAGTTTGGTTTTTAAAGCGTGTTTTTTAGTTTTTTAAACTATTATTTATTTTAAATTTTTTTGGTTCTGATAACTACAAAAACGTGTTTTTTTTTTCTCATTTTTTTTTAAAATTATTGAATTGTCATCGGTCCTCGACAAGTTTACAAAGTTTCAATGAAATCTGGCCGTTTAAAGTGGGTCAAAATCGCGCTCAAAGGAGTCGGTTACATACAAACAAACAAACAAACACGAAAACAAACATACAAGTGAAGCTAATATAAAGCGTGTAAAAAGAGAAGTGGCGCCATCTAATGCCACAGGCGAACTACGCAAGACGGACGTCATAGAAATCCTAGATCGCGCAGTTAAAGTTTACCGCGCGATTGGCATAGGTACAACATCCCGACATCAACCGTCGGGCAGTTGCCCACCAGACACAACATCCGTCTGGTCGGAGGATCCTCCCTTATCAATAGGTATGAGTGAACTTTACACCCTGTTCCTCATACCTCTGTAACTTTTATTTCTAACGATTAATATTTCAAAGGTCACCGCCCCTATTACTAGAAGACGTAGTTTTATTCAATAAATCTATCATTAGACAATAACTACTGCGGGGGCGTTCCTTCCAAACATTATCAAATATTTCCTGTAAGCATGCAACGTTGAATAAAACTAACTTTTTCCGATATTTATGTAACTGTAAGTAATTTAACTAAGTTTTGACGTCACAGTAAAAGTTGTACTAAAAACGAAAGAAGGGTATTATCTAAATCCTATACTATAAATCCTGGTAATATTATAAATGTTAAAGTTTATGAGGATAGATGGATGTTTGTTACTCAATCACGCAAAAACGGGTGAACGGATTGGGATGAAATCTGGCACACAGATAGATTATAACCTGGATTGACACATAAAATATTTTTATCCTGGTTGTATGTTCCCGTGGGATAATTTTTGACCTCTTGATTTTTAAAAGGAGAAAATACCTCTGATTTATCTAAAAAATATTGTGGACACCCTGTTTACAAAAGTTCATATTTATAACATCACGCCTGTTATCCCCATAGGGTTATTAGCAGTGATCGGATAATAGGGCGTTTATATACCTAAACTTCTTCCCACGAAAGACTAATAATATGGACATTCCTTTCTGAATAAATAAATAAACCCGGGTTCCCGGGATTGAACACTTTTGTAAAAACAACTTTAACAAACTTAATGAAATTATAGCAGTGGTTATTTTGATTTAGTATCTTTATTTTATTCAAAACAAATGGAATATCAATAAAAAAATTATAATGTGCACAATGTGGTCAAGTAGTGGAAATTTTTCATTTTCACAACGAGTTCTAACTATATTTTGTGTGCAGGTAACATTCTTAGCAATCTCAGGATTTTCTAACGATTCCGGGATCCGGGATTCTGAAAGGCATGTCCGTATTATTCTTTCGTGGGAATAATAAATAATAATAATAATATTTATTTATTTACTCAAAACAAGGTATTGTAGTACACGTTAAAAAAAAAATACAGTTATACAAAAATAAGTACTATATCTACAAACGTGTGGGTGAGCACTGCTCTCCTAGCTAGGTTATGAAAACCTGTGTTAAGGAGAAGCAGTCCGGTCCCCTAAGGTATAGTGACGTAAAGGTTACATAGTGCTTCTGATGCTTCTACTATACTGTTACGTTTTTATTAAAAGTGAAAGTAATAATTTTAAGGTAAATAAATGTGTGTGTGTGTGTGTATGCGCGTGTGTATGTGTGTGTGTGTGTTCGTGTGTATTTGGGTGTGAGGGTGTGTGTGTATCGTATTGGCTAGTCCATGTTGTTTATGTTTGTGTTAAGATTTTTTCTGTTTCGTCATATGACTTATTTTGGAGGTGCGATTACACAATCTTTTTGCATTTGTGATACGGTAGTCCGTATATTTGACACTCTTCGTTTATTTTATTATATAGGAACGGACCAAGAAAATAAAAAAATCTCTTTGCCAAAGTTGAGCGTACACGCGGCGGGGTGCATATCCTATCTTTTCGACGTTTACTTCGTTTTTTATTTTCTATAATTCGGTATGGAGTTTTGCGGTGTTGGAGAATGACTGTCTGTAATATGAAGTGTTGCCGAACATTTAGAACTCTGCAATGATTGTATAGTTGGTCGGTTGGAAAAAGAATAGGACGAAAAGTGGCCACTTTTAAAATGGCCCTGTGTGCTACTTCTAGCGGCTTGAGAGTGGTTTTTGCTGCACCGCCCCAACAGGAAATACAATAAGTTACAATGGATTGACAAAGTGCGAAATAGACATTCCGTATTATAATGGGATTGGCGATATACCGTAGAGTTTTGAAGATGTATATCAGTTTACGAACTCGTCCAGTTAGCAGACCGATATGAGATTTTAAATTGAGATTTCTGTCTAAGACGATTCCCAGATATCTGATGCTTTCAACAGAGGTTAAGAGAGGACATTGACAATTTGAGTTTTGTATTTGTGAATTACAAGTATGAGCTTTGATTAAAATTGGAGTCTGTGGTTGAGATACCGAGCTGTTAGAATATGTCAGAAATTTGGTTTTGGAGGTATTTAGGGTGAGAGTGTGGGCATTAAGCCAATTTAACGCAACGTCAAAGCCGAGCTGCGCTAGATGTTCGAGTTGTGACCAGGAATCCGCTGTGAAGGTTATTGCGGTGTCATCTGCAAATGATATTACCCTTGCATTATCAATATTGAGATCACACAGGTCATTAATAAAGATTTAAAAAAGTGTTGGTCCCAAAATGCTTCCTTGTGGTACCCCATAGTGAATGGAAAGTTCCTCGCTATCATGGCCATCGATCCTGACTTTTTGCGAACGATTTGAGAGGTAACTTTGGAAAAGATCCAGCTGTATCCCCCTGAATAAAACTGAAGTTTAGGTATATTAGCGCCCCATTATCCGATCACTGGATTAGGCAGAGAGGTGTACCTATTGTACCACGGGCGTAGCCAGATTTTAGTATGGGGGGAGGGGGGGGTTTTCAAGAAAATAAAACTACTAAAAGTACATAAACCATTACCGAATGCGATCCGATAAATCGACGGTGGCGGAGGAATCCAAACCACCGTATATTTTAATGTAGGTAATAGTTAGTAATCAATGAGATATCGTCCACAAGCGTCCAATACCTCCTAAATGACTCCGGATGGATTTTACATAGTAGAGGATCCCAAGTAAGAACGACCTTCACCAAATTGATAACCAGGTGAAAATTATATTTTAACAAATAAAATGTTTGTGAACGTGTACCAAAAGGTTGTAAAAAAATGTTCATGGCTATGATTAATTAAAATTAAAAGAAATATTATTTTTTATAATTTTAATTAAAATATTATTTTCACCTGGTTATCAATTTGGGGAAGGTCGGTCTTACTTGGGATCCTCTACTATGTAAAATCCACCCGTAGTCAGATAGGAGCTGTTGGACGCTTGTGGACGATATGCCGCACGCCTGGTCTTATTTTAATTCTATGAATGTTAATATCTGAACTTTTCGGGGGGGGGGGCGAGTTCAACCCCAAAACCCTCCCCCTGGCTACGCCCGTGTATAGTACACCCACATTTCGCAAGTCCCATGTATTAGGGAGCATGTACTAATATTTATTCAGTCAGATATTCTCTTATATCAAACATCTAATTATATAGTTCGTACATACAAACAAATTCGTAGTTACCTACACAAATGAAACGACTACACAATCGTAACAATACAATGCAGTGATTACAGCAAGTCATGCGCATCGTTATAACGCGCGGGAGTTTCCCAGGGCGTGTCAGTTTATCTAGAATGATGTATGTCGCAGCTGATTATTATAGACTAGTAAAAAATACTATGTATAATGTTGGTATGTCAAAGCGTTCTTAGTAATTTCCGGAAACAAACATGCCTGAATATGTTCACCAGAGTACTGCAAAGTATTAAAAATCTCATAACATAACATCACGCCTTATTTCCCTGTAGTGTTGTGCAGAGGTGTATATAGCCAGGTGTGATATAGCTATTCTAAGATTGCGACACTGATGATGACTGACTGATATTACCTTTAAGAAGTAAACATAGGTAGTCCTTGTAACTGAGCCTCCTTAAAATAGAATGTATTTTCAACTATTGCCTGTCTTAGAAAAAAATACACCAATATTAGTAAAAACGGACATTAGTGTATTTTTGTAATATTGCACGTTGGATTTTGACCTCCCGGCGCGGCGGCGAGCGCTCTGAGTGAAACGTTGAAAACTTTTAACAAAAAAATTAAACCTCCGAAAAAACTGAAAAGCAAAAAATTATAAACCTTTTTTGTTTAACCTTAATAACTAAGTTCTTAAACTAATGTAAGTATACCTAAGTAGTTTTGAGTCGGTTAAAAATTCACCAATTTTGTTAAGGCATTATACAGGGTGGCAAAGACATCGAAGGGCAACCTACAAAATACAAAAAAAAAATGCACTTTTATTTATTTATTTAACCATTTATGCACACACATATAAACAGACAAGAAGAAAGGCGATTTTTTTTAATAACCGACGCAAAATGTCTACGTTGAGGGGGGGGCGGGTTCTAGAATCATATGCGGAATTCAAGGGTAACCATGAATTTGCATATGATTATAGACCCGACCCTAGATAGTTTGCTCGTCAATGGCCCTCCCTGCCACCCTGTATTTATCGACTAGTGTTAGTGAAATCAGGTAAAAATAATCTTTGTGAGTTTGCGACAGCCGCTGACGAATAAGAGAAAAAAACATGAGACCTCATTTAACACTCATAAACGCTATATCATACCTACCCATGTAGATATTATCAGACCAAAAACATCGCGTGAAAGCAACAATTTAACACTTTCAGAAGTCCAATCGGCACAAAAGTGGAATAGAGTCGTAACTCAGGGTTGCATGTCGGTAGGTACCTGCCTCGTGCCTGCAATGAAATGATAGACAACTGCGAAGCTTGGCACGAAAATAGATGATGCCAACTTTGTGTTGATTTTTTAAATGGTTTTTGGGTTTTAATTTGTTATGTTGGCACTTTCACTTTCATGTTGTCACTTTCAGAATTCAGATGTTTTTTTTATAAATCTATTCTGTGATCCAGGTGTTGACTGAATTTTCGGTTGGTGAAAATGTTAGAAAAATCATGTGGGTACCTAATATCGATTGGGCATTTAATGGGCCCTTCGAATTGTTTTCTTTTTCAATGAATCTTCTTTGTTTCTTCATAAGTGTTGGTACACAGGGTACTCCAAAGGAAATCTTTCGCAATGAGCTCTATTTTTTATTTGCTCGATGAGTTATTCTCTTCTGCCTTTGCTTAAGAAGTTATATTTCAAATGACTTAAGGAATAATAAACAAAAAGTTGTAACATTGTATATTTTACGATGCTAACGTTTTCTAGTATTATCTAAGAATATCTATGGATGTTGGCGACGTCAAGTCCTAAATTAGAAAATAAGGTTGATTATTTTAAATAAAAAAGATTTGGTATTAGGTAGATATAAGTAAATTATTGTTGCATACCTAAGCGTAGGGCTGGTTTTGATTTCCCATACTTTTAAGTCCATGAATACCTACAGATCAAGTAGGAATGTAAGTCTAAGCCAATCACTCAATTAGAATTTAAACTATCTTGAAAGGTACATGATTAAAGGCAAAACCTAACTAGAATTAAGCCTAAATACATAAGTACCTACCTGCATATACCTACAGTACCTAATCTGCTATTAACAAACAACCAAATCTGTTATGCGCAGTAAAATTAAAGCAAAGACGTAAACATTGGTAATATTCCACGAAGAATCGGCACGTGACCGGTTTTCCCACGATCCAAGTGAAGCTTCTCGAAGGAATCGGGCGCAGGTTTAAACTTGTCGAGAGAAATCGAGCTTACGCTTGACCATTAGGCTCCACCCCCTTTAATGTGACTGGTTTAGAACAAATGTTTGATGTCAAACATAACCGCTACTTGTACCCTAGTAGAAAACTACTTAAGGAAATTTCTAAGGAAAATAGTTTAGAATTGTACAGATTTTACTCAGATTAAAGTTAGTCGTCAATGAGACAAGTTATGTTCATATTAAGTTAGCAGTAATTCAGTATATTGTAATAGTTATTAGTGCGTGATTCAATAAATGTGAATAGTGGAATTAAAAAAAGGTGTTTCAATAGAATCCCCTACAATGGATATTGCAACTTCAGCTTATGAAGACTATTAAATTTTAGTACTAGGTAGGTATACCATAACTACACTCAAATGTAAAACATATTGTTGTTTTTCCTCATAACCTACGTCATAATGAGGCAATTATTCTAAAAACAGAACAAAAAATATTATCTTCTTACTCGAAATATTTCCTCTTTGTGGAATGGCGTTGCACCCATGATTCCGCCTGAATTGCAGATGTCTATAGCTGGCGGTGACGTCTTATCATCAGGTGGGAAGCCAAGCCTACTTCTCTGACATTTAAAACCTACTGTAACCGCTTATTATATGCTGGTAGCTACAGGGGTTCACCCAAACACAAGCGGACACCCAGATCTCACACAGATGTTCTTAATACACCAGGAGACGTAATGAACTTCTGGAGGGAGGTGGGCTGGTTGGAATATCCACCGACGGCCGCCATGGCCTATATACAATGGTCCACTTGAAGTACTAAGCGCGGAAACCGAACCCTCTAACATAGAACGTAGAAATCCGCTTATTAGCTTAGTTGGCCAGTAAAATTACAAGCACAACGAACTATTGAAATTTACATCAAAGTTTGGCAACGCAACATCACACGCCTGATTTCTAAAGAGACCTATACAACATGTCGTGGAATTACCGCACACCATTAAACAACTCAATTAGAATAATATGATATGATAATACTAAATACACTGAATTTTTACTATTATGTATAAAACATTATTTATTTATTTAACCATTTATGCACACACATATAAACAGACAAGAAGAAAGGAACAGAAAAATACGTACATAGGTAATGCTTATTTATTAAATGAATTATACTGACTGTGGGACAAAATTGTGGCCACATTACAAATCTACGCATGCACTTAGTCGCACACGTGTAAGGGTCTAGCGTAGTAGGTGCTTCGTCCATTTTGGTTGGTTTTGACTGTACAGCGGAAGTAGTGTGACGGTAATTTACGTAGTTTTAAATATTTTTAGGATAAAAATTACAGACACATTGATTCAGTAAACGATTCTGAATAAAATACTTTCATAATGTGCGCCAATTCAGTTACACATTGTATAAAACCCACTGGTTTCCGTAACAACCTAATTAAAACACTTCCTACTCTAAAAATAACCCTCTCCAACTTACCAAAGTCAATTAAAACCTCTCAACTGCACCAAACTATCTCCTTGTAAAACCACGCCATCATGCACCAAGTTTCAGTTCAAACTCCAACATAACTGTAAATTACCTGTCAAATTCGAGACCTTACCCAAAAATAATGGTTGTAAAGATTAATTCGGAGCCGCTTGAAGTTCACACCTATCGGGGATCGCAATTAGACTATCAGGCGGATAGCCTCGTGCCTGGCACCGTGGTGCCGCATTACAAGGGTTAAACATTGAAAATTGGGTATTCCAAAATTGGTTTTTTGACTTGTATTCATCGGTCAGGGGTTAATGGTGACAGGTTATTGGGGTTATTGGTATTTTGAGAACCAAATACATACTGACATTCAGCTGGATCTGGTTAGAACAGAACCCGGTTAGGCTGACCCTACATAGTTACGAAAGGGCAGGCAGATGATGATGGTATTTAAAGAGCCAATGATAAAATCTTGCTTCTAAATGGCCGGATATACAAAAGGATACCTACGCTTTCATACAATCTTGGGCCTAGATGTAAAAAGATGAAATTGGTGTCAAATTATAGCTACTTTATTATCAAACCATCACTGAAAATTTTGCTTATTTTGGCAATCTGAGAGCTGAGTTAAAATAAATTTAGTAAAAGTGAGGTTATGTAATAATCTTTACTTAACATCTGATTTTGAAGTGCGATTGTATTTTTTTATTAAAATAGGATGTTAATTATATTTAGAGGAAGTTATAGATTTGTAGATGATGTTTAAAATATAAATGTTTTTTTTATTAATCTTCAATTATAATTAGATTGTCATCTAGAAATTGTGCAGATGGAACTATGTTATCTTGGTACCTAGCGACACGCACTAAACCAAACAGTATAATAATATTAATGGGAGCACTAAACGATACGAAACGAGTGAGTGAGTGTCACTGTCTATTAGTGATCAGTGTCATGGATTTCATGACAGCACAGATTAAAAATACAATAATCGATTAACAAACGTGAATCGATTTTAATCGATTAATCTTTATTATGTAAATAATTTTTAATATTATGTTTAATTTGTTTAAACTATATACAATACGTTAATTCTAATAGATTTGATTCTTGTAATTCAATTAATCATCTGGTAAAATCATTTTTTTTAATACTATCGATTAACGTGACAGAGCTCAGTCACGTTAATCGATTTTCATTTTATTCGTCACCCTTAATTTTTGGATATTTTCCAGATTGTAAATTGGGCTGATTTTTCAGATTTTGAAATAGAAAAATATAACCATTTTTTTTAAACCATACCTCAACTTATTACAATCAGGCCTAGAGATCCCCGTCTCCTTTAGGTATTTTCTTTATTTGCCGTCAGGTATGAACGAAAGCGTCTTTGATTACTTATACGGAAGTAGCATTATCGTCCACCAAATCTAAGTTACAAAATGGTGCTAATTGCTAACCCAGTACTTACCCATTTTGGAAAATACAGTTACACTTATCCAAATCATATTTTTAATTAAATATTTCTTTCGTGAAATAATAATGGCCACTGTCCACACGGCTGAATTAAACAATCAACGAACAAGGGATCTAAGAAACCCCAACGCTCAAAACAAAGCTGACGGACGGAACCAACCATCATTTGTTAAAAAATCCTTCTACTTAACTTAGTTTCGACAAGGCCTTGCAAACGCTATAGGCATAGGCACATTGCCAAAAACCTACAAATCTACCTAAAAAAACCCAAAGGTAAGTCAAGTCAAAATAAATCAATAGATCCTCGTGTCTTGAGAACTGCATTGTCGTGCCAAGGTCACTGCAGGAAACGGAAGGTAATCGTGGGAAAATGAAAGTAAATGCACCATCTGGTACGGAAGGAACTTACCTGCATTGATTAATTGCGGAAGTTTTGATAAAAGAAATGTAGGTAGAGGTTAAATAAATTTGTCGTCTTTGGGATTAATTGGAAAAGTTTTAAGACAGTGTTTTTGAGGAGTCTAAGAGACTTTCAATCGGTTGAGATCAAGACAAGAGGATGATATTAATGAAGGCTTTATATCTGCCAACTCCAAAAATGTTTAGTGAGACTTCAAGCAGTTGTGGCTTATTCAAAAAATCATAATGAATCAAGTTTCAATCAATATTGTTTATAACATGATCAATTTTTCGCTCAACACAAAGACGCTTCAACGTTTAAGCTTCTATCTAGGATTTTCCTTTTTTTAACCGACTTCAAAAAAGGAGGAGGTTCTGTGTGCGCCTGTTTGATTTTTTTATAATGTATGTTCACCGATTTCTGCTCCATTTGTGGACCGATTCTCAAAATTATTTTTTTATTTAAAAGATTATACTCCTGAGGTGGTCCCACTGGCACCAAGTCAGGATCTGATGATGGAATCCCAGGGAAATCGAGGGGAACCCTCAAATGTTATAAGTATTGACAATGTTTTTCATATATTTTCTAAAGCTATTGAGATATTTGTGTATGGTCATCATCATCTCATGACGCTGAGCTGATGAAGGAAGGTACAACCTTCTTTTTTTATGTATACCCAGGCATAACTCCGTCATATATAGACGGATTTGCAAAATTCTTTTTTTGTTCGCAATTTCATATACATCTGATGATGCGTTTCGCAGACAGACAACGGAACTCTTAAAAAAAAATTCCTTCCGAAATTAAAGTTATTTTTCACTTTGGAGTGTTTTTCCAGAAGTCGGTTTTTTTGTTGGAAAAAGTTATTTTAATGCTGAATGTGCCCTATGAATGGTTCTGTGTGGTGCCGGACGTAAAAGAATAGCACCATCCCATTTCTTCCCGTTGGTGTCGTAGAAGGCGACTAAGGGACTTACTAGAGAATGGGCAGCAGCATTCTCTATGCATTTTACCACAATTCTGCGATTGCCAACCCGCCTGCCAAGTGTGGCGATTATGGCAAAACCCCCCTTTGGGGGAGGCCTATGTCCAGCAGTGGACGTCTTTCGGCTGAGATGATGAATGACCTGCTCTTGACCTCGATCATGCCTGATGGAAAAGATGGAAGAGGTTTATAATGGAACGAGCGTGCCAAAATGCCAGAGAGGCAATTCTCGTAATTTTAAGCACGTTCACAGTCTGATCACAGTCTCAATCTGTCAAAAATTCTTCGAGTTTCCATATATTTTTGAAAAGTTTTTGACATTTGCTTGTCGCCGAGATGACACTGCGACTAGATTTTGAACGTTTTTAATTACGAGAATTGGCCATCTGTTCACTCTTAAGTCAATCATCTATTTTTTGTGATTATATTCTAAGTTTTATTTATTTATTTATTTCTTTAATTAAAACGGTTTAAAACCAATTACAAAAATTAAAGATCAAAGTTTTGATAAGTGACTATCGATAAGGGTAGTCAGAAGCCCGAAAGCCTGACAACCAGTCTTGCCAAGGGATATTATTGTTACGCGCTAAAACTAAAGTAATTCGTTACCACTAGCGCCATCTAGTATCGAGTAGCAGAATTAATTGAGTCAAGATGTATCTAGCAAGTTCGATTACAGAATCTTCTAGAATAATCAACATCTGCTCAGTCAGGGCCGGTATGTACTCGAAGATTCTAGATGATTCGATTCCCGAATGTTCTGTGGCTCTATAAAAAGGCGGGAACGGATCGGGACCGGGTAGTATTGAATAAGCGATACATGCGAAAACATTGAAGTGATCTTGAAGTGCGATTTAAAGCGATCAATAGTGAAATTGTGTCTTGTAATTTGTGTGATTAATTAAAGTGTCGATTTTGGTAATTTTTATTGGCAGTTTTTAATTGTCACGAACCCGAAGCTCGTAACATTATGCTTACCAGTAACTAGGTTGTGGCGGTCAGATAAGCAGTCGCCCCATGTAAAATACTGATATTTATCTGCATCCGGTTAGAATGGACGCCGATCCCAATAGGCTAGGCAGATGATGATAGTGACTCCTTTCTGCAATGCAACTTCTTGCCTGTTGTATACCAGAAGTCTAACTTTAAATTTGTTTCTAACCGACTTCAAAAAGGAGGTGGTT
Organism: Antitype chi; assembly: GCA_947359405.1. NCBI lineage: Eukaryota > Metazoa > Arthropoda > Insecta > Lepidoptera > Noctuidae > Antitype > Antitype chi. The sequence goes on along the minus strand of OX375827.1, from coordinate 1,579,055 downwards.
CTATGTTCGTCTGAATGTATTTTTAAATGTAGGTATTTTCATCGATATTTTCATCAATAGTGGGCCGATTTTGAAAATTCTTTTTCATTTGATAGCGCCCGAGCTCGTGCGGTTGTCCCATATTTACGATTTTAATTAAGTTTTCTTTGGTAGTTTTTGAGTCGGGCTTCAATGGTACGTATCCACTTTGTATATGTTGAAGATGTTATAAAACATCCTGTCATGTTGTTTATACTTTAGTGGTATACGAATTCGTGGTGGTTAGGTACGACTGCAAAAAAGTGAAAAGTAAAAACTTTCTTTTTATACTGCTTTTCTTGGAGGTCGGTTGCTTCATCCACAAATTGATGTCTATGTGTTAAAGCATACTGATAATTGACTTGGAGTTAGAAGGAAATTCACGCCTTGAACAGTAATTTGTGAAGGCGTTAATGCGTAAATAATGTGCGGTTACTGAAGTTTCCAAAAGGTTCGTCAATTAGAAAATTGCGTGGTGTTGAAATAGTAGTAAGGTGACATAACTAGTGATTCGTTTTAAAGTAATTGTCCTCAAGACCATATTTCGGCTATGGCGGCCAATCTCAACGTAGACTAGCCTTCTACGCGGAGGACATTATAGTGCACAAGTGTGTGCGCACACACTGATGCACTCTCATAGTCTGATGGGAGAGCACGCAATCCGATACGACCGGAGATCTAGATCATGCGTAGAACCAAGCAACGCATCAACGTGCTTTCCATGGCACGGGGGTATCACACCGCCAACTGCCAAACTAAGAACTTAAGCTGGAAGGCTGTTACCTAGAAATTCTCAATAAAAAAAACAACAACAGGACCCAATCCTCAGTAGTCACGCTTGCAACCACGAGGCCAACGGGTAGTTTTAAAGCAACTTATGGTTGAAGACCGTGCGAAACATTGGATCAGGTGTCAGGTGTCAGGGTTTTTCATCTAGATTCTGGTTCCTAATGAGACTTGAGGGTTGTTTGAAGTGCGGCAAAACACATCACACCTAGTTCCTCCATTAAAATGATTTCCATGAATTTAATCCTTTATCAGACACCACAATACACAAAAAGAAATTAAACTTATTTAACCTAACAACGGCCCTCATTGAAAATTTCAGCCTTCATCTATCATCTGTGTTGACTATCGCAGAAGGACGTACGATACAATAGATTACCATTTGCCATTGTTATTATTGTATTCTGAACATTTTCAATCACTTATGTTCTCACAGTTTTAATTTTAAAGAATTTTTAATCAATCCTCTAATTCCGTAACACGCGATCAATCCCAAACATTTTGCAGGATAATATGGCTAAACCATTAGTTCTTATGTTCGAAAAAAGATCTGCTCAACAACGTATGTATAATGCAATGAATGTTGTTGAACTTACACAATTACCCCGTTGTATGTATGATAAAAAACCCGACTACTGAAAAATCACGCTCTAAAACGTATAAACCAAGAAAATATTCTCATCTGTAAGCCATGGTCGTATGCCACTTTGCCCTAAAGCTTATGATCGCTTATTACTGTTGGAATGTATTGTTATATTGTTGGAATTATAATTACGGGTAAAAAAAGCCCGTAACTTCGGCTAAACTACGGATTTCGTGTTTAGGGAGTGGACCCTCAGACACCATTCCATATACATATCGGGAAATTATCTTTATAATTATCTAATTATGTCTAGTTCCAGTAATACATTTGACGTCTTTTTTGTGTAGACAGTCAAGGTATCAATTTATTCTTTGTCTTTATTCATGTCCTAACGAGAGTCGTTCCAGAAACTACATACATATATAAGTAGTTTGTTTTTGATAGTAAACGATACCCCATCGACATAATTATAAGGGAGCGGTTCACCAAACCCATTCTTCGAATTAGACCCACCATGTTTGCTGATTATAATCGCTTCTGAAAGATTTCCGGACTCCACCTTAATCCATTATATATAATAAATACGGATTAATTTCGTATTTTGTTAATCCTATTGAAACCCAAGCTATTCAAACCACAAATACGATCAACAATGGAACTGCCACAATAGCTTGCCCGCAGCCCATGAAAGATGGCAGCATTGTCGTAAGTAATAGGTATTAGCTATAAGGTCATATATTTGAATCTAGTTGTTTACCATACTAGCGACCTGCCACGGCTTCGCACGGGCCCAATTTACTTGTGAAGACGATATTCAGTTCACGACACGTTGTGCACAAGTTCTGAGCAGGAACCTAACAAAAAGTAAGTACTAGGTTTGTACGCATTCAAGATAGTATTTTATAAGTATTTCTTTTTGTATATATTTACATAATACTAGCTGACCGTACAGACATTGTCCTGTTTTCTAGAACTCGATCGTAGTGCCACATAATGGGTCCAAATTGTGGATGTAAACCATCCTGTGAACCACTCCAACATACACAAAACAATCATGAAATTCGATCCAGCCGTTAAGGAGGAGTTCAGTGACATGTACAGAAGAATTATCTATGTATATATAAATCCTTTCAAATGGTGAAAGGTTTTTTTCAAATAGAAGCCGGAGATTACCAACCCTCCACATATACACATACTCAAAAAATGAGCTCTCTCTATAAGATGTCAATAATAATATAGTATAGCATATACACTTTATAAATTATTGTCCTCTGGTTACCGATCGATGTGATTAATTTTGTCAGTCGCATTTTTGCGGTAATATATTTGGTGGGGCACGCTAAGTTGTGAGTTGATTTAGTGGGTTGATAGTTGTCGATTTTTACGTTAGCTAGGTATGCTTTCATGAGAGTTTCTTTTATTAACCGACTACAAAAAGGAGGAGGTTCTCAATTCGTCTAAACAGACTAGTTTTTTTGTATGTTTGTGTGAGATATCTCCGGTAATTGTTGATCGGTTTCGAAAATTATTTTTAATGGATATTGTAGGGCTCAGGGTTCCATTTTAATTTTAATAACTATGCTTGAGTAGTTTTTGCGTTACTCATTGGTAAACTACGAATACAAAGACACTGATTTCCGAAATTAAGGTGAATCTTGTCGACATTTTTTCCTTACAAACTTCGGAAGTGTATTACTCCACTTTTCGACAATGTACGTCAAAAATTAAACATGGTATGGTTTTGTCTCATTATTAATATTGTCTGTACGGAAACAGAATACTAAAATGAAAAGCCGTTAAAAAATTAGGAGCTAACAAACTTTGGGAGCGTTTAAGTAATAAAAGAAATGTAGAATCTCCAAAACCAAGTCGGTACCGACAAAGCTCAAATATCGAAAAGTTCAACAAAATTGTTCATTGATTTATGAAGTGCTTTTTCATAAAACCCGATCTTCCGAAGGACTTTAAAAAAAAATACGCGCCTGTTTTACTATAAATGATCCTGCAACTCACTGAATAACGTTTGCGTGTAGACTAGCGTCTAACTGCTCTTCACTAATACACCTCAGTCGGACACGATGTTTGGTGAGACAGCGTGCTTTTTAGCCAGGCCCATCAGTGAGTTCGAGCCCGCGACTAGATTCCCCTTAAAGTTATTTTTCACTTTGTAGTATTTATTTTTTGTAGTCAGTTGTTTTTGTTTGTAAAAACGTTTTTTGAATTTGAGGGACGGTTACTTTCAGTAGATGTATATTTTCTCCAGTCTTTGAACGTTTCATGATATACCTATGGTTGGAAGTATAGTTACAGAGATAGATATGTCCATTTGTTCACCTAAAATTATAAATATTCTATTTTCATTGTACAGAGTTCTTGCGTTCTTTCTTCGTTTCGGGATATTTTTACACACTTTATATCAGCTTCACTTGTTTGTTTGTTTGTATGTAACCGACTCCTTTGAGCGCGATTTTGACCCACTTTAAACGGTCAGATTTCATTGAAACTTTGTAAACTTGTCGAGGACCGATGACAATTCAACAATATAAAAAAAAATTGAGAAAAATGAAAAAAAAGGAAAAAAAAAACACGTTTTTGTAGTTAGCAGAACTAAAAAATAGAAAATAAATAATAGTTTCAAAAGCTAAAAAAACACGCTTTAAAAGCCAAACTAAAAAAAAGAGAAAATAATTTAATTCAATTAAAAAGCGTGGGGTGCTTGACATTGATTGATTATAAAAATACCTCAAAAAGCACCCCACGCTTTTTAATTGAATTAAATTATTATCTCCTTTTTTAGTTTGGGTTTTAAAGCGTGTTTTTTAGATTTTTAAACTATTATTTATTGTAGTTCAGTTCGTTTTCTCAAATCTACCTAGAAAACTAATTCTTCCTGCCTTTTGGGGCTGTTCCATTTTTTCGCGAGTTTCTTTGATCCGACCGATTTCTAAAACCATAGCCTTCTTATTCTGACAGCTATTGACAATCTTCCTAACCCCTTTAGACACACATGAAAAGAAACAGACAACATCTATTCTAAGACGCACCAACTAAAAAGCTACATAACCCCGAACGACCCAAGCAAACTTTATCGGTTGACGTCAAAACATCTTCATACAAGTTCCTATTTATATCCGTTTCAATGCCAAGCTACAGCCTGTGTTACAGCCTATAATATAGCCTTTATTAAAAGCTATATTGTAGGCTATATTCCAGTCTACATTGCCATACATTAAGGTATTAAACCTTAGCGGTACCGACTCCGGTAATCAATTTACATGACATTATTGTAGACGGCCTGTAACCACATTATCATGTATTGGAACTGAATTACTTGTTAAATAGGTATGATGTTATGGAAATTTTAGATGAACTTATGGTAAATTCTAGGTCTAAATAAACGACCGACGACGATAAGAAACTTGACATTACCTATTATTCAGTGTGGCAGGGACATCGACGCGAAACCTGTGACAATGGATTCAATCGGTACATCATTCTAAATCCACTGCGCTAAAATTTTTCGTGAATTATTTAAAAAAAGAAAATAGCTGTTCCATTCATTTTGACCGTAGACGACTTCATATAATGACATTCTGGAATTACGGGGCTTGGATACGACTCCAGCTCCAGGTCAGGCATATTATTGGGCTTTTCAGTAGCAACTCGGAGTCTGGATTTTATCCAGGGTCACGTTATTACATGGTGATATGTATGGTTACAGTCAGAACCAAAAAGATGATACATCGACATGAAATCGTTTGATTGTCTATTAATTGGATTCCATAATATTGTAGCAATGTGTAGCTACAATTAAGTAAGTCTTGTACGCAATTCATACCAAAATTATAATTTCGAAAGAAACTCTCGCAGCCGCGGGCAGAAGCTAGTTTGTAATTTGTTTTGTGGCTACTCTTTGATACATAATTATGGCACAAAGTTAGTAGACAATTTTCCCTTACCATTCGGGGAATACGTAGCCTTCGAAGGCCTTCCACAAGATGGACCGATGACCTGGTGAAGGCCACAAGAATCTGCTGGATCCGGATGCCGGAGGAATCCGATGGTTCTGTGCCTATGTCCAGCAGTGGACGTCTTTCGGCTGAAATGATGATGATGATGATTCGGGGAATAAAAGTGTGATATTTAGTACTAAAACTCAAAACATTTATTTCAACTAAATCATTTACAATTTTACAGGCACTTTTGATTTATCAGAAAGTTTGATGCTAGTTGCCCATTTCAAAACGTAGATTTCTATGGAGAAGAACGGGCAAAGAACTCCAAGGATAATCTGATAAACCAAGATATAACAAAATCTACTACTTACTAGTAGGTACGTACATCTATAAATCCTGTGTCGTCTTTCAGGTGGTGGAACCAATCAACCGTCTGCTGGACTCCGTGCCATTCGACGCTCTGTTCTACTCGCTGGACTGGCACCCGCCTGACCACGTCTCTTTCATAGACAACGTGCACATGCGAGAGCTGCATCCTTCTAGCCCGGTGAGTCATAGACACTCTACTTCTGCCATGTATGTAAGAGTTTTGAGAATTTGTAAGTCCCTAAGGACTACAAAAGGAAAAGTATCTTACCTAATAATCTTCACAAGATAAATACTACGGTCAGAACTTTTTAAGGCACGCACATCAGCAAATTTTCCTCTTACGTCATTATCCAGGCCAATAAGTCAATTCTTAGACCGAGATAGACTTCAATTAACCCAATGCCATGCAGATTAAACTATTAACGACCCTAGTTTACTACCAATTACATTTGCGAATAAACTATGTTAGTAATAAGGCATGAGTAAATTGGTATACTTGTAGATAACTGGGTAGATTAACTTGTAAATTTGGAGCTTCGGCCTTAAACCACGGAATACCGTGGGGTCGTAATGACATTACAAATGATTGAAATTACTTGTTTATTGGCAATGGCAAGTCCTTTTTGAGCTTAATGTTTATTAGTCCTACAATCCTACGCCTACTCATATTATAAATGTGAATGTTTGGATGTTTGCTACTCAATCACGTAACAACGGCTGAACAGATTTAGATGAAATTTGGCACACATATAGATTATAACCAACCTGGATTGACACATAGGGTACTTTTTATGTCAGTATTATGTTCCCGTGGGATAGTAAATTTTTTGACTTCCACGCGGGCGAAAAGCTATATAGTAATTCATAAATACAAACAAGCCTATTCCCAACAATTTTGAGGTCGGCTTCCAGTCTAACCGGATGCAGCTGAACACCAGTATTTTACTTGGAGCGACTGCTTATCTAACCTCCACGATCTATTTATGAGTAACACGATAAGTACCCCTCTGTAAGACGGGTTGTTAGAATTCTGGGCTTCTGAGTACTCGTAAGGACTGTTAAAGATCTACGAATAACGGAGGGGTCTCGATATGGGTGTCAATGTACCGCGGCAAGCGTTACTTAACCTTCCATCGACCCAGGAGGCTGTTATTATTCTATGATCAGTTTTATAGTTCCGGCCGTCAGAGGGTTTTTTTTTAAAGTTGGGGAAAACAAAAAAAGCAATAGATGGATTGTGTGCTATGGAGAGAAAAGGAGTGACAACAATAACTACTAATATGGCGGCTAATAGAGAAGTGTGGAAGAAGAAGAGATGTTGCGTGGACCCCAAATAAATTGGGACAGGGATATACAATGATCAGGCAAAATATCCTCCTATACTCCATAGGTTTAGGTAGTCAAATAAAGGTAAACAAAAAAAAAACACGTGACTCATGGATGCGAAACCTTTTATCCTTTATGTACAGAAAAAAGTTTTGTGTCTTTATGAATCCAAATAAAGACATTCATTCAAATGTTAAAATCATATTATTCATAGTCATATAATAATAGGCTGTAATCTGAATCTGATGAACTATCTGTCACATTAATAATAAATCGTTCCGTTGTATCATCTATTATTTTGCCAGCTATATCGAAACGCACTCGCAAAATCTGCAAATGTCGATTGTTGTTGAGAGCGCTGTCAAAGGCGTCTGGTTAACCGACTAAACGTACTCGTAATACCTGCCACTTCAGTTGCCATACTACATCACACTTCACAGTTGTATTTTTTAATTTAGCAATTCGTTGTATTTTTTTAAAAGGTTTAGGGGACCTGTCTTTTTGGACTCTTTATAAAAAATAATCTATTATTTTAATAAATCTAACTAAAACATTGTGCTCAAGTAGTTACATCTGGGAAGAGTAGTTTAAGAATACATGATAAAGATTAATAAAAGAGGAACCTATCGTATAAATCGAAAATAAATTTGATTTTGTTACACCGTATTTTTAAACAAGAAAGTGTCAAATATAAAAAGCCCTTTTTACGATTTGTTTACCTTTATTTATCTACCTAAACCTATGGGGTATAGATCATCAAATCTAGGCAAGTACTTATTATTAAAGCCTATTACTTATTATTATTTATTTATTAATAAAGCCTCTTTGCAAAATCATTGAGTTCAAGGTGAATTCTCGAACGATAAACAATAAAGCTTGGAGTGGTAAACTGTACCCTCGGGTAGTCCTCATAAAAATGTCAATAAAAATTTAATGGTACAAACTTTTTGAGGACATCCGATTCAATTCGAACTTGACCTCAATTTTATTTTAAGGGCTGTCTCTGATACAGACTATAATGTCGTAAAACGTTTAAAAAAATTATGTAAAAGATGCCAATAGGGCCTCAGCACAATACAAAGTGTACCAACTGACGCTGATTTTCGTCTGCAACCCGCGAGTGTCATACGCTAGCGTAATAAACACATATCGAAGTGTGTGTCTGTAATAATATACGAAAATAGTCATACAAAATCAAATAAAATAATCTGACAAAGATAAAAAAAACATGTAATTGGATACCTAAAACTTCAGGATTCCGTGGAATGCATACCTATAACCCTGTCTTGGGTCTTTGAGTTCTTCTTCTTCGTCATTCCCTCAATGCTGCGGATCGCGACCACATACGATGCGTCTCCAAGTTATGCGGTCTTATGCAGTGTGGACCACTCGGTAGATGCTGCCTGCAACAGCCTTTTTAATGAGTCTGACCATTTTGCCGGTGCTCTGCCCTGAGCGCGTATTCCTTCCACCCGGATGTCTTGAGGTTACACGTTATAAGATATACGAAGGCCACGAGCATAGTATTAATCGGAAGGGTTTAAACAATCCCCGGGCATTATAAAAACTGGTCTACTGGTGGCAGGCTTGAGGCAGTCTTTTGCCAGTTCTGACAGCTTGGTGACTGCAGTGACTTGAAACTTGTCATACCGCCAAAACTTGTCCAAACCTTAGAGCGATAAAAGCTTGAGCTCATTGCGCCATAATGCTACCTGTCCGTGTAGTGTTGGACGTACAGAATAGCACCATCCCATTTCTTCCCGTGGGTATCCTAAAAGGCGTCTAAGGGACTTAGTACCAGAGAAGGGGAAGCACAGCGTTCTTTATGCATTTTACCAACATACTGCGATCGCCAACCGGCCTGCCAAGCGTGGCGATTATGGCAACCCCCCCCCCCCTCCCCTAATTGCGGGAGGCCTATGTCCAGCAGTGGACGTTTCTCGGAAGAAATTGTGATGATGATGACTGATTTATTATTCGATAAAAGTCCGACAGCTTTCGCCTTCCCCAGACGGTGTTTACCAAGCTAAAGCTGCGTGTTTGTAGGAAAAGACACAAATGAGCAAATCAAGAACATTGTGAAGAAATTCGCCAATTCGCAAACCGATTACGACGATTTTTTTTTTACCTTTGTTACCTTCCACCAATAACATTTTTGTCGTATTGCAGCCCTACGCCACGAGCATGTCTGCCGTGCGTGCTAAGCTTAAGTCGATGGTATCCACGCATCCCTTTCCTACTCAATCGCGTCATTCAATCGATATCCATCGCGAATCACTTTAGTTCGGTACTTGATTAATGGCTGCTATTAACAGGAGTACCTACCTACCGCGGTTAGAGTGATACGAATTGTGCTGTGGCGGCTGCTGCAGTAGCGGAAAACCTCAAACGGCGAAAATATTCCAATCTTATTGGGTTATATCATGTCGTCGTGTTTAAAATCTAGATATTTTGGAAAAAAATCTTTTTGTAAAAATAACTTACCTATCACTGCGTAGCTTTTCTACAAAAACAATTTTTCACCTCACAGGCTCGGAACGATTCTGCTTGTCATTCGAAATCTACGTGCAAAAGTGCATTTTACCCGCTAGCGTGGAAAGAGTTTTTGAAATTCGAACCTTTTTATTCAATTATTTTCTATACAGCCAGTCCACTGAAAATGCATTAATACTTATTTCATGTCAGTGCGCCAACCACATTTTTAGAATAATCGCAGTGGCCAGCAGGACGACTACATGAAGAAAAAAAGAAACTTTAAAAAATTTCGTCTCTATTCAATTCACTTCCATAATTTTGGTTATTTTATTTGATAAAATCGTAAGAAATCATAAAATATATGCGAGTCTAGCAGCGATGAAGATATAAATTTAACACCTGCAGAGTTAGTGCAAGTTGTACATAATGCCGAATTGAGTTATCTTCTGGAAAATCGCGCGAAAAATACATAAAAGCGTACAATTTGTTCAATGCATGGAAACATTCCAAAGGCGTGAAAACATTTTCGAAGACTACAATGCAATGCTATCATACTTCAAATACACTAATTAAATATATATTTTTAGGTTGTTTTTCTTGCACCTAGCATTATCCTCGCTGTAGTGAGGGGAAAAATTGTGTATTTCGCTCGGCAGAAAAGGTATTCTGCGTCTCGTACCTTTGAAAGCCCCGCTACGCTCAGGATTCTATATTTGAACCACTCGCTTCGCTCATGGTTCAATCCTAGAATCCTTCGCTTGCTCAGCTTTCAATACAAGTACTCGCGCCAAAAAACAACTTTGCAGCTTTGCATAACAAATAACTATTTTATATTTGTTTACCGACGAAAACTTTCTACGCTAGGGGGATCCAGAATCATGTGCTCAATTCATGGTAACAGTATGCGCGTCGATGTCCCGTCGATAGTGCACTGTACTATAATACATTAGATATGTTATCCTAACCAATGTGTCGTCATCATTCCACTTACAGGTCCCAGCCGACAAAGCCCAAGCGTACGACACAGTGGTGTTCGCGGGCCCCCCACCCATGAAGCAGCGCCTGTGGCCGCGCCACTGCGTGCAGGACACCTGGGGCGCTGAGCTGCACAAGGACTTGAAGGTGAGCAGCTCGTGACACTTGCAGGCTGAAGCAAAAGTCAATAATTCGAATAAGGCCGAAAATCAGACATTTTTGAACGTCAAAATTACATAAGACAGTCCCCCAAAACGTCCAAAAGCTTTCCCAATGGTGTGGCTATGTATTTGAAGACCTCCGAGAAGATTTCAGCACCTGTGACCTTACCTGTTTTGGATACATCCGTGAAGATGTGTAGCTCTGCAGGGCACAACCCCTAGTATCGGCTATTCTCGTGTAGTCGCATCTTGTATTCTTATATCGAGAAATAGAGGGTAATACAGTGGTCTTGAAAGAGTAGAACGATGTAAAAATAATAATATATAGTAATCTGTTCTATTTCTGATGAAGCGTGGCTCCGGATTTTTAATTTGTCTGTCTGTGGTGTCTGGCCAATTAAAAAGTATTAAACCTTATTAACCGACGAAAAAACGGAGGAGGTTCTCAAATCGACGCGTATATTTTGTTTTTATGTATGACCACACATAACATTTTACAGAGTAGTCCGATTTTGACCATTCTTTTTGTATTAGAAAGGTAAAGGATAGAAAAGTATACCCCGAAGTTGGTCCCATATAAATTTGGAAAAAAAATCCTACCCTAAGGGTGGGTATTTAAGGGTGAATTATTGTTCACTCACAGATATTAATGTTGAGTTACGTATACAATAAGTAGTAGATTAAAGCCACAAAAAAATTATAAAATAAAAACTTTTTAACAATAATAAATATATATTTTTTCAGTTGGCGTTTTTGTCTTACTTCGGATTTAGTTTTTACCTGTAATTTTATAAATAAAAAAAAATACCGACCAAGTGCGTGTCGGACCACAAACAATACAGGGTTCCGTGGTTGAGATAAATTCTCTTGAATCATAGCACAGAGCACTCTCGAGCAAGTCACTTAACAAACAAAGAAAAATTAATCAAAATTGCCTTGGCCTTGACTTGCCCTGCATACCTATCAACTCTCCTACAAATGATTAAGGCAGGGCTTCTGGTGGATCCTGTACTGCTACCACTCCCAACTGCCTGTATCATCGCCGTGCAGTAATTACCTCAAGGGCAATGGCTGAAATTTACCACAAAGATAGTTTATAACCTAGATTAACACATGGGGTGCTTTTAATCCCGGTAGTACGTCGCCGTTGTGGAGGTCAGATAGGCAGTCGCTCCATGTGAAATACTGGTAGTCAGCTGCGCCTGGTTAGACTGGAAGCCGACCCCAACATAGTTGCGAAAAGGCTGAGGAGATGATGAGTACGTTGCCGTGGCATATTTTTAGAAGCACACGCGGGTGAAACCGCGCTTAAATGATTTGTTCTATATTAGAGGGTTTGGTATCCGCACTTCCAGTCCTGCAGGTGGACCATTTGCGTGTGCCATGGCGTCCGTCGGTGGTTATTCCAACCAGCCCACCTCCCTCCAGAAGTTGATTAGATCCCTGGACTGTTAAGAACGTCCCGAGGTTTTCTATCCTAATCTGGGTGACGCCTGTGCTTTCAAAGAGCACATGCGCAACGGTTTCTTCAGGACAAAAGCTAGTTATTCTAATAATATCCTATCTTTTCAGATAATGGACGGCGCAGTAAAGGTCTACAAAGGCACTAACCCTGAGGTGGACTCATACTCCGTATTCTGGGACAACAAGAAGTTGACGGACACCAGCCTGGGCAACCAGCTGCGTCACAGGGGAGCATCCGACATCTACATATGTGGGCTGGCGTATGACGTGTGTGTAGGTAGGTGAACGGACGACGGTGCCTTTTAAACATCTAGAGTAAAAATACCAGAATTATATATTTTACCTATTACTTTTTAAGTTATATAAAATGCAATGCAATGGCTTTGGCATTAAGTCCACCTCTGTACATTTCTGTGCGTGAAGTATTAAATAAATAAATAAGTTTAAGCCCCTCAATTGCTCCTACATTTGAGGCCCTAAAGTTGAAAATTATTTTACAGAGAGTAGGTACTTCTTCTACGTGCCCAGTGCCCTTGTCCCATGTAACTTGTGGTCGGCGCAAAATGTGATCCCTTTTAATTTTCTTTCATAAGATATAATTTTAATATTGTCAGGTATTAACTGTCCAACGGATTGACATCGTACGTAATTATTTCGTGTTATTACCATTTCATACAACTGTCAAAGAATGACAGTTGTGATTTCAATATACGGAGAATTAAAGTTGGTAGTCAATTTTTCCCTGACTTTACGTAATCTACTAAGTTGTATTTCCATTTACTTCCCTTTTTCATATTTTTTTTTTGTGTTTAGGAGCCACAATAGCCGACGCTCTCGCCATCGGCTACCGCTCGATCCTGATCGAGGACGCGTCGCGGGGCGTCGACCTCGCTGACATTGAGAAGACCAAGTCCACCATCGTCAACAATAATGGAGTTATTGTTAACTCTGATGAGGTAATACGAATGTTGTGTTTAATACTCGTGTTCTTTTCTTAATACTAAATACTTATATTTAGTATTTGTAAAAATACATGTAACCTAGGTACAAATAATTGGTACAGGTATGCATCCAAGTGAAACGGGAAGTATCCTATAGATTTTGATTTATTTGGGAGTATCAAAAAATGTCGCACAAAGAGCCGTATTATTTATATTGCTTTGACTTAGAAGCTTGAATTTTAAAGTTTCAAGGGGCCGCAGACCTACGTATTAATTTGAACTAGATACCTCCACGCGTTCCTGAGATAAAGAGTCTTGACAGACAGACAGACGAACGGACAACGAAGTGATCCTCTATGAGTACTGTTTTATTCTTTTGAGGTACGGAACCCTAAAAAAGTATAAGAATGTCGATTAATCGTTAGGGTTTGAATAAAATACAGATGCCGAAATATATTAAAGCTAGTCGCACGATGTTGCCTATGAATATTATGACATACTCCAAATTGAAGTTGACAAGTGCAGCATAACAAATAATGATAGTCAGTGTCAGCTTCTGTCAAATTTTCTAAGTACATCATTTTAAATAGGCAATAAGCAGTCTAATGTAATTTAAAAAAATACAATTCAAAAACACAAAATCACAAATATTTCAGCACAAAGCTTCGGCTTTGTGCTGAAATATTTGTTTTGAGCATGAATCAAACTCACGACACTCAAGACAAATGGAACAGCAGAGAAACTATTATCCTTGATGACATTCCAGGTCCTAGCAATGGTTGAGGGTCGCGATCGACGGCCGGAGTTAGGCTACAAACTAGCTATGGAGCTGAAGAACGCCATGGAAGACAAGTGAGGACCTAATGCCAGCACCTTCTTAATTAATTAGCATGGTTTATTTATTTATTTATTGCCTGTCATGCCAATAGTAAAGTGTTAAGTCTTCGCGAACTTAAAAAACAAGAGAAAATTTCGAATTTAGGATAAACTACGACAAATTCTGGCACATTTGTTACGCGTGTACCATCTGACTGGGAATTAGTAATGGCCTATTTTAAAACGACTATTAACAGTGCTTACTTTTAAAGCTACACTAGAATTCAGAATATTAGATATTTTTTTATCACACACTTACACAACTATCAACTTTAGGATTATGAGGACTAAGTTGATTTTTGATTAACCATTTGCAAAGAAAAAGGTTGCAATATAATTTGAACTTTATCATTTATAAAATGGAGTTTGTTGTTGTATAACTTGATAGTTATCTAAGATTCTGTATTGGAATTTAGCATAACAGCTTCATCAGACCGCAGTGCAATGCATAACAAAAAATCATGCGATGATTGATAGAAAATGTATGAAAGTGATGTAGAAGGATTTTTGCATTGCGTTGCGTTGAGACCCGCTCAAATGTGCGCTAGCCTTTACATCTCTGAGTTCGCGAAACAGCGTTGGTCGGTCCTAATAAAATAAGTAACTTATTTATTTCCGAGCTTAAATATTTATTGCAGTGTTGCCAGCATGGTTTTTATTTTTTGCTTTGGCAACATTGGTCTCACAATAGTTTAGTATTTCTCAAAAGTTGTAGTGTTAGTTCGGTTTTGGCTGTAAAATAGTTGAGACTATAGTGATAATAATTATGATTCCGCTAAAACTAGTAAAAAAACAAATGTACTTATATAAAAATAGTAATTTTATCTAGCAAATAGTATACATACTCCAATCACTTAATTTTTGTATTTTATTGATGACTGTTTTAAACCAAATGAACACCCTAATTGCATAACTGACTTTCAATCACGATCCGAAAGATTTTGAAGGAAATTGCTAATCCATTGCTTCATATGTTTGAAAATTCGTCTACTCAACAACGTAAATAACGCAATGAATGTTGTTGAACTGTCAAAATGAAAGGCAAACAAGGTCAGATCATGATTACAAGTTACATACTTTTCCGCCATTGGTCCAATCATCTGTGAAATACAAAACATATTAGGTGATTATTTTAGTATGTATAATACTTCTAGCATATTGATTTGCAAGTCGGTACTATAAGTACTTATCCTTTAACCATTTATTAATTAACGCGTAGTACAAAATCTTACTTAATTGTACAACAAATAATTAAACCTTAATAATGTTACTTAACTAGGTAACTTAATTTATTGGCACTTTGGGGTTGCTTACATTAAAAATTATGGTTTTTTTTGTAGTCTAAAATGATTAATTTATAACTTAACTTTCCAGTGTTTTTGCTTTGTTAATTTATTGAAATAATTAACTTTAACGCGATCGGGAGAATTCGCTATTCCAATGTTGTTATTTATTATTTCAGATGATAATTAAGTAGCATACCAGCACCTAAAATAATTAGGCTTACTAAATTATTTATTTATTTTAGAATACATCACGAAATTCGTTCCTAAACTTTAGCAACACAATTTTATCCTAAATAGCGATTCCTATTTTACAATTTTAATGTTGCAACATTAAAAAATGATGCACTACTTAAAAAAAATGTGCAAAATGTACTAAATTGGAAAAGTACAAAATAAGAATGGATCTTATAATATAATACGTGTGATAAATATAAAAAAATATGCACAACGAACTGCAGTGAAATCGCGACATATAAATATATTTATTTAATAAAAAATAATATTACGGTGGATTATTAGAAATCTCATATTTTTCATGACATTGTTTTTTTTATTTATTCAGTTTTGTAACATGTTCAGAAAAGACAAAGTCAGAATATAAAATAAGTACTTAAACGATTGATCAATCAATAGGGTTGTTTTAAGATTGATAAACGTGTATGTTCTACGCAAATTTGTAGTCTACTGAAGTGATGATACATTAATCTAAATATAGATTAAATTATTTAGATTTTTCTGAAGTCTTTAATAATTCTAATCATTTGACAATCAATCAGTTTGTTCCAGTGTTTGTTTTTAATCATTTATTTGAAACTTATAATTAGCTGTAGGTACTTAAGTGTAAGAGAATGCATTAGTTTATAAGATTCATTGCACTTTCATTACCAAAAAAAAAAAATATTTCAAGTTCAACCAAAAGAATTAACACGGTTTTAATGATTAATACATCTATCAATCATTAAAACTAACCAGAAATCATCCTGTAAGATTGATCAATCTTCTAGGTTGATTGAAAATAAAAGTTTTTTTTTGTAATCAATGTGCAAGTCAGAAATTAGAAGAACTAGAAGAATTGCATTTTACTTGCATTCCTTCTTTAGAGCACCTGTTTAGACATTCCTGTAGGTTTAACTAAATAAATAAATATGTGAACGATGGATTGTACTGAAACTCTTACATATCTTCACGCTTAGCACCTGCAGGGTAGACAATAACGTAGGCAGTAATTAAATAACACTATTATAATAATAAATAGAGGGGTTTTATCTTACAAGAGAATTTCTGGTGAAAACGATCGGTTAAATTATCTATTTAACGTCTAACGGAAAGGGTATATACACGGCTTCTTTGGATGATATCAAACGATATTGGAAGGGTTTTTTAATCCTATCTCTACATGTTCGGAAGATATGAGAATTTTTAATTCATTGATACCAGAAACCAAACTTTTCAAATTGAAATAAACACATCAATCGGAAGAGATTTATCGTGACATTGGCAAGTAACGTGGAAAGTTTATTTTTCTATTTTTCGGTTTTGGCTTTGCACGGTTTGTGCATTTAGCCAGTGTCAGTGTAATTTTTCTTTTCGATCAAGTAAATGGCCCGATATCGGGCACGAAGTTACAAAACAGTCATAGTCGTCTTTAGTCAGTCAAGTCAAAGTTAATGTAAAGCGGTAGTAACTTTACAACAACCTAGTAGGAGTTTTTGTCACTTATTTTCACCTTCACTACACTTATGCACTCACATGTAACTAAATTGAATAATTCACTACCAAAATTATACAATTTAATTCGCTATTTCACTAAATTTGATGAAAATGAATATACGCGCGACATGTTCCGCCAAAAACCTATCAACGTGGAAAGTTATTGACCTACGTAGTGCGGTGACACTTTTGTTATGATTTGGATTGAAGAAACATGAAACCGAAAATTTGGTATCAATTCTTAGAGTATTTTATTTTGAGCTGAATCTATGGATATTGAATCTATACCAGCTGTTATCTTTAGTGCTTAAGGATAGCAATAGGGTTTCTGTTACACCCTAATACTTATTATAAATTAAAGTGACTGTCTGTGTGACCGCGATTTTCTCCTAAACTACGCAACGGATTTTGATGCATTTTTCACATCATCTAGAGATTTTTTTTATTCAGGAAGGTTTATGTGTATAACACATGAATAGGTATAAAATTTACAATATACTAAAGAAATCTCGATATTTTGTCAAGTAATCAAAACCGTGCAAAGCAGGGGTCTGGTCAGTTTATACACTGTTCTCACTATTCGGCCACAGGCCTTCCTCTTTGAAAGGCAGTGGGCCGTAATCCACCACGCGGGCCCAGTGCAGGGTTGGTGGAGAATGTTTAGTTTATTGTCATGCCATTTTGAAATCACTTGTAAGATAAATCCCAAATAGAAAATGTTAATAATAGTTTTTGGTGCGATCCGTCGTGATTTTAATCGATTCAGATTGTGTGCCGTCCTTGTCTGTCATTGTGCTGTGAGAAAGAGACGGAATGATCTGTCGATTGAACTTTACTGAAATGTAGTGATATTCATATATTTATGAGTATGCGGCTTTTATTTATTAATACTGACATTCGTTGTAAAAGATAATTGAAATGTCAAAGTATGGCATCACAATTAAGTTAATAATATGAATTATGTCAATCTGTGTTAAATACTGACAAATTAATAATATAGTAATTATCATTATATGAACTCAGTACTTATGTGAATTTTATTTAACATGTTTTTTTACAACTGTTTTATTACCCGACTGCGCGGCAGAAAACAAAGGGTTGCGTTTTTATTACTTGTTTCCATGACGTTACGGGTTGTCTGCCCAAGATTTAAGTACTTATATTTTTCTTTCAGCGTAAACGCAAAGATCTACTTTTTGTATAATACTATAGTTTTGTATCAGTATTATAATTAAAACCTATTAATAAAATGTAGTTTAAAACTTGCATTTAAATCTCAGTATTTTTAACTAAATTTCTAGACCGATTTTATAATGAAACATATTAATTTTACCCATACTAATTACTTTAATTTTGTTGTATAAGAATTTAAATAAACTGGAACAAAACGTGTTATTTATGTGTATTACTTATTCTATCTGTATTTTCGTATATGTCTTATAGAAGATGTTTCTAGTATAGTTGCAGAAAATCATTGTATCTAATTGACAGGCACGCTACGCCAATTTGCCGCGTTCATAGCACATAACATATATACCTCAAGCGGGTTCATAGTTATTTCAAACAACTGTCAAAAAACAACAACGGAAATTGAAGTTGATACCGTCAACTGTGGCATCTTTACTTTCCATGAGCAAATTTAAAACATATCTATCTCTCGATTAGTAAAAATTCATTACAAATAGTAATTATTCTTCTTCTGTTTCGGTTGGATATTAAATGTCGGCAACAGATATTTAGTTATCGAGGGAAATTTAAGTACAGTTCTCATTGGTAAAGTTGCTCATGGAAAGTAAAGATGCCAGGTTTGACTGTAGTCAATTTTTTATACAATACATCTCCATGACTATACGGGGTCAAATAAAATTAGCTGGCAATACTTTACCAACGTGTCGATATCTGACTCGAATGGAACAAAAAAAAAACTTTTTTCATCATTCCAACATTGTTCAAAATTTTAAATGACACTGAAACACAATGCAACCAAATGGCTGTTATGTTAAGTTCCACGAATAATTACAAAAACAGCTGATCGAATACGGGCATTGACCTTTAGCTATCGAATGGCGTTTTTTTTACTATTCGTTTTCGATATCGTTACAACCCAACACGTGGGTAATTAAATTAATTAATTAATAAAGTATTGCCAGCTTATTTAAATTGACCCTGTATATTAATAGGATTGGCTAATAATCCATATCTCTGATTAAATAAGCATTAGCCTGTAAGTTTATAAAAATTTGCTCTTATCATTGATCATCTATAATCATGATTTCCCATATTATTGTAGGTAATCAATGTAATATATTTTATTTGTGTGTAATTGTCATTATGACAGATATGTTTGTTTTATATTGTCAGTGTTAATAAATGTGGGCCTGAGATCGTCATCAGTTGCCTTATATTACTAGATGTGATAGCTTACAGTAAATTGTTCCTGTATTTGTAAACTGAGCACTCAATACAAATATTCAAAGATACTACTTGTTTTATTTTAAACGCCTTTATTTACAATGTGTAGCATAATTAACGCAAGACATCATACACCCCAATTAGAGTATTGAGTTTATGCTACACCTTGTATACAGGGTGGCAGGCACATCGACACACAACCTGTTAACATGGATTCAGTACATGATTCCAGAACACATAATGTTCTAATTTTTCGTTGGTTATTTAATAAAACAGCTGTTTCCTACAACAGTACGGAAAAACGCGGTCAAAATGTAACCATTTCTTTTTTAAATAATCGACAGAATTTCTCCGAAGAGTTTGGCAGAGACCTACAGTACCCGCACATTTCGCCAGTTACGTTTAAGTTCGATATATTAGAGGGCAAGCCTATTGCCACCAACCGGGCACAGAGACTCCGGGCTGCTACTGAGAAACAACGCAGGAGGATCGGAATCATGTACTGAACGGTAAGAGGTTTCGCGTCGATGTCCCTGCCACCATGTGTTATCTACAACACTACCTACCCAGTACCATGAATAAATTAAATATGAGGAGTTAAAACTAGAGGAACTAAACCACAAATCATCACGTCTGTTTTCTCAGAGTGGGTAAGGAGTAGGAGGGGTACCTCACGGCCTATGCGGCCTACCCAAATGCCCATTCTTTGGTATTGTTCGTCAAATCGTGGAGCTCCTCAAGTTCTGAGTTGAGCTGCATGATTACTGATAAATGCGTGCACTGATTGGATAGGTCCACTCAATCTGTGTGGTTCTTTCCTCAAAAGACCATTATCAAGACACCAATCCACATGATCTGATCAAGATTATGTCTGGACTGTAAGAGACTGTGACCTACGAGTTTGTTTCGGCTTTTCTTCTCAGCGTAGTCAGATAGGAAACGCAGACCTCATCTAGTTTTAAAAATATGATTAAAAGTGTACAAACCTAGTTACAGAAATAAATTATTTATCATTTACCTAGTAGGTACACTCGATCAAGCTAACAATTTAACATCGACAACACGTGGCACGCGGTCGACAGTAGGGATGTTTGCTTTATGACATAGGTATCGGATTGATTCGATGTTTTGACAAATATTTATTCTATTCGATACATCGATAAATTTTTTTCTAAAATATCGAATCTTTGTTTTTTTTTGGCGAATCTATTAAAAAAACTAACTTTGACTAATAAATAGGTACAATAAAAACAAGTTTAATTAACAATACTTGATAATTTAAATATGCCTATTCATTTTCAGTGCGCAGGTCTCAATATCCGCATGTTTTTCGGACTTTTTATGCGTCTATGAGCAGTGTACCTATGTGCTCAGCAAGTATGAAAAGTGTCCGAAACTTTAATTACACTATTAGTATCTCTGATTCTACATTCACATACGAAATCAAAGACCGAAAACTTTCTGCGTTTGACCGGAAACGAGTAATATTAAAGTTTTGTGATATATTTTTTAAGTGGACACCCCTAGTCCACAGTACACCACCACTTCGCCAGTTATATTTTAAGTCTTCAGTAATAAGAGTAGAGAGAGCTCTATGAATTGAACCAGACAATAATCTGAATCCGGGCTGTCGGAAATCCAATAACCTTACCCGACCGGCACCCGAATTGCGTAACACACTATAAATTACAAACTGAATCCATTTGAAGGATGTCGTTAATCCCTTCCTTCATATTGTTCGAAAATGTGTCTGCTCAACAACGTAGGTAAATGACGCAGTTTGTTGTTGCGACTGTCAAAGTGAGAACCATTACTACTATTAGTGCGTAACCCCGCGGGTTCGCGTTAACCACTAAATCAAGGAGGTACCTATAAAAAATCTAAGAGAACTCAACAAATGAAAAATCCTTTTAAATAAGTAAACGATTTTTATTTTCCAACACCATTTTATACAAAACATTCACTACAGATTAAAAAAACAAATTAAAAAGGTGCATCATACATAATCTACTAGAATATATTAATAATTTAATGTATCTTTGGGACAAAAGATAAAATAATATCACTATTTTAAGGATTATCTATCACTTGTTTTCATCTTGAGACCATAAGAAAAATTTATAGAAACAAACAATTTTTTACAGGGACTTGTACAAACTACAACTGAGATGTTGATATTGTGAGTACCCAGCCTTAATACAAATAAGAAACAAAAAGAAAATAATAAACGGCATGCATTAAAAAATGCATTTGAGTTCGTGAGCTTATGACCTAAAGTGCGTATTACACTATCCAATTTGTAGAAACTCTAACTAGGAGCAGTCCAATTATAAAATTGGAAGCTAGTGGTCACAATGGACTTAAGCGAATTCTAAATCGGACACATGACTCTTATGGTCTTATGAATTAGAATTACATTGGAATGGGATGCAACAATTTAGTAAAGTAGTGCGGTCAGGACAGTACCTATAGTATAAAGTACCTACTCTGTGGTCGGGACCTTCCAATCTCATTAAATCGGAACCAACTGTTCTAACTGAGATTACATTTTTAGATTTCCTACAAATTAGATAGTGTAATTTAATACGCACTTGAAGTGTGGGATCACTCATATTCACAGTTATGAACGAAACCCAAACAATGTTTATAACATAATAGATTCTATATCCATATTCATCATCATTATTTTTTCAACCACAAGACGTTCACTGCTGGACATAGGCCTCACCCGAGCACCGCAACTTCGACTGTGCTTCTAGCATCCAGTGGAATACCTGCAACCTTCACCTGCACCCTAATTGCGTAACACGCGATTAATCATAATCGGTTTCATTTTGACAGTTCAACAATATTCATTGCGTTATTTACGTAGCTGAGCAGACACATTTTTCGAACATACGAAGTTTCAAAACGAAACAGATTATGATTAATCGTGAGTTACGCAATTAGGGTGCAGGTCATCGGTCCACCTTGTGGGAGGCCTCACAACGCTACGCCTTGCGGTACGAAGTCGCGTTTTCCATATTAATTACAATTAAAAATTCTAATTAGGTAATTAGATACTTAAAAATCAATCACAGAGTGCAAAATATCGTTAATATTTTACATGGAGCGACTGCCTATCTGACCTCTAACAAGTTACTTGGTAACACGATAAGACTGGTTGTCAGACTTTTAGGCTTCTGGCTACCCGTAATAACTGTCAAAGATGATCTAGATCATACACATGCTGCAATTGATAGAAGTAAATCAGACAGAATTATGCAAGATAACTGACGTATGTAACCATAGTTAACAAATTTATACATTGAATGGAATTTATTACAACAAGATTATCACATTGGTTCAAAGTACAACACAAACAGCATTCTAACTTTAATAGAACGCTCCTCCTTTTATATATCTAGAATTGAAAGATATAAAGTATAAATACATATAAATAATATCATTATATCCAGCTGGTATATCATTTGTATACTCTACAGTTAAATAGTTATCTTATCACACAAGTTTTGTAAGGCCCCATTTTATATGACATCTAAATATATAAATATTGATATGTACTAACTAATACATATTAATATTATTGTTAACTAACTATAATTGTCATTTATTACAAAACATTTGAGCAAAAATTTTGCAGTGTATTTTTAAAACTATCTATGTTACTATAAAACTAAGCTATCAAAAAATAATTTGATTTTGTCATTCAATAAATTAAAAACAAACATATTTTGTTTCTGGACATGCAGTTTAAGCCATGATGTTTCTTGTTTTAAAGTTTTTTTTTAATTAACAATTTTTTTTATTTTGGCATTGAACCCTATTTGACTGACTTTGGCTATTTCAATCAATAAACTGTCGGTATTTTTGACTCTCCTTCTTTGAATTTCAAATAGCCATTGTCAAAGAGAGATTCATCAGATTGCTCTGCTCTTTTGCCAAACAATAATTCTTATTAAAAGAAATGCTTTCTTTGTCTTTAAGTACTACATTTCAGAAAATAAAAAAGTTTTTATTTACAAAGCAATGAAAGAAGCCTCATAATATAACACCTGTTCATTTAGGAGCCATTATTAATTACTATCACAAAATAAGTTTTACATTACAGTACACACTGCTAAACACTTGTATACATTTTGTTCATTCATCATTGCTTAAAATACTTTTGACGTTCCTAAGTGCTGTATTTCTTTTTTAGGAAACTATGTCATACAACATCTGTTGACTATTATGTATTTGAGTGTTTACAAAATGTTCTTACACATGTCACCCCATTACTAAACTACAGACATAATCTATTCACTGATACGTAACATTTGACAACACTTCTTTGCTAAGCTTCTGGGCGATAAACTCTAGGATTGTGAACACCAGTTCCCTTCGACTTGCCATGCACCCCATGAGGATCTGGAAGGCTCTCACATAGTCAACCGGGTCCAGCCTTCGGAGGTAATTGAACACTATGTATAGTAGCTCGTTTAGCTTCTCTTTGACAGTTTCCCATAGTTCACGGAGTGACACTACCGCTGAAACAGTGAAATCAATATGTTAGATTGGTCTTTTGTAACATACATAATCCTACTAATATTATAATTGTGAAAATTTGTGGATTTGGATGAAATTTGACCTTTATATCCCAGTAATACGTTCCCATTAAAAAAATTCCGAATTACACGCAGGCAAAGACGATAGCAAAAGTCTGAGGTAGATAAAGTTATAAATTTTTCATGGAATACCTAGGACAATAGGAATTAGCATCTTAATAGAAATCTTTGGAAATAGTGGGAAATTATTCCATCAAAGCCATTAAAATAACTTAATAAGTACATTTTCACACCAAGTGAGAATATCTGTGGTTTCACAATGATGTCATATTTTTATATTACCATTGTTTTATATTATTTCAATCTCCTCCGGGGAATTCCACACTTAAACGCAGAGAGATAAAAATATTATGAGGATGTTATTTATGTTTTATTCATGTACTCACTTGATACTCCAAGTCCCGTGACTCCACCGATACCAGCACCGAGTGCTGCCCCGAGCCTGCCTCCGGCATATCCTCCCATCACTCCACCAGCAACTGCCAGAGCAGTTGTAAATAATGCAACGTTGTTGTCCCATACTATGCGGATCTCAAATGCATCCGCTTCAAAAAACAGAAAGGAAAATAAAGATTAATAATGCAGGTAAACAAGGCGAATAAAATTATAAATGATAAATGAGCTACAGAAAATTATTCAAAAAGGGTATTTTGGCACACGGCTACACATCAAGCTATACATTTCCAGTTTACGCTGATCTCAAACTGTACAGAAATCCTAAACATCGCAAGATCAGCTTATACTGGAAATGTATAGCCTGATGTGTAGTCGTGTGTGCAAGAATAATTGCTATCATAAAAATGAACTTCAGCTGGACTTTGGGCTACCTGATAGATAACACAGTTAATTCTAGATATAAATGATTAATTTTGGGCTAGTATTATCTTTATTTAGACTTTTCTCAAGTTAATTTTGGGTTAATATTATCTTTATTTAGGCTTTTCTCAAGTTGATAAAATGGTCCCATTTTTTCAAAGAAAAAAACTTAATTTGTTGGCCTTGCACAGATTGCAAAAACAATAAGCTTTGTTTTTTTTTAATACCCATGTGTTTACAAAGACATGTTACATAAAGGCTTCTTCATTCTCCTACCCTTATCGAAATTTATTTGGGGTTGGGGCAACTTGGCTTTTTCTTCGACACTTCTCAATTAGTCGTCATCTCGGGAGTCACCCACTTTCTAGCTATATCATCATTCACACAGTCCATCCATTGTTTCTTTGGTCTCCTCCTACTGTTATAGCCAAAATCTAGTAACTCATAGCGCCGAAAGAATGTTTTGCCCCGTATGCCGACTATGATAAAGATTACAATATTCAAAAAATGGCATGAACGAAAAAAGAATAGTCTTCTATATTAATTATCGTATTAATTTCTTCAACTTATAATAAATTACATTTTTATAAAGCGGGCAATCTCTTTTTCTCCCTAAGTTTTACCATTTATCAACCGTCCAACGGACACAATATTTTTTTTTTATAATTTAATAACTGTCGGTATTTCAGCCTTCATCGTGTTAGGGTTAGTGAATTTTGATTTTGCTAATCGACAATTTTTATTGATATATTTGTACTAATTAATACTTTTCACTTTAATATTTTATGTTGGCAACTTTACCTTCGCTTGTATTCGTGGTCGCTCTGTGATTGGTTGACGCAAAATAGCGGGAACCAATCAGAGAACTCAATTTTCCCGCTAAAAAAGATTGAAGGGATTCACGGGGGTGAACGGAACGCCTGGCTGGTGGCAGGCGGGAAATTTGGCTCTAGAAGCGATAGGTAGTGTTAGATTTGATAAGTAGCTGATGTCAAGGTATTAATTGTATTGATTCTCGTATATGCCTGAGAAGTATAATATAAGACCATTACGAATTACTGTTGTATATTATTATTCAACTACGGCCTGTTCCTGTTGGGGTTTCCTTACAATCGTTACATGAGCTACACTGCAAAGTATTCAAACGAGACGGTCGTATAACCTTCTATAATGTAAGATAATAAACTCCGCGTAAAAATTTAGAAATAGTTAAAATAAGCTTTTACTTACCGATTTGCAAAAGTATTTGCTCTATCCAAACTCGGTCAAATCTTAATTCACGTTCAGTATAAGCTTCCAATTGCATATTCATTTTGTATTCCTAATGTTTGTTTCTCGTGTGCGAATACTGCGAATACAAATAATTATTACGAAATGAATCAAACGAACCGAAATACGATGTCTTGGCAAGTAAACAAAAATATCCCTGAGCCCTACCTACAATGATTGACGTAAGTAAAACAGATAAAAAATATTTGCGTTCCGTACTCAGTCTAGTAGTGGTCTAGACTGTAACCATGTTTTTCCCATCTCAATGGTCTAGACAGAACGACACTAACTCCGTTAGGAGTATAATTATTAGGTCTTTACCTATGAAATTGCCGTTTTGCAGTACTGGCCATTTCAAATCAAAATAATTTTTGTTTGGGTAAGAATTCTAATTTCAAATTAATTTTATTTTAAAAACATGGAATTTTTTTTCCAAAAGTAGTCATTTGTTTATTGATTAGTGTTACGTTTTCATCGCATTTCAATCTTTTTCGTCATCATGGATACGTTAAAAATTCGAGTAATTATGGAATATGAGTACCGTCGTGGCAGCAACGCGGCACAAGCGGCACGCAACATCAACGACGTTTACGGAGCTAACACTACAAACCAACGCACCACCTGTTATTGGTTTGCTCGCTTCCGTTCTGGAAATTTCGACCTGAAAAATGAACCTCGCGGTCGTCCGAAGACTTTGGTCGACAATGACGAATTAAAGGCGATTGTGGAAGCTGATGATACACAATCTACGGCTGAATTAGCAGCAGCTTTCGACGTTAGCGTCAAAACAATATTGGTCCATTTGCGTCAAATTGGCAAGGTAAAAAAGCTTGACAAATGGGTGCCCCACGAACTCAATGATCGTCAGCGCGAAGTACGCGTCGAGACGTGCCTTGCACTGCTCAACAGACACACAAATAAAGGAATTTTGAACCGCATTGTTACCTGCGATGAAAAATTGATTCTGTTTGATAACCGCAAGCGCTCAGCAAGTTGGTTGGATCCTGGTTCAGCACCTAAACAATGCCCTAAACGAAAACTTACCCCTAGAAAAGTGATGGTCACTGTTTGGTGGTCTAGCGCCGGTGTGATTCATCACAGCTTCTTACCAAACGGGGTGAGCATTACTGCAGATGTGTACTGTGAAGAACTGAACACAATGATGGAGAAGCTGGCACATCTCCAACCAGCATTGGTCAATCGCTCGTCTCCGCTGCTCCTGCACGACAACGCGCGACCTCATACTGCACAGCAGACGGTTTCCAAGTTGCAAGAACTGGGGTTGGAAGCTCTCCGTCATCCGCCCTACTCACCAGACCTTGCGCCTACAGACTACTACTTTTTCCAGAATTTGGATAACTTCTTGGCGGGAAAAAAATTCAATACCCGAGAGGCGGTACAAAATGCCTTTGAAGAATTTGTTGCCTCCCGTCCAGCTGATTTCTTTAAGAAGGGCATCAATAAACTGCCACTGCGATGGCAAAGATGCATTGATTGCATGGGTGATTACTTCGATTAATACAAATAAAAAATACATGAAAAAAATTCGTTTAAATTTTTTCATACAAAACGGCAATTTCATAGGTAAAGACCTATTATTTGTTCTGTCGACACTAGTGAACGGAATGGTTTGAAAGGCCGATAAGTGTGTATAGACGCCAGCAAGTCAAGCTATCCCAAACTGACCTTACCGTTTTGTAATAAAGTTGAAAATCTATCAAAGAAATTTGACAGATTAGGGTAGCTTGATGTGCTGGCGTCTGTACTTTGCATTAAGATATCGCATTCATTGTTTTATCAAGTAGGTAATGACTTGATAAAACAGGTAATTACTTAGGAAGTGACGACGAATGGTAATACGATTGACGTAATTAGCAGTTTGGTATTCATATTCAAGACACGTTTGATTCTTCAGATTAGCCACAGGATTTGGCATAGAGCCAAACAAATCTAAAATAACACAATTTCTGCAGACGCTGGACTCTGTCATTTTTATCACTATCATGCAAGTAAACAACAACAACATTTATATTTTAAAGCTTGATGGAACAATACTAAGGCTCTTTCATCCTACAAAAAGCTCTTTTCAGAAATTACTATTATTCTACATAAAATTTTTTCGTACTAGGATCATAATCAATAGGTAATTGTTTCGTCGAAAGTGTTGATAATAAAAAAAAAAACTGTTTTTAGTTGTTCGCGTGTTGAACTGTTGACTGATGTATCAGTGTCACACCAGTCTACTCTTTCGTTCAATAAAACTGGGCTGTATGAACGGTTGGTATCTCTTTGTGTAGGTATGTAAAAGTTAAAAGGCTGATGATCTGTATTGCAAAAGTATCTCGTCTTTAGTTTTCGTACTGAGTAGGTACCTATTGTATTGTAGCGTAATATTTTTTTCCAAAACGGCAATCACTTAGAAGTTTTGAGTTTCCCGTAAAATTATGAACGTGACCAAAAGACTGGGCTAAGTTCGTAGTCTTTTGGTATACTATAAAAATAGGGTAAAATAAAAATGAGGGAGTCCCCTTTCGTATCTACTGGTAGTCGTTTCTAATCAGGTTGCAGTTGTAATCTATGCCGATTTGCTAATGATTTGATCAATGTTTGTGAATTGAGAATTGTCTCGTAACCAAAGTACATGCCAACTTAGCGTTTGAGTGAGCATTGTATTTTCCTGATCGTTTTATCAGTAAACTATCAAGTATAAATAGAAACCTACAGTACAAACGCCAGCACATCAAGCTAACCCAATCTGTAAAACTTTCCCAATTGAACATGAACCTTAAGATTAATGATAAATTGAACATGAACCTTAAGATTAATGATAAATTGAACATGAACCTTAAGATTAATGATAAATTGAACATGAACCTTAAGATTAATGATTAATAGATGAAAATCTATCAAAGAAATTTGACAGATGTGCTGGCGTCTGTACCTATGGGCATTATGATAATCTATGTTCGAAAATTAGTAAGCATACAGGGTCAAATTAAATTAGTTAACAAACCTCCGCAAATGTGATGGTTATCAATATCTAAACTTGATAAAAACCAAAAAACAAATAAACTTCATAGGTACTTATCATTTTTTGTTTATGTTTTTTGGGGTCAACGCTACTGTTTTGTATGTCACGACCGCAGATTGTAATTGCTTGAAGTATCAGTGTGTCAATAATCAGTTTATTTTTTCTGTAAACTTATCCTTCGTTATGGGATTTATGGGTATAAATATTTAAACACGATAAAACAAAACGAAACTGATTTTCCAAACTCATACATCAAAGACCTGCAGACATCCCCAAAAAATCAAACTATCATAATAATTATTCATTTTATCGTGCACACACCTTTGCGGAGTTTTGCTAGCTAATTTAAATTGATCATGTCAACACTTTTTTTTTTCAAACATCTTTCTGGTTTGGAGTCTCGGAAAGTGTGAATGCCTAGCTCGCAAAATAAGGGATTACTCATAATAATTATCAACATCCTACAGTACTCCACAGCTCGGCCACATCCTTTTAAACTGTATACACGACACATTGATATATTCCCAGTTTAAGCTGACCTATCATTATACGAAAAGCCTATACAATGAGTAGTATACACTATACTGGAAATTAGCTCTTGGTGTGTGGTCGTCGTGTGTATGCGCCGCTCCTCGAGGGGATTGGAAGTTAGTCTGGGTCGCTGTCGCTAGATACAGTGTAGAGTACTACTTACCTATATCCCTACTAACATTATAAATACGAAAGTAACTGTGTCTGTCCGTCTGTCTGTTGCGCTTTCATGCGTAAACCGATCGTCATGAAATTTGGCAGAGATATAGAGTACATGGGCTACTTTTTACGCGATAACCGAAATCCACGCGGGCGGAACCGCGGGCAAAAGCTAGTAGGTATACCTATAAATATACTCGAGGGGAAGAGCACCGAAGCGATAGCCAGGATGAAGCAGTCACCCTGTCGTCAGTCGCCGGCAGGGATACCAAACCCTCCCAAAACGGTAATTTGAGATAGTCAATATTTACGTTATTGATGCGAACATTGATAGTCTACAAAGTACAATTATTATTGCAGCGATTGACAATAATAGTATAAGATTGACAGCAAATAACTATTTTGATTGATGGCATTTGGCGATGTTCAATGACAACAACGACAATCGTTTTTAGAAGGTTCTAGTCAACAGGAACCCTTATATATAATTATATAGGAAAAGTTTTTATTCAGTGCGCAAACTTTAACCATGAATTAGCATACCATTGCAGACCCCCCCTCTGAAGAAATTTTTCGTCGGTTATACAAAAAAAGCTGTTCCAGCTGTTCCATACATTTTGACCGCGTAGGTATTGCAGTTTTCTTTGAAACAGTTGATAATATGCTGAATTCATGGTTACAGTTTGCGTATTGGATAAAAACTTTTCCTGTATACTTTCGCGATGTCCGTCCTTCTGTCTGTCCGCGCCTTAGCTGGGAGACGCTCAGTACTAGAAAGCTGTAATTTTGAATACTAATACGAATCAGACAAATTAGAAAAAAATAAATTGTGTACTACCCATAGATAAAAGACCTATCTCTCCCTACATGTAGTGGGGAACATTCAAAAATGTGTGCTTGATCACGGCTTGATCCTTAAGGCCTCTGCCTCGAATTTTGCGGGCAGCGGGGCGGCGGCGGCGGCGGCGCGGGAGCGGCAGGATCTTATGCGTAAAATCAAATGGACCGGTTCTCGAAAACAGCGGCGCGGGAGCGGGCAACGAGCGGTGCACTCCAGTCAAGCCGCGCCGCCGCACGGCGCGCCGCCGCCGCCGCCCGCCCCGCTGCCCGCAAAATCCGAGGCAGAGGCCTAAGGGGGACCAGTCGTTCTGTAGTTTATGGCCTTTTTGGCTTTGTTAAGCAGAATTGGCAAGAAATGAGGATCGTTGTAGCAAGTGGTGTTCTGTTGTTTATGTCTCATCATGGGAATAAGACAGAAGTTTAAGTATATGTGTTATTTTGTATTATATAAAACCATGGAACAGAAATAACTAAAACAACTTCTATTGTTAAGACTATAAGGCATTGTTTATTATCTTTCACTTAATAATACAATTCAACATAATGAACATTAATTACATTAACATGACACTTCCTATTGACCGCTTGGTTTTTTAGCAATTGCCATTCTACCAGCGCTGAGGTCATAAATCTATACGACGAATAAGATTTCACAATGATAATATAAAAAGTTTTTTTATGTCATTGTACAACCGTAGGTTCTCTGTTGTATAAATATGACTGAGGCGGCAAGGGCATGATAACATTTGTCGTATAATCACACTGGGGCGATCAATATGTTCAGTGATCTGTTGATTAAATTCAAAATTACTTTCAAAATACAATGCTAATAAAAAAAATCTATAATTTACTTACAATTAAAATACAACATTTATAAATTATTCTTATTTTATAATTGACCAGCCATTATAATATTATGCACTCAGTACTTAATTCCTAATAAGTCAAAATTTATTATTATCAAGATCTACATGCTAATAATATCACTATCTTTGTAATAAATTATTTTAATTATTGTGTCAAGATTTGCAAGCATGCCACATCCAATGTCATTGATTCAATACAATAATAATACAAAAATATATGATTCTATAATTCAGTTATGTCAACATTTATTAAAATACTCTGTCTTCATTAAAATGAAAATATAAAACGTTTACAACACGAAAATGGCTCACACAACATTTAAAACAATTACAGGTCAAGATTGGTCATAGAAATATTTTCATGTAAATTAACAAGGATATTAAGCTGCAGCGATGCTTGAGATAATCTTTTTGCCAAGGATACTGGAAGCTGTGTTAAGGATAATCATTGCGAGCTGAGTTTTATCGCCTGGCTGGGTGAGGAACATGGCAGCTCGCTGGTAGTCCTCCAAACCCATGCCAGCTAAGTAGTCATACACTATGTCAAACAACTCTGACAGTTTGTTCTTTATATCCTCCCAAATACTTCTCATGGAAACAGCTAGAACAAATAGAAAAAAAGTTTAGAATTTTTATGAGGGTAGATGCAAAAATGTTTGGAATTTCCTTTATAATCTTAAAATAAAATAAGCAACAATGCTTTAGAAATATACTAAATTGATAATACAGTGCTTTGAAAAGTGAGTAACATTAATGGTAAAACTTAATGATGCATATGAAATGGATTACATTTTTTTAAGTCACTTGTTGACTAATTATGGTCAGCAGGCCGTCTAAGGGGCGGAACACAATTAATTTTCAGCTGGTTAAATAATTTTCTACCTATTTGTTTTCATTCCATTTAACTTTATGCACATGTTAGTCAAAAATCATCATTTTTTTTTTACAATTTTTTACATACCCGACAATTTCAAATTCTCTTTGATGAAAGTAAAAAACCTAAGTCTTGATTTGAAATATTTTAATGAAACTCACCAACAACGCCTAGTCCGCATGCACCACCCACGGCTCCACCGATTGCAGCCCCCATTTTCCCGCCATAATGGCGACCGATGAGGCCTCCCGCAATTGCAAACCCCGTCGTCACCAGTAATGCTCCCTTCGCCCTCTCATCGCTCATTATCACACGGAAGTCAAATTTGTCGCTAATTAATAGGATCACATTCTCGATAGATGTAGGATCGAACGGCAAAGCAGCGTTATTGCAGGAACCGCCGCGGGTGCATACCTGTTCATACCCGTTGTCGAAATCGGAACCCGAATCGTAATCAGACATTTTATTTTTCTAATTTTACACACAGACAATAAAGAACTAGCGACTGGTTTAAATAGCGATTGATGCCCTGATTAAAGACCGGGGCTCCGGGGGTTTCTTTTGTTAGTTAAAATTACGACCACTCGCGCCAATGACCAACGTTGAATAATCAAATAAATTAATGAATTAACTATCCGCCAGGGAATGAAATGTCGGTATTTGCGGAATTTTCCAACCATAGACAAAATTGGAGTTTGGACGACATTCTCGTTCTCATTTTGAGCGTTGGTTTTGTTTCGTGGGTTCTGTTCACTAGGTTCTGTTTTGTTTTCAAAGTGGTAAAGTATGTAAAGTGTGTATTAGACACAGACATATAAACAGTAGGTATAAGACTATCCAATTTATAGGAAAAATATAATCGCAGTTAGAAGAGAACAGTTAGATCCGATATCCGCTTTAGTGCGATTGGAAGTGTGGTGGACTCTTTTACCACTTTATTCTTCAGTGCTTCTATTTTTTATTTTGTTAATTTTAATAATAATGAAATAATGAAGCTTTAGCTACTTTGCAGATATTTTTAAAAGTTTTAGAGTACGTAGCAAAATACTTAGTAAAAGTTTTTGTGTTACGGCTTAAGGCCATACAGTTCAAATAATCTTTCTTTTTTTTCCTGATGCCTTTAGTTGCCCAGTCACTGAATAAGAATTTAGGACAAATAGTTTAAGATTTCTGGTTAAAAAAATTATTGAACTCTGTTTGGTCTAATGAAAAGAATTCTTTATACAAAATATTACCATTATTCACATTGAGGCCCTGAACATTTAACTTGCTAATTAAAGTGCTATTAAACTTGTTTAATTACCCAATGTTATTTATTGACCTTGCTCGTATCTGTACTTTTTGAATTGGTGTGTTTGCATACTCAAAAGTAACGGTTTGACCGCTGTGATCAGAAGGGAGATAATTTACAATGGCTTTATCTAAATAGTCGCAGTCACAAAAAACATTATCAATACATGTAGCAGTAGCCATAGTTATTCGCGTTGGTTCCAAAGGTGCCAAAATCTGTGTGTGGGTATGGTGTGGGTGGACCACAACCATAGACTTGACCACGATACAGATTAAATCGCCAGCGAGCGAGTTGCCGCCGAGCGTGAGGCACACACACGCAGCCGGCAGAATTATAGGCTACGTTCCGAGATACGATAATATCGATTTGAGCGTGCTCACACCCGTTCCGAATTGGCGTGAGCGCGATAACAATATCCCGTGAATCGTCATAGATGACGTCATGACATGCGCCATCTTGCGATAACGCCGACCATGCGTAATACTAATATCACTGTGAGCGCTGTCAAAAATGACAGTTGTGCTGTTTTGTTTTTTGAATCGTTTCCTAAGTTTAGCTAACTTGGTTATAGTGCGTTTGGCTAGAGTCGCCACAAAGTCAAAGTCAAAGCAAAGTCAAAGCATTTATTTCAAATAGGCACTTAAAAGGCACTTTTGAACGTCAACATTTACATTAAAATAGAATTGATTCTAGTCGCCCCTTCCAAAATGTAGTTTCGTATGGAGAAGAATGGGCAAGAAACTCCACCGTTACTCTTTTAAAATGTTTCAAGTACAATATTTACATTCATTATATGATTATGTGTGAAAACGATGCACCCAGAATAAAATTACCATACCAAAATGGGTAAAAACAATCAAATTGAAACAATACAGATAAATTAATTCTGTGATAGATACATGGTGTTCACACATTTACAAACATTGTAAAAGTAAGTATAGGTATGATTTTCCTACAATATTAACAAGTAATGAGTCAGTGTGTGAGTTAAAATAATTACTGAGTGTAAATCAATGTCATAAATATAATTAATTATATGTACAATTCAATTAGCAACCAGTTTGATTTTGTCTAGACTCTAGATTGTCCTATGGAGCAGGACCAGCATGTTTCCAAGCATTCTTATCTTGGATATAATCCTCTAATTTGTAATACGCTAGTTTACAAAGTTTACTTTTAATGTGAGCTTTAAATTTCCTTTCATTTAATTGCAATATATCACAAGGTATTTTGTTGTAACATTTAACACAGTACCCCATAAAAGATGTATGTACTTTAGCTAATCTGAAAAATGGTTGATCTATTTTGTCTTTGTTTCTAGTATTAAAATTATGTCTATCACTTATTTTATTAAAAAGATGTAGATTTTTTCTTACATACATAATATTTTCATAAATGAATTGGCAAGGTACCGTCATAATATTAATCCTTTTAAACAGTTCCCTGAGGGATTCGCGGCGACGTAGACTATAAATGGCTCTGACAGCTCTCTTTTGCAAAATAAAGATGGATTCAATGTCAGCGGCCCGACCCCACAGTAAAATGCCATACGACATAATGCTGTGGAAGTAGCTAAAATAGACCAATCGCGCGGTTTCTACATCTGTTAACTGTCTGATCTTTCTAACAGCATAAGCGGCCGAGCTTAGCCGCCCCGCAAGAGATGTTATATGAGCTCCCCATTGTAATTTCTCGTCTAGCGTGATTCCCAGGAACACCGTTTGATTAACAAATTCCAGTTTTTCTCCATTCAATATGATGTCACATTCGCTACTTCTAACATTTGGTAATTTAAATCTAATGCATTTGGTTTTTGTGCCATTTAGTACCAAATTATTTACCGTAAACCAATCTTGGACCTGAAGAATAGAGTTATTAACGTCGTCAAGATTTTGTGAACGTCGGTCTATTTTAAATATCAATGATGTGTCATCTGCAAATAACACCATCTTCGGTTGATTTAGAAGTAAATAGGGTAAATCATTAATGTAAACTAAAAAGAGGAATGGACCCAATATTGAACCTTGAGGAACGCCCATTGCCATTTCAGACCCTAATGAGTTTACGCCGTTTACTTG
Source organism: Antitype chi (assembly GCA_947359405.1). Classification (NCBI taxonomy): domain Eukaryota; kingdom Metazoa; phylum Arthropoda; class Insecta; order Lepidoptera; family Noctuidae; genus Antitype; species Antitype chi. The sequence continues at coordinate 1,543,355 of OX375827.1, read as the reverse complement.
AACTTTAACTTTTCTGTCTTTCAGGTATGATCTTAGTAAATTAAGAGCTGTATTTCTAACCCCATAGTGCTCCAGTTTCAGCAGAAGTGTCTCATGATTTACGCAATCGAACGCCTTGGAGAGGTCGCAAAAGATTCCAATGGCATCTTTTGCTTCTTCCCAGGCGTTAAAAATGTTCTTTATTAGGGTGACACCAGCGTCGGTGGTACAACGCCCTTTGGTGAAACCGTACTGCTGTTCATGAAAGATGGCATTTTTATTAAAGTGACGTAACATTTGATTGAGAATCAACTTTTCAAACACCTTACTGAGAACTGGCAGAATTGACACAGGCCTATAATTGTTAGGTTCTTTACTATCACCGGATTTGAATAACGGAACTACTTTACTATGTTTCATGAGATCCGGGAAGACTCCTTGGTCTACACTGGTGTTAAATATGAAAGCTAAATAGGGCGCAATGGTTTCGATAATAGCACTACAGACTTTTACAGACATTCCCCAAAGATCTTCTGTTGATTTAATTTTAAGATCTTTGAAAGCTTTTATAACAGCTTGGGGGTTGGTATGCTGAAACCTGAACTCCAAGGAGCATGCCCTTACATTCTTTCTGAGTAAGTCAGCAGAACGCGCGGGTGAGGAATTTAAAGCTTCAGTAGTTTTAACAGGAATATTAGCGAAAAAGTTTTCAAATTCCTGAGCTATTTCTACATCTGAGTTGATGGAGCCATTTGCAGTATCTAAATTAAATTCAGTATTACGCTGTTTTTTTCTACCTGTTTCATTATTTATTATTTGCCAGGTCGTTTTTATTTTATCATCAGCTGATTTTATTTTATTGCTAATATATAGCGCTTTAGCTAATTTGCAAACAATTTTAAAAGTTTTTGAATATTTTGAAACATACTGATCAAAGCTTGTATTATTCATTTGTTGCTTTAGGCCATAAAGTTCAAAAAGTTTTTCCCTGCTTTTACGAATACCTGGAGTAGCCCAATCACTAAATAAGAACGTTGTGCAAATAGTTTTAGTCTTTAGTGGGAAAGTGTTATTAAATTGCCTGTTTAATAGTGAGAAGAACTCGGCGTAGAACTCATTTGGGTCACATACATTATTGAAACTCTGAACACATAATGTACTGGCTAAAGAATTATTAAATTTCTCTAGATTTTTACTTGTCATTGGCCTGAACCTAATTTGAATTTTTTGTAAAGGCATGTAGGAGCAAAAAGTTATTGTTTGTCCACTGTGATCAGATGGCAACTTATTTACAATTTGTTTGTGTAAATAATCACAGTTACAAAAAATATTATCAATACAAGTGGCAGAAGAAGCTGTCACTCGGGTTGGTTCATTGAAAACATTTGACAGATCAAATGACCTAAATAGACTTAATAATCTGACAGTATTTGAGTTATTTTCTAGTAAATTAATATTAAAATCACCACATATAACTATAGACTTACTACTAGTAATAAGTTTCTTTAACACATCTTCCATTACAGAATCAAACACAGATAGATTCTGGTAACTTGGAGGTCTGTAAACGCATACTATAACATGCTTATCAAGCTCAACACAGGACAATTCAATGGTGTGTTCAACAGACAGCCCGATGATGTCTTTTCGTTCTTTTGATTTAATAGAATTTTTAACTAATATTAAAGACCCGCCATGTATCATACGTTTACGGCTGAAATAGCTAACTACACAATAATTTTCATAGTTAATTGACATTAATTGATGATCTTTTAACCAATGTTCTGTTAAACAAATTACATCAAACTTGGTATTTTCCAAAAACAATTCTATTTCAAGTAATTTAGAAGAGCAACCTTGGATATTTTGGTTAAACAATTTTAAAGTATGTTGCACTCCTTTTGGTTTTTTATTATTATGAGTAAAATTGCCGGAAGATACTTTTTTATTATTCTCTAACAATAATTGGTTATTTGAAGGGGTAACTTCCGTTGTCTTACAAACTAGTTTAAACAGTTATCTGAAGCAACCTCCACCACTACAACTGAAGTGTCTAAAATGTCCATATGAGTTCCAGCAGAAAGAGAATACTCTCTCTGATTGGTACTGGCCTCCATAGATGTTGGTATAATAGGTGGATCCTCCTTCGTACAACTGAACGATTCATAATTCGTATCTATGTTGTTAGTATAACTAGACAACACCTAACCAAATAAGACGAAATTGGTGGTGAATACAAGTTTTATATGGTTTAAATAGGTTTTAACATTAAGTGAGCACTGTTAGCGCGTTCACGAGCGTTCCGTATTGTTGACAAAAATGACAGTTCTTTGCTGCCTTAATCGTGATATCTTTATCGGAACGCAAATTATTGATGTGCACAGCGCTATTTTTCTAATACGGAATGTGGCCGTAGGTTCTGCCGGCTGCGTGTGTGTGCCTCACTCTATCACAGGTCTGTGCTGTGCATTTCACTATTTTCACTGTCAGTTATGTCAACGTCCAACTCCAATGTCATTTTCTTGATTGACACTCTTAAAATCTTGTCATTTGTCAAGTTGGAGAATCGCGGTGATTACACTATTATTTTGTAAATAAAGCTGCAGCTCTTAAAGCTACGATGCAAAGGGCTAATGCGCGTCTGAGCCAGCGAATAGCCCAAGAGGCACAGCTTTTAGCTGAAGAGAAATGGATTATAGACGCACTGAGAACACTAAAACAGCAAAGAAATTGTTTGCAGGTTAGTGACGTTAGTGTAGGATTCTCGCCACAGTGTTGTTTGTATTGTGTGTTTAGAATCTTTAGCGGTTTTTAAATGATTGTTGATACTTTGTGACTTTTATTTAATTTTAGGCGTGTTGTCCTTGTGTTCGTAACCAGGTTAGTGTTGTGTTTGTTTTGCTTTAAACTTCGTTTTATCCAAGATTGTTAAAAATAAACCCCCTGATCCTGATCCACCCGAACTTCCACGTCCTCCTACCCCTTTCTCGGTCAGTGGGTCGTCTTAGGGGCGTAGTTCTCTCCTAATCCACTTTCTAAAATTCGCGGATGTTGTGTGTAGCGTTACACAGATGGATATTATATCACAAGCTCAACAGAACCCACGCAAACGTCCCGGTGACGAAGAAATTCAGACACCCACTCCTCCAAAAAGTCAAATAGGTCATATAAAGTACTCCGCAATGGATAAGGCTCCTTATCTGGTCCATGTTTCTCGTGTAGAGAACAAGGATGAGTTTTGTTACAGGTGTTCCTTCAGATATTACAGAAGAAGAAGCCATAACTTATTTGTCTGTACCCTCAGGTTGCGGACAAATACTAAAAGTTTGCCATATCAATAGAAAAGCTCAAAGAGACTGGGTTAACCCCTCACATGTCAAGTGGACACCATGTGTTCCGATAACAATAGAATTTCTATTGTGTCTGCTACTTAGACGCGCAACGTGTTAATGTGTTTTGTAATGTAAAAATTAATTCAGTCGTTCTTTCAGATCGAAAGACTGCACTTAGAGAATCTAAGAGCAACTGTAGACAACAAAGATTTGAGAAGACTATTAACTTCAGATAATAAGATAGATAATACTCAAGTCATCCCTCAAACTGCAGTCCCTCAACCAGAACCTTGCGAGGCACCAATACAGGTAGTTCCTCCTGAAGAGAACAGATTAGTAACAAACTTATCCCAGTTCGATGTACCAGTGGCTGGCATTGATGACGACATGTGCAACAATGAGAAACTCAATCTGTCTGTTACCGGCTCCGTCTTCAGTAAGTATGATATTTGTCAATGCCTATAGTAGCCCAATCGGGGATTTTGGGATTTACTCGAGCGCGGCAGAATAACATAGGGGGGGCAACCTTGCACCTTGTGAAGTACTCCCACCATACCTGAGCCCTTTATAAAGAGTCGAACGTCTTGGGCAGATTTGTAAAAAAAAATCGATCGTTAGAAAAACTTGAGCGCGTCAGATTAAGGTAAGGTAAGTTAATATTACATGCAGAAAAGTGTGCATTTCAATAATCTTACAATTTGAGAGTGACATAGGAAAATGAGAGTCGCAAAGTTGCAAAAAAAAAAAACGTCACCAGGACGTTGTCGAGCGCGGTTACAGAAATAACATAATCTGCCTATTTGCACAAGCCGAAGTAGCTGAAATCATTACTAAAGTGTAGTGCGGGCAGTCGCTGAGAACTATATGTACATATTTCCCACTTCGCGCCACTCTGCCCTTCTCACTTTCTCTATCTCTCACTCTTCCGCACCGTCCTCATAGTACACGGAGTAATGAAAAAAGCGGAGATGCCGCGAGGCAATTAGGCCGAGCGCCTTCCCTGCAGTAAGGCCATGACGTCACAGTGGGCGGAACCGAAAACCTTAGTTTTGAGTTTTTGAGTAATTCGTCATTGCGTTATGGTCTGTTGTATTTTGATAGTTTTTAATTGTTTTAAGGGCCTACGTCCCGTTTGGTTGCGTAACATGGTCACTTTATGAACCCTACTGCTCATTAACGGCTTGTCTTGAAGATTTGAAAAATATATGATTTTGCTATAGATTCATATAGATCATTTTGCCCGAAGTACTTTTTTTGTATGGTTAATACTTTTGCTGTAAGAAAATATTTTCCAACACGCAATATTTTGGCTTCTATTCCATACTCCTACTAAACGGCTACGTTATTTAGAAAAAAAAAAATACACTGAAAAATAGATAGTAAGAGGTACCACAGAATCGCCGAAGCACAATTGTAAATTAATCAAAGGAATATCCCCATTTTGAGATAAAGGCTCAGAGGTGCCCTGCGCGGGCGCGGACGGCAGTCGTGCTTTAGCATACAAACGGGAGATGAGGATACTATGGGCCTTAATAATAATGAAGGGCGTTGTTTTTTGATGCAAAAATTGTTCAGGATTAAACTGGAACATTTTGATCTCGTAACATTTCACGTGTAAATCCCTAAATTTTATATTTTCACTTTAAATTACTTTTTCTCGTTTAAACGCCAGATTGTAGCTAGTGACATCTGTCGTCGAAGAGATTCATTCTAACCACTTCTCAGCAATTTTGTGTTTTTATCAATCAATGTATATTAAGACCAATTTTCGAATCAAATAACTTGCATAGGCTCGCTATAAGTTATTTAATAGATAAATTACATAGCTCGATACATGAAACAAGATGATTTTTTTTATCAAACCGTCAGATTAAGTAAATTCCTCTACATAATTGTCATATTATGGGTCAGGATGACAAGGAAATCAAGATGAAGCGTCTTTATACAATCTGACACGCTCGTGTATTTCAAGGTCACGATTTTATTTTGCATTTTAAAAAATCGGTCATGACTTGGTCGCGTCCAAATCGTCAGTCTTTTGCATAAGAGCTTCTGGAGGTCCCCTAAAAATGTCTGACGCGCTCGAATATTATTTTTTTTCCTATTTTTTACCCCTTCGTACGGCCACCCCCACCATGCAAACTGGCAGATTAATATTTTTCCGTTAACAGAAACACATGGGTGTGTACACTATTAATATCTGAAGCGCTCGTGTATTTATTTGTGACTGTTTTTTTTTTTACATTTTTGAAAACCTGTACACGGGATAGTGATCTAAACTTTTTTTCTTTTTAGCATCTAACCTTCACAATCCAATACGTACCCACGACGCTCGAGTAAATCCCTATTTAGCCTCTTGGGCTCCCCTACTACTATGCGGTCAAAATGTATGGAACATTTTTTCCTGTAATGAGAGCAATATCGACGGTCCCTACATATAATCCCCTAACTACAAATGACAAATTTTACAGGAGAGCGCTTCAGAGTTTCAAACACGTGTATATATCATAATTATGATGGATTAAAGTGCATTTTCCCATCTTAGACTTATTTTTGTTCAACTAAACGTTAGTATAGCCTAGAGGTCACGAAAACAAAAAAAAACAAAAAAAACGTACCTATTAGGGGATTGTACATAGGGGCCTTCGATTTGCCGTCCACAAGCTATAATGTCGAAAAATCATATTTCGAGTTATGGACAAAAAAAAGCGCAGAAAAATATGAAATACATGCTATTTAGTTGTGCAATGAATGGTAAAAATTCTAGAAAAAATGAAAATTATAAGTCCTTAGTCCTTTTTAGTTTAGTGATGTTGCTTACCTGCGTTTTGGCGCAATAAACATATCAAACAAGGCAAGTTAGCGGCGTTTTTTTTTTATCTCGCGATCTATAAATAATAGAAAAATACTGCTTAGACAGATAGAGATTTTTTTTCTGATTATGGTGGCGTAAAAAACGAAAATTGACCATATGCGAGTTTACGGCATTATACGGTGGATGGCAGCGATATACCGGCTGATTTTTTTTAGCGTCTGGAGAACAATATGACATGTTGTGTAAGTAGAATAGAACTCATATACGCTAACCTTTGCCTGGTACCATTGATATAGAAAAAGTTCCGAATATCCTTAAAATACATGAAAAAGAATACATCCTACAGCACTCGCGTAAAACGAATAATACGCAAAATAGGTAATAGTAAATGGGCGTAAGCTGCGATGGCCCATGAATGGAGCATGACGATAGTGTGAGCGAGACACTAGCATTAATTTCGCTCTACATCTTTGCAGCTGATGCCTACACAGTCACGCACACATTTGCGCGTGTTTATAATAATTTGATACACAGTGACGCGTGTCTTGAAACCGTAAACCAAATAAATTACGTCTTGTAAGGTCAGTAAAGCTTTGATAGAAATGTAAACAAACCTGTTGATGTTAAATTCTTATAACAATCACTCACTAAGCGTTTTAGTTCAGCCCACAAATAAAAGTCTAACGGCGTTACGTCTGGTGATCTCGCCGGCCAGTTCAGGTCCACCAGCGACCTATCCACTTATCACGGAATTCACTGTCTAAATACGCGCGCACAGATCGCTCGTAGTGAGCTGGACATCCGTCGTGCTGGAAGTACATGTCCCGCAGACAGTGCAGAGGAACGTCTTCCAACATTGTGTCGATAACGGACTGTATAATTTCTCGATACGTTATCCCTGTCAATCGACCTTCGATCCAAACTGGACCAATTATGCGATCGTGTATTATCGCGGCCCAAACATTCACACTGAATTGAACTTGATGAGCGCCAAATCGACGAGCTGCTTGCCGGGTGCTCCTCCTCGGGTGTCGATGGAAATATTCCAGGATGGCGTCTTCGACGAGTATGGATAAGGGTGGCCGGCCTCTGCCTCTGGCATGACCAGGAAGGTGAAACTGGCCATGGTCAAGTAACCGCGCTGATAAGTGCGGAGTATCAAGTCTGTGCTAGGGATTCGGGGGGCAGGGATACCGTTACGTCTAAGGGATTGTAGGTGTTCTTCGTCGGCGTACATTCGCCTTGCACCATTTACATTTTCACCAGACAAAAAATAATACCTCATCATGGCAAGATACTGGACGTTGAAGCACACGCGGAAAAAAACAGCGATCGACGTCACACTATGACTAATCGCACTGGACTGGAGACTTGGAGAGAGACCGCGGGACGCGGTACTCGGGTCGAAGGGCGCGCGGGTGGGAGGGGGAGCGCATGCGGCGACTCTTGAGCGGTACGCCTGCAAAAAAATGTTAGTTACCTATCCCCGGCCGGCTTCAATCAAAGGATTGAATTTCGCTACGAATTCATTCATAATTTCTGCGCGTTGATTAGGGTGCCCATAAGTTGGATTTTGATATTATTTGTCGATTTTTTGTATTTTTATAATTTTTTATTGTTTTTTAATTTTTATATGAAAAGTTTACTACAAATAAGTAATAGTATTTATTGATAGGTTAATTTCATTTTAGAATTTTAAAAAAAAGTTAAATTTCCGTGCCATAGGCTTCTACTCCGTTCACCTATTAACCCCTATTTTTTTCCAGACGGTAAAAAAAATCATCCGGTATAACTAGCTTCAGGCCACCTCAAAATTTCTTGTTTAAGCATAAAATATATCCTTACTCCTTACTCCACAATTCTGTAGCGTCCCAGCAGTGCAAGATTTTTCGGAACCCGATCAGTCATTCCGAGGATTACCCCCTATGTACCAACTCATAAATTCTACCTCATCATAATAATTAATCTTAGTTATTCACTCTCCCACTGCCTTCTTCTGTCCACTTGCCTTTTACTTTACATTACAAATCCAAACTAACAAAACCATGAATAATTCCAGCCAATCAGCAATTCAATAGATTTGATATGGAAGAAGATGACGATGATTTGGATCATGGCTTGGATGATGAAGAAGATATGGAGAATGCTTTGATAGAAATGAACATGTTGATGCAGGCTAAGCCTTGATAACAGAAGAATGCTCCAGCAGGTAATGAGGTACTAAATCTGAGTTAATTTGTGGTTTAAGAATTTTTTATGCCGTGTAATAATATTGAGAAATCTGTATTGTTTCTATTTTGTAACAGATATCGAGAAGCTAATAGAAACAAAGTATTTACCAATTCGCTTTTTACAGAAGAGTTCACTAATTAGAGTAATAAGCAATTCGTCTTTTGGTGTTTTTCTTTTGTACTATGAAGTAGTAAAAATATTTTTGTATTTTAAGTTCTTTGAGTTTTAAGTTAAATTCATAATTGACTGAGATTGATTTAAAAATATAAGATAATTTAGGTGTAATTGTACAAATAAGTAAGAATGGGAAAGAGAGATTAAAACATAGAATTAAACAAGTTTTTTTTTTATATTTCAAAAAGTTCTCAAGTAGTCAGTTATTTTTAAAATTCATTAAGACTAGATAAATAAAAAGAAAACATGTATATTAACAAAGAATTTAATAAAGTTTGTCTTACATTTACCTTTACATACAATAAACCATTAATGTATGCTATATACAAATGTTCATACAACAGTTTATAACAAAACATATGTTTCGAGACCAAATCTTATAATGGAAATCTCATTGCAAATGGCACATGCGTCCGGCAAGGGGAAGTTGCTAAATAATTTAGGCACTGCTATTCGTTATTTTTGATAAGTTAAAATAATAAAATGAGATGTTTGATCACAGCTATGCGTGTTCAAATCCTTAGCAGATTTCTTGTTAGGTTATGTACGCATTTTGCGATTATCCACAGTCTGTATAAGCATTATTTAGTTAGAACCACATTGCACATTTAAATTAAAACAGTAATTGTTTTAAAATCTGAATTATTCTAGTTGCACAATGTGTACATTACCTTATCATTCATACTGGCAAGTTAGCTATGCAATCAGTTTAAGATCTTTGCTTCAATAAATATCTAGGAAAAAGGTAGTCACATAATAAAATAAGCATTATAGAGCCTTCGAATAAATATGGAATTGGTTTAGCGACAGTGTCCTTCGAAATTGTATCGAAAATACGTCATTTTGAATCGATATCCACGCTCATCAGAAAAAAACTAATAAGAGGGCCCTTCCCGGTCTGCCTTTCGTCAACGCGAGCGTATTTGAAAAGCTTGTTGTTTCATCCAACGCAATGCAAGCGAGTGAGAACGCGATAACATTGAACGTCCGTTTTAACACGTGTTTCCTACGCGTGTTTTTGCAAAAGCGAGAAAACTTTTCGTTTTTTTTTTAACCTATAATCTCCATTATGTCCGAGGTTTCTATATAGCTATTTTCTTTAATTTTTCAGTTCAGAAGAAATTTGTACAAAAAAAGTTGATTTTATAGATTTTTTTTAGATTTCTTTACTGAATATGTTTCTCAAAAAAGTTTTCTTTATTGAATATAAACCTCGATCTAAACCACAAGATACCTGTGTGTTCAAAATAACTGGAGGAAAAGTTGTTGCACGTACATACGTTTGTATGATAATTTTGACGGGTTGGCCGCTCTTAAATCATGTCCAAATTCGAAAAACTTCAGGCTACAAAATGTACTCAACGGTTATCATAAAACCTTGTCACAATAAATAAAATAAGCAGTTTTCGAATTGCACAACTAAATAACCAGTACAATATAAAAGTAACAAGCGACCATGTGCAATACAATAATGAAATTCATCTATAGGTACAATACAAATCATTTTCAGTCTTTCATTCATAAACATTAAGTGTTCACTCACGAATATCATTCACTCTAGCGGCGACGATTGACACCTGTCAATGTCATGACATGTACAGTAAGACTAAATTCCAGGCAGTATTCTGGTATTCAGTTTATTTTCCTGCTGACTGTACAATGTACTTTAGCCGCGAAAATATGTCGCAGTTATCTTTTAAAGGTTTTTCATGCAAATGTATCAGAAAATTAAATTATATGGTTTTTTTGAAAATATTAAGTACCTCATAAAGGGCTTCGCAAAAAGTCGGGTAAAAAAGTTGTAAGTACAAAAAATAATCAGCGTCTTAATGTAATTAGGAACCAAGCCACTTCTAAAGCTATTTTTATAAAGTGATTGAATTAACGGCCTTTAAAAAACAACTGCAACAGTAAAAAGAAAAGTAAACTAAAAATATTACAATAAATTAATGAAATATTAACCCTATGTAATCGCAACATGGAAAAGCTATTTGTACAAGGCGTAGTTTATACATCAATCATATTATTACATCTATAAGCATGGTTGGCTTTTTTCAAAAACCATAAATCATTGTGATATTTTTTTTTTAAAGAATCCATCATTGTTTATAGATATCTCGTAGACAATATTGAAAGGACATGTACACATGTAGATTTTTAAATAGTTATATTTTAAAAGAATACAGTACCGGTTTGGAAATATGACAGCGAGCTTCTTCGAGAGACTCCTCAGGAATGAGAGAGATGACGCTTTGCAAAGCTTAACAATTTTTTTTAATTCGATGTCTCATATTTATGGCTTGGTACTGCACATACAATGGATCCTATAAGGTAAGAATCCACTGGAATCGAAGCTTGTACTGCAAAAGTTACTTCGTTAGGTTAGGGAATTCTATCACCGCAACTATGTTGGGGTCGCTTTCCATTCAACCCAGTTCCGCCCGAATCAAAACTATGTGATAATCATAGATACATTCTACTACTACTGTTTCAAATTTCATCAAAATTCGTTCAGCCGTTATGGCTTTATTGATTTACAAACATAAAAACACTAACTTTTGCTTTAGTAATTTGTAACATCGCTTGCAGTGGATTCTCAACACAACTCGTATATCATCATAAATATAATTGTCCATGTCTTTTACACAACAATACACATACAAATAGGCAGATGTCTTTTACCAATTGATACCAAATCGTACTAAATCGACATCTAATCGATTTTATTCGAAATCTAACATTAGTGGATTATACAGCAACGGGGTCAAATTAAATTAGTTAGGTAAACTCCGCAGTCGTAATGGTTTTCGATATCTAAACATAATAAAAAAAATAAAGAACTGTAATTTTGAAACTGATATTTCAAGTTTAGTAACTTGAAATATCAGTTTCAAAATTACATTAAAATTACACTACATTAGCTATGGTCGTTGATCCCATATTTTTTTTTTGTTTTATTATGTTTAGATAACAATACTATTATTACGGCTGTGGAGTTTTGGTAATTTAATTAGACCCTGTATATAAATATTATATGTAATAATAACACTACATCCATATCATCGTTACTCACTGAACGTTCACACAACGACGCACTCAAAAATTTCCCTTAAAACTTGTCAAGGTCACAGTCTACCGCGGCGGTACAGTCAAGCACAGGAAGATTGCGTCATGTCCGAGTACTTGCGCTTGCGCAGCGCGGAGCATCACGACGAGCGCTGCGGCACGCACGTAGTGTAGAACAGGATGTAGGCCGCGCTCGACTTCACCTCGCTCGACGATATCTCGGTCACCACGTGGTCGTCGTATTTGTACCATCTGGGGAGGGGAATTGCTTGTAAAAACTAGAATAATTGACACTTGACAACATCACACTACGCCTGTTTTCGCCAATGGTTAGGCAGAGGTGTACATACTGTACACAAATAATTGAGTAAATCAAAAAATCGTTTAAAAAGGAAATTAAGTATGTTTGTTTGAATAAACATGTGGTTTATAAGATGATACAGATATTTTTTATAGATGCGATATGCTCTTGATTATGAACACAGAGTATTGAAACTAATAAAGATGAGATACTTCTTCACCGATAAACAAAAAAAAACACATATAAACGATAACATACAAAATTGGCAATTTATCACAGTAAAGACTTCTATAATTTTATTTGCGGTGAAATAGTCTTCTTTCATTATGGACTGCTTCATATCTTTATAGACATTTAAATGATAATTGATTTTAAACACTTGTTTACGTCAATCATATTTTTAAAACTAGATGAGATCGGAGTTTCCTATCTGACTACAGTGAGAAGAAAGGCTCGCGTCGCATCTCTTTGGACCTGAATGGATGTTTGATTTGATGGGAAAAACCGAAATGTATAAAAAAATCCTGTAGCTCACAAGAAAATCTCAAACCACAGACAAAAAAACACGAATCCTCTTTTTAATATCAATGGACAAGAAATCCCATTTTTTTCCCGTGGGTGTCGTAGAAGGTGACTAAGGGACTGGACTTGCTAGAGAATGGGCAGCAGCGTTCTCTATGCATTTTACCACCATACTGCGATCGCCAACCCGCTTGCCAAGCGTGGCGCTTATGGCAAAACCCCCCCTTTTGAGGGAGACCTATGTCCAGCAGTGGACGTCTTTCGGCTGAAATGATGATGATGAGACAAGAAAAGGTATCACTTACTTCCCATAAACACTGCTCTTACAATACGCCGTATAATGTCCCCCCTCCATGGACCCATAGTGATTGGACACCGCATAAAGGTTATATGAATGATTGCTGGGACAGTGCAGCGCGAACTGCCTCATATCCAGGTCCTCCAGAGGGAAGTCTATGTAGGTCTGCTTCTTCCTATATGCGTTAACCATGTACTCCTTAGGGTCGACGTAGAAGCGCTTGAAATGTATGACTAAGACCGGTGGCAGGCGAGAGATGTCCAGTTTTTTCACTGCGTCGCGTTTTTCTTTGCAGTTGGGACAGTTCCAACCGGGTATTGTTTCGCCGTTTAGGTAGAGTTTTAGGCAGTCCTGAGGAGGAAATGTTTTTGTTAATTATTTAAGAATAATTTATTTAATAAAAACGTATACAAAAAGAGTACATTTAGTTAGTATTTAACAGTAGCAAATTTCCCATACAATTAAAGTGCCTAAATAATAAATGACTTCTTAAATATTTTTATTACAAGTACAAGTGATGATGTTAGAACTTGAACTTTTTTTGATGTGTGTACCTAGTCAGTAAAAATTTAAATGTGTAAGGCGACATTCACACGGACGTAATAAAACCGCGGCAGGATTTTTTTGGGCGCTGGATTTCCAACTCTCTGTGTTTTGAACCGAGAATAGGGTATTTTACTCTATATGAGAAAAATCTAAAAATATATTATTGAAATAGCTTAGGCAAAAAGCAGTCGGAAAATGTTAGTTTTAGTTCATGAAATAACAAAATAAATTTTAAAATACAATTCAAAGATCTTAGTTTTTTTATCTGTTTTTGAGCACCATGAAACAGTAGACGTTATGTTATTACATCATACCGCTGTATAAACGAATCAACTGAACAACTTTACTTTTATTATTTTCGTAACCAAAGTAATTTTTATTGAAATAATATCTTACATTCAGGAACAGCAAACCAACGATGACTAGAATAATTACTCATTTTACAAAATTTTGAGCATAAACTTTTACCAATATGTGTAAAGTTCTTAGTACAAAGTTCTTTTTACAAAACTGAAAACATAGCCTGGTACTAAGTTTTCCGTTTTGTATTATGAACTTTATCGAAGTCAGAATAAAGTTCAAAATTCAAAAATAGCTCCATGGTTTATTCCTGATTCCAAAGAGAAACCTTGTTTTGGTAATAAGACGGTATTCGATTTGGTGAACTTTACAGAATCGAAATTAGCTTCTTTAAACACTCCGGGAGTGCCGACAGTAGTGAAAATTTGAACAATGATCTAAAGAGAGAAATATTTTTTGAATCGTTAGATTAAATAACGTTGAACGTTGTTTGTTCGTACGTTCGTGTTGTTAGTAACAGTGTGGCGAGTTCAATTATTTTTCTCATCTCACTAAAAAAAAACCGTCTAAGTACGAGTTAGACTCGCAAACGAACGTACTATCGTACAATATTTAACACTCCATATATACGGCCATACACGTTTCGTGTATGGGCCCCCTTTAATTATTACTCGCTAGGACCTTTAGCAAACAGAAAGAAAGTGCGGTAAGCGAAAACGAAGTAACAGCGCGCGCGGACGATGCGATGCGGGGTCGGGTGAACAAGAAATATCACCGAGACGAAGCCGGAGGCAGAAGTAAGTAAAGTATGCAGTAGACTCACGCTCAAGGTGCACCTGTTGGCATTGGCGGGCAGCTCCAGCGACAGGTTGGAGAAGGACTCGTAGGTGACGCTCTGCTTGCCGCACACGGTGCAGCGCACGGTGGACTTGATCTGGCCGTAGAACAGCCGCAGGATCAGGCTCTCCTTGGACTTGGTGTACTCGTGCCACGCCTTCTCGGACGGCTGCAGGCTGTCCTGTAAGGGGAGGTTGGGTGTCATACAAAAACTTTTTAATAAAAAAATAAGACAAAAAAAAAATCACTATAACGTAAAAAATACTTTAAAGTCTGAATTTCGAAAAAAAAAAGACAAAAACTAAAAATAAAAACCAAAGACTAGAAAATAAACTAATTTTTTCATCTTTTCTACCTACCCCATAAATTCGAATACCACTCCTTGCTATGTAAATGACAGTGACAGGAAGTTATTATAACATCATAAATATACATTATAATAAAATTGGAAACAATAGGCACGTATTATTGAAGCTAACTTAAAAAAAGTTAATAAATTTTCATTCCATTAAAAAACGAATATTCAAAATCGATCCACATAAAGATATCCACGATATACACGATATCGCGTAACATATAGAAAAATAAAATACAGTTGAATGGAGAACCTACCATTTAGTCTGTTAAAAATTTGATATTACAAAAACAGGTAATGGGTTTCCAGAAAGTAAAGCCTGATTTAATTGGTATGGGCTTTTGAGGAATCCTTCAATTTGTGACAACAGCGATACTTATAACTGCCACGCAGCAGCATTGCTATGTTTTAGTTACCCTTTAGGGTATGGATAAGGCGTGTTAGGGTTCTCTTCTTAAAGAAAACTTCAGTAAGGACATTCCAAGTTTTGAATTCAAACCCATCTCTATTGCCACAATTAAAACAGCATTTAAAAGTCTTAACATAAAAAACACTGAAGACTTATGGGGGATTTCCGTTAAGGTTATTGAAAATATCATTGACACAATTGCCCCTGTCCTAACAGGCATATTTAATCAATGTTTAGACAGCGGTACGTTTCCTGACTTAATGAAACATAGTAAAGTAGTACCAATTTTCAAATCGGGTAGTAAGAGTGATCCCTCTAATTATAGACCTATATCTGTGCTTCCAGCATTGAGCAAAATTTATGAAAAAATCATGCTGGACCAGATGTTGTCACATTTTAACTCAAATGGGATTTTACATAGTCGACAGTTTGGTTTCACGAAAGGTAGGTCGACGACTGACGCGGGAGTAAAACTCATCAGTCACATTTTGGAATCCTGGGAGAGTTCTCAGGATGCGATTGGCATTTTCTGTGACCTCTCAAAAGCGTTTGACTGCGTTGACCACAATACACTGATCTGTAAATTACACCACTACGGAATTCGTGGACAAGCTGCTGATCTTGTACTTTCCTACTTATCAAACAGGCAGCAAAAAGTAAACGTTAACGGGGCGACATCCTCGGGGTCTCTAGTTAGGATGGGCGTGCCTCAAGGTTCAATTCTTGGTCCTTTTTTATTTCTAGTTTATATTAATGACCTTCCCTATCTGATGGCTAACTTCTCGGATATAATTTTATTCGCTGATGACACTTCTCTTATTTTTAGAATAGATAGAAAAGATACGGATGTCTTACATGTCAACGAAAGCCTAGCTGTTCTATCGAAATGGTTTGCTGCTAATAATCTTTTACTCAATGCGAACAAAACTAAATGTCTTAAGTTCTCGCTACCAAATGTACCCCAAGTAGGTCTAAATTTAAAACTTGATGGCAAGAAACTAGATGCTATTTCGGAAACTGTATTTTTGGGAATTACTTTAGATTCAAAATTGCAATGGGGTGCCCACATTAGAGCGCTTTCAAGCAGATTAAGCTCAGCTGCTTACGCAGTAAGAAAAATAAGGCAGTTGACTGATGTAGCCACAGCTAGGTTAGTATACTTTGCTTATTTTCACAGTATTATGTCTTATGGCGTTCTGCTGTGGGGATCGGCAGCGGACGTAGATTCAATTTTTATTTTACAAAAGAGGGCAATCCGCGCAATCTATAAAATGGGGCCTCGCGAGTCTCTTAGAAACAAATTCAACGAAATTGATATACTTACTCTGCCTTCTCTTTATATTCTAGAAAATATCTTGTATGTTCGCAAAAACTTAGGTCTTTTCAAAAAAAGATGCGATTTCCATAATCTAAATACACGTAGTAAAGATGAAATTGTGATTCCAAAATTTAGATTAACTAAAACTAGCAAGTCATTTCTAATAAACAGTATCCGCTTCTATAACAAGTTGCCAAAGTCGGTTACAGAACTTAGCGATGGAAAGTTTAAAACTCACATCAAACGTGTCCTTATCAAAAAAGCATATTATAAGATAAAAGACTACGTTGAAGACAGGGAAGTTTGGCATTAATTCCTTCTGCACATGTGGCTTCCCTGGTACCTCATTAACAGCAAAACCGTGTGAAAGTCTATTAACTGCTCCCAAATTGCAATGTTAATTTTTATTCTTATTAATTTTTTTTTTACAATGTCTGACATATTCTCGTCATTATTTGACATTATACATCAATTTTACTACCTACTATTTATTTTCAGTGATTGTCATCGAAATCATGTCACTTGGTTCAAATAGATTCATTTTATATAGGTAGATTCTTTTACATATTGTGAATGAGAGAACGTTGTAGGCCTTAGAGACTAGATTTGTAGACGTTTTCTATTCTGTATTTTCATTCCTCTAAGTACCTGGTACTTATTGATTGGCCTGCACTGTCCTCCCATACCTATTATCACTGTAATTTGAAAACATTGTAAAAGCCAATTATTTTTAAAAGAGTAACCGTGGAGTTTCTTGCCGGCTCTTCTCCATAGGAAACGACAAATTGGAACCGTGCACCTAGCTTCTGACGTTTCATAAGTGCCCATGCAGGCTTATGTGAAATAAAATATTTTGATTTTGATTTGATTTTGAGGATAGCAAAGTCTTTACTATGCCTCTGGTATGGCAGATTTCTAGAGGCAACTGGACATAAAAGATGGCAGGGAGACCGACGCGCAAACTGTAACCATAAATTCAGTACATGATTCTGAACCCCCTAGCGTAGAAAAAAGTTTCGTCGATTATAAAAAAAAAAACAGCTGTTTC
Source organism: Antitype chi (assembly GCA_947359405.1). NCBI lineage: Eukaryota > Metazoa > Arthropoda > Insecta > Lepidoptera > Noctuidae > Antitype > Antitype chi. Next base: position 1,525,823 of record OX375827.1, on the reverse strand, counting down.
ATAGAAACACGCGGTCAAAACAAGAATTCTGTAATTTTTCTGTCAATAAATCCTAGCAAGAAATGCTTACCTTGTGCGGCGGCACGTTGATGCTGAACTGCAGGTCCAGATGCAGCCAGTCCATGAGGATGGTGAGGAACTCGTGCGAGTCCTGCTGCTCACAGCCTCGGAATGCGCGCTGGTGTTTGCCGACCTCGTTCTGAACAATATAAGAGCCAAGTTAATAAAATCACAGTAACAATACTCCATTTGAAATAAGATTAGACATTTAAAAATAAACCTTTTTTACAGTCCGTTCAACCGATTTTGATTTCTATTCCGTAGGCATAAGGATGGCATTAAAAGCAAAAAAGTGTTTACAATACCAACTGTTTACTGCAGATGCCATTTATCATGCTACCAATGCAATAGAAGTCAAAATCGTTGAACGGACTGTTAAAAAGGATAGAGAAGTAAAGCCAGATGCTAAGGTGCGAAGGGGTCATAAATTCTAATCCCACTAGTAAGAGGGTTATACATACGTTTCGCTACACAAAACTTTTGGAATTTAATGACACTAACTGAGTAAGATTGAATCGCTTGCGTTATATCGTGATGGCGCACATCGCTATACCTAGTCTACTTTGGAAACCCCCTGCCGTTTATTTATTTATTATTAGATTTCTTTTTAATTTTTCAAAATATATTAAATTAAATATGGATAGTTACCCTTAGGTCCCGGGTGGCGATGAACCGGTACTGGCCGGACCACAGCGCGCGCACCACCGCCGCCAGTTCCTCTGCTATCGCGCCGCGAGTGCTGTGGGACCTGCAGGACAGTACGCCGATATTATATGCTCCAATGTTCACTTTGTGCCAATTATGCCAATTTAACCCGCGTTAAAACGTACAATACAACCTGCGATACTCGTGTCATACATGTATTGACGTTGTTTCAAATTATTTTGTTCACCATTTTTAAATTCTTCAGTCTTTACAACTTGGTGTTGGGGTAAATAACAAACGAAACTAGTTGACACAACATGTAGAATACATGTTTTAAACTTTCATGTGAACACGGGGTTAAGTGAAAAGAATTACCTCTATGAACCAAACTGCTGAATGCAAAAGGTGCTTTTCATGATGTTCCACGGATGTTGTAACAATTAGACCTTAACATTACAACACCATTATACTGCCCTGAAATTGGTTGAAAATCAGCGTCAGGCACTAGTTGTCTGGCATTTTTGCTAAACCGGGCCTTATTTGTCGCAGTCGTGATGCACACATTACTGCTTTTTTAGCCCACGTTCGTTTGTTAGCCACATTTGTTTACGTAGGTAAGAACTAGCCGCATTTAAACCCATAAATAAACAAGCTAATCTCTCGTTCCGACGGACGTAATAAAATCGCGGCAAGTTTTTTTCGCGCACTGTATCTGCAACGCATTGCTTATAACGCCGAGAGTTGAAAATCGAACACAGTGGTTTTCGCGCTGTAATAGGGTATTACACCCATTTTTGAAAAGGGTCTTAATTAGATTCTAAAATTCTAATAAACCACAAAAAAAAAAACAATATTTTTATTGAATCGATTAGTGCCATAAAAATGTATTAAAATTTTACATTTTCATATTTCGCGCGTAATTTAACGAAAACGCTGAATGCAGTGGACGCCATATTGGTCTGAGGGTGTGACGTCAGTTTGCTATGTAAACAAATGCACTGATATTTTGGAAAATGAGTTATTATTCTACTCATCGTTGGTTTGCTGTTCCTGAATGTAAGATATTATTTCAATAAAAATTACTTTGGTTACGAAAATAATAAAAGTAAGTAAAGTTTAAATAAATAAATAAAGTTGTTCAGTTGATTCGTTTATACAGCGGTATGATGTAATAACATAACTTCTACTGTTTCATGGTGCTCAAAAACAGATTAAAAAAACGAAGATCTAAGAATTGAATTTTAAAATTTATTTTGTTATTTCATGAACTAAAACTAACATTTTCCGACTGCTTTCTCAATAATATATTTTTAGATTTTTCTCATATAGAGTAAAATACCCTATTCTCGGTTCAACACAGAGAGTTGGAAATCCAGCGCGCAAAAAATCCTGCCGCGGTTTTATTACGTCCGTGTGAATGTCGACTTACACATTTAAATTTTTGCAGATCAGGTATGTTTTGTGTGTGCCTTTAAATTCAATGAAGTAATAACGATAGTTATTCGATGTTGTTCAGTGAATGGTCATACAAATATTTTAAGCTGTGGTTACCTGTTGACATGTTCCAAGTACTGTCCGTTGCAGAAGTAGGTGACGAGTATAGCGGTGTTGTTGAGGCACTGGATGATGGAGTTCATGTAGCACGTGTTACCCAGGTTCTTCAGGCCCGTCAGCCCGCGACCCTGGAACAGCTTGGTTCTTTATCTAGTTACTATCAACCATACGTAGGGAGCAACACTTGACTTACGAGAACCGATAGAAATATTGGTTCTCGTAACTCAAGTGTTGCTCCACAAAGACTGTCAAGTACGGACGTGTTATGTAAAAAATGTTGCGAAATACAGAAGCAATTTTCTCCTAAAATAGAAGCGGTTTGTTACAATCCCTATTAATAAAAAGTAGAAAAAACCGGACCTCCCATGCAAAATCAATAGTCAGCTGATCGATTTTGCATGGGAGGTCCGATTTCTTTTTTCATATTTCGACCCATGTTCCTTGGAAAAAGTTGTTCAATTTCACGAGTACTATGACCCTGAAAAATTTAAACGGTGACTAAAAATTCACCTTGTATACATGTCATTGAAATGTGAGCACAACATACACTATGAGAACAATCCCACAGGATTACTTTATCTTTCTGCGTATTAGTGCGTATACCTATGGAAAAAATTGTGATTCACTGCTTCACTTTTTTATCAGACCATAGCGCAATTTAAGTTCCGATCTATTCTCCAATGAAAAAGAGGAAAAAGAAGTTAGCACGCTAAGTTAGCTGTTCGTGTATAAACTTAATCGAGCAACATACTCAGGTTACCGTTTAAAGAACTAATGTGTTTACTTCCGTTTTGAAAATAACTAAAAGGGAACAAACGCGCGGTAAAGCAACTCACTCTATACCTTGTATTAAACTTGACAATGAACATTGTTTCGCTCAGTTTTATAGTTTTATAATGCCCGGTTTCTTAAATTTTCAAATAAACTCTTAATAGCTATCGATTTAACAAGGTTTTCAAAAGAAGAAAGACTAAGATTGAAAACAATTTTTCTTGAACTGAGGTTGGAGAAATCGAATTTATCAAGATGTCTATCAAAGAGCACTATCGAATAGATACACTTCCGTTGAGGGCGAAGCACCAGCACTTTAATTGCGTAACATACGATTAATCACAATCCGTTTCATTTTGAAAGTTCAACAATATTCATTGCGTTATTAAGGTTGTTGAGCAGACACATTTTTCGAAGATACGAAGCAATGGTTTAGCACTCTGTTTCAAAACGAAACAGATTATGATTAATCGTGGGTTACGCAATTATTCGCAACCGTAACACGTAAGTATGTATTAATGGAATTATAATTATTAAAATTATCAATACAATCCTTAAGTTCATTTAACCCCACTGAATTACTTGTTCATGATATAGTAAAGCCATATATCTTACGATCGCGAATTATATTTGCAAATAACGTAACAAAATTAGAATTTCGCGGACTACTTGCGCGCACCCTCCTTATGAGTATCTCATCAACCGGGCATCAGGGATCATCTTCAAATGTGCAAAAAAAAAAATTACGCCATTACTAAAATACGTCATCAAAACAATTTTCCAAACTACCCTATTCCCCGGCATATAAGCGCAGACACATGACGTCGTCGGCCGTCGCCGGACGAATGGCTATCAGGCCGTAAGGTCATGGTTGAAGGTCAAGTTCACGGCGAAACAACCGTACACCTTAGTTTTCAACTCACTTTAATTTACTGAGTGTAGGGTCACCATAAAGTCCGAATATTTGCAAAAATAACGAGTATTTTAGCGTTTTAGTTTTCTGATAAATTCCTTCATTATAATAATATTATTAGGTTAAAAATTAGTTTTCTGTACAGCTGTCATCTGAAACGTCACTCCAATGCCTATAAAAGCGGTTGTCAACCGACCCGCGCCCCTTTTTTTGCCTGTCAGCGCTGGCGCGGTAAGGTCGTTAGATTTCGTCTCGAATCACAGCCAAGTCTTTGTCCGGTGGTCATTTCCTTTCTATGTGCGAATATTGCCTTTGTTTATTGTGTTTTGTTGAAGTTGATTGTTTTCTATTAAATATTGCGTGGTTGTTTATGTTAATTATTTAGTTCGTTATTTAAATATAAGTTAGGCTGATCTGACGGTTGTTTTTTTTTATTAAAATACCACTCCTGGTCCCTAAGATCAGAAGTGGGATTGAACTTATTTGCTCACAATTCTTAGCCTTGATACCTACACAAACAACCGTTGATTTCAAAAAACAATGCCGCGTCCGTCAAGGTCACGTGAAAAGCTAGTTAGGACGCCGGCGCCGCCAGCGCCGCCTCGCTCTGGTACCGGCCATAGCAGACGCAGTGAAACTTGACAGGACCACAGGAATGGTTCACGATCGCCTAACAATAGAACACGTTCGCGTCGTAGTAGTGCTCGTTCGCATTTGCGTCGTGACAAGACTCACTCACGTTCACGTAACGATAGAACTCGTTCACGATCACGTCGCAGTGAAAGCCGCTCGCGTTATAGTAACAATCATAGTTCACGTGAGATCTAGGTCACGTACGGTCAAAACACATCGTCGTCGTAGTAAATATCGGTCCTACCCTCATGTTTCCTTGAAGAATGTGTTAGGCACTATGTCGCGACTGACTGCTATTGAGGAAAACACTGCTAACGTTTCGCGTGTTACGCCGTCAATTCGTGACAGCAATTTCTGTTTTTGTTAATTGGGTTTGTGCTTAAATAAAATAAAATGTTGGATCGCTTTGGAAGTCGTCACCGTAGCCGTGAGCCAGGTAACCGACATAGCAGACATCGGGATCGTACGCAGACCCCGGAGAGTGACCTACAGTGGGAACTGCAGGTAATGCGAGCGCGTTTGAAGATGTTAGATCAAGCATCGTCTGCACAGACGAAACGCTCGCATAAACGGAGGGTATCTTGACATGAATCGTCCGAGCGTGGCGCATCGTCGCCGCCCGGCCGGCGCCAGACGACCTTGAATCACGGTGCCATGCCGAGCGCGTCGAGTCGCCGTTGCCAGGGTGATCTGCGCTAGCGCCGCAGTCACGTACGCCACCCCTGCCGTCTGCGCCGACTAGCGTGCTCCGCGCAGGCCATGTGGCCGAGTCCTAGTTGGAACACTTCGGTGCAGCTAGTGATATCACCGCAACCGTCCGCATAGTGGACGCAATCCGTTCCATAAATAATCGGGTAATATCGGACCAACATTCTTTCATTTCTAGTTTCGATTCTAGTCTGAGTAATATTAGTGATTGGTGTGACGAAGTTGATCGAGCAAAACACTTAAATAACTGGAACAATCATAAAGGTCTTTCGCGAATAGGTAATTGTTTAAAAGGTGGTGCTCGTACGTGGTTACGTGAGTTTGTTACGAGTGATCGTATGTGGAGTAGTTTCAAAAAGGAATTAACGCCTTTGTGTCCGAAAACGCCAGACATTGCAAATATTTTATTCGACGTAATTAACACAAATTCGGATAATTACTTTACGTATGCGGATTACGCCCGAGGTTCGTTACTTCGATTACGCATAGTGTGCGGACTCGGTGACGAGCTTTTTCTACGATTTTTGGTCGTGGTATTGTAGACCCTCACATTAGAGCATCAGCTAATAATGTTTAGTTGTCACCCAACGACGTAGTCGCATCTTTGTCGAATTTTGTTAAAGAATTTAAGTCGTGTCCGCAAAAGATTAACTATGCCCTAACCCTTCATGAGGTTATAAACACCACGTCCGAAAACTTCTCGTCATACGCAGAGTATGCGCGTCGGTCATTACTAAAACTACGTGTAGTGAAAGGGTTAAACGAAGAACTTATGGTTCAAATAGTGATCCACGGTATCAGTGATGTACAGGTACGCGCAGAAACTACCAATGCTAACCTAACGACAGAAAACCTAGTTTCCTTTTTAGCTTCTTATGTAAAGCCTATTCGTAAATTTGAAAATCGTAACCCCGATAAGTCTGCGTCACCTAGTAATACGACTAAAAAGCATTATTAGTCACGGTCAGGTTAGGCCGAGTCCTCAGAAAATCGAGGCACTACTTAACGCACCTATACCTAGTTTAACTAGCGAACCCATACTTGTAATTTTTGACTACACACTACAGAGCTGCAAACTGATACCATCAGTGCAGGTACGGTGCTATACTTATGCAAGTACACGCGGAAGATGGTAAACGGGTGATAGCATATTACAGTAAAGTCACTCAGAGCGCGGAGGCAAAATACTATTCGTACAAACTGGAAACGTTGGCGGTCGTCAAGGCTCTGCAACACTTTCGTCATTATTTGATCGGGATAACTTTTAAAATCATAACCAATTGTAATGCTTTGAAGGCCACCGAACGAAAGAAGGATCTGCATCCACGCGTTGCACGTTGGTGGATTTATCTTCAGGATTTCAATTTTGAGATTGAATATCGATAGGGAGTGTTGATTGGTCATGCGGACTATCTAAGTAGGAATCCACTAACGTTGCAAGTCAATAACATTGATAGACCATTGAATTGAGCAAAAATGGCCCAGTCGGCTGATTCCTGGACTGTCAATCTGATCCAAAAATTGAGGGATGGTCTCTTGGACTCTAGCCGTTACGTAGAACGATGTGCTCTATTATCGCTATTGACCTGTTGGTAAGGAGTAGCGCTTACTATGTTTTATCCATAAAGGGCACCGGCTCAGTTTATTACGCGTTTTTCACGGTGAGCACGAGCACATCGGGTTCGATAAAACTTATGACCTTATTCTAAAACATTTCTGGTTCCCTGGCCTGAAACAATTTGTGAGAAAGTATACTTCCCATTGCCTAATCTACATTTCTAGAAAACGTGTACCAAGAGCTTCTCGTCAGCCTATCACGTCATGGGAAAATCAGATATTCCCTTCAACACAGTTCATGTTGATGCATTAGGCCCTTTACCCGAGTCCAACGGATATAAATTTGTACTTGTTTTGGTCGATTCTTTTACCAAATTCTGTTTACTCTAACCCCTGTATGTTCAAGATGCACAAGGTGTGCGATGCAATGCGCAAGGTGCGCAACGCATTATGTTCAAGATGCACAAGGAGTGCCGATGCTGATCGCACATTATGCGCCATGCGGAGCGCGCGATGTGCGCGTTGCTGATAGCGCATTATGCGCGATACGGAGTGCGCATTGTGCGTGATGTGGAGCGCGCTATGTGCGCGATGCTGATCGCGCAATGTGCGTGATGCTGATCGCGCATTGTGAGCGATGCGGAGTGCGCTTTTTGCGCGATGCGGAGTGCGTGATGCTGAGCGCGCATTGTACGCGATGAAACGGCGCGAGTGCGAAGCTGGTAAACTACTGGCTTGATGCGCGCTGCGGTGCGACTACTCAGCCTCGCCGCCATGTGTGGTGACTGGTACTGCGGTACTGATTGAGAAGACAAATATGCGCTGCGATGCTTCTGTCTTATGTGCTTATGAAGGATTAGTGCTGCGGTACTCTTCCACTAGCTTTTGGACATGCGCTGCGGTGCCTCTGTCTTGCAGACACGGCTTGTACGTGTATTATCGCACATGTGCTGCGGTAGCTTTTGGACATGCGCTGCGGTGCCTCTGTCTTGCAGACACGGCTTGTACGTGTATTATCGCACATGTGCTGCGGTAGCTTTTGGACATGCGCTGCGGTGCCTCTGTCTTGCAGACACGGCTTGTACGTGTATTATCGCACATGTGCTGCGGTAGCTTTTGGACATGCGCTGCGGTGCCTCTGTCTTGCAGACACGGCTTGTACGTGTATTATCGCACATGTGCTGCGGTAGCTTTTGGACATGCGCTGCGGTGCCTCTGTCTTGCAGACACGGCTTGTACGTGTATTATCGCACATGTGCTGCGGTAGCTTTTGGACATGCGCTGCGGTGCCTCTGTCTTGCAGACACGGCTTGTACGTGTATTATCGCACATGTGCTGCGGTAGCTTTTGGACATGCGCTGCGGTGCCTCTGTCTTGCAGACACGGCTTGTACGTGTATTATCGCACATGTGCTGCGGTAGCTTTTGGACATGCGCTGCGGTGCCTCTGTCTTGCAGACACGGCTTGTACGTGTATTATCGGACATGTGCTGCGGTATCATGATCTCGATATTGTGTAGAAATGCGCTGCGGTGCATTTGTTGCGTAAACACTTTCTAATAATGAGAATGTGTGGCGCCGGATGATATAGAGTGATGGATGTGAGGACAATATAACTGCGATTGACTGAAAGCGATTTGATATCTTAGCTGGATTGTTTCATTGAAAGGGGGCCTCAAATGTATGATGAATGATTGAATAGGCAAAAAAAAAAAAAGCTTTTGGGTCCTCACTAATCATGTCTTGATTTCAGGCGAAGATAATGGTGTTGACACGCAGGCAGGACCCACGATTCATCCACCTGTGAGCCAAGACCAGGACCCAACTCAAGATGCCGCCACATCAGACGTGCCCGAGGACGGTGCACAGTCAGGAGAAGCCGTATTAGGTTAAAAATTAGTTTTCTGTACAGCTGTCATCTGAAACGTCACTCCAATGCCTATAAAAGCGGTTGTCAACCGACCCGCGCCCCTTTTTTTGCCTGTCAGCGCTGGCGCGGTAAGGTCGTTAGATTTCGTCTCGAATCACAGCCAAGTCTTTGTCCGGTGGTCATTTCCTTTCTATGTGCGAATATTGCCTTTGTTTATTGTGTTTTGTTGAAGTTGATTGTTTTCTATTAAATATTGCGTGGTTGTTTATGTTAATTATTTAGTTCGTTATTTAAATATAAGTTAGGCTGATCTGACGGTTGTTTTTTTTTATTAAAATACCACTCCTGGTCCCTAAGAATATTGTATCACATCTGTATTCCTAGAAGAATTCAGCAGAGGTGTTTAATTTTTGACGCCGACATTACGCCAGTTATGTTTAATTTCCATGCAATAGGGGGATAAGTCTAAAGGCACAAACCCAGACCCTAGGTTGTTACTGAGAAATTATTGACGCAAAAACCTGATAACTCTGTTCCACCTGGGAATCAAACCGAGGTTCTGCACTTGCGGTTGCGACGAACGTGGCAGTAACTTTATTTTTATTTACTAGCTTTAGCTAGCGGCTTCGCCCGCGTTTTCATACACCTAAATTCCTCATGAATGACTCTCGTCTATTGGTACATGAAAATTCGTTTAGTAGTTTTTGAGTTTATCGCGAATAGACAAACAGACAGACGTGGTGGCGTGGTGGTAGTGTGATAGTGATACATCTTACATCTATAATTACAGGATTATTTTAACCTTTTATGCCGAAAAGACCGGACAAATGAATGTAGTAGTCCTAACAAAGTCTAAACAGTAGACCAAAATGCCAGACAAGTCCGAACCAATACTGACGTATGGTAACCCTCACCACCGAGTGGGTGTGCAGTCTTATTATAGCCCCGACAACTTGATTAGTATAGACTTGATTTATTGGGAATATTTGAAAAGGTTGGTGCAGTTTCTTGATGACGTACGTATTGGAAATTATGTGGCGTGTCATGTATTTTTGATTAGTGTAATGCCAATACCTATGCCATTTTAATGTTGAATTGTTAATTAATCAGCCTATAATGTTCCCACTGCTGGGCCACAGGCAGTGGGCTGTAAACCACAACGCGGGCCAATTGCGGGTTGGTAGATGTCACAAGTGTTTGAATTTTTGGCTCTAGGACATGCCGGTTTCCTCAAGATGATTTCTTTCACCGTTTTGTGAGCAGTGTTGATGAAAAAATTAACACAAAGTAAAGCGTCTGTCTGGGTTCGAATCTACGACCACAACTCGTGTTTCGCAGCCGTTACCACTAGGCCACCAATGCTGACTGTCTATTGGAGAATAGAAATATTATTCCGTTTTCTCATATATAATTAATGAATACAAAATATTTGAAAAGATGGTGTTCCTTGGACTCACTCATATTGTATGTATGTATGTATTAGGTATTACAGGTTTATAAATGAAGGGTTTTTTTTTAAAGTAAGCTATTATTATAGCTACATTATGAATCTTTTCCACGACTGCATTATTGGTTGCAAGCGCGAATGCTGAACTGGTACTGGGTTTGATTCCTAGGTCGGGAAAAGTGCTAGTAGGTTTTCCCACAGAAAGTTCGTAGTTGACTGCTTCGTTGGCCTAGTGGTCGCAACCACTACTGCTGAGCTTAGGTCCTGGGTTTAATTTCTAGCTCGGCACGAAGTTATTAGGTTTTTTCATAAGAAAATACTCAGTAGCAGCCCGGAGTTTGTATTTTTGCCTGGTTTTATGGAAACAGCCTCGCCTAAACATAACTATCGAATTGGCGGCGTTGTTACTACACCTTAGTCTACCCTTCGGGCCTACTGACGTGGTGTTGTACACTTCATACAGCGTGGCAGGGAAATCGACGCGAATACTGAAACCATGAATTCAGCACATCATTCCTAAACACCTCAGCGTAGACATTTTTCGTATATTATCAAAAAACAAATGCGCTATTTTATAGAAAAGTGCAATACATACGCGGCCATAATGCAGCCAATTTTTTTTTAAATAACTGACTAAAATTTCCACCCAGGTTGCTTCCGAATCATGTACTGAATGCATCGTAGCAGGTCTCTCATCTAAATGAAAAGCGAGAATCTTATTTCTATCTACAAACACAACTTACACGTCTAAACAGCCAAACGATATGGTTCTGCGAGTACTTAAGCCTGACTTTGACTTTGAGCACCATGCTGGCTGTGTCCAACGGGATGCATCGCCGATCGTACCGCAGAATCTTGAGGATCGTACCGCCCTTGGTGACCGCTATCGTAGTGCGGTCTTCCTTCTTGCACGGTATAGTTGGGCCTAGTGGCTTGTTGGTTAAGGTTTTAAGTTGGTTTGTTGTTATAGTTAGTTTACTGCAGTATTTTTATACTGTGGCACTTTCTGTCAAGGATATTATTTCAACACTGTCTTGTAGTGATATAAATTGTTTCTTAAGGCCCTAATTTATTAGTTTATTGATGTTTAGCTTAAATTTGATTTGATGATATTACAGTTCATTGTTTGTTTTATTTAATACTGTGTCATTTTCAAGTTCTTTAGATGAAGTTATAAGTTCCTTCTTTTACGCTATAGTAGAATGTTTCAGTTGACACATTATTCCAGCAAGATTAGATTAAAATACTTCCAACTATACACAAAAAATTAAACAATACATTCACAAAAACACTTCTTTGTTTATTTTCCCAAGTCGATGAACTCCAGAATAATTTAGAAAAGTCTCAATTATCATACCGAAACAAAAGGTTAGATTTGGTATACCTAGACAAAGGAAACACTAGAACAATTAATACTAATAAATACAACATGAATAACGTTGATAAAATTGTCGGGAACATTACACACAACACTTATGTCCACTTGTTTCTTTAATATTTTTATTAATTTATTTATATTTTTGTACGATGCCCGCGTGCGTTCGTGACCACAGTCGAGTTCGAACTGAGTTCACGTGTTCACTTTCCATCGTAAGTAAGGGGTGGGGGTGTAAGGGTGGCTAAGTCTTCAGTAATTAATAGTTATGTGTGTTTGTGTATGTATGTGTGTCTAAGTCTATGTTTCTAAAATATGCAAGCATATTGTCTTTATTCTTAGCTCGGTATTTTTGTGAAATTCTGGTTGTAAGTGCTATCGCAATAATGGAGTAATACCTATTGATTTGTAGCATCGCGATACGATCTGAAGGCCAATTCCCTTAATTAAAAAACTTTCAAAGTCTAGTCGCAGTCTCATCTCGGCGACAATCAAATGTCAAAAATGTATGGAGGTGTTTTTGACGGATTGAGACAGATCAGACTGAACGTTCTTAAAATTACGAGAATTGCCCCTCTGAAGTGTGTTCTCCTGACCAATGGTAAATTTTTATTTAGAAAAATTATAGAATACACGGCGTTTATTTATTTTTGTAATGTTTATACATATTTTTATAATTATATTTATCTGCGAAATGGCTATCCCGTTGAAAGGAAGCCAATAAAATTGACAACATAGTGTAATTTTTTCTCAAATGCAGTTCTACGCTTCAACAATTAAAGTTTCAAGTATGTAGGTAATATATATTCTAACAGTATCTGAACACCACAACCTCACGAATAGGTACTTTTGTGTGGCAAAAAAATATACAGTCTTATATTTTTCAGTGAATTTTTTAGTGTCCATATTTCTTTCGTGTAATGTTACCCTATGCATAAAAAAGGCGCGTATACACTGTTTGGTTAACAAAACATTCGCATGATTGATGGGGTCTGTGTGCACAGGGCAAGACCGACGTACCTAAAAAAAGCCATTTTGGAAAGTTTTCGTCTAGAAAATTATGAGTAGATTTTTAGTTACGAATGAATTTTCTGAAGAAACAGATGTTGTTGGTGTTGTTGCGTTTAATAGTTTTACTGGTTTACAACCACCCTATGTCATTGCTTCACGCGATATAGTATAGGTACCTCTACTTGCTTTGTGAACAACAGTGATAGGATGATAGGAAGTGTTTATAACATCATCAAGATACACGAAGTGGATTAAATACGTATTATCGAAGCTAACTCAAAAACTACCCAAGCAAAGTTAACAAAATGTATATGGGACCACCGCGCAAGTCCTAATCGGTTCACAATTGATGAAAATATCGATGAACATACAGAAAACAAACCTATAGACGAACATATAACCTCCTACATTTTTGAAGTCGGTTAAAAATTTAAACAATACCAGTAGAAAGTGAGGGCGATTTAACAGTAACTGTACAGGCTAAGTCTTCAGCTATTAACTATGACGCCGTATTCTACTCGTTAATAAGTAGTATGCCGTGCTCTTTGCGTGCCACGTGGGTAGCCAAGGAAGGGATTATATCTTACGTACAATTACTGACTTCCCTGCACGTCAGGCCTGCACGCGATGTATTGACGCTGGTCAGCGACGCGAAAAGCTGAACTGGTCGGCTCAAATCACGACTGTTTTTCTTCGAAGGGGTGGGCAGAAGTATACACGATTAATTTTGCCTGTAGTGTTTTAAGTTTTGGTTTGATAAAATACCTAGTACTTGTTGACAGACCTACACTGGCCTGCCATACCTACTAACGCTACTCAAACAGCCTGTAACGTCCCCACTGCTGGGACACGGGCTACTAACACTGTGTGCCAATTATTTTAACTAGAGATTATTATAACCTAAACTATAAAGTAACAGTACAAAATAAACATACATAGGCTGGTATTAGAAAGAGAGCAACCGTGAGATTATTGCCGGCTCTTCTCCATAGGAACCGGCCAATTGGAACCGCACCTAGCTTCTGAGTCTTCTGACGTTTCATAAAATGTAGGTGTATGTGAAAAAGACATTTTGAATTTGAAGTATCATGTAATAGGAGGCAAGCCGTCTAGCCTCTGTTCCCTTCGACATTTAACCCGTCTGCTTTCAAATCAGGATTGAACAGGCATTTTCTGAGCACGCTCGCTGCATCATAGACCTCATGCATCGCTTTCCATCAGGCGTGATCGAGGTCAAGAGCAGGCCCATTCAGCAATTATAAAAAAGCCTATTGCTTTTATCAAGTTATATGTAGAGTAATTTTTGACATTTAGCTTTAGATTATTTTATTTTCAGTCAGACGCATTTTTGGCCTGCAAGAAAGAGGAATTTAAGATAATTCGCTACACCATAAGCCGTTCGTAACCTTTACCAACAAAATTGACCTATTATAACAGTTAACTTTAACTGCCCCATTACTGCAGCTTATTATAGTATCATAATAAACGAATTTGTAACAAAGTCGAGGTCAGTACTATACTATTATTTAAATGGCATACATATTGCGGTGGCCGAGGGAACATTAATCATGCTGCCTGAAATTTATTGTGCCACCTAGGGGGCTTCGTAGACGGATTAATTAATCGGCCTTAGTATTAAATATGGATGTAAGGAAAATTTTTTTATTTAGCATACGCCATTTAAAGGACAATACAAAGTGAGATAGGCATTTCGGCGGTAAACCGTGTTTTAAAATACATATACAAAGAAAACAAAAAAGTATCATGTCTGTGGAGTTGATTACCCAGTAACTGGGTTGGAGAGGTCAGATAGACAGTCGCTATATGTAAAATACTGGTATGCAGCTGCATTCAGTTATACTGGAAATCAAGTCGACCCCAATGTATGTAGTTGGAAAAAGCAAGGTATATGATGGTGATGATACAGGATCAAATATCTACACCTACTTTACAATTATATCGAATACTTCATATATACTTTGGGGGCGACATAAATCGCAAGAGTTGTTAGACAGGTGATAACAGGTGGAGTAAGGATTTGACAGAATGGTGTCGAAGGACTGGAAGACGAGATATCGGTACCCGGGCGGCGAGATGGGTGGACCACACTGTTGCCATCGCGGGAAAACCTGGATGAGGAGCCACAGGAGCGTGGGGGTTGGCACAAAAAATTAAAGGCATATACCAGCAGTGGGTGAAGTCGGGCTATGGACGATGATGATGTCGTTAGACAACATAATTCAACAGTGGGGTTCGTTGGAACACCGATGGAAATTCTACACTCAGATAAAATTCTATTTATCTGGAAGACATTGTTAACATTGGCGAACAACAATATGGAATGCCGAAAAGGTTAAGGAAATTTGAGTATTCCATAATCCGTACGTTTTTTTTTGGCATTTTTATGAAGTAAATGACAGTTGTCAACACAAAACTGTTGTGTTCATGTGTTGTGCGTCAGAGTGGGGTGAGACCGGTAAGTGATTAGTCAATCATCGTCATCTTCATCAATTTAAGATAATTTGACGTAGGTAGGTACACTTAGCATTCCATTCTACGACCAATTAACGTAATTTCTATGTATTAACCAACTATCTAATACACAATGCACAATAAAACAAATCACAGTTTTATTTTAATGCATCCTAATTGAAAGTTTAATGGGAATTTATTCTACAAACTAGAGAATTAGCTTAAAAGGTTATAGTTCAAGTTTATTTTATATCGAGAAACACTTCCTAATGCAATGCACGTGTACGCTCGACATACGGCACAGACCGGACGCTTATAATTTGTGTAAAAAAAAAAAACATAATTCGCGACCGTAAAAAATATGGCTTTACATAATTAAGGCTCGTGTCGCGAAACTCGTAGAACAATTTCTATGAAAATTTCATGGAAATTGTTCTACAAGTGTCGCGTCACGCCTGTTTGAAGAAGCCTTATGATCATTAAAATCATTACAAAAATACAACTCTCTAAGCTCATTTAATTCCATTGAATGTTTTCTTCATGAAATAGACAATGGAATTAAACGACCTGTGAGTTTGTATTGCTGATTACGATCACGAATCACATTTTAATTAACAGAAAACCTGGCGCTGACCTGCTAATTGCAATACACATGAGAAAATATTAATCTTGCGGGTTCTTAAAAATAACCCGACATCACGCTTGCATTCAGAGGTATATTATACACCTACAATTCGCCAGCTATGTAACAAATATCATCTCATAATAATAATCCATCACAGTCATGTATAAGAATGTAGAATCCTGCTAAAGAGGAATTCCCGAATCTAATTCAACTTTGCCCAAACAGGGAATCGAACCCAGCAGTCAAGCAACAGGGAAGTAATACATAAAAATTCTGGTCCAATTAGTGACACAAATCTAAGTCTCTACAAGAAAAACTGACGAAATATCACCCCATACATAACCAATTGTGTATATATAATTAGTGACAGCTTAACAAACATGTGAACTTCACTGGCAATAATCTTACAAATATTTGGTGTGGCTCGGAAGCCCTACACAGGCCTGCACGCGACCAGACATGTGCAAACATCGAATGTGCGGCGTTTTGACAGGCTTAGCAGGTCGCGACTTGAGTCACGTGTATCTTGATGTGTTGAGGTTCACGATTTGAGGGACAGAGGTTTAAGGTAGAAGCGCCAGAGATCCTATGGAATGTTTTTTTCATGAAATAGTCATTATAGACTGGATGGATAGTGTGAATGATGATATGGTTAGAAAGGATGTGACTACGGAGATGACGACTAATAGAGAAGTGTGGAAAAAAGACATGTTGCGCCGACTACAAATGAATTGGGATAAGGGGGGAGAATGATGATGATGAGTAATTCAAAAGAATTCAATGAAGGTATGGTTGTATTGAGCATTTTATATACCAACATACAACCTGGCACTGCCTTACAAAGTGCAAAAAACGGAAGAAGATTTTAATTATGGGCTACCTTAGCGCATCCACCTTAAGGTGTTCCTGCTATAATCTGCGAGGCAGGCATAGAGACGTGCTTGCCGTGGTAATCAGAAAGCGATCCACGTTATGATAAGTGGTTTCCGTCGCAGGACATCTGCAATACCAGAGGGTAATTGCGTAATATACTATCAGTAGGAATCGCTTTCATTTTGACAGTTCCACAATACATGGCGTTGTTTACGTTGCTAAGCAGACAATTTTTTCGAATATATGAAAGAGTGGATTAGAAATAACTTTCAAAATGATTCAGATTCTGTTTAATAGTGTGTTAGGGTTCAGAGGCATCTAAATGACCAATGACCTCTTTATGGTCAAGCCGTCTTTGGATATCTACGTATCTATAATATTTAAGTGTCTGTTTGTAATGTAAAAATAACAGCTTTTTACTAAATGCCTAATTATGAAAGTATAAACGGTGGTGGTTATAACAAAAAATATATTAAAAAAAAATGTCTGACTGTCTGTTTGTTCCGGCTAGTTTCAGATACGGCTGGATCGATGTTGACGAGCCTTTTACTTGCAGATAGCTGTGTTATAAGGAGTAAAATAGGGTTTTTTTTGTGTCAGTAGCATGTTCTCGTGTGATAATTTCGGACAGCCACGCGGGCGAAGCCGCAGAAGCTATAGTCTGCAATAATACTAGAGGCATCGTAGACATGTTGCCTTGCCATTCCAGAGAGATGTGTCGTGTGCTAACTACACCGGCATCCATACCTCGGCAGAAGACATAGATATGGTTGTAAATTCTCTAACAATCTCTTTACGACACGCATGCACGTGACTAGCTATATTATTTTGTCAGGCTTAACGCGTCACGACTTGTGTCACGTTTCTCTTCATATGTTCAGCGTGAATTTTAGTGTGATTTGTAATGCCTCCTGCATTACAAGTCGAGAGCCCATCTGATGGTAAGTAGCAAAAGCATATTCAGCCTATAATGTTCCCACTGCTGGGACACAGGCCTCCGCCCGGTGAGAGGGAGTGGGCCGTGATATACCACGCGGGCCCAGTGCGAGTTGGTAGATGTTACATGTCCTCGAATTTTTGGTTATAGGTCATGTCGGTTTTCTCAACATGTTTTCCTTCACTGTTTTGAGAGCAGTGGTGATGAAATAATTTACACAAAGTAAAACTCTTAAGTCGCGGTATTCCACAAGGCTACCATCGCTCACTTGAGAACGGCTGGACTGATTTGGCAATTTTTTTGTTTTAAAATGTTCGTAATAGTCCAAATCAAGGTCTTGCAGAATGAAAAATTTTAAAAGTTGCCGGAAAATTTGGAAAATTCGGGAAAACAGAAAGTGCATTTTCTATGGGAATTTCTTATGAATTATTGAAATTTGACCAGTAAAGACTGTCGGGCCAGCTGTTTTTTTTTTTTTGCAATGCATAGAAGAGCCATACCCTTCCATTATTATTATTGATGAGCATGTAATGGCGGCACGTTTGCGGCTAGTTAGCGGCGGATTAGCGCACGCGGTGGGATTCCTCGCCTTGACTGCGATGTTCTTCGACGTCATCGCACCCACGCCTACCAGTGCACGCCGTGCAGTAGGGCACTACTTTGCGAATATTTGTGATGGTAACTCTATAATATAATAGAGCAGTGGTGGCCCAGTGGTAAAGAAAATAAATTATTTTCATAAATGGACCCCTTCTTGATTTTAGGCAGTTTTTTAATTAGTAGGAAAACGAGAAATATAATTGGCAGTACGTTAACATTATAACGTCCACGAAGTAAGTTCTATACTGTGGCTCATGCCATCTCATCTGTATTTTTACTTCGTTATGAGGACTAGAAATACCGGACGAGAACTTTCTGAACAACATCGCCAATAAAGTCATTATATGTCCTCCTAGGGCGCCCTCTCCCGGCGTTTATAAACACAACACGCCTTGTAAAACACCTTTCAACAAAAATCCTCTGAATACGACCAAACCATCTCAACATACTCTTTGAAATTTTTGTTAATTACATTTTTCATTGATTTTAATATCCAAATATACTGCTTTGAAATAGAAAATTTGCATATCTTAAAATCTATAAAGAGTGAGGACATTTTAATGTTCTTACTGTTTGTAACGCAACTATATTGCATAAACAATGCATTGACGTTGTAATGAGTCACATATTAAAGTGCGTGCGTCCAACAGCTTAGCGTATCAAAATGTTTCTAGTATTATCTATGTACGCTTTTAATTATACAATAAATAAATAACAATTTATTAATAATAATATTTTCGTGATATTTATTTTAGAAGTATGTAGGGTATGGTTTGTAAGTATATTCTCATAATGTTTCATATTTGTTTTGTTTTATTAAGTGAACTGTTTTTGATTGTATGTATTTTTTGTTTCGCTTTACTCGTACACACGCTGTCTACATCCCTTCATCTACTTTCCTAACGCAGGTATGCTGGAAGATATTTAAATAAGCATCGCCTTTGTGCCTATTTTTTTGCTCTTTTCTTGTCTCTTTCTATATGTGTGTACATAAATGGTTAAATAAATAAACAGTTCAAATTATCTCTGGAAAGAAAGAAGTGGAAAGTGAGTAAGGAGATCTTTGCCCAGCAGTGGACAGTAGGTAAGTATTATGAAAAGATACATACGCCTTATTAGGTGTCATTATTGGCAATAGGATGCCAATAAATACATACAATCAATCAGAAGAGCTATGCTGACCTAATTTGGTAATATTGTAAAAAGACCCTGTATTTTGCACATTTGAAGATGATTTATTTCCGATTTCTCAAAACGGTAAACACAGTTGATCGGTACAGTAAGAAAAGTTCCGGTGTGTTAAATTACATTATTTACGGCACTTCAAAGCTTCCTAGTTTAGTAGAATGTTATAAATTGGCTGGATAGATGTCGCTACTCGTGTATTATTTAAGATCCCTTATGTCGCTGTTGACATATTTCCAGTAGTAAGGTCTGTTATTATAATTAGCAATCTGTGTATACGGTGGGAATACATTTCCGCTGAAGTAAGTCTATAATATATATAACTTAAAACTATGCTGGCACTTCACTTGCCGTATTTGTAAAAATTAATATTATAAATGCGAATGTAACTGGCTGTCTGATATCTTGTCACGCCTTAACGGCTGAACGGATTTCGTTAAAATTTGACACACAGGTATTCCATGGATTGGGTCTATTATGGAATACTTTGGATCCCAGTAGTAAATTCAAAAGTTAATTTCAATAACGACATACGCCAACTGTAGTGCGAGCATTATAATAACAAGAGTGACTCACCACGTCTCCCCAAACTGGTTGGAAGTCCCTCTGGTGTAGATCGCTAGATGGCGCCACCTTCGCTGGCTTCGTACTGCGGTCGAAGGCCGGAATGCCCGCCTCCTCTTCATCTGATGACACCTGAGGAACGGGAAAAGAAGTTAGAAGGAGAACAAGTACACAGCCGCTAAAGCCTCAATTTTTTTCAATTTTGAATATGGGACCAGAATTCCCATAGTAAGCGATGATTCAAAATATGGATTGGATAGAACCGAAAAACGCTATTTGAACACTATGCGTGATGACAATTAAACTTCTATTGTGCCTCGATCAATGTTCTTCCACCTATTAAATGGTAGCTGGAGTGTTCTTTTTTCTCATTTGTGGATGGTGTATTCATCTAAATCATAACTTAATCGATTGAATAAAGTTAAACGAGTGTTCTATAGATAAAGTTCCCCCCATGGAATCAACAAACAAAAGTAAACCAACGTGGTGGTCATACATTGCCAGCCCATGCATTCGTTAGCGGGATTCCGCCTTCGGCTATCCAATAGCCGCTTATATGAAGGTAGAAGCGACAGAGAAGCCCGCGATTTTTGAACGTATTTTGCTATTTGCAGGTCATTATCAGGTACTGTATGCTGAACCAAATATGTAACGCGACCGTCATTTCCTTTGCATTGTTTTTTCATGAAATAGTCATTCAATTGTACTTGGAGGGTTGTATTAATGAATATAATTCTGTAAAGCCATATTTATTACGGTCGCAAGTCTTATTTGAATCAAAATAAAACCTGACAATTCAAATTCATCTTTATTGACACAATAGGTTACAGAAACTTGTTTGAAGCCTCTGACTCCCGAACTAGGGGTACCTGTATGTCAGGAGTCAGCGCCCCACAATGACCTGCAAATTGCATAAAAACTGAAGAAAATTAAAATTTAGCGGGGTACCTCAGTGCATACACTTTTATTTAAGGATCATTTACACGAGGAGAGTTTCTCACTTTTACCTATTGTTGTATGGTGATTTTATTCTAAGTGCATCGTTTTCACATAAAACTAAATAATTAATGTATGAAAAATATTGTAACACATTTTAAAAGAGTAACGGTGGAGTTTCTTGCCCATTTTTCTCCATACGAAACTACATTTTGGAGGGGGCGACTGGAATCAATTCTATTTTAATGTAAATTTTGACGTTCAAAAGTGCCTTTTATGTGCTTGTGCCTATTAATAAATGCCTTGATTTTGATTTTCACTCCGTAAGAGGTTATTTTTCTAACTCTGATGTTTCCAAGTTTCAAAGGCAAATTCCCCGACATGCAAAAGTGTTAACCACCAGTCAACTTTTATATCCCCTTTCAATAATCACCAATTTCCAGCGTGAAACTATCCTCATATAAATAAGCCATTAGGTTCACAATATATTTCTTTCATTACACGTTTTTATTATCCCCATGCAACACAGAAGCAACAATACAAAGCTATGTAAACGACATTCAATGGTTACCTTGGCGATATTAGGCGAGGAGTGTGACCTATTAAGTCCGGCGGCTCCCGGACTATCAGGAGACATCATGTACGAGTCACCGTCCTCGTCCTGTACATCACGACTTTGTTATGGAAGGAAGTTATTGTGTCAATCAAAAACTCACTTTAATTGTTTAGTGCAAAAAATAAACAGTTCAATTGTTTAGAGCACAAAGTCAGTTAAATTGTTTAGTGCACTGATTTCAAACAATCAGAGATCAGAAAAATACTAAGACTAACAGGAGACAGTATGTACGAGTCGCCGTCCTCGACCTACAACACGACTTTGTTATGGAGGGAAGTTATGGTGTAAGTATGGAGTCAACACGAAAATCTGTTTAACAGATTATTGCATACTGATTTGAGATTAACGGCGTTTTTACTGTCATGCAGATTTCATCATGCCTTATAATAGTACTGATAGTCGTCTCTACACAACGAGCTAAACAGGGGGATCCACCGTACAACGTCAACGGGACGTCAATGAGAAACGAGACTAATCGAACCAAGCAAGACGGCCCGGTGGACACGCGGCCACAGGCCTAGTTTCTATACTGTCCATTTTTATACTGTGACGCGGCGGAGGACCAACGGCAATAGACACGTACGTACGGCGTTCTCGGTTGAGTGACAGTCGCGAGTGCAAATGCGAGCCGTGTCTGTGTGCTTGAAAGGTGATTTTGTTATGATGCACTCGCATTACCTGCCCCTCGCCTAGATATTATCCATACATACATAAATAAACTCACGTCTTTTTCCCATGAGTAACCCTATGTCAGAAACTACAGAATGCCACCTGGTAAGACCCTGAGCTACTCCTTTGCGTATAAATAAATATGTTTAATTACTCAAATTTAAAGAAATATATGTCCAGCGTAAGTTCCCATGCGAGAATGGCCCTTATGCATGCGCATGAGCAAATCCGTGTGACAGTAAAAACTACTAATATCAATTAGAGCACACAAAAATCAGTTCAATTGTGTAGTTCACGTTGATTGAACTGGACTGTATGCAATTTTTCCTTAGTCCACTCAGCATAATATAGTTCACGACGATTTTCTCAATTGTTGTGTCTAATTCGCTGTCGGCTTTACGAATAGTGAAAATGTAGTGAAATACATTTTATAAACAAACGGATATTTTTATGGCATAGGGTGCAAACAAACATGCATAGTTCCCAGTATAATGTTTCCCCATTCAAAGCACATTATGTCATTCTGACCACCACACATAAATACTAAGCAGGCTTCTCACGGCGCGTAATATCAGTTTGAACCTTCGCGCCATAGAAATAGTGACACTCTACATGTTGCAATTAAGCATAGCAATAATGGTCATTGATTCACCTATATTTATTGTAATTCTTCGTTTCATAAATAGAGATAGATATCAAGAAAATCCTCGAATTGATAACTATCGTCATCTTCAATTATTTTTATTTATGTAAAACCTGAATAATATATCTTCGTAGGTAACTAAACAGTCTATAGTACCTGGCACTTGTTGATAGGTCTAGTCTGTTCTACCATATTATTAAAAAAAAAATCAGCCGTTCTATATATTTTGACTCCGTAGGTATTGCACTTGTCTATGAAACAGTTGATTTTTTTGTATAACTAACAAAAAAAATCTGCACTGGGGTCTAGAATGATATACTGAATTCATGGTTAGTTTGCGCATTGAAAAAAAAAAAACTTTCCTGTATTAAGAGGGAACAGGGCGTACGATTCTCCATATATACAAATGTATTCCTTTTTTTTTCATCCTGAATAATGCCTCTAGAGCAATTTTGTTTTTCATATAATCATGATCTTTTGTGAAAATGTTCCTGTTATTTTCTTTTTTTCAGCAATTAAGGAAAATAAGTATTAGTAAAGGAAATATAAGTTTCTAAATATTACAAAAAATGCCCTAATTTTAACACCGTGATTAGAGGACTGCCAGACAAATTAAAAAATTGTTCAATAAAAAAAAATGATAGGAACCTAAATATACTCTTCCTTAAAATGTTGATGTAAAAAGTAATTGAATGGGCTCAGTTTTCGAGGAGAAAAAGGGGGATTACGAAACGTCGATCTTGTCAATTTTTTTGTGATAATTTTGGTGTGA
This sequence comes from Antitype chi, assembly GCA_947359405.1. NCBI lineage: Eukaryota > Metazoa > Arthropoda > Insecta > Lepidoptera > Noctuidae > Antitype > Antitype chi. Next base: position 1,502,388 of record OX375827.1, on the reverse strand, counting down.
GCTGCAGCTGTCCCTATTACACACTACGGGGGTAGATTTACAGACAGCGCGACGGTAATAGTTTCTTCAAATACCTATTTTTCATATTTCTCGCAGGTCGCGTCCCCTCTTAACATTGTTATTTGAAAGCATTGTAAAAGCTAATGATTTTTTAAAGAGTAACTGCGGAGTTTCTTGCTGGCTGTTCTTCATAGGAAACGACTAATTGGAACCCTGCACCTAGCTTCTGACGTTTTATAAGTGTCCATATGTTTTATGTGCAATAGCATATTTTGATTAGATTTGATTCGAGTGCTTTTCAGGGAAAGGGCAACGACCATTGATAGCATGCTAAAATGCAACAAGTATAGAGCAGCTGTAGGGCGTGAGTAGTGACATACCCCGTGCGGCGCCTGGCCGGGCTCGGGCTTGCGGCAGTCGCGCGCGTGCTGCAGGCGACGCACGCGCTGCGCCTCCAGCAGCTCGCGCGCGCGGTCCAGTTGCGCGCGCTGCTGGCGCACGGCCGCGATGCGCGCGCAACAAGTATAGAGCAGCTGTAGGGCGTGAGTAGTGACATACCCCGTGCGGCGCCTGGCCGGGCTCGGGCTTGCGGCAGTCGCGCGCGTGCTGCAGGCGACGCACGCGCTGCGCCTCCAGCAGCTCGCGCGCGCGGTCCAGCTGCGCGCGCTGCTGGCGCACGGCCGCGATGCGCGCGCAACAAGTATAGAGCAGCTGCAGGGCGTGAGTAGTGACATACCCCGTGCGGCGCCTGGCCGGGCTCGGGCTTGCGGCAGTCGCGCGCGTGCTGCAGGCGACGCACGCGCTGCGCCTCCAGCAGCTCGCGCGCGCGGTCCAGCTGCGCGCGCTGCTGGCGCACGGCCGCGATGCGCGCGCAACAAGTATAGAGCAGCTGTAGGGCGTGAGTAGTGACATACCCCGTGCGGCGCCTGGCCGGGCTCGGGCTTGCGGCAGTCGCGCGCGTGCTGCAGGCGACGCACGCGCTGCGCCTCCAGCAGCTCGCGCGCGCGGTCCAGCTGCGCGCGCTGCTGGCGCACGGCCGCGATGCGCGCGCAACAAGTATAGAGCAGCTGTAGGGCGTGAGTAGTGACATACCCCGTGCGGCGCCTGGCCGGGCTCGGGCTTGCGGCAGTCGCGCGCGTGCTGCAGGCGACGCACGCGCTGCGCCTCCAGCAGCTCGCGCGCGCGGTCCAGCTGCGCGCGCTGCTGGCGCACGGCCGCGATGCGCGCGCAACAAGTATAGAGCAGCTGTAGGGCGTGAGTAGTGACATACCCCGTGCGGCGCCTGGCCGGGCTCGGGCTTGCGGCAGTCGCGCGCGTGCTGCAGGCGACGCACGCGCTGCGCCTCCAGCAGCTCGCGCGCGCGGTCCAGCTGCGCGCGCTGCTGGCGCACGGCCGCGATGCGCGCGCAACAAGTATAGAGCAGCTGTAGGGCGTGAGTAGTGACATACCCCGTGCGGCGCCTGGCCGGGCTCGGGCTTGCGGCAGTCGCGCGCGTGCTGCAGGCGACGCACGCGCTGCGCCTCCAGCAGCTCGCGCGCGCGGTCCAGCTGCGCGCGCTGCTGGCGCACGGCCGCGATGCGCGCGCAACAAGTATAGAGCAGCTGTAGGGCGTGAGTAGTGACATACCCCGTGCGGCGCCTGGCCGGGCTCGGGCTTGCGGCAGTCGCGCGCGTGCTGCAGGCGACGCACGCGCTGCGCCTCCAGCAGCTCGCGCGCGCGGTCCAGCTGCGCGCGCTGCTGGCGCACGGCCGCGATGCGCGCGCGCGCCGCCGCCACCTCGCGCGCCGCCGCCGCCTGCTCCGCCGCCATGCGCTGCCGCTCTGCAGCAACACTTACTTCTTTACTTTTATACAGGTTGACTTTTCCCAATTTATCCAACCAATTCGGATCAGAATATCATAAACATAACATTAGAAAAAACAAATAAGTCCAGCCATTCTCAAGTGATACGCTTATCAACGAAAAACATATTTTAATCTTTATTCAAAATAAACTATAGAAAAAAATGACACACCACAAACTACCTACAATATTGTCTCTCCTTCTCCCTTTAATCTATCCATAATAATATGTCTTTAAACAAGAAGAAAAAATAAGATTATTTTCACCATCGATGTCGGCGACGAGACCCTATCTGGGTACATGGTTGCAAGTGGCGCAGAGAGCGCCATGTAATACTAGTTGTAAGTTTAACCAAATTCTATAAGATTTAGTGTAAGTTAAGAGATTTAACTCAATTTTAATTGATACTGTTTTCTATTAATTAATTTTATTATAGTTTAACTCTAACGATGATATTAGAACCTAATATGAAAGTTTAAAGTAAAATTTCAATGAATATTTACGAAAAATGTAAGGAAACACAAACTACGTAACATAATTACGTAGTTTGAAAATGAGGTTTTTTGTTTATGGACGGATTTTAATTATTTTTCTTCCAATAGAAAGATAGGTACATAAAACCATTTTTGCCGTTAGAATTGTAAGAATCTAACCACGTGTTCCAAATATATTAAGGATTTCGTAAAGTGAAATAATTGCTAAGTCATATTTTTAAGGTTTTTGTTCTAGAAACTTTTTATTGTATAAAGATAGGTTAAATATTGTTACTGTATATGATTAAGAATTACATAAGCTTTTTAAATATGTATAATTTGTAAAGATTGCATAAGGAATAATAAATAAAAAGGGGGTCCAAAGATTTCGGCTTGGAGAAAATTAAACGAGAAATTGGTCCAAAAATCGCGTGCCTCTATAAGGTAAAGGATGGCCTAGCCGGCCGTGTATAAAAGGAGCGCTATTTGCCGGCACTAGTCAAACCCCCGATTCATCCATAGGATGCAGACCCTACAGAACCGATTCCTCCGGCAAGCCACAGGCGCCCCTTGGTTCGTTCGGAACGAGATCCTCCATCTCGATCTGAAAATCCCCACGGTCAGTCAATTCATGAAACGCACCTCGAAGCGTTTCTTCGATAAAGCCGAAATTCACCGCAATCCCTTGATTGTGAAGGCCGCCACTTATGTCCCCAGTAGGATTAGCTCTGTCCGACGGCCGAGACATGTCCTCACCGACCCAGACGACCACATTACTCTCCTCCAGGAAAGCAATAGGGCCACCAGTACAGTTCGCACACACCGATCAAAATCGTCCTTCCGACCTCGCCGCCGAGGTCCTCGCGCCCCGCGAAGACCCCTCGTAGTATCGGCGCCTAACGTCGAGACCCCCGACCGACCCTTGCTCGTTGAAGCGCCAGCCCGCGCCGCAGCTGAGCCAGTAGCTTTAAATTCCCCTAAAAATAATAATGCCAATATTTCGATCCAGCCTGTCCCCAATAGTGATAGCTGTCCCCCTATCAGTGACGCCCTGAGCCGAGGTCCGTACCCCACAGGGGGTGCCCTCAGCGTGCAGTCGCTTAGTTTTTAAATTTTAGTTTGTAAGCCCTGGCTGGAGGCGTTAAGATTAATTTCTTAATGGCAGCCCCAGGAAAGCCCGGTTGAGCAGTCACGGCCTCTCAAGGCTAACTGTGAGATGCCCAACAAAAAAAAAAAAAAAAACGGCACTAGTCAGTCGCAGCTCAGCCACCGAAGAGGCAACAACAAAGAAGAAAACACAAGCCGAAATCTATGGACAAGACTAGAAAAATTCAAGAAGTGTTTTATTTCTGTTTCTATAAGAAGTCTCCGTAGCCCCGAGGTCCTTTTGGGTAGCCGTACCTAATTGACGCATTCAGGGGTGCGTGGTAGCGTGTGTCACCAGCAAGAACCATTAGGATTCAGCGAGTAGGGAACGCACGTCTAAAACATTGGGAGAAGTCCCAGGGCTGTGCAGGTACTGGTCGTATCTGCAACGTCCGCTACAGTTGGTCCTTCGAGCCGGATATCCCTGCCGAAATAAGAAGTCAGAAGAGCCCAGAAGACTAAGAAGATTCAGAATACAGCAAGATGCCGGTTACCAGGTCGCAGAAGGATGCTCCCTCACGTCCTACGTCCCGTCCTTCCGAGAAGGCCGCGACAGAAGAAGCTACAGGATCAGAAGGGGTCACGTCAGCGTCATCGGGAACTGCAACCACGTCGGGCACGAATACTTCTTCGGGTACAGCAACTACGGAAGAAACCACGACTACGGAAACTACAGAAGCAACGGTCACGACTGCGACCACAGCGGCTGATCAGAAGAAAGGCGCCGCACAGAAGGAGTCGACTAAGAAGACCCCAGAAGATGCCCCGGAAAAGAGTGCTCATGGTCCCGCCACGACACTAAAGCCAAAGGGGGTCAGTCGGTGAGCCAGGTCCACGAAGACCACGAGTTCATCGGCCAGAAGACGCGAGCTGGAAGCCAGAGAAGAGGTAGCCCGTTTGGAGTTGAAGCAAGCAGAGGCTGCGGCCAAACTAGCCCGTGTCAGATTGGAGCTGGCACAGTGTGAAGATGAAGACTCCGTGGATGAAGACCTGGAAGACAGAACAGCACAGGTGCAGAACTGGATCCGAACATCCATATTAGAAGATGACAACATGGAACAACCAGAGCCACGAGGTCAGCACCCTTCAGAAGCCCAGAAGAGGGTGAAGCCTGAAGAGCACTCCTCAACGAATGGAGCTACGATCGAAATTCAAGCGCTGACTACAGCATTGAAGGAAGCCCTTACCACACGAGGAGACCAAGCAACGCAGCCGAAGTACATTCACGAGTTACCCTACTTCGACGGCAACAGCAGCGAGTGGTTGGCGTTCAAGATTGTCTACGAGGATACGGCACCGATGTTCAACGACGTACAGAATATGGCTTGATTAAGACGAGCACTGAAGGGCAACGCCAGAGAAACTATCAAGAGTCTACTATACTCAGAAGCCTCTCCATTGGAAGTGATGCAGGCCCTCAGAAGAAGATATGGAAGACCTGATGCACTGGTTCTAGCAGAGCTCGACAAGGTCAAAAGCTTACCGAAGATTTCAGAAAACCCAAGAGACATATGCATCTTCGCAAGCCAAATCAACAACAGCGTAGCGGAAATAAAAGGATTGAAGAAACCACAGTACCTGCATTCACCAGAGATAGTGAAACAAATAATAGACAAGATGCCGACAATTCTCAAGTTCCGATGGTACGACTTCACTGCGGCACAAGTAGAAGGCGAATTCTCCGATCTAACGCTCGTCTCCAATTTCCTGAACAAAGAAGCGGACAAATGTGGAGCCTTCGCAATTCCAGAAGAGAAGATCGGGCTCAAGAGGACTCATCGACAAGCGGCGCATTCAACGAAAGAAAAGGACTTCAGAGAGAAGGATTCAAGACAATCAGAGAAGACTTGCCCCATGTGTGAGGGCGAACACTTTCTCGTCGAATGTCAGAAGTTCCAGAAGGCGTCGGTACAAGATCGGTGGGCAATGGTCAAGAAGAGTCATGTCTGCTTCAAATGTCTGCAAGGGAGACACCGAAAGGAGAGCTGCAGGAAACCACCCTGCAAAGAATGCAAAAGGTGGCACCATCATCTGCTGCATGTCGAATCAGAAGACAGAACCCCGGGGAATAAAAGGGAGACACCACAAGATCAAGTGTCACGGCATCGGTGAACGCGGTGAATAACGCAAGAGCATACCTGAAGATAGTTCCAGTAGAAGTCTTCGGATCCAAAGGATCAAAGAAAATATTAGCCCTTATGGATGAAGGGTCTACAGTGTCACTTCTGGATGAGAAGGTGGCAAGAGAAGTCGGCGCTCAAGGAAGTAAGGAGGAACTGGTCATCGAGACAGTAGGAGGCAGGCTGATTACGAAAAAAGATTCTCAGATGATGGACCTTAAGGTGAAAGGAGTCCATTGTGGAACCAAGAAGACACTAAGAAGAGTACGGACCATCGACGAGTTGAAGCTTGCACCACAGTTCCTAGACAGAAAAAGAATTGAAGATTGTCAACACTTGAAGAAGATCGCTAACTCTCTATATTACGAAGGGGAATCACCACAGCTGCTCATTGGTCAAGATAACTGGGAGCTGATAGTGACTCAAGAAGTAAGAAGAGGAAAACCAGGGGAACCAGTCGCTTCGAGAACAGGACTTGGTTGGGTGCTCCACGGATCAGACAGCGGCAGTACAAGACCAGTACACTTTCTGAACACATGTCTTCACGTCAACACACCTGAAGAAGAGATGCATCAAGCCATCAAGGATCATTTCGCGATCGAAGCACTCGGTGTGCTACCAAGAAGACCCACTACAGACTCGGAAGGAAGAGCACTCACCATTTTAGAAAAAACCTGCAGAAGACTTGAAGATGGTCGATTCGAAGCTGGACTTCTGTGGAAAAACGAAGAAGAACAGATGCCGGAAAGCTACGCTTCTGCCAAGAACAGATTGGTCAACATTGAAAAGAAGATAGACAAGGATCCTCAGCTGAAGGCAGAATACAATAGGCAGATTCAGCATCTAATCGACAGCAAGTATGCGGAAGAAGCACCCAAGGGACAAGAAGACCCCAAGAAGAAATGGTACCTCCCTCACTTCTCCGTGATTCATCCCCTAAAGAAAAAAATAAGGATCGTCTTCGACGCTGCAGCCAAGTCAAAGGTAAGAAGCCTCAATGACGCTCTTCTGCCGGGACCAGACCTACTACAATCGCTCTTCGGAGTACTGTTAAGATTCCGGCAAGGGCCTCTAGCGGTGGCAGCTGACATCAAGGAAATGTTCCTACAAGTTCGCATCAGACCAGAAGACAGAGACAGTCTGCGATTTCTTTGGCGCGGGAATAATCGTTACGTGACACCAAAGGAGTACCGGATGACATCAGTCATCTTCGGCGCGACGTCATCCCCCAGCACAGCAATTTACGTCAAAAACCGGAACGCAGCGGACTAAAAGGAACAGTATCCAGAGGCCGCAAGGGCAATCGAGCTGAACCACTACATGGACGACTACCTACACAGCTTTCACTCAGAAGAAGAATTTAGAAGAGTAACAGCCCAGGTGGACTTCATACACAAGAAGGCGGGCTTTGAACTCAGGGGATGGGCAGCAAACCAACCCAAGCTGCTGCAAGAAGTAAACACAGAAACAACCGAAAGAACAGAAGTAGACCTTGGCGAAAAAGAAGAAAAGACGTTGGGACTACGCTGGTTCACTGAAAGGGACTCCATCGGCTTCAGGGCAAACCTACGGAACACGCCAGAAGAAATAGCCGCAGGACTTAAGGTGCCCACGAAAAGAGAAGTCACCAGCGCCGTTATGTCAACCTTCGACCCATTGGGACTAGCATCACCAGTTCTCGTTCAGGGCAAGACGCTACTCCAGAACGTATGGCGGAGCGGCGTCGGTTGGGATGACGAAATAGAAGACAAAGAGTACGAGACATGGAAGACTTACCTGGAAAAGATGAAGCTGCTTCAAGACCTTCAGATTCCGAGATGTCTGGCGCCACATAGCACCGAGGGGGAGCTGCACACGTTCACAGATGCAAGTGAGATGGCGTATGCAGCCACAGTCTATTGGAGAACGGAAGATCAAAATGGAACCTACCACGTCAGTCTAGTAGCAGCAAAAGTGAGAGTCACTCCGCTGAAACCGGTATCCATCCCAAGACTCGAGTTACAGGCGGCCCTCCTAGGAAGCAGATTGGCACATTCAGTAGAAGAAGAAATGGACCTGAAAGTGATCAAGAAGACATTTTGGACGGACTCCAGCATCGTACTTTCCTGGATTAAGACAGACCCCAGAACTTTCAAAACGTTCGTGGCTCACCGCTTGGCTGAGATAGAAGATCTCACCAAACCTCAAGATTGGAGATGGGTGCCTACAGCACAGAATCCAGCAGATGATGCAACACGCGACGTACCAGAATACTTCGACTGCAATCACCGATGGTACACCGGACCCGATTTCCTGAGAAAAGAAGAAGCTCAATGGCCTGCGGCCAGAACTTTCAAGAAGGAAACCACCGGAGAAGAAAAGACAGCAGACATCGTAAGTGCAGCACGCAACACGCATCCCTCACCGGATCCTGAGAGGTTCTCGTCATGGAAGCGACTTTGGCGAGCCACAGCGAGAGTATTACAATTCATACATCTCTGCAGAACAAAGGAGAAAGTCAACGTCAACCGAGAAGATCCCACCTGGAAAATCATGAAAGGAAAGAAGACGAAAGTCGTCGATAAGAGACATCAGTCTTCGAGAACGCCAGAAAGGAACTACATACCGTTGGACGCGGAGCTACTAGAGCAAGCTGAAGTTATACTGCTAAGAAGCAGTCAAGAAGGAGTTTCAAAGAAGACATTAGGTGTCTACAGCAAGGGAAACAATTGGAAAGAGACAGCAAGTTAAAGAAGCTCGACATAGCACTGGAAGACGGTCTCCTACGGCTAAAAGGAAGGATCGACGCGATACAGGGCGTAACCAGAGAATACAAGCGACCTATCGTGCTCGACAGTAAGGACAAGACTACACGACTGATTTTAGAAGAATACCACAGTCGTTTTAATCATGGGAATCACGCAACAGTTATGAACGAAGTGCGACAACGTTTCTGGATATTAGGATTGAGGTCAGCAATAAAGGCAGTTCAACATCAATGTCAGTGGTGCAAGACGAAGAAAACAAGGCCGCAAGAGCTACCGACGGGCAACTTACCTGCGGAAAGGTTGATGCACAGTAACCCTCCTTTTACGTGCACTGGCATAGACTACTTCGGCCCTATGACAATCACCGTAGCAAGACGTCACGAGAAGCGATGGGGAGCCCTGTTCACATGCTTAACAACTAGAGCAGTACACATTGAGATCACTCCTTTGCTCTCGACCGACAGCATGATCATGGCCCTACGGAGATTCGCAGCAAGAAGAGGAATGCTAAAGACCGTCTACACTGACAATGGAACTAATTTTGTCGGCGCGAATAAGGAACTAAAAGAAGCGCTAGAGAACATGAAACAAGAAGACCTCGTCACAGAAGCTGAAAAGATCAGCGTGCAGTGGAAATTCATTCCCCCTGGCGCACCAAACATGGGCGGTGCATGGGAACGTATGGTGCGATCCATAAAAATCGCATTAGATACAACACTCAAGGAAAGGCATCCACGTGAGGAAGTACTCCACACCCTTCTCTTAGAGGCCGAACACATAGTCAACTCTCGACCTCTCACTCACATCTCCGAGAATCCTGAGGAAGAAGCGCTGACTCCAAATCACTTCCTCATCGGACGATCATGTGGCGCGGCAAGAATCGGAAGCTTCACAGACAGCGAGCTGGTAGGCAGGCCGACCTGGAAGGCCACGCAGCGACTGGCTGATCACTTTTGGCAACGCTGGCTGCGAGAATACTTACCCACTCTACTACCAAGGAAGACCAGCGGAAGAATCAGCGCCACAGACCTAAGAGTCGGAGACATTGTGCTGATCGTCGACAACAGTCTACCAAGATGCACCTGGCCACGCGGCAGAATCCAGCAAGTGTATCCTGGGCCAGATGGGCGGATTAGGATCGTCGATGTCGAAATTCGAGGAGGCGTGCTACGAAGACCCAGTTCGAGAGTGGTGCTGTTGGTGCCGGGAGTATCGCCGAGTCAAGAAGATGGTGCAACGCACGAGGGGGAGACTGTCGGCGACGAGACCCTATCTGGGTACATGGTTGCAAGTGGCGCAGAGAGCGCCATGTAATACTAGTTGTAAGTTTAACCAAATTCTATAAGATTTAGTGTAAGTTAAGAGATTTAACTCAATTTTAATTGATACTGTTTTCTATTAATTAATTTTATTATAGTTTAACTCTAACGATGATATTAGAACCTAATATGAAAGTTTAAAGTAAAATTTCAATGAATATTTACGAAAAATGTAAGGAAACACAAACTACGTAACATAATTACGTAGTTTGAAAATGAGGTTTTTTGTTTATGGACGGATTTTAATTATTTTTCTTCCAATAGAAAGATAGGTACATAAAACCATTTTTGCCGTTAGAATTGTAAGAATCTAACCACGGGTTCCAAAGATATTAAGGATTTCGTAAAGTGAAATAATTGCTAAGTCATATTTTTAAGGTTTTTGTTCTAGAAACTTTTTATTGTATAAAGATAGGTTAAATATTGTTACTGTATATGATTAAGAATTACATAAGCTTTTTAAATATGTATAATTTGTAAAGATTGCATAAGGAATAATAAATAAAAAGGGGGTCCAAAGATTTCGGCTTGGAGAAAATTAAACGAGAAATTGGTCCAAAAATCGCGTGCCTCTATAAGGTAAAGGATGGCCTAGCCGGCCGTGTATAAAAGGAGCGCTATTTGCCGGCACTAGTCAAACCCCCGATTCATCCATAGGATGCAGACCCTACAGAACCGATTCCTCCGGCAAGCCACAGGCGCCCCTTGGTTCGTTCGGAACGAGATCCTCCATCTCGATCTGAAAATCCCCACGGTCAGTCAATTCATGAAACGCACCTCGAAGCGTTTCTTCGATAAAGCCGAAATTCACCGCAATCCCTTGATTGTGAAGGCCGCCACTTATGTCCCCAGTAGGATTAGCTCTGTCCGACGGCCGAGACATGTCCTCACCGACCCAGACGACCACATTACTCTCCTCCAGGAAAGCAATAGGGCCACCAGTACAGTTCGCACACACCGATCAAAATCGTCCTTCCGACCTCGCCGCCGAGGTCCTCGCGCCCCGCGAAGACCCCTCGTAGTATCGGCGCCTAACGTCGAGACCCCCGACCGACCCTTGCTCGTTGAAGCGCCAGCCCGCGCCGCAGCTGAGCCAGTAGCTTTAAATTCCCCTAATAATAATAATGATGCCAATTCGATCCAGCCTGTCCCCAATAGCGATAGCTGTCCCCCTATCAGTGACGCCCTGAGCCGAGGTCCGTACCCCACAGGGGGTGCCCTCAGCGTGCAGTCGCTTAGCATGTAAATCTTAGTTTGTAAGCCCTGGCTGGAGGCGTTAAGATTAATTTCTTAATGGCAGCCCCAGGAAAGCCCGGTTGAGCAGTCACGGCCTCACAAGGCCAACTGCGAGATGCCCAACAAAAAAAAAAAAAAACGGCACTAGTCAGTCGCAGCTCAGCCACCGAAGAGGCAACAACAAAGAAGAAAACACAAGCCGAAATCTATGGACAAGACTAGAACAATTCAAGAAGTGTTTTATTTCTGTTTCTATAAGAAGTCTCCGTAGCCCCGAGGTCCTTTTGGGTAGCCGTACCTAATTGACGCATTCAGGGGTGCGTGGTAGCGTGTGTCACCAGCAAGAACCATTAGGATTCAGCGAGTAGGGAACGCACGTCTAAAACATTGGGAGAAGTCCCAGGGCTGTGCGGGTACTGGTCGTATCTGCAACGTCCGCTACAATCGACATGCTAAGAAATAGAAACGATAAGACCGCCCATTGTGTCACCCGTTGTAAATATTCTATCTTTAAGAAGGATGCACTAAAATAGCGGCGAAATTCAAATTTACTTACGCTTTTTTGCAATTTGCAAGTCAGTATCAAGTTGTATGTTAATAAAAACTTTTTCATAAAAAAAACAACCGACTTCCAAAAAACACTACAAAGTGAATAATAATTTTAATTTTAGAAAGTGGTGACTTTGAATATGTATTTTAATTTTTTGTCACCACCTTCCAAAATTAAAGTAATTTTTCACTTTGTAGTGTTTTTCCAAAAGTCAGTTTTATTTTTTCTAAAAAAAATTTTATTTTTCACTTTTTAGTTCGAAATTTCATCATCCTTGGGGTCAAAACTATGCACATTTATGCGATAACAGCAATCACAGTTGATTTGCTGTCATTTTTTTAAGAGTTCCGTTGCCTGTCTTCAAAACTCATCATCAGATCTATATGAAATTTAAATGGGACCATTTCGAAATAAACCTGTTTCGAACTTAAAAGTGATACCCCAACATACATTTAAAATATATATATAAACATGTCGAATTGATAACCTCCTCCTTTTTGAAGTCGGTTAGTAAATATGATTCACAAACGAAACAAATATGGTTTTACAGAATTATAATAATTAGAATTGGCAATACGACCCTCTAAGTTCATATAATCTCATTGAATAATCATGAAAAGTAAGAAAATTTGAATTTTGCGGGTTACCCTGGCGCTTCCCCCTAAATATCCATAATTTATTTGGTGTATCAAGAGTATTCTATCTATCATCTAGTTTACCTTCGACATCAGCCACTTCAGGTTCCTCCGTAGCACTGCTGATAGTTTCAGCTAACTTCTCAGCTTCCTCTCGCTCTCGCCTCTGGTAATCTTCCAACTGTTCGCGAAGACTCTGGTTTTCTTGTTCCTGAAGAGTAAATTGGTTCATTAGAATTGGAACTATTGGGTTAAGAAAAACGTGCATACACGTCCAGATCCTGTGGATGAGTGATAGCAATCATATGTTGATGTTATTTAATAAATATTTAGCTGTTTTCGGTCTGTTTTTTACTCGCATGCGGGCAATTGAAGCCTGCCTGGCTTCGAACCAACGACCTTACGGGTTGTAGGTCGTAAGTTCGAACCCATTCAGGCGCTTCACTTTATGTTATTTATTTCATCACCACTACTCTCAAAGCGATGAAGGAAAACATCATGAGGAAACCGGCATCTCCTAGAATCAAACACTTAGAGACATGTGACATCTACCAACCCGCACTGGCCCTCGTTGTGGATTATAGCTCACTCCCTTTCATAGGGAGGGGGGCTGTGTCCCGGCCGTGGGGACAGTATAGGCTGATCATGGAAGATGTTTCACTGTGTGTTAACACCCTATGTAACTTTGTAATTCTCTGTCCGTAATTTATTTAGTCTGCAACATTTTTCTAGCTAGTGAAGGAGAGGATAGTGCCTTGTGTTTCACCATTGTGCATTTATGTGTAAATAAGAGTAGTGTCTTATCTATCCTATGATAATGTAGAATTTATGGGAGTCACTCCATGTAAAATTCTGGCATTCAGCTACATCTGAGGGGCAATTCTCGTAATTTTAAGAACGTTCACAGTCTGATCTCAGTCTCAATCTGTCAAAAATACCTCTAATTTCCATACATTTTTGACAAATTTTTGACATTTGATTGTCGCTGAGATGAGACTGCAACTAGATTGTGAACGTTTTTAATTACGAGAATTGGCCTTCAGGTTACACTGGAACCCGACCCCAATATAGTTGAAAAAAGGCTAGGCAGATTAAATGAGATTGATTGATATTATTCTAGTTTGTACTCACCATATCGAACTGCTTGTTCTCGAGTTGCATGAGCTGCGATATGATCTCCTGTTCTCGCAACTTGTACATCGCTCGCAGTTCGTCTTGTTCCTCGCCTTCTCGCTGTTCTCGTACTTTCTCCCAGTCCTGAAAAGAAGAAAATGGACTTAAGACTTAACTAAATACATAATCAGAGATATAACGAATATTAAAAGTTTATTTTCAAGTGTCGCTCGCAGTATCAATATATGGAAGGCAGTTGAGAGAGATGGTTGGACTAGTATCCGCAATTTTGAAGAAATATGGTTTAGGGCAAACATGTGGGGAATTGTCTGGAGAAGGCCTTGGTTCGGGAACTACTATCTGAACGAGAAATAATAGTGGACTTGTATCATTACTCGGTGCCATAGAAAAACAATGTGAAATAAGCCCAAAAATACACAGAATCGCGTATTACCCTTCAGTTTAATTGGATGATAATTCTTTCAAAGCTTGAAACATTCAGCGCCAATGTACTGGGAACGATCCTGAGTGAAAAAACTTATCAGAAACTCTGAACGAGGTTTGAAATCCTTTTTTGGGCGTATCACAGGGGCGAATTTGCAGAGTGTTATCGTGGATTCCATTGGTGATTCTGGAACCCTGTTTTCTACAAACGTGCAATACCTACGCGGTCAAAATGCATGGACAACAGATTTTTTTTTTAAATAACCGACGAAAACTATTAACCGTTGGGGGTTCAGAATCATGTACTAAATTCATGATAAATGGTTGCGCTTCGATGTCCCGCCACCCTGTATAATATAATAATACGCCCTATTCGTCTTCTAATTTTTTTTTCTAAGCTACTTCTGAACAAAGTATTCGTTTTCTATGCCAGTACACCTGGCGGTAGTCTTTATTTCCTCTAAGGCCCTTCATATTCTATCACATACCTGTTCCGCCTCTATTCGCTGCATCTCCAAGGTGAGTGAAGTGTCCGCGATTCGTTCCTGTTGTTCTAGTATCAGTTGCATGTTGCGCGATCGTTCTGTATACACCTGTACTGCTGCAGCCTGTAACAATGATATACGTTTATCAACACTTAACATAACGGTACAGTTGGGATCAGCCAATATAGAACAGCTTGTTCAAAATATATTTGAAAGTTTCAGCTAGGCCTGTGGCGGCATCTACAACGCCACATACTACGCATCGACGAACTGACGTCACACAAATCCTGCATCGCGCATTCAAAGTTTACCGCGCGACTCGTATACAGGATAGTCTGAGGATGTCTGGTGGGCTACTGCCCGACGGTCAACCGTCCACACAACATCCCCGACTTCAAAGTCGGGATGTTGTATATACAGGATAAGTTTTTAACCAGTGCGCAGACTGTAACCATGAATTCAGCATATCATTCTAGCGCAGAAATTTTTCGTCATTTATACAAAAAAAAAATCAGCTGTTTCATACGTTTTGACCGCATAGGTATTGCACATTTCTATGAAACAGCTGATTTTTTTTTGTATAACTGATGTAAAATCTCTGCCCTGGGGTGTCTAGAATGATATGCTGAATTCATGGTTACAGTTTTCGCACTGGTTAAAAACGTATCCTGTATATACAACATCCCGACTTCAACCGTCGGGCAGTGGCCCACCAGACACAAAATCCGTTTGGTTGGAGGATCCTCCCTGCACTATAGAGTATGAGTGAACTTTACACCCTGTTCCTTATACCTATAAAGGCCTGTGGTCAAGAGACCACTTTCAGATTTCGAAAATGGACCAAAAATAATAAAGTGATGGTGGTCCTGGCTAAAAAGCAAGCGGTTTCACCAGGCATCGTGTCCGACAGAGGTAGTATCAGTGATGAGCAGTTAGACGATAGTCTACACGCACAACGTTATTGAGTGAGATGCAGAATCATTAAAATAGGCGCGTAAAAAATTAAGAAAAGTCCTTCGCTTCCGAAGGACTTTTCTTAATTTTTTACGCGCTTCAGCGGAGAGTTTTATGAAAAAACCACTGAATAAATCATTACCAATAAAGTTTATTGAACTTTTTGATATTTGAGTTTTGTCGGTACTGTTGTTTTGTAGATTATACACTTCTTTTATTATTTAAACACGCCCAAAGTTGCGGATAAATTAGCAAGAAAAACTAATCTTTGTTGGCTCATAACTTTTTAAAGGCCTTTTATTTTACTATGGTGTTTCTGAACACACAACATTAACAATGAGACATAACAATAACATGTTTAATTTTTGATGTACATTGCCAAACAGTGGAGTAATACTCTCCCGAAGTTTGTATGGAAAAATATGGACTCGTTTTACTATAAATAGGCAAATCTTATGACGAAATTGTGGGCTTTCCCTAAACCTGACTACTTTGAAAACTCAGATTTGCAAACATTTGCACGCGAAGCGTCGGGTAAAAGTTAGTTCCCGAATAAGAGCAAAAGGAACCTGTTACCTTACTACTCCTGTCCACAACAGGCTCTCCTGGCTTCCCTCGGGAGGGCGGCGCGGGCGCTGCAGACGGGCTCAGGTCAGACCAGTTCGGGTAGTCGATTTCACCTGCAGAAAACATGGGGAATAAACAAGATGGCAGGGACATCGACGAGCAAACTAAAACCATGAATTCAGTCCATGACTCTATGACATCATCTGCCTAGCCTTTTCCCAACTATGTTGTAGTCGGCTTCCAGTCTACCCGGATGTAGCGGAATACCAGTAATTTACATGGAGCAACTGCCTATCTGACCTCCACAACCCAGTTACTGGGTAACACGATACTCTTCGGTAAAACTGGTTGTCAGACTCTCGGGCTTCTGACGACCCGTAACGACCGGCAAAGATCCACGAATAACAGCTGGGACAAACGCTTAACGTGCTTTCCGAGGTACGGAGGAGTCATGGTATGTAAAAATGATCACCCATCCACGGACCAACCGCAGCAAGCGTAGCTTAACCTGATTGATCAACCCGTACGGCTGTTTTTCCTTAGCCACAACACAAGTCCCCCTTCTTCAGAATGTCAACTGAATTAATTATAGTTAGAAAGCCAGAAACAATTTCCTTGAAAAAAAGAAACTTAAAGCACTTCATCTGAAAAATATAATATGTAGTGTTACCCAGCATATCGTCCATGAAGTCGTCCTGGCGCGGCGGCACGGCCTGCGGGTTGGTGGTGAAGGCGGGGTACTTCAGTAGCCAGTCCTCGTAGCCCGCCGCAAGCGCCAGTGGCTGGCGCGAGTACTGCACCTTTACGTCCCACTATAACACACAGATATTATTATTATATTATACACCTGTCGAAGATATACACATAGATGAGTTTTTGGCGGGATCCGGTTGGAACATATCGCACGAATTTTCATTTTCATGAAATTTAGTGAAATAGCGAATTAAATTGTATAATTTTGGTAGTGAATTATTCAATTTAATTACATGTGAGTGCACAAGTGTAGTGAAGGTGAAATTAAGTGACTAACGTGGACTTTTCGTGTTCCCCCCAAAAACTCATAATAAGTTGTTGTAAAGTTACTACCGCTTTACATTAACTTTGACTTGACTGACTAAAGACGACTATGACTGTTTTGTAACTTCGTGCCCGGTATCGGGCCATTTACTTGATCGAAAAAGAAAAATTACTTGACACTGGCTAAATGCACAAACCGTGCGAAGCCACAACCGAACAAAAAGAAAGATATACACATAGACCTATTTTCACTGCTGTGCGTTCGTGCAGAACGCGTTTGCCCAGCAGTGAGGTTTTAATCGGCATTCTAAGTGAAATGTATTGTGGTATTGTTTACAAAGGTTTATGGTGTCAATAAAGTTATTTTATTTATTATTTATTTATTTATTATTCTAGTGTCTTTATTCTAATTGACTTGTGGTCGGTGAAAGCTGTATTTTTCAGTGAGAATAGGTTGCACTGTGTTCAACATAAATATAACACAAGATTGGCTAAAAAGCCTACTGCTTCCCCCCCCCCCCCCACCTTATTCTCACTAGAGATATGAATAATTATCTCTCCAATGTCGGAAAAACACAAACAGTGCTCTTCCATTTCAGCATTCGGACAAACCTATTAAGGTTTTTGTAATGTTTCTGTTTACGTTTTGTTTAATTCAAAATCATTTACAACATTAACTTGTTAACTCAATCACTCACTCATATTAGATTTCTATTTTAATTAGTTTTCCATACAATAAGGGAAGGTATACCTTGAGGAGTATAGTCTTGAGCAGATGCAGCGTCTTGCCAGGTATGACGGCGGTGCTATTCCAGTCCAGCATGATGATCAGCTCCATGGTAGCGCGGTCTGCCCAGACAGGTCGGGAGGCAGCGGGGAGGTTCTGTTCTAGTACGTTCGCTGATTGTCTGTGGATCGGATAGAGTATTTGTGAACAGGTGACACTACAATATATACAGTTGTGGTCATATAATTAAGAACTATTTGAAGTTCCAGATTTTTTTATCTAAATCATGTCATGTGTAGTCAGTTATGTGTTCCTTCTTAGAAGTAACTAGTTATGTTATGAAATAGCCACATGAATAGAGCAAATAGGATTAGGAATACAGAATAAAATCGCCAACTATTTTTTTTACATATTTTATTTATTCTCTATAGTAACAAATTCAAATAGTAATGAAGTTGGCCAAATAATTAAGAACGATTTATGAAACTGCACGAGAGTTGTTTTATATGAAACTTAGACTTAATAAATCACATTAATGTGAAGTGCGTAAAGAAAAAAACAATTTAATATATTTTAAACTAAAATTAATAGTTACTAGCATGTCCACGGTCTTTAATTACAGCTTTACACCGGCGAGGCATTGACTCTATCAATATTTGACACTTCGCAAAGGAGATAGAGTTCCATTCTTCAAAGAAAACGTCGTACAGGTCTCTTAAATTGCCACACTGTCGATTTGAAACCTTTTTCTTGACTTCGCACCAAAGATGCTCTATTGGGTTTAGGTCTGGGCTGTAAGCTGGCCAATCTAAGACAGAAACTGATTGCGATGTGACAAATTCCTTAACAGTACGTGCATTATGCTTTGGATCATTGTCGTGCTGGAATGTTCAAATACCCGGCAGCACGTATTCAGCATAAGGTAACATTGTTTCTTCCAGTATATTCTTGTATTGGAATTGATCCAGGTTTCCTTCTATCAGCTTAACAGGTCCAATACCATGTCCAAAAAAGCACCCTCAAACTTCCACATTACCCCACCATGCTTTAATGTCTCCTTTGTGTACTTAGGGTCGACAGTTTTATTCGGAGGGCGTCATACATATCGTTTTCCATCAGAACATACCCTGTTTATTTTTGTCTCGTCGGTTGGCAGGCATCGGCCCTTGCAGACCCCACCAGTTGGTGCTGACATCTCTTTGAGGCGCGCGTGGAACACAACGCGCCGTCGACCTGGACTTGGTCCTTACCGGACAGCGAGCTACCCATTACTCGCCGTCCGCAAGCCCGCGCCTACGGTGGCGGGGAATCAGCCTGGGATTCCTGACGCCCAGGGCGTCTCCCGCGGCGGCTACGGCCGTGAGGGCGCATATATTGCCTCTCCCTCACGTGCGCCGCCTCCCTCTTCGCGAGCATTACTGCTTCGCAGAAGGAGGTGACGGCTACCCATACACTCTCGCTCCGTACCATGGCCTGGACTAGGGCCGGACGCGAGAGATCGCCGCCGCTAATCGCCTCCACAAGGACACGGCGGTGTTCCGCAAAAGCCGGGCAGACCTCCACCGTGTCCTCAGGGCGATCTTCGCAGTGGAAACACCCGGGCGTTTCCTCCCGCCTTATTCGAAACAGGAACCTCCCGAAACAACCGCGTCCGGTGAGGACCTGCGTCAGGCGGAAGGTCCTTGCTATCCTTCCGTGCAACTTTTCTTCTACCAAACCCCTTCGAATAGTGCGTGCCGAGATTGCTGAAGGGTTGTTTTCACCAAAATATTCTTTTCTCAGCTCATTAGACCCTTTAAAAGGAATTCGTTTTGCCAAATGAACGGTATTTCGATCATCTCAACGAGATGACTTTCTTTGTTTAGGTACACGCGAAACATTCAATTTTTTTCGCGTTTTCTTCAAATATTACTAGTCAGATGGTCTTAAGTAGCCTAATTAGGAATAACTTAGCTGAAAACAGCGTCAAAATGCGTCACCTGGATGCAAAGATATGACGAATGTCTGAAAACTTGGTTTGCTTGTAGATAAGAGCGCACTTTAAATTTTCCTTTGCTAAGTAAAGTAAGCAATAAGCATCTCAATCGCATAAGACCATTATACGTACAAAGCTAATGTTTGTCTTATGCTACGCTGGCTCACATCTGAATTTATATTCAGATGTGAACAAAAAATGAAACATGAATGATGTTGAAAATGAACATTATTTTCATGGAGATAAGGTACTCATTCGTATAAAACGCTTACTTTACTTTGAAAAGTAGTCAAAGTGCGGTCTGTCCGTCTGTGTAATAGGGTATTTTACTCTATATTAGAAAAAAAAATATATTATTGAGATAGCTTAGGCAAAAAGCAGTCGGAAAATGTTAGTTTTAGTTCATGAAATAACAAAATACATTTTAAAATCACACACACATTGTTAATCTATTTTTGAACACCATGAAATAGTAGCCGCATTTTATTACGTCATACCGCTGAATAAACCAATTAACTGAACAACTTTGTAGTTTTATTACTTTCGTAACCAAACTAATTTTTATTGAAATAATATCTTAAGGTGCGTTTACACGAGCAACTAAAATTGGTCCATCTTGGGCAATTCACGTC
Source organism: Antitype chi (assembly GCA_947359405.1). NCBI lineage: Eukaryota > Metazoa > Arthropoda > Insecta > Lepidoptera > Noctuidae > Antitype > Antitype chi. The sequence continues at coordinate 1,482,406 of OX375827.1, read as the reverse complement.
AAATAAGACGTCTCGGTTACATCCAGCTATTTAGGGCAATTCCAACATGTAGCAACCTGTTGCCAGAGATACGGCTACATAATAATATGGAGCAATATGGAGCAACTTAAAAAAAATTAGGCAATGCGCCTCCCGCGCCGCCGGCCGGTTCGTCTCGCAAAAACGAGACGTAGTTATACGTACAAACGAGATAGAAAGAAAATTGACTAAAAATTCCCAAACCGATTGGATATTCGGCAATTCGATATCTACCTATTGCCAAAACACATCGGCAATTTATTGTTGTTGCTCCAGATTGCTCCACTTAATTGATCCACATTGATCCATTAATGTTGCCGACCAATAATTGCTCAAAAAAAATCCCGTGAGAGACCATCTTTACATTCAGGAACAGCAAACCAACGATAAATAGAATAATAAGTTTTTTTATTATTATAAACAATTATCATACAAATTATAAGCGCATTTATTTATTCAGCAAACTGACGTCAAACCCACAGACCAATATGGCGTACACTGCGTCCAGCTTTTTCGTCAAATTACGCGCGAAATATGAAATTGTAAAATTTAAATGCATATTTTTTATTGCACTAATCCATTAAATAAAAATTGTGTTTTTTTTTGTGGTTTATTAGCATTTTAGAATCTAATTAAGACACTTTAAAAAAAATGGGTGTAAAACCATATTTGCTCTAAGTATGTACTGTAAAGGTTTGTTGCTTACGAATGCAACCTTTATGTTAATACAGGCCGGTAATAGAATGACTGTCACATTTGAACGATTAAGATGATTGGATTAGGATTCTATCCGTCAAAGCGAATAGGATTAGTTTTATCCTAAGAATATATTCTAATTATTATGTTAGGCGCGGCCCTGTAAAAGTCTAACTTATCTAAATATACAATATTGAACGTTACTCAATATTTTATTGGTACCTAGACCCCCTAGGTATCACATTGTGGTGGAGGTGCCCTATCGATACCGGAGCACCCCCGCGATATAAGTGCGCACACAAAGCGCATATTGTAAAAAACCCTATAAGCGTGCGCCGTGGCCGACACCGGAGCACCCCTATAAAAATAGTGCGCACCTAGAAGAAGAATACAATAAGGCGCAACCTATCGCACCCAGAAGAAGACGAATAAAGCTAAGTGGTTTTTATTATTTGTATGATAAAAGAAAGTAAGGAAGATGGCATACCAATGTTTTTGGCCAGAAATTAATAAATTCTTTTCGGGCACGCATAGATATGAATGTGTCGAACAATTTATTAGTGAGTTTATTGAAGAAGCTAACCATTATGGATGGCGTAAGAGCGATTGGGCGCTCATAATAAGCGCATATATGGATAGCGCTGCCCTAATGTTTCATAGATATATATACCGTGAAGGTATGACCTTCGAGACTATGTGCAACAAATTGAGGGAAGAGTTCGAGTGCAGATGCCACCCATGGCACAAGTATTTAGTGCAAGAGGAAACCATTGCACTAACAACGTCCGAGGAAGTCGGAAAGGAAAGCATTGTTGATGAAAATAATGACGCTGAATTATTTTCTAGAATAAAACAAAATGATGACAACCAGGATGACAAGCACGCTGACAGCTATGATGACAGTGAGGAAGTCGAATGCAGACCTGGGAATGCTGAAGAAGATTTGAGCGAAGTGTTCGAGACCGAACACGAGGAAGAGATGGACGAATCGGGTCAGAGCATTCCAATTATTTATCCTTTTAGCTTTGTTTCAGAGCCTCGGAATGAATCCTTGTCCAAGGAAAACAATGTTCGCGATGACGAAACACATAAAAATAAAGTCATCGTCGATCATAATATTGAGCATGAACGAAAGTCCATGATGGTAGAAACTAATCAACTTTCATTGCCGACCGAAACGAAGGAGGACGAGCAGTCATCCGTGACTCCAAAGGGTGATGATTTTAAGTTTGCTTTAGAGTCAAGGGAAAGTAAAGCTGAGCAGGAGATAGTTAAGGTCGTCACAGCTTCACCTGAGCAGTCATCCAGTTCATTAGATGAAATCGAGATCATTCCAATGCCTTATACACAAACAAGCAAAGGAAATGATATGAAAGTTATGGTTGAAAAGTTCAAAAATATAAAGTTTCATAAAACTCTCAAATCTGTAGGTCATCGCAATTGTCCAATAAAAATTAAAAATGACAAAAGAAAACGCAATAATGTTTCGTTACGACGAAAGCGCACCATTTATAATATAAGAATAGCGCCTATTAAGAAAAATGTCGCATACAAATATGCTGGACAAACTAAAATAAAAAACTTAACTCCAGAACTAAATAAACTCAAAAGAAGTTCTAGGAAGTTTAATAAATATTTTATAAAGACATTTTCGCTAAGGCAATTTATAGAAACATTGTTCATATTAAAGCATAAATTTAAAAGAATAAATAGTAGAAAGATCAGGGAGAATTTTCATGTTAGATTAAAACCATTTCTCGTTTATAGTTTTTTTTTATTGCCCCTTTTTGTCACATTAATTAATTTTTTAGTGTCATTATTGTATTATAATTTCAATGTCAACTAGATGTAAACATATAAACATTAATCCATTATTTTAGTTTGGTTAACTGTACATTTTATTAATGCTTGTTATTTTGTATTCATTACATATGAACGTGAGACAACATCGGACACGAGGATACACCGGGTCAACGGGTGTCACTCCTCACAACCACGCAGAGTCTGAGGGAAGTACACCACGACTATATATTCATTACCTAGGATTCACAGCGGTGAATTAGCATGGGCATACTCCAGAAGATAGTAATGTGTGTTAAGTAACTACGCGAACTAATTAAACTTGTAAACTGTGGTTCCACCTAGAGGGGGGAAGACACTCACTCTAAGCCGACCAACTTTGCTAAAGAAGCATAGTCTTCGCAAAGGGTGTTGAGTTGACACCACTGGTTCAGCCTATAGATGAACACTCTTTACCTTCACTCACACAAGCCATGGCCAACTTTGCTAAAGGAGCATGGTCTCCGCAAAGAGTGTTGGATTGACACTACTGGTTCAGCTTTTAAATAAGGACCCACAGATTTTCATCAGCTGAGGCTGATATTAAATGGAAAGGCGTAGGTATATTTTTAGAATCAGCTGTTGCTGATATTAAATGGAAAGGAACGAGAGAGGAGTAATTATATATTTTTTTTAAATTTTAGCTCTGGAGTATGAACATCATTTAGATTGTTTTTGATGAATTCAAAGTGTGGTCTAGCCTCTTAACCTTTTCCTTCCCTCTGACTCAATGCCGTCCGATGGAGCAAAAGCTTTTGATGTTGAGAACTTCTCTGATTAACCCTTCTGGACCAATGTGAACTTTCACATTGATTGTTTGCTGTAGGAGGCCACGTCGCGTCTTTTCCGTTGGTTTTGACGTGACGAGGTTCAAGCATGACAGACTTAGTTTGAATAGGTGCATGTTAGCACGCTTTAACGTTTAACTTTGCTGACTCTGTTCATAGTGTCATAGAAATGTTTGTCCTGTCCTTGAGCCTTCTCATTTAAGAGTTGGACCTCATATTATAAGTTTAATGTCCAACGTCAGGTAAATTATTCTGATAGGTTTATAGGTAGGTATCTCGTGACTGTTCAAATGTTGTGAATAAAAGTCTTGTTTAGATATACGACTACGTTAATCCTTTTATTCAAGGGTGGGCGTAGCTCATGTAAAGGTTTGTTGCTTACGAATGCAACCTTTATGTTAATACAGGCCGGTAATAGAATGACTGTCACATTTGAACGATTAAGATGATTGGATTAGGATTCTATCCGTCAAAGCGAATAGGATTAGTTTTATCCTAAGAATATATTCTAATTATTATGTTAGGCGCGGCCCTGTAAAAGTCTAACTTATCTAAATATACAATATTGAACGTTACTCAATATTTTATTGGTACCTAGACCCCCTAGGTATCACAGTACCTACAATATTGTAAATCTGGAATTCTGAAGCAGTGATTTATAAGAAAATAATGCTTCGTATAAAAGCGCAAGCGAAAGACTCGTTCCAAACGCGTTAAAAATCGCGCTGTTACCCGCCTTTTTTGTGAGAACGATACATTAATTCTGTCATTACAAGTTCATACGATCCGAACGCGCTCAAAATATGGGATAATACCAAACCTCACTCAAGACTCAAGTACATATTACATAAAGCTAGTTTCAACCAATCATCTTCATCAATCATATTTAAGTAATACTTGAGTCTTGAGTGAGGTTCTGTAATGCGGGACTAAGAGTTTTCTTACGCCCTTACCCAGGAGAAATACACTCTTCCGGCACGCTGATGCACGATGGGCAGTTGATGTGCGAGTCCACATAGTCCTTCCCTGGCCTTGCATCCAGGATCATCACCTTCAGCTTACCACTCTTCAGAATCGTGTATAGCTGCTCACTCTTGATTGTCACCTCATCGGGACCTGGAACCAAGGAGTCTAATGTAATAAGGTGGAATGTGTGTAGAAAAAACTTTTTTGTTCACCTTATTGGCAGGGCAGATTTGAGGTTTTTCGATCTTGTGTTGGTAAATGGTATACCTATATTGGGAAAATTTATGAATTAATTAGTGAAATTAGATATCAACTGCATGAATATAAATTGCCTGATTTGATGAGGATGGATCATTGTACATTTTTGTTTAAGGATAAAAGGCATTTTGGCTTTTTTTTGGAAAACCTTCTGTAAATTACTATAGGCTGGAAATGATGAGACTGGTTTGCCAAAACATTATCAGTAGTATCTGATAATTCTGGGAATCGACGAGCTGCGATAATTGTGGGGAACCCCCACAATTTCTTGAATAACCTTTTGCATGTGTTTCGTTCTGAGGTTAATAAAAACCTATTTAATGATGGTAAAGCGCAGCTGAGCCAAAATTAGGCAGTCTACCCTCATTTTAAGGCCTTATCTTTTTCACCCGTAGGTATTTGACAAAATTTGACGGCACGGTTGGCGCAGTGGTTAAGCAATTGACTGCTGCGCTGCGTGTCGCGGGTTCGATTCCCGCACGGAACAAATATTTGTATGACCTACAAGTAGTTGTTCCGGGTCTGGCTGTTTGTTTATGTGAGTTTAAATGTTTGTGAACGCACCCACAGTACAGGAGAAATTCCTAGTGTAGGGCAAAGTTTTTTATAAAAATAAACATAATTAGCCTGTAACGTTCCCACTCCTGGGACGCAGGCCTCCTCTCTGTGGGAGGGAGTGGGCCACCACGCGGGCCCAGTGCGGGTTGATGTCACGCGTTTTCGAATTTTTGATTCTAGGACATGCCGGTTTCCTCTCGATGTTTTCCTGCACCGTTTTGAGTGCGGTGGTGATTAAATAATTTACACGAAGGAAAGTGCCTGTCTAGGTGCGCACCTGCGACCTACAACTCGTAAGTCGCATTAAGGCCCATAGTTCCCTCAACTCCCGTTTGTATGCTAAAGCACGACTGCCGCCCGCGCCCGCGCAGGGCACCTCTGAGCCTTTATCTCAAAATGGGGGTATTCCTTGGCAAATACTGATTAATTTACAATTGTGCTTCGGCGATTCTGTGGTACCTCTAACTATCTATTTTTCAGTGTATTTTTTTTTTTCGCAAAAGTATTAACCATACAAAAAAAGTACTTCCGGCAAAATGATCTATATGAATCTATAGCAAAATCGTATATTTTTCAAATCTTCAAGACAAGCCGTTAATGAGCAGTACGGTTCATAAAGTGACCGTGTTACGCTACCAAACGGGACGTGGGCCCTTAAGCTGTCAATAAGTGCTCTGTATTTGGACAACCGTTATTGTGTGACCGTTTACCACTTTCTTAGGAAACCAAAGCATTACACTAACTTATTTCATGTTCACATTATAAAATAAGTAACTCTGACCATGAAAATAATTTGTAATCATTAACAGATGGGGAGGAGTCTGGATTTATGCTTTCACGGTTGCGCAACGACATGCTTTGCTTTGCTTTGCTTGGTAGTATAGATGCAGGCCTATCCTGCTGCCTCCCTCAGAGGCAGTAGGGTGGCGGGGTCTTGAGGGTGAGCGCTGCAGTCGTGTAGATCCTCAAGGCAAGTCTGGTGGGTGTACCTTCCCGAGGTTGCCGCCCCGTTCTTGGTCTAATTCCTTAAGAAATAGACGTAACAAAAACCGCCAGGCGCCAGTGCATTCCCATCCTATTTACCTTGACCCCATTCGTTCCCGTCTGTTAGCCCTCCTGCCCCAAATCTCACAATCCTTCCCCACCCCACTCTGCCTACATCCCTATTCCTTCCACTCCCACTCCTTAACTTCCGCTCCAAACCGCGACCCCGTCGTGACTGGGTGGTGGCGGGCTCGACCTTCACTACAATCAGCTGATGGCGAGTCGGAGCAACTAGTCACCTGCGCTAGGACCTGCGCAGTTGAGCGCCGTGAGCGGGGATGAAGGAGTCCTGGGGGGTTGAGCCAAGCGGCTCTGGTTGTAATGTGCCCGTGAGGCAACACGCCCCCTTTGGTCTGGATTTCAAGCGAAACGGTGGCCCTACCCAATAGCCAGGGGTAGGGAAATGGCCACAGTGTCCCGTCAGAGGGCCACAGGCGAGGTGCGTGAGGTCCGCGGAGGCTGCCCTTGGGCGACCGAAGCGGTAGGTAAAGGTCATGCTGACGGTGTAAGTGAGGGTTGTTCAGCTCGTTTGGTGGGCCAACCTGATCGAGCACCCGATGTCGCACTGTAAACCAGCCTTGCGCACCTATATCTCTCTGGTAATCCTAACGTTCGAGCTTATTTCATAGTGAGACGTTCCCAGGTGCGGGCTCCATGGTGGGTGGGAGCCAGAGAGACGAATTTTTTGTACTATTTAATATGGATGCTTCAAAGCCAATTAAAACCCACACCAAAGGGGTGGAGGCGAAAGCCGATGTAACCCCCAAGGGAAGTGCTCGCACTTCTCTTGCCCCTGGTCACCCTGCAGCTAACGCCGCAGGATCCAGTGCGGGCGGCGGTCTAGCTGTGGCGAGAACCACAACCAAGACCAAACCGAACAAGTCCCAAAAAAACCAGAGGACGTCGGCGCTGATTGGGACCAGTACCGACCCCTCTATAACCCAGGCGGTAACGACGGCGACGACTAATTCCACTGCCGGTCCGACCCTTGCCACACGAACTCCGGTGCCGGGTAACACTGGCACTGCGAAATACCCTCCCACTCCTGCTGCTCTTCTAGCCTCCTCACACCAGGCGGCCCCAACCGGCCAAATGGAGAAGGCCAGTCGAACCGAGGACGCATTCTCTCGCGTCTGGCAGGTCGTGGGAAAACGAGGTAAGGGCAAGGGTAAACGTACTCAACAAGCCCGGTGCCCTTACACAGACCCCTCAGGTTCACCTGCCACCTCAGCACAAAGCAGACGGCCGACAAGGAAAGAGCGACGTCAGGCTCGTCAGGCTCACAGGAGACCAGGTAAGGGGTCTATAAACCCGCAGGACCCTGCCGCTAGTTCGGACAAACCGACTAGTGGTAAGCTGAACTTCTCCACTGGGAAGCGGTCACAGACTGAGGCCGGCTCGAGTCGAGTTGCGCCCAGTCAACGGCCACCCAGTGTCCCAGAGAGACCGACTGCGACATCACAGCGACCCGATTCGAAGGATCAGGCCGCGGCCAAGCGAGTTCTCAACGAGACATCAACACCTCGGGGGGATCATAAGCGGCCGCGACTTGATCAATCCAAGCGGGTCGCTAAACGTAGCTACGCCCAAGCTGCCAGCGCTACCCTCGACGTCGCGATCACCTGCGACCGCACGGGTATCATCAGCAAGGACGTATCGGACCGGGTGCTCACTGCTATTCAGAAGCAGATCATCATCGAGGCCCGGTCCCCTAAGCCAGACACCCCAGGGCCGACTTTTATCGCCAAGCCGGTGTTTGCCGGGGGTGTCCTCAAACTATGGTGCGGCAACGACCACACCTTAGCGTGGCTAAGAGAAGCTGTCCCCGCACTGTCCCTCCTTGCTGGCACTCCGTTGGTTATGAAGTGCCAGTCGGAGATTGAGAGACGTGCACGGTGCGGAATCGTGATCCCAGACGAGCAGGGGGTCTTCGAAGAGCCGACCGATATTGGGCGCGCCCTAAGCTACCAAAACCCCTCTGTGGACATCAAGAGGTGGGTACTCCTGCACGTCAACAAACAAGCCGCGGCATGGTTCGTCGTGGTGGGTGTTCCTGTGGACCAGATTCCGGCCCTAATGAAAGCCGAGCGCCGGCTCTCAATAGGAGTGGGGTCGGTGTACATTAGGTTCCAGGGCCAGAATGGCAAGTACACCGACACCCCTCACGGATGGGACCCAACCACGGAGACCATCTCCGAGAACACTGAGCTGCCGCCAGTGACACCAGCGGGGGAGACCACTCCTCCACCATACAACCCGGAAACACCCGTGGCCGATCCTGCGGTTGCAGAGTCGGCCGCACCGGCAGCCGCCACCGTGGGTGCCGCCCCTTCCCTGGGCGAGGAGCTGGACGACATGACCCTGTCCCCGGCTTCCTGCCGGGGGGAGGACGGTTTTGACGAGGGCGACCTGTTTGCCGGGTTAAGACTGGGGGAAGAAGACGAGGGGCCGACCAGCGATGTCGTGCCTTTTGTCAAGTTGTAAAGTCCTCCAGGCGAACCTCCACCACAGTCAGACCGCGACGGCTCAGCTCCGCAAGTGGTTGGAGGTTCAACGCACGGCCATTGCCCTGATCCAGGAGCCGTGGATTAGGGCTGGCCACATACAGGGACTCTCCAATCTAGGAGGTAAGCTCCTGGTCACCACTGATCACGATCAACCCAGGTCGTGCATCTATGTAACAGGTAACCTCAAAACACAGCTCTTAACTGAATTCTGTTGCAGAGATGTCTCTGCAGCTAAGCTGTCAATACACCGTGCCGATGCCGTGGAGATGGTGATCGTCTTTGCCTGAGGCGGAGGCGCCGCCCCCGCACAACCTCGCCCGTCTTGTGAGCCATTGCGAGAGTCGTGGGTTTGAGGTTGTCATAGGGGCCGACGCCAATGCGCATCACCAACTGTGGGGCATGGACACTCAGAACGAAAGGGGTAAGGCCTTGGTTGACTATCTATTCTCGACTAACCTATCCCTACTAAACACCGGTGCCGAACCGACATTTGTAACAAGGCGTAGCCGCACGATCATAGATCTCACCCTGGCAACAGAGGGCGCGGCGGAAATCACCACGGGGTGGCAGGTCTCCAAGGAGACTTCCTGCTCCGATCACAGGTGGATTCGCTTCGATATCCAGGTCTGCGCTCAGCCTGTAACACCACGTCGCAACCCGCGCAATACGGATCGCGGCACCTATACACGCAGCCTAGTACTCAAGCTTGCGACACCGACCGGTCCGACGTCATTTGCGGACACGACACAGATTGAGGCACAAGTAAGCCAGTTAACTAATTCTATGATAGACAGCTACCATACTGCCTGCCCCGAGACCACCCCGCGCAGCACACCGGGCAAGCAACCTTGGTGGGGCGCTGACCTGGAGCGCAAGCGCGGGAAGGTAAGGAAAGCTCTAAATAGAGCCATGAACACTTCTGCTGATGAGGATTGGGATAGCTACTATGCAGCCAAATCCAGCTACAAAAAATGCATCAGATATAGGAGTACCGCGGGTTGGCGCAAATTCTGTGGCGGCATCGAGTCTTGCCAACAAGCCAACAGGGTAAGGAAGGTTTTGGCGCAACGGAATACATCGGGGCCCGCTACCCTCCGCAAACCTGATAACACACTCACGACATCGCCTGAAGAAGCAAGACGCGTCCTAATAGAAACTCACTTCCCTGGATGCGTCTTCGAGCAGGTGATCGACTGGCAGGACGTAACTCAAACACCATCAGAAAACGACTGGCGGTACGCACATAGGGTGATCACACTGGAGAAACTCCAATGGGCCATCCGTAGCTTCCATCCTTTCAAGGCAGCTGGCCCCGATGGAGTGTTCCCCGCCTTATTGCAATGGGGGGGAGCCTCTATCACTAGTAGGCTAGTGCCTCTAATGAGGGCATGCCTGGCCTTTAGATACGTTCCCAAGGGATGGAGGGAAGTGAAAGTCATTTTCATCCCAAAGCCAGGTAAAAGTGACTATACTAACGCCAAATCCCACCGACCAATCAGCCTAACCTCTTTTCTGTTGAAAGCAATGGAAAGGCTTTGTGATAGGGAGCTGAGAGACGGCGCTCTTAAAACCATACCGCTACATGGTAACCAGCACGCATACAGCTCAGGTAAGTCGACCGAATCTGCTCTTCATCAAGTGGTCAGCCAGATAGAAGAAGCGATACACCAAAAAGGCACCTGCCTGGGCACTTTCATAGACATCGAAGGAGCCTTCGACAAAACCAACTTCTCCAGCATCGGCAGCGCCCTCTCCAGACATGGGGTGGAACAGGTACTGACGGACTGGATTACGAACATGCTCAGCAAACGAATGGTTCGGCTTGAGGATGAGCAGCAGCTGGCCATGATAGCCAGAGGCTGCCCCCAGGGAGGGGTGCTGTCCCCCCTTCTATGGAATTTGGTGATTAATGACCTTATCACCAAACTCAACGCCAGCCGTTACTTTACAATAGGTTATGCGGACGACCTCGCAATCCTTGTTTCGGGGAAAGTAACGGGAACGATCTGTAACCTCACTCAGCAAGCACTACGTATAGTAGAGAGATGGTGTAGGGATTTTGAACTACATATCAGTGAACCCTACCAAAACGGAACTAGTCATGTTTACCCAAAAACGAGCATTAGGCCCTTTTCGCCTACCGAAACTGTTCAATACAGAACTCCAGTTGGCCAACCAAGTTAAGTATCTCGGGGTTACCTTGGACAATAAGCTAAACTGGAGCAGTCATCTAGACAACAAGCTGAACAGGGCCTGCATCACATTCTGGCAGTGCAGGAGAATGATAGGTAAGAAGTGGGGTCTATCACCCAAAATTATACTATGGCTGTACACCGCAGTGATCCGCCCCATGATCACCTACGGAGCCGTGGTCTGGTGGCCCCGCACCAAGTTAGCTACAGCCACCGACAGACTACAGCGTATGCAGAGACTAGCCTGCATGGCGACCACGGGCTGCATGAGGACTACTCCGACTGCAGCAATCGAAGCCATGCTGGGGCTACCACCGCTCCACCTGTTCATACAGCAGGAAGCAACGATGGCCGCAGCGCGTCTAAAGGCTATAAATCTCTGGAGTAAGAAAGACACACAACACACCGCACTGCTCAAGGAACTCCACAGTGAGTTCCCCATTACGAAGGCTATAAATGACCGGGTGCCCAAACAATTTATCTTCGATAAAAAATACAGAATCCAACTGCATGAGGATCAACGATGCGAAGGCTTGCGCCCCGCAGAGCTGCGCATCTTCACGGATGGATCAAAGACAGGTAGTGGCACAGGGGCTGGAGTCTTCTCGGAGGATTTCAACATCCACATAGCCACACCGCTGGGAGTCCATAACACAGTGTTCCAGGCCGAATGCATGGGCATCTCCCTTGCCGCGTCGGCTATCATGGCCAGGGAAGTTAAGGACCACTCGATCCGCATACTCTCAGACAGCATGGCTGTTCTGCAAGCGCTGAACAGTCATATAGTAGACTCTGGGCTGATATACGAGTGCCACCAGCGCCTCAACGAGGTAGGTAGCCTAAATAATATTACCATCCAGTGGATCAAAGGACACAGCGGCTCGCTTGGCAACGATGCAGCTGATGAACTTGCCAGGAGGGGGTCAAGCATGGTACCAGTGGGACCGGAGCCCATTGCGCCTCTCCCCTTCGGGTATCTACGCGCTCTGGTAAGGAAACGTACCAGGGATCAACATCAAAAAATTTGGTTGGACCTAAGTGAGTGCAGGCAGGCCAAGGAAGCACTTCCTGCGTTCGATGCCCGCCTCACGAAACAGGTTCTCCGATTATCTAAACCACAGCTGCGTACAGTTACAGCAGCCGTAACGGGCCATGGGTCATTTAACAAACACCTCTTTGTCATAGGAGTAACAGATAGCCCTCTGTGCAGGGCCTGCATGGAGGACGACGAGACAGCGGCTCACGTGCTGTTAATCTGCCCGGTGGTCGCTAAGTACAGAGAAAAATACTTCGGTAACCCAGGTACCCTACGTGAGATTGTAAGCAACACCAAGGCGTTGCTGGCCTTTCTCGAGGAGCTGGGGTGGATCGAATAGCTGATTTTCCCACCCGTACGCAAAATACGCGCTTAGACGTGGAGTTGCGGACAACAGCCCGTATTACCTATTACCTATATTACCTATTAACAGATTCTGTATGGATGCTATTATATTGCTAATTCATTTTATCTATGATTAGACTGATAACAGAATGATAGAGGAAGTGATTCATTGAGGTATTCAATTTTATGTATCAAGTAGTAGGTAGGCCGAAGCAAGCAAAACTTGTTCAGGTGGAGATCCACAGATGGCTCCACCCTAGAGTGTAAATGTGGTGCTGTCTCAAAAACAATGGGGCACTTAATCTCTCCTCTAAGTAGCACTTAATATCGTGTCCAGCATGTCCTGTTGTCTACACGCTACAGTTGATAAATGCTACTGAAAGTACCAAGCTAGTAGCCCAATTCTGGACTGACTACACCTGCCTGCCTGGGCTGGGTAGATAGCTTACAACACGAAAAGAAGAAGGAGTAGTACCACCAACTAAATTATTAGAAAAGCTTACAAGCATAGAATACTCCACAGTATTGTGTAGACAGATCAAAGTAAAAAATCGTTACTAAAAATTGGTTCAGAATCAGCACATTTTTAACATCAAAATTACATAGACAACCCTCAAAGTGACCACCCTTCACCACTTACTAGTGTTTTAGCTAAGATAAAGTAGCGGTGCAACAAATTTCCCAATAACAATTTAAACAATTTACATTTAGTAGGGCAGGTCTGCTAAGGCATATTATATTGCATATGTCATGACTTTTACACAAATATAAAATTCAATTATGTTAACCCTCTTTCCACTATAATTTAAAAAAAGCTGTTTTTTTAACTATTAAAGTACAATCTATTATGTCCCCACTGCTGGGACACAGGCGTCCTCTATAAGGGAATAATACACCATGCATGTCCAGTGCAAATGGTGGATGTCACATGTCTTCGAATGATTGGTTCTAAGACATACTGGTTTCTTCTCCTTTCATTTAATGTTTTGAGAGCAGTGGGGATGAAATGATATATTCAAAGTAAAGTTCCTGCCGGTGTTTGTACTCACAACCTACATCTCATGACTGGGCCACCACTACTCCTAAATAGAAGTAGAAATAATTTTTGAGGATAATTAACTAAGTAAGATATTTTGTAAAACCTACCTGGTAAACCAAGAGGTTGTGGTGGTTCAATGACCGGTGTGGTCTCCGTTGTCTTCTTCCGGCTCTCGTCTATCTTCTGTTTGATCAACTCATTCTCTTTTATGTCATTCAATCGCTTTGTTTTCTGTTCTTTCTGGTATCTTAAATGTTTACAACCAAAATTATTGTTTATCTGTGTGTTATGTATTTTTTTGATAAAAATCCTGTTCTATAAGAACATAAACCTGTAATAATTATATTATAATTATGGGTGTAACACAAGCCCTACTTGCATAAATACTTGTAAAGGATACCACTATTTGTTTTGCATTTTCATTTTATAATTTTAATAATCAATTTGTCCCTTCTTACATGGGTCAAAAAGATAACTGGCTAAATGTGAGTGTACAATAATCCCCTGTGAGCTGCGATAATCTTTTGAGAAAACCCACATAATGTTAAGTTACATTATGTGGAATTGTCAATTATTTTTCAAGTATTAGTACAGACGCCAGCACATCAAGCTACACCAATCTGTCAAATTTCTTTGATAGATTTTCAAATTTATTACAATATGATAAGGTTCATGTTCAATTGGGACAATTTGACAGTTTGGGATAGCTTGACCTGCTGGCGTCTGTACATCAATCTGCTCAAGCATGGCAAAAAAAAATAGTGACAGTGGTCTAAAAGCTTGTCTGATATGCACAATGCCCATTCAGAAAGGTTGGTATGGTTAACTTTCCTATACTTGCACATTGGTCTGTAAGACTGGCGAAAAACCCTTTCATGATTTTTTCGTTGCTGCTGGTATCTTGTATATTTATGTACATATAATCATTTATTTCAGATGAATTAGACATCCATTTTTGTGTTAGTAAGTACTTAAGAGCTAAGTTAGTAACATCACAATACAATACATGAAATCAATTAGACATGTGGAGTGCAATCCAGTGTCTAATAAAAGTACCGTCTAACCGGTCTGCTATTACTTTCAGAATGCTGTTGGAGCTTGCTCGGATACGGTGCAATATGGAGGCCGCTCGTTTTCTCATGATGGCATGAAAAGCCATCAATCCGAGCCTCCATAAACATGCCAGACGCACTACAGCATCTCGGTAGCCCCAACAACACCCTAAAAGCATTATTATACTGTATTTGTATTTATGGTAAGCTGCCTGATTTAGTCAGTATTTTTCCCTATTTAGATGAAATAAAATCAATTATTTCATTTCAATAAAATATCTGGAATAACAAGCCTATGTCATATATCTTGTTTTTTAAATTTTATTTCAGTTTTATAAACAATGTATTCACATAATCCCATCCTTGGAAGACTTTGTTATGGTGTCTGGCATTGATGCATAAAGACTTCTTAGTGTTATGTGTCACTCTATAGTGTTTTGTTAAGGTGCTAGGCAACCATTATTATTGACTGTCTGTATGACTTTGAAAAAACGATATAAGACTATTGAGTACGTTTAAATCCGCGAGTGAAATAAACTGATTGTTTAGCTAGAATAGGCCGGTCTACAGCAATTGTAATAATCTAATAGTGTTGGTGCTCTCGTTCATTAGCTTCTGCAAACCTCTGTATAGGTATTCTTTTGTTTTGAACAATATACATTTATCAGGTTATGGGCAACAGCATCTGATCTTAAAGAGACTAATCATGGATTATTCTACTAAAATAGATATCGGCAAACTCACAGGAAAAGAAAACTGGTCCACATGGAAATATAAGATTTCCATCCTACTTGATGGTACTGAAAAAGCCCTAGAAGTAGTGGAAGGCCGTTTTCCTAAACCTATCCTCGCGGTCGGAGCAGGTGACGCTGACATCGCTAGCTATGATACGATGATGGCCAATTATAAGAAGGCTGAAACTGGCGCTCTACTCATGTTGACGACTAATATGTCTGAGGATACACTCAAAAAAGTCATGAGATTTAAGACTGCTCATGAAGTCTGGTTGGAATTACACAGATTATTTGACGGACAATCGGAAGATAGAGCTTACAATTTAGGTTTGGAGTTCTTTGGACTAAAGCATGATAAGGCGGACGATATTCCAACTCACATGTCAAAACTCAAGAACGTCTGGAACGAATTGAAGGTGGAGGTTGCCAAGATTGACTCCACAGCTAAGCTTCCTGAAATGTTTCTGATCTGTAAGGTCTTAGACACACTGGACGACAGGTTCTTCAACTTCAAGTCAAGCTGGCTGATGCTAAAGCAGTCTGAGAGAACCATTGACAGTCTTACAAGTAATCTGTGCGCATTTGAGAGAGATCTGGTTTGTCAAGTAAGCTCTAAGGAGGAAGCACTAGTGACTACACATAGAGAGCGACAAATCAAGCGCAATAAAGACGAGCAACTGACATGCAACTACTGTTCTGGCAAAGGACACAGAGTACGCAAGTGCAGAAAGTGGATCAGAGATGGGAGGCCACCTAAATCAACTACAAGCACGTCAGGCTCTAGCTCGAAATCCAATCAAGTGCAACACATCTCGCTGATGGTAAACACATGCTTGTCAGGACGAACACAAGATCTTCACAGCTGGTTTGTCGACAATGGAGCAACGACGCACATTGCAGTAAGGAGCGATTTCTTCACGGAATATCATGAATTTGACGCTGATCACACAGTTACGACTGCAGATGGGACCACAATTCCAGCGTTAGGAAAGGGAACCGTAGTGGTAGCATCAAATGTCAATGGCAAGAAGGAAGAAATCAAGCTTAATGATGTGTGGCTAGTACCATCGTTAACGAAGAACTTATTCTCTCCGTTAGCAGCGCAAGATAGGATGCAGAACAGCATTTTTACGGCAACAACTAGAGAATGCAAGCTCGACATTGAAAATATCACAAGAGTTGTTGGCAAGAGAGTTCCTTTTGGAGGACTTTACAAGTTGGATATGAAGACAGTTATTCCTAAAAAGCAGAAAACCATAGAGGTTAATGCTATAACCGGGTCAAATATGCTGCAACTGTACCATGAACGCTTTGCTCACCAGGATAAGAACCATGTCATTCGTGTGGTGAATCGCGAGTTAGGCATGGAGCTGAGTCCTGACAAAATTAAATGTGAGGGCTGCATATATGGAAAGGCTCATAGAAAACCGTTCAGAACTAGGGAAAGAGCATCGGCTTGTGGTGAACTAATTCACGCTGATGTCTGCGGACCCTTTGCAACACCAAGCATATCCAAGTACAAGTACTTCGTCTTATTTAAAGATGATTACTCCGGATATCGCTTTGTCTACTTCATAAGACAGAAGTCAGAGGTTAAGGACAAGCTGATACAGATGCTTCAAGAAGCAAAGAATACAGGTCATGTCGTCAAGACGCTGTTGAGTGACAACGGAGGCGAATTCGAAAATGAAACTGTTCGGAATATTCTAGAGAAGCACGGCATCAAGCAGCGACTCACTATGCCGTACACACCGGAGCAGAATGGATGCTCTGAAAGGGAGAACCGCACACTTGTAGAGGCAGCAAGGTCCATGATGTACTCAGGTGGAGAGCTACCTCAAGTGCTCTGGGCTGAACTTGTGAACTCTGCAGCATATGTTCTAAATCGGACAGGACCATCAAGGGTTGAAGGAAAATCTCCATACGAGTTATGGCTTGGAAGAAAGCCTAGAATCTCACACCTCAGAGTGATTGGAAGCATTTGTTATGCTCACGTGCCTAAACAAAAGCGCAGGAAGATGTGCAAAAAGGCAATTAAAGGAAGACTTATAGGTTACGAGAATGATGACGGTTATCGCGTCTACGACGGAACGCAGACACTGAGATCAAGGGACATAACGTTCGAATCAGACGTCGAGTTCAGGATAGCGACAGGCGCCCCCATTATGTCAGAGGGAGCTGAGGTCAGCGATAATGGACGTGTTCTCATTCAAGAAGTACCTGAGTCACTTGTCGAATACCAGGAAAGCGATGAAAATGATCTTGAGGGAGAAAGAGCTGAAAATCAAGTTCATGTTCAAGGTGAAGCAGTTCAAGAAGATATTGAAGTGGATGATTTCGTTGATGCTAGTGATGAGCAAGAGCAACTAATTGTAGCTGAGCCTCGATACAATCTTCGAGACAGGTCGACCATCGCACGACCTAAGAAGTATGAAGACTTCGTATGCTTCGTAGGAACAGAGAACTTTCCTGAGACATACAAACAAGCTGTTGAAAGGGACGATAGTGCCGAATGGCTTAAAGCCATGGCGAACGAGATCAAATCCCTAGATGACAACAAGGTTTGGACGCTATGCGATTTACCTCCAAACAGAAAGGCGCTACCTTGTAAATGGGTTTTTCGCATCAAACGAAATCCAGACGGTACAATAGACAAATACAAGGCAAGACTGGTAGTCAAAGAATTCAAGCAACGTAAGGGGATAGAATATGATCAGACTTACAGCCCTGTTGCCCGTATGTCTACCATAAGAGCTCTGTTAAGTGTCAGCGCCATGGAGAAATTACATCTGACACAGTTCGATGTATCCACAGCTTTTCTGAATGGGAAGTTGAAAGAGGAGATATACATGCAGCAGCCTGATGGGTACTCAGATAAATCTTCAAAAGTCTGCAAACTTCAAAGAAGTCTGTATGGCCTCAAACAAGCACCTCGGTGTTGGAACTCTTGTTTTGAAGAGATTCTGCTGGATAAAGGATTCATACAGAACGAAGCTGAACCCTGTCTTTTCACGAAGGTAGTGGGAGACAAGAAAATATTGATTACCCTTTATGTGGATGACGGACTAGTAGCCACGACAGATGAAGCTCTAGCGAAACAATTCCTCAAGGAATTAGGAAACACGCTGAAGATCACCACAAAACCAGCATCCTACTATTTGGGATTGGAAATTGATCGATCCGAAGACGGTTCTATTCTGATTTCTCAGCAATCGTACGCTAAGAAGATCCTGGAACGTTTTCAAATGTCAGATTGCAATCCAGTCTCGACGCCCATTGAAAGGACATCTGAAGAAGGGAAAGTTGACGATACCTCTGAAAAGAAATACTTTCCTTATCGTGAGGCTGTAGGAGCACTAGCGTATCTAATGACAGGTACGCGCCCCGACATTGCATACAGTGTCGGAGTAGTTTCAAGGAAATTGGAGAATCCTTCCTGGACTGATTGGCTCAAAGTGAAGAGGATATTCAGATATCTCAAAGGGACTATATCTTTCGGATTAAGATATAAGTCTGGAAAGCACAAAGCCATCATTGAAGGATACAGTGATGCAGATCACGGCGGTGATGAGCTCACAGGACGCTCTACCACCGGAGTTGTTTGCCTGTACGCGGGAGGACCGGTGTCTTGGCTTAGTCAACGGCAAGCATCCGTTGCTATCTCAACCACGGAGGCAGAGATAGTAGCTGCCAGTGAAGGTGCTCGCGAACTAGTTTGGCTACAGAGAGTATTTAGCCAACTTATGACGCTACAAGGCACACCGACGCTCAAAGTGGACAACGAAGCTGCAATACGTCTCGCTCATAATCCCGAATTTCATAAACGGACCAAACATATTCGTTTGAGACATTTTTTTTGTGCGCGAGACAGTACAAGAAGGATTGATTGACGTGCAGAAAACGAGTTCTGCAGAGCAGTTAGCTGACCTATTGACAAAGGCAGTTCCGAAGCCAAGGCTCTTATTATTGAGAGCAGGATTGGGGCTGCAGTCATCATTACATCAATGAGGGAAAGTGTTATGGTGTCTGGCATTGATGCATAAAGACTTCTTAGTGTTATGTGTCACTCTATAGTGTTTTGTTAAGGTGCTAGGCAACCATTATTATTGACTGTCTGTATGACTTTGAAAAAACGATATAAGACTATTGAGTACGTTTAAATCCGCGAGTGAAATAAACTGATTGTTTAGCTAGAATAGGCCGGTCTACAGCAATTGTAATAATCTAATAGTGTTGGTGCTCTCGTTCATTAGCTTCTGCAAACCTCTGTATAGGTATTCTTTTGTTTTGAACAATATACATTTATCAGACTTCACTACTCCCATGTTAGTTGGCAACACAATTGGCCATTTTCAATTACAAAGTTTAAAACAAACACATTATTTACCAGTTTTTTCTGACAAATACACAACCAAACTTTATTTAAATGATGACTCACAATTCCTTATCTTTGTAGACAAGTGTAGTATGTAAATTCAAAGTAAATGTCTATAACCAAAACAATTCTTATCATAAACAATACTTTTGAGTATTTTTTCTTCTTTTATTTGTGAGCGCCAAGATACAGACTAACTGTCTAGCTTGGGTTTCACTGGCATTATTCATTATGTAAAATAGCTATAGGTAATAGTTTTACTGTTAAATAATGTTAACTATAATAATGTTTTGTGTCTTTAGCTGTACTTAGAAATTATATATTTATATTTACCTGTCTATGAGGCTGTTTTTCAGCTTCTCAGCATAATCCAATGCCTTGTTCGGGTTCTTGGCACCCAACATGTTGTTGAAATAAGACTTGTCCTTCAAATAATCCTTGTCTTTGCTGATATAAGCTACCACGCGAAGGTATTTCATATAGTAAACATAAGAGTACTCCTCATCTCCCTTCTCACGAGCCTCTTCCGCACTTTCGAATAATTTTTGGGCAGTTTTGCATAACCTACAAGAAAAATAACAATTTATATCGTTTTTTTGACTAAAAATTTGATTTATGGGTTGAAAAGGATAAGATTACTCACAGAGTAGCCCTTTTCGACTTCAAATCTGGTACATTGTGTAATTGGTCCAAATCCTCGATACATTTTCCAAGGTGAAGTTGTATTCTTCGCGTTTCTGTCATGATGAAATTTTGCACACCCTTACGTCTTATTCGAGGTATTACCGTAATTTAAAGTCTCCGGGACTACGGAATCCTACATTTGTTAGATAAAACACAGAGATTGTTGTAAAAATTCACTGCAAACAAAAATTGTGAATCAAATCAGAAAATGTCAAGTTTTTTTTTTAATTTGCCAGTTTTCAATACAGATTATAATTAAACAAAACGGTTCATAGTACGCATTTTATTTCCTATGAGAATTGTTCACAAGCTCCGATGTAAGACTTTTTATGTGAAGCGTGGAAGAAAGATAATTCATAGAATTGGATAATTATTATTCACATTCGATTTATGAGCGTTTGTGGCTGTTTAGAACCACAAGCAGAATGAAACTTCGGAAACCGCTAGAGAAAATCTATTTATTTCCCAGTTTTCCCATAGCTACCACTTAGTCCAGCCAGGTCCAGCGCCAGGGTAGCCCTAGCTCGCGATTTTTTTTTTTGGTATTTTTTGCAATAAAATTTGCAGGATACCATCAGGCTGTACCTATGTGGAACAAAATATGATTCGTGACCGTAACACGTATTTCTTTACAGAATTATAATCATTAAAATGCATCATATTCAATGATATTTTCAGGCAATTTTAATTGGAGAAGTTGGAGAAAACCTTTTTTTTTTCATATTTTGATTATGTGAAACAAAAACTTTGTACCCGTTTTTAGGAAAATTACGCGTTTATATGGATAAGGAGTGCAGAATGCATTTTTTTATCCTGTGAGTTATGGTGGAAAATCGACCATGGGTGGTGGTGGGTATAAAGTTGTAAATCCATAGTTGTTACGGTCACGAATCATATTTTAGTCAACGTACAACCTGACACTGACCTGCAAATTGCAAAAAAAACGGAATGAAATTTGAATTTTGCGGGCTACTACTATGTATTCATTAGTTAGTGAGATATTATGATACTCGTACATTCATACACGTGTAAAAGCAATAGCATGTATTTGTTGCTTAGACGGTAACTAAACGAAACTAAAGGTTCAGATTATCTGTGCGTTGACATATTTTTGACGTCTTCAGTACAGCCCTCAAGTCGGCAATTTTTTCAGCTTATGTTGGAAACCTTACATGCTATTTTAGTCCCTATTGCAAGGAAGGAAGCACTTGATTGGCATTCCGAATATAGTTACTTTGTGTGGAAATATTACGAAGCGCATAACGCGAGAGCGCAGGTTTTCATGCGCAGTGGTTTCTGCCTCAATTTCCCTGGTCGATCGTGGTTTTCCATTTAGTTTTTCAGCTGATCACGCTTTCTACAGCCGCATAGCAGACCATCCGTGTCGTGGGTCATGTGCGAAACTGTCGCAGCGTAGTGAATTCGCTGAGTGATTGTGTTGTGTAGTTGTTTGAGTAGCTAGTGCCAGTGAAAATGTTTTCAGGACTTACGAATCAGGTTAGCTCGTGGATGGGGGCGGCTAAGGGCGAACCCCAAGATGAGGAAGTCCCAACCCCAACGAAGGAACCAACTGGCGAAGCAGCCGCGGCGGTGGCAGAAGGCGAAAAGCTTAGGTAATGGAATTTTATTGTTTACATTCTTTTTACCTTGGTTTTATCTTGCTGGTATCCGGTGGAAGTGCTAAAATAGCCGTAATTCTCTATGCAAATGGGCATTGATCACAAAACTCCTTACTGTTTTTTTTTTTAATTCTGCTTTGATTCTTACTACTTTCCAAGATGTAGGTAGGTTCTTACGTGATTTTTCCATAGGACGTAGTTTTTTTCGACTAGAGTATAATTAACCGTATGTAACAAAGCTTTCGTAAATTATTGATTTTCAGATACAATGAATTTTAATCTGGGTCAAGTACTTTTACCATTGCATTTCATTTGGAATAGGAATACCTTCATTTAACTCATTTGGTAATTCAGAAACGGATTTTTTACAAATTTTTACAGTTTTTTAATCATTGAAGTATGTACTTCTCAATAAGAATCAGAAAGGGGTTCAACATAAATTTGAATATTTTTCATTCAACTTGACGTAATTTAGGTACAGGGCAGATTAGGGGTTGGGTTGAATGATGTAACGGTCTAGGAAAACCAGACATTGGGAAATAATTTGAAGTCTAGTTTTCTCTCTGCTGTAATGGGGACTAAGGAACCTTAGGATCAAAATGATACAATACAACATTATATGTAGGATTTTTAAAATTTATTTTACACTTACAATTCTTTTTAATTTTCGATAAATCATTTAAGTACCATATTAATCACATACCCTATTTTAACATGTTTTATTTTTCACAGTCCCACAAAAGCTGGCAGTAAACTGGATCTCATCACCAATGTGAAATCCCAGATGAGTGGGTGGCTCGGTTCCGGGATCCCTATCCCAGGTCTTAGGAAAAATGAGCCCGCTCCAGCAGAACCGGAAGCCGTTCCAGTGGAACCTGCAGAGGTTGCGGAGCCAAGAGCCGAGGGCAAAGATGATGATGATAATTCTAGGTATATTAGGTACGAGGGGTTGGCGGATGTAATGAGTTGGAAGGAGTTTTGTTACGCTTTTTTTGTTTCGGTTCTCTCGGTTGGTGTTTTGTTTCTGTTTTATGAAAGATTTTATTCTTAATGAATTTTTTTTAGGTTTTAGACAAAGACTTGTGATGGATTTTCCTGGCAATTCTTTTTATCCCTTCAGAAATTCTAAATGATTTAAAATATGGTTGGTCCTGCTAGTCTTTTAATATTTCGGAATTGATTAGTGAAGACACACTGGCTGCAGTAGCATCCATCCAATAGCAAATGACTCCCTTTATCAGAACACCATAAGGTAGCAAAAAGGCCAGTAGGCGTTATGATAAGATAACATTAAAAGATATCTTGATTGTAAGTGCTTCGATCAGTAACAATACACCAACCCCATATATTGATATAATTTAACAAGTTATTGCAACACAAAATTTTATGCTCATGAATATTGTTTTGAATAAGCCTACGACACAAGGATGCTTTTGATATGGCACAATCAATATTGTATTATAAACAAATTCGCTTCGCTTATTTTGATCACTAATTTATTTTCACAGCTTTTCGGCACATTTCAGTTTGAAATTATCGAGCACCTCAACAATATTTATTTCTCGAAATATTTCATATTTTACATCAATTATTCTGTACATGGATTTATGACCATTTAAATTGGATTCGTGACATTAACACTTGCATTATTGAATAGACACAAACACATCAAGTTTAAGTTTTTAGCAGAATGATTACATAACTTACTGTAGGGCTAATTACTTCATAAAAATAATTGAAACATTTTAGAACAAATTAGAGGAAAATCACAGATTTTAACATAGTTTTCTAGATGCACATGCAAACTTTACAAACTCATTTATTCTGCTCAAACCCCATTTTTAATTTCTCATTGTTGTGCATTTTCTTTAGTGTACCTACTGTTTTTTGATAAAATCTATGTTTTGGTCTAGTCACATTCTCGGATTTTAGACAAACTTGTAACGGAACCTAGTTTCTCCTCTTTGCCTTACGCAAATTACGTAACTCATCCTTACTAAAACGCACAGGCTGTAAAATATAAAACTCCCTTTAAAAAAAAAAGATGAAAA
Source organism: Antitype chi (assembly GCA_947359405.1). NCBI lineage: Eukaryota > Metazoa > Arthropoda > Insecta > Lepidoptera > Noctuidae > Antitype > Antitype chi. The sequence continues at coordinate 1,458,605 of OX375827.1, read as the reverse complement.
AAGGAATCGATCTGTATAGAACCAGAACATAATCTTTCGTAAATGAAATTTGACTAGACTTAAACTCAGTCTCCCATAGTTTTAGATCAGATTAGGAGTTTACTACTTATTAGTGAAACCGTTTTTATTTCGTTTCGCTCGCTGTAAAACCATGAACATGCGTGTAAGTGACGCAACACTTGCGTCAACCATTTGAAATTAGAAGAATGATCGAATCCTCTGATTACTGTGGATAACGGTTAGGGAAAATGATTTAGTTTTTGATAAACTATAGGGAAAAATTAGTCCCTTTCCTTTTTTCCGTAGAGAAGGGTCTTCTTAACATTTTATGACAATAACAGCGAAGGGTGGAAATATCGAGGAAACGCTTTTGTTCAACAGCACGACACAAAAGGGCTGAATATAATACTCTCCAAGATTATTGTAATACCAGCTCAAGATTAGTTTTCGGGGAATACATCGCCAAAGAGGCGTGTCTTCGATGAATCACGTAAAAACCATCGACCTCTTCAGGGAGGATTACGTAATAGTTCAGGGGGCAATAAACGGATCGCTCCAACTTTGCGCTTAGCTTGCCAGATCGAGGTCGCAAATATATCGAGCGAGGACCTGTGAATATATTAGTGCTGTTGAGTTTTCCACGCAACTCGAGATTCAGGGTAATGGCTGGGTTTCTTTGGAATGTGTTTTTAGGAATTTCTTAATGATCAGCAGAAGTAATAGTACTTTTAATTCATTATTAAAGTTCTAGTGAAACGTAAAATTACCTCCTAGAATATTCAGGCAGTTAACTACTCTATAGTAGTAGATTCAGATAGTTACCTTTTCTAAGTAGTCTTCGAGTTCGAAATGTATCAGGGATCCTCAAAAACTAGGCGTAGGTATCGAAAGACCAATAATAATGCTTAGCTTACAACAGTACACTACTATAGGTTCCCCTAAGCCTCCCCTTCCCAATATCCCCTCAATGTATTCCAAAGACCCTACTGCCTAGGGTTGGTCCTAACACGAATGTTAACTAAACTTGTATGCTTGGACGCAGCGCCACTGGTGGTGCGGACAGCAGGCCAGCTTCGACTGGAGGCACCCCAACCGAGGAGCAACCTGGAGGCGTTGGAAACGGTATGTATTTGTAGATATTGCTAGTATTGTGTAAGTAAGTAAGGTGGCTATGTCAAGAGCAGGGTCGTACACATAACGTAACACATCACGCCTTAGTTCCCCGAAGGGTTTGTCAGAGGTATACCTCTATAGGTGGCTCTGACAAACCCGGCGAAATGTGGGTGTCCTATTACACCCACATTTCGCCGGTTATCTTTAAGGCCCATGTAATAGAGGGCGGGCCTATTGACATCAACCGGGCACGAATCCAGAACAGGATCATCCAAAGAGAATAGCAAAAAACCGTGAGTAAAGGTAAATGTGACTTGGCTTAGATTTACTGGCTCTTTTAAAACAAAGTGTCTTTGAATTAGATTCCTAAGTAACTTGATAATAAATTAAATTAAATTTCATTTCGAAAATGTTTATTTATTTTGTTTCCTCGCTAGTTTAGAAAATGCAAGATATGTTTCACAAGGTTTGGTTTAGAAATCTATATAGTTGTCGAATAGAAGCAAAATGAACGGTTAAATGACGAGTTGACTGAGCTAGATATTATTACTGTAGCCAGTCCCTTTCACTAAGACCTTCGGTGGACCCAGTTATTATGTAACTGCGTATTTTCAGAACTGGGTTATAAAGGGGACTGCTTATTTATGTACCTTTTGACAGATTTTGATTAGGGGTCAATTGGACGTCTCCGGAAAATATCAAAGACAGTTTTTATATTTTTATTTTCTGCCCCTAAATTGTTTGATGTTTTTTTCCTTTTATGATTTTGCTATTACATATTATTTTGTAGTTTGCTAATTTTGTTTTATTCAATTTTTTATTTCCCAAATTTCCAGGTAGCCAGAATAGAAACCTATTTACTGTTGATGCTATTGAAGTACCTGATATGCAAGAGCGTTAGTAATTATTTTTTTTGTTTTTATTTTCTTTATTTTTGTTGAAATAAAACTGGTTTTATTGACGCTCAAATCCCTCTAGCGGTTACAGAATACAGAGTACGTTTTTTCTGTGCCTGAAAAATCGTCGCAAATTTTTGGCTTGAAATTAAACGATAAAAATGCAAAGCCGTAAGCCGTTCGTGCGGTTAGGCCTATTGTGGTTGAATTAAAATTTTCATAAATTTTCAGCAGGCGTGGTTTTGTGCGACCCTAAAACTAGTTTTATTTCCACTTCTTTTATTTTTATTTTTAGCAGAACGGAATTTTCAAAGAGATTCGGGAAAAGCAATGATCCGACGCACTTTCTAAATATTAATGAAACGAGTGCCAAATTCAATTCAGTACTTGTCATTCATGCGTCATTGAAGTGCCTTAAAATTGCCTTTTATCCTTTCAGCTCTGAGATGTTTGTAAAGCCATTAGAATTCAACACTATCTTCAATCCCTTTTTCGTACTTCAAGAAACGTTCAGACTAAGAAAAGTAGCTCTTACAAAAGTAGTTCTAAATGTACTGGTTCCGGTTTTATTACTAATCTAGGTCCCAAGTTTGTGAGTTCGGTCCATGAATTAGTGATACTTTACTTCCGAAGAAAGGGCACAAAAGATCTCGGATAAAAACAAAATATTTTGTTAAGAAATCTGTTTAATGTACTTTTATTTTCATTTCATAATTTTTTTTTCTTTTACAATAGATGGGTATTAGGAAAAACATAAAAACTTACAAAAAAAAACACCTAAACGTTAGTTAATGAAAACAGGAAGAATTAAAAGGTAGCAATTAAAAATCAATCTAATGAAGGTAAAATCAAGTTATCAAAAGAACTGTGTTGAGTACAAATCCTAAATGATCACATCCGCCCCCTAATTCCTCATTAGAATCTATTACAAAAAAATCTTCAACTTCCATCAATTCGACAGTGACAACCAAGGCGGTTGCCGGAGCCAAGTCCCTGGGCAACTTCCTGTATTCCGCCGTGAACAAGGCTGGTGCCAAGGTCAGCGAGGCCAGCGCCAAGATCAAGAAGACCGTCGAGGAAAACGTGAGTAATTAGTACCCCTAAGGACCAGTAGGACCAATTTTCAAAACCCCTCATGTTTCAAGTCTTTTCGACCAATATTTACTGTAGAAAAATTAAAAGGGTACCGTTTTACCATTCAGCTACGAAACCCATAAAAGGATCTTAACAATAATAGAAATAACATCATCGACAGTATCAAAGGCCTTTGCCAAGTCTCAAAATTTATATAAGCGTTTACGCTTGGGTCGGTCTATTATTTTTCTACGAAAAGTGAGTGCGTTTATGGTCTAGTGCAAAAGTGTTTTTTTTTAATCTAAGTTGTTTGTCTAAAAACTGTATTTTCTTGAATATGCAGTAAACACACCTCGTAAATGCAGTACTGATTGTCAGACAACCAGTTTAATTCATGAACTACATTCCCATTGTCTGCGCCAGTGTCTTATCGAAGGTGTCATTATTTTTTTGGAATCCTACCCATTTTATACTATTTCAGTTGACATCAATTGTTCTAACCAAAACGAACAATCGGAACGCTCTGTGGAAAGTGGTCTTGTCCATAAAACCAAGTATTATTAATATACAATTCTATGGAAATTCGCAATGGCGTTCCCCAGGGTGCTATTATGCGCCCCATGGGTTGTTCGCCTAAGTAAAGCGGGTTGATTGCTCTGATCTCGATAGATTACAGGATTGGTGTTACTAAGGGTACGGTCCGCTAATGTCGTCATTGAAACCGGTTCATTGGGAGCGTTACGGTTTATTCGAAGCTTTGGCCAAAAGGTCCTTTGGATAAGTGGTGGTTATATTTTATTTGCTCACCCTAAAAGTGCTAGGCGACTAAATACACACCCAAGTTTTTCCAAAGCTTTTAAAAACTACGTAGGATTTGGTTCTATTTTGTCATGATTTCTGACACAAAAAAAGGGTTTATCATTCGTGATGATACGCCAGTTACTTACTTATATTATTTTGTGCGTAGTTAAACCAAAACAGTTGCTCTATTTTCACAGCCGTTCATTATCATGAAAATTACAAATGTCAATTACACGCTTTCCCATATTATTATGACAAAGAAACCAGTGTAGAATATTAATTCTATACAACCAGTTTGGCATACTGCGTAACACCATTTGTGATTGTTTATTTTCGCAGCCCTTTTTAGTCTACGCACAGCCAAATAGGAATAAAAGACAGGTAGCTATTTTTGCTGTTTGCTTTACATACCATCACGCCTGGTTTCCTCGAAGGGTTAGGCAGAGGAGTACCTACGGTCCACCCATATTTCGCCAGTTATGTGTAAGTCCCATTTACAAAAATAGACTCTGGGTTGCTATTGAGAAATTCTAGATGAAAAATCCCTAATGCTTTAATCTTTACTAATATTATAAATGCGAAAGTAACTCTGTCTGTCTGTCGCGCTTTCACGCCAAAACTACTGCACCGATTTAAATGAAATTTGGTACACAGATAGTCTAGAACCTGAGAAAGGACATAGGCTACTTTTTTATGCGAAAAAGGGTTGTAAGGGGTTGAAAGGGGGGTATGAAAAGTTGTATGGAAGTATCGTCATTTTTAGAGCTAGAAGCTTGAAACTTATATTCTAGGCTGTTGATTCGATATAAATAAATATGACATTCAAAGTTTGTAAAAGTTTTACCCTCAAGGGTGTAAAATAACAACAGGGAATAGGGTATGAAAGTTTGTTTGTGTAAGTTTGTAAGGTTTATGTAAATGTTTTATAAGTTTGTGACAAGAGACAAAGACCCAAAGACACTATTCCACGCGGACGAAGTTGCGGGCACAGCTAGTATAATATAATGCAAATAGGCTTTCCAAGGCTTTTCGGAACAGACACATTATTTTCATTTATGTCTGTAAGTAGCCAAGTTACATATATTTGGCAAGTTGTTCTGATAAGTATTTTGGCAGACAGTAGGAAGACAACTTACTTATGCCAATGAATTGCCTATTGGCAACGTCACTGGTTACGTATGCAATTGTCTCAAATGACCGGACTACTGGGTTAACAGCTACTGTCTAGTGCTTGGGCATTAAACATTAGCCTTGATTACGTCATAGGAGATAATCAACGTGACGTTAGACATCTAAGTAATTAACTGTTCTGGTTGTGCATATTCGGGACTAGTCTAGAAATGCGTAGCTAGCCAAATAGTAGGTACTGTTGTGTTGATTAGGATGAATCTTTTTTAATATAACAAAAAGGGTCTATATATGCAGGAAGGCGTTAAAAGGGCGTTTTATGCAATTGACAATATTGTAGAACTCTTTACTTTATATTTTCTCTGTTCGTTCCTATTATTTGAATATCACGAATTCAAGGGTTTTAGCTACTTTGGATAAGTGTGTGTACTTTACGTTTATTTCAACATCATCTACCTAGCCTTTTCCCCACTATGTTGGGTTTGGCTCCCAGGCTAATTGGATGCAGCTGAATACCAGGATTTTACATGAAGAGACTGCCAGACTTTCTGGCTTCTGACGACCCGTAATAACTGTCAAAGATCCACGAAAGACAGCCGGGACCAACGGCTTAACGTGCTTTCCGTGGCATGAGGGTTCTTCGTATGTAAAGATGGTCACCCATCCACGGACCAACGCAGCAAGGGTAGCTTAACCTGATCGATCGACTCGTGTGGCCATTATTACTTAGCCACAAGCCCACACAGTTTATTTTGTACTCTGCACAAATAAGACGTATATACAGAATTTAAAAAAATGTTTCTTTGTCCTTTTGCCTTATGAAGTTATCGAGTCAATAATTAAAGACTGCTATACAAATAAATACAAAGCGAGTTGAATAACACTACGGACGGAAACAAGCTTTGTTTCTGAATAGTAACAGTTGCAACTGTAATTTCAATGAGTTGAAATAACTTTCCATTGGTTTCACCACAAATGTGTATTTACTCGTTTTAAACTGTATTCGTTGCACTCTATTATAAATAATAGCATTGTCTGTGAAGTGTGTTGCACTTTACTGGGGAGCGTTGACCTAATGTAATGTCAAGCTGACAGTCATGATTTCATGAAAGACAAAGGAGTGAATGAAAGCGAGGCGGTCGGTTGACGGGCGAACAGTGCTGCCAACTTAGCGCTTTCAGCGCCAGATCTAGCGCTTTTTTTGTTCAATAGCGCGTTTTAGCGCCTAGCGCTTAATCTAGCGCTTTTTGAAATCATGTTATGATATGCACATCTACTATTATTTATTCTGTGATGTGCTTAACACGGAACGATTCGCATTTTGTTTTTAACTAGCAGCACTTAAATGCTGATAAGTTTCATACGTTGGTATCTTAGTCTATGAGTTGAGGATTCCTCGCTAACTATTTTGTAATTTGTAGCTAACTTCGTTTCACATTCTAATTGTTCCACAGTAATTTATAACTTTCCGTCTGATAATCTAAGTCAGTTTTACGAGTTGTGCAGTGAGACTATAATAAAAATGGATCTCCCCTTATAAAAAAAACCAACTACAAACAAAATTACAAGAGTGAGTGGGACAGCGACCATTTAGCGCTTTCTAGCGCTTTTTTAAAGAGCTAACAGCGCGTTTTTGCTTAGACGAGTTGGCAGCACTGCGGGCGAATGGAAGAACAAAATGTGTTCCGCCTTCCTTCAGTAACATGGGGCAAGGGCAGGACGATAATAATGAGGATGGCGCATCAGCTGCATATTCTGACTGGCCTTATCTAGCAGCTGAATACCAGTATTTTAGATGGAGCGAGTGCCTATCTGACTACAGCCCTGTTATTGGGTAACACGATACTCCTTGGAAAGACTGGTTGTCAGACTTTCAGGCTTCTGACTATTATATTGAGCTGATAGTGTACTGCATGAAATCGTTGACCCAAAATTTTGGTCATTTCAAGAATTGTAAGAAAATCACCATACCCTCACGCCTGTAATCCCCAAAGGTTGATGCGTGCACTGACTGGACAGGTCCACTTAATCTGTGTGGTTCTTTCCTCAAAAGACCATTTGCAGACACCAATTTATAATCTTCACACGATCTGATCAAGATTATGTCTGGACTTTAAAAGAGACTGTGACGTCTGAGTTTGTTTCGGCCTTTCTTCTCGGAGTAGTCAGATAGGAACCGCCGACCTCATCTAGTTTAAAAAATATGTTTGACGTTTAAATATGTTGGTACGAACCTACTTACAGAAATATAATAATTTATCATTTATCATTAAGGGTCAAGCAGAGGTGTACTCGTACCACATTTAGCCAGGTATGTTGTGTTTGCTCTTATAACAATACCCTCAACTAATATAACTTTCCAACCATTAAAGATGTTTAACTTTGAAGGCAAACTAGAAGAGTTAAGAAACTTGCCGAAAGAGCGGCCATTAATTAACTCAGATAAGAAAGTCATTACCGTGAACAAAACGGAGGCTGAGACGGTCCAGATGAGTGCGTCACGAGATAAAAACTTTGAATTACTTCGCCTTCTAGAATTGAGTTATCGGAGATCAGTTCGCCTTGGGTTTTTTTATGGTTGGTTGGAAGATTGTTTTTGAGTACTTTTGTACTCTTAAAATAATTTGTAGAAGGCATTTTCTAAAGGCGTTATTAAAGCCATATTTAGCTATAGACTCCAAAATGTTGGTGATGTTTTTCACTTAGTAGTTCCTACTGCTAGCCAAGTAATCAGGGAATCTTCAATTTTTTTATCCTAGTCATAAAGTTGAACCAAAGAAAAGAAAGATTCTGCACAAATGAAACTCTCATTAATCATTACAAAATACATAAAGAATAAAAGAACGTTTAACAATATTCTCTATTACTAGTTACGAGTGGCATCGAGTCACTGTAAAATGTTACTCAGAAAAAAAGATATGATATTTCCTGTTATCTCTGAAAATAAAAGCCATGAAGTGCTGACGCAAAAACGTTCACTATTGGATGGTAACCATTTAGATGTGACGCACCATGAAGTGTCGATAAAATGGTTGAACCAAGCTGAACAAGCATTGTCCATTACTGCCATACTGGGAGCATTGTTGAAACGATGTGACAATTTAGACCGAAATATCCCAATAGAATAACTAATGTCGGAACTTCACAATGCACAATAAAGCTAACTTAATGGACCAAAACTACTCAAACTAGTAAAACATTCAAACCACATCCAAATAACAGAACTTTAAAATTCCAAACAGCTTTTACTCAGAATTGTTGATATAAGTGTAATGCATTTCCAGAAAACAAATGTATTTTTCATCGAAATTCTAGGCACAGTTGACACTACAAAACACAGTGTTCGATTCCCATGAAGTGGAAACTTAGACAGTGTGAATTCCTGAGCAGTTGGAAAGCTACACGAGTGTGTTATTTGGCGTAGAGCCAGGTCTGGGGGAATTAGGGCGAGGCATAATGCGGGTATGACGCAAGGGGGTCTTTGCACCCCCACGTAGCTTTGTGACAGACGGATAGACAAAGATGGCGGGACAAAAGGTTACTCGTTAAATATTGGAACGATTCTCCAATGTCACGGGTCTTTGTGTCCTTTTTATCTAGTTACTGTTTGTCAGCGTTGGTGTCGTCAAAGATGGGCCGGATTTTTTGTGTTGGAAGAGTCAATAAAGTATCGGAAAAGTAATTCGCAGTAGCTGGCAACTCGAGCTTTCGCATCAAATAGTTTTTATGTTGATGCTTTTCGATTTATAGAACAAAAGACATCATTGTATAGACTCATAGTTACAGCATCTTCCATCATCTTCATTAACATACTAAAAATAGACCATCCCTATCTATTTACATTGAATTCGTTAGCCAAAATGTTAAATCAAATCTCCAATGAATACGAAATACCGAGTGACGTCACCGCAGAATCCTCAAAGGATTCGGGTTCTCATTTACAATTGAATATTGTTTCATTTTCATATCCAGCGGTAAAAAGGCAACGATTTTCGCAGAAGGCCTGCCCGAGGGTACCAGTGATCGGATTAGACTTGGAACTGTGACTTTGCCATTTCTACTTTTCTGTTAGATTTTGGAAATGGATTTGTGATTTCTATTTTAGTTTTGGGGTGTTTATGGGTGGTATTTGAACTTTTAAGATTTTATTTCGAGTTTTATAAGTAGTTGGGTTTTGATTTCTATTAACGTGCCCATTTTGGTAGGGTTAACGATGAATTTTGTGATAGCGTTTTCTTGATTCACCTTATTTTAAAATTTTGGGATAGGGTATTTCATTGTTTTTTATAGAAAAGAAAGAAAACTATTTTATTTGGGACGCGCACAGGGAAATCAACAACAAAAAAAATCTAACAAAATCATGAAAATAATAAAAAAAATATAAAAACGGAAGACCTGTGCGAGGCCAAAAAGGCTCCTATCACAGCACGATGCGGACAAATTTGTTGATGCCCCATGATTATTTTCTTTTTATATACTTGTTCATATTATTATTTTAAGACTGGTTATTCATAAATTATGTAAATATAAATAAAGATGTATTTAACTAAAATCTAGAATTAAATATAGGTAAGTTATTTACACTCGAGAGCAATTAATTAGGGTAAGAATGCTAGCTTAATGAAATAAATTGTGTTTAATAGACAATCAAATATTCCTTAAATGAAAGTAATAAAATGTATGTGTCACTTTGTATTATAATCAAAAATTACATAAACAAAAACCAATCCAATCTCATGTTACATCAAAAATAGAAAAGCAACTTTTTTTCTACCACTATAAAGCTGGGTACTCACTTAGCAGTGTTGTATGTAATGTATCAGATACGGTATCAAGTGAGTACGTAAGCACGAGCCCGCTGCGAGCCGCTCGCGCGTGGAGCGCTGTAAGCTCGAACACAAAGCGGCGAGCACTGCGGATCCGGCAGCTCGTAGCTAGATACGCGGTGGACCGTGGACGAGCCGTACCCACTTGCAGGTTGATACAGCATCTGATACGTTACATGCAACACTGCTAAGTGAGTACCCAGCTAATCATTTTCTTGAGTTTTAGTACTTTGTACCTATTACCCCCACGTGCGTGGGGGTAATCCCCCACGTGCTGTCATCACCGTGGTTATGCGGTTTGGCATGCTGTGCACCAAGTTTCTTATACGATGTTGGGAGGCATTCTCTCATTCCTCTACGAGCGCAACTTTGAGCTCTTGAAGCGTGATCGGGGAAGTTTCAGTGCTTCACACATCGTCTGAGCTCGTCCCAAGCATGCTCGATTGTTTAAGGTCCGGGCTGCGTGCAGGGCTACTCATTCACAATTTCACCAGTATGAAGCCGGGCTTTATCATGCATAAAGATAGCATACTCTTCCAAATTGACCATAAATGGACCAACATATTCGTTTAGGATTTCTTTCACGTATTTTTCGCTAGTTATAGTGCCGTGTGCTATAACCAACAGCTCTGCAAAAATTCTGCGATTCTTTGCAAAAATTCCGGCCCATACAAGTACGGATCCACCGCCATAGGCCACTTTCTGTTCGATGCATGCTTGCTTGAATCACTCCCCTGGTGTTTTATACACTCTTGTTCTTCCGTCGTTCTTATAGAGCATAATTCTTGATTCATCTGAGAATATAACTCTTGACCAATCTACAATACTCAAATTTAAGTGGTTCCGGGCAATTATGTTAATCTCGAAACACGATGCCCACGCTCCTGTTTGCAGATCTTAATGGTTTTGAATTTGCTTCAGCAAGTTGTCGTCTTACAGTCCATGCTCATGGTTATTTCCTCCGAGAAGTCGGAACTGAACTGTAATTGCAGTTCCTGTGAGAAAGTGGTTTCAATGTGTTGACGAACTATCGATCTTTTCGCGCTGTAGTAGACCTGGCCCTGCCAGTTCCTGATCTGCGTAGATTAGAGCAGGTTTCCTCGTAACGACGAAGAACTCGTACAGTTAACAGCGACACACAAACTGTTCTTGTGGTATCACGCTGACTCCGGCCGATTTTCAGCATTGTGAGAATTTTGGTGCATTCTTCAGGTATAAGCGACATAATAACAGCGTCAATAATGAATATTGAACACCAGAAAGGCTGTTTGCATACCTTTTTATGTGACAGAATAGAAACAAAAGCAAAAACAGATGCAGAAAATTCGTGGTACCATTTACAAGAGTCCCATTTTTTTATTTTGTCGCTTTTGATAGCATAACTTTACAGTAACGAAGAAGTTTTATTTCTTTGATTTAAGGAATATTTAACAGTATATTAAACACAATTTATTTTTATCAAGTTAGCATTCTTAGTTTCCGAGACTTTCAGGTATCTTTATGTGATCCTAATTCATTGCTCGCGAGTGTATACATATTACGCTGTCAAACGTCCATGACGGAAAATCTCTGACCCAATCTAGACAGATACTTACCATTTATTTTATTTCACCATCAATACCACAGGGTCACATTATCCCCACATACCTAACAAACCTTGCCAAGAAGCCAAGATACTCTTAGCAGAGACATTTTCAGTAATGGCCCCTCTAATTGAGTTTGATCAGGTATCCGGGAGCTGCCGCTCCCAGCTCACAGGTTATCACAGATAACGATGTTTATATACCTGCAATTAAGCGTTATGTAGCAAATAATGAAGCGGGAAGGTTTTAGTGGATTTGATGCAATTTCATTTTATTTAATAACCTCTGCTTTTCACGAGTAGTTGACTTTTATTCCGACCTTATAGATGAGACTAAAAATTAGAGTTTTGAAAATATTAATGAAGTGGAAGAGTGTTTGTAGAAACCCACATAAAGAAATAAACAACATTTATCATTTAAAATAGTCCTCAGATGGATTTTGTTATGGAAAGTCAAAATATACTAAGTAAGTGAGAAAGTTCCCAAGCAAAAGCACATAGCAACAACAGATACCTCGGATTCAAAGAAAATCTAAGGTCTTTATCATAAAATATGGAATATAAAATTTTGCTGATATAGTCCCAATACAAAGGCTTGTCGCGTATATACAATCTACATACCTTCTCACAATGCCCGAGGTATTCTGTTTTCAATGTACTCCCCAGTGTATTCTACTATATTCAAGTAGGTACAAGCATCGCACCCCTGCTTCGCACGGTTTTATAACTTGACAAAACATCGTGATTTTTTTATTATATCCTCCTGACACCTGGCGTCCTTCACAAAGTGCTAAATAAACCGTACTCTAAAGCCCGAATATTTTTGAACTTCTTATTTCGACAATGGAGGACCGACCTTCAGGTAGCATCAATTTCCGAGTGTTTGTGACATTACATTAAATTATATGTTTTTTTTATGCCTTAATGACCTAAAGTCCTTTATAAAAGACAAAAAAAGCAAAGGTCTCGGCCTTAGCAACAAAAACAGTTTAATGCTTTGTAAAGTACCTACATTCGGCCGTAGTGGCAAGTGATATCAGTAAATGCTCGGGTGTTAGGAGGATACGCAAGTTTAATGTTAATTATACAGAGAAAGACAAAAAATGACTGAAAAATGGCAGTTATTGACGTTCTCTATGGTTCGTTATCATCGATAGAAGGCATTAAAAGCATCTAAGACCCGTGTACGTGTGTTCTAAATAGGTATGCTTTACGAGGTTTTCTTCATAAATAAAAATGAAAACAATGATTTTCAAGGCGACGAAGCACACAAACCTTCTGGAATAAATTCTCTAAATGATGACGAAAACGGAATTAAAAATATTAAAATCTGTTGCTTAGTTTAGAAGAACAACTCAGTCACACAGACAGACATGAAAATCGACTTTAATTTATAATATGTACCTATAGATAATGTCCAGAAATAGATGACGATATTCCTTCCGATATTACTTAAAAGTCTATACTCCTAGGCTTCCCTATGGAAGTGTCTAAAATATTCTCGAACAGTCGTGATTTTTAGACCGTGAAACAATTGACATAAGATGACGACAATGACGTAATGCGGATGGGGAAGCTCCTGTCGGAAAACATGTTGTTCCTAGGGAATAGAATCGCCGGTTATGCAACAACAAGAACCCTTGGATGAAGCTGTGGATACTGCTAGATAGTTTTGTAAATGAAGGCACGGATAATACAGGAATGATTTCCGGCCGTCAAACGCAGCAGTGCTTAGATAAATGTATTATTGTAAACTAGGACTTCACCTTTTCGTCTATAGAAATAGTATAGAACAAAGTCGCTTGTTGTGACCGCTTAGATCTTTGGAAAATACACGATGGATTTTAATGGGGTTTTCATGAATGCTTAACTTAATCATAGCACAGAAACCGATTTTTAACATGCCGCCGTTGCTCCCATGCAAAGCGGAGAGAGGAGGATTTCTCAGTTGCATTCCGGAGTCTAGATATGTGTCCGGGCGATAGAAATTGGATCACCTCCTATTCATCACCATCGTCCATAGCCTGACTTCCCCCACTAGTGGCTCCTGTGCCAGTATCATCCAGGTTTTGCCCTTAAACATGAAGTAGCTAAATAAGGGTGACGAATCAATCACCTTATTGCTAGTCCTTTCGGGGAATAGAGACGTGGTGTTATACAGGGTGATTGGAAGATGGGTGCAAAGCTTTAAGGTGCAGATAGTATAGACAATTTAGAACCATTTAAGCCATGGTTGTCTTAGACGAAGTCTTACCAATTTTTTTTTTAATAACGTCTAAAAGACGTATTGTACAATTTTTTTATTTTTTCTGAGCTTTAAATGTCTGTAAAAAAAAATTCTAATGACACAGAAGCCTAAAACATGTTTTGCTTGATTGCTTACACATTACTTTAATTAAATAAATAAAAAATGAATTCATTTATCATTCAATTTGGCCATAATTATGCAGTTTACATTAAATTTTGAGAATTTCCGAAAAAAAACTTAAAAATTTGGTTAAAAATATTTAGTAAGACTTCGTCTAAGACAACCATGGCTTAAATGGTTCTAAATTGTCTGTACTATCTTCGCCTTAAAGCTTTGCACCCATCTTCCAATCACCCTGTATATCATGTTATATAACTGTTGTGGGTTGTCTAAACAAAACTAGTTAATGCTGACAGCCTCAAAAAGGTCAATGCTTTGGTACCGCTTGTCTAGTAATATGGAATAATTGTAACATGAACTATAGACGGAACCTGTTACCGAAGTATTTTCTAAATAATAGACTTCGATTAATTATTCTTTCTTTTTGTCGAAAAAATCTGAGTATGATGACGTATTGTCTGAATGTTGGTATCAATAACAACCCGAGGCATAATTTATCATCTGGATAGGTTTTGTCGTTTTGTCTTCAACCAGGCCAACCTTGGGTGTCGCGTAGCGGGTAAAAAGAATGGCTTTACGTTCGATATGAATCATGTAATTTCCTTTCCGTCAAGTTATTCCAACCATACCAACCAACCATTCAACTTGTGATCTTTAAATAACCAGGGTCTGTGACGAACAGTACCTACCACCCTTTTGATTGTCTGTAGTCACAGAAATTGTTGTTTCTGTTCTGTGTTTGTCATTATAGGTACATTTATTATTTGTAAATAAGGTGACCCCACAGACTTCGTGTTCAAATTTCAGTTCATAGAAAAAAAAAACACTCTGTTTTCCCGAAATTACAACTTTTGCATTTTTTTTTTCCAAAAAACCTTATTTGGACCATTACTAATAAGTATTTTAAACAAAACAGAGTCAAATCGGACCAGCCATACTCAGGTGACGCGCATACTAAAAAACAGCATTTATTTTTAATGTTTATTTTCCCCCTTTCATCTATCATATTTGTTTTTTTTAAGTACGATTTTTTGGCTGGTAGATATTGATGTAAGCCTGCATTGGCTGATGAAATTGTTATTTCTTCAGAAATCATTACGATAAAGTTTTCCAAACACCGATTTCCCAAAATCGGTTTAGATGTTCAAGAAAACTCTTTTTCTCTATATTAGATCATGGTAACCGGTATCCAATGAATAAAATTCAATATAGATATTTATCGTGCCGTGTTTCTACCCCTACCGGTATCACATAACCTTTTTTGACCCTTGTCAGGAACCTCATATCGTTTTTTTATGGGCTTTTCTGGTGTGCCAAATATATTTTACCTGCGCTATGACTTTTGGCTTAGACTGGGGAAGTTAACCGCTGTTAAATGGATGTTGTCGACCTTATTCGGGGTGGGACGGCTATTTTGTTTTTCGGAAGTACTGTTTGGTAGTAGCAATTGCTTCTGAAGTGATATTGTTTAGTTTTATAGCTTGCAGAGATTGGGTAATCTCTAGTTTTAATCGTAAATTGTACGTGTAAAACTGCTACTTTTAGCAAATTTTCTAAAAATAAATTGTATCAATATTATCATAAATAAATAACTATTAGTATCTCGAGTACTTACACACCCATAGACACCCCAAATCACTTTCTCTCTCTACACACACACGACACACATTACACACTCATACTCACATCACACACTCATACACACATCACACATCAGTCACATCACACACGCATACACTTTCCCCATTACACCACATTACACGCGCTTACTCACAGTCTATTGCTGCTCTTACACGTCTTAGCTTCTTTAATCTGGTAAAATAAACTTAGTGAACGAATGGATGGCGCCTATAACACACAAGATTTTCTTAGCATCGGGGTTATAATTCACAAAAACTGTGCACAAATGTAATGTCATAATAACGTAACATGCATTGTATTTCTTCTTTTTTCTAAATAAATTATACTTATTCTTATAATTTCCTTTATTTCATTAAATACACATAAATTACAACTTTAAATATTAGAATATAAAATATATAAAAACATTTAAAAATATATTTAAAAAATTGTAGCCCACTGGTATCGGGAACAGGGTCCAAGCTACCCGGCGGTTAAGGCTCCATAGAGAGGAACCTAACAATGCGCGCCGTGTCCAGGAGTACCGCTTTCCGTATCAAGCCCTTGATCCAGCTGCCCAACGAGAGCCTTTTTAGGTGTTGGTCGAGGATCTTGGCTATCAAACCATTGGCTGTAACGACTATCGGTACAATGATCGCTGCTTCCACATCCCACATGTCGACAACCTCGCGAACCAAGTCAATATACTTGATTGGCTTGGCTTGGCTAATGGCCATATCAATAAGGAGCTCCTTAGTACCGCGGTACCCGTTCCGACATCCAGTTTGAGAGAACTACGGCCTTCAATTCTGCACTGCCAAGCTGGTACGGCTGGTTTCGGTCGTGTAGCTCATGAGTCATTAACGAATTTGACGTGAGCTATACGATATGCCGCTACAGCCGCGCAGTAGAGAATTGAATGAGTATCGGTGAGGTCATAGCAATCATCAAAATAGTTTGACAACTGCGAATCCAGAGCCGCTACCAGCGCCCTATTTTTGTTACCGGTGACATGAACCGATATTCCGGAATCGCACCATCCAAAGCACTCCTCAATTCCTCATTGCACTGGGTACTTACGTTTGTAGCCCTATCATCAGTTCCCTCGTCAGTTTGATCGGAGTTGAACTGTGGTGTTACCACAACATTTTGTAACAGGGGAGCGACGACATGGCTACTCAGTATTTCATTTCGCAGGCGATCAAGTACTGTGTCATCCAGCATATGATTACGCTGAATGACCCGCACCTGATCCGACAGTCGTTGTACCGAAACGTTGACAGCTGGCTCAAGCACCTGAAAAAGAGAGAGCATCCGAATACGGTACGCGGTCAGGTTGTTTCCCCCCTCTGTAGCCCAATAGTATGAGCGCATGACATTCTCATTAATGGATCGTGTCCAGCTCATGCGCTGCACACTTCCGCCGGGAGCTGGGACCCTATCAGAGGCCTATGGGCCTCGAGGTCCTAAGTCGTCTAGTGGCCGGCGTTCACTCCGTCGACGAGCAGCTGGTGGCTTCGTGGGCGGAGAGAAATACTCATCGCTCGAGCTCGATGCAACTGCCGCGGCCGGTGTCGTCACAGCGCACGCAGTGGGGCTGGGTACCGGCGGCGGCGAGGCGGAGCTGAGCGACGAGTGCGGAGGTGGTGGGCGTGCTCGACGTGCCGCTGATCTTGTCAACATAACGTCCTATGATTTCATAATTTTCCTATTTTCCGTATTAATTGCTTTCATTGTTGGGCACTTCACTACATATTATAAAACAAAGTCACCCGCCGTGTCTGTCTGTCTGTTCGCCTCAAAGAGATGTAAGCACCAACTGGTGGGGTCCGCAAGGGCCGATGCCTGCCAGGGGTGCGGGTTGTTGGAAAGAGATACCGCGGCCCCTGGCACACAGGCAACTGAGGGAACACGGGTGGATTTTAGTCAGTAAAAGTCTGACACGCACTCCTACTCCACCCAGAGCGGGAGAAGTTATTTGATGATTTCACAACCCAAAAAAAAAAAAAATGTGATTTATGTGAAAGAGAATAAAACAGATTTTGTATTTTTTGCTACCGTTTTCCTAGTTTCCTTTTCATGTAACTTCAGGATTATCTTAGGACTATGAAGAAAAACACGGAATATGGGAATATTCCCATTACGCTCACTAGGTACTCGTGGGGCGGAAAGTCCCTTTGAACTTCCAAATGTTATTTTTAAGGTTAGGAGCGGTTTCAATCTTTAATCGCAACCGAGATTATCTAAAATACGCTTACGGAATAAAAGCAGGCAA